>CM033446.1:14064543-15264543 GCA_019425775.1 Rafetus swinhoei | reverse complement strand
AAAGCAGGAGCAACCCCAACTATATCATCCCACCCGGGGCTTTGTCAAGCCAGGATTTAAAAGCCTCAAGGGATGGAGATTCCACCCCCTCCCTAGGGAACCCTTCCCAGTACTTCACCACCCTCCTAGTGACATAGTTTTTCCTAATATCCAACCTAGACCTCCCCCACTGCAACTTGAGACCCTTGCTCCTTGTTCTGCCATCCGTCACCACTGAGACCAGCCTCTCTCTGTCCTCTTTGGAACCTCCCTTCAGGAAGTTGCAGGCTGCTGTCAAATCCCCCCTCGCTCTTCTCTTCTGCAGACTAAACAAGCCCAAATCCCTCAGCCTCTCCTAATAGGTCATGTGCTTCAGCCGCCTAATCATTTTGGTTGCCCTGTGCTGGACCCTTTCCAATGCGTCCATCCTTTCTATAGTGGGGGGCCCAGAACTGACACAATACTCCAGATGTGGCCTCACCAGTGCAGAATAAAGGGGAATAATCACTTCTCTGGAAATGCTCCTCCTAATGCACCCTAATATGCCATTAGCCTTCTTGAATACAAGGGCACACTGTTGACTCATATCCAGCTTCTCATCCACTGTAATCCCCGGGTCCTTTTCTGCAGAACTGCTACTTAGCCAGTCAGCCCCCAGTCTGTATTCTTCCATCCCAAGAGCAGGACTTTGCACTTGTTTTTGTTGAACCTCATCAGATTTCTTTTGGCCCAATCCTCCAATTTGTCTAGGTCACTCTGGACCCTATCCTTACTCTTCAATGTATCTATCTCTTCCCCTAGCTTAGTGTCATCCACAAACTTGCTGAGGGTGCAATCCATCCCCTCATCCAGGTCATTAATAAAGATATCGAATAAAACTGGCCCTAGAACTGATCCTTGGGGCTCTTCACTTGAAATCGAATGCAAAGCAGACATTGAGCCATTGATCACTACCTATTGAGCATGACAATCTAACCAACTTTGTATCCACTTTACAATCCACTTATCCAATCCATATTCCCTTAACTTGCTGGCAAGAATATTGTGAGATCATATCAAAAGCTTTGCTAAAGTCAAGGTATATCACATCCACTGACTGCCCCATGTCCACAGAGCCAGTTACCTCATCATAGAAGCTAATCAGATTGGTCAGGCATGACTTGCCCTTGGTGAATCGATGTTGACTATTCCTGATAACTTTCCCTTCTTCCAAGTGCTTCAAAATGGATTCCTTGAGGATCTCCTCCATGATTTTTCCGGGGACTGAGGTGAGGCTGACTGGTCTGTAGTTCCCAGGATTGTCTTTCTTCCCTTTTTTAAAGATGGGTACTACAATTGCCTTTTTCCAATCATCCGGGACCTCTCCCGAACTCCACGAGTTTTCAAAGATAATGGCCAAAGACTCTGCAATGACATTTGCTACCTCCTTCAGTACTCTCGGATGCATTAAATCTGGACTCATGGATTTGTGTATGTCTAACTTTTCTAAATTATTGTTAACCTATTCTTTCTCCACTGTGGGCTGCCCACCTCCTTCCCATTCTGTGTTGCCTAGTGCAGTAGTCTGGGAGCTGACCTTGTCGGTGAAGACAGATGCAAAAAAAGCATTGAGTACTTCAGCTTTACCCATATCATCTGTCACTAGGTTACCTCCCTCATTCAGTAAGGGCTCCACTCCTTTCCGCATCACTCTGTAATTGCTAACATGCCGGTAGAAACCTTTCTTGTTACCCTTCACATCCCTTACTAGCTGCAATTCCAATTGTGCTTTCACCTTCCTGATCAGGGGCAGATGAGGATTTTGCAGGGCCCAGGGCAGCACAATTTCACGGGGCCCCCCCTTTGACATGGCGCATGCGCAGTGGCGCCACGTGCATGCGCGGGCTTCTTGAAGCACGGGGCCCGGGGCGGCCGCCCCGCTCGCCCTGCCCTATATCCGCCCCTGTTCCTGATTACTCCCCTGTATTCTCGAGCAATATATTTATACTCCTCCCTAGTCATCTCTCCAAGTTTCCACTTCTTATAAGCTTCCTTTTTGTGTTTAAGCTCGCCAAGGATTTCCCTGGTATAAGCTGGTTGCCTACCATATTTGCTTTTTTTACTGCGCATCGGAATGGTTTGTTCCTGTGCCTTCAGTAAGACTTCTTTAAAATACTGCCAGCTCTTCTGGATTCCTTTCCCCTTCATGTTAGCATCCCAGGGGATCCTGCCCATCAGTTCTCTGAGGGAATCAAAGTCTGCTTTTCTGAAGTCCAGGGTGTGTATTTTGCTGCTCTCCTTTCTTCCTTTGGTCAGAATCCTGAAACCTACCAACTCCTGATCACTGCTTCCCAGATTGCCACCCACCTCTACTTCCCCTACTAGTTCCTCTCTGTTTGTGAGCAGCAGGTCAAGCCTGGTGAATTAGAGGCAGTTTTTCTCACACATGGATTCATGGGAGTGTTGCGAGGTTGGTAACAGGGGAGCTATGAAAGTCCGTGCCTGGATGGAACTCTGGCATGTTGTTCAGAAGAGTTCTAGGCACAGAAGTAACAGCCATATCCAGCGTGACAGCAGCTCTGGCTGAATGATTCATCGACCAGTGTCAATGTTGGCTACAGAAGAATCTCTTCACCCACTCAGGCTCTGTCTACACTGGGGAAGTTTGGCGACACAAGTGCTGTCAACATGTAAAAGTCACCAAATGTAAAAAACAGCGTAAGTGTTTTTTCTGCCTCCCATTGTCAATATTTCATGGCCACATTGCTAGTTCCCCTGTCAACAGATAGAGCAAAGCAATGTGGGTAAGCCCCCCACTGTGCTGTGCTGGGGGAAGGCAGAGCTGATTCTGGCGCTTCTTAGGATTCCTTTGTAGCTCTGTGAGCTCTCCGTGCTGAAGAATGTCAAGGCAGCACAGCAGTCCTTCCAGCCCTCCCCCTGCCGCAGCCGTCTGCCTGCTGCTGTGTTCCTAGCAGGGCAGAACAGGAACATTCCAATGATTTGTTGTTTGTTTGTTCCCCAAACGGAACAGCTCACTCAGCTGTCATACATTGCCTGGAGCTTTGAAAGAGGAGCGGCACATGTCTGCAGGGCAGCAGAGATCAGAAACACTGAGCATAGTCATCAGGGCAGGCATTGTGAGATAGTGGCTGACGCCAGTTCTCTTAACAAAACAAACAGCAGAGTCCACACTGGCTCTTTGTTGACAATAAAGGGAGGAGGCAAAGACAAAAGTCTCTTGTAGGGCTAGACGTTTTTTGTCGCCATAACTGGATGTTTTTCCCGACAAAAGTGGTATTGCAGTGTAAATGCTCTCACTGTTTTGTAACCAAAAGGCAGATTTTGGCGACAAAATGTGCCAGAGTAGACAAGGCCTCAGACACTTGCTGGAGGTCTCATGCAGCCAGCAGCAAAGCATCATTGGAGTTTCTAGAATTTGTAGATCCTTTTCTAACACAAAAGGTACTGTGCCCAACCAGAGGAACTCTATTTTTGACCTACTTAGAGTGGGTAAAAATGAATTGATTACTAGAAGTTGATGGTTGCCTAGGGACCAGTGATCATAGCCCAATTACTTTCATTCTGGGCAAAGAAAGATAAAGAATTCACTCTAAGAAGTGATTATTAGATGGCCCAAAGGCTACACTTCCATAATCCAAAAAGAGGACATTGTTGGATAACAGCCCATAGTGGTTCAGTGGACAAGCAATGTGAGCAATTAGAAATAAAAGAACAATATAGAACAAATGGGGAAAAAGTGAAATAGAAAAGAGAGAAACAGATACCAATCAGTATAAATTAGAAGTTATGAGGTGCAGAAAATCCAAAAGGCAAACAAAAGATGACAGGAAAAATCTATGCTGGCAAAATGGTAAGATGGAATTTTTAAAGTTGAGTAGGAACAAAGTAAAACCTAGAAATGCTACAGGCAAGCTATTAGAAGGAGATGGTAAAATTGTTAATACAGATGTAGGAAAGCCAATAATTGTTGGCTAAATACAGGAGTAATAATTGGGCTAAATACAGGAGTAAATGGGTGAATTTCAATGGCCTATGTTATCCAAGAGATCAGACTAGACACTGTAATGCTCCCTCCTGACCTTAAAACATATAAATCTGTTTTCTTGAAGTTAAGCCTGTGAATAGATTATTAATTCTTGGAACTCATTGCCACAAGGTACTCATTATCAAACTAAGAAAGAGTATTGATTAGTTTTAAATGTGTTGCCTTTCAGATTTTATAGAATAGCCTCTTGCTCTCATATTATGAGAGGCTAAACACGATGTCTTCTCTAAATCATTTGTTACTCTCTTCCTCTATCTAGTCACTTTCAGTATTTTCTGTTTCATTCTTTACACATCTTAATACCTTTTTGGGGGTGAGTTGACCTTTATTACACATTCTGCAGAGGCTTTCCTTGAGCTGTCTGTAATGATAACTTTCCCCCTAGTGGTTACACTGGATGTGGAACCTATAAAGTAGGTGGGAATAGTGTGGGAATAGTTCAAATTGTTCCTTTCAGAATGTTTCACTAGTCAACATTGCACTAGTCAACATTGACATTCACCGCTCAGTGTTTCCCACTTGCCTAGCTTTGCGTGAAGTCCATCTGAAGTTCCTCACAGTCTAGTTCTGAGAGAAACACAGGTTTGGTCACTTCACTATTCTTGCCCTTCTCCATACGATGGGCAAATCCATTCAACAGCAATCTGAGGCATAACTTTTTGGCACTTCACTTTCAGCCTTTTGCCATTTTGATAATTGACCATATATTCTTTTTCTTCTGTACCCTGACCAGTTTCTAATCCATGATGGCAATTTACTTCTCATCCCACGTTAAGTTGTTTTAAGACCCTGGAGAAAGGCTTTTTTCAAAAGCTCTCTGGACATCTAGGGGGCATCTACACAGCAGGGCTTAACTCAAAATAAGCACCACAAAGTGAGCTATGTCAATTGTGTAGCTTATTTTGAAATAGGGAGCGTCTACACCGCACTGATTTTGAAATAGAGCACTCTGCCTCCAACTCCTCTTACTCCTCATCCAATGCGGGTTACAGGAGTGACTCGGCAGCCTGCTCCACTCCATTGCCCATCCCCCAGTTTGCTGCGCTCTACTTCACCTGCCACAGTGGGAAAAGCACAGCAGGCTGGCAGAGGGGCGTTGGGGCAGAGCGGAGTGGAGCAGGCTGCCGGCTTGTTCCAGCTCCCACCACTGTGGCGAGTGCAGAGGGGCTGACCTCTGCTGCTGCCCTGTGCCAGCCCCCAAGGGAGAGGGGGTTTGGGGCAAAGGGTACAATGGAGTCAGGAAGGGGTGGAGGAGAAGTGGGGAATTGCCCCGGGCTCTGTGCCTGGGACACAGGGGTAGAGGGTTGCCATGGACTCCTTGTCCCTAGGGACAGCCCTGCCTATTGAGCACAGTAGTGAAGACAAGTCTGATAATTCTATACTACTTCTCCTGTTCCACGTCTCTTCCTTCCCCCTTCCCTTCCCATGACTTTCCACTCTTTCCCCTCCTGCCACATTCCGTCTGAGCCCCGCTCCCTTCTCCCATTTCCCTGCTTTCCCTCTTCCAGATCTTCTCTCTCCTTCAGAATACATGGGTGTGCGGTGGCTTTCCAGACAGTGAGAAAGCGTGAACAACCACCTGTGGGTAACATTTTCAAAGCAGCATAAGGGATTTTGACCCATCTGGCGTTAATTTTTCTTCTGTAGAAGTTAATGCCAGATATGTCAAAATCCCCTAGACTGCTTCAAAAATCTTACCTTCTAATTTTAGCTGGGGGGGGGGGGGGGAGGAACCTCGATGACAAGGTGATAGATTTAGGGAGCAGATTACTCTTTGAAAATTAACTTCACCGCAAAAAAGATTTCAAACTTATCTTCTATTTTAAATATCTCTGCTACATTTTCATACTGCAAGCCTTTATACAGGCAAGTATCGATGATTAAATATTTGACCACTAGAGTCATAGGTGTCTATTTGAGACATTTGCAAGGCAACTCTATAACTTTCTAGAGACCAACTGTGCTGAAAACAGGACTAATGAAGGCAGCTCAGGTGCAGACAAAGGTGCAGGCAAGCCCCCCCCCCCCGCCCCCGACAGTCTCCTGCCCTGACTCCTGCTCCTCCCATGCCCTGCGCCCCCTACACCTCCCAGCCCCCTGTCCTGGTTTCTGCACCTTCCACAACCAATGTTCCCTCCTCCACAACCAATGTTCCTTCTACTCTTTTCCATCCATGTGCAGAATAAATTGTTGTGGAATTATAAATGTGCACCACTAGTACAGGTCGTACCTCCCTAAACTGGGACTCTCTGGTTTGGTGACATCCATGGTCCAAACATGGATGTTCCTGTGCCAGAGAGCCCTGGGGCAGCAGGGCTGGGAACCTCAGGGTGGGGGAGCCCCAGTAGTGTGGTTGGGTGTCCTGGGATGCAGGGGAAGGCGATAATGCAGACAGGAGCCCCGGGGCAAGGGTCCAGCCAGTGCCAGAAGCACAGCCAGCTGGAGGCAGGGGGATTGGAGGTGGCTGGAAGTGGATCTGGCTGTGGGATGGGGGGCCAGGGGCAAAGGACCTCCCCGGGTCTGGCAAATTCCCTCATTCGGGTCTGGTCAGGTGCTGAACCAGGGAGGTCCAACCTATAGAAACAAACCTAGCTGTGGGCACTCTGCTAATCAGCTGAGTGGCATCTGAATCTCTCCTGTGGCTGCACAAGAGCTCAGATTACAGGGAACACTGCCCACAACCCAGCCCCCTGCCCTAGCTCCTGCACCCCCCACAACCTAGTCTCTTGCTCTGAGCCCAATCCCTGCACCGCACTTCATACTCTATCCTACAGTTACATTCCTTACAGGTACTGTCCTGTAGCAATCTCCTGCCCTGACCCCCCTGATGCAAAGTTGCTGAGGAAGAACGAAGCTGCAGGATACTAAGGGTACGTCTACATGTGTACACCCCGAACTAGCATTCTGCACAGTCTATGCAGCAAGGCCGTTATTTCAAAATAGCGGGCTTGCTATACGGATATCCCAGTAAACCTCATTCCACGAGGATTAAGGGATGTTTTGGCATAGCGCTCTATTTCGAAATTTGGCGCTGTGTAGACAGCACCAAATTTAGAAGCAAGCTATTTCGAAATAATATCGAAACGAGATGCACAATTTGCATATCTCGATTTGCGTCTCTTATTTCAATAGCCTGTTGCTGTGTAGACGCACCCTTTAGGAGCAAGGGGAGAGATTCCACCTCAACACAATGGTACATTTGCAATCCACAGACCTCAGAATGAGGTAAATCCCCTCATCGAACTTTCACAAAGCTGCTGATTAAGCAAGAATGAGTTCAGTCAAGGTAAACAGAGAGTGATGCACTTACTGTGAGGGGCTGCACACAACTTAGAATCCAGCTTCCTTTCTGTGCCTGGGCTAATTCCCAGACAAACAGAACCCAGGGCAGGGAACAAGCCACGCTTCTGTCCTCTCTCCTGTCCCCAGCATGCAGAGTGTGCACGGGGAGGGAAGAAAGCTCCACCTGTACAGGGAAATTCAGAGCAATCAGTATACAACCTTAACCCTTCCCTTCCCCTCACACAGCTCTAGCCTCTTAGGACCAAACTGTGCCTGGGTTTTAATTCATGAATGGGAACAAGCAGGGGGAGATGCAAATAATCTTTCCCCTACCTGGCATGGTCCATGCATGGGCCAGGTACAATTGCAGTCCTGGCAATAGGACAGTTTGGGGTGCTCTTCCCAGGCCGCATGCTTTGGGGGTCCCCATCTCAACCATCCTATGGGTAGGTTTGAGGGGATTACCTGGGGGCCTGGTGCAGGGCAGCAGCAGGGGCTGCTTTTCATACCCACACCATAGCAACACAAGCCAGAGCGGTCCAGCAGCCTGCTCCACTCTGCTGCGCTGCCCTCTCCCGGCCCGCTGCATTCCATTTCTCTGCGGCAGCAGGAAGCAGAGCACCCCAGCCCAGACCCCAGGATGCTCTGCTTCCTGCCACTGTGGAGAAGAAGGGTGCAGCAGACTGGGAAAGGGGGGCTGGGCTGGGCAGGGCAGGGTGGGGCAGAGAAGGCTTCCGGGCCGCTCTGGCTCCTGCTGCCATGGTGCATATGTATGGAGTGGGACCCCTGCTACTGCCCCTCACCAGGCCTTGCATTGCTCAGGAAGGGGGGAGGGGGCAGAGCAGGGACAGGAAGGGGCACGGCAGGGGTGGAGCAGGGGTGGGGTTTGGGGATGGGGTGGAGCAGAGGCAGGGCCTGCAGTGGAATGGGGGGTTGCCTGGGGCACTAGGGAAGGGTTGCCCCAGCTCCGT
This sequence comes from Rafetus swinhoei, assembly GCA_019425775.1. Taxonomy (NCBI): domain Eukaryota; kingdom Metazoa; phylum Chordata; order Testudines; family Trionychidae; genus Rafetus; species Rafetus swinhoei. Next base: position 15,256,266 of record CM033446.1, on the reverse strand, counting down.
GCCCCTCTAGGGAGGGCCCTGAGACCTGGCACTCAGTTTCTATGGGCACAGAATCATAGATCTGGAGGGATGGGAAGGGATGTTGCGAGGACATCTACTCTAACCCCCTGTGCTGAGGCAGGCCCAAATTAACCTAGACTATCCCAGACAAGCGTTGGCATAACTCAACCTATTTACCATTGAGGGCTGCGTATGCTGCTCTCTCTGTTATGTGGGCTGCATCCACACAACACATATACTACCCGTATGGCCTAGAGGCTGTTGCATGAGCCACAGCTGTGAGCTAATTGAGCCATAAGCAGCAGGTTGAGAACCACTGGTCTTCCAGGGATGGTGACGTGTAACGGGATTGGCACTCACCTCACATGAGTGCCCCCATTTGGCCAAGTGCAGGTTCCTGCACTGCCTCATTTTGAAAAGCATTGTGGCTACTCAGCCCTCTGGCTGAGTCACACTCCTTGTGCACTCACAACCCCTTCCGGGGTAGGCCTCTAACAGGGGCCAATCCTGGTTCCCTCTGTAGAGTGTCTCTGAGTCTGGTCCATTCTCTAATCTGTTTCACCACTCAGTATGAGAGTGGTGCTTTCAGGGCTTTTCCTCCTGGAGACAATGTTCTAACAGCTCCCCACTCTGAGCTGTCCTTGATTCTGCCAGCCAGCCATCCCTGACCTTCTCCCTTCCAGCTCTGGGCTGTAACTGAGCTGCCTCTAGTCTTGCAGCAACTTTTATAGTCTCTCCTGGCTCCTGATTGGCTGGTTCCTCCACAGCCACTCTAGCCTGCCAGGAGGACTTCTCTATGGCCTTAGGGCTTGGTCTGCCCCATCACAGGATACCATAGCCTTAACCAGATCCAGTGATTATCTAGCTTGACAGTGAGAAGGTATTTCCTAATATCAAGGCTGACTTCCCCCCGGCTGCAAACTGAGCCCATTACTTCTTATCTCACCCTCTGTGAGTGGGGAACACTCAGTTATGAGCATCTTTATTACTGATCCATTGCCCTAGAATATATAAAATCCAGCGTTCAGGTGCCCGGCTGCTGCAGACATTTTGGGTGGATGTAAGTGCCGAGGAATCTTTCCAAGCTTTAAGCTCCACTCAAAATGGTGACTGCGCAGGGGACATCCCTTCTAATGCAGATTGGTGGCCATCAACTGGAATGGTCACTGGCCCCAGCCAGGATGTAAGTCACCATAAAGCCACTCTCTCTTGTCCCTTTCACAGCCCACATGTCTACCAGGTGACCAACATGCCACCCACTCCACCTCCATGCACTCAAAATGGTGACCACATGCTGTCTCCTCCCCAACCCCTGCTCTCGCACAGCCGATTCCAATAATCCAACACTGTCCTGCTGAATAAGTTTATTGAGACGTGGTACAGACAAAGGAGCCATAAAGAGGTTGAATTTGCTGTGTGCTCTGCATGAGGGTAAAGTCATCATAGTGTTTTGTTCAGTCTCTGTAACGTCATTTTATTCTGGCATTCCAGCTGGCATATGTCCCCTCATAACAATTATTGCTCACGAGATTACACAGCCATACTAATCTGAAGCCACTGGGATGAAGTGTATTTAATAGCCACTCCACCACGGCAATCAAGGAGGCATATCTAACATGATAACATGTCACAGGCATCGGAATTAACTAGCCAATATTAACTGCTAAGGTTCTCATCAGTCACTGCCAAATGCTCATCAGTTTTGCGGTGCACTTTGTGAGTGTCTGAAGGGGACAATAAACTGAGTGTGAGGTGAAGGAAATACTCACTTTTGGCATGGACGCTTCATGGTAGAGCAGCTCTATCCAGCTACAGAGGTGAAAGTACACAGGTGCGCCCTGATGCGCGTCTCTGGCAACAGCAGGCTGAGATGCAGCAAAAGCTAGCAGGGCACTATTTAAAGCACTGGCAGGGACTCAGGTTGCAATAGGGCAGTGCCCGTAAGAAATTTTACTTCCACGGCTGGGTTGCAATAGCCTTCCACTCCTGCAGCAACTCAAGTCTTATGAATAACATCCCTGCATATCTTGCTGGTCTGCCCTGAGCCTTCTTGAATAAGCCCCTTTCTCTGCTTCCTAGTCACCTGTATCAACGTCATCCAAAGTGAGGGAACCCTAGAGAGGAGCAGAGGCAATTACTAAACTGTCCCACATTTCAGAGATGTGATTAGTTTAGAATTACTACACTGTCACATCTGCAGTAATCCCGGGGTAGGATTTGCAAAAAGGTCTGTGTGACTTGGGGGCACAACTCTTCTCTCCACGTTCCCATTGTGGACTTGTGCCCCTAAGTCACTGAGGGGGCTTGAAAAGTCACATGTGCAGATGCGCAAGTCTTTAAAACAGAACAGATACTATATGTGGATGCAGTTTGAACGTGAGCTTACACATTTTTTTAAAAAAGGGCCATTTCATAGAATCATAGAATACTAGAACTGGAAGGGACCTAGAAAAGTCATCAAGTCCAGTCCCCTGCCCTCATGGCAGGATCAAGCACTGTCTAGATCTGATAGATGTCTGTCTAACCTGCTCTTAAATATCTCCAGAGATGGAGATTCCACAACCTCCCTAGGCAATTTATTCCAGTGTTTAACCATCCTGACAGTTAGGAAGTTTTTCCTGATGTCCAACCTAAACCTCCCTTGCTGCAATTTAAGACCATTGCTTCTTGTCCTATCCTCAGAAGTCAAGGAGAACAATTTTTCTCCCTCCTCCTTGTAACACCCTTTTAGGTACTTGAAAACTGCTATCATGTCCCCCTTCAGTCTTCTCTTTTCCAAACTAAACAAGCCCAGTTCTTTCACTCTTCCCTCATAGGCCATGTTTTCTAGACCTTTAATCATTTGTGTGAGTGATGGGGAGAATGTAGCTTAGGGACTCCTTGACCAAATTATTCCAAATTTGAACCACTAACTCTACCCCTGAGTCTCTACTAAGCTAGCAATATTCAGGCCAATCTGCCAAGACGTGTGGATTTGAAAGCTCCATCTGAATTTTCCTATGCTGTTAACAGTTTGTGCTGAGCTGGGATCTCAAAAAAAAAAAAAAGTCTGAAACTTCAGATTCAAATCTCACGATGACTAATCTTTTCTACTGGGCCTTCCCCTCCATGGAATGAGAGAACAGACAGACACACACACACACTTCAGAGAATGTGTTTGTTTTTCAATATTTCTTGGTGTTACCCACAAGAAGGTTTTTTTGGTGACTCTCCAGAGCAGTTCCTCAATCTGTCCAAGTGTTCTTCAGCTTAAGGGCAGAAAAAGATTTTGGAGCCAGCTTGGGCCTGAGCTGAGAAATGGGCCTTGCTTGGTACATCTCCAGACACATAAGTTGTTCCCCAAGGAATTAGTGTGGAGGGCTTCTCCCAGGCGCTATTTTTAAAGTGTGGCCATTGGGTTTAACACACAGATGCTGAATGCCCACCAGCACCATTAGTAACCTAGCATTTCTGCCATTGCTAGTGCAGTGAGATGATGGGGAATTTTAAGGAAAAGGTTCAGGGTAATCCCAGCTGTGCAGCATGCCAATGTTTGACCTGAATCTCCTTTCTACTGTAAAAGAGCAAACAGAAGAACTAATTTGTTATGAGGAAGGGAGAGGAGTGCATGAAGACAAACACACTCCAACCAGAAAAGAAGCAACAGGGGCCAGCGTCTTCAAACCTCAGCTGCCAGATCCTTTTTAACTTCTAGGACATAAACGGTAAGATTTCTGCTAACCCTTCCTTAGCGTATCATTTTCCGCTCCTTCTCTCTGTTCTTTTCCATCCTGTTTGTTTTCTCTAGTATCAGTTTCAGGCTTGGTCAATTTTTGGAATTGGTTCAGTTCCGTGTTAGGATTGCTGTAATCAGTTTGGCAGGCTCACACAGCCTGAGAATCCCTGCACTGGCGTGAGAGAGAACCGGTGGGAAGAAACTAGTGCAAATGTCAGCTGAAACCGGAGGAGTGAAGTGAAACCTAAAGGCCGAGTGATTGGCTTACGACCAAGTTGTCCGTGTGTCCTGCCTGCAGAAGCAAGAATAAGAGAAGTTCCTGTTCTTTTTGATCATTTTCTTAGAGTTGGTAAACCTTTAGAAAATAGAGAATTATAGAAGCCTAGAAAGGTGGGGCTAAAAGGGACCTCAAAGGTATCAGATCCAGACCTCCATGCTAAAATAAATCTAGAACATCCCTTACAGATGTTTGGCCAACCTGTTCTTAAACCTCCGGTGATGGGGATTCCACCCCCCCCCCCTTCAAACACTATGTCAGAGCTTAACTACCTTTGTAGTTAGAAAGTTTTTCCTCATATCTAACCTAAATCTCCTTAAGCCCATAATTTCTTGCCCTATCTTTAATAGGGAGAATAATTGATTACCGTCATCTTTATAAAAGCCCTGTAGATATTTGAAGACTACCATTGGGTACCCCCTCAACCTTCTTTTCTCAAGACTAAACATGCCCAGTTTAAAAACCTTTCCTCAGGGGTCAGGTTTCATACATCTTCTGTCATTTTTGTTGCTTTCTCCTGGACTCTCTCAAATTTTTCCTCATCTTTCTTAAAGTGTGGAGCCCAGAACTAGACACAGTACTCCAACTGAGCTCTCACCCATGCTATGTAGAGTGGGACACTTACCTTCCAGGTCTTATATATAACACCTCTATTGATGCGGCCCAGAGTGACAGGTCTTTTTTGCTCATTGTGGACTCATACTCAATTTGTGATCCAATCTAACATTTGAGCTTAAAGTGCAACAAGGGAGGTTTAGATGGGACATTAGGAAAAACTTCCTGTCACTGTGGTTAAGCACTGGAATAAATTGTCTAGGGAGCTCATGGCATCTTTATTATCAGAGATTGTTAAGAGCAGGTGACAAACACATGTTAAGGATGGTCTAGCATAGATGGTGCTTGGTCCCACTATGAGTGTGGGAGACAGGACATGATGATCTCTTGAGGTTCCTTCCAGGTCTATTATTCTATGATTCTATAACCCCAAGTCTTTTCCAGCATTACTGCCACCTCATCAGTTATTTTCCATTTTGTGGCTGTATATTTGATTTTTCCTTCCCGAGTGAAGTAGTTTGCATGTATCTTTATTGAATTTCATCATGTGGAATTCAGATTAATTTTTCAATTTGTTAAAATCCTTTTGAATTTAATCCTGTTCTCCAAAGTGGTTGCAACTCCTCCCAGCTTGGTGTCATCCACAAATTGTATAAGTGTGCTTTCTAGTCCATTATCCAAGTCATTAATGAAAATATTAAATATTAATGGTCCCAGGACAGGCTATTGCAGGACCTCACTACATACACCCTCCCACTTTGAAAAAGAATCATTGATCTCTTAAAGTGTGGTCTTTCAACAAATTGTGCACCCAGCCTATGGTAATTTCATCTAGACCTCATTTTCCTAGTTTGCTCATGAGAATGTCATGTGGGACTGTCAAACACTTTACTAAAATCAAAATATATCACATCTGCTGTTTTCACCTATCCATTAGGGAAGTTACCGGGAGGAAATTAAGTCGGTTTGGCATGATGACAAATCTATGCTGGATGTATTTTATAAATCTATTGTCCTCTAGGTGCTTAAAAATTGATTGCTTAATAATTAATTCCAGTTCCCTGCAATCCTTGTGTTACACCTTTTAAAGATAGGTCCTATGTTTATTCTCTTCAGTCCTCTAGGACTGTATTTCTGAAAGTGTACCGCGGAAACACTTTCAGAAACACTTTAACTGGCTGCCCCGGTTTGTTTATGTATCAGCGCCGTGACCACAGAGCCTCACGGCTCCCATTGGCTCCGTTTTGTCCTTTGTAGCCAAAGGGGAGCTGTGGGAAGCGGTGGCCTGGTCCACGCCGCTTCCCGTGGTTCCCATTGGCTGCAAAGGATGAAACGGAGCCAATGGGAGCTGTGAGGTTCCATGGCTACAGCTCTGGTACATAAACAAGTGGGATGACCAGTTAAAGTGTTTCTGTGGTACACTTTCAGAAACACTGCTCTAGGACCTCACCCATCCTCCAGATATTTGCTAACAAATTTTCAGCTACTCCCTTAAATACACTAAGATGAATTTCATCAGGCCCTGCTGATCTGAATGCATCTAAATATTCTTTAACCTGTTATTTCCCTATTTAGACTTGTGTTTCTTCCTTCTTGTCAGTATTGTGTTGGGAATCTGGTCACCATTAACCTCTTTTACTGAAGACTCAAGCAGCATAGTTATTAAGTACCTCAGCCGCCTTGATGCCAACAGTTAAATTCTTCTTTGCCACTATGCAGAGGACCCTAGGGTGTGGTGAATCGGGGCCACCACCCTGGGCCTCACGCTTTGAGATACCTTGCACTAATTGGGAGGAGGCAGGCGGGGAGATGAGTCGGAAGCAGATGAGCAAGTAGAGTGAGGAGGTGAATGGGCAGGTGAGCAGCAGCCAGGGGCGGAGGAAGGAGGAGCTCTCCTACCAGAACCTTGCCCCTCTCTCCAGTGTTTCCTGCACATTAGCAGCCCTCGCCAATTAGGATGGCCAAGTGTCTGATTTAGGACAGGAACACCCAGTCAAACGGGGATCCTAATGTCTCTGGTCTTAGGGATAGGGCAGGGCAATGGGCAGAGCAAGGGTGTTTGGTTTTCTGGAATTAATTGGCAATTCCACCACTCAGCACCTTCCCCCCTCCCTTTCAGACCTCCCTCTGCCATGCATCAGGTTTTCAGTGTCAGGAGGTGCTGGGAAGGAGGAGAGAGGAGGGAGGCACAGCATGCTCAGGGGAGGGGATGGAACTAGATGGGGGAGGGGGAAGAGGTGGGGAAGAAGCAGGGACAGAGCAGCAGAGGAAAGAAGCAGGGAGAGGTACGGAAAGGGGTGGAGTGTAGGTGGGGGCCGGGCAGAGAAGGGGAGGAGGGGCCCACCCCACAGATTATAAACTTGCACCTATGTTCCATGTCCCAAACTCCTCTAGGAATGGCCCTGCCTGCATTTTCCTTCATTTCCTCTTGGCCCTAATGTCAATAAAGAACCTCTTCTTGTTGCCTTTTATGTCCACTGCCAGCAACTCATGATATGCCTTACCCTTTCTGATTTTGCCTCTATATGCTTGTGTTATTCTTCTGTACTCTTCCTTAGGCACTCATCAAGGGTTCCATTTTCTGCAGGATTCCTTTTTGATTTTCAGGCCTTTAGAGAGTTCCTTATGGCACCATAATGGCTTCTTACTGTACTTCCTATATTTCCATCAGGATGGTTTGCTGTTGTGTTTTACATTGTGTCCTTGAGAAATGGCCAACTCTCCTGAATGTCTTTATCCCTTAGGTTTTCTTTCCATGGGACCATACCTACCAGGTCTCTGAGTTTGTTAGTGTGCTTTAAAAAAAATAAAAAGCCCTTGTTGTCCATATTCTGTTGCTCTCACTCCTTCCTTTCCTTAAAATCATGAAATCTGTCATTTCATGTTCACCTTCACCCAAGTTGACTTCAACCTTCAGATTCACTACCAATTGCTCCCGTGTGTTCAGAATCAAGTGCAGGTAATGGTGGTTCCCTGGATTACTTCCTCGGCTTTCTGAAACAAAAAGTTATCCTCCATACGTTCTAAGAACTTACTAGATATTTCATGTTTTGCTGCATTATTTTTCCAACAGGCGTCTGGGTAGCTAAATTCCCTCATTACTGTCAGATCTTGTGTTGTGGATGTTTCTATTGTTTGTTCTAGAAATGCCACCTCCACCTCCTCTTCCTGTTTTTTTACTGTAACCACCTGTCATGTTATCACCTCTCTCTATTTTTCCCTTCTTTACCTCTACTCAGAAACTTTCATCTGGTCTGCCCCTCAACTCCTTCTGGATCTCAGAACAATTGTGTGCATTTTTGCTGTATATTGCAACACTTCTTCCCTATTTGTCCTTCCTGACCAGATCCCTCTATAGCTGTATTCCCATTATGAGACTTATCCCCATTAAGTCTATGACCTTATTGAACTTTTCCACATTCATCCCTCTGCTCCCAACATCTGTTGCCTTTTTATGCATTCCTAAAATTTTTGCAAATACCAACCTAAACTAAAAGTTTTAAGTTCTTTTTTCTGAAATGTTTTGGATTTTCCCCACTTTCTGTGTCATGAGTTTTTCTAGTAGGAACTCAAAACAAAGGGACAGGGGAGGAGGGGAAGACTGGGGGCTCCTTTTTCAAACCTTTTTTCCCTTTAACAGAGTAAGAAAGTGCGATGAAAAAAATTTCCCTCCACTTTCTCATATTTTCTTACTGTTTTTCAACCTAAGCAGCCTTTTTCTATGATGATGTAAGCAGGATCAGAAGGAATGTGTCCCTTACAGCTAGCTAAAAATGGGGAGAGACCCTGGGTGTTTCTATGTAAATACAGTTTGTTCCTGCTTTGCTTGGGTTTGTTAAATAACTATTCAGTGAATGGAGTGTGTTTTGTTCATTGTAATCAACTTGGCTAGTGTTGGGTCACAAATTCTGTTAATACGAATGGCAATGTCTGGAATTGTTGTGGGAATACAAAAAATGAGAGACTGTGCTAATCCTTGCTCAAAAGACACTTTCAGTTTAAAAAATGGCTCTCTTGGGCGTGTGCATGTAAATACAGTTTGTTCCTGTTTGGTTAGATTTGCTTACTATTCAACAAGTAGAATGATGTTTTGCCCATTTGGTGGTTGTTGGTTAACAAATTGTGTTAACATGAAATGCAGGAATTGTGAAATACAATCTCTGTTGTGTGCAGTTATTGTGGGAATATAGCAAAGACAGTCTGAGTTTAATCCAGTTCGAAAGGAGAGAGACACTGTTAGTTTAAAGGCCCTCGGATGGACAAGGGTGCCACCATCAGAGTTCTGTGAGGTTAAGAGGAGAGGGCAGGACTCTCAATTAGCAGGCTACATGCCTTCAAAGTGTTGGCTATATGACGAGTTCAACCTGTTTCTCCCCACTGTCTCAATGGTAGAGCTAAAATAGGCTCCAAAAGGAGTCTCTGTTATTATTTTAAATTTACTTCAGTGGATGCTCAGATTTCTTGTGTCTGGACTGTGTTTTGGGCCAAGAGCTGAAATCACTGGATTTTTGCCCAAGCCAGATCCACTACAAGCAGGTAGGAACAGTGAGCTAGCAGGGTGGCCAGTGGAGAGATGCAACGAGCAGCTAGCAGGGCCACGGCAGAGAGGGGTAATGAGCGGTCAGCAGGGCAGTGCCAGAAAGCAGCGAGCAGGTAGTTGGTGAGTGACCAGCGGATGGGAGGTGAACTCTGCGGATGCACCTCTGAACTCTGGGTCTGCCCTGCCCAAGGGCAGCAACTGTGAGTGGGGGGCAGAGAAGGATTTGGCATCTGAAGGGGACATTTACATTGCTAGATTTAAGAACCGGAGAGGGAAAGGACACTGCCCAACTTACTTGAGGTGGGACTTTTACTTATGGTTTTTGTTTATGAAATCCAACTGTCGTGTTTTCCCAAATTAATGCCATGTTACTTCCCTCCCTTTTATTAAAAGTTTCTTTTCTATGCTCAGACTCTGTGCGTGCGAGTGGGGAAGCATTGCCTCTTAGAGGTGCCCAGAGGTGTGTGAATTTCCCAGGCTACTGGGAAGGGTCTCGAGCCATTTCTGTGTTGGATGGATGAAGAAGAACCCCTAGATATTGAACCTGGCCCTGGCTGCTGCTGGCTTCACCTGGCAGAAGGGTTACACCTGTAATAATTAAGGTTGTACACAGGGCCATTCCTAGGGGTTTCCTGCAACTCCTGGCAGCTGTGGTGAGTTCCCTGCAGCTTCCAGCTCCCATGGTGAGTCTCCCTCAGTTCCCAGCCCTCGTGGTGGGGTCAGGACCCACAGGGAACTCATCGCGGGGGCAGGAGCCATGGGTCCTATTATTCGCGAAATTTACCATTCACAGGGGATTTGGGAACGTATCTATCATGAATAGCGAGCATTCCTTGTATACAAAATTAAAAGAAGAATCCAATAGGTTAACATTTCTGTCTGAACGCAAGTCCATGCAAAAAGGAAATGAATAAACCACACTGATAGAATATTGTTTATTGTTGGTGTAAGATGTAGCATGTCAATATTGCTGTGTTGTCAAGGGCCAGCGAATTAGCAGGGAACGAGTAGGTGGCATACATGATGGATGGTGTGTACATTCACATACTCTGTATGGGCTTGTGCAAGGGATGCATGGCAGATGTTCTGGCAATCTGAAGACACATGTTCTGGACTGATAACTTTTTGGGATGGTTTCAATGTGCATTTTCATACGTCACAATATGTTTTTAAAATGAAGCTCTCTCTATAGGTTTAAAAGGAAAAAAATCTGAAATACATTCAGTATTCCACTAGTAATTTTTACCTTTAAAGTATTGATAGCTATTTGCAACCTTAATTCCAGTTGCTGAACTTTTTTTTTACCCTAGAATAGGGGCAGGGCTCAGTTTAATAATGACTGATTTTAAAGACACAGGAAATGCAGAGCCCATATATAGATTGTGAAAGTGCTCTCGGATTCCACCAGATTGCAGAGAACAGCAATCTTTAGCATGACAAAATTCTAAAAAAAAAAAAATTTCAACCCAAACAAGGTCTCTTCAGCCCCTCAAGGTGAGTTTGTAATGCATATTTTTATTGATCTATGTCAGTCAGGTTCTCTGAAGAATGCTGGAGTTTTCTGTGCAGATAGGAACTGGACACACATATAGAGAGTTCTCTGGGCCCTTGTAGAGACAGAGAGTATAAGTTCAAGATCGTATTTTCCTGTTATTTCTCTTGTATGAAAAGATGAATGGAGAATGTGTGTCATTTGTTCTAGTTTCTGAATCTCTTCTCAAGTCTCTTGTATTTGTGTGTGGGGAAAACGGCAGAAGGAGATACAATGGGGAAGGGGGGAGGGGCGGGAAGAACCTAAAACAGGACAAAGGCAGCACCCCCTTTTTTGTCTGTAAGTGGAGGAGTGAAGCATTTCAACTGAAACCTTTTTTTTTCACCCCAAAATGCGAATCAGTGTTGGCCAAGTTGTTTTGCAAATTGATTTTGACAATTTTTTTTGGTCAGGGAAAAAAAAAAATATTTATTTTATTTTATTTTGGAAAACGTGAAGAGGTTTGTTTTGCCATTTTGGAAATAAAATATCTCAGCTTTGTATTTTGAAATGTCTTGGTTTAAAAATTGGTATTTTGTTGCATCCAAAACTATTCTGTTTTGATTTTGCAAATGTGCCACTACACTAAAAAACCAAACAAACCAAAACACTTATTTGCACAGCTGGGGACAGGGGCTATCTAAGCCTCTGTCTACACTAGGAAGGTTTAGCGACAAAAGTGCTGTCGACATGCAAAAGACGCAAAAGTGAAACTGGTCAAACTGTTTTTTCTGCCTCCCATTGTCGACATTTAATGGCCACATTGCTAGCTCCCTTTCCCTCCATGTTGCTAGCTCTCCCAACAGGTAGAACAAAGCAATGTGGGTAAGCATCCCACAGTGCAGTGTTGTAGGAAGGCAGAGCTGATCACTGCCTTTCTTGGGATTCCCTTGGAGTTCTCCCACAGCATTCTCAGCTGCTGGGAGCAGCATCATGAGTAGCTCTGTGTTTTCTTTGCTGAGGAATGTCAAAGCAGCACAGCAGTCTCTCCAGCCCTCCCCCTGCAGCAGCAGTCTGCCTGCCACTGTGTTTCTAGCAGGGCAGAATGGGAGCATTCTAATAATTTGCTCTTTTTTTATTGTTGTTCCCCAAATGGAGCAGCTCACTCAGGTATCAGACATTTCCCTGAGCTTTAAAAGGGGAGGGGTGCATGCCTGCAGGGGAGCAGAGATCACAAAACTGAGCACAGCCACCAGGGCAGGCATTGTGGGATACTGGCGGAAGCCAGTTTTCTCATAGAATCATAGAACACTAGCGCTGAAAGGGACCTTGAGAGGTCATCAAGTCCAGCCCCCTGCCCTCACAGCAGGACCAAGTACCATCTAGACCATTCCTGGTTGATGTCTATCTAATCTGCTCTTAAATATCTCCAATGATGGAGATTCCACAACCTTCCAAGGCAATTTATTCTAGTGTTTAACCACCCTGACAGGTTGGAGATTTTTCCTAATGTCCAACCTAAACCTCTCTTGCTACAATTTAAGCCCATTGCTTCTTGTCCTATCCTCAGCGGTCAAGGAGAACAATTTTTCTCCCTTCTTCTTTTAGGTACTTGAAAACTGTTATCATGTCCCCTTTCAGTCTTCTCTTTTGTAAATGAAACAAATCCAATTATTTCAGTCTTCTCTTGTAGCTCATGTTTTGTAGCCCTTTAATCATTTTTGTTGTTCAACTCTGGACCCTCTCCAAATTCTCCACATCTATATTGAAATATGGTGCCCAGAACTGGACACAATACTACAGTTGAGACCTTATCAGCACAAAGTAGAGCAAAAGAATTACTTCTTGTGTCTTGCTCACAACAGTCCTGTTAATGCATCTCAGAATCATGGTTTGTTTGTTTTTGACTCATATTTAGCTTGTGGTCCACTATGACCCCGAGGTCCCTTTCTGCAGAACTCCTTCCTAGATAGTCACTTCCCATTCTGTATGTGTGAAACTGATTGTTCCTTCCTAAGTGGAGCATTTTGCATTTGTCTTTATTAAACTTCATCCTATTAACCTCAGACCATTTCTCCAGTTTGTCCAGATCATTTTGAATTATGTTCCTATCCTCCAAATCACTTGCAACCCCTCCCAGCTTCATATCATCTGTAAACTTTGTAAGCGTACTCTCTATGCCATTATCTAAATCATTGATGAAGACATTGAACATAACTGGTCCCAAACTGATCCCTGCAGAATCCCACTTGTTATGCCCTTCCAGCATGACTCTGAACCATTAATAACTACTTTCTGAGAACAGTTATCCAGACAGTTTTGCATCCTCCTTATAGTAGCCCCATCTAGGTTGTATTTCCCTAGTTTATTGATAAGACGGTTATGTGAGACTGTATCAAATGCTTTACTAAAGTCTAGGTATGCCACGTCCACCGCTTCCCCCTTAACCACAAGACTTGTTATCCTATCAAAGAGAGCAATCAGATTGGTTTGACATGATTTATTCTTGACAAATCCATGTTGGTTGTTTCCTATCACCTTATTATCTTCCAGATATTTGCAGATGAACTCCTTAATAATTTGCTCCATTATCTTTCTTGGCACAGAAGTTAACTGGTCTGTAGTTTCCTATTACGTGTCTAGATTCAACTGCAAACAGGGGACAAACAGGATTTGAAATATCTCCATTCTGAAATACATGACTGTTCTGTTGAGAAAATGGTCACATTTGCTATAATGTTTTGTTTTAAACTTCTTTTCTTTCAAAGCTTGAGCCTCACTGGAGCAAAAGTCTTCCCCATTATGAGCTGACTTTCTGTGGCTAAGCTTTCAGCACAACAGTATCTGTGGAAGGGGGTGGGGGCAACTCAGGAAAAGCACTCTATGGTTTTGCTTAGATTTTGTCACCATGTCTTAATTTTTGTTTGTTAAACCATTTTCCTTCTTTGATCTGTTCATTTTTTATGGCTCCTGATTGCTGATGGGCAATTCAATGATTCTTTTGCAGTTCTGCTGAAAATGTTATTGCAAATTCTATTTAAAAACTGGCCTCCGGTTTTGCCACCTAATCAATTAGGGGCTCAGCTTTGGGGAGTGCAAATAATCATGCGCTTCAGTGTTGGAATTTAGAGATCTCTCTGATTTTGGGGCACCATCAACAAATTAGTCATCTGAGAGCACAATCCTGTAAAGAAACCTGCTTATGTGTAATGGTGGCACCATCTGTTCCTTGGCAGGCTCGGGGCCTGTCACCTGTTGTGCCTACAATGATTTACATACCCTCAAAACTGTATCTATTACTGGTCACAGGCAGAAAAACCGAGGCAGTTTTTAAACCAACAGCCCTAGGTCTCTAGCTGGTAGGTTGATGAAATTAGGTGCATGGAGATAATTCTTAGTTAAGCATTTATCATATTTTCAATCCATGGCTTTTCAGGAATCTCTCACTTTCCATTGCCCATAAATGCAGTCGGAAGTTTCTAGAGATTTGTTGAACAACAGTTCAACCCCCCCGCCCAAAACCTGGTTTAATTTGTAGAGCTATCTTCCATTATTCACCCTGAATATACCTTACCAGCATGTAGTCCCACTGAAGTCAACATGAGTTAAAATGGCAGATTATGACCTGGAACAGACAAAACAACTGGGCTGTAGTTACACATAAGTCTGACTGAGCCTGGGTGCAGCATGATATCCAAACCTCTTATGACACAGTTATGACCCATGAGCTAGATGCGTATGATTATCCCCAGTTACAGATGGGAAAATAGAGGCACAGAGAGACAAAGTGAGCTGTCCAGTGCTTCATTTGTGAGGAAAACAATTGTGGAGTTCTGAGGTGACTTAATCTCATCACTAGAATACACTTCTGTCTTCTTCTTGGGGAAAACTGCTGTTACACCCCATTCATTCTGAATAATGGGATTTTATTTTGTATTTCAGTTTCCTTTCCTGATACCCAGCAATGGAAAACAGAAGCAGCAGGATCAGTGACCTGCTCGTACATGCCCTCAACAACCTCTCTCAGGAAGAGTTCAAAGGATTTAAAGATAAATTATCACACTCTGACATGGGGGGGAAAGGTACCATCCCCCGAGGTCGGCTGGAGAACGCTGACAGGCTAGATACAAAGAACCTCCTGATGGCATTCTATGGTGGAGACACTGCAGTAGATGTTACCGTAGAAGTTTTCAGTCAGATCCATCTGAGAGAGTCTGCTGCTAAACTCAAAGAACAAAGAGAGAAAGGTAAGAAACCTAACGCAGCTGTAAAACCTGGGAGTCTCTCCCCAAGGAATCTGCTCCAACACAGCAGGAGCAGGAGCAGGAGCAGAAGGCGAAACAGGCTGCTGGCAGGAATGACTGTCAAGCTTTGAATCCCAGCAAGAAGCCAGGGGGATAAAGCAAAGATGCTCATGATGGGCCAGAATCTCTTATCCGCTTCACTCCCTTTTATCCACTCAGTTGGCACAGCAGAGGGAGTAGAAACAGCTGTAACTCTCCATCTGAGTAAATCCCCAGTGAGGGACAAGAGTCCCCAGTGGGTATAGAGCCAGCAGAGTGGTGCAGTGGGAGTGTCGCAGACAGAGAAAAGTAGGGAGAAGGAGTGACTAGAGTGCATATCCAGCTGGGGGACCATTCCTTGGGGATCAGTGGCAGCTGGTGCAAGTTAGAATCACCCCCACATGGCTCTTACCTGGGTTGGGGCTAGGCTAGAGAATCAAAAATTATAACTGGAAACTGATCACAGAGGGGGATCTGACCCAGTGTATTCTCACTAAACATCTGAATGGGACTGTAACAGAGTGGTACTCACTTCCTGTGAGCGCCCACACCTGGCCAAGTGTGTGCTTGCACTCACTCTGTTCTTCCACTTTTTTTGGCTATTCAGCCCTCTGGCCAAGTCACACAGCCTGATGGGAATCACTCTCATCCCCTTCCAGGGTACAGGTTTGTGTGTTCCCTACATGGAGGAGCTCACTCAGCTGTCATATACTTCCCGGAGCTTTGAAAGGGGAGGGGCACATGCCTGCAGGGCAGCAGAGATCACGAAATACTGAGCACAGCCATCAGGGCAGGCATTGTGGGATGCTGGTGGAAGTCAGTTCTCTTGACAAAGCAAACTGCAGAGTCCACACTGACTCTTTGTCGACAATAAAAAGAGGGGAAAAGACAAAAGTCTCTCGCAGGGGTGGAAGTTTTTTGTGGCCAAAACCTGGATGGTTTTTCCCAACAAAAGTCATATTGCAGTGTAAATACTCTCACTGTTTTGTTACTAAAAGGCAGGTTTTGGTGACAAAATGGTGCCAGCGTAGACAAGGCCTGACTTTTTTAGCCACACGGCTGTGTCGACACAGCCATGTTGCTAAAAGCTGTGTAGTGTAGACGTACCCTTAGCACCTCCTGACAAGACAGAAGCTGTTAGAAAGAAAACCAGCTGTCTTCTTCTGAAGGGACAGCTTGTGGGCAAGGTGGCCCCCCAGTATTTGCAGGGCTCCTTTTGAAATGGTTTTTTAACAGCCATCATCTATTTTCAGTGTGTGTATGTGCACACATATGCATGTTTAATATGATTTTTTAAATGTTCTTCATAGTATGCAAAATAAACCAAGCAAATTGATAATGGTAAATATTTACTACTAAACTATTTAAGATATGTCAAAACTTAAGGAAAAACTTAGGTTTGCATTTTCTACCCCATAATTACTAATCTGTAGCTTTCCCTAATATTTCAAGGCTATTTTTATTTCACATATTAAATCCCAGTGTAACCGTTCTCATAAAATTACTCTCTATTATTAAAAGGACAATAAAACCAGACACACTTGTCCTCCTAGATAGAGACACCTTAAATTTGGTAAGTGTTGCAGTTTAACTTACAAAATGGGCACAGGGTATGATAAAACAGTCAAAAATGTCCAACAGCTTTACAAAACTAGTTTAAACGAGGCTTGCATTTTGACTCATAATGCATCAGTTTTACTAGAAAGAATAATTTACATCTTTGTAAGGAAACTGGCAGAAAAGAAGTAAAATACATATTTTTTCTCACAGTTAAATTTCCTTTAAGCTATGATGTATATATATATTCTATAAAATAATGGTGTGATTGTCAGCTTTTTAGAGCCGGCACCATGTTTTTGTTCTGTTTGTACAGCAGCGATCTGATCCAATGCTGGAATTCCTAGATGTTACGGTAATACATCATAATTAAGTCATGCTTATTCCTGCCGAGACCACTGACTGGATGAATTGCCCCATCTTCCTTAACTGCATGACACATGTGATTCTGTTAAACATTCATGCAAATTTCTCTTTCAGCTTTATGTCCTAAAGAAACACCTGGAAGAACAGGTATGTGACATTCAAACAGAACATTGTATTGAATACAGGCATTAGGCCAGATCAGCCAGATGTTTCGTTTACCACTAGAAATAAGAAATAACACCTTGGACTGTCTAGTCTTGTCAAGCCAGGTCTATACTAGACCGAGAAGGTCAGGTTAAGGTATGCAATTCCAGTTACGTAAATAACATAACCGGAGGTGACATGCCATAAGATGAACTTGGCACTGGCTTCACTACAGGAAGTCAATGGGAGCAAACACTTCTGTTGACTTCCCTTACTCCTCACGAATCAAGGAGTACCAGAGCCTACTAGGGGCGCCCTCAACATTCCATTTAGTGGGCCCTTGCTAGACCGACTAAATCAAATGCCAGAAGATCGATCTTTGGCATGGTAAGTATAGATGTGGCTTTAGGTCACACAGATAAAGTACAGTTTGAAGGAAGACAAGGAAATACCTGGGTGATCTCCAAGTACTGCAGAAAAGAGTGTTAACGATCAGGTGGCGTCAGTACTGAGTCAGCCCAGCAGTATGGAGCCAGAAGGTGCTCTTCTGCTAGGGGTACTGTTTTTTAAATAAGGTAAAATAGCGAGGGGAGCCCATTGGCGGTCATTAAAGATGCTATGGAATTTTGTAACACCTCTGTTCTGGACTGATCCTGTTTTGTGCAGTTACAATCTTTGCACCTTAAATTCCCTCTTCTGTTTTGATTGTGCATTGACCACGTAGTGTCCTAACTTGTTGTGTAAGGCTGTTGCGCATTGTTACTCAATTGAGAGGTGGCTGCATTTCAGTAGCTGATGAGGTGATTCCTATAAACATGTCAAACTTAGTTATCTGACTTCCTTCTATACCGATAGCCTAGTTATGCAAATCAATAGGGTGCCCCGTGTTTTGGAAGGATTTCTGTATAAAGGGCAGTGTGGGAATACTGCCGGCTCCATCCTCTGAGTCTGACAGGGAGGGAGGGAGTAGCTACAACAGACAGGTGCCTCCTTGGTGCTGCTGCAGCCCTCCCCATCATTGGCAGCCTTGGGGAAGGGAGCCTCTCTCTTGTAGCTACTCTCCCTCTCCTCCCCTCTGACCTCCATCTTGCCTTTACTGGCGGGCTGAGGCATCGGGCTAGGGTGTGTGCTGAGGAGGTTCAGGGCTCTGACAGAGGCAGGTATGAGGGGAGGGTTGTAAATAGGGTTGCCAACTTTCTAATCTCACAAAACCAAACACTTCTGCCCTGCCACAGCCCTAAGGCCCTGCCCCTTCCCTCAGGCCTTCCCCCGCTGACTCCATCCCTCCTACCGCTGTCACTTACTTTCCCCCA
Source organism: Rafetus swinhoei (assembly GCA_019425775.1). NCBI lineage: Eukaryota > Metazoa > Chordata > Testudines > Trionychidae > Rafetus > Rafetus swinhoei. The sequence continues at coordinate 15,238,045 of CM033446.1, read as the reverse complement.
CCCTCACTCACTTTCACCAGGCTAGAGCAGGGGGTGGAGCATAGAGTGAGGAATGAGTTCTGGGCTGGGGGTGCTGGCTCTGGGTGGGATCAGAAATGGGAGGGGGGTTCAGGATGGGAGAATGGGGTCCAGGCTGGGCGGTGGGTTGGGGTGTCAGGGCTCTGCCTAAGGGTGTAGGTTCTGGGGTGGAATCAGGATGAGGTGAAGAAGAGGGCTCCAGGCTGAGGCTGGGGCAGGGGGTTGGGGTGTGAGCTGGAGTGTGGGGTCCTGCCAGCTCTTACCACTTCTCACAGGAAGTGGCTGCTGGGCAAACTTTTTGAGTGGGTGTTCCAGTTGAAAACTGGCTGCCTGGCAACCCTAATAGCTAGTCAGGCACTCACCTTGGCTTTGGAGACAGACAGCAGGCTAAGGAATGAATGGGATCAGGACAGCTGGAATAACATGGGGTCCCCTCTCTGCCCCACATTTCAGGAGAGAGAAGCCTTCCTGTTTGTTCCTTCACCTTTGACACCCTCAGGGACTTAGACTTCCTGGCTCTGACAGCCTCAGGGGAGGTGATCAGTATTCTGCATGTCCAGTTATCTGAACACCCAGTTATCTGAACATTTCAGATAAATGGAATTCTATTATAGGGCCTTCCACGCACACACAGCTTTTAGCTGCATGACTAATTTCAATGTGACAACTCCTAACCAGGGCCAGTAGTTAACTCATTTGGGTATACTTTATGCTGAAGCTGCAGTATAAGCTTTTAACATCGCTTAAATTATTGTCTAAATAGCTTTTTTATAATATTATTGATAGGACTTCCCCCTCCCCAAATTTCCAATTCCATAGTTCTAAAGCTTCATGTCACAAACTTAGATTACAGGGTGAAATATCGAGAACACATCCAAAACAAGTACAGAGTCATAAAAGACTTGAACTCTCTCGCCTTGGTGAGAATGTGACTCTAAACAGCAGATACACAAAGCTGATGATTGTAAAGAAACATTGTCACAAAAAGGAAAGAGAACATGAAATAATGACCTTGGGACGGAGACACGAAGAAATCATGACGAAGCGAGCTAGTTCCATCACCCTGGGCAATTTATTTAAATGCGACGAAGATGGACAAACGCCGCAAATTGTTGTGCTACTGGGAGCTGCAGGGATTGGAAAAACAATGACAGCGAGAAAGATTATGTTTGACTGGGCAGGAGGAGAGCTCTACAGGGGAAAGTTTGATTATGCTTTCTACATAAATTGCAGGGAAGTGAATTTTGGCAGTGAGCAGGGAAGAATTGCGGATTTGATTATAAAGAATTGTCCCAATAAAAACGCACCAATTGAAGAGATTTTGATAAATCCAGAGAAACTCCTGTTCATTATTGATGGTTTTGATGAACTGAGATTTTCCTTGGATCAGCCAGAAGATAATCTGTGCTCTGATCCCTGTGAAAAGCAGCCTTTAGAAATTACACTGAGCAGTTTAGTTCGGAAAACTGTTCTTCTTGAATCCTATGTAATAATCACTACAAGACCCACTGCTCTGGAGAAACTCCGGCAATGTTTGGAGTGTGCATGTTACGCAGAGATCCTGGGGTTTTCTGCAGCTGAGAGGGAGGAATATTTCCATAAGTTTTTTGGGAATCAAGAAAAAGCAAGAAAAGCCTTTAACTTTGTCAAAGAAAACGAAATGCTCTTCACCATGTGTTTTGTCCCCATTGCGTGTTGGATCATCTGCACGGTTCTGAAACAACAGATGGAAGCAGGGGAAGATCTTGCACAAACGTCCAAAACAATCACTGGTGTGTACATGCTCTATCTGTTCAGCTTATTAAAGGGTCACAGCAGCAATGCAAAGCAGCCCACACCAACTAACTTGAAGGGACTTTGCTCCTTGGCTGCAGATGGAATCTGGAGGCAGAAAATACTCTTTGGAGAAGAAGAAATCAAGAAGCACGGCTTAGATACATCCGACTCTCTCTTTCTGAATGAGAACATGTTTCAAAAAGATATTGACTGTGAGTGTGTTTACAGCTTCATTCACTTGAGTTTTCAAGAGTTTTTTGCAGCTTTGTTTTATGTGTTGGAGAAAGAAGAAACAACTGTGGCAGATGCAGGAACTGCTATGAACAATGTGAAAAAATTGTTAGAAAACTATGGAAAATCTAGAAATTATTTAATGTTAACAGTGCGATTCCTGTTTGGTCTCTTGAACGAAGAGAGGATGAAGGACATGGAGAAAAAACTTAGCTGCAAAATTTCACCCAAAATTAAACCAGATTTACTGCAGTGGGTTAAAACAAAACCAAAAATATCATCCTTGTCCCTAGAGTCTGAGGAGCTGTTCTTGGAGCCTGATGAGGAGTTATCATCCTTTAAACGTAATGCTGAGATGATTTACCAGCTTGAGGAGTTTCACTGTTTGTATGAAATTCAAGAAGAGAATTTTGTGCAAAGTGCACTGAATCGCTTCACTGAGCTGTATTTAGCTGACTACAATTTTACCAAAATGGATCAAGTGGCTCTTTCATTCTGTCTAAAAAACTGTCGCAAACTGGAGACGCTCCATCTAAATCTGTGCATGTTTGGATTAGAAGACTCGAGTGAAGATTCTCTAAGGCCACCCAAACAGCCACGTTTGTAAGTAATGTATGAGATGGAAAAATGCCCACTCCATTTCTTAAGCAGAGAAACATGCATTTGGGAGGGAGAAGGTCATTTTAAAAGGGAAGCCAACAGTGGGACGAGTGACAAGGGTCTTAAGGCTGAACTCCAGATCAGAGTGGTTGAATGCTGAGGGCATTCTGTGAGGAGTAAGGGAAACCAACAGGAGCATGGGCTCCTGTTGGCCTCCCACAATGTAGATGCTGCGGTGGCTCGGTTTAAGGAAAGCCGAATCCAGCTATGCATTTTGCATAGCTGGATACCCTTACGCTGACCTGTCTGGTCTAGTGTGGACCAGGCCTGGGAGAATATGGGCAGTCGGGTGAAGTGTTAATGAGGCATTAAGACCATAGCAACTTTTCTTCACCCTCACCATCTTCTCCTCCCCCTTCTCCAGTAGGCCTTTCCTCCTCACAGGGTGTGTGTCCTGACCCAGGCCAAACACTCCAGCAAGGTCCCATCCCATCCCTTGTCAACCTGTCTCAATGAGGGGATTCACACCTGCATAATCTTGTCCCCTTGTCACAGAGATGGGACACTTGGAGAGGATGCCAGGATCAGGAGAGGCCAATTGACACAAGACGTGTTAGCCGAGGAAAAACAATCAGCTCCATATTATCAGTGCATGCTGTGCTTTGTCCAAATTGTGCGTGGGCAAGAGTGAGGTGAATGCAGGGGGCTAGGAACAGGGAATGCAGAGAGATTCTGTTAATTTTGAACTCATTTCTTCACATTGGAAGACTGTTTTGCCAGCCTTAAAAAAAAACCAGTGCCACATGCGAGGCCATTTCAAGCCCGTCTGTTTTATATCCCTTCTTATACCATGCTCATCGCTGTAGCACCTGGGTGACTGTAAGGAGTGCATTAAGAAATGTGACTACACAACTGTCAGGGGGTTGTTTTCTCATCCTCCACCCAGAGGGAGAAGTGTGTGTGCATTGTAGTGTCTTGTTTTGCTAGGTGGGGAGTGAGGAGGAGGGGATAAATATATTTTTAGTTGTGTTACCTGAAACTGTGGTTGGACGCCCTTGTGAATCCCACTCCCAGAATCATGGAGAAATTCATAGGCAGTGTATGATCACACTAGGTTCAGGAAAGAGAATTAAAATCTGCTCCCAGTGATTAGGGTAGGAAATTTCTATTCTCTCTTTTTAGGGAACAGCATCAGGATGAGCTGACACCTTCTCCCATTTACCTGCTCTGCCAAGCCCTGAAGGATCCAAACTGTAAACTAAAGAAACTAAAGTAAGAAGCTATTTCTTTTCCTTTTTAAAATCCTCCTGTTACTGCTGTTATCCCAGAAGTTCTACAGCACTGTGGCTCTCTTTACCTTGTCTGCTGGAATGTCTGTATAGAATTGTCTAAGTGTGCAGGAATTTAAATGTCCATTTACAGTTGACTTATTGTCTGAATAGCTTGGGAGCCACAGTTTTTGTATGGATAATGGGAGTTTGGAGAGCCAAGAGTCGGGGGCATGGTCCCTCTCATTCATTCCCATCACAGCGTGGCTGTAGAGAGCTCCCTGACCCCTGGCCAGGACTCTGCTCTGTCCTGCCATGGTCACATCCTTCTTGTGCTTGTGCCTTCTGGAATCACAAGCAGGGAAGGTTAGCATTCTGTTGAGGCAGAGCAGGATCCTGATTGGGGGTCTCTGCTGTCACACATCGAGGTGCAGGTGGTGTAACCTAGTGGTTGCAGCAGAATCAGAGGGCAGAACCGGAGTTGTGGCCAGGAGCTGGTGGTCAGAGCCAGGGTTCAGAACAGAACCAAATGTCAGAGGTAGGGCTGTGGTCAGGAGATGAGCCAGGGTCCGAGTTAGGACTAGGCCAGGAGTGGAGCAGGCCAGGGCTAGACAGGTGGCAGGTCTGGCACCAGCGCAGGTGTGGAATGTGTTTAGCTACTGGGCTGTTCTTGCTGCAGGGCTTCAAATGATGATCTCCTGGCTCTTCTGACCACTTGAGGGTTTATTGGGCCCCGCTGAGTTCATTGGGTTGCTAGGCCACTGAGCCCTGAGGCAGCTGAGTTCATGCCATCTCCTCAGCCCTGCCAAGATGGCAGCCTCCCCTTCGCACCTTGTGCCTGCAGGGGTCAGAGGTCCCCCTCTCTGCAGCCCTCTGCAACTCCACTGGCATGGCCCTGCTCAATCACACTCATGCCAGCAGGGCTGCTGAGGAATCCCTGCAGGCACAAGGTCCCTGCTCTGTTACCCAAACCTTTGCATTGTCCAGATCCGTTCCTTCTCCCCCAACATGAGCGATGTGCTGCAGAGGGTGTGTGTCACATGGGCCTCGTGTGAGGGGACGAGAGCTGTGAGAAAAATGTAGTCGGGCTAATAGGATCTTTTAGGTAGAAGTTCAAATGTTCCTGGGAGTCAGCCTCAGAGGAGTCTATACTATCTCCTTCCACTATAGTGTCTGGTAGTGTAGATATGTCATTTGGTTCCGGGGCCCCCTCCCTATCTGAGATACAGACAGAGTCAATAGGAAAATACCCCTCCATGCAGAACAATTAAGCTCATGTTAAATGAACATCAACTGTTTGTCAGCTTTGTTAGAGTGAGATGAATATCAGTGGGGGTTCAGAAGTGTCAATCCCCTTATGAACCAGATGATATGGACCACAGAGACACTTTGTCTGACTCCTGATAGGCTGAAATAGCTGATAAATGCCCCGGATGGAGTTAGTCTTCAGAGTAGACTCATGTAAAGGAGTCAGTCAGGCTGTTTTTCTGTGGCACAAATACAGGGGTCCATGTGGATCTGTCTGCACTCCCCAGTCACGCTTTTCACTGGCCATTATCAGTACTTCTCGTAGTTGGATGAGCTGACACCAGAAAGAGATGAGCCACATGCTTTTCTCTCTGGCTCAGTACCCTGTCAGGAGCCAAGCTGTTAGGGAGAGGACTCCTGCATAAGGATAGAGCAAGATGTCTTCATTTTATGTAGAATAGTAATAGAGATGTAGCCGTGTTAGTCTGATCTTGCTGAAACAAAAGACAGGACTATGCAGCACTTTAAAGACTAACAAGATGGTTATTAGGTGATGAGCTTTCGTGGGCCAGACCCACTTCCTCAGATCAAATTGTGGAAGAAAACTGGCATGACCATATATACCAAAGTGATATATGTGTTCACTTTTTTTTATTGTATCCCTTTGGTATATATGGTCGTGCCAATTTTCTTCCACAATTTGATCTGAGGAAGTGGGTCTGGCCCACAAAAGCTCATCACCTAATAAACCATCTTGTTAGTCTTTAAAGTGCTACATAGTCCTGTCTTTTGTTTCATTTTATGTGATGTTCCAAGGCCAGACTCTCAGTCTGATGGGATCCTCTTTGACTGTCTGCACCACAGCTACAAGCGGTATCTGTCCTGGCCAGTATGAAGCTGTGAGGGTTATAGAACCTTTCTCTCTTCTGAGATTAAAACACCTGTCAGAGGTGGTCTAGATAATTTATGGTACTGCCATGAGTGGAGGGGACTGGATGACCTCTTCACATGGCTATTGATTAATAGATTCCAAAGCCAGAAATGATCATTGTCAATATCCAGTCTGACCTTGTCTATAACACAGGCTGTAGAACTTCCCCAGAACATATCTTTTAGAAAAAAATATCTAATCTCAATTTTGAAATTGTCAGGGAATGGAGAATTTACCATGACTCTTGCTGAATTGTTCCAATGACAGTGAATTTGTCTCACTTCAATGTCCAGCTATTGGATCCTGTTATACTGTTCTCTGCTAGATTGAAGAGTACATTATAAAATATTTGTACCCCATGTTGGTACTTACAGACTTTAACCCCGTCATCCTATAACCTTCTCTTTGTTAAACTAAAATGCTCAAGCTCCTTATGTCTGTCACTATAAGGCAGATTTTCTAATCCTTTAGTCAGTCTCATGGACCTTCTCTGAATCTTCTCCAATTCATCAGCATCTTTCTTCAATTGTGAACCTGAGAACTGGACATAACATTACAGAAATGGTCATATAAGAGTCTAATAGAGAGTCAAAATAAACTCTGAACTCCTGCTTGAATGCTCATTATTATGGATCCAAGGATCACATTGGCTCTTTTGACCACAGTGTTGCACTGGGGAACCATGTTCAGTAGGTCATCAACCGTGAGCCCCCAGTCTTTGTTCTTGGAAGCAATAATGCTGAAAAAGTTCCCATTCTATAGATATGAGTTACGTGCTTTATCACTGGAGGTATACGTTTATATTTAGCTGTATTAAAATATGTATTTGTTTGCTTGCATCTAGCTTATCAGTGTATCAGTGACCTGTGCTTTTCATTATTTACCACTCCCCGGTAAGCACAGGGGAGCCGGCGGGCAGCAGGGGCCGTTGAGCAGGGGGGCTCAGGAGTAGCTTCATGAGCCTCACTTTTGAGGGGGCGCGAACACTTTTGGGTTGGCCACGGCTATTCTAGGGAGATCCCCAGAGCTCTAGCACAGGAGCTGTGTTTTAAACTGGAGAACAAATTACTTTCTTTTTTAGACTTAGCAGTAGGACTTTGAATTGCACTTTGTGGGAAAAATGAGACTTCTCCTGTGGAATGGTTGGTATAGTCCTTGTGCTGGAAATGCTTTCAGACCAAACATGTATACGAGAGAGAGGCCAAAAAGAGAACAGGTATTTAGAAATTTGGTCACCCTTTTTAGTGCACTCAGGAGGAGAGTTCCCCTGTCAGCAAGCCAGATTTCACGAATATTAGCCCCATCCTGAGTAAGTAAAAAGTAATGTACGCTGTGGTATTTTATTGTAAATTTGGCTTAATAGAACCTTTCAGAAAAAAAAATCTGAGCAGAAGGCTAGTAGCTTCTTGTTCAGATGAGGGGCAGAGACCTCTTGTATCCACCAGTGGAGACAGATGTGATCTCTTGGGTAGAATTACCCATCCCCTCCTTGCACTGCTGCTGCTGCAGTTCCCCTAGAGGTACCTGCATTTCTACTAAGAGCATGGTTAGTGGTTAGGTGACAGGGGTAAACAACATGAGCAGCCCTCATCTCCACCAGGGGAGCTGCGATGGTGAAAACCCACAAGAACAAGTTCATTGTGGGTATGTCCACACTGCAACAAAAAGGTCTTGTGACACTGTGTCTCAGAGCTCAGCTCAGCTGACTCTAGCTGGTGGGGCTCTGGCTGCAGGGCTATAAAACTGACATGTAGATGTTCCGGCTCGGGCTGGGATGTGGGAGCCCATGAGGCAGGAGGGTCTCAGAGCCCAAGCTTCAACCAGCGCTAAAATGTGTTCAGTGCAGTGTTATGGCCCTGCAGCCTGAGCCCTGCCAGACTGAGGCAGGTGGCCAGGCCAGTCACGGCCAGGCCATGGGTCTTTTTATTGCAGTGTGGATATGCCCTGTCGGCCCAGCCTATGCGACTGGGGTTTCTTTGGAAATTCCAGACTTTTCTAATCAAGCCCTGAGAAAACGGGAGAGGGAGGGAAGGACTTGGAGCTGCCGGCCCAGCCATAGGGCAGGGCGAGCAAGGTGGTTTCCTTGGGCCCTCTGCCTTCAAGGTCCTGCATTGCCCGGCGCCCACCCGCCCAGCTGCTCACTCGCTCGCTGCCCTGGCGAGGAGCTGCTCAGCCACACGGCACAGCCAATCACCTTGGGCCCTGCAAACTCTTTGGCTGGGATTGTAGAGCCGGCAAAATGGAACCCATCTTTGAACCCTGAACATTCAATACTAAGTATCCCAGAGATGGTGGCTTCTTTTGAGTCCTAAGTAGAAATGATGCAACAGAGAGAAAAATGCCTCCCCCCATTCACAGAACTGTAACATACCTTCCAGAGCTCAGCCTTTTTATTATTGCCCAAAGACATTCCTTTCGCTCCCTTTATTACCCGTTCCCCAACCATTCATTGATCATAAAGTTTCTTTATTGGGGAAACCTGAGTGTTTCTGCTGAGGGGATGGAGTGTGGGAACTTTGCCACTGAATAACCTTTGTATGTAGAACAAAGGATCCACGAGAGCTACAGGTGCAGTGGATTGAAAGCCACAAAATGGTCCTACGATCCAGTATCACAATGCTGAGATTTTATTCCTAGAATGAAGGATGCTTCCTAGCAACCCACAGGTACCCACTGAGGAACTGGACTGACAGAGGTGCTCATTTCCCTCTCTGTTTATCTGTCTCCTGCAGGCTTACTAACGGCCATCTCACCACCGCTTGTTACAGGGATCTCGCCTCTGCTCTCAGCACCAAACAGACCCTGACTGAGCTGGACCTGTCGATGAACAGCCTGGGCGACTCAGGAGTGAGGCTGCTGTGTGAGGGACTGACCCACCCAACCTGCAAACTGCAGAAACTGGGGTGAGTATTTGCTGGTTTCTTTCTGTAAAGAGCTCAGCAGGATGGTGTGTGAGGTCAGGTCCTGGTAGGAGCATGGAGAGGCTGAAAGCTGAGTGTCCCCCTGACATCCAGTATGTCAATGGCTCCCAACAGCCTGATGGTCGGCCATTTTAGGAGAACAGAAGTTATAAATAGGGATGGGCCCAAACTGGAGCACTAATTCCAAACTCCTAAAAGTGAGGAGTCAGTGGTAGTGAGTAATCTTCCTTGAAATGGATTTTTGAATAAACATTGAAGCGTAACCTCATCTTCTGAGGAAAAAGCCCATTTTAAATACCATCTTGGGATCTTCATAACAATTACCATATACATTCTTGTTATGCTTATAAGAAGCACACGGGATCTTTTTCAGGGAAAAGCAATATGCTGCATTTATTGAAAGTACAACATGAAAAGCAGCAGATGCATTATCTGTTTCATACACACATAGGTCCTGCAGCTGATTTATAGTTACCAGTCTGGCGTGGCTCAAGTCAGTCTTACTGGCCAGGTCAGATGGACTGAGTGAGGAGTCAGGGTCTATCGATCACAATTCGAGGCTTCTCTGGGGCTTGGCTTGCAGGATCGAACTCAGAGTCTAATGGCCAAAGCCCCCCATTTTATATATGTAAGTTCCCATGTGGATTTTGCAGTGTCATGCTGCAGCTCTTGGTATGTTAATCTAGGGGTTTCCCTCACAATTATCCTGTCATGGCTATTGTCAGGCTTCCCATTCTTGTCTCTTATTTGTGTCTCACTCTTGGGGGGTCTGCCTGTCTCCAGGACTCGTCTGTTCTGCTAATTCATTCAGCCTCCTGCACCATGGATGTTCTCTCATCCTCTCTGAGTCTCTCTACTCTTTTTGACTATCTGGACCTTCCTGATGGCTTTCTCACACATCCTTCACTCACATCAAACTATTTATAGACCATTTCAGACAAAGGATGACATACTTACTAGAAGACACAACTTAGTTTGCAACGCAGACATTGTCTAACCATGAGAAAGAAGGTGAAACAGAAGTATACAAAACTTATCAGCAAATGACATAGAACTTGTGATCATCATTATACTTGTATTCTTATGCAACACGGAAATACTACATTTTGGCTACATTGTTTCACATGTAAGGCAGAGATGTGCAACTCACTCAGGGAAGAGGGTGGATCTGTATGTAGTCTGTGGGCCAGAGTTTAAATACAATATACTCCCTATAAGGCACAAAAGAATCCCTAGATAGCAACCTATCAAGGGGACAACATGGGCTTATGTGGTAACTAATTGTTTTGTTTGTTATTTGTTCAGCGCTTTCTTGCCACTTTCTTCATCAGTAAGAAAATCTGTTCCCCTTTAAGGCCACTGCATTTCTGCCCTTGGTTTCTCTTCCTTCTCCATCCTCCTTTCTGTTTCTCTTCCTCTTGCTGGTGTTTAGGAGTTTTGCTCTGTTCCATGTTTCCACCTTTTCTTCTCTGTAGCAACTTCCAATCCCCAAGCTACTGGCTGTCGCTGCCACCCCTTCCTCCCTATTTCAGCCACCAAAATGAAATGTGATGTAAAAGCCAATCCAACAAGTTTTTGTGTCAGTTTTAACTGTTCATGTAGATGCTCCAATCAGTTTAGTACGTGACAGGAGAGTTCAGACCCCCAAATCATTGTTTCAGGCTGTCTGCAGACTCAGGCAAACTTTCTTGTATCAGCTACACTTAGAGGTGAAAGTAACTTGAATGTCTTACAGGTACTGTTGCATTGCAATGCCGGGGGAGTGGGGGAGAAGCTCAAGATGGGAGGCTGGGGGAGGGGGAAGGGTTGCAATATGCCAATACCTGTAAGAAATTTAAATGTGGGGAGCTCAGGGCAGAAGGTTGTGAGATGTGTGTGGGTGTGGAGGGGCTCAGTGCAAGGGATGGGAAGTTGGGGGTGTAGGAGTCAGAGCAGGGGACTGGGAGTGTGGGGGTGCAGGAGTCAGGAATGGGGGTGTAGGAGTCAGGGCAGGGGACTGGGAGTATGGGGGTGCAGGAATCAGGAATGGGGTGTAGAGTCAGTGCAGGGCACTGGGAGTGTGGGGGGGTGCCGGAGTCAGGAATGGGGGTGTAGGAGTCAGTGCAGGGCACTGGGAGTGTGGGGGGTGCAGGAGTCAGGAATGGTGGTCAGGCTCAGGGCAGCAGGCTGGGGATGTGGGAGGATTCAAGAGTGAGGGTTAGGAATGTGAGGAGGGGCTCAGGGCAGGAGGCAGGGGGTGCGGGTGGGGTTGGGGGACTCAGGGCAGTGTGTGTGTGTAGGGAGAAGTGCAGGGAGGGGCAATAGCACAATTTAGGGAGGGCTGGGTGGGCTGAACCTCTCCCCCCTCCCCGAGATTCGTACCAGGACTTTGCTTATTATGCCCCTTTGTCACTCTCAAAAAGAAGGAAGCTCCCAGCCTAGGTGGCTCACTCCTCTGCCCCCTCCCTCCTCACCCCAGCCAGGAGGAGAGGAATGCAGGGACATTCTGTGCTTTCCTCCTGCTCTGAGAGTGACAGGCAGGGGACCAGCAAGCAATGTCCTCCTACGACTCTCGGGGGCTGGGGCAATCCTGGGCCCATGTGGAAGTGCACCTCCAGCCAGCCCCTTTAACCTGCCTAGCATGGCAGCCTGCAAGAGGGCCCCTAGAGCCCAGATGAGAGCATGGCACGCCTCCTGCAGCCCAGTGCCCCAGCCGGCTGGCTCTTCCTTGCTGGAGCAGAGCACTGACTTACTTTAACCTCTGGTTACAATGGAGTCACATTGAGAGGGTGATCTCTGCTGCCAGGCGGGCTAGGAGCTTACTTTGGTTAAATAGCAGCTTAGATTTTGGAGATTCTGAGAATGTCACATGTGCCCGCCTCAGTACATGACACAGGTCAGATCCTCCTGCAGGCTATGTGCTTGATGCCCTCAGTATAAGAGGTTCCCAGTTTCCATGGCTGATCTGCACAGGGTTAAGGAAGTAAAGGGAGAGTAGGTGCAGAAGGGGCTACTTAATGGAGAGCAATGACCTTTCCCCTTCAAGCTGACAAGGACTTGGGTGTGCTTAGTTCCTCTTGCTTTCAGATCTTGTTTCTCGCAATAAAGCAAGACCTGATGAAAGGGACTTGAAGTGAGCTGTGGCTTTATTTTTCCTTCCCAGCTCATGAGTCTGCCCACTGGCTTACACTGGGCCATAGGGGAAGATGAAACCCTGTGCCTGGAATATGGTCTTGGGAAAGGTCAAAACCAGATTTTGGAGAGCACCTGCCAGGCCTCAGTGGACTATGAAACTGACCCATGGCCATGTAGACCTCGGAATCCCCTGCTACAGCGCTGCAATTTTTATTCCCAAATTGAAGGAATCTTCCTAGAAATCCCCCGAGACAGGTGCTCATTTCCCTCTCTGGTTATCTATTCCCTGCAGGCTTTCTAACTGCCACCTCACAGCCACGTGTGGTGGGGATCTCACATCTCTCCTCAGCACCAAGCCCACCCTGACAGAGCTTGACATAGGGGAGAACAACCTGGGGGATTCAGGCGTGCAGCTGCTGTGCGGGGGGCTGAAACATCCACACTGCAAACTGCAGAAGCTGCGGTGAGTCATTCTAAGTCTCCCTGCTGGAAAGAAGTGGGTGGGGCCTGGGGGATGGTGGGTGATGTCCGATCCCTGCGGGTACAGGGCGAGGCTGAAAGCTGAACCTCTGCCAGTCCCTCAGGGGTCTGTGGCTCCTAACCCCCATTGACCCATCCTGTTTGAAAAGTGGGACTAAGAAAGAAAGACAGGCTCAAACTGGAGCCCTCATTCAAACCCCTCCCCAAATTGAGGACTAAGTTGTAGTAACACTGACTAAAAAAATAAGTCCAATAAGGTTTAAAGCAGGATCTCACTTCCTTCAATAACAGCCAGTTCTCACCCATATTCTAACAATCTTTAGAATCATGGTACATTTACTTCAATTTAAGACAAATAAAAGGACAAGAGGCTCTGGAAGGCTCAGAACCCTAAATCTCTCACAGTCCTATCTAAGGGAGGCAGAATTCTTCTGCACATCATAGAAGATTAGGGTTGGAAGAGGTCATCTAGTGCAACCCACTGCTCAAAGCAGGACCAACCCCAACTAAATCATCTCAGCCAGGGCTTTGTCAGGGTGGGCCTTAAAAACTGTTACGGCTGGAGAGTCCACCACCTCCCTAGGAGCATAGCCTACAGATCAAGGGAAGTGATTATTCCCTCTACTCCGTACTGGTGAAGCCACATCTGGAGTATTGTGTCCAGTGTTTGACCCCCCACTGCAGAAAGAATGTAGACAAACTGGAGAGAGTCCAGGGGAGGGCAACACAAATGATTAGGGTCCTGGGATTCATGACTCATGAGGAGAGGCTGAGGGGACTGGGAAGAGAAGAATGAGGGGGATTGGACAGTAACCTTCAACTACCTGAGGGTAAGGGGGTTCCCAAAGAGGACAGAGCTAGGCTATTCTAAGTGGTGGCAGATGACAGAACAAGAAGCAATGGTCTCAAGTTGCAGTGGGGGGAGCTCTATTTCCTATTTATAGGAAAACTATTTTACTAGGGAGGTGGTGAAGCACTAGAATCATTGAGTACTTCATTTTTTCCCCACATCTTCTGTCACTAGGTTGCCTTCCCCACTTTCCCTATCCACCTTCTTGTTGCTAACATACATGGAGAAATCCTTCCTGTTACCCTTCACATTCCTTGCATGCAGCAACTCCAGTTGTGCTTTGCCTTCCTGATTAAAAGAACATAAGAACATAAGAATGGCCATACTGGGTCAGACCAAAGGTCCATCCAGCCCAGTACTCTGTCTGCTGACAGTGGCCAATACCAGGTGTCCCAGAGGGAGTGAATCGAACAGGTAATGATCAAGCGATCTCTCTCCTGCCATCCATCTCCACCCTCTGACAAACAGAGGCTAGGGACACCATTCCTTACCCATACTGGCTAATAGCCATTGATGGACCTAACCTCCATGAATTTATCTAGTTCTCTTTTAAACCTTGTTATAGTCTTAGCCTTCACAACCTCCTCAGGCAAGGAGTTCCACAGATTGACTATGCACCATGTGAAGAAGAACTTCCTTTTATTTGTTTTAAACCTACTGCCCATTAGTTTCATTTGGTGGCCCCTAGTTCTTATATTATGGGAACAGGTAAATAACTTTTCCTTATTCACTTTCTCTACACCACTCATGATTTTATATACCTCTATCATATCCCCTCTTAGTCTCCACTTGCACTCTCCATACTCGAGCAATGTGTTTATATTCCTCCCTAGTCATCTGTCCGAGTTTCCACTTCTTGTAAGCTTTCTTTTTGTGTTTAAGCTCACTGAAGATCTCTCTGTTCAGACAAGCCGGCCATGTTTGTTCTTCTTTTGGCACATTGGGATGGTATTGTTACTGCATGTTTGTCATAAATAGGAGCTGCTCAGGAGAGTCTGACTTACCTGAAGAGTGAGGAAAGGGTTAAGCAACTGGAGCTGTACCTAGGAAGGGAGTTGGGGCAGTCAGTCAATAACATTGCAGATAGGAATTTCAAACCAGAAAAGAGGGAGAGATTTCTCTCTCTTCTTTGTTTGAGATCAGAGCAGTTTCTCCTAGGTATTGAGGGAGATGGGAGACGCTATTTCTCCAAGAATGGACTTCTTGAAATGGGTAAGTAGGGAAAAGTTTAGATAGTCCATCAGGGTTTATTGTTTTCCTTGTTTGGGGGTTTGGAAATCATGTCTGAGCTGGCTAATTGTTCTTCTCTTTTGTAACTAAGGATTACGGCCCAGGGACTTTCCCTGAGTCTATGTCACTTCATGACTATTTATCACCTTGTCAATTTACTATGCTTGCAATAGTAGTTTTGTTTTGATAATAAAGGAGTTCTCCTTTTATTTTGATTAACCGGTATTGGTTCATTATTGTTTCCTTAAGGTTACATGTCTAGTTACCTGGGCAGAGTCCATTGTTTTCTGTGGATTCCCTCTGTTTGTTTTCCCAACTCCAAGCAAAACGGAGGCAAGGTCAAGGGGGAGAGATTTGACTTAGGAAGGGGATTCTCAAGTGATCTCTTCCCTGGAAAAGGGTTTATTTTGTCTTTTTAAAGTACACTTGGGTGATGGCAGTGAATTTTTATTTATCCTTTTTTTTTTTTTTTTTTTGGATTTCAGGCAGACTAAGACCAGACAAGCTTGTTTCTGGGAGTGCCAGAGACAGGTTTTACAGAGTTTATTCTGCTAGCTGGCTCCCCATCTCTGCATTTGGAGTGTCAGGTTGGGGGATTGAGCCGTGACAATGTTCAATAAGGCTTCTTTAAAATACAGCCAGCTCCCCTGGACTCCTTTCCCCCTTATATTAGCCCCCCTGGATATCCTGCCCATCTGTTCCCGGAGGGAATCAAAGTCTGCTTTTCAGAAGTCCAGGGTCCATATTCTGCTGCTCTCCTTTCTTCCTTTGGTCAGGATCCTGGACTCAACCATCTCATGATCACTACTGCCCAGGTTGTCACCTACTTTTACTTCCCTTATCAATTCTTCCCTGTTTGTGAGCAGCTGGTCAAGCAGACCACAGCTCCCTGTTGGTTCCTCCAGCTCTTGTACCAGGAAGTTGTCCCCAACACTTTCCAAAAACTTCCTGGCTTGTCTGTGCACAGCTGCATTACTCTCCCAGCAGAGGTCACCCTTCACCTGCAGAAGAATTTGTCTGCAGCTCAATCTTTCCAGGAGTGTATTTATCCAGCTAGCTGCGCTGGCCAGTGAATCACAGGGTTTCATCGTGCCCCCCTTCGGCTCTGCTCTCTCCTGCTTTTGTGCTGCTTTGGCCACTGAAGTAGAGAGAGAAGGGATCAGACCTTTTGCTCAGGGAAATGCATGGGCTGAGGCTGTAGGCACAGCAATGGGTGCAAGGAGAGGAAGGCTTCCGGTGCTCTCTGCTCCCCTGGAGCACCTTGAAATAATTTGTGGTCCATGTTCCGGCCGCGGTGGACATGCCTACCTGTTACAGGGCTAGCTACATCCCTTTCGGCTCTCTCTACGTGCACCAATCTCAGCTCCCAGGCCTCCACCTCTCTCTGGCTGGAATGATGCAATTCTCCCACACCTTAGACAGGCCCAGTGAGAGCTAACACTGCATATGGATGTGTTCATTGCCCTCTCTGATTATGTCTCCCACAGGTTGATGAATTGTGGTCTGACAGCTGGCTCTTGCGGGAATCTCTCCTCTGTTCTCAGGGCCAAACCGACCCTGAATGAGCTGGATCTTGCGCTGAACAACCTGGGAGAGGCAGGGGGAATGAAACTGTTGTGTGAGGGACTGAAACATCCCGACTGCAAACTGCAGAAACTGAGGTGAGTGTTCACACATCTCCCCGCTGGAAAGAACTCAGCAAGGCATGTGGATGGTGGAAGGTGTGAGGACCTTGAAGGAACACAGAGAGGCTGAAAGCTGGGAGACCCTCCAGCACCTGATGATTCAGTGGCTCTAAATATCCTTATGGTTTACCAGACTGGAGAACAGAATTTATGAATAAAGATGGATCTAAACTAGAGGTGGGCAATAAAAAGATGGCAGCCCACCAGGGTTAGTTGTTGGCAGGCCACCAATGCTATATTGACCTGCATCTCCACTGGTATCAGTGATTGCTGCTCTCTTTGCCTGTGGATCGCCATTTCTGGCCAATGGGAGTTGTAGGAAGTGGTGTGGATCAAGCTGCACCCCTTCCTGCTGCCCCCATTGGCCAGGAATGGGGATCCACGGACAATGGGAGTTGCAATCGCTGATACCTGTGGAGGTGCAGTTAAATACAGTGGTGGGGGCCCAGCTGGGATTAACCATAGCAGACCAGATCCGGCCCACGGGCCATATTTGCCCATACCTAGTCTAACTTGTAGCAGTAGTTCAAACCCCCCTGAACTGGAGGACTGAGTGATTTCCACCAGCATGTGTTTTTTCAATCAAAATTGAAGCATCCTCTAAGGGGTATGTCTACACTACAGGATAAGGTCGAATTAAGCTACGCAACCCCAGCTACATTAATTGCGTAGCTGAAGTCGAAGTACCTTAACTCGACTTTTGGTGCTGCCCACATTGCAGGAAGTCGAAGGGAGAACACTCTTCCTTCGACTTCTCTTACTCCTCATGGAAGCAGGACTACCAGCATTGATCAGAGTGCCCCTCTCAGTTCTAATTAGTTGTCTCCATTAGATCCGCTAATTCGAACCCTGGAAGATCGACTGCGGCAGCTTGGATCTTCTCTGTAGTATAGACATACCTTAGAGCAGTGTTTCTCAATTGGTGCTCCGCAGAACCCTGTTTTTTTTGTTTTGTTTTGTTTTGTTTTTTTGCTTGACAAATTTTACCCTGGCAGCCCTAGGGGTTCCTTGAAATTCTTTTAAGCTGAAAAGGGTTCCGTAGCCAAATAAAATTGGGAAACACTGACTTCGAGAACAGACCCTTTAAAAAAGCTGTTTAGTCATCTTTAAGCAATACACCACTTGTTTTGATTTTAAAAAACTAATAGAAACACGAGGAACTCTAAGGAACTCAGGATCCTAAATCTCTCAGCTGTCTGCCTCAGAGGGAGCTGTTGCATTATTTTCCAGTGAGAATCTTGTCTGTCCCTGTATTTGCTTTCCTCTGGCTCCTCCTCTAATGTTTCTTTATTAGCGAGAGCTTCAGTGCTTTTACTTCAGGGCACGGAGTTTGGGAATTTTGCCTTAAAATAACATACCTATGTGACACACAGGATCAGTGGGAGTGACAGCTGCACGTGGGTTGAAATCCACATATAGTCACCTGGTCCCAAGCAACTGCTGCTCCAGCTCTGTGATTTTATTCCCAGAGTAAAGGAATCTTGCTATAAAAGCCACAGAGGGGACAGGACAGCTTGAGGTGCTCAGTTCACTCTGTACGTGTGTGTGCGTCTCCCTGCAGGTTGATGGGTTGCCAGCTGACAGCTGCTTGTTGTGAGGATCTCTCCTCCGTTCTCAGTATCAACCAGACTCTGACTGAGTTGGAGTTGAGAGGAAACCTCCTCAGGGATTCCGGGGTGCAGCTGCTGTGTGAGGGGCTGAAGCATGCAAACTGCAAACTGCAGAAACTGGGGTGAGTAGCTCCCTGTTCCTTTTCTGGAAAGAATTCAGCGGGTTGTGCCAGTCGTGTGAGACGGTCAGCTCTCTGCAAGTACCTGCTGAGGCTGATAGCTGAGCATGCCTGCTGCACCTGGTGTGTCAGTGAGTCACAACATCCCGATGGCCTGTCAGGGGTGTAAAAAGGGATGTGTTATAAAGAGAGACGGGGCCAAGCTGGAGCACCAGTTCCCAACTTCAACTCTTCCTTCCCCTTGGAACTTGCGGAATTGGGCTATGTCTAGACTACGCTGAAGTTTCAAAAGAGGATATGCACATTCCGCAGGAATGTGCATATCTTCTTCTGATCTTACTTTTGAAAGCAGAGCTTTCGAAAGTGAAAGCAGTCGGTACGTGGTTTTTTCGGCAACCCCCCCCCCTTTTCGAAAAGCCGCTCTTCCTCAAAAAATGAGGTTTACACAGCTTTTCGAAAAAGGGGGGTGTTGCCGAAAACACTGTGTCCCGACTACTTTCACTTTCGAAAGCGGAGCTTTTGAAAGTGAGATCGGGAAGAAGATATGCAAATTCCCATGGAATTTGCATAGCCTCTTTTGAAACTTCAGCACAGTCTAGATGAGCCCTAAGTGTTTTGCCTATAACTGACTATACGTGCTGGTAGCACCCTCTGTTATTCAGTGTTCCCAATACTTCCTAGTGTAAGTCTGTCTCCAGTTGCTTATACATTTGCCAAACTCCAACTGCTTGGGCTGAAATTTTCCACACCGGATATCTGTGTGAGGCTGAACTTGTGCACATATTTCCAAGAACAAGGTTAGGATGAAAATACATTTTTACAGCTATTTTCTACTGAGATGATCTTGCTCCCCTGTACATTTGAGGGCACAGTCTTTTTGTTAGATGGGCTTTTTGCTTTTCCTGGGAAAAATCTTCCCATACTGGCGTATCTGGGCCTTCCTGTGCTCTGCCCCAAGCCGACTAACCCACTCAAGTTATTTGCATCCTCCACCGGGGCTCGAGGGCTGCCCCATTACACAGCAGCCTTTTGTAGGCATCCCATGCCTGCCCTCCAGTGGGACCTAAGCATATGCAGGGACAGACTGAGGGAGTGGGGGCAAAACAAGAGGTCTGATATAAAAAGCTGAGTTTATCTTGGAGTCCCCCCTTTTGATTTGACAAATGATTGTGACTTTTTGTCCTAGGAGAGACCCCACTCTGCTTAAAGGTTGGAGGAATTAGAACCTGCCTGGGTCTCCTTAGGGGTGATGAGGGGGGGGGAAACAGGAGCCTTTAGATCCCATTAACGTTTTAGATGTTTTCTCTGTGGCTACGTCTACACTGCAGAGTTTTTGCGCAAAAACTCGTGGAGCGTCCACACTAAAAGCACGTTTTTGCACAAGAAAAAGTACAGTAGATCGTCAGAAGACAGGGCTTTTTGCTCAAGCGTTTTCCTCTTTCTACAGGGAATAAGCCTTTTTGTGCAAGAGCTCTTGCACAAAAAGGCGTGTGTGGATGGACAACAGGGGTTTCTTGCGCAAGAAACCCCTATCAGAAAAAGCACAGGTACTCTGATGGCAGATGGGTGGGTCCTCCTTCACCACAGAATGGCCATCAAAGCTTTCTTGCGCAAGAGTGTCCATGGCAGTGTGGATGCTCTCTTGTGCAAAAGCACATGGCAGTGTGGATGCTCTCTTGTGCAAAAACGCATGGCAGTGTGGACGCTCTCTTGTGCAAAAGCACATGGCAGTGTGGACGCACTCTTGCGCAAGAACTTTTTGCGGAAGATCTCTTCCGCAAAAAGTTCTTGCACAAGAAGCCAGCAGTGTAGACGTAGCCTGTATGTTTTGTCCTGAAATAATTGCACTCTGGTTTGAGAGCTGGTTGGCTGCTGGTGAACCATGGTGATAGCCTTGGGAATGAGAGCAAAGTCCAGGTGTGGCACTTAGTCAGACTTTTGAGATAATCAGACTGCAACTAGCAGCTGCCGCAGCTTAACCCCCTGGTCAAAAGGGAAGGGGGCATGGGTCCTGCCAAAAGACAAGCTCAGGGAGTTTTCCTTGAGCAGACCACACAGATGGCGATGCTCTGATAGATGGGAGTGCAGGGCCATTCTGACTTCTGATTGGTCACTAGAAAGGACTTGTGATGCTTAGAGAAGAAGTCTTTCCCCACCCATTAGTCCTCATTGGTCAATGGCAAGGAGTCAGGGCTTGACATGTCTCGTTCATTCCCAGTGCTGGATGAAAGCAGCAAGCAGGGCTTAAGCAGGAAGTCCCAACCACCACTGTAATCTCATTAGCTAAGGGGTGGGGCTTGGAACAGGGTCTGAGGCAGGGTGTCAGGCCCATTCTCAATGATGATAGGTCAAGAGAGAAGCAGATGGGCGGGTCCACCTTCATCACAGCCGAGAGAAGCCCCATTCACAGGGTGATGTCTTGTCTGCATTTCTCTCTCCTGCAGGCTGAAGAATTTCCTTCTCACAGATGCCTGCTGTGAGGATCTTGCTGCTGTTCTCAGCATCAGTGAGAGCCTGACGGAGCTACAGCTGGGTATTGACTATCTGAGGGATTCCAGTGCAGCTGCTGTGCGAGGGTCTGAAACACCCCAACTGCAAACTGCAGAAACTGGGGTGAGTAACAGCTGGCCTCCTCTGTGTACGTACAGGTGTCCTTTAGGTAAGCACTTGACAGGTTGTGCTGCTGTTCTCTCTGATGGAAAAATACCCTTTGAAGGGCAGCCCTCCGAGAGTGGGGACATGTGATTACAGTAACAAACCAGGCAGGTTAGAACAGAGGCCAATGTTATAAGACCACAAGAACAGCCATATTGGGTCAGACCAAAGTTCCATCTAGCCCAGTATCTGTCTGCCAGGTGCCCCAGAGGGAATGAACAGAACAGGTAATCATCAAGTAATCACTCCCATAGCACATTCCCAGCTTCTGACAAACAGAAGCTAGGAACACCATCCCTGCCAATCCTGGCTTATAGCCATTGATGAGACCTATCCTCCATGAATTTATCTAGCTCTTTTTTTAACCCTTTTATAGCCTTGGCCTTCACAACATCCTCTGGCAAGGAGTTCCACAGGTTGACTGTGAGATATGAAGAAGTTATTCCTTATGTTTGTTTTAAACCTGCTGCCTGTTAATTTCGTTTGGTGGCCCCTAGTTCTTGTGTTTATGGGAATGACTAAATAACTTTTCTTTATTCGTTTTCTCCACACCAGTCATAATTTTATAGACCTCTAGCACATCGCCCCTTAGTCATCTCTTTTCCAAGCGGAAAAGTTCCCATTTTATCTCTTCTCATAGAGCAGCTTTTCCCCTAATCATTTTGTTGCCCTTTTCTGAACCTTTTTCAATGCCAGTGTATCTTTTTGAGATGAGGTGACCGTATCTGCGCAGAGCTGTGGGATTTATACAGAGGCTACAAGATAGTCTCTGTCTGATTCTTTATCCCTTTCCTAATGATTCCCAACATTCTGCTTGCTTTTTTGACTGCCGCTGCGCACTGAGTGAGTGTTTTCAGAGAACTATCCACAGTGATGCCAAGATCTCTCACTCTCAAGTGGCAACAGCTAATTTGGTCTCCATCATTGTACAAGTAGGGTTGGGATTATGTTTTCCAATCGTGCGTCCGTGTGTAGATGGATCAAACTCAACTCAGGGCTTATTTCTCCTTTTATTCTCACCATCAGCACCTCTTCCTTATCTTCCCTCTTGATGCCACTCTCCATTACACACACTGAGAAAAGGGAATCTACCAGCTGGTATCAAAACCCCTCCTCTCTGTAGGGAAAGGAGCCCTCTGTCAGCAGATCCTCTTCCCTTCACCCTATTCACTTTCCTCCCCCCTCTTCCCCCCTTGCTCAAGGAGCCTTCTGCTCAGGACTCCTTCAGCCTCTTGAGGATCAAGACCTACCGATCACTGGTGCATCCCATCTGTGTGGCCCTGCAAAGAGTCCTATACCGATGCTGGCACCGCTTTCTGCCCTTTTTATCCCTCATAGGTTGGAGGAGAGTTGGGAGCGAGTAACTCCCAGAGGATGGTGGCAGGAGAGGCAGTGATGCCAAATGGTCAGATAGCTCAGGACTGTGATGGTACCTCATCTGCCCCAAATGTAGCTCAGTTTTTGTCATTTGTCTGAGCCTGGAACTGTGAAATTCCCAGCTCGCCAGGGGAAACATCTTAGGGGTTCAAACAATAAAATATACCTGCATTTTAACTGTCTGAAGTCCTGCTGCCTAGCCCCTGGCTGGGCAAACCTGTCCATCTGTTAATGCCCCATCCTGGTCTCTGATCTCCATGCAAGTTCTCTTCACACTACTCTCCCATTTCCCTGCCTCTTTCTTTCTTCTCACTCTCTCCACCCTCCCTTGTGGGCTTGGTATGGGACACTTTCTGCAAGTGCATCACCCCAAACCCTTGTCTTTCATGCTCAGTGTAAAACAGCCCCCTACCCCTCAGGAACCACAGCTTGTCTGGTGGGCAAGTCATAGGCCTCATGCGCTAGACTTGTATTGTTTGAGTTTCAGTTGGTTTTGAATGAGCAAACCACAAGCAATTCAGTGTGTCCAACTAGCCATGGCTGAGTGGACTCAGGCTGTGCCCTGCATACTGGCACTATCTTACTCCCGAAGCAGTAGTAGAGGGACCTTGTGACAGCTAGTCTGACCTGTACAGCACAGGCCACAGAACTTCCCTAAATTAATTCCTGCTTGACTGAGGCTATCTCTTTTGGAAAGATCCAGACCAAACCACAAGAGGAAGGCTCGTATAAAAAAACAAAAAAAAAAAAAAGAAAGAAAGAAAGAAAGAAAAGAAAACAACCCTTAAAAACAAGACAGCACATTCACCGCATTCAGGCTACGTCTACACTACAACTTTTGCTGGAAGAGGCAATGCAAATGAAGCATGGATTAGCATTTTCTCATGCTTCATTTGCATATTCTCTTCCGATCCACTTATGTGCAAGGGGTTTTTGCGCAAAAACGGATCAGAAGAGGCTATGCAAATGAAGCGTGAGAAAATGCTAATCTGCGCTTCATTTGCATTGCCTCTTCCGGCAAAAATTGTAGTGTAGACTCAGCCTCACTGACAGACTCTGCTTTTCTGTAAGCCCTAAGATCCACCACATCACGTTCCTTACAACTCCACTCTGATCACACCTTCCCTCTGATCTTTAGAACGTGTGTGACTGCTGGACACTCGTACCCTCATACTTCAGAGGACAACATCATTTGCAATAGCTGAGACAAAGCTAGTGCCTGGGTTTCTCTCTCAGGGGAACTCCCAGGGCTGTAGAGAGATGAGGATCACTTTGAATCGTGTGAAGCCTGGTTGGTTACTTAGCCTCTGGCCTATCCTTTGTGAGACTGGAAGGGCAGGAGGGGCTGGCCTGTGCCATCAGAGGCAGGAGGGAGCTGACTGGGATACCTGGTTGTGAATTTTCCCCACACGAAAACCTCAAAGATGAGCATTTCTGTGTAGTTGAACAAAGCCATTTTTATTTTCAAAAAAAGTTTCAGTGGAGGATTTTCAGCCAGTTGTGCTTGCTATAGTACTGGGAAGTGGGAACCTCTGCTTCTGCTTTCCCCACTGACAGCTCTGGCTCCAGTAGGCCTGATGAGGCTGGACTCCACCAGCTGAGCCACTATTTCATTGTGGCCCTACCTTCTAAGGGGCCTGCACCCCACATGCAGAGGGCTGCAGTGGGACTTGGCTTCCCCTGGACCACTCTCTGGTTTTGGCTGCAGGCTCTTCCCTACACTCTGGGGCACTCAGGCCCATAAGGTCCTGGTTCTGAGAGAGCTGCCCCATCAGAGCACTTGTGGCGTCTCGACTTTCCCCTCTCAGCTATGACCGGAGAATGAAAGGAGGAAAGATGGACTGCCTCCCCCCCCCAAAAGGATCCTTCCTGTGGAAGAGAGCTGTGGCAAGAACCGATGTAAGTCTGGCTCAGAAAACCCCCTGACTAAAAGGGAGCCGGCTCATTACTGTTTTTATAATAGGGCTTGCTTCAATTGAGAGTCATTTCCAAGAGTCTCCAAGAGAATACAATTCTAAAAGACCTTAAGAGTCTGCCACAAAGAGGAGACCCCTGGCATGCCAATTACCCAGGAGCGGAGGCAGAGAATACGGGGAGCTCCACAAAGGGACAGTTCTAGTCACTGGCTCGCTATCAAATTTTGCTCTCTCTAACTAGCAGGAAAAAAAGGAACATCCACAGTACATGGGATCAGGTGAGAACTATCAGTCTGCCAGTTTTCAATCCCCTTGATACATGTGGCATTGATTTTTTTGTGTGCTGCGCTATTTTTAATCAAAACACTAATCAAGTTTCTTACAGTAGTCTACAACATCTAATACAACTTTATCGATCAGACTCAACCTCAAAGACTGGTGCAAAGTCTTGTCAAACAATCCTATTTTCCATGAACTACTTTAACTGTCATTATTCATATTCAGTCCTTCACCCCTTTATTACTAGCTCCGTCTCTGCAGTTCCATTATTTTTTCCTGAATGGATGGGAGGCCAAACGACCTATAATTACTTAGTTCATTCCATTTGTCATTTAAAAATCAGCACCACATTGGCTTTCTTTCAGTCTTCTGGAACTTCCCCAGCTTTCCAAGATTTATTTGACATCAACAGTCTTTGGACTGTGCCTCAGTCAAAAATTATCGAAAAAAATGGTGCTGTAAAACCTTCTGATCTATTATATATTTGAGAGCATTTGTCTGCCTGTGAGTGAGTCTGTCTATCTGTCCATCTGTTTGTTCAAGAACTTCTCCAAATGGTAAAAGCTAGGACCACCAAATTCGCTACGCAGGTTCCTCTTATCATAAGGTAAGGGCAAGATCAGGGTTTGGTTGTGCCAGGACAATGGGATGTGCCTGGAATACAATTATTTTTCATAACATGGAAAGGGAGGGTTCTGCTAGCAGGGACAGTTATACTATATAGTGACCACATGGGGGCAATAAGGGGCAAGAGATGGGGACTGGGATAGCTATAACCCCATTGAGGCAGGAGTGGAGGTAAGGTTCCAGTGCTGGTGCTGGGTATGGTTGTCCCACCCACTCTGTACTCCATTCCGGGAGCACAGAGCTTTCCCTCCACGCCACCTGCAGCTTGCCCAGGGTTGGCCCTCCTGGCTGGCAGTCCTCCATTGCCTTCCCACAGTTTCCGCAGGGCCATATTTCCCTGTCCTACCTATTCCTGTCTTCTACACCAGAAGACATAGACATACCTACCAGCACAGATACACCAGTTTGGTGTTTAAACCCGCATTCCACGCGGCCTGCTACATCTTACATAGCAACTGAACGGCTCTGCTGTGTGGGAGTCTCATCCCAGCATGCTGCTGCTGCCCAGAGGCCCACACCGCAGAGTGGCACAGCTTAGTCCAGTGCTAAGAACTGTGGGATATGCCTGCAGAAGTCCTGGCCCCTAACCTGAGTTAATGCCGCACCAAAGGGGACAGCTGCCGAGGTATGACTCAAATGTGGCTCTCGCCCAAGCTTGGCTAACCAGGGTTCCCAGACCTAGATGCCCAGAGCTGGGGTGACTCTGTAGTGGGGTGATACGCGGTTTGAGGCATTGGGGGTGGCAGAAGAGTTCACACAGCAGCTTTAGGTTTAGTTTGCATAAGCAGCAAGGAATTGGAATGGAATACAAGAACTGGGAAGGGTTCGAACTGTTCTTTACTGCCTGGTAGGATTCTCCTACAAGCACCTCTTTTTCCCCTCTCTTCAGCCCATCTGAACACTGCCTTGTGGAGCACGGAGTGATTGACAGAGCAGGGCCTCATGCTCAGGAAGCCACACCGAGGCCTTAGGGTTTAACAGCCTCACAGCCCTGTTAGACCCCTGTGCCTGGTCTTTTCTGAAGGACCCATCGCTTTCCACACGGACCGTGACATCAGCCAGAGAACAGCCACCGACAGGAAGGAAGCAAGCAATCCTTTCCCTCTCTGAATGTGTCTGTCTCCTGCAGGTTGTGGGGCTGTGATCTCACAGCTGATTGCTGTGGGGATCTCTCCTCTGCTCTCAGAACCAGCCAGTACTTGACAGAGCTGGAACTGGGGTATAACGAACTGGGCGATTCCGGAGTGCAGCTGCTGTGTGAGGGAGTGAAACATCCTAACTGCAAACTGCAGAAACTGGGGTGAGTAGCAGGCGATTTTCTTTTCATCTGTGCCTCCAGCCATTGCAGCATTGTGATTTCAGCTCTTTCAACTAGAGTCAGCACTACAACAAATGCATTAATAACCTCTAAAAAACACCACTGTCTGCTCAAGGAACCAGAAAGTGACCCATTATTAGATAAGGTGAATCTCACATGCATCATAAATATGTATTTTACTGAAGGCGCTTTGACTAATTTACTCACTATGTGTAAATGAGAATGCAGCTATAGGAAAGCTCACAATTTGACTAGAATAACCCTCTGTCATTCAAATCCTTTACTTTCATTGTAGTGAACTAGTCCTGGGAGAAACCTAACAATCTGAGGAAGAAACAGGAAGAGGGAAAGGACAAAGAAATTCAGTGGAAATAATCACTAGTTGGGGCTGTTTATGGGAGCATCTGGGGTACTTGCTTCTTCACCTGCCTCTTCCTCAGTTGCTCATGTCTCTGGGCAGCAACTCTCACAGATGCAGACAGCACTGTAGGTTCAGTTAAATCACCCTGGAACTTCCACTCTAACCAGTGACTGATTAGTGTCAAACTTCCCATTCCTGAAGCTCAAAGAAAAACTAGGAAAGGGACAACAAGGTTACGTCTAGACTACAGTGTTTTATCGGAAAAAGGTATGCAAATTGCGCTCCACAATTTGCATACCTTTTTCTGGTAATTTTTTTGGAAGAGGCTTTTCCAAAATTTTGCCTGTCTACGCCTGGCCAAATTTTGGAAAAACCTCCCTCTTTTGGAAGAACCCTTTTTCCTTGTGGAATGAGGAAGACAGGGCTTCAGAAAGAGCACATCTGCTCTTCCACCAAAAAAAAATGGGAAGAGCAGACGCGTTCCGTGAATGTGGTGGAGTTTTTCTGGGATACCTCCAGTATCCCAAAAAAACTCTGTAGTCTAGATGTAGCCCAAGCTCAGCTGATGCCAACATTCCATGCTATGGAAAACAATCCCATTTTCCTGGCACAACTAAACCCTGACCTTGATTTAAGGTAGGAAAACATGCACACCAAATGATGGCCCTATTACTGCTTAGGAGGAATTCTTAAACAAATGGGCTCGCAGTCCAATGAACAGATTACGCACAGACAGACTCACAGACTCTCTAATAGATATAAAGATATAGATAGATAAATAGCTGATTTCTCTCTCTAGAGATACACGCTGGTATCAAGGAGGGGAAACAGGTCTCATGCCCCAGTAGTCATTTTCCTTTCCCTGTTTGTTGCAGGTTGGAGCATTGCAGCCTGACTGCTGCTTGTTGTGGTGATCTCTCCTCTGCATTAAGCATGAACCAGAACCTGTCAGAACTAGATATAGGGAGAAACAAGCTGGGGGATTCAGGAGTGCAGCTGCTCTGTGAGGGACTGAAACACCCCAACTGCAAACTACACAAAATAAGGTAAGCACCTCAGGCGCCGGGCCTCTTTGCACTGTGGTGTTGTGAGCTGCACTCCATTTTCCAGGCTTAGAGAGTGTGGAACTCCACCATGGACCAGCCTGGCTCTACTCCTGAAACCGAGATCAGACTGTGTTAACTGGTCCCACTTTGCTAGTAAAACAATTGAATAATGGGGTTGTGGGTTCAACCCTTGATCCTGGTTAAACCAAACAGCTGGGCAGCTGACTTACCACGGGTTAATCCTTCAGTGGTGCAAAGCAGATGCAGCCAACTTGGTGCCACCCAACCCTGCTTCTGCTGAGTGGGTGTGGAGTGGCAAAATGAGCTCCACTAATTCCTACATGGGCACAGCAGCTGGGGCAGTATTAGAGCAGCCCTGAGGTGTCTCTGTTAAACCAGAGCTCATTCTGCCCCCGCTCCACTAGGGGAAATGTCACTTAATATTATCCTGGTGCAGTGGATAGGCTACTGGCTTCTACCAAATGCAGCCTATCTTTGTTGTTACAACACAATGACCCTTCACACCACCCAAGCTCCGACTCCTCCTTGCCACTCCGAGCCCCTCCTAAAGGCCGAGGGGGCTGAGGGGAGGTGGGATGGTGGGGCTGGGAGAAGGAACTGTACGAGCTGGAAGCAGGAAGGGGCAGGAGAGTGGAGCTGGGGATGCCTTACCCCAAATCTGGGCCTCGTGTGAGGGGAACGGGGCTTTGCAGTGGAGGCAGCTCAGGGCAGTGTGAGTGGCCCATTCCTCTCGGAGCCATAGTTTGAGCCCTCCCCCTAGGTTGACTCCCCACCCCCTGCCATGACATACAGTAATTTTCAAGACAACCCAGGTAACCATGTGAGTTTTAGCACAAGCTACTGCAGCCCCTCAGCAGCTGCTGCAGAACTCCCCCTGCCCACTGCAAGGGCTGCATTACCAAAGCCTGTGGGGAGGTGGCATGAGGAGCCCAGGCAGCACCAAGAGCTGGGCTGTCTCTGCTTCCATGGAGAGAGTCTATGAGCTGGGTTTGTAGCCCCTGCTCCCTGGGAGCACTGAGTCCCCCACAGCAAACACTTGGGCTGTGCGTGTCCGTAAGTGCCCACTGCCCTGAGCCAGGGCTGCACGAGCCGGCTCCTTATGTGCAAGAAGGGCATCGCTGCCCCTGTCCAGAACTCACGGTTGTGAGCAGGGTGCGTGGGGGGACGAGGAGCAGGCCAGGCTACAGACTACACCAGCGTTTCTCCACCCCTCCCACTGCTGGCAGAGCAGTGATGCTGTAACATCCCAGAGGTGCAGCACATGGTGCTTCAGAAAGGCTGTGGGCTCAGGTGTTGTCTGCCAAGAGAGTTAACCCCTCGTTCTCCTTCCCTGTCTTCCCCACAGCCTGGGCTATCAGAGCGTCACTGAAGAAACTCAAGCAGAGCTGGCTGCTGTGAAAGACACAAAACCTGATCTCCTCATAGAGATATGGTAGGGCTGGGGAGCGCCAGCCACTGGATCAGCGAGGCTCCGACCTGCCTGCCCTGCCGCTTGCTGAGGGAGCAGGTGGGGAGGAGACGGGTCCCCCAGTTTTCAAGGGGAACCCCAGCAACATAATTCATCATCTGTGGTAGGGGGCTGAGTATAGTTACTAGGCCCAACCCTCCTGCCTAAGGTTCAGGAGTAGGAGCTGGGTTTGTTTCATGCTCGGCCTGGCCTCAGAGGGAGTTGGTGGTTTGTGTGGGGAGGGAATGGGAGGGAGGATGCAGTTCAGAGCCCAAACAAGGGATGTGGGATGCTGGGAGATCTGGTAACCTCCCTTTCCAGTCTCTCTGCGTGCAGGAGGGAGACTCAAACACCGTCTAGGGATCCAGAGGGGGATTGTCGCTCTGTACCACAGCTCAGGCAGTTGTTTGTGTATTTACAAGGGTATGGTGTTTTTACACAACTCCACAGCCACTAAGCTGGCATTTTCCATATTGACGTCTCCGGCGCTTGTTTGTCCCCAATGTACGTTTCCACGTCAATTTTGTTGAGTCCAATAAAGATTGTGAGCCAAGACACAGGGCGGTCCCTTAGAGTTTGTATGTCTTGCCATAGTTTGGGCAAATACACAGGAATTCTTCGGGCCCAGGGGAGTCCTCAGGGGTGGTTTTTTCTTGTTTCTTAGCCATTATGGTCCACGTTTTCAGAAGCGCGGGCAGGGGAAAAATGACAAAGCCCGGGGCTTTGTCAGAATGCTGGCGTGGGCGACCTTGCATGGCCACTTGGGAGTAGATACCAAAGGTGTAGAACAGGGAGATAGTTAAGTTTATGGTATATCCGGGGTATTTTCAAGTGCCCTTTAATGCTGGGATGGGGAACCTATGGCTCATGAGCTGGATCTGGTTTGGGGTTCCTTTTCCCTTGCTCTGCAGCAGAGTGAGTTGATGCTGGCACTTCAACTGCATGGGGCACCAGCGCTGGCCCCTGCTGCAGGAAGGGAGGTCCCCGAGCCTTCCTGGCCCAGTCAACGTAAGCTGGGGCTGGATCCAACCCATGGGTTTTGCCTGGTAGGGGGAGGAAGTGGCTCTGCATGCTGCAGGGAAGTGTTCTCAGTTGTGGCCAAAGGGAATAGTGAGGGGTGGTGCCTGCAGGCAGCTCTTCCCTGCAATGCACAGAACTGCAGGGACCCACTTGTGGCCCCCTGAGAGCTGCACCCAGTAGGGGACACAGTCCACTGCCCCCCTCCCACCTAGGTACCATACTCTAACTCCCATCCTGTACCCTATCCCACACAGACCCCATATCCCCACCCCAGTCCTCTCCCCTGGCAGCCCCCTCCCATGCACTGAACCCCTCATTCTTGGCTCCCACCCCATTTACCACTCAGTCCAACAAATCTCATATCCCAGTCTCAGCTCTCGGAAACTGCCTACTCTAATCCCCAGAGCCCCTTACCTTTCATTCACAGCACTAAGTCACTTCCTACATTAACTAACCAATCCTCTCAATCGCAACTCTCCCATGCTTCCCTCACTAACCAACACATCTCCTCATCTCTCAGTCACAGCTCTGAGACCTGGCCAACACTAGTCCACATGGATCCTCAGAGACCAATCTCAACTCTGGGGCACGTCCTACTCCAATATTCGGTTACTCTCATGTCTTGAGCACAACCCTGAGACATTTCCTGCTTAATTCAACAAATCTTTTATCCCAACTTCTACTCTTGGAAACGGCCTACTCTCTGTGGCTCTTCCTGCACTAACGGACTCTTATGATATCTCAAACATAGCCCTGATGCACAACCTGCACCGAGATTCAGTTAAACTCAGATATAAATTATAGCTTAGAGGTATTTCCAACACTCCATTGAACAAATCCCTCATAGCCCAGTCTCGCCTGTAAGACACTTCCTACTTCAATATTTGGATAGACTCATCTCTCAATCACAGCCATCAGACATTTCCCGCTCAGTCCAACAAATCTCCTCATATCCCAATTTCAGTTTTTAGAAACAGCCTATTTTCCATGACACTAACCAAGAATTCTCAAACACAAGTCTGACCATTTCCACGAGTTGAAATCGAAATATGAGGTTTGTTGGATTGAGTGAGAAATGTCTCAGGCTACGTCTACACTACAGGGTTTATGCTCAAAAACAACCGTTTTTGCACAAAAACCCGCAGAGCATCCACACCTCAAGCGTGTTTTTGCACAAGAAAATTTACAGTAGAACAGCAGAACGGAGGGCTTTTTGTGGTGTAGGTATACCTCCTTCTACGAGGAATAACTCCTTTTTGCACAAGAGTTTTTGCACAAAAAGTTGTATGTAGACGCTCAGCAGGGGGTTTTGCACAGAAAGTGCCAATGGAAAAAAACACAGGTGATCTGGTGGCTATTCTGTGAATAGCAATCAGAGCTTTCTTGCAAGAGAGCATCCATGTAGTGTGGACACTGTCTTACGTAAAAGCACATCACTTATGTGATGTGCTTTTGAGGTGCAGATGTGCTTTTGCACAAGTTTTTGCAGAAGATCTCTTCTGCAAAAGGCTTCTTGCACAAAAACCCTGCCTTGCAGACATAGTCTCAGGGTTGTGATTGAGGGTATGAGTGTATCCGAATATTGGAATTACCTGGGGAGCAGCTCAAACACCCAACTGGGCTGGTCCGGGACAGGCATCAGCCCTGCAATGGAAAGGTGGGTGTGGCAGGGTGGGTGTGGCACAAGGGCATTCAGCACACTTAGCCTATTTGATCAAAGGTGGTGAGGAGGTTGTGACCTCACAGAGTGATCTTGACATCAGCCAGGTAGAGCAAGGGGGCAGGGCAGGGCAGGGGAAACCTCGGGGACCCCTGTAGCTTTGCTGCAGCAAGCCTCCTTCTTGCAGTCTCTCTTTGAGGTCCAAGAGAGGAGTGGTGTGGAGGAGCTTCATTGTGAGTCTTTGCCAAGCTGTGTGGATTGTGCTGAAAGCAGACACCATCTGTGCAGAAGGCTGGGAACCTGGTCAGTCTGAGCCAGACCTTGCCAGCCGGGCTTAAGGCTCAGAAAACAAAAGGTAAGTTGGCAAAAAAATGTCCCACAGAGGAATCCGCCCCATGATAACTGGTTAATTAATAGGTCTCCAAATGGAATCGTGAAGAGGAATCATTATCAAGTGAGTGTCTGTCTAGCTGGGTCCTGCAAGGGTCAGTTCTTGGCACTCAGCTATTTAACATTTTGATCAGTGACTTGGAAGCAAGTACATAACCATAACAGCAAAAAAACCCTGCAGATGACCAATGGGGTGGGTGGTAAATAATGAAGAGGACATGCCACGCACACAGAGCCATGTGAGTCTTTTAGTGAACTGAGTACAGCAAACCACAAGCATTGAAGTATGTCCCAATGTAAAGTTATACCTGTAGGGACAAAACAATAGGCTCTGTGTATAAGGTAGAGGACTCCATCCTGGGAAGCTGTGACCCTGAAAAAGACTTGGAGTCACGGAGGATAATCAGCTACCCAGGAGTGTCCAACAGGACGCTGTGGCCAAAGGGGCAAATGTGACCCTTGAACCCATCAATAGCAGAATGTCTGGTGGAAATAGAGAGGTTCTAGATCTCTGTACTGGACAGGAGTGCAACCACTCCTGGAATATTGTGTCCATTTGAGATGGATGCTGATAAACTGGGGAGGGCTCAGAGAAGAGCCATGCAAATCACTAAAGGCTTGGAAAACCTGCCTTGTGGTGACAGAGTAGAGCAGCTCAATCTAGGTAGCAGAACAGAGAAAGTGAAGGGATGAGCAGCACCAAGGGAACAAATATTTAACTTACGGGCTCTTCACTTTAGCACATGCAGGTTAGCAGTGAGTGGCTGCAAGTTGAAATTTGAGCAATTCACACTGGAAATAAGGGAACATTTTTAGCCATCGGGGTTTGGAACAACTGACCCAGGTTGTAATGGAGTCTTCCAGCACAATCTGCTCTAATTCCCATCAGAATTCTTTAAAGGGAAGTTCTCTGGCCTACATGACCAGCGTGGTTCCTTCTGGCCTTAGAATTTATGAATCTGTGACTCACTGGGGACATTTGGAATTTGTCCCTTTTTTGCTTCCTTCTTCCCCCTTCCCGCCTCTTCTCTTTTTTTTCCCTATTTCCCTCTGCTGCTGTCCTGCCCAAGGAAGGAGTGGGGAAGACTGTTCATTGTAGGAGGGCCTCACAAACAAGTGGGGCTGGAAAAGTGGGCAGACAGTGATCTCCTGTGGTGATTAGCTGTCATGATCATGAGGGTTAGCCAGCAGCCTGGGGACTAAGAGGTTAACTATACCTAACCCAGGTAGAGTTGGCCAATAGGAATGTAGGTAGGAATTTCAAACTGGGACAAAGGAATTTTTGGTTTTTCCTTCTCCTTTGTCCTGGGCGGTTTCTCTCTAGCTACTGAGGGAGAGAGACAGAATGTCTCCCTCCAAGAAAAGACTCTTCACTGTAAGTAGGATAAAGTTTAGATAAATCCATTAGGTTTTATTGTTTTATGGTTTGGGAAATGGGATCTGATGTCTGTGCATTTAAAAATGGGCTTTGCTCTCTTTTGTAACTAAGTTCTAGGCCCATGGTGGGGTTCCCCTCCATGAGTATTACTTTGTGACTTTTCCATCTAGTCATGATGCTTGCAACAGGAAGATGGTGGTGCTAATAAAAGTTCTTTCTCTTTTCTTTTATTAACTTGGTATTGGTTAATTTTTGTGTCCTGGTTTTACTTTAGGGGGTGAGATTTCCCAAGTAGTCTCTCCCTGGTTTCTTTATTATTACTTGGGTGGCGGCAGCAGAGTTTTTATCCCCAAAATCTAGGTTGTTAAGATTTTGGGGGAAGTTTTTTTACCAAAGCCTGGAAAGATAAGGTTTTGGGGTACTTTTTCGGGCCCCCACTTCTGCATTTATTGTGCCAGAGTGGGGAAGGAGCCTTGACACTAGCTCTGTCTGCTGCCCACCTCTTGAGAATGCCCAGCCTCAAAAAACCCTGGGCCACACTGATGGGCCAAGTTTGAGGTTATTGCCGAGTTCATAGGATGGAGACTCATTTTTTTTGGCTGAGGGCAGTGAGGCCTCACACTCAAGTCAATGGCATTTCTTTGTAGCACAATAATTTTTGAAGACCAACGTTCAATGGAATCCAAAATTTCAGGGAATTTCTAAGCATCAGTGGGAGGAACCTTGTTGATTTTGGTGGTGATTGGAAAACAACAGTAAAGCCAGTTTTCCACCTGGTGCTCCTTCAATGAGTGAGTAAGATGAAGGGCATTGTGATTTTGAGTTAACTCTGCCAATCAGCGCTCACTCTCTGCAGGTGATCTGTATAATTCAATCCCATTGGCTGAAAGGAGTCAGCAAAGGAACCTAGTGGTTTCAGTGGGAGTGATGACCAAGGCAGGCACCAGGCTCCAGAGTTTATGCTCAGGATTATTGGAGTGAGTGAGGGGATGGGTCGCTGAGTTACCTCTGACGTGACAATGTCACTGCTCCAGCTGCTCTCCCTGTAGCACTCCATGGGCAGCTAGATGGGCTGGCTTGGGGATCAATCCCTTTACATACACCCTCACATTCACACTTTTAAATGAGATTGCACGCCCCCCCCCCAACTTTAAACAGAGTTAAGGCAGTACAAAGTTCCAAATGAGGTTTCAGTTACAATATGGGGTGGTGTTAATTACAGTGTATTAAAAAGGAGTTACAATAACAGATTCTTCAAAGGCAATTCTTACCAGGCTGCTAACACAGTCATTCAAAAGTGGGCACCACCGTTTCATTTATAAAAAAAAACCCATTCATAACAATTGGGCTGCAATTCATGAGGTTACCTAATGTCACATTGGGAGATATAATCCATTACAAGGGTGATTTCATTCTTCAGCCTTACATTGTCTCCCTTTTGACCCTTCAACTTTCATCAGTGGAATGGGTCACTTTAGTGTGTAATTGCCTTAAAGCAATATATTGAGAGGTGACGTCAGCCTGAGGTATGCATCAGCTTGGCATGCATTTTCCTTATCCAGCAATACATGGCACACATATACATCAGGCAAATGCAGCACAATATCAATACAATTAGCAAAGGGTGGAACATAGTACAGTAAAACCTCTGTTATCTGGCACTTAGTTAACCAGAAAACTCAGTTAACCAGAATTTCTGATACACAGTAAAACGTGTGCTATCCGGCACTAAGCTATCCGGAAAACTTTAGAAACCGGCAAATTTCCTATTAGGCCAATACAATTCACCAATCTACTAACAGTTGACCTTTCTAAAACCTTATAGTAATTACAGTACTGTTTCTTTTTAATAAAATAAGACTAACTTTTACTTGTTCAATTGTCCCATACATACTTAGCATTGTGTTTATGTTGATTACAATATAGTTTACATTGGTAGATATCCAAAATTTGAGTTTTACTATTATTGTCCATTAGTTTTTCCTAGGTTGATGGGACCCTCAGATAACCAGAATTTTTACATAACCAGAATGCCCTAATCCTTGAATGTGCCAGATAACACAGGTTTTACTGTAGATAAGTGTGTCCTTGGATGCAGGGGACCAAACTGTGAAAATATTGTACCAATGAGATGCAGTGATTTTTTTTCAGATTTAGCCATGTTTAATGTGTCTGCATTTGCATACAATATCAGAATGGAATGTTTCCCTATATCCTCTTGTGTCTGTTGTAAAAACTTTCGAAGTTTATGAGATCTGTGGTCCATGAAGATTCAATTCTGCTGAGTTCATTTTTTGTCAGACATCCTGTTCTCATGATTTTTTTTTAATATTAAAGACAATGATTCTGCTCCACCCCATAGGCTAGGATGTCAGTCCATCTCCTGCAGATATCACTACTATTTATGTCTCAAGGAGATGCAAAGTTCCACCTCTATTCTGTCAATTGCATGCAATTTATATGTCGTTTGTCTTTGTTAAAGCTGCCGCATTGCTTTGGTAAAGCTGCAACATTATTTTCCCCCAACATGAAGAAACGTGAGAAGGGAAATTTGATGAACATGTCTATGGAGGGTATGATGTCACTGTTAAG
This sequence comes from Rafetus swinhoei, assembly GCA_019425775.1. NCBI lineage: Eukaryota > Metazoa > Chordata > Testudines > Trionychidae > Rafetus > Rafetus swinhoei. The sequence goes on along the minus strand of CM033446.1, from coordinate 15,201,877 downwards.
AGAAACAAGTGGCTGAAGCCAAAGGGGTGAATCCAAAAGTTAATAAAAGAAATAAAACCCAACAAAATACACATACAGTGACAGACCCAGGGCAGCTGTAGTGTGGTGGAGGGCAAATATACAGGAAACTGGGTATATAGTTTTCTGTTCCCTGAGTGAACTGGCCAGGCACTTCTGACACATAATCAAGGCAAGCACACACTTGGGGTCAATTAAAAGCTTGCCTGAAGCAGCAGGCTAATCAGGGCACTGCAACCAATTAAGGTCTGCTAGGGCCGGTTGTGACATAGTGGGGATTTTGTCCACTCTTGTAGTCCTGTGTTCATTGTTTTTATATTCACTGGTTACTTTGTTGTGCTGTGTGTGATTCCTGCTGTCCTATGCTACTCTGTAAGGACTCTGTGTGTATGGGTGGTGCCCAGTGGGGGGATGGGATCTCTGGGGGAGGACTCCTGAGGGAGGCATGTAGGGAATGGCCCAGGCCGGCCTGTCACCGGAGCTAGGTGGAGGGTTCAGTCAGGTGACTCTTTGCCTAGCAATCTGTACAAAGGAGGGGGCGTGGCATCCTGGAGTGGGGGGTAGGGAGCAGTGGCTGTGAGTGCAAGTTAGTTTTTCTGCTGGCTGTGGGAGAAGGGAGCCTAGCTGGCCTGGGGGGCTGGAGCAGGGGCCCAGAGCTGAGGCTCTGGGTCCCCCTTTCTCAAAGATGGATTGTACTGACTGCTCCTGGTTCCTGTAACAAAGACGTCTGAGCTACGCTGTGTCCCTGTGAACCAGTACACTTTCTGTTCTACCTGCTGGCTGAGAGTCACGTGTGACTGCGGATGGGGGTGCAGGGTCCAGTGACTCCCACACACTCGGTGACAGTGGTGGCAGTTGTGGGATGGGCTGCACCCCATGGATGGATCATCTGTCAGTAAGTGACTGGGGCACAGTAGAAAGAAGGGGGGCTTGCAAGAGCCAGGCATGCTGGAGGCAGTGAGAAGCAGTTCCAGGAAGCAGAGGTGTCTGCAGTCTAACCTGAGTGTGATCCTCGAAAGGGGGCATCCTCCCTAGGAAGGGTTTTTTCTGGGGACCAAAGGAAGTGGTCCCAGGAGGCTGAGGGGTCTATGATCTATCCCCAGGTAGTTATGACACCTAAGGAGGCTGGCACACTGAAGGGGTTCTTCCTGGGAATCGTGGCACGCTGCAGCATGGGCCTGTGAGTCTGCACCTCTGGGAACAGTGGGGAGATGGTCGATCCCCATGTCCTGAGGAGAAAGAAGAGATTTATAAGTCTTAACAGGCCAGTTAAATGGATCCTGTGTCTTCGAGGCAGAGACCAAAGTGGAGAATTAAGCTGAAAGCAGAGGGAAAGATTAGTGGCTGTGACGATACATGTTACCTGACTGACTGACGGGTGGGGGAGAAAAACTCCCTGGCTATTGTGAGCAGAGGGGACACACTCAGCCAACCTTTTGCCTCGGTTAGGCATGGGTACTTCAGGATTTGAGCCCATAGGGTGAAGGGGAAATGAAAAAACTTGCTTGCACAAAGGAAAGCTGCAGTTTAGCCCTGAATTGTCAGAACTCCGTTGGCATTGAGCCAATGTTGTGGCGTGACAAAAGGAACTGGAAATGTACACTTGCAGTAGATTTGTTCTGATTGCTGATGGTAACTTCTATAACCCGTGTGAATGCTCGTTGGAAAAAACTGTGGAACATGTTAGAAATGATACACATGGGGATCATGGTGCAAAAGCAGATCCGATCCACTATTGTACTTACCAAGGTTTACCTTGGGTTTGTAAAAGAGTGCAATGATATTGTTGTCTCCGTGATATACCTTGCAATGATGCAGCCTGTTATAGGCAGCCTGGGATATTACGGGGTGAGCCAGGCAGGATCCACAGAATCTGGTCAATCGAGCTTTGGGTCAGGACTCCATGTTCTTCTAAACTTGATTTGGGTATTGAGAGTTTTGTTGTTTAAAGAGCAGCTGCAATGAGCCAGCTACAGTCTGAGGGTCTTTGTAAAAAGCCCTGCAACATTTATTCTCTGAAAGAAGAATCACCTTTTGGGAAAAAGCTTCTAATCGAGAACTGAGATCTTTGCTAGTGGCCAGAGATGCTGTAGAAGAAGTGAGAGAGCAGGATCCAGTTGGGGGCTGCAACTTACATGTAAGAAGAAACTGAAGCGTTTAGGCTGCTAGCCGAGCAGAGAAGGGCTGAGGCAGGCTGGGAACAGGCAGAGTTGGATAGAAGAACCAGACAAGCTAAGGAGAAAACTGCCTGACTTGAACTCCCTCTTAGGAAAATGGAAGAGCAGCAGAAACTGTACCTCTTGGGGGTTCAGCGTATAACTGGGTGGGTCTGTGGTGTGATTATGACATGGCAGATCTGTGTAATCAGGTGGCTGTTTTACCCCAGCTCCAAAGCAAGCATGAATGTAACTCAGCTGTGCTACCTGTAACTAACAAGGAGATAACTAGAAATGGGGGTTTGTGACTCTAGGAAGTTGTCTGTGGCTCACCAGTCCTACTTGGGACCAAGGGGAGAATTTCTCTAAATGTATGCCTGAGGAGGGACATTGTCAAGCTGTGCAGGGAGAGAGGGAGGAAAATCAGAGGATCCAGCAACGCCCAACTAATGGCACAGTTGCGAGTGAATGATTCCTCCATGGAGCTGGATCCTGTCCCAACTGGGAGCAGACAGACAGGTCCAGGGACTACACCACAACTGCAAGGGCCCAACACCGAGCTTCTGAGATGGAGGCTGCTCCTGGCAGACTGTGACGTGGAGGGTTTGGTGTTAAGGACAGTACCAAGTCCTGGCTGATGCGCTGGCATGGAGAGAGGGGACTGAACTTCCCCAGATCACCAGCTGAGTGACCCTTGAAGTGGGGAGAGTTGTGACATAGTGGGGATTGTGTTCACTCCTGTAGTCCTGTGTGTTCACTGTTTTTATATTCACTGGTTGCTTTCTTGTGCTGTGTGTGATTCCTACTGTCTTATGCTGCTCTGTAAGAACTCTGTTGTGTGGTGCCCAGCGGGGGATGGGATCTCCGCGGGAGGACTCCTGAGGGGAAGCCCAGGCCCGTCTGACACCTGAGCTAGATAGAGGGTTCAGTCAGGTGAGTCTTTGCCCAGGAATCTGAACAAAGGAGGGAGTATGGCCACCTGGAGAGGGGTGGGCAGTGGCTCTGGGCCCTTCTTTCTCCAAGATGGCTTGTATTGAATGTTCCCGGTTCCTGTAACAAGAAGTCTGAGCTACGCTGTGTCCCTGTGAACCAATACACTTTCTGTTCTACCTGCTGGCTGACAGTGGCATGTGATTGTGAATGAGGGTGCAGGGCCCGGTGACTCCCACATGCTCCTAGACACCTATTTAAAAGGCTTCCCCTCAGAAAGGGCAGGGAAGAAGGACAAGGACTAGGAGTGAAGAGGTGCACTGAGAGAGCAAAGAACTGGGAGCATGGAAGAGGGCTGTGGAGGGGCAGGAAGGATTGCTCAGGTACTAGGAAGAAGATGCTGGGGGGATCGTTTGGGGAAGCGGCCACAGGAAAAAGGCTGAAAGACGGGGAGTAGGAGTGGAGGAAATGCTGCCAATTGCTGCTGCCGTAGGGTCCCTGGGCTGGAAACTGGAGTAGTGGGCAGGCCCTGGTTCTCCCCAAACCTCTCCACACCATCACAGAGCCTGCCCCTGAGAGGGGGGACCAGGACCATAGAGGGGTTTCATCCCAAACCATGGACCAGCCTATGATAAGGATGGCTCAGAAGGCTGAGCTCTTGGTCTCTAGTAAAGGACCAGAGGCTGTGTGGAGGGTCACAGTGAGCCTGTGAGGCAAACACTAACCACCAAGAAGCGCAGGATCCTTAGGGCATGGTTGGAGCTTTGGCACAATACATGGATGTCACGGAGTGCGGGGAGCCACCGGACTGCGCACCCCTGTCTGCAGCCAGAGGTGACCCTCAGCCAGCCGGTAGAAGAGAAGGTTTATTGGTTCACAGGGACACAGCGTAGTGCAGACTTGTTAGCACAGAAACCGGGAGCAGTCAACACAATCCATCCAGGGGAGAGGAGGACCCAAAGCCAGGGCCCTGGACCCCTTCCCTGCATCCTAAGCCAGCCAAGACTCACCCACACACCCAGCAATTGGTCTCTGCCTCAAAGGCAGCCCCGCTTCCTCTTTTGTCCCCTTCCCTATCTGGGTGCATCCCGCACTTAGGCTCAGGTTACAAGACAGCATGAGCTCTTATGTATCTGCCGGGCTGCATATTTCCTCAATGCACCCAAAACTCCCATCCCCAGTGGGGCACAGGTGTAGTGCCTCAGGAAACTAAGGTACACACACAGTTACAACAGAGAAGCACAGGACCTTTAGAAATCACATACAGCACAACAAATGAATGCAATCCCCACTTCGCTATAATGGATTAACAAGGCTTCCAGTCATCCTTGCTGCAGGCTGTTAGAGAAATTCAGAAAGTGCTGAAGACCAGTCTTAGCTGGTGACATTTTAGTTTCTTTGTATTGCAGAATAAACTTTGAGCAAACAGTTTCCTGTTCCTCTACTTAGGGATTTTTTTTTTTTGATGTCTCTGAACACAAAGGAGACTGAGAGAAACCAGCCAAAGAAGGGCCATCAGAAGTGAGTGCTTTCTGAGTCACAGTAAGTCAATCAATTTCTGCATTTTTACCCTGGGACATGTTAACTTGAATCTGAACTATTGGTGGTGTATACATTTGGGTGGTGAGATCTCTCAGAGTGGGGCCCGGGGGTATATTTGCCCAGCAAATGAGAACTGCAATTCCCAGTGCAAGTTGGACGTACTTGCATTAGCTGTGCTTGTGCAACTGACTCAAAATAGCAGCATGGAGGATGGTTTGGTCTAGCTACCCGGGTTTGTATCCAGGGGGTTGGAGGACAGGGGAGAGATTTTACTTGGGTGGCTAGTCCATCTTGCCACTGAGACACACTTAGTTTTAGGGCCTAGCTCAAGCAGAGCTGAATCAAGTCTGTCTGCCCAAGCTGGGACAGATACTCCACAGTTGCTGTGTGGATGCACCCTATGCCAGAAATTACCACTGCTCTACCTCACCATGTTCTGATATCTACAATATCCAGGAGGTTCTCACAAGCTAACTCTGGATCTCAGGATACAGGGCCTGATAGTCCAGAACTGTGTTTTCTGGATTAATATTTCTGAAATGCAAATTAAATGAGGGTATCTCACCTCTATTTTCAAACCCAGATGGATGATAAATCCTGTCATTATAACCCCTTTCTTCCCTAGACCACTCCCAGCTTTTCAGACATTAGTTAAGCTGCACCACACCCCTATCAGGTAAATCAGTAGGATTATCTTCATGTACAGATGTGGAAACTGGGACAATCGTTTGTGAGAGAAAAGCACCGAGGAGCGATGTGTCCCAATGTTGTTCTCCCACCGCTAGTTTGCACTTCTTCCCTCTATGCATTCTTATACCCTATTAGTAACACCAGGACTTTGCATGGTATTTTAGCTTATTTCTTGACGCCCACTGATGGGAAACCAAAGCAGCAGAATCAGTGACCTGCTTGTGCAAGCCCTCGACGACCTTTCTCAGGAAGATGTGAAAAGATTTAAAGACAAACTATCACACTCTGCCTTTGAGGGGAAACGCACTATCCCCCGAGGTCGGTTGGAGAACGCTGACAGGATAGACACTAAGAATCTCCTGATGGAATTCTATGGTGGAACTGCTGCCGTAGAGGTCACCATCAATGTTCTCACTCAGATCAACCTCCGAGATTCTGCTGCAAAACTCAGAGTAGAAAGTGAGAAAGGTAAGAAACCTAAAGTTGCTGAGAGTCTCCTTCAAAAATCTCCCTCAGGGCAGCAGCAACAGGAGCAGAAGGAGACATGGGCAGGGAGCAGCTACTTGGTTTGGACTGTGAGCTCTGTCAGGCAGAGATAGTCATGGTGTGTGTGTCCAGAACCTAGTACAACAGAGCCCTGATGGGGCTTTAGATCCTAGCGGACCTAAGGAATATATATTATTGAGAGGTGGGATAAGGGTAGTTTATTCCCCTAGATTACTAACAGATGGTTGGCAAAGGGAGTGGCAATATTATGCAAAGTTTTCTGGTTGCCTATGCAACTTTATTTCAAAGCATCCAACAAGCATTAGATTGATGACACAGTCTATAGAAAAGTTAGGCTTTGTTGGGGGGCTAGGCAGGGCTGGAATAAGGTTTTTGTAGGATCTAGCTACTCTTATAATCGTAAACCTTTAAATTAGACTAGATATATAAATATATAAGGTAGAAATGCTGTATCGTCTATATACCTAATATTTAATTGTATGTTATACCTGTATGTTGTTTGTTGACTAAAGATAGTAAATTATTAGACTTGTTTTAGCAATTTTCTTTTCTTATTTTTGAGTCAATTACAGCTGGTCCCCGAGTTGCAAACAGTTGAGTTAAGACTGTTCACATTTACGACCAAAGCTCCCATGGAGCGGTCGTAAAGGTGGTCCCTGAGTTACGAACGCAACCCACGCTTACAGACAGTGCGGTCGCTATTTAACTCCATGGGGTCCGAGTTCCGAACAGATCGAGTTATGGCCAAGTGTTTGGTCCGTAACTCGTTCGTAACTCGGGGAGAGGCTCTTTTTTTTTTAGGTCCCAAACTTTTTCCTAGGCCCTATGCACTATTGTACCTAATGGATAATCTGGAACTGGGGCTAGGAGACCCAAGTGGTAGTTATTCCAAATGAACAAATTTGCTCTGGCTGTCCTCAGTCTCTGCCTTAGATCCCTAAGTTTGTAAAGGCTTCCCTGAGCCACCCAGCCCAGGGTCAGCAACCTTTTCAACCCAAAAAGCCAAACCACATCAACATTCAGAATAAGCGGTCAACAAAGAGCTGGCCAGACCCCCCCACCTCTGCACCCAGCAGGGCTACCAACCACCATCCCCAAGGTCGGGATGTGGGATGGCTCCACACCCCCAGAAGAGGCAGTCAGTCCTTAGCATGGCCCGGGCCACAGCACTACTTCCCCCCACCCAGGTGCCAGAGCTGGAGCTGGGCCATCATGCATCCCCAAAGCAAGCGGGCAGCCACCTCCAATGTCCAAGGGCTGAGAGCTCTGGCCATGTGTGCCAGCCCTGGTGGGAAACAGAGTATGTGGGGGACCCTTGGGGCAGGATTATCTTACCTGGCCAGGGCTGGGCTGCTACACCTGGGCAGCAGTGGCTGGATGAGGGACTGGGCCAGGATCACCGCAGCCAGATCGTGGCCTCCCCTCCGACCCATGCCACAGCAGGAGGGGGGCTGCCGCCAGCCCTTCCTGTGGCCAAATGGGGGCCAGACTGTGGGGCTTGCTCCAGGATTGGGGCCAGGGACAGGACGCTGTGGCCAGATGCGGCTGGGCCCCAATTGGGGCTTTGTTGGCCAGGTGTGCTGTGTCTGGAACCCAAGTTGGGCCACCACAGCTGGGCTGTTGCAGCAGTCGCAGCACCACTGAAGTTGGGGACAGACAGATGGGGCTGGAACCATGTCGCTGTGGCTAGATACCACCACCAGCCCCTCTCAATACCCTAGTTGGGACTGCATATGTATGCCTTCAGCCAGCTCTTGCCACAGCATAGCCTGTTCTTACTGGGTGCACTGCCTTTCTTTCACCTCTGGTGAAAGGAGAAATAGGCAAAACAAGACCATCTTGACATGAGTAATTAGGCGTTTTAAAATGTTTGATTTAATTTTTCATTTTAATTTAAAAAGCTGCATGTATTTGGGGAATGACGAAAGAGCCAGATTTGGTTCTGTACTGAGCCATAGGTGGCTGATCCCTGACCTAGCCCATCTCCTGAGCAAGGACAGAATGGTCCTTCGTGTGGACCCTTTTAGTGGTTTCACTTAGTCTGTGTTTGAATATGAGTGTTTTCCCGGGATTCTGTGTCCCTATAGACAATCCTGAATTGATTTCGTCCCAGGGCAAGTTGGTCTGAGTTTCCCTGACAATGTGGCCTTCTTGTCCTGCAAAGTGCAGAAGTGGAGCCAGGCCAGGAGAAGTCCAAGAAACCAGACTCCCTGTACAATATTCCATAAACCGAACTCCATAAACTGACTGTTGAGAGCCGTGTTCTTCTGGGTGGTTACTTCATTAATGCAAAGTGCAATTGCACTATTTGGTCACCTGCTGCCTCCACCCAGAAAGGAAGTGCGCTTGTATTGAAATATACCCTGCATCGTTACAATGCTGTTTCAATGTCATTTCCTTTTCAGAGTTTCCTCAGAGCCAAAAATCATCAGAGTTGTCTGCAAAAGGTATGTGACGGCTACCCAGGAAGTGACCTAAGGACAGCGGTTCCTTCTTTATTCAGTTGGATACTTTCCTAAATCGGTTTTGTTCCACATCAATAGAACAATTTACACATGAACAAAATATTTTATGTGCCTTTCCAGGGGACTCCATTAGCACAGGGTTCCCTTGCCATTCTCCAGAACAGGGACCACCATGAACCTGCAGGAAGCAGCATTTCCAAAAGCAACACTTTGATTGTAATGGTAACTGTGGTAATAGCGCTGGAGGTGAGACAGCCCTGAGGACTGAATGGGCAGCAGCTAATGTGAGTCCCCAGGAAATACCTTTGTAGTGGTGGTGTTGCAGAGGTCCAGTCCTGGTTCCCTTAAGAAAGGGGAGAGATGAATAGTGAAGTGAAAACACAGCATTTTGTCTGATGTTCCCTTGCAATTTCCCTGCTGCTGAGTACAGGTGCAGCATATGTGTTGACCAGCCACCCTGAGACCCTGAAGAAGTGTGCCCAAGAAAGCTGCCACAGGACTACTTGTTAATTATAACTGTGTTAAGCATCTGGTCACAGTTAACCTATTTCATAGAATCCTAGGGCTGGAAGAGACCTCAGGAGGTCATCAAGTCCAGCCCCCTGCCCAAAACAGGACCAACCCCAACTAAACCATCCCAGCCAGGGCTTTGTCAAAACCTCTAGAGATGGGGATTCCACCACCTCCCTAGATAACCCATCCCAGTACTTCACCATAGTTTTCCCTAATATCCAACCTAGACCTTCCCCACTGAAACTTAAGACCATTGCTCTTTGTTCTGCTCTCTCTGTTTAGAGAACATTGAAGGAAAAGAGACATTAAACACCTCATACAGGACTATGTAGCACTTTAAAGACTAACAAGATGGTTTATTAGATGATGAGCTTTCGTGGGCCAGACCCACTTCCTCAGATCAAATAGTGGAAGACATTTCTATCACTATTAAACACCTCAGTCTTCTAAGTATCATCCATTCTTAGCTCTCCTTCCTTGCTAAGCAGTGGAACTATGTTTTCCTTTGTCCTGTTGTATGTAGAGAACATTTTATTGCCTTCTACGTCCTTTGCTAGGCATAACCCATTTTGTGCCTTAGCTTTTCTGATTTTGCCACTGCACCTTTGTGCAGTTCCTTTGCATTCATCCTGAGCAATTTGCCTGGTTTTCCACCCTAGATCATGGTAAATGCCAGGAGGTGGTGGGAACTGCAGCCATAATGGCAAAGTTTGCTCCTTCCTTTTCATTTCGTAACTCCCAGAAAAACCATGTCCAACAGGGGGTGGTGACAGCCTCATGCCCTTACACTGAGTCCATAAAAACACCTTGGTGATTTCAATTGTAAACATTTTTCCTATTTCCAGACTCTCTCAGCTCATTGTCATCCCAGCCTGATAATTCACCAGCAGCCTTCCAAACCCCTCAGTGCTGCTTTTCTAGCTTAAGTGATCCAGTTTGTGCGAGTTGTTTCACAGACAGCTTTATATAATGGTCTGAGTGACCTTTGTTACCTTGGGTAATTGCCAACAGCGATGTGTGCAAAATATCCCTCCGGGTTAGTACTGGGTGAATGCATTAGCCTGGTGTTGGAGGGCACTCTGCTGTAGGGGCATATCTCATAGGCCTGATCCACACTACAGTGGAAGGTCAATTTAAGTTACGCAACTCCAGCTATGTTAATTATGTAGTTGGAATAGAAATATCTTAAATCCCTTTTTCTGCACCATCCACACTGTGGGAAGTTTTTGGTCCCGTTGGCTTCCCTTACTCCTTGTGAGGAGCAAGAGTACTGGCTCTGAATTTGACTTAGCGGGTCTTAACTAGACCCACTAAATCAAACCCTGGAAGATCGACTGCAACAGCATTGATCTTCTGTGTAACGTAGACTTGGCCATAATGGCAGAAGGTAACTGGAGATATAACTAGAGATACTCAGTTTTGGAAATTAAAGATCCCGTGATGCTCTGTCTTCTAAACCCACGTGCCCTGAGAAATTCTAGTTTATGAAGTTACATTCCTTCCACCAAAATTCCCAGTGTGGTTTTAACTGCATATGATAGTCTCCCTCACTTGTGATCTACTTTGTTGCATAGTGTTACTGTGCACTGTCAAACAGCAGCCAGGTTTCATCAGAGAGGTGGCTGCATTTCACTGGGGATGAAGTAATGCTTGCGGTCTTTACTCAAATGCATAATTTCAGTGGGACACCCATAACTGAGTAAATGCTGCATAAACCCCACTCAGAGTTAAGTGATTTCAGATTCTTTTCTGAAGAAGGTTTCATTATAAAGGTGAAGAACTGTTATTGTGGTTACCCTAAAACTATTTAATAGAGTAGTCTGTGATTAGTGGTTTTCTGGATTGTCAGTTTCATATCTCTAATGTCTCTTGCTGCTGATCCAGCTTACAGGAAGAAGTACAAAGAATATATTAAAAAGAAATACAAACTAATAAAAGATATGAACAGTCGCTTTGGAGACAAGATGTTACTAAACAGAAGATACACAAACCTGACTATTGTAGACAGACCTCGTCAGGCGAAGGAGAGGGAACATGAAATCATGGCCACGGGATGGAGACATGCCGAAGTCATGACTGAGCGAGCTAGTTCTGCAGTTACACTGGCCACCCTGTATACACCCGATGAAGATGGACAAACGCCGCAGGTTGTTGTGCTGCTGGGAGCTGCTGGGATTGGGAAAACAATGATGGCAAGAAAGATCATGTATGACTGGGCAGCTGGGGAGCTCTATAAGGAAAAGTTTGATTATGTTTTCTACATAAACTGTAGGGAAGTGAACCTTCTTAATAAACAGGGAAGTGTGGCCGACCTGATGTTTAAAAACTGGCTTCATACAAATCCACCAATTAACCACATTCTGATGAATCCAGAAAAACTCCTGTTCATAATTGATGGGTTAGACGAGCTGAGATTTTCCTTTGATCAGCCAGAGGATGATTTGTGCTTTGACCCCTGGGAGAAGAAGTCAATGGAAATTATCCTGAGCAGTTTATTTAGGAAAACAGTTCTTCCTGAGTCCTACTTGATGATCACAACCAGGCCAGCTGCCCTGGAGAAACTTGAGCAGTGCTTAGAGTGTTCACGTTATGCCGAGATTCTGGGTTTTTCTGAAGCTGAGAGGGAGGAGTATTTCCACAAGTTTTTTGGAAAGGAAACCCAAGCCAGACAAGCATTACAATTTGTGAAAGCCAATGAAATTCTTTTCACCATGTGCTTTGTCCCCTTCATATGTTGGATCATCTGCACGGTTGTGAAACAACAGCTTGAAAAAGGCGAGAATCTCACACAGACTTCAAAAACAGTCACTGGAGTGTACGTGCTCTACCTTTCCAGCTTAGTCAAGCCTCTTAGCAATGATTTGAAGCAAAACTTGCATAGAAACCTGAGGGGACTTTGCTCCTTGGCTGCAGATGGAATCTGGAATCAAAAGATCCTGTTTGAGGAAGAAGAAATCAAGAAGTTTGGCTTAGATCAAGAAAACTCTCTCCCCCTCTTTTTAAATGAAAACATTTTCCAAAAAGAAACTGACTGTGAATGTCTCTACAGCTTCATTCACTTAAGCTTTCAGGAGTTTTTTGCAGCTTTGTTATATGTCCTGGAGGAAGATGAAGCAGCAATAGATTCAGGGACTCTCAGGAGAAATGTGAAGGCATTGTTGGAAAACTATGGAAACTCAAAAAATTATTTAATGTTAACAGTGCGATTCCTGTTTGGCCTCTTAAATGAAGAAAGAATGAAGGACATGCAGGAAAAATTCAGATGCAAATTTTCACCTGCAATTAAGGCAGATTTACTGGAGTGGGTTCAAGCAAACCAAGAAACAGATTTAAAAACTTTGCCTTTTGCTCATGAGGGGATTTATCAAAGACATCAGCTTGAGTTGTTTCACTGTGTATACGAGATGTATGAAGAAGATTTTGCCATTACTGCATTGGATCACTTCACTGAACTAAAGTTGAATCAGAATAAGTTTACCCAGATGGACCAAAGGGCTCTTTCATTCTGTGTCAAGCATTGTCGTAGACTGGAGTCACTTTGTATATATGACTGTACATTTAGCTTAGAAGACCACGAAGTAGGACTCAGAAGACAACAAAAGTGGCTACATCAGTGAGTATTTTCTGAGCTCAAAAATCTGAAGTTTCTTTAACAGATTGGATGTTATTTTCCCTAAGTCTGGATCACAAATTGGCTGAACGAGACAACCAAGAACAATACTACTGTTACTGTAAGCTAAGGATACAGTTATTACACTATCAAAATTACCTTCCTTGTATTAAACGCATTGTTTGGTCTACTCTGTCCTCTCAATGACTGACATGCTTGTAGCACTTCTTTGTGTGTGGAAATGAACAGGGCGAGGTGAGACATGGGTTGGGGAAGGAAGATTCCCTGTGTCAACAATTGTACAACAAAGGTCCAGAGATGTTCACTGAGGCCTCCTGTGATTTTTGCAAAGTGCTTTAATATGGGACAGGGACATCACTAGGAAACAAAATTGGCTTCCACATCCCCATTGTACAATTATTTATTCCTTAAGGACAAAATAAGTCATGGGCTTTTCAAAACTCTTTTTATCCAAACTCAGTTTCATATTCTGAAGTGCACTAAACGCACCAAGCTTTTGAAGGGCAGAAGGTTCTGCCTGGTGAATGTCAGGGAAACATGCTCCCTTTGCCCAACAGAACAGATATGACCCCTGCCTCTTCACACTCAGCAGGAGAGTAAAACCAAAAGTTGAATTCCAGCTCAATGGTGCAAATCACTGTTTAGAGTTCTCAGGGACCTCCCTCCAATTGTGCAGGGCCTGTGGGGGCTCTGGGCTGTGCTGTAACTTGCTTGTTACCTTACAGCAGTTTACACAGGTGACTGCAGACAGCTTAAGAGGTATATGTGTGGTCATGGCATTGGGTGCAGGTTTCCTTCATTGTTTTAAATGCAGTTGAGCTGCCACCAAAAATGTCACCTGCAAATAGTGCTATCAAATAGTCAACATGCAGAATGGCCCATGGTCATTCAGTGCAGCAGCCAACCATGTGAGAACAGACCCTGAGACCACAAAGAAAATATCTTGTGCTACTAAGGACTTGTCTGTGAAGTCATGCTGCTTTAACTGTACCAATATAATTAAAGTGGTACAATCCCTTCCCCCTCCATCTCCAGTGTGGACACAATTCTACCAGTATCAAGATGCTTATACTACTATATCTTATGCCCAAAAATGAAAGGACATAGCCTATACCAATGTAAGCCACTTTTATGTGGTAAAAACAGCATCCACCTTTGGGATTGTACTGGTCAAAACACGGTGGTAAACATTTGCTCCTTCATCTGAACAATTAGCATGTAGTTCGACGGTGCTGTTGGGTGTAGAAGGGGGTGCGTTTGAACAGTTCTCGATATTAAAATCAGAACAAAACCAAAGCTTGATATTTCCCACAAAATTCTGAGTTTCAACCAGCTCTAACTGCACCTAGAAACCAGGTATCATCACCACTCCAGGATACTGCTGCACTTCCACAGAATCCTAGAACTGGAAAAGTCCTTGAGAGGTTATCAAGTCCAATCTCCTGCCCCCATGGCAGGACCCAGTACCGTTTTGACCATCCCCGATAAATGTCTATCTAACCTGCTCTTAAATATCTCCCATGATGGAGATTCTACAACCTCTCTAGGCAATTTATTCCAGTGTTTAACCACTCTTACAGGTAGGAAGTTTTTCTTAAATAGCCAAACTTGCTGCAATTTAAGCCCATTGCTTCTTGTCCTGAACCTTAAAACAATAAAGAACAAGTTTTCTCACTAGAAGGCTTCACCATAATTTGCTGCGTGTGGAATCTTAGCAGAACATATTCTGTTTGATTTCATGCACTTAAAATACATCTCAGGCTACATCTAGACTGCAGGCTTCTTTTGGGAGAAGCTTTTCTGGAAGAGATCTTTTGAAAGAACTTCTTCTGAAAGAGGGTCTGCACTGCCAAAGTGCATCGAAAAAGCAATCTGCTTTTTCGAAAGATAGCATCCACACTGAATGGATGCTCTCTTGCATTTAAGCTGTGATTACTATGGACAGCAGTGATTACAGTGGCCACCAGGGGCACCTGTACTTTTTCCTCTTTCCTCTCTTTCGAAAGAACTCCCTCTTCCCCATCCACACACTCCTTTTTCTGAAAGAGGTCTTTTGGAAAAAGGCTTCTTCCTCATAGAAAGAGGTTCACCAATGTCAGAAAACCCCCTCTGTTCTTTCACTTTTTTTCTCAAAAAACGCGATTGCAGTGTGGATGTAAGTGAATTTTTTTTTCAGAAAAACGGCTGTTTTTTTTTAAAAAAAACCTTTGTAGTGTAGACATAGCCTCAGAGCACTAGATGTAATTTTGAATTGGGGGATTTACTACTAACTATAACTGCAAAACAGCCCATGTGTTATTTATGATCACACTGTCCAGGAAGCTATTGTTCAGGAAATGGAATTAAATTCTGTCTTCAGAGAACTACATAAAATTTTTCTATTCTCTCTTTTTTTAAGGAAACATCATGAGGATAAGCCAAAGCATTCACCCATTTACCTGCTCTGTCAAGCACTGAAAGATCCATACTGTAAATTAAAGAAACTAGAGTAAGTAATTATTCTTTCCTTTTTAAAATTTCTCTTATTACTACTGCTATCCCAGGAATTCTACAGCAACGCAGCTCTTCAACATGGCTGGTACAGCAACCACACAGAATTGTGTAACTTCTGACAACGATGTTCAAATTTTCTGTTAACATATATGGGGTTAGCTTAGTCAGCCAACTGATGCAAAACTAATTACCTTACCAACAGATGCTGCTGAGAGACCAGGGCATGAAGAGTGGCCAAGGAAATTCATTAACATGGGTCCTACAATTGACAGGTTAATGCTTTTGCTGTTCTATAGATCTTGGATTCTTGTTATTTCCACTCCAACTCATCTGAGGAAGTGGGCTTTATTCATGAAAGCTCATGATCCTATTTTTTTTGGTTAGTCTCTAAGGTGCCAAAGGACTACTCACTGTTTATAATGCTCTGCATCCATCCAAAAGACAATGAGTGTGCTGCATGATTGCTGCTTCTAGTTCAGTCACACTGGTGCAAGTTGAAATGTGGAGTTTTCTGGTGCACATGTCAGATTGGGACCACTTTGTGTTTGAATTTGGAGTGACAGGGAAGGGGAAGCCAACTGAGTTGCTGGAGCATCAGAATGACATGCTCACTTTGTCCTTTGTAATGTCAGGAATGATCTGCTGCCAGCAGCGTGGGGTGCCTGTTCTGTCCCAAGAATGCATTGTGGCAATCCAACAGAAAGGTGACAAAGCCATGACGGACAGTGGCTGAGGACTAGGGAATAGAAGTGCAGCACAGAAAAGAATGAAATGGAACATTGTTTTGCTGTTTCCAGGTCCCCATGGCCTAATGTAATTCCGTGGTGGAAACAAACAAACAAACAAACAAACAAACAAACAAACAAACAAACAAACAAACAAACACAAAAGTGGTTTCCAAAAGGGACCAGGCTATAAATCCATTCATAGATTGTAAGGCCAGAAGGAACCATTACATCTTTTAGTCTGACTTCATATAAACACAGACCATTACCTTTCACCTAGTTACCCCTGCCCTGAGCCCAGTAACTTGTGTTAGACTAAAGCATCTTCCAGAAAGGCATCCAGTCTGGATCTGAAGACATCAAGAGATGGAGACTCTATCACCTCCCTTGGTAGTTTGGTTCCACTGGCTAAACGCCCTCTCTGTAAGACAGGTGTGCCTCATTTCCAATGTAAATGTGTCTGGCTTTAATTTCCTGCCACTGGTTCTTGTTATGCCTCTTTCTAGTGGACTAAAAAGCTCTGGGAATCTGCAGAGCCTGTTGCCTGACTGAAGCTGGGAGCTGTTTGCTGGAGGATATTGAGCTGGCTCCAGGACACCTTCAGTACCAGCCATGACTGTCCCTCCCAGCTATTTAGGGGCAAAGGTGCCAGAAAGCTGGGGGTGTGACTTTCTTTTACCATTTGACATTTCTCTGCTCCAGCTACAAGAACAAATTGCCATTGTTTGAAACTTCCCCAGTTCACTGCAGCACGTCTTCCTTCTTCCTCCCACATCTCCCTCCTCTCCTGCATCCCTACGTTCCCCACACCCCAAAAACCACATGGCTAGAGCCCTGCAAATTTGCAGATATCTGCTTTATATCCACAGGTGTCCTCATCTGCCCACGGATGTCAATGCTGCCATCTGTAGCTCATTTTTGCAGATACAGATGTGGCCCCGGATACAAATTTTGTATCCACACAAGGCTGTACACATGGTCCCATGTACAACCCCGCCTCACCACCAGCCCAGGAGCGGGTTCAGTTAGTCCCATTTTACTATAGCTGCAGAAGTAAATACCATACAGTACCATGTTAAATGCAAACTACTAAAAAAACAAAAACAAAATCCTTTATTAGCTTTCCTTGCCTCACTTATAATAAAGTTTCTATTTAGCGGACGACCAAGCGTGTCTGCTTAGGGATGGAAAATGCTCGTGTGTGGACTACAAGATCAATGAGAGCTACAGATGCAGATGGTCATCTGGTCCCCACCATCCATTACTCCAGCTCTGTGATCCAGTCCTCCCACCCCATGACAGAATCTTTCTAGAAACCCATGGAGGGGACTGGACAGACAGAGCCTTTTCCTCTCTGTGTATCTATCTCTGGCAGGCTTTGTGATTGCCGTTTGACAGCTGCTTATGGTGAGGATCTTGCCTCTCTTGTCACCAAGCAGACCTTGGTGGAGTTGAACCTGGCAGGAAACAGTCTGGGAGACTCAGGAGTGAAGCTGCTGTGTGAGGGACTGAAACATGCAAACTGCAAGCTGCAGAAATTGGAGTGAGTATGCACAGGCATTGTTTTCTGTAAAGGACTCCATGAAAGGTGAGGTAGGTGTAAGATGTTGGCTTGCTGCAGATACATGAAGGTGTGTGTGGGGGTCTGTATTGCAAAAAAGACCCATAGTAGTGGGTAAGGTTGGATTAACTCTAGCCCACGAGGACCTCTAGCCCTCATGTGGAAGGCCTGGTCTACACTTAAAATTTAGCTCAACATAGCTACCTGGCCCAGAGAAGTGAAAAAGTCAATACAAATAAAATAAAAAAAAAATAAAAAATTGAACCCCTGGTATAGATGCAGTTGGTGGATGGAAAAGGACAATGTACCTTCAGTTTGTCTTTTTTGGTCATAGACTCCTTGATCCGGGGGATATTTCTTTCTAGTGCACTGAGACTTTTAATCTGCAAGAAAGAGAAACTATAATTTCCAGCTGGCTTCCTACATAGCTCCCCTATTTTTCATTTTTCACTCCAGGCTCCATGTGTTTCTTTATGGATACATTGGAAACCCTTAGATTGTCAGGAGATCTCTGGTTCTTGGCTTTCCTCGCTGGCATGGCCACTGAGAGGGGAGGACTGGATAGACAGACGTGCTCATTCTCTCATCTGTGCATCTGTCTCTTGCAGCCTGAAGGCTTGTAAACTCTCAGCTGCCGGTTGTGGGGAGCTCTCATCTGTTCTCAGCACCAGCCAGTGGCTGACCCATCTGAATTTGAGCGGTAATCAGCTGGGAGCCATGGGAATACAACTGCTGTGTGAAGGGCTGAAACAGCCAAACTGCAAACTGCAGAGACTAGTGTAAGTGTTGACGCGTATGCTTTATGTAAAACCCATGGCAGGAAGTGTGAATGGGGAAGGGACAAGCTTCCTGCAGGTACATGGTGAGGTCAAAAGCCTCAGCGGGGGATGCTCTCTCCCCTCCCCCAAGCATGTGAGAGCAAGAAGGAGCTGCTACCCATGAGGACTCTTGTGTAAGTGAGGGAATGGTCCTACTTTTGAGAGGAACTTTTCTGGCTTCTGCAGTATCCCGGTGAAATGGGCTTGTGAAAGAATCTGAGTCCTTCCTTCATCCAGAGGCCTCCCTGACCTTGAGGGTTCCCCTTCCACTCTCCTGTGTGGCAGACTCCTTGAAACCCCAACAAGGCTGGGCCCAGGGTTCCTGGGGGCTCGACCCCTAACCTTGTTGTGGTCACCTAGCACAGGGGCTAGGGCAGGGGTGGCCAACCTGTGGCACGTGAGCTGCATGCAGCTCTTCAGCCACCCCCGTGCAGCTCACAAAGCCGCCCCTGCAGCTCCACCAATGGCCCCTGGTCCCCATCTCCCTGGTCTTACTGGGTGCTGGGGAGCCGTCTGTTGCTGTTCAGCAAGATGGCCACCGTAAGATGGTGGCAGCTGATGGAAAACTGCTGGAGCCAAAAAGGAAAACTCCTTTTGCCTTAAAGGGGCTGTGTCCTTTTTTTCCCCCTCAATGACTCTGGGGTCTGGTGGGTGGGTGGCTTAACCCTTTGGTGGGAGGCTTTCCTTTTTTTTTTTTTTTTTGCTCGCTCAACAAAAATTCTGGTGTGGCTCTTTTTTCCACTGCCATTTTGCTCTTCTTGCCTACTGGGTTGTCCTGGGCTAGGGTGTTTTCACTCTGTGGTGCTGTCTCTGCCCTGGATGTTTCCCTGACTCACTGATGGTTACGTACAGTTCAACACAAATACAATTTATTGAACAGCAGATTGATTTAAAAAGGAATAAGGAAAAATGGGAACGGTTCAAGGAAAACGTGTCACCCTGCTCTGTGGCAGGGGGCCTCCCAAACAGCATTTCTGGAATGTAAGACAGGTCACAGGCTGTTCCTCCTGAGTCCCCAGCCTCTTTACTGGGGCCCTCGCTTTGCTGCAGGGATGCTGTGGGTCGGACAGTTGCTCTGGTGGTGGCTGCACACCTATAGGCTGTATGTAGCTGGATCTAACTGCATAGATTTAGCACTGAAAGAAGAGAAAGAGGAATTCTTGGTCTCATCCATAGCCAAGGAGCAGTCATGAAAGAATTCTTTGTTAAGACCTCTGTTCCTGCTCAAGTGTTCTCAGCATGGACGCTTGGGTTCCTTTTCCATCTTGCAACATCTGTCACAAGAAGGAGAAACCACTAAGATCTGTGAGGGCCATACAGGAAGGAAGTGCTTGGGAAGCAAAATACTCATGTCTGTGGTCAGTCAGTGACTGTGTCTCACTGGTTCTTTTTTTGCTCTTGGTTGCTGGGCTGGAGCACAGGCACTTTGTGACTAGGGTTTCCAAATGGTCTCCCAAAAAATACCGAACATGAGGGCTAAACATTTGTTGAGCAGAACAAAACAAAACAACAAAACACTGCCACGAACACACATGCTATGTTTAATACTTAACTTTATTTTAAACAGTCTTCATCCTACACCATCTCTATGTAAAGAGGCTTAGAAGTAATTGTGCAAATGTGCATTCTATTTTCATTGTTTTCTATTCCTCTAAAGCTAAGGCTATAGAAGAATTTAGAAGAACTCCTTTTTATCCTGCAGCTAAAATGATTGTAGAGAACTCCCAGCGCCGATCGTGCCCCGCCTCCCAGCCACTCCCCCGGCCCCCGCTAGGCTTCTGGGCTTCTGACGCACCCAGAGCGGTGATCTCGGCCCCGCCTGCCAGCTGGGATTCCCAGGCTGGGAGGCGGGGCCACGATTGGCGCTGGGAGCTTGTGATTGCGCAGAACCCTGGCGGGGGTGGGGGGAGTGGCTGGAACTCCCAGCCACTCCCCCCATCCTCGCTAGGCTTCTGACGTGCCCAGAGCGGTGATCGCGGCCCCACCTGCCAGCTGGGACTCCCAGGCTGGGAGGTGGGGCCACAATTGGCGCTGGGAGCCTGTGATTGCGCAGAAGCCTGGTGGGGGCAGGGGGAGTGGCTGGGAGTCCCAGCCACTCCCCCCATCCCCACCAGGCTTCTACGCAATCACAGGCTCCCAGCGCTGATCGTGGTCCCACCTTCCAGCCGTTCCCCCCGCCCACGCCAGGCTTCCGTCCGGTGCACAGCCGGAAAAATCAGAAAATACCGGACATTGCACGTGTCCGATATTTTCTGATTTTTTTACCGGAAAGAGAGTGCAAATACCAGACCGTCCAGTAGAATACCAGACACCTGGCAACCCTATTTGTGACTATAACTGGATCAAGGGGCTCCCTTGGCTGGATGATGTTGTTAAGGCCTTCTTGCCTGAAGATGTGGAAAATTCTGCTCCTCGGCTTTTGGAGGTGGTGATCTGACTGGCCCGGGGGACTGATCCACACTGGTTACAAAGGTCAGGGTGTGACCAGCTGGGTCTGTGTCAGGCCTGTAGACTGTTTGGGAGAATCCAAAGGTAAGCAGGGCAAATAGAAACTGTCGTGTGTTGGATCAGGTGTATTGTCAGCATGAATCTTGAAGCCTGCAAAGATAATAAGCCTTGGGAACTCCATCACCATATCAGGCAGCATCTCTTTCACCTCCATTCAGCAGGTGCACACACAAAGCCCTTTGTTTCATAGGAGCTTCTTTTGCATTTGAGGCTGGATAGTAAAAAAAACAAAAACAAAACCCAAACAAAAAAAACCCCTGACCTTTGCCACTAGACCTATCTAGTCTGGGTCTGTAGGGCATGGTGTCACCTGGAAGGATGAAATGATCCAGCTCCCAGTCTGCAGTGTCATCTAGCCAGGGTCCCATGGTGCAGACCAGGCTGGACCAGATCTAATCCAAGCTGATAAAGGGCTTTTTGGCCACTGACTTGCTTTGATCAACACCAGCTTCGATCCTGCAGCATGTCTGAGTATGTAGTAATTTTGCGTGCCATGGCACTAACTCAAATGCACTGGAGCGGTGGCAGATGCCTAGGATAATGCTTCTCAAGTGATGGCTTACCTTTCATGTGTGTCTTCCCCATAAGACTTTGGATTGGAATAGAAAATTGAGTTTCTTACCCATGAGACCCTCCTAGAATCTTTTGCACACACTAAAGTCTACACTCACAGCAGGAGGAGTGGTTCCCAGATTGAGTATATGTACTCACACTAGCTTTCATCAGTCTAGCATGTTACTTATAGTGATATAGCTATGGGAGCATGAGCAGCAGCATGGGCTTACTGTTCCAAGTATGTGTCCATGAGGTCTGGGGAAATGGTAAGTGTTCACCTCCCCCCAGCTCTACATGGTTGTTGCATTTTTGCTTGGGTAGCTCCAGGGTTGCTTGGGTGGATCAGAATTTCTTCTTGAAGTTCAGTGACATGGATCAGCAGAGCAGGTATTGTGGTTGGACCCCTTGTTACTGCCCTGATACCCATTGATAAGTAGTTCTCTGCTTTAGAAGCCTTCGGCTACATCTATCAGGGATGATCTAGACGGTGCTTGGTCCTGCTGTGAGGGCAGGGGACTGGACTTCATGACCTCTCGAGGTCTCTTTGCCCTGGTCTATACTAGGGAGTTATTTTGACATGACATCCCCTTATTTTGCAATAATAAGTAGTATGTCCATGCTGCTGGTTATTTTGAAATCTGTACTCCTGCTTTCTTTGGGGAATAGCGCACTAATTTTGTTATTTCAGAAATTATTATTTCAAATCTAGTTATCATATATATAGTAGCCCAGTGTCTGTGCGTCTGTAACGCGGAAATGCTGGCTGCTCCCTCTGGGCGGCGCTGTTGCTGACATGCTGGCTGTTCCCTCTGGGGGGCGCTGTTGCTGACATGCTGGCTGTTCCCTCTGGGGGGCGCAGTTGCCTGAAATGCTGGCTGTTCCCTCTGGGCGGCACTGTTGCTGACATGCTGGCTGTTCTCTCTGAGCGGCCCGTGCTGCATGGGGAGTGCGGGGCCCAAACGGCCGTTTGCGCCGCTTACTCCCCCGCGGTGGCCTGGCTGAGCGGCACAGAAGTCAGCCGAGTGCCACGGTGGGAGGTGAAGGGGGCCGGGGTGGTGATGTGTGGCGTGACAGCGGCTCCAGGCCCCGCCCCCTGGCCATGAACATCATCGCCCGGCCCCCCTTTGCCTCCTGCCGTGCTGCTCGGCTGACTTCTGCACTGCTCAGCCAGGCCGCCGCGTGGGAGCAAGCGGCGCAAGCGACCATTTGGGCTCCACGCTCCCCATGCAGCACGGGGAGTGCAGAGCCCAAATGGCCATTTGGGCTCCGCAGTCCCCCAAGTGAGAGGCAGGAGGGGGAGGAGAAGTGAAAGAGAGAGGCAGGAGGTGGAGGAGAGCTGGGGAGGAGGAAGTAGGAGGAGAGAGAGAGAGAGAGAGAGAGAGAGATGGAGCGAGAGACCAGAGGCTCAGGAGAGAAGACCAACGTGGAGGAGAGACCTGAAAATCCTGTCTTATGACGGGCTAATTGGCTAGTTTAGAAATAATTTCCTAGTGTAGTCATGCCCTTCTAGTTCTAGTATTCTATTATTCTATGATTCTATGTCTGGGTTGTGATCCTCAGCTCACATACATACATTCATGCTAACTTTGATCTGAGCTACTTCACTAAAAATAATAGCATAGCTAAGGTAGCATGGGCAGTGGTGAGTATCAGTATGAGCTAGCCACCACCTCCCAGACATTTTTGAAAAGTCAGGTGCAATTTCCAGTTTTTTAAAGCTTTTTCTATTTCAAAGTCAGATTTCTATGCCACAAAAAATAAATAAAATAATCAGTAATACAAACTGAGGTGCTGGTCATTTGGAATTTTGCACCAGAATAATTTGCTAGTGCAATAGTAATAGAGAGGTAGCCGTGTTAGTCTGATCTTGCTAAACCAAAAGGAAAAACTATGTAGCACTTTAAAGACTAACAAGATGGTTTAATAGGTGATGAGCTAGTGCAAGTTACTGCAAAAACAAATGTGCATCAAAACATCAGGACCCCAAAATATATTTGATTAAGAAAGCATGAAGTATTCCAAAAGTCAGCCCCACCAGTTGGAAAAACTTGTGGAGGGAATGCTGACAGTTCTACAATTAAGTTTGTATTCAAATTTGCAAATAAAGGACTAAAAGCTTATTAATTTACACTTTACATTTTGGGGTAAACAAAAACCAGGTTATTCCCTTCTCTAATCTCAGGACAATGAACTCCCCATTGCTCACCAGGCTACAAAGACCCCATTGTCCTAGAGATTCATGTTGTCTGATATGTAATATTGATGCCATCTCTTGATTTTTATCACAGATCTCTTGATATTTGGTGTGTACAAGTCCTGGAGTCATTTGAACAAGTGAGATCCTCATTTTTTTAAAAAGGAAAGCTAAGTTTCTAGTCCCTTTGGTTGCAGAGAGAGCCTGCAAATACAAATCCTAAGGTCTCAAAAACCAGAAGGCAAAGGCAAAGAACCCATGATTTCTAAACCAATATTGTGATTTTTTTTTGGTAACTTTTGTGGTTGGCCATGTATCATGAAGTGTGCATTTTATTGCAACATTTTGACACCAAACTTGATATAAAATAATGCAACAGAGTTTCACTAGGTCTTCCCTTTGCTACTTTTAGTTTCTCTCTGCTTGAATGTTTTCTTTCCTTGTCTCTCTGTCTTATTCCTCATTGTTTGGTAGTATCTGTTTTTACCCCCCAATTAACTTCTCTTTTGACATTTCTCACCTTCTAATCTTCTCCTTCCATCTTCCTCCTAACCCTTCCCTAGAGCCTTCCTTGAAGCTTCACTTTCTCTCTCTCTCCATCTTTATAGTGCAAGCAGCAGTGCTAATGCAGGAAGTCACATTCTAACCTACTTCTCATTGGACACTGGATGGGCCTTGGGGCTGAATCTAGGGCAGATTTCTGGCTCACTTTTGATGTTGATAGGTCAGGGAAAGGAGCCAGTGGACAGGGCCACCTCTTCAAACTGCTGTGATGAGCCCATGATGGATCTGCCAGGCTTTTCTCTCTCCTGCAGGTTGAAATTTTGCAATCTCTCGGGGGAGTGCTTTGGGGATCTCTCCACTGTTCTCAGCACCAGCCAGCACCTGACAGAGCTGGACCTCAGTTACAATTTTTCTCTGGGAGACCTTGGAGTTCAGCTGCTGTGTGAGGGACTGAAACGTGCGAACTGCCACTTACAGAGACTAGAGTAAGTCACGTTTGGTCTCCTCTGTGGATTGTCAGGGCCTGTTTCTTTTTCTTTCAGGGCAGTCACCCTACGCAAGTCCTGTGAGGTTCTGGGGACTTAAGGCCAGATTTTCAAAAGAGCTCAGCCCCCAGCTGCTCCATTATGACATGTTTTCGCCCAGTTACTTTCCTGTTAGATGCCGAACTCGCTGAAAACTCTGCCCCCAAAACACTAGCAGAGTGAATGTCAGAACCAGCCTCCTTTTGCTGCAGCTGCTGCTGCCTGTCATTGGTGGGTGGGGCCTGAAGAATAAGAGGCGGGGCTAGAATGCTTCTGGGATTCCTCACCCCTAAACCATAATTGGTTTGGGGGTGGAGGAGCCCCTTTGCCCTCCCCCGCACTTGGCACCCATGCCCCTGGCAGGGCAGGAAGAGGCTTCACACGCTCCCCGGCCCCCAAGCCCTGATTGGCCTGGGGGCAGGGGAGCTGTGCAAAGCTCCCTTCACCCTGACCCCACCCTGCATGAGTGTAGGGCACTTTGAAGTGCTGTGCACGCCTCTCAGGCCGGGGTCGGGGGGAGGACAGAGGAAACTTTGCGCGCTCCCCCGCCCCCAGGCCAATCAGGGCCTGGGGCCGGGGGAGTGTGTGACATCTCCTCCTGCCCTGCGAGCAGGGTGCGGCGCTTTGAAGCCTTGTGTGCTGATGGCAGGAAGCTTTGCATGCTTCTCCACCCCAAGGCCCTAATTGGCCTGGGGGCGGGGGAGCAGCAGGGCCTCCATGGGCTGGATCAACCTGCTTGGTGGGCCGGATCCAGCCCATGGAGGCCCTTTTGCCCACCCCTGGTATAGCTGGACAGGGTTCACCATCGGGGAGGAGAGCATGGGGCATGGTCAGAGGTGAGCCTTTTTCTTTTCTCTCTTCAGGTTGGAGTGGTGCAGCCTCTCAGTTGCTGCATGTGGGTTTCTCTCCTCTGGCCTCAGCCAGGCCCTGACAGAGCTGAACCTGTGGGGGACGAAGCTGAGAGATGCCGGAATGCAGCTGCTGTGTGAAGGACTGGCCCAGCCCAACTGCAAAGTGCAACAATTACTGTAAGTACTGGCTGGTCTCCTCCAGTCTGTGGCTGCTGGCACGGCAGCTCTGAGTGACTGCTGGGTTTGCAGAACTCTGCTTGCTCCCACCAGCCCCAGGACCTGCCCCTCAGGGGAATCCAGCCATTCTGGGAACTGGCTTCTCTTCTGCACGGGTTGGGAAAAAAATAGACACTCATAGATCTGCAGCTGGAGTCACGCTTGTCATTTGCAACCAGAGAAATGTGGGGCTGGAAGGGACCTTGAAAGGTCATCGAATCCATCCCCCTAGGCTGAGGCAGGATTAAGTAAATTTAGCCCAGCCCAGACAGGTGTTTGTCTCACCTACTCTTAAAAACTCACAAGGATGGGGATTCCAAAGACCAAGTCTACCCTACAGGGGAAGTTAAATTAAGATGCACAACTCCAGCGAGTTAATGATGTAGCTGGAGCTGCCAGACCTTAACTTGAGTTTCCCCATCATACCCACAGCGGGAGGTTGACAGGAGCAAACACTTCTGTTGGCTTCCCTTCCTCTGAGCAGGAGCAGGAGTACTGGCTGAGGACAGGGGTGCCCTCAGAGTTTGTGTTCTTGTATTCAGCTTGTGACCACTCCAACCCGCAGCTCCTTTCTTGTACCACTGCCAGTGAGTCAGTTAT
This sequence comes from Rafetus swinhoei, assembly GCA_019425775.1. Classification (NCBI taxonomy): domain Eukaryota; kingdom Metazoa; phylum Chordata; order Testudines; family Trionychidae; genus Rafetus; species Rafetus swinhoei. Next base: position 15,175,876 of record CM033446.1, on the reverse strand, counting down.
CCCGTTTCCTGGTGTGCATCTGATATTTTTCCTTCCAAAGAGCAGTAGGCTGAGTAACGCTGACAGGTGGAACCAAACCAGGGACTTCTGGAGCTTAATGCATGAGCTGCTACTGCATGAGCTAAAATCCAGCTGGCTGGTAGCTAAGGCTGAGGAGCAGATTAATTGCTCTGTCTATAAGTAGTGTCAGTGCCAGTAGGGGGGACAGGATGTAACCCACACACCTACTGGGTGTGGTTCACTGTCCCATGTGGTGGCACTTAGACCACTGGGCCCAGAGCCCTACTCAGTTTCCCCAGAGGCTCACCACACCCAGCTCCAGGCTGCTCCAACCCCAACTCCACTCTCTGCTACTCTGCCTCCAGCTCCCGGGCTGCTTCTTTAGCCTCTCTAGCTCTGCGGCTGAGCCTTGCTGTCAGCATAGGCTCGATCGACTCTCTGCACTGTCTCTGTGGGTCTGTGGCTGCAGCCCTGCTCCCAGCACAGGATCTGCCTCTGTGTCTCCGGCTGGCACAGCCCTGCTCCCCAGCTCAGCTTGGGCCCCTCCTGTCTCCTTAGTTGGTCCCTGCTCTGTCTGACCCAAGCAAATCCAGCTCACATGGAGAACAGGATAATTTCCCCTCCTCCAGCCTCCTGACTCCCTCATTAATCTGCCCACCCTGTCAGTCAGACTGACTTGGAGTGCTGGCCTCTCTCCTGGGGGCTGTCAGTCTCAGGGATCTGCTTTCTCATGGACTCTTCCTCCTCCTCTTGGTACTGGGGTTAGCCCGCCAACACTGAGTGTTAGTAAGGGGCAAACAGCCCCCTTCCATAATCCACCAGGATACAGGGTGGTACCATGGTCCTCGCACCATACGGCAGCAAGGCAAGAAATCAGGAAGGCTGCTTCAGCACAAGCAGATCTCATCCAGCAAAGCAAAACACAGCGAAACGTAAACCACCCAGCGTGAGACTCACTCAGCCTGGATTTGCGGCCGTCTCACCCCACAGCTGTTCTGCTCCCACTGGCTCCCCCACACTCATTTTGATAGCCTTGCCCTGAGCACCTGTGCAAGGAGAGTGGGATGGAAGCCAGAATCCCCCCTTTACTCACTGAAGACTTGGGATGACCCTAGCCCCTGAATATTTAACTTGCAGCACATGTGGCAGGAGCCATCCAGCCCTCCTTCCAGAACGGAAATGATTCCCATTCCAGGCAGACGCCCACTGCAGTGAGGGAATCCCAGCCAGCAGGGAGGAAACCAATGATCACACTCCTCTCTGTGTTTGTCTCTTGCAGGCTGGGGAGTTGCAGGCTGACAGCTGCTTGCTGTGGGGATCTCGCCACTATTCTGCGCACCAGCCAGTTCCTGACAGAGCTGGAACTGTCCGATAACAAACTGGGCGATTCCGGCGTGCAGCTGCTGTGCGAGGGACTGAAACATCCCCACTGCAAACTGCAGAAACTGGGGTGAGTAACAGCTGCTTTCCCTCAGTCTGTGCGTACTGACGATGTGCGGTAGTGACTTGGGCTGTGTGTGCTGCAGCATCAGTACTACTGACAGACCCGGGGAACTATATCCCATCCCCTCCTCCCCCCGTTTTCCACTGTGATAAAACGAGAGACAGAGACTGAGAATATCCCACTAATTAGGGCCCTCACCTTAGATGAGGGAGACACAGATTAAAGTTACTGTTTTGCCTATTTTTTGAAGAGATGGAGCTGGGCTTCTGACAGGCCAGGTGAATGTCCCAGCCATGGAGCTACTGGCTTTACTAGCTGTGGAAAGCAGTGGCCTGGCCCATGCCATATCCGGTACATCCCCATGGCCAGGAACAGAAAACTGTGGCCACTGGGCTCCGTGCCTGCAGACACTCAAGTAAATAAACCATCTCATGGCCCACCAGCGGCTAAGCCTGACAAACCATGTGCAGCCTGCAGGCCGGAGGTCCCCTACTCCTGCTTTGGAGTTGCTTCTAGGAGGGGAAATACAGAGAACAGGGCATACGCAGGCCACCATTTTTCTTTCCATGTCTCTTCATATCCCACAGATTGGGGTATTGTGACCTCACAGCTGCTTCTTGTGAGGACCTGTCCTCCGTCCTCAGCACCAGCCAGGCCCTGATGGAGCTCGTCGTCAAGTGGAACAACCTAGGAGATTCCGGAGTGCAGCTGCTGTGTGATGGATTAAAATATCCAACCTGCAAATTACAGACACTGCAGTGAGTACCAGCTGGTTGGGTCCCTTCCATCTGGGCCTGTTAACAGGGAGGTGTTGTGAGTTGCACTCCATTTACCAAGAACAAAAATGCAACACGGTTCTCTTCTGCCAGACTGGCTGCAAACAATGCATCTGAAAAACTAACAGCCCCACAAAGGGGCTGAGACTCCCCCTGCTCATCCCCAGTCATTTTGGGCTAAAGCTGCAGCACTCCCCAACCCCTGCAGCTATGGGTAACACAGGCCAGCCAGAAAGTGTGTCATTGGGAGCCAGCCTCAGCCTGTGCGCGTTCTGGCCCATCCTTCTCATGGCCCCACGGGCTCTAGCTCAGCCCTATTATCACCGCTGTCCTTGGGGGCCCTCCGTATTGTCCTCCTGTCACCAGCCCAGCCTGCTTTCCTGATCAGCTGCTACATTTCTCCCTAGCATCCTCGCTCAGAGCCTCAGGATGCTGCTATCAGGTTTTCTCCCCTTGCTGCCTGCTGCTCACCTCAGGCTCGCTGGCCAGCTCTCTTTCCCAGCCTGCATGCCTCTGTGCCTGGGTTCTCATGTCTCTTTCCTTGTCATTCTGAGTCACACAGCGCCCCCTACTGGTGTGATGCTAATCTAGGTCTTTGCTCTCTCCCTTCACTTCATCCTAGGTGGCTGTGTGCTCAGTAGGGAACAGGCAGGTCATTACATCTTGTTAGGAGTATTCCACCCACTAGATATAGCCCCTCAATCCACCTTTCCTTTCAACTTGTCTGAACAATCACATACAGAATACACAGCCACTGTTACAACACAGCCACATGGTAATGTATTCCCTCGGGGGCTTACAAGGTTTTACGTGAGAGGGTGAGTTTCTGTGGGAGTCCCACGGGATTGGGGCTTGGCCCCCTGTCTTCTAACATTTTGATCAATGACCTGGAAGAAAACACAGTATCACTGATCTAAGTTTACAGATGACACAAACATTACAAGAAGGGAAACAGTGTAGAGAGGTAGAGCACACATCACTGCTACAAAGTGATCGGTATTGCTGGGTAAATTAGGCACAAGTGAACAATGTGTACGTCTTAGCACAGACAACTAGAAATGTGTCTCTCTAGGAGCAACACATGGAGGCCACAGGTGCAGGAAGGGGTCCCTGTCCTGGGAAGCAGTGACTCTGAAAAAGGCTCTGTGTGTGTGTGTGTGTGTGTGTGTGTGTGTGTGTTGTGGATAAACAGGCAAACATGAGCACCCAGTGTGAAGCTGTGGCCAAGAGGGCTAACCTGAGCTGTGGATATTTAAACCAAAGACACCTGCATAATAGCAGAGAGGTTATTTTACCTCCATATTGGGCATATTGTGTCTAGTTCTGGTGCCCAAGAAGCATGTTGCTAAATTGAAGAGGGTTCAGAGAAGAGCCATGAGAATAATTCAAGGGTTGGAAAACGCTGCCAGGTAGTGACAGAGCTCAGTCTATTCAGCTGAGGACAGAAAAGAATAAGGGGTGACACTCTACTAATACCGACATGGCCTTAATGGGTGAGACTTACTGGTTCCAGTTACCCAGTAGGAACTGGAGCTGCTCCCCACCTACTGTGGTGGGCCCAGCCTGGGTGACGTGATGCAGGCAGGTGTTGCTCTGACCAGCTGGAGCAGTGCCTGTCCATGGTGAGCCTGGCTTGGGTGGTGTGCTGACCAGCTGGCTGGAGCAGTCCTTGTCCACATCAGGGGTGCTCCTCCAGCCCAGTGGGTCTGGAGCGGCCCCTCATCTTCCCCTCTTTAAACAGTTAGCCATCATGTTTAACCTGTTAACCAATTAAATGGGATTTGACATCCCTACTACCTGGGGAACATTTATTTGCTCATGGGCTCTTCAGTCTAGCAGAGGAAAGTGTAAGAGGATTGACTGGTCAGAAGTGGAAGCTCGACAAATTCAGACTGGAAATAGGGCTCAGGGAGAGCAGCTGAGCACTGCAACAATTTGCCAAGGGTTGAGGTGGATTCCCTGTCACTGCCAATTTGAAAATGAAAAGTGGACAGTGTTGTCTAGAAACTCTGCTGTAGTTCAGACAGGACTCATTTGGGGGAAGGTCTATCCTGGAGGTCCCAGTGGCCCTTTCTGTGGCCTGAGCATCTGACTAATCCCAAAGCCCCCTCACTAGTCTGTCTTCATTCTATGCAGCAAAAATAAGCAGTCACAAATTGCTGTATATCTCTGGCTCCTGCAGACTGATTGGCTGCCACTTCACAGCAGCTTCTTGTGGGGATCTCGCCTCTGTGCTTAGCACCAACCAGCTGCTGACAGAGCTGATCCTGGGAGAGAAAACAATGGACAATTCAGGAGTGAAACAGGTGTGTGAAGGACTGACACACCCAAATTGCAAACTACGGAAACTAGGGTAAGTTGGAGGTGTGTTCCTTTAGCAGGTGTTCCTCTCAAGTGGGGCCACTTTTTCTAATGTGCTCATCATGCTGTAGCTCCCACTGCCACATTGATAGTCAGATTTTAAGAAGAGCTCAGCACACTGGGCAAATGAGACTTCAATACTCTTGAACTTCCAGCCCCAGGTGTGGGCGCTGAGCTCTTTGGAAAATCTGGCCCATAGTGGTATGGTTCTTAGCTCTTTCCATTGGGGTCACAGTGTTGTTGTGCATGCACCCAAGAACTGGGACCTAATCTTCTGCAGAGCGAAGAAGAAAGAGCCACTGCTGGGTTAATAGTAGAGCCGGGTGACATTTTTGGTCAAATAGTAAATTCACAGAAGAATGCTGTTTTGGGATCAAATTGAGGTTGAATCTGGTTGTGTATCATAAAAGGATGATAATTTTGAGACTAAGCTTTTGACTTGTCATTTTGTAACAAAATTTTATTTAGAAATTTAGCTAAATTTGATTGATTGTTTTCTTAAGAGGGTTAAAAAACCTTAAAAAACAAAGTAAAACATAAATGCACAAAAATAACTTGAAAGGAAGCTAAACAAACCACACAAAACCCTCCACACATTTTTGGGAGTCAAATAAATTGTTTCATTTGACACGGAGCAAACGTTGTTTGATTTGTTTCATCAAGAAAAAACTAAAAACGCTCAGTTTTGGTTCAAAATGAACCTTTTTTTTCGCTTTAGCCACCAAACCAACAAATGTATTTTTCATGAAGCTCAGCTAGCTTAAAAGTAAGACAATAAAGTGGCTGCTTGAGCACTCCAATGGCCGTGTAGTTTTATGTTAGAATCTTGCTGATTATTCAGTAAACATGATTGAGAATACAAGTCTGGGACCCTTTCACAGCTGAGTTAGAATAACTCTCTACTCAAATTATAATTTACCACTATTTCAACAAATAATTTTGGGACAAAGTCAAACAGAGAGAGAAAGGAAAAGGTTACAAAGTGAACACCTAATTGTTCACATTTAACTTCTTTTTCTGCCTGTGATGGGCAACCTGGTTCCTTCACTCCTTTGCCTGCTGGCTGTCTGTCTAGTCAGTAGCTCTTAGGGCATGTCTACAGTACATGGAAGATCGATGCTGCTGTGGTTTATCTTTCATGGTTGGAATTAGTAGGTAGGATTGGAAGGTTCAGCTGGCTCCTCGGTCAACTTTTCCTCCAGCACAATGTCAGGCAGTTTTAAATGCCGTTTACGACCTTTTTGGTTCATAAAAGCTACCAGGGTATTTGCTCAAGCACCATTTAAATCTCGTGCCAGCCAGTCAGTTTGGGGTTTTAAATCCATCGATGTGAGAGAATGTTTTGAACTTTCTAGTCCATTGGCCTGAAGGGGAAAAGGCCAATCTATAAGAGAGAGAGAACTAAAAGGACCAGAAATCAAGGAAGGAAGATAAGACCGATGGGAATGAAAACATGGAAGTAAGTTCTGTGGAGCACTGGGATAGCAAATACATTTGAACAATATCCAGGTCTTTTTGCAGTCCTAAATCTCCTGTACACAGCTTGTGGTCAAACCCCATAATGACAACATTTAAAACGATTTAGATTTAAAACAAGAACTTGTATAGAGAGATAACAATTCAGGAACAAATAATTTCCCCAAAGTCTGTTTTATTGGTTGATATAAATTTCCTATGCTGGCATCTCCCTCCCTCTAAGTGGGCTAAGAATTCCCCTTGTTGCTCAACAGCAGCCTCTTCAGCAGGCAAAGGCAGACCTAGTCAGACTCCAAAGGGAATCCAGTGCCAGATGGTGATTACTGGGGTGGATCAAAAATGTGTGCAGTCGGGAAAGAAGATGAGCCCAGATAGTTGTGTATGAACATGGATTGCGATAGTCTGGTGTGTGCATTCTGGATCTGATTTCACTGAAATCAGTGGTGTGTGGCTACCTGCTTCAAAGGGTCTGTGCTCTTGGGAATGGTTTAGTATTTTTTCTTGACTTGTTTCCCCCCACAGCTTGAGCAGTGTCAATGTAAATGAAGAAACACAGAGAGAGCTAGAAGCTGTGAAAAAGAGAAAACCTGATATGGTCATATATGTATGGAAGAACTGGTAAGCAGGGGCCAATGTACCCACACTGCTCTGGCTTGGTTGTGATCCTGCTAGCTGGGACAGCACCATGAGATGGGACTTGCCTCTTTTAAGGTAGCTCTGCCATCATGAACACATTAAGCCAGGGCTACTCAACATGCGGCCTGTGGGCCGCATGCGGTCCTCGGCACCTCCGCGTGCGGCCCGCGGCGTGTTGCGTAACTCACTGCTTTTTTTTCTATTCAGCTGGCAACACAGGGAAGAGGTGTCAGGCGGCCGGAGTGGCCACCATTTTGCCTGTGCCAGCGTTTGTGTGCCAATGCTTGTGCATTCTGGTGGGGCCGGGGGAAACGTCCCTGCTTAAAGGGCCAGTTTCCTTTTTTTTTTTTTTTGCTCAACAACTTTTGGTTGGGCTGCTGCCCACTGCATATGCTGTGGGTATTTTTGTGGCCCCTGGGGCTGCCAAAGTTGATTAGCCCTGCATTAAGCGAGAGGGGCCTCACAGGGGTGGGAGTGGAGAAGAGGGATGAGGCAAGCAGCAGGAAGTGGGCTGAGTATTGTGTGGTTCACATTTTCAATTCTTCACCCACAAAATGTAAAACATACAATCTCGTCTTCAAATTTAAGATTAGAAGGGAAGATTGAGGCTGGCTGTCATAGAGGGAAAGAGTCAAAATGGCCTGGGCCAACCTGTGCTTTCCTATGCTTCCTATTGGATTCTTTTTTTAAAATGCAACTTGAACTTTGAATTCTCATGTTGTCAAAAAATTGGGGTTTTCTGGCTTTTTTTTTTTTTTTTTTTAAAGAAGTTGCTGGTGTGTTTGCAGAGAAATAATTGTGTCTTAATGTTGTCTCTTGCCTTGCAATATGAAGGAATTTTTAATAAAAAATATTTTTTCTAAACTTGTTTTATTACATGTTTGCCAGTGTTACAGTACATTTCACCAAGTTGCACAACAAAACATAAGAATGCTGAAGGCTGGAAGTTATTTTTTTTTAATTTCTATGTCCATTCTTCTAACCAAACAGGAAAAACTTTCCCCAATGTGACAGTCTGTTCCCCTGTGTTCTCCCCCATATATACATACACACTGCTACAGTAATCTTTGTACTGGTGAGAGATTTGAAAACACATAATTTGCTGGTCTCAATATTGCCCTGATAAAATATGTATAGAAACATTGTACGTAAAGTTATATGATTCCCCTATATAATACTATTAACACATGGTCCAAATCATACCAGACGTTGGTAAACAGGTCTGTCTGAAACAAAGGCATGGGTGCTCTGCTTAATTTGCATTTAAGCAGGAAACAGAATCATCAAGCAGGAAAAGTAGCCAAAGAAACCTCAGTCAGGTGAGGACAAGCATCAGGGAACATCCTTCTCCACAGACGTTTTGTCTCTAGGATCTCAGCTGGAAATATTTTCCAGAAGAGTGACTGTTACTATAAAAAGAAGGAATAAACACCTCAAGGCACTTCAGCCTCCTTTCCTGCCCTTTGCATTCACAGCACTTGAAGCAACAAGACAAAGACAGCATGTACTGGATTTTAGGGAGAATGGATTCTAAACCTAAGAAGTTTGTGAGGCTGCTGAAGCAAGTGGTGAGAAGACTCTGCTCTGAATGTAAGATTGCTTGTGAATTAAGGCATCAATAAATGTTTTATATTTATTTTTCCTTGTAACTATTTCTGACTTTTTTAAATGAGTACAAGCAATGAGGCATAAATCTCTTTGTAACTAATACATTTCTTGTATTATTTTATCCAATGCAGTGTGTTCAAATGGCAATGTTTGGGAATTCCACTTGGGGGTGGCAAGTTATGAATTACTATTATGCTGCATTTGTAGTGTTGTGAGAACTCTGGAATTCATTCAACAGTGAAAGTGAATTTAAGCGCCTCTCCATAAATACTGAGGTGTCCTAGTATGGATGCAGCTGAAAGAAATCACTGAGCTAATTATATTCCTCCTGTCGTGCAATTGACTTGTGCAGTTAGCTGACTGCTTTGAGGTTCAGAAACATGCCGATCTGCAGCCTGCCCAGCGGCCTGACTGATTCATTTCTCTCTTTCAAAAGGCGCAGGGACCTAAAAAGAGAAACATGACACAATTGTTGCTTTTCAGAATAAAGAGTTTCACATTTGCTGTTCAATTGCCACTGGGCCATAGTCACTTGCTCACATTGCAAAGCGTGGGTGAAAAATCACTATGCGGCGCTGGTTACATTCCCAATGCTGATATGGCACAGCATGAGGAGTATGCATGGACCCATGACCAGAGCCAGCCTGTCCATAGGATGGTTCAGGGCAAGTGTCTCAGGTCCCATGCGTTGGGGGCCTGTGCTTCAGGGGGACATAGCAATGTGGGGCCAAGGGTGGCCTGGAGGATTAGTGGGGGCCCTGACAGCCTCAATCGAGGTTGGGCCTGCCCCTTCACTCACTGATGGGGGCCCCGACCTGCTCTGCTCTGATGGCTACCAGAGTCACTCAAGGGAGGGGGCATAGGACAAGGGGAGGGGGTCGGAACAGAGCAGGAGCAGGTAGAAGCAGGGCAGGTCAAGGCCTGAGGTAGAGGAGGGAACTATTCCAGGCTCCACACCCCCTCAGAGTTGGCCCCACCCATGATATTAGCACTTGTGCAACAAACAGCCCCAGAAAGTGAAGAGGAAGCAAGTAACTTCATTCCTGTGAAAAATGCACGTCACAGATTCAGAGACAACTGTCTCTTTGATCCCCCCCTTCTGGTCTCCCTTGAGGGTGCCCAGCTAATGTCCAGGCACTCACCTGTCACCTCCCTCGACATAGACCTGTGTCTTGCTCCCACCCAACTGAGGTCAGGTATTTCAGTGCCACTGCGCTTCACTTGCCTTCCCCAGGAGGCCTGTCCTGAATCCAGCACTTATGGTTTCCTTTGTAAGGCTTTCACCCTAGCAACATATGTTGTTGTAGCACCTTGAGAAGGGATAACCACAACCGTTCCCATACGCAAGCCAGAAGCTTACCAGAAAGCTGCTTGTTGGATCAAAAGCAGGCCCTATGGCATTCCAGACTCAGCCTTTGGATGCCATTAGCCCTTTCCTTGTCTGGTGGCCTTGGAAAACCCAGCTGGTACCAGTTACATTCAAACCTGCTTCAGCATGGGCCCAGGGCTGCCCAGAGGATTCAGGGGGCCTGGGGCAAAGCAATTTCGGGGGTCCCTTCCATAAAAAAATACTATAGACTTCAGACATGCTTGTGGGGGCCTCTGCGGGGCCCGGGGCCTGGGGCAAATTGCCCCACTTGCCCCCCCTTCCCCCGGGCAGCCCTGCGTGGGCCCTCCCTGGATTTTTTTGGAGCCTGAATGAGTCACCTCAATGCTCGCCCAACTGCCACTGATTATAATTCCTAGAGCAGGTGCCGTAGTCCCACCCCCCAGCCAGATTTGCATACAGTCCTTGGGCCATAGTGATACACAAACCAGTCACCACCTTAATCCCGTTGCAAGGGCTGTCAGAGACGCCTGATACTAATACATTATTTTGGTTCCCAAACCTACAAACATTTCAGATTGGGGACCTTAATCTCTCTGCAGAAGCTGTACTCAGGCCCAGCCTTTGGGCAAGGCGAGCGAGGAGGTTGCCTTGGGCCCCACGCATTCAGGGCCCCGTGGCCCCGCACATTCAGGGCCCCGTGCTGCCCAGTTCCCGGGCCAGCCCACCTGGCCGCTCACTTGCTGCCCTGACTGGAAGTCGCACGGCTGGGCAGCTCAGCCAAACACAGCGAGCTGCCTTGGGCCCCGTGAACAATTTGGCCGGACCTGCCTGTACTCTTTAATTATTCCCCTTACTCCCTGCAAGCCCAGGGGGCTCACTAATTCCAGTGCAGGTGTCCTGCGTTTGATACACAGAATGAGCATGTTTCTTTGGCTAACTGCTTTTTAAAGTCTTGCTAAACCTTCTACGCATCCCAGGCTATATTCACCTGCCATATTTCGGGTTCTTTTCCATTGGCTACACCAGAGCCGACAGTTGGCGTGTTTAGTTTGAATAACCACTTGAATCTTGCGTTTCACCCTTCCTGTTTCCTCTCAGGTTCAGGGTGCAGCTCTGGGGTATAAGTGAGTAACCTCCATGCTGAAGCTCAGGATGGTAATTTCCTCACTGTTTGCTGGAGGGTCTTTACTGTGAGCTCCCCCATTTTTAATACCTCCCCCCCCCACACACACACACTCCCTGCTCATCTGAGGAAGTGGGTTTTGCCCAAGAAAGCTCATGCTTCTATATACATATAATTTGTTAGTGTCTAAGATGCCACAGGACCACGAGTTGTTTTTAAAATTACAGACTAACATGGCGATCCCTCTGAGACTTCCAAATATTAGTGTCATTCGGGATAGTTCTGGCAGACTCTCTGCCCCAAAGATGTTACACACAATGCTGTGGTCACTGTAACTAAACAAAGCAGCTGCTTTCAGTCAGCTAGGATGAAACTGAGACTAACAACAGCCTCTCCATTCATGTATCTTAGAACAGGCACGTAAAAGTACCAAAATATTCAGTCCTCTTTTGTATTTATGGTCACATTGCTATAGCACCCAGAGGTCTTAACTGCATGGCAACTGCCTCATTCTCTCTGGGACGCTAAGCAAGGATACGCCATGATGAGCTTTGTATCACTCTGGCCACTGCAAGGTTAGTTGGGCAAAGAAGCAGCTGTCAGCCAGGGTGGATTTAACTGCAAAACGGAGTCCTCAATGTACAGAGCTGAGAGTCCGTTTCAGCAGAGAGCCCAGATGGCTCCAGGAATTCACCCCTCATATGTGGTCACTCATTGACACTCATGGGATGTATCACACTCACTCTTCAGAAGGGGCTGAATTTCATTGTTCAGTTATGGTCCTTAGGTCACAAAGTCCTGCTCTGCACTTCCCTCGATTCACAGCACAGCTCCCACGAATGGGAGGTTGGCACAGAGCTCAAGGGTAGAACATGGCCCTTAAGGAGCAATGATATTAACAAAGCAAAAGCTCAGTTATTAGTGGTTCAGTATCCTGCTGTCAGTCTCCCTGTTTGGGGAAATCCGCTCTCCTTAAGGATCAGCCCATGTTTCTCCCCTGTTCTTAATCTCCCCCCTTTATTTTCTTTGTATCTCTTCTTTTTTCTCTTGTATATTTCCTTCCCTGTATTAATTCCCTGTGACAGCCTGTACCTCAAACTAGCACCCTGGAAACCTGCTCCCAGCACCATCCCCAGCAATCGGCCTGGGGACTGCTGCTCTCTCCCCAGCCCACCTTCAGGGAGGGGGTCTCTGTTATTCTCCTGCTGGCCTCCCCCCCCCAGCACATTCAGATGCTCTCCATGGCAGCCGGATCTGTGCAGGGAGGGGATGGAGTCACTTCTCCAGCAGCTGAAGGTGGCTGCTCAGGGTCACTGTTCTGCGCTGAGAGCCAGGCTGAGGAACCTGCTCCCTCAGCTTCCCACCTGGGCCCAGCAGCCAGAGATGAGGCCGAGTGAGCCAGAAAAGTGCTCGGGTTGGGGGGCGGCCTCTGGTTCGCTCAGTCCCGGTCCCTAGTAGCCAGGCCTGGGCAGGGAGTAAAGGGGTTGAGCAGCTGCCTTTTCCCCCCAGCCGAGCTCTTGCCCAGAGCACCAAGCTGGAGCAGGCAGCATGAGAAGTGGCTGGTCCTGCCCCTCCCAACTTTAACAGTCCTGGCTGCCGGGGACAGGGGCCAAGCATGGTAGGGGCCAGGCACAGCAAGAGGAGGACAGAGCCCCTCTCCCTATCTCCCTGGCTTGCCAGCAGAAATCTGGGGGGCGTTTGACCCCACATGCCCGTCCTATATGTTGTCTATGATTATATGTGAAGAGAGGGAGTGTGACTATATGTTTGCCACTAAAATATGTGATACGTAGGGAACGCCCACAGCCGGCCTTTCAGTAGCAACAAAGGAGTAGCTAACACTAACACAACAGATGGACATCTAGATTGGCTGGACACGCATTGATGGCTCATGAGGAAGAATCCCCTCTCCCAAACAGTCCTCAGAGAGGCATATACCAATGGGAGCTGTGTAACCCCTGCCTCACACAACAAAGATCTTCCCAACACCTGGAGAGAAAGTATAAAAGCAGGTCCATGACGTCACTGCTTGGTGATCACAGCACCTGGAGGGGGTTTGCGGCTTATCGCTAGCACAGCATTATAAGAGGCAGAGCAGGCTGAAGAGTTTAAGGGGACTCAGCAGTCCTATAGTTCCAGACTGTGCCCCAGAGATGTCACACTCCCATCTATAGGATCCTGCTTCCGCTTCTCTTCCCCATTCCATCCACGATAACCATCAGCAGTACAATAGTTCTAAATCCCAGGGGTGACACTTCAATGTCAATGTGAACTAACCCCTCCTTTCCCGAGAGATTAACGTGGGGGCAGGATTAGCAGGAGAGTCACACCTCCCCGAGTCCTCAGCCAGATAGCACTGGAGCAGTGATGCTCATTTCACAGACGAGAAAGCCTTGACCTCATAGGTATAAAGAAAAGGCTACTTTTAAAAGTCAATAAAGAAAAACATAGAATTTGAGTATGTGATGCAGCAACAAAAATACATCACACATGGGGCCAGGCGTTTGATACCCCAGCTTTATAAAAGCAATCAATCCCTCCTTAAATCCTCTTACACCAACAAATTCCTTTAAGGGAGTCAGAAACTGCCTCAAGATTTATTGATACCTCATACAGCCTTGCATTTCAGACACTTAAATATATATCAGCCAATGAAGGCAGTATGCAGCAATGCTTAACAGCAGCACAAGTCCGATGTCCCAATGGTGCTTCACAAAAATGTTCTGCACCATGTCTGCACTTTGAGCTGTTAGTCTGCAGATGGATGCATGGCACCGAGCTAGAAGACATGCCATCCTCCTTGTCTTTGTACCTGGGTTCTGAGCACTGGATCTCTTACCATGCACAATCGACAAGCCACGTTTTATTTTCTGCACGGTATCCAACTCCATGGCTGTTGTTTTATCGATGTGACTTTCAGACAAGCTGTGAAAACAAAAATGAACCATGACAAAAACTGATCAACCTAGTGCCAAGTTTGTAAATATTTATCAACGACTTCATGGAAATGAAGCCTAAGACAACATTGCAATTTTAAAACCACAGATGAGAGGAAAGTCAATGTCACAATGAGAAAGTTGCACTAAGACAAGACAGTTTTGGAAAGAATAGAAATGTAGAATTATGGTTCCTCAATAACACTAATCCTGTTGTTCCGCCTCTCACCCCCCCCTCCCCGCCCCAACTCCTGCCATCCTATATCCTCCAGGTGAGGGAAATGTGTGTCTAAAAGCATCAGAAAGTAATGTGTTAAATCTCAGACAACTTGGCAGTTCAACAAGGAATCTCTTAAACCCCCCGTTACTGTGGAGATTTGACTGCAGGCAAATCCCATCCCACCTACGTCATGTAGCTAAATGTACCTAACCGACCAGCAAGGGAAGAGGATATGTATAATGCGGGGAGCTGATCACTGTGGAGAGTGAATGGTCAAACAGAGCATGGAACAAATGGACAGAACAGGGTGTGGTCAAGGGTACAGCTGCCTCTTCAGAGCCCTAGCAGGGCGCCCATGTTTCCAGACAGGTGCTGTTCTCATCACAAGAGTCAGGGAACTAATGCAGAAAGTGCAAGTTCACATCCCCCCTAGTTATTAGACAAGACGCATTAGAGCGCCAAGGACAGAAGAACTGGGCAACAGTAACAGCTTAGCAGCTGACAGCACCTCAGCCACAACATTCCACCTTTTGGTGTACAACTACAAGAAAAATCAGGTAGAATACAAGAGGCACCCCAGGCCACCAGAAGACTTCCCCATTGGATACTCAATGCGCAAACCATCAAACAGTCAACAGAACTGATTACATGCAGTTAAGGGTGGGATGCTGTAACAGGCCACGGAAGTCATGCAGTCGGTGGCTTTCCTAGACCTCTGTGACTTCTGCAGTGGCAGGGCTGCAGTCAGTAGCTGTCAGCTCCAGGGCCTGCTGGAGCTGTGACTCAAGGCTGAAGTGGCAGATTGGGTCAGCGCCTGCTGCAGGAGCAGCTGTCACAGCTGGTAACCAGCCCCGGTATAGCAGTGGGATGGTGCCCAGTCTCTCCCAGCACCTGACCAGCAACCAGCCCTGGGGCCACCAGAGAAGCTGGCCAATGGCTGGCCCTGAGGTCCTTTGAAGTAGCAGCCTCCAACGGCCCATAGCACTCCTGCTGTTAGTCCAACCAACCAGCTGGGTCCAGGGTATTTTTGGTAAAATTCAAGGGACAGTTTCCAGGTTTCTGTGAATTTCTGTGTGTTGCCCATGATCTCTTCCTCACTGTTACTAAATATACCCATGGCACCATCTTAACCTTATCCACAACGCAGCCGTGACAGCCTCCCTTCCCTGTGGGTGTGAAACATGGACAGCTTACCACAGACACAGTAAGCCACTTCAAAACTTCCACGTGTGCCCTCCCCGCTCCATTCCGATGGTCAATGGCAAGACAAAGTCCCCAACATTAACGTCCTTGAAGGAGCAGAGCCAAGGACAGACATGACTGGAGAGCTACGGTCAATGATGGTTGTGAACAGTTTGAGGAAGACAGACAAGAAAAACTGATTGAAACAAAGGGCCAAGCAACATAAAAAATCTTCCATGGGAAGACTGCACGTTCCAGTGTGACATGTTTGTGGCCTTGCTCCTCCTGGGTCAGGCTACACAGCCAGACAAGAACACATGCAGTGCTGTGACATCATCATCAGCCATGGCAGAAAGCCATACATGCATTCTGAATGCATTTAGCAACGATTGATTGGTTTGGCATTGGGAAGGAAACAGCCCTGCTACTGTGCACAGTGCTCATTTGAGAGATGGAAGGCAGGAAAATCCAATTGCATATTTTATTATTTAGTGACTAGTTTAGAAATCCAGATACATTGATTTTTTAGTAGTTTTGTAAAGGGTTCACTAGTCAAATATTGATCAGAATTCTACCAATTGGCTAAGAACATTTCAATTAGACCTGTCTAGAAAAAGTTTTCTTCTCTCCATCTTCTCATCCCCCAAATGTTCACCTTTTAAGTTGAAGAATCCCTATAAAAAAATTTTGGTTTTCAGCTGAAAGGTTTTGAGGTTTGAGCATTCTATTATCTGAAGACTAAGAATTTGAGAGTGAAGCAGATGTTTCATGTGAACCTTTTCATTTATTTCTAAACTCAATTTTCTGCCAAATGAACGTTTGATAAAATTTCAAGCAGCCCTAAGTTCAACCAACTTTGCCGCTGACTTCTACTTGGTAAGCTGGAAACTTGCCTGCTGGGCTTTCCACAGCTGCTTGACTAAAATTAAAAACAAACAACTTTTACAGTGCTCAAGTAATGCTTTCCACTGCAACATAAAAAAATATCATTTCCACCTTTCAGAAATTCCACTATTTCGATTTTGTTTAGACTCTCAATTGGAGAGGTTGAAATATAGAAACTTCACACAAACAAAATGTTAAAAAAAATGATTTGAGGATGTTTAAAAGTTTTGGCCCTACTTTTTCCATCTAAATGAAACATCCCAGCATTGCTGCATCAAAAAGTTCTGTGTCAGCTCAGGCTGATGTTGCTGAGTGTGCCTGCCACGGCTCCTGCTGTGTCTCTTGGAATCCCTCCTGCCTCCCTTCGCCCCAATGATGTGGGTGCCATGGCCTGGCTGTCTCCCATGATGCACCCCAGTCTCTTCCTGTTACTGAGCTCTGCAGTGCAGGCCCATCTTGGGAGGTATATACTGGAAGAGGAACCTAGTACGGGGGGCATGAGGGACTCAAACTACCATTTCTATGGGGCACTGTGGGGTTTGATTTTCCTACCCCTCAAAAAAAGTTGAAAAAAAATTGAAAGAGCTTTGGAAAAATCGACACTTCCCCATACACAATTTAAATGTTAAAGAACCCATAATTTTCTGTTGAAAATATATATCAGTGGGAAACTCCAGACCAGCTCCACTGACTGCTGGACAAACACTTGAAGAGACCCGGTCCCTGCCCTGAAAATCTTGCATTTCATAAGAAACACACACACAGGAGACACTGTTCCCTCTAATTTTTTCCATCTATGTGCAGAATACATTTTGTTATGTGCACATAGGAACATGCAGATGTGCACCATCAATAAAAACCCATGCTGCTGGCTGTGGGTGCTCTGCTACTTAGCTGGCTGGCACCTAAATCTCTCCTGGGCAGTTGCCCAAGTGCTCAACCTACAGGGAACAGTAACAAGGGACAATTCTCCCTCCTTCTGCAGCCCTTGCGCACTGCTGCTCCTGCATACAGGGCAGTAACAGCCCCTTAGCTGATGGGGAGGAGGGAATTCCCTCAGTGCTAGCATTGTTCCAGACAGTCACAGGCTGCTTTGTGCGAGTCCCAGTGTAGGAGTTTGGGAGGAGGCAGGGTGCCTAAATTACACTGTTTCGGGTCCTTACCTGCCTGGAGTCAGAATTGTGCAAAGGTGGCTTAAAGCTGCTTTAGCACTCTCCCCTGGGTTGCCCTTGTGTGTGCAGTGCCTCCTAGACCAGTGGTTTTCAAACTATGGGTCGCAACTCAATACTGGATTATGGAATGTCGGGTGCTGGGTCTCATTTCTGCAGCAAGATAAGGTGACCAGTGGGGTTGCTAAGGAAGGTCCCTGCCTGTCCTGGCACCACAGACTGTGCTGCGCCCCAAAAGCAGCCAGCAGCAGTCTCTGTGCCTAGGTGAAGGCATGTGGCCAAAGAGCACACAGGGCTCCGTGCACTGCCCCTGCCCTGAGCACTAGCTCCGTACTCCCATTGGCTAGAACCTGCTGCTGGCTGCTTTTCGGGTGCAGCATGGTCTGCGGTGCCAGGACAGGCAGGAAGCTGCCTTAGCAACCCTGCTGCACTGCTGGCCCGGAGCTGCTTGAGGTAAACCCCTCCTGCCCCAGCCCTGACCACCCGCAAAACTGAAGCTCTCATCCTCAACCCCTCTTTGGAACCCACACTTTAGTCAAAGTATGTTAGATCGTGGGCATCCACAATTTTCCTCAGCTGGGTCACAAGAAAAACAGTTTGAAACCCCCCTGTCCTAGAGACACAGAACACACTCCTGCCTCAGCCTGTACATCTCAGACCAACTCACATCATTGTTCATGCAGCCCAGACACAGCTAGGTGGCTGGAAGCCCTGCACACACACCGACAGATTCCTTGGATACAGAAAAGCAGCAGTCACTTACTCCAGCTTCTCTAACTTGCAGTTTGGGTGTCTGAGTCCTTCACACAGAAGCTTCACTCCTGAACGAGTCAGGTTATTACCGCTCAGGTTCAGCTCTCTCAGGGACTGGTTGGAGCTGAGCAGAGAGGAGAGATCTCCACAGCAAGCATCAGTGAGACGGCAATCCCAAACCCTGCAGAGATGGAGATGGGCAGAGTGAAGAGAGAGCAGAGTAACTAAAGGTCCCGATTTTATAGGGACAATCCCGCAGAAAATGGATTTCTATGTGGCTATTATGAATTTATGTACAACCATAAGTTTGAATGTACAAAACCCACATTTACCTGCCCAAATGTTTGCACGTACAATTTAGTAGCTGTATGTCCATTTGCTCCTACAAATGCAGGTGATTTTATAAGTGAAAATAGGACTTCAAAATATTGCCAGTGAGAAATCAGAGAGCATCTTTGAAAAGGCTGGTTTAACAAGGAAATTCTCAAGGAACCCAGCAATGACTTACACTAGTTTCTGCAGTTTACATGTGGGATGTTTCAGTCCTTCACACAGAAGTTTGATTCCTGAATCTCCCAGTTTATTCCCACTCAGCTCCAGCTCTGTCAGGGACTGGTTTGTCTGGAGGGCAGCAGAGAGATCTTCACAACAAGCAGCTGTGAGACTGCACTGCCACAACCTGCCAAGGGAACAGAGAGAAGAATAACCGCCTCCTTCCAGAAAGGTGTCAGTATTCACTTCACTTCCTTCTTTCTGGTAACCTGGTAGTTTCAGTGTCTATAAAGTTTCTATGTCCACCCAAAGTATTTTAAATATTTAACTACATGATTAATTCCTTACATGATTAATTCCTCACTCTCATTTGTTTTGTACACAATGCAAGAAAATGTTCAGAATATTTCAGATAGCAACCCACAAATATACAGAAATTGGATAATCATCTGATAATGTGACATTTACATTCTATGCATGTCCTCCTACGATGCTGTGATTGGCTGCTCTAGATATTGAATGTCCAGTTAGGCATGGCTTGTAGAGAGCTCTCCCTTTTGACCTTGCACAGGACAGAAGTGTATGAAGAAGTATAGAAAGTCTGAGAGATAGGTGACACTAACCCTGTAAGTCGAGCTAAATTATCCTATTTCAATAATGTAATTGAAGTTGATGTAACACAGGTCGACTTACAGCAGTGTCTGTACCATGCTATGTCAACAGGAGACACTATCCCACTAACTGACCTTCTGCCTCTTGTGGAGATGGTGGAGTACTGATTTCCATGGAAGAATGCTCTGCCATCGACTTTGTCTTTGCCAGACCTGCTAAACAGACTCTGTTGCATTGATTGCAGCAGTGCCAATTTAGACATAAGTATAGACTAGCTCAAAATCTCCTTGGGAAAGGCAGTTTCAAGTTATTAAACCTCTGCCACAAGAAAAGAGATGGAAAATAGGGAAAACAGATACTTTAATGCTTGGCTTGGTACCCTGCGAAGAATTAACTGGGAGCATTGGGTATTTCAACTTGTAATTGCATTCTAAATAGCTGTCTCTAATGTTACACTGTGCACTACACAGCAAAGACCACAGACAGGAAAGATGCATATTACACTGTACAGTGGCCATGGTTAACAAGCTAAACTCTGAGAGTTTGGTCATTTCATTAGACTAGTGGAATGCCCTACCCATTCCCCTGCAGGTTTCTTGCCTACATCCATGATCCCTGATTCATTCTCTTATTTTGAAACGAAAGCTTGTTCAATTGATTTTTTAAAACACTGCCCAACACAAAGCCATTGCCTTTTGGAAACAAACGAAGTTTAAAGGATTCAGAAAAATTCACCAAGTTTCTTGCAGTTGTTTTGACCAGTCCCATGGCCAGTCCTGTCCCCTGCAGTCTGAGTTGAAGGGGGAAATAGGCTATACCCTGTTTAGCTGCATCACTAGCTACCCTGACCCAGCTGAGGGCTGTGCATGGCATAAACATAAAAGACCAGAGAATAAGAACCTGTCAGTCTTTCTGTGCTCAGAAACCTCATTCTCATGTAGATTCCCTCACACAATGGGCCAAATTAGCACCCTTTTCATTCCATAGAAATCTGAATGTGAATTTTTAGTAGTGCTGTTCCCAAAATGGTATCTCCCTCCCAATCAGAATTATCAGAGCCAGGAGCTGCTAACTAGGGAGTTATTTTGTTCATACAGCTGGGCTTATTTAGGATAGAAGAGCCCAGGGCACAATGGTATTGGGAGAGAAAGAATCCTGGTGGTAGGAAATGGGGTAGATTGAAGGGATGGAAGAAAGCAGCAAGTCAGGAGATGTCATGCGTGGTCTAGATGCAGTTTTTTCCTTGTTATCACTATATCACCTAGGGGGGTGTTGAGTTTATTCTGGTAAAATGCCTATCCTGGAGTGAAGGTGCCTTATGGTCGTGTAGCTGATTACCTTCCCATACAGGAATAAGCTACATGGCTATCAAACACATTGACACCTGTATGGCTTCTTGGTAAAGTGGAGCATGGGCTGGGGACTGGCAGGGAGAGGGCGCAGGCAGGTCACACTGAGTTTTAAGGAAAAGTTACAAGGTGTGTAGTTTGTGGCTAGAGGATTTATTGAGAATGGGCAAGTCGAGCCTCTTGGCTAATACGGTGGCAGAACTACAGGAAGTCAGCACAGTGACTGGACTCCCACCACTGATGCCCAGTGAAGGATCCATCAACACCACGTTCTGCCCTGCGTAGGTGGACACATCCTACTGCTGCTGAGTTTGCCAGACGGGTTGGATCTCAGCACAGGGAGGTATTTATTACTGAGAAATACATATTTGCATTGCAGTGACACCTAGAGGCTTCAACTAGCTTGCCTGCTGGCCCCCGAGCTGGCCTCCAGCTTGTCTGGATCTGGCCCCCGAGGCTCGGGATTCTCCCCCCGCCCAAAATTGGGGTGCCCGCGCTGGCACTCCAGCCCCCTGCTGCCCCAGCTGGAGCATACAAAATCTACTAACCTGGCCCCCTCGTACGTGAGGGAAATATTTTTCTCACGTCAGTGAGAAAGGCCCTGACTGATTTTTCTGTGGGTCAGCAGCCTGTCACCCAGAAAAGGTTCCCCACCCCTGAAAGACTGGAGAGGCTCCTGACCTTCCTCAGTTTCTTCTAACCAGAAACTTGGCCCCAGTGTCCCGGGTGCTGTCTGAAGTCTGACAACCTCTGCTTCAAAGACCCAATAGGCTGAAAGGTAGGACAAGGCAGGTGGATGAAACAACACAGTGATTAGCATTGGGCTACTTACAGCAGTGACTGCAGCTTACAGCCTGGCTGTTTCAGTCCCTCACACAGATGTTTCAGTCCTGAGTCTCCCAGTGCATTAGCGCTCAGGTCCAGCTTTTCCAGGGCCTGGTTTGTAAAGAGGGTCTGAGGGGAGAGGTCCTTAGGGAAAGCAGATGAGAGTTTGCAGCTGGACAACCTGAAGGGAAGAAGTGGACAAGTCAAAGTTAGCCCTGCACTGAGGGGCTAGACCCTTGCCACTCCCAGAGCCTGATCCTACTCCACTTCCACTGGAGCCAGAGTACCCCAAGCTCCCCATTGTTACTTGATTCTCTCCAAGTCTCTCACTGCAGCCTAACTACCTCTCCCCCGGGACCTGAGCTACCAATCAGCCTGGGCCCAGTGTTACAGGTGACCAGCCCAAGCTGAGTCCCAACTTGGCTTTGGGGGGAGAGGTGAAGTGGGGGCGGGGTCTTAGAGCAGAGTGTGGGCGGAGCCACAGCCTGGGTTTCTCTGGCCGATTATACCTGCTGTTCAAGTTATTAACTGTTCTGCAACTGTTCTTTGAGATGTGTTGCACGCGTCCTTCCCACTCTAGAAATATCGGCATGCCCAGCATACGGCAGTCAGAGATTTTTTTCACCAACGGGGTAGGGGGGTGTACTTGTCCCCTGCTGGCACTTTCTGCACTGTGATGGCATACATAGAGAATGTGGCCCCCAGCTTGCCTGGATTTGGGTCCCTGAGGTTCGGGATTCTCCCCCCCAAAATTGGGGCATCCGCGCTGGCACTCCAACCCCGCACTGCCCCAGCTGGAGCACACAAAATCTACTAACCTGGCCCCTCTTGCAGGTGAGGGAAATATTTTTCTCACGTCAGTGAGGAGGACCCTGTCTGATTTTTCTGTGGATCAGCGGCTCACGTGCCCCAAAAAAGGTTCCCCACCCCTGAAAGACTGGAGCAGCTCCTGACCTTCCTCAGTTCCTTCTAACCAGAAAGACTCAGTAAAAAGGGATGGGAGGGTGATATGCAGAATGGATACGTGCAACACATCTCAAAGAACAACAGGTATGGAAGAGCTTAGGAACTGTTTCTTCTTTGAAAGAAAGTGGAAGCCTGATGTGGGACACGCATGTGCTGTCACTCAAACAACCACTGCTTGGGGATGGATTCCACTCAGGGACATTAAACATTTCATAGAGTTTAAGGCCAGAAGGGACCACAAAATTATCTAGTCTGACCGCCAGTACATCTCAGGAGTCAGGACACTGCTCAGCACCAGGTTACCCCATATTAAATCTAAAGACTTTAGAAACAATGAGCTGCCCTGTGCTTTCAGATGATGAAGTGGGTTTTACCCACAAAAGTTCATGATTTATTTGTTTGTCTCTAAGGGTGTATCTAGGGTACAGAGAAAGGTCGAAAGAAGATATGCAAATTCTGCAGGAATTTGCATATCTTCTTCCAATCGCACTTTCGAAAGTGGAGCTTTCGGAAACTGAAAGTAAATAAGATGTGGCTTTTTTGGCGAACCGCCTCCTTCGTCAAAAGGCCTCTTCTCCTCAAAAAAGGAGGTTTACGCAGCTTTTCGATAAAGGAGGGGGTTCGTAAAAAAAGTCACGTCTTAATTACTTTCACTTTCAATTGCTCTGCTTTCAAAAGTGCGATCGTAAGAAGATATCCAAATTCCCGCGGAATTTGTATATCTTCTTTCGACCATTCCCTGTAGTCTAGATGAGCCCTACGGTGCCACAGGACTGCTTGTCGTTTTTTAAAGTTACAGACTAACATGGCTACCCCTCTGAGACTAAAGACTTTAGTTAGCCCAAAATGTTCAGTCCTCAGGAAATAAAAGAGTTGTGCCCCACAGGCAGAGAACAAGAGAGACTGTGATGCCACCTATGGCTAGCTGTAGAGGGGAAGTGCACTAACAGAACAATGAGCAGAGGTCCTCCAAGAATTGGTCTGAGAATGAACCAATGTAACTTTTTTAAGGGTGTATCTAGATTATGGTTAGGAGGGTAAGGAGGATTCCTACATCTTGTGCTTCATCCTAACACCTGGACACTTACTAGGTGGGGGCAGAGAAGTTAGCTCAGTAATTTCATGGAGTTTGATTCTTTAGGTGTTTATTATGATTTGCAGCTCAGGGATAGATTTCAAACAGAATTTAGGGTAATACCAGGAAATGGGCAGAAAAGCATAATACTCCTGGCATAGCAGCAAGAACAAAAGGGCTGTCAGAGAGGGGTTTGCTTACGATATTGTCTTTACTTTACAGTTGGGATCCTTCAGTCCTTGCAACAGTGAGTATGCAGTTGACATTCTCGGATCGTTCATCAGTGGGTTCCTAGAAACAAAATGCAAGCTTTAAATATCATTTCCACCAGGCAGATTTTCCATCCCCTTTCCTGAAGATGGTAGGACAGGCTTTATTCCACAGCAGACATTTGTTATAAACAAAGAGAAGCATCTTAAGACACCACAATCCCTTGTTCTGATACCATGATAGCTATTCATTCCTAACAGCAGTGTAACCCACATTAACCCCATGTAGCATTTGACCCCCTCTAGTGGCTGGGCCATGGGTGAGCTGCTGCTTTCAGTGAAAATCCCGCTTCACCTTTCAGTTTGGTATAGGAGAAAGAATAGATCCCAGAAAAATGGAAAAGATGAGTCTGAATCAATCTCCTTTAAAAAGTACATTTGAATGATTTCAACAACTGGCACAAGATTACACTGCTTCCACTCTCAGGGAAAGTTTTTTGTGAGGTCATCCTAAATTATAATTAATAAAAAGTGTGAATTTGAAGTTAATTAGTTGAACCACATTAAATCTCTGTGTAAATGTTGTTATTCATAATTAAAATGTCCCTGGAAATAATTAAACTAAAGCCAATTTAATTCTGCATAACAGTGTCTGCAGGGATTTAATATGGTTTAACTAATCCACTTTAAATTCATGCCTTTAGTTAATTTAGATTAACTTTCCTGGATGTCCTCATTTAAACAAACCTTTAAAAGCCATAGATAGCAGGTTTTGAGAGCTGAGAGCTGTTATTTGGCCAGGTAGAACTTCTGTAGACTGTACAACAAAAATAATAAAAGGTAGCTGAAGTAGTCTTGAATTTTATGAGTTTTCAAAAGGCATTTGACTGTGTAGATAGGGAATCATGATAACAGAAAAATCATTCACGTTGTTATAAATTTGTGTCAGAATTCTTCATGCATAATATGGACAAACCAAGAGTCAGCAGACTGGTTTAAATGTTATTGCTTGGGTCGGGTTGTGTTGTGCCTTATCTTGTTTGGAGTTGCTAGTGACTGTGACGTAGTGGGGATTGTGAACGCTGTTTGCATTGTTATATGTGATTCCTACAGTCCTGTACTGTTCTATTGGAATTCTGTGTGTGTGTGCCTCAGTTTCCCTGGGCACTACACATGAGCCCAGCGTGGGATGGCAATGTTGAGTGGCACTCACTGAGGGGAAGGTTGCCCCATCTTGGCATATACCAACAGTAGCTCAGGCTGTCCTGTGATCTGTGCCTGGGTGGGAGAAGCAACCAAGTGACAGGTTGCCCAGCAGTCTGAACAAAGGAGGGGCAGAGCTGCCTCTAGGCTGGGGCCAGTGGCTGGGGATGTGAGTTAGTTTTTTGGCTGGCTTAGGGAAAGGAGGGGTCTAGCTGGGTTGGGGAGCCAGGTAGGGCCCCAGAACCCTGGCCCTGGGCCCCCCTTTCACCAAGATGGATTGCATTGAATGTTCCTGGTTCCTGTAACAACAAATCTGAGTTACACTGTGTCCCTGCCAATGATGCAGGGCCCAGTGACTCCCCCACACTCCATGACAGTGATCTTGACAGACAGTATGGAAATGGCCATTGTGAGGATATGTGGGGAGCTTGGAGACCTAGCCTTTACAGATGACATTTTTATATAAATAAATGAATTGAAGATGAAAGACAAATGATCTTGCACATTCTGCCAAGCAAGTAAGTCTCATTAATAAATTAAAGGCAGAAGTTATCAAAACCTAACTACAATATGGAAGTCCAATGCAATTAGCAAAATTATCAGAACTGGAATCCATGACTATGGATGTCCATTCAATGCACATAAAAGAGTTCACTGAATACTCTATGCAAACACCAGCAAAGTAAAAGCGGTCAACAGAATAGTGAAAAGGTGCCAGAATGGGCACAATTACCTACAACATTACAAGAAACATGGAAGAAAAGAGGGACATACCTGGGGCATTTTTAAGAATGTTCCAACAGGTCTCTTTTTGTTGACTCCAGGGCAAGAGACAGAGAGACTGACCTACAGGCATACTCTGTAGCTCAATAATGGTTAAAGCGGCATTGTTACAGCTGAATACAAAAGACGTGGTAAAATAAGCCCAGTATGGGGAGTTCTGGCATTGTTCCATATCTGTCTTATGCTCCAGTGGTGTGGGAAGAATGATGAAGATAATGCTGATACTTTTAGGCTAATGGACCTGATACTTTAATTTGGAGTAAAAGGGGCTAATCTCTGGGGCACAGAGACTTTTACAGTCCCCTGCCTCACACAGACCTGTTACCAGTAGCACCAGATGAAAAAAAGGAAAAACTTTCTATGAGACAATTGTCTGCTCCAAATCAGGATGACACAGCAAAACAACTGCCATGTGTCTGACTCCCACAGCTATGTGGGAGGTGGATATGCATTGCAGGTCCTCTGCCTTCCTCTCCCCTAGAGCTAGGGAGTGGCAGAACAACTCCGCATACTGAAAGGCAGCCCTCTGGGAAAGCTTTTGTCAATTGTACCAACAGGAAATGAAACTGACAAGAACCTTCTAGGCAAGTAGCCACTTCCTAGTTTCTCAAAATAAAATCTCATTTTTTTGGCAAAACTAAACTCCTCATGGAAAAATTCAGTTCTCATAACTGAGCCGAGGGAAGGGGGTGGGCAGGAAACCTCTGGCGGTTGGGTGCTTCCCACATTACCACCAGGGAGAGAAGGAACTAAGGATAGTGCCCAGCAGAGCCCATACACAGAGCAACCTTGCTCCTCCCTGGAGGGACAATGCAGTAGCACTGCTTCTGCTGGCAGCCAGGTGGCGCCGCATTGTACGATGTTGACTGCTAGCTGGAGAACACCTGTGACATGGCCAGTCACTGGGTAGTGCAGGAAACAGCATGGCTTGGACGGCAGCCTTAAGAAGCAGCAAAGGCTGATGGAGAGGGAATAAGGGCGATTGCTCGAGGGCTTCAGGCAGCTGGCTGAGTGCCAAAGCAGATTGCAGGTGCAGCAGGAGCTGAGCTACAATCAGCTTCCATTTGAGAGTCCTCTGAATTCTTTATTGCTAATCCTACTGTGAGAGACTGGGGCATAGCTCATGGGGGCGCTGGGTGAAGGCCCAGCTGGGGAAGGAAAGTCAAAGCCCTGCCCCTTCTACCTCAAGCCACACCCCTGTGACCATGTTCCTTCAAGAACTCCCCCCCCAGACCTGCAACCTGATCCCACTCGACCCTAACTGAGGGCTGGGGCTGCCGTGTGGCGCAGCCTCAGTCTTCCCCGGCTGCCAGGCTTCCGCGCATGATGTGATCTCAGCCCCTCCCAAACAGCTGGGCAGTGTAGGCAGTTTTGGGAAGGCAATTCCTTCCCTTGCCTACATTACCTGCTGCCCATGGCATAGCTGGTCAGGCCTTGCCGTCATAGCTGGGCTGAGATCTGCTCATTAGGGGCAGTCATTGCCCGGCAGGTGCTGGAGGAATCACAAGACCCCAGTTCCCTAGCTAAGGGTCAGAGATCGGGAGACCAAGCAAAGACTGACACTGCAGCAGGCCAAAGTCTGTGTGGCTCTCCAGACAACTTCTTGGGGCAACCCTGGAGTTAAATAGGGGGCTTTGGCACTGTGGGAATATCAGCTCTCCCAAACTCTGTAGACTCAGGTTCTTGTCCTTACATTATTTCCTTTTGCTGTCCATGGTCCTGGGGAGGTCTAACACATTTGCTCCTGGGACTAGGTTGTAGGACAGTACAGGTCACTCACACAGAATTCTCTGGAACTCAAGGTAAACTGGTCCCCACACACAACACGCCTGATGATAGGGTCAGATGCAAGAAGCAAGGGCTATACTTGTGATATGGGACCGTATTTTGGAAGGCAGTGAGTCTGAAAAGGACTTGAAGTTATGATGACTGCCCATGATTTCCTAGTGCAATGCTATGGCTGAAAGGGTGAATGCGACCCTTCGGTTTATAAACAGGAGTGTATTGAGTAGGAGCAGGGAGGTAACATTTCTCCTTTCGGATATGTCCACATTTGCTACCTATCTCGAGATAGGGATGCAAATGTAGTGTATTGAAATTGCTAATGAAGCGTGGGATTTAAATATCCCATACAATGAGGTTTAACAGTTATTTCGAGAGACGGGATTTTCTCTCAAAATAACGCTGCTACACAGGGCATTTTATTTCGCAATAATGCCATTTCAAAATGGCGGCTGGACGTGATTATGCTAATTAAGTGTGGGATATTTAAATCCCGCACTTCATTAGCAATTTCGGTACACTACATTTGCATCCCTATCTCGAGATAGGGAGCAAGTGTAGACATACCCTTCTACACAACTGGTGAAACATCTGACGAAGTGAGTCTTTGCCCACGAAAGCTTATGCTCCAATATATCTGTTAGTCTATAAGGTGCCACAGGACTTCTCATTGTTGAAACTAAAATGTTTCCTCTAGTTCTGGTGTCCAGCTTTTCCAATGCTGACTGGTACTTAGCTAGGCAATCACCCCCCGCCCATAGCAGTTAACTTCCTTATCCTTCTATCTGACCCAAGCTAGTTCCCTAGGAAGCAAAGGGGCCCCAGCTGTTCCTTCTGATTAACCCTGCTTTCCTGTTCCTGCTAATCCTGGGATCATGAGCTTTTCTGACCCAGCTGCCTTGACCGGACCAGGCCCAGCGGGAGAGTGGAACTCCATCTTACTAGGAAAGACCCAGACAAATCTGCAAATAATTTATTATGAACCTCTGAAAAGGAGGCATTATAATGGTGACATGATGAGATGCCACTCTACAGATTTACTGATTTATATTAAACTAGAAGATTTACCCTCCATTGCTCGGGTCCTTAGCTCAGTTCATTTTTGTGGGGTTTTTTAAATTTAAATCCTTGCTCTGAGGTGAGGCTGGGGATGAAGGGTTTAGTCTGAAGGCTGCAGTGGGGACAAAAGACTAGCCCACTCTTACTGCAGCAGCTTGGGACCAGGTGAGAAGCCCTTCTCCATGGCCACTGCTGCTCCAGTGGGTACAGCCAGGGGAGGGGTGTATGTCCCCTGGCTAGGGCAGATCCAGGTTCATCTGTCCCTTGCACCCCTCCCACCCCAGCCACAGTGAGGAATGCAACAAACTGCACGTTCTCACTCTCCCTGATGAAGGGGAACAGCCAGAAATGTCCCTGTATGAATCAGGGAGAGAGCTTCAGGTCCTCTCCCTAAAGGGCACATGGGGAGTGGGAGGCTCAGGGCTGGAGCAGTCCCAGATGATGAGGGGATGCCCCCAGCCAGCCCCTTTCACCTGCCTGGTGCCCATTTTCTTGGCACAACCAAACCCTGACCTTGCTGTAAGTCACAATAAGAGGAAGCTGCATATTAAATTTGGTGGTCGTAGCTCTTACCATATAGGAACAGTCTTGAAGAAACACACATGCACACACAGACAGACTCACACAGTCAGATGAACTCTCTCAAATATATAATTGATAAACTACTATACTTACAGAGGAAATAACCATTTCCGTAGCTTTGCTATCCATCCTTCTTCTCGTTCGCCAATCCCAAGCGTACAATTACATAGGTAGAGCGCCTGCTTACTACAACAGTTCTTTATACAGAATGAA
Organism: Rafetus swinhoei; assembly: GCA_019425775.1. Taxonomy (NCBI): domain Eukaryota; kingdom Metazoa; phylum Chordata; order Testudines; family Trionychidae; genus Rafetus; species Rafetus swinhoei. Next base: position 15,146,827 of record CM033446.1, on the reverse strand, counting down.
AGAGCAATTTCATCCATTGTTGTGAGCCTGAGGTGTTCCAGCCTAATTTCTTGGAAATTATCCATTGCACTTTTTGCAATGTCTTCTTCCTGACTCTCATACAAACAGTGAAACAACTCAAGCTGGTTATGCAGCTCCTCATAGGTCTTATAGGACAGAGATGAGATTTTTTTAGCTTCTTCTTCAAACCACTTCAGTAAATCATATCTTATTCCAGACGATGTTTTACAATGTAATTTTTTCTCAGTGTCATTTAGTCTTTCTTTATTTGAGAGACCAAACAAGAAACGCACTGTTAGCATCAAATAATTATTTGTAGATATTCCATACTTTTTTAGCAAGCTTTTCACATCTTTCTTAGAAGACAGAGATTTTTTCATTCTCTCTTCATCTTCCTCTATCACATAGAGCAAAGCTGCAAAAAACTCTTGGAAACTCAAGTGAATAAAGCTGTAGACATTTTCACGGTCTGTATCTTTCTGAAAAATGTTTTTATTCAGAAAGAGAGAGTGAATGTTAGACAAGGACAAATTGTGTTTCTTCAGGTCATCTTCTTCAAACAGTATTTTTCGTTCTAAAATTCCATCTGCAGCCAATGAACAAAGCTCCCAGAGGTTAGTTTTAGACTGTTCTATTGTGTCAGTGACATGATCTGTTAGCAGGGTGGACAGAAAGAGCAAATATACTGATGTGGTTGTTTTTGAAGTTTGTGCAAGGTCTTCCCCTCTTTCCATCTGTTGTTTCAGAACCGTGCAGATGATCCAACACACAATGGGGACAAAGCACATGGTGAAGAGCATTTCATTTTCTTTGACAAAATTAAAGGCTTTTGTTGCTTTCTTTTCATCACAAAAGAATTTATGAAAATATTCTTTCCTCTCATCTGCAGAAAATCCCATGATCTCTGCAAAACGTGGAAATTTCAAAATCTTCTTCAGTTTCTCCAAGGCAGTTGGTCTTGTGGTGATCAGCAAGAAGGATTTTTGAATAACTTTCTTTCTCAGTAAACTGCACAAGGTGGTTTCCAATGTTGTCTTCTCAAATGGGTCAGTGCACAGGCTAACTTCATCAATATCTAGCAAGGAATTTAATTCATCAAAACCATCTATTATAAACAGGAGTTTTTCTGGCTTCTCAAAGATTTCTTTAATTGGTCCTTCTCCATTAGGACAATTGTTCAAAACCAAATCAGCAACACTTTTATTTTTGGCACCTCTTTGATTTTTAATAATATGATTTATTTCTCTGCAATTTATATAGAAAACATAATCAAACTTTTTCCGATAGAGTTTTCCAGCTGCCCAGTCCAACATGATCTTTCTCGCTGTCACTGTTTTCCCAATCCCAGCAACTCCTGCAGCACAACAGTTTTTGCGCTTTGTGGATTTTCATCAGGATCAAATAAAAGACTAATCTGAGTGAGACTGGTTTGTTGAGCCATCAGTTCTGCATGTCTCCTTCCTCTGGTGATGATTTCATGTTCTTTCTCCTCCCGCCCTCGATGTTCCTTTACAATAAGCAGTTCCGTGTATCTTTTGTCTAAACTCACATATTCGCCCAGGCGAGCATGCCTGTCTTCTATTACTTGGTATTCTTCTTGTATATGTTCTCTATACTTCCTCTGGTAATCTAATTCAATGACAATGGCATGAAGCATTAGACATACTATGTACATTTGTTCAAACAAAGGTCATGTGAACTGCCACTCCAGAAATTGGACCAGAGAAAATTTTGGTGGCATTCTACTCTTTCTGTTCTGTCCCCCTCCACCCTCGTTTCGCCCATGTGACTTGACATTTTGCTAGAAACATGTTAAAAACAGTCTTTTGTCTTTTACAGTTTAATTACTTTGTTCATGATCATCTCTCCCCTTGGCTCTCATTCAGCAGTGCACTTAAGCACAGATTTAAGTCTCATTACAATGAATGAGATTTGAGATGTGCTTAAAGTTAAGAATTTGCTTAAGTCCTTTTCTAAACAAGGATAATGTGGCTCATTCTTTTTTTCCCCCTTCTGATCATTTCTTTTAGTTTCTATCTTATTTCTCTATTCTCCTCCCTTTCCCCACAGTACCTTTTTACTATTTCTGACTGCTTATCTTCTTGCTTCCTGGTTATATTTTCTCTCCTCTCTTGTTCATCAGCTCTTTTAATCCCTTTCTGTTTTTCCTACCTCTGGATACTCTTCTATGCTTCCCCCTCCACTCCCATTTCTTGCTCCTGCCTCTCCGTACACACTGCAGGATAGGACTGGACACGGGTATTCAGTCAAGGCCCATCTCTAATCATGAGTAGTGCAGTATGGGAAGTGCCACTGTTTCAGTGGACAGCTGACTTGCTTATGAAGGCACGCTCTCCTATATGGGCCCTGGTCCCTAACTTGACTACATCTTCCCTGAGTCACCATGGTTTTCTCTCTTGTTGAGCCACAAGGTGCATTGTGGGAGATGTAGTCCAGAAAGAAGAAAGGGCTCACAGGGCAAAAAAGGGTAATGAGGAACATGAACTATGAATCCCATCCAGCATTCTAGCAGCACTTTGGAATGTTACATTAAAAGTGTTAAAATATCCTTCAAAATGATTTATACCATGGGCACCATTAAACCAGTCTACAGGCCACGTGCTAACCATATGAAACAAACAAAAAGTGAGTTCTAGCCTGAGTAGGAGCACACAGACCAACCAAAAGGCATTAAATGATTCAGTAGTATTCACATGTGAAGCATTTCTACAAATAGTCATCACACAATTCCTAATACAGGGTAAATTGATCCAATATGTGCACAGCAAATTACTTCTTCATAGCAAGCAACCCTGCATGTGTCCATCTGGAATTCGTACCGCTATAAGGGTATGTCTACATTGCATTCCTCCCTCGAGAGATGAATGCAAATGCAGACAAATGAAATTGAAAATGAAGCGTGGATTTGAATTTCCCATGCTTCATTTGCATAATGGCATCCGGCCGCTTTTCCAAAATACCATATTTCGAGAAAAGAAATGGGGTTACAGTAATTCCTCATTTAAAACTATAGATATGTTTCAGAAAATGATCATGTTAAGTGAAAACTTGTTATGCAGGTTCAATTTTCCCATTGAAAATAATGGAAAAGGTGGGGGTTGCATTTCAAGTGGTGGTGTCTGTTGGGTCTGGGACATAAGGTTGGGGGAGAAAGGGGACTGGGTTACAGCAGGGAGGGGAGGTTTTTGGCTCTGGGGAAGGGAAGGGGAGGAGAGGGGAGGGGGATTGGGTTGGGAGTATGCCCCTGTGACGGGTCTGCCAGGACCCGCATTGCGTCCGTCGAGAGGAGGTCGCCGGCAAACCCTCCGCCGCATTGCAGGAAGGCAGGGGAAGCCTGCGCAGCCACCGGCAACGGGCCAACTGGGGAAACCCAGCCGCCGGCCTGCAAGCGGGGGCGGAGGAGAGGGGGCAAAGCGTCCAGCGAGGGGGAGTCAGCGGGGAATGGTGCAGCGAGTGGCGAACCCTCCGCCGCTTTGCAGGGAGGCAGGGGAAGCCCCGTGCAGCCACCAGCAATGGGCCAGCTGGGGAAATCATGTTATTCCGGGGACGGTCATGTAATTCAAAAAACGTTCCCTAAAAAAAAATTGTGCTATCGCGAAAATGTGTTAAGCGAGCACGTGTTAAATGAGGACTTACTGTATTTCGAAAAGAAACCCTTCCTTCAAAATAACCCTTAAACCTCATTTTTTAAGGAGTAAGGGTTATTTCAAAGGAAGGGTTTCTTTAAGGAATAACCCCTTTTTTTCCTCGAAATATGGTATTTCAGAAAAGCGGCCGGATGCCATTATGCAAATGAAGCGCAGGAAATGCAAATCTGCGCTTCATTTGCAATTTCGTTTGTCTGCATTTGCATTCCTCTCTCGAAGGAGGAATGCAATGTAGACATACCCTAAGATTTTGGCCATAACATTTTAGTATATTTGTTCTTTCTTCACAGGTCAATAGGGCAGTCCTCTATTTGTGTTTATTGTTTTTCTCTGAGTTCCCCTCATTTGATATGCAGCTTTTTGGCATAACTGGGCTCAGAAGTGGACACAATATGCTAAGCGCACTCTTACCAGAGCCTTTCAGAGATGGATTATCAGCTCGCAGCTCCGTAGCATGATGTGTCTCTGCACATGATCCCTGATTCCATTGTCTGTCGTTCCCTCTTGTTTCTTCTTTAACTTGTGCTGTTTTCTTCTTTTCCTTTGACAAAACTAACAAGGGAGATTAACTGCAACAACTACAGACGGGGAAACCATCCGATATTGTGGTCTGACATCCCGTATGTAACAAGTGATCAACACTCCCTAGCACCTGCTTATGAAATGCAACAATCAAAATGAGACCCAAGTATTACAGCCCACAGGAAATTAGACTATTATGTGCCATAGGTGGGATTGGGCTACCTGCCTGTGGCACATAATAGGCTAATTTCCTGTGTCTGAGACACCAGCAATGGCAGGGGAGTAAGATACATCCAGATAATCCTGGAAAGCCACCTGCCCCCACACACTGCAGAGGGAGAGAAAAAAAACCCAGAGTCACTGCCAGTCTGCCCTGAAGTTTTACATGCACTAGGGATGTATTAGTGTAGCTGATTAACTGCTTAATCACACCTTCCCCACCAATATATTTTTTAGCAGGCTGACCAGCCGCCCAGCTCAGTCCTGGGTGATGGGTCAGGACCTACCCCTGCTGCGACTCTGCCTTTAAAATAAATTAGGAGCTAGGCAGGCAGGCAGCCCAGCTCAGTGCTGGCTCATGCCAGGTCCAGGAGCTCAGACCCCCACCCCCAGACAGTGGCTGTTGCCACGCTGTACTGCTGCTTCTGTATCAGAGGCAGCACCGCAGTGCAACAGGCAGCGGGTCTCTGAAGGGAGCTGGTTTTTAAATTGGCTCCCCTTGTGGACCAGCTCTTGCCTGGCACCCCACACTGCTGCCTCTGATATAGAGACAGCAGCGTGGAGAGGCAGGGGGTTCTCGGGAGTGGGGTCAGAGTGTGCCCCACCCTGGGACTACAGAATAGTCGAGTAACCGATAAGAATTCATGGGGTTACTCGACTATTCAATTAACCAATATTTAACGTCCCTAACCAATATCTAACATTAGAAAATCCTACCCCAGGTTTTATGATGGCATTGCCACCTCACCCATAACTACAGTGTCATGGACTCTATTGCCAGAATAGGGCTAGACTGGACCTGGTGTTTGTGCTGATGTGGAGGGAGAAGGCCTGGTCCTAATCGTACACCCTTGTAATTCCTGCACAAGAATTAGGGTTCGTTGCAAAACCTGTTCTGTGGGCATCAAAGGAAATGTATCTTTGGGGGAACCCAGCACCCTGAAGTGACAGTGAGAAGCAGAGGAGGTAAAGCCCTGATCCTGTTCCCCTCCACCTCCCACAGCTGAGTGGGAGCAGCACATGTGGGAGACTATTGGAGCTGGATAGAATTTATTTCTCTCCTCCCCTCCTTCCCCCTCTCCCTCCATGGAAAATTTTGAGTTTTGGGTAGAAAAGGCAAAACAAGCAAGCAAGCAAACAAACAAAAACCCTTAAAAGCCACAAACTTTGGGCTGAAAACATCATTCCTGTCATCAGCCTGTTTCATGTTCTACTCTCTTTGCTGCTGCCCCAGGGCACATTCTTGGATTTTACGGTAACTTTGGGTTTCTTACCTTTCTCACTTTCTCCTCTGAGTTGTGCAGCAGACTCTCGGTGGTTGATCTGAGTGAGAACATCTATGGTTACATCTACTGCAGCAGCTCCACCGTAGGATTCCATCAGGAGGTTCTTAGTGTCTGTCCAGTCGGCGTTCTCCAGCCGACCTCTGCAGATGGGACGCTTCCCCTCAAAGTCAGTGTGTGAGAGTTTGTCCTTAAATCTTTTGAAGGCCTCCTGAGGAAGGTCCTCAAGGGCACTTAGAAGCAGGTCACTGATTCTCCTTCGGTTTTCCATCACCAGGTATCAGCAAGCAAAACTCAAATGCAAAGTCCCATCATTAATAGTTAATAAGTTATAGCAACTCTTATTCCTATGCAGAGGGAAGAAGTGTAGCCTAGTGATGAGAGTGATGTTTTTCCGTGCCTCAGTTTCTTCATGTAAAATGGGGACAATTGTGCTCATCTAACTGCCACGGGCATTATGCCACTTAGTTACTGCTTGTAAAGGCCATTGCAGTTTAGGATGAAAGGTGCTATAATAATGTATTTATCATCAAATGGATTTTCAGAAAAATTAATTGCACATGTAGCCCTGTGGGGCATAGAGAGCAACATATAGCCACAGCCCCGTGCAGCTACCGGTATCCTGAAGTTGCAGGAACAGCTATAAAGGAAACATCCAGCAATTATAAAACTAAAAAAAGATCTCCAAGCAAGCAGCTAAATGGGCTCTGTCCAGAAGATTTAATGATCTCAGGACTGTTGGCTGCAAAGAGGGAAGAGCTGTGGGGAGGCTACAAACGAAAGTGGAGGAGAGGTTTTCAGGGCCTCTTTCACATGAAAATCTGAAATACCACATGCAGGAGTCTGCATTTTAGTTGATTTTAAAGCAATGCTGATTCTCACTTCCTCTCTGGACATGTCTGCCCCGCTCATGCTCTCTCCCTCCATTTCACAGGTGCACTGTGGACAGATTCCATCCCCTTTTCCAATCCCGATGTGCTGCTCAGATGCTCACCCCCACAAAACAGGAGAGAAAACAAACAGCTTATTGATTACAAGAAACCTGGCTCAGTCAGTGGAAGTGGAACAACACACAAGGCATAGGAAGCACAGGGAAAGTGAGGAGGGGATGGTGCCTGCCTAGGGTTTAAAACAGAGGAAAGGGGCTGGCTGGGTGTCTTCAGAGCAGAGCTGGGGGACAACAGAGCGGGGAAACTCCAGCTCTGTAAATCTTTACACCGCTGGGGAGAAAGTGTTAACTGATACCCTGGATTTCTGGGCTGACACTCAAAGCCTTTTAGACAAGCTGTCATGTGAATCACCAGGGAGAGGCAGGTTCAGGCTGTGTCCTTTGCATCTTACCCAGCTGTGTTCATACGAAGCAGCCACATGGGCATAGTTGGGTTCCGAATAACGGTGCTGACCCAGGGACTAACGACACAATGTTACTCTCGGAGGGGTGTGTGACTCTGAGTAGTTTGTTGACAGGGCTACCTGCCAGTGCCCAGTCAGGTAAGTCCCACCATTATTGCCTCGGCAGCACCCACGGAATGGGCTTATAGTTACATTATGAGCACTGGTGCAGCCGAGTGCCTCGGTTAAGTTGGAATGAACCCCGTGTCACAGAGGGACTGCAGTTGCTGAGAGTTTATCCACCAGTCTAGGCTGGGACACACATTTTCAGTTATGATCAATAATGGGAAATAAACTTCAAAATTCCTTTTATTTTAAATGTGGGTATTGCCCATGCCTGAGACCTACTGCAAATGGGCGTGCAAGTTGGGCATTTGCAGTGTCTGCAATTCCTTATCCAGAGTGGAAAACAAAAGTTGGACCAAAACTTTGGAATGCAGCTTTTTAAAATGTTTCCCCTGAACATTTGAAAGCTCATGATCCCATCGACATGTTTTGTTAGTCTATAAAGTGCTACCAGACCATTTGTAGTTTTTTAAGTTTATCCTGTTCAGACTAACTCGGCTACTGCTTGAAACTTTTTAATCCCCCGAACACGTTATTAAAGGGTTTAGGGGAAAATTATCAAAAATCCCAATTGCTTAGGGGAGCCATTGGCCAAACTGGGTGCATGCTCAGGGTGCCATGGCCAGGGGATGCCACACAGGGCTCAGGATTCCCCTCACTGGCTGCTGCATAGACTCCTCTCTGGTCGCTTCCCCGTGCTGCGCCTGCAGACTGCTCTCTGCTCCCTCTCCTCCGCCCACTCACTCCCCAGCCGGCCAGCTGAGGATTCCAGCTACATCCTGCCCCCCTCCCTCAGCCCAGAGTTGCATGGAATGAGTCCCTCTCTGCTGGCGCTGCTCTGTCTCTGGCAGGGACAGGGCCCCAGTGGGGCCAGAAGCAAAAGTTTGCAGCATGTGAGTGAGCTGGGGGAGCCAGGCTGGGCAGGCAGGGCTAAGAACAGAATAGGGGGTGGTACCTGGAGGCTGGGAAGACAGGAGGGGCGTCGAGATCTGAGAGCACAGCCGGGAACGGGACTTCAGGAAGGAGGAGAAGGAGGAACTGGGCTGAGGATGGCTGGGAAGGAGAGGCAGGCGGGGAAGGGGAGAGGGAGAGAGAGAGAGAGAGAGAGTGTGTGTAGTGGGGAGAGTACATTGTCTGGCTCAGTGAGTGAGCAGCCAACAAACTAAGCCCTCCTGGTAGCAGGCTGGTGTCCTTGGGGGACAGCAGCTGTTCTAAACTGCCCCATAGTGCACCTGCACTTCTCCCCTCTTCTGCCCACCTGCCCTAACCTGCCGGTAGTTCCCTGCAGTCTCCGAGTCTCCTTTTCACTCTTCCTCAATCTGCTCTGAATTTTTAAGCCCAAAAGTTTCAAGAATCCCCATTGGATTTTTTCCCTCTCTCCCTTCCCCAGCAGAGATCAGCAGCAGACGTGGGCTGGGAGCGGGGAGAGGTGCAGACACTACCTGACTGGGGAGGAGGGAAAGTTAAAGGAAAGTAAAAGAAGGTTCAATGATTAACAATATGCCTGTGTCAACAGGAAACTGACTCTAAAACAGAAAGGGTGGGGGATGTACTTGGAGCAGAAAAGCAGCAGTCCAGGATGCAGAATTAGCTTGGGCTGTATCTAAATCAGGGCAGAAAAAAGGGGGTTGCCCGAATAGAATTCCTTTTCTTAGTCACCTGCTCATCCCAAGCACCTCTCTGCTTTTCAGGCTTAGAGGGAAATGCAAAGGCCATTTGGGAGGTGATGGCCCAGAGCCATGGCAGCCAAGGGACTGGAAGAGGGCTGGACTCAGCCACTGGTATCAGCTATTGCTTTTTTGCAAAATGAGGACTCCCATGGCACCTTAGGGTATGTCTACACTAGCCCCCTAGTTCGAACTAGGGTGGCTAATGTAGGCATTTGAAGTTGCAAATGAAGCCCGGGATTTAAATATCCTGGGCTTTATTTGCATCTTCCCATCCGGGCGCCATTTTTAAATCCCCCTCGTCCGAACTAACTGCCCGCGGCTACACGCGGCAGTCAAACGTTAACTCGAACTAAGTTCTTAGTTCAAGTTAACTGTTACACCTCATTATTCCTCCTGCAATGAGGTTTACCAGCTAATTCGAGTTAGGGCTTTATTTCGGAATCCCGTTTCACTGCTGCGTGTAGACACGGGCAGTTACTTCGGGCTAGTCAATTTCTAAAATGGCGACCGGCCGGGAACATGCAAATCAAGCGCGGGATATTTAAATCCTGCGCTTCATTTGCAATTTCAGTCACCCTCATTAGCCTCCCTAGATCGATCTAGGGGGCTAGTGTAGACATACCCTGAGTCTCTAAGGCTATGTCTACACAGCAGAGTTATTTTGAAATAACTAATGCTATTCCGAAATAGCATAGTCAGTGTCTACACAAAGGCAGTTATTTTGACATAATGTCAAAATATTGTCGAGCTGGAGGACTGCTTACTCCGACTCCTGCAACCCTCATTGTACGAGGGGTAAGGGAAGTTGGAGGAAAAGTGCTCTAACTCGAAATAACTTCTGTGTAGATAGCACCAAAAGTCAAAATACGCTATTACAACTTAAGCTACACTATTAGCATGGCTCAAATTGAGTAGCTTATTTTCAGTTTAGCCGTGCTGTGTAGATGTGCCTTAAGGTGCCACAGGACTCCTTGTTTTTGAAAATATGGACTATTACAGACATACCTTTGAGGCTATTTCTTTTTTGTCATTCAGTTGGATTTTGGATCATGGCTGACATCCCAGCCATTCAGTAAAACACTTCCCTGTGGCCTTCTGACATGCACACAGAGGGGTCTCACTGCCACATCCCTACCCTAGCAGGGGAGGGAAGAGGAGGGGTAGGCAGCAGTGTGATCTCCCACCTCCATGCTTCCAGCAGCCTATGCTGGCCACTGCCAAGCTGGAGCCTCCACATTTTTTATTTACAAATACAATTTACAGAATAGTATAGACTTTCAAAATACTGTGCACTGAATTTTTAATGTTTTGGTGCAGAATGTCCTCTGGAATATGGGGCACCGGGCAGTTGTGGGAGGGGCTGTGAGAGGCACTGGGCAGTGTAGGGAGGGCTGTGGGTGGGAAGACACTGGGCACAGGGATCTGCGGAGGAGATCTCTGGGAGAGGGGCCACTGGGCGTAAGGGGATGGGGGCACTGGCAGGGTAGCGGTGTGGTAGGCCCATTGGCAGTGCAGGGGTGGGGTTGGAGGCTCAGGAGGGAGGGAAGTACAGGGGTGGGGGTGAAGGTGACACTGCAGGTGTTAGGGTGAAGGGGTTGGAGCACAGGGATACAGTGCAGGAGTTAGGGTGTAGGGGGAGCAGGAGTTAATGGCAAAGGGAGAACAGGATGGGGGTGCCGGGGTTGTGGAGCACCTGGGGACCAAGGGAAATAGGGGAGGCGTCATCATACCTGGGGTGGGGGCAGATGTATCAAAATCCTAAGTTCACTCAGAGCACCATTTTCCCAAAGGCCGGCCCTGGATTGAGTTCTGTTTGAATTCAGACACTAAAGTGCACAGCAGAGGGGCTTAAGTCCTCTTTTAAGTGATTTTCTCAATGCTCGCTTCCTCCCTAAGTTTACATTAGGACTGCAACGTTCTCTTTGTTCTCTTTCCCGCACACAGACCTGCGACTGTATTTGCAAACAAAAGCAACATTTTTCTTCCTTAAGGTTTAAATACAAGACATTTAGAAGCTCTTCCTAAAGCTACATCTGATTTAGTTCGACTGAAGTACAATGCACTGCAGTCTGCACTTACCTTGCGTCTCTAGAGAGAGCCGGTTTAGGTTGAACTGGGCTTTCAAATGCACCCTGAGAAGGAAGCTTGTGGCTCCCAAGTGTTGCAATAGAAAACACGTTCACACGTACGAGCGTCCTGCTGTTTCCTGTCTGCCGCCTTGGCTTGAAATAAGGGAACTTTGTTCTGATTGATAACCTGTGAGAGAGAAGCAGCGTTTATAGGGCTCTGTTCCTCTTCTGGGTTTTCTACAAGGGGCCTCCTCTGCAGAGCAACGGGATGGATTTCACTGATAAGAGCCTTTTGGACTGTGGAAGTGCCAGGAAACTATGGGAGGAAGGTGGGTAATTACCTTGCGATACAGGCTGAGTCTGCACTTCAGCTGGGAACATGCTGCCCTGTGCAGATAGACAGACCTGTGCACACCCTGCTTGAGCTAGCACGCTAGAAATAGCCATGTGGCTCTGACGGCCTGGGTGGCACCTTGGGTTAGTAGCCACCCAAATATATATCCAGGGGGTGGGCAGGATTGTACTCGGGTACCTAGCTCAGACAGAGCTAGCACAAGGCTGACTGCTCGTGTGGGGATTTACACCTCCCAGCTGCTCTGTAGAGATGCCCAAAGTGTGTTTCTTTGGGGCTAGTTGTTGGATCACTAACGGGAGCTTTTGTGCTTTCAGTCCAGTGAAGCGGCGCAGTCAGACCACAGCAGCTGCTGTGCAAATGGGAAAGGAGCCTAGAAGGTGACAAAAGAAAGGAGAGAAGCTGCCATGGTTGGCCCTGACTTGGCCCAGATACGTCTGAAACGATCCAAATGCCATCACACACACACACACACACACACACACACATACAGAGGAAGTGTGTCAAGCACCTGCCTGCACAAGGGCTCAGAGTTATAGACTTGAAGGCCAGAAAGGACCATCGTGATCATCCAGTCTGACCATGATAGGCCACAGAACCTCGTCCAGCCACACCTGTCTTAGATATCCCCCTCCCACACACACACACACATTCTGGCTGAGTTACTAAGGTCCCCAAATCATGCTTCAAAGATTTCAAGTTACAGAGAACCCCCCATGTACACTAGTGTAAACCTGCAAGTGACCTGAAGCCGGTATGAATGTTACAAGGCCATCAGTGTGATGTGCCATAGTGTTTGACAAATGATATATCACAGCAGCTTGTCATACTTTGTCATAGACACACAATCAGTGACACTATGGCCTTCATTCTGCAAAGTCCATACATTCCTTTACTAAGCTCAAAGGCTGAATGGTATCTATACAATTACACTCTTCATATCTCAACCCCTCAAAATAAGCAAATTGCTACATCCAAATAATAAACAAACCATTTATAAGCATTTGACTGAGATAGTTACAAATGGGCTAAGCCCAAGATGCATAGCCCATGTCGGTTGGCTCCAACTTGATTAGGCAGGAATTAGCAATAAACCCTTTCAGAATTTAGTTTCTTAGACCCATTGATCAGTGATGTCATTGCCAATTGTCAGACTTTAACTCTGCCCAGATCAAGGAAGTTCTTACCTAGCCAATTATTTACTGCACCTAGTTCCCAGTTAACTGCATTTTATTTCCATTACTTCTTCAGCCCAAACCATAAATGAAAACACTGAGGCTATGTCTACACTGGCAGCTTGCAGAAACTGTGCAAAAACTCGCTGGCTGTCTACACTGCATGAGCTTTCTTCCAGAAGTAAATTTACAGTATAGCATTGTAAAACAGGGCTTCTTCCGGAAGAGTTATTCCTCTCCCCATGAGGAATAAGCCCTCTTGTGCAAGAGGGCAGTGTAGACAGGCAACATGAATTTCTTGCACAAGAAGCCCCTATGGTTAAAATCGCCATCAGAGCTTTCTTGCAGAAGAGAGTATCTACACTGCCATGGATGCTCTTGTGCAAAAGCACATCTCTTGCGCAAAAGCACATGGCAGTGTAGACGCTCTCTTGTGGAAGAGTTTTTGCACAGAACTCTTCCACAAAAGAGTTCTTGTGCAAGAAGCTGCCAGTGTAGACATAGCCTGATAGTTCAAAAGATTGCTACAAATTTAACCCTACAACTCTTCTTTCTCATGATCTTGTTCTTTTTGGTGCTGGAAGCTAATGACAACTGACTTAGTTCAATTTAAAACCATAGATCATTCATATGTAATATGGGTCTGTAGTTCCTCAGCCACTTGCAAAGTATAAATTTAAAGCACACATGTATGTCTTTGCAGAACTGGACCTAAGAGACCTGAGTTCTACAGGTGCCTTCTAAGATGTTTTTTCCAAATTAAGAAGAGTAGTTGGATGAGGCATTTAAAAACAAATAACAGAATTATTCAAAGGAAAAGGCCTGGTAGTAACAGGAGAATTTAGCTATTCGGCTATCTCTTGGGAAAGTAATATGGCAAAACACAAAAGTTTCAGTTAATTTCTTCAGCTCTATTGGGGATAACTTTTTATTTCAGAAAGTGGAAAAAGTAACCAAGGAGAGATTTATTTTAGACTAGGTTCTGATGTACAGGAAGAAATTGGTAACGGATCTGAAAGTGGAGGGCATTTTAGGGAACATGAGCATGAAATGACAAATGTTGTGTTTCCAAGGAAAGGAAGGAGCAACAGCTGCAGAATAAAGAGAACAGACTTCCAAAAAGCAACTTTAAGCAACTCAGGGAACTGGTAGCTGAGGTCTTATGGGTAGACAATCTAAGGGAAAAAGATTTTTCCAGGAGAGCTGTCAGTGTCCCAAAGAGACAATATTAGGGGCACGATTGCATATTATCCCATTGTGAAGGATAGACAGGAAGAAAAGTAAGAAGCCAATATGGCTCCATCAGGAGCTGTTTAATAACCTAAAAATCAAAAAGGAATCCTACAAACAGTGGAAAGATGGACACATTTCTACAGAGGAGTACAGACAGATAACACACACATTTAGGGACAACATTAGAAAGGCTGAGGCATAAGAGGAGTTACACCTAGCAAGGGGCATAAAAGACAATATGAAGTGATTCTAATAAATCATTAGGAGAAAGAGAACGCTGAAGGAAAGGACAAATGCTCTACTTAGTGGGAAAGGAGAACTAATAACCAGCAACATTAAGAAGGCTGAGGTGCTTAATGTCCATTTCGCTTCAGTCTTCACTAAAAAGGTGAAAAGTGACCGAATACTCAACATAATTAATATTAACAACAAAGAGGAAGAACACAAACCAAAATAGGGAGAGAACAAGTTCAAGAATGTTTAGATCTCTTAGATGCATTCAAGTGGGCAGGACCTGAGGAAATCCATTGCATGTACTTAAGCTGCCTGACCCAAACTGAAACCAGCAATTCTCTTCTCATGGAGGGCAGGTGAGGTCTCAGAGAACAAAGATGATCCAGGGAATTATAGACCTTCAGCCTAATTTCAGTATCTGAAAAGATATTGGAACAAACTATTGAACAATCAATATGTAAGCACCTGAATGATAATACGGTAATAATTAGCAAGCATGGGTTTGTCAAGCACAACTATGTCAAGCTAACCCAATTTCCTTCTTTGATTGGCCTAGGAGATGGGGAGAAGCATCAGACATGCTACAGCTTGAATTCAGTGAGGCTTTGAACTCAGTCCTACATGACATTCTCATAAGCAAATGACAGAAACATAGTCTAGATGAAATTACTGCAAGGTGGGCACATAACTAATTTAAAGGCTGCATTCAAGGAGTAGTTATCCATGGTTGGCTGTCAAATGGGAAGGGCATTCCGGTCAGGACCCAGAGGCATAAGTCCTGAGGTCAGTACTGTTCGGTATTTTCGGTATGATTTTCTAATGGAATGGAGAGTACTGTTATAAAATGCGCAGATGACACCAAGCTAGGTGGGGTTTCCAGCACACTGGAGGACAGGATTTGATTTCAAAACCACCGTGACAAATTGGAGAATTGATCAAAATTAAATTCAATAAAGGGACAGCCAAAGGACTTCACTTACGAAGGAGAAATACCCCAAATGCACAGCTACAAAATGGGGAATCACTGGCCAGGTGGCAGCACTGCTGAATAGGATCTGGTGGTTGTAGTGTCTCACAAATTGAATATGAGTCAGCAATGGGATGGAGTTGTGCAAAAGGTTAATCTCATTCTGGGAGGCATTGACAGCCATGTCATAAGTTACACACCAGAGGGAATTGTCCTACTCTGCTCAGCACCAGCGAGACATCAGCTGGAGTGTTGGAGTGTGTGATGGGGAGTACCAGGCACTGGGGGAAGCAAGACTTAACCAGGCTCACCTGGCCGAAGAAGTCGACCCCGGCAGTCCTGCTGGGCATGCTCAGACTGCAGCCCAGGTATAAATGTCTGCAGAGAGGCTCGGTCTAGGCAGGCTGCTGAGGAGGAAGGGTATGGCCAGGGCTCCTTGAGGTGAACTGCCAGTTGGCCCAGACCTGGAGACCAGCCAGCAAGATACCAAAGACACTGCCGAGGATCTGGGTGAAGGATCCTAGAAGTAGTCTGGTAGACACAGGTGTGCAGTAGCCCAGAGCAGGAGATTGGATCCCAAGGAGCTCAGCGTGTTACAGAAAGATTCCCCACCAAGTTTGTGGTGGACCCACCACTGCTGTTAGGGCCTGGGGCTGGGACCCGGAACAGTAAGGAGGGCCTGGGTTTCCCCAGCTCCATCCTCAATTCCCAGCCTATGGGACCTGCACCCCCTTGTTACTGACTCTGGCTGCTAGGCCACACAGCTCCAGCGAGAGGGGTGTTTGTTACTGACTCTGGCTGCTAGGCCAGGCTGCCTCAGGAAGAGGGGCACTTGTTATTGACTCCAGCTGCTAGGTCACACTTCCATAGTGGGAGGGCTGTGTATTTGGTACAGTAGCTGACATACTGCAGTCGCAGGGTTGGCGCGTGATTTCAAGAGCCCCGGGGACTCGATACCCACCCCGCAACAGAAACAGATTGGAGAGAGTCCAGAGGAGGGCAAAAAAAATCATAAAATGTTTAGAAAACCTGAGCTGTGAGGAAAGGTTAAAAACAGAGCATGTTTAGTCCTGAGAAAAGAAGATTCCCTGGTCCCTGCTCCTTCTCACATCTTTCTTAGCTCTCCTCGCTAAGGCCTGGTCTACACTAGGACTTTATATCAAATTTAGCCACATAAGGTTGATTTTTTTAAGTCCACACCACCAAGCCCGTCACATTGACATTAAGAGCTGCTGAAGTTGGTGTTGGTTACTCCTGATTTCACGAGGAGTAATGCTATTCCTGACCTTGCATGGTCAAATTTACAGTAGTGTGGATGCAGTGATGAGCAAAATCAAGGCAATTGGCCTCCGGGAGGCCTCCCACAGTTCCCTGCTCCGGCCTGAGTTTGCACCTCTACCGCTCACCAGATGAGCAGAAAAACACCTGGAGAAGTTGAATTGCATTTCCCATGTGGTCAGCATTGTGAGCACATCCCAGAGCAAGCTGCACACCACACCACATGTAGACATGACTTTGATCAAATCTAGTTGCACTGTGAAGACTTCAAATACTTCTGCTCCCATGGGATCCATTCCCAGCGCACAGAAGAGCACCAGCGTAACATGTCCAGGAAATCTTGGACCTCATTGAGATGTGGGGAGAGGAATCCATCCTCTCTGAGCACTGAACCAGCAAGAGGAACATAGACATTTACAGCAAGACTGCAAGCTGACCGGTGGCTAAAGGCTGTTCCCTGGATGCCCAGCAGTGCCAAATCAAAATCAAGGAACTGAGAAAGTCCTGTCACAAGGCAAAGGGGATGAGCAGATGCGCTGGTGCAGCACCTCACACATGCCACTACCATGAGCAACTGGACATGCTTGGGAGGGGTAACAGGCCAGCTTCTTCAGCATGACCATACTGAAGACACCCCTGGCATCAGCATGGAGACCAGTGTGGTGACAGAGGGAAGGAGGAGGAGGAGACTAGTCAGCCTGATACCTGAGAGCCAGGAACTGGTCATGACACTAGTGCTGGTCATAGAATCATAGAGCTGGAAGAGACCTCAGGAGGTCATTAAGTCCAGTCCCCTGCCCAAGGCAGGACCAATCCCAACTAAATCAACCCAGCTAGGGCTTTGTCAAGCCGAGACTTAAAAATCTCTAGGGATGGAGATTCCACCACCTCCCTAGGGAACCCATTCCAGTGCTTCACCATACTCCTAGTGAAATAGTTTTTCCTAATATCCAACCTATACCTCCCTCACTGTAACTTGAGACCATTGCTCCTTGTTCTGCCATAGGTCACTACTGTGAACAGCCTCTCTCCATCCTCTTTGGAAGCTCCCTTCAGGAAGTTGAAGGCTGCTATCAAATCCGCCTTCACTCTTCTCTTCTGCAGACTAAACAAACCCAAATCCTTCAGTCTCTCCTCATAGGTCATGTGCTCCAGCCCCCTAACCATTTTGGTCACTCTCTGCTGGACCCTCTCCAATGCGTCCACATCTTTTCTATAGTGGGGGGCCCAGAACTGGATACAATGCTCCAGATGTGGCCTCACCAGAGCCAAATAAAGGGGAATAATTACTTCTCTAGATCTGCTGGCAATGCGCCTCCTAATGCAACCTAATATGCCATTAGCCTTCTTGGCTACAAGGGCACACTGTTGACTTATAACCAGCTTTTCATTCACTGTAATCCCCAGGTCCGTTTCTGCAGAACTGCTACTTATCCATTCGGTCCGGAGCCTGTAACAATGATTGGGATTCTTCCATCCCAAATGCAGGACTCAATACTTATCCTTCTTGAACCCCATCAGATTTCTTGTGTCTAGGTCACTCTGGACCCTATCCGTGCCCTCCAGCCTATCTACTTCTCCCCCTAGTTTAGTGTCATTTATAAACTTGCCGAGGCTGTAATCTATCCCCTCATCCAAGTCATTAATAAAGATATTGAACAAAACCGGTCCTAGAACCGATCCATGGGGCCAGGGCTGGATTAAGGGGTTGGCTAGCCGGGCAGCGCCCCTTATAGCTGCCATCAGGCGCCGCGCGCCCAGCTCCCGGATCGCGGGCTGCAGCAGCTCCCAGCGGCCACCCTGCAACGGCCGCCCAGGGCGGGGGCTGCGTTAACCCCCACAGCACTGGCCAGCAGCACCCTTTTTCTAACTACAAGCAGGTTAAGGAAATGTGATGTGATGTGAGGGGTGCTCTATGCCTATACAGCATGGGCAGGGTGCAGAACAACTTAATGAGTCTCCTTATGGAGCAGTCTTGTCTGCACAGCTCCATGAAGCTCTCACATAGGAACTCTTTAATCCTTCTCACAAGGTTTTTAGGGAGACCATTCTTATTCCATCCTCTGTAGTAGGACACTGTCCCATGTCAACCCATCAGTACAAAGCATTGCAGCATAAGGCCAAGGTTTATGGCCACATTCCGTCAGCATAGGCTCTCAATCGCCTGGTGTGATTCAGAGAAGAATGATAACTACCATAGCAACCTGGCTGAAGGAGGAGAAGAACTTACTAGCACTCTCCCCAGGAAGCTGTGTATGCCAGACACACCTCCCCCTTCCCCCACAGGCTGGGCAAAAAGAATTCTTCCTGGGAGGCCACGTGTGCCAAATCTGGCAAGTGCTGGACACAGGGGGAAGCTGCCCTGCAGAGTCCCCCACCTGCCTCCTACAAGCTCCTTCCCTGGCTGGAAAAGAAGCACTGTCCTGGGAAGCCACATGTGCCGGATACAGAAGGAAACTGCTCTCTCCCATCCCCACACTCCTGCCTGAAGGCTCCTGCTCTGGCTGACCCCTTATCATGCCTGCCTGCTTCTGAACTGATTCCATCCCGATGCTCCCCTGAGAACTCTGTGCACCTGTTGTAAGGTGCCCATTTTAAAGCAAACATTTGGCTTTGCATGGAACACATCTCCACTGTCTGTAGAGAGACCTTCAGTGTAGGCTGACTCTAGGGTTAGATTAGCACAATCTATCTCCTGTAATGTCTGACCTGGTAACTTTTCATTGCAGCTGGGACATCAGTCACCTTGCAGCATAGTCCACCTCTGACAGCATCTGCCCGCCTGGCTCAGATCTGCAGCTGAAAGCAGACAAGGGAGGGCTTTTTCTGGGAGCAGATGGGCTTCATGAACTCCCTCATGGGGGAGATGCAAGCAGAACATCTGGATCAGCTCGCAGAATGCCAGGCGAGAAGAGCTGCCAGGGAGCAGCAAGCCAGACCATATTTGTCTCTCTGACTGCTGTTATGGAGTGACTGGCTTCATGTCTGAAGAGGGCCTCCTCCCAGAACCACGTCCTCCCTGATAACAAACCCAGTCTCTCCTCCCCCATCCCCATTTCTTCCACCTCCAGGGTCCCCAGAGACATGGGGCGGGACCTCAAGGGTACCTATACCCTCCAAGACCTCTGGAGGCAAAAGGCAATCCCACAGGTGTTCCTGAGTTCCCTCCTCACTTCAGGGTCCCAGTTCTTCCATTTCCCAGCTGTTTTCTCTTAATTACCCTCCTGTTCTTTGAACAACTGGTCTCTCTAATGCTTGAACTCCAGGGGAAGGGTGGGAGATTAAAAGCAAACACAGGGAATGCAGGGGCAACTTGTTGAGAGCCACGTGGCAGAGTTTCAGAACTGCCATGCATTCAAAGCGTTTCTGGTTTATTCTGCCCTTTGCTGTGCTCCCTTATGGTGCTGGCATCCAGCTGCTCAAACTCTCTGGCTAGGTGTTCTGCCTCAGCTCCCCACCTTGCCAGATAAGTTTCCCCCCTTGCTCTCGCACGGATTATGGAGCACACAATAGGCTGCCCCCACAGGGAATGTTGCATTTGCTGAGGTCCAGCTGAGTCAGGAGACTCCTGAACCTTCCCCTTAAACGTCCAAAAGCACATTGAACCACCAGTCTGCACTTGCTCAGCCTGTTGGTGAACTCCTCCTTGCTGGAGTCCAGGCTGCCTGTGTACCACTTCATGAGCCACGGGAGCAAGGGGTAGGCTGGGTCACCCAGGATCACACTGGGTATTTCCATCTCTCCGAATCTAGTTTTCCTGTTTGGAAATAAAGTTCCAGCATGCTTCTTCCTGAAGAGGAAGGTCTTCCATGTCATGTGCTTTTCCCGACCATCCCACGTTGGTGTCAGTGAAACAGCCCTTGTTATCCACCAGCACCTGCAGCACCATACAGAAGTACCCCTTGCGGTTTATGTACTCCATGGCACAGTGGTCAGGGCCTGGATGGGGATGTTGTTCCATCTATGGCCCCACCACAGCTAGGGAAGCCCATGGCAGCAAAGCCATCCACTATATTGGCCATGTTCCCCAGAGTCTCAACCCTCTGTAGCACAATGTTATTGAGCACCTTGGCTACCTGTATAACAGCAGCCCACACTGTAGATTTCCCCAGTCCAAATTGATTCCCCACTGAAAGATAGCTATCTGGCATTGCAAGCCTCCAGAAGGCAACTACCACACACTTCTCCAGTGTCTCATTCAGGGATTCTGGCACCTGAACGCAGGGATGAGCCATTCACAAAGTTCCAAGAACGTGGCCTTGCGCATTTGGAAGTTCTGCAGCCACGCTGATCATCCCATCTCTGGATCACATGGAGGTCCCACAATCATGGTCTGAGCTTGTCTCATGGTGCTAGAATCAGCATTGTAACCCCAAGATTGGGTGGTAGCTGCACTAGCATCAGTGCCAAGCCTGGCGTGAGCATCAACTGTGTGCCACGCCGAGCTAGGTCCTCTTCCTCTTATTGGAGGAGCAACATGCGTATGCTTTCTGAGTACGGCAACTTTAGGCGCACCACGATACACATCAGCATCATGATGGTATGCTATAAACTGAGCTCCACGCTTGTGCAGCTCTAGCCTCTGCATGTGCAACCAGGCCAGAAAAAGGCGCGAGTGTACTGTCTGCCTTTTATCTCACGCGAGTGGGGAGGGACTAGATGAGTGTCTAATGGGATGCTGGTGATATGAGCCCATAACCACTTGCTGCACAGGCTGTGTCCCAGTGGGCACTGTGATCATGGCTCATACTGCAAAGCTACCCATGGTGCATCACTCTCTGAGTTGACATCTCCTTAATGGAAATGTGCTACTTTGGACTATATTTGATTCTTCCCCATAGTGAGGACACAGACCTTTTACTTTGCAAAATCGGGTGCCCAGAAATTGAACATAGTAGATTTGACCTGATCTCATAGGCTGTGTCTACACTGGGCCACTTATTCCGGAAAAGCAGCCGCTTTTCTGGAATAAGCTGCGAGCTGTCTACACTGGCCCCTTGAATTTCCGGAAAAGCACTGACGATCTACAGTAAGAAATCAGCTGCTTTTCGGAAAAACTATGCTGCTCCGCTCAGGCAAAAATCCTTTTCTGGAAAACTGTTCGGAAAAGGGCCAGTGTAGACAGCCCAGTAGTCTTTTCATAAAAAGCCCGATCGCGAAAATGGCGATCGGGCTTTCGAGCAGCGTCTACATTAGCCACGGGCCTTTTCGGAAAAGGGCTTTTCGGAAAAGCATCCTGCCAATGTAGACGCTCTTTTTCCAGAAATACTTATAACGGAAAACTGTTCCGTTTTAAGCATTTCTGGAAAATCATGCCAGTGTAGACATAGCCATAGTGTAGATGTGCCCTAAGTGTCCATTCCTCATGGGCAGCCAGTAGCCTAGGCAGGGGAAAGCACTGCTTTCCCAAATTGCCAGCCTGGCCCTGCTTATTGTAGGTATCCTGGGAGTGGAGTGTGGCTGCCCCCAGGAACCAGTCCCATGCTCTGGGACCGAGGAGGCTGGGGCTGCATGCCTGCCCTCCCTCCACCCCATGCTGAGGGGGCACAGTGCACTGCCACGCCTCCCCATGGTGCAGGGGGAGAGGCAGTTTGGCACCCGTGGGAAGTGGGGCCTCAGCAGAAGGGGTGGGGCTGGTGGCTTGCCTCCCCAGCCCTACCTTCACCCACTGCTCATGCATTCCCCCCAAGTAAAGGGAATCCCTCAGCAACATTTTCCCAACCGCTACATGTTCTCGTCCTCTGGCATAACCTGTGAACCTTCACCCTCCCCAGGTCATCTCCAGCCCAGGAGCGTGGCTGCCTAGGCTCTCCAAAAACCTGACCAAGAGCTCTGTTCTCTATCTACTCCTCCTCAACCATGCTAGCTAAGCCTGCCTCTCCAGCATGGTTTCCTGGGCCATTCGAGTCCCCTCAGAGACTGGAATTCTGGAGGGGGAAAGGGAGGGAAAGCTAAAGCCTGCCCCAGTTTGTAGGAGAAAGGAATCTAGCTCAGGGTTTGACTCAAGTGAATTAGCTTGGGGCTCTGGCATGACCTGGCCCCTCGTCTGCCAGTGTCACACCCATATCCCAGAGAAAAGACTTAAGGCGCAGACCCATGGGTACAAGGGGAGCTCATTTAATTGATTATATTTATTTGCTCTCCAGCTCTGCAATGAGGAACTTGTCGTTGGCCTTCAGTGCCTGGTAACGCTGCTCTTTGCAATCCCAGTCCCAGTTTGGCATGAACTCATACAGCTTCCGCATCTTCTCTGGATTAGTTTTCTCAGCTCGGATGCTCTGGTATTGCTCTTCATCCAGCACAGTGCCATACAAACTGTCAATGACCCTGTCCACCATGCAAACACGCTGGATCAATTCTGCTCCGCACCGGTTCATAAAATGTTCCCTTGAGGAGGACACAAGAAAAGAGAATGAACTGACAAAATCTAGAGCTGCCAGTTTCTAAGCATATTTGAAGCTCTGACCACTGTTCAATTCCTGTCCTCAAAATCTCCTACCTTGAATCACAGAATTTTCCCTATCATCATCTCCAGGTTCTGGTGTTCTCATCTATCTATTCAGTGTAGATGGTGCAACATTTTATTGGCTACTTAATTTGATTCTTAAAAAAAAACCCACTAGAGTAACAAAAATGAACAAATACAATTATATTTAAAAAATTAGAGTGAAGGCTTTTCAATCCATGGTCCCAAATAACCTTAACTCTGCCTTCAGTGAGACTCTCTGTCTCTTCTTTCACTATCTTGGCAGGTAATCACTGGGTTGATTATTTGTTTCATGCGTACATGTCTTGGATACTAAGCCAGCTGTGTTGTCATCTTTCCTCCTGACAGTAAGTCATCTGATATCAGAACCTGGGCATGTCAGTGTTGTGCATAAAACATGCTACCTATGTGCTTAATGACACCTGGACATAGGGTCTTCCCTGCACTGTAGAATCACTAGAATTAATTCTGAGGAGTGGCTGAGCACTATCTATAAGTTATTCAATCACCCTAAGCAAAGGGCAGTATCATACTGTAGTGAGTCACTATTTGAAATACAGCGCCCACCCACTTTTAAAGGCACCTCCCCAGCTTTGTGGGAGGGACCACTAAACCTGCAATTCAACTGGGATTCAACAGGGTACAAATGATGAAAAACAGGGTCAAGGGGTGCAGATCATAGGTTTAAAATGAGGGAACCAGAAGAGGACACTGAGCAGATAACCCTGGACAGCACCTACGGCTCTCCAAAGCTGTCCAGGGAGCCAGTGGACGCTGCCCATAGGAATTCTGCCTGAATGCGTGAGACTGGGGAGGAGTAGAATAGGGTCCATAGTCATAGAGCATCCTCCTGTTCAGCATCCTCCTCCTGGTGTGATAGATGGTGGTTTTCCCTGGACCAGGAGGAGGTTGAAGCATTCTTGTGTCTTTGTGGGGCCATGGCTGGCATGTGGATAAAGGAAAAGGGGTATGTCTACACTGCCACCCTAGTTTGAACTAGGGTGGCTAATGTAGGCATTCAAACTTGCAAATGAAGCCCAGGATTTAAATATCCCGGGCTTCATTTGCATGTTCCTGGACGGGCGCCATTTTTAAATGCCCATAGTTCAAACTACCTGCCTGCGGCTACACGGACTAGGAGGAATAATGGTAGTTTGAATTAGGAGCTTTAATTCGAACTACCTAGTCCGTGCCGTGTATAGCCGCGGGCAGGTAGTTCGAACTACGGGCATTTAAAAATGGCACCCGCCCGGGAACATGCAAATGAAGCCCGGGATATTTAAATCCTGGGCTTCATTTGCAAGTTCGAATGCCTACATTAGCCACCCTAGTTCGAACTAGGGTGGCAGTGTAGACATACCCAAGGTGAGGGGAAAAGTGCAGCCAGAACCTCAGCCAGAGGGTTCTGGAGGAGCCGGAAAAGGGGCTATAACCTGGCACATTCAAGATAGGTGTGCTCCAGGTTTTCCCTCACACCACAAAAGGGGCAGGCATCAGCGATGGGTGAACTATGCTAAGTACATGCCTGTGCACACGGCTTCATTGAGGAGCCGCCAGCTGATGTCCCCAATGGGCCATGGGTTCAGGGTGGAATATGCACTGGCCCACTGTGGTTCCACACCATTGACAGGTGACAGCTAGTCTCACCGCTTGGTAGTGGGGCAGGACATGAGGGTGAGGAAATGCAGTGTGTGATGGTCCTGCCAAACATCCACCAGGGAGTGATGGTCCACAGTCTCCCTGAGGATGCCCACTGCAGCTGTGGTGTCGAAGTCTCTGCCTAGGACCAAGCACTTGAGAGGATCAAAGGTGCCAAGGAAGGTGGCCACCTGTTGATAAAAGGTCACCCAGTCCGGGCCCATGCTCGGGACGTAGAGGTTGACCAAGTTCAACATCAGCCCCTCCATGCTGGCACGGATGTGCAGCACGTGGCCCAAGATGACCTCAGCAACCCCCAGCACTTTGGGACAGAAGACAGGGGAGGACAGGGTGACCACCCCAGCGGCATGGGTGCTGAAGTGGGTAAAGTACACCCCATCCCCCCACTCCAGCCATCAGCCAGACTCAATGGCTGGAGTTGTGTGGGTCTCCTCCAGAAAGACCACTGAGATTCCTGCCCCTGACATAAGAAGGAGAGCACCTGGCTCCTGCAGAGACCCGCCCTATAGCTCTGGGCATTTAACGTCGCAAAGATGGTGCATTTCATAGATCCTGTGGGGTAGATCCTCACAGGCAGGGTTCCCGCAGCAGATTGCTCCCTGACCCTAAGGCCAGGAGAGCATCGTGAAACTTGAGGGCCTGGTGGTAAGCCGCGATGGCCTGCCTCTTAGTTCTGCTCCCCTCCTGCAAGAGGGCCTTCGTGGCCTGGAGGACGTGGTTAAAAACCCCCAGCACTGAAGAGTGAGCTACAACTCTTCTTTGACCCCACAGGTGTCCACAAGGAACTGGTGCAGCTCGGCTTTCAGCGCCAAAGGGGCCGGGGCTGCAGGGTCTTCCTCGGTCTGGGCCCCTGGATGGGCCTCACCGGCCATGGAGATGGGCAAACAGGGATCAGATCTCAAGCTCAGCACCAAAAGCAGTGGCGCTGTGCTGCCCATCTTCATCCCTGGGATGGGAGGGGGCAGCAGAGGAAACAGAGCAGTCCCCAGGGAACTGGAAACAGGGGACACAAAAACCACCCTCTGAGGGCAACTCGCCATTAGCAGGAACAAGACGGCCCCCATGGGGTAGCAATAACAGTGGGATGGGGGGTCGTGGAGGAGAATTTTCTCGTGGAACCCTTATTTTCACTTCGCGGAATCCTGGGGTTCCACAGAACACCATTTGGGAAACACTGAGTTATGGGAATAAAGTATCCTCTGCCCACATCTAAAAAATAAAGACCTACATTATTCATTGTTTGTGTGCTGGTAAGAGCAAAAGCCCCAGTCAGAGATCAGGGCCCCATACTAGTCACTGTAGACACGTACAACAAAAAGACTCTTCGTATGTCTACGCTTGCATCCTCTTTTGAGGGAGGGATGCAAATCTAGACATACTCCTTTTTGAGGAGTAAGGGTTATTTTGAGGAAAGGGTTTTCCCTCAAAATAATCCCATTTTTTTTTTCAAAATAGCGCTATTGCGAAATAGCGCCTGTCTGTGAATATGCAAATGAAGCACGGAATATTTAAATCCCAGCTTCATTTGCAATTTCGAATGTCTACATTTGCATCCCTCCCTCGAAAGAGGGTGCAAGTGTAGACATACCCTTCCTGTCTGATGATCTCACGGCTTAAAACAAATCAATGCCCCCTGACTTGTGCTCTGGCTATAGCCCAAATATGGGGTGTGACAATGTCCTGGGTGGTCCACAGGCAGAGTCAGCTATTGAGGTGGCATGGGGGCAAGGGCACCATTTCAGGAGAACAGGGGGAGAGGGGGCAGCAGTGGAAACTACACAGATGTCATGAACTACTTCTCTGCCCCTTCCCCTCACCAGCCAGGAGTGAGAAGCAGGCCCAGAAGCCCTGTACTTCCCCCTCACTCCCTGATAGGGGAACAGGAAGAAAAGCAAGTAGCATCCTGGTATGCACGGCTGCTTCCCTTCCCCCCCACACACATGCTTTTCTGAAATGGCTTCCTTGCATGGTTGGGGGGAGTCAGCAGATTGATAGCGAGCAATGGCCCTCATCCAGGGCTGGAGGAGCCCAGGATCCTGGGAAGCAGCGGGTGGAGAGCAAGGGGAAGGGACCAGACCCAAGAAGCAGCAGCTCTCCGGGTGGCTGGAGGAGACTGTGGGCCTGACTGGCCTTATGGGTGAGCGATTGCCTAGAGCACAGCGATCACAGCAGCGGTGGCTCTTTTGGCTCCCCAGGGTGCAATGCAGCTGATGGAGTCTAAGGTGAGGAGTGGCAGATGGGGGCTGCCTTGCCTGGCCTGGCTGCAGGGGCTTCAGGAGGTGCAGGGCTGAGGAACTGTTGTGAGGCTCCCTGTTCCTGCTGCTGCCATGCACTCAGCCTGTCTGCAGGAGCTGCACGTGGCTGCAGATCCTGGCTCCCCTCCAGGACATGCTGCCTCCCTCAGCCCGACCATGAACAGGAGCCATGAAACCCAGAGCCCAAAGCAGCAGGCATCCCCTGCCCCACTCATCTCTCACCTGCTCCAACCCGGATGGGAGTAGGGAAGCTGCCTCTGCCTGAGCTGAGATCTGGGCTCCCACAAGATCTTCTGCTCTGACTTCCCCCGCAGAATTGATCCATGATTTGTTTCTGTGCCCACTCTGTCAACCGGTGGTCGGGGCAGTGAGTGGTCTGTGAGCCCTATTAAACACCCGAATCTTCAACTGCTAGGACAGGGTCCCTTTGCAGCAGGCAGCCAGGAAGGCTGACGGGTGCCCCAAGAGTCCGCAGGGAGAGCTTATTACACCTGAATCTTTAGCTGCTAGGACAGGCTCCCTTCGCAGCAGGCAGCCAGGAAGGCTGACGGGTGCCCCAAGGGTCTGCCCCATGGAGGCGGCAGAACCCAACGCCCAGCTCTCACTGCATCTACCCCTGACCGGCTATAGTTTTTTTGATTGTGTCTGGTTCTGTTACAGCAACAGAAGGAGTCAGGTTAAAGCTTAAACAGTTACAGGTTTATGAGAGAAAACTTATAATCATACAGTTACAATGGCTATTGCTCAACTTCTTAACTGCTAGCAAATACAGGTCTTAAATGGTTACAAAGGAAAAGAGGGAAACAAAACACACCAATTGTATAAGCTTACAACTTAGCCTTATATAGAGCTCTAATGCTATACATGCACAATGACAAGAAGAAAAAGGACACATACAGGTACAATTTTTACCCCCTTCTGCGTCTCTCGATTCCAGCGTGTCAGGCCAGGATCAGTCACTCAATTCCTCGGAAAGACGAATACGAGGCTGGGCGTCCCCATGTGGACCTCAGGAGTCAATCACCTAGCCTGACCAGCAGGCAGCTGATGGATTGATACTCAAAGTGAGTGTGCTGCTGAGCCCATCTTTATACCCGTGGGGTCACATATTCTCTTTCTTATCTAAGATGCCAAATTGTGCTGGTTTGTCTTGGTGACACCAGTTCTTACAAGGGAGTTGTGAACGTAATTTACACTTGTAAGAGAGAGATAACTAAATTGGGAGTACTGGACATTCTTTACTCAGCGGGAAATTCCTCTTCCGGGACGGTTGTGTGATCGTATCAATATCGGTGCTAACCAAGGGCAGTTTCTGCAGCCTCTTGGTCAACGACTGGCTTGATGGCCCTCTTATCTATGTTTACAGTTGTCCAGGGTCACGATGAGCCAGCATATCCGGGCCTTCTGTCAAGGAATCAAAGATTATGCTGATTTTATTGTTCTCTGTGCCCTGTGTGCTTCTGAGGCATCTTAGAGGGGCAAGCAAGATGAATGTGGCAGGGGGTTCCTGTCTGGCTACACACACACCTAGGGGAAGGGTGATGTTTAGAGCTAGGGTTAAAGTGAGGGTTAGGGCAGAGCAGGAACAGGAGAGGAAAGGAGAAAGGCAAGAACCCCACTAGAGAGCTAGCTCTGTCCCACACCTGCGTAGAATGGCCCTGCAAACTACCGTCTGCCTCCGTGGGGCTGCTGCAATTGCCCATCTGCCTCTTCTGTGGGATGAAGGTGGGGGCTGCTGGCAGGAAAGGCTCAGCCAGATAGCACTGGAGCAGTGACACTCATTTCACAGACAAGAGAGCCTTGACCTCACAGGTATAAAGAAAAGGCTACTTTTAAAAGTCAATACAGAAAAACAGAGAATTTGAGTATGTGATGCAGCAACAAAAATACATCACACATGGGGCCAGGCGTTTGATACCCCAGCTTTATAAAGGCAATCAATCCCTCCTTAAATCCTCTTAACACCAACAAATTCCTTTAAGGGAGCCAGAAACTGCCTCAAGATTTACTGATACCCCATACAGCCTTGCATTTCTAGCCAATGAAGGCAGTATGTAGCAATGCTTAGCAGCAGCACAAGTTCGATGTCCCAACAGTGCATCACAAAAAAGTTCCGCACCATGTCTGCACTTTGAGCTGTTAGTCTGCAGATGAATGCATGGCACTGAGACAGAAGACATGCCATCCTCCTTGTCTTTGTACCCAGGTTCTGAGAGCTGTACCTCCATAATGCACAATTGACAAGCCATTTTTTATGTCCTGCACAGAGTCCAACTCCATGGCTGTTGTTTCATCGATGTGACTTTCGGACAAGCTACGAAAAAAAAATGAACCATGACAAAAACCAATCAACCTGGTGGCAAGTTTGTAAATATTTATCAATGACTTCATGGAAATGAAGCCTAAGACAGCATTGCAAGTTTAAAACCACAGATGACAGGAAAGTCAATGTTACAATAAGAAAGCTGCACTAAGAAAAGACAGTTTTGGAAAGAATAGAAATGTAGAATAATGGTTCCTCAATAACACTAATCCTGTCTTCCTCCCCGCCACAACTCCTGCCATCCTATACCCTTCAGATCAGGGAAATGTGTGTCTAAAAGCATCAGAAAGTAACGTGTTAAATCGCAGATAGCTTAGCAGTTCAACAAGGAATCTCTCAAACTCCAGGTTACTGTGGAGATTTGACTGCAGGCTTCTTAAATCCCATCCCACCTATGTCATGTAGCTGAATGTACCTAACCGATCAGCAAGGGAAGAGGAGATGTACAATGCGGGGAGCTGATCACTGTGGAGAGTGAACGGTCAAACAGAGCATGGAACAAATGGACAGCACAGGGTGTGGTCAAGGGTCATGTCTGCCCCTTTTGAATTTTCAGAGCCCTAGCAGGGCTCCCGTGTTCCCAGAAAGGTGCTGTTCTCATCACAAGAGACAGGGAACGAATGCAGAAAGTGCAAGTTCACATCCCCACTAGTTATTAGACAGACAAGATGCATTGGAGCACCAAGGACAGAAGAACTGGGCAGCTGTAACAGCCTAGCAGCTGACAGCACCTTAGCCACAACATTCCACCCTTTGACACATAACTACAAGAAACATCAGGTAGAATAGAAGAGGCACCCCAGGCCTTCAGAAGACTTCCTCATTGGATACTCAATCAGGGTATGGCTACACTAACCACCCTAGTTCGAACTAGAGTGGCTAATGTAGTCATTCGAACTTGCAAATGAAGCCCGGGATTTAAATATCCCGGGCTTCATTTCCATGTGTCCGGGCGCCGCCATTTTTAAATGCCCTGTAGCTGAACTACCTGCTCATGTTACACGCGGCACGGGCTAGGTAGTTCGAATTAACACTCTTAATTTGAACTACCGTTACTCCTCCTGCAATGAGGAGTAACGGTAGTTCGAATTAAGAGTGTTAATTCGAACTACCTAGCTGCGTACACGCAGTAGCCGTGGCAGGTAGTTCGAGCTACAGGGCATTTAAAAATGGCGGCACCCAGGAACATGGAAATGAAGCCCGGGATATTTAAATCCCGGGCTTCATTTGCAAGTTCGAATGACTACATTAGCCACCCTAGTTTGAACTAGGGTGGCTAGTGTAGCCATACCCTCAGATACTCAATCAAACAGTCAACAAAACTGATTACTTGCAATTAAGGGTGGGATGCTGTAACAGGCCACAGAAGTCATGGAGTTGGTGGCTTTCCTAGTCCTCCGTGACTTCTGCAGTGGCAGGGCTGCAGTCAGTAGCTGTCAGCTCCAGGACCTGCTGGAGCTGTGACTCAAGGCTGAAGCAGCAGATTGGGTCAGCCATTGCTGTTGGGAAAAAAAATCCTCCGCCTGAGCTATTACTTGATTTTACACAGCATTTTCTGGAAATACACTAAACTGTAAGGTCCTGCCAACACATGACTTAGAGACTGACAAAAACCTCCTGCTGACTGCACTGTTGGGGGGAGAGGGGAGGCAATTTTCTTCTAAGTGACTTCATTGCTGATGGCTTGTCTGCATTGCCTTTTAAACTTTGCAACTCATTGTAATCTTTGTTAAACCTTGCCACTCGCTATAATTTTTGTAAAATCTTGCAACTTTGTAACTCAGCAACTTTGCTTTATAAGTTCAGAAACTTACTGTAAACTGCAACTTTGTAATCTTTGTAACTTTCAGCCACCTTCCTTGTAACTTGCTCTAAATTTCATTCTCCCCTGAGTGATGAAGGTGTGTCTGCATGTGTCTGTGTGTGTGGTAGGAGTTACAAGGCTGAGGCACATGGAGAACATGGTAATGAGTCATCAGAGACTGCTGCTTTGCTGGATAAAGTGAAGTCTGGGCATGCTCCCTGGTGATGAGGTGGATGAGTCAGAGGAGCCATACAGACATAATAAAAGGAGAGGGAGCACACAGCAGAAGCCTCTTTTTTTTTCCTCCTCCTGAGAAACTCTTCTTTCTACAGCCAGTCTCTTTCCTGACCAGCTCCCCAGCCATGATCAGCAGACAGACCCTCCAGAATCTACATGCCTTGGCTCCTTCTGCAACCCATATGCCTGAGTAAGTTTGTGAGTGCCGGAGGGCAGGAATGAATGTGTGTGAATGAGTGAATGAATGGAGGTGTGTGTGTTTGTGAGAGAGATAACTGTTTCCCCCTTTAGTTTAAACCTTTGGTGGCAGCTCTATCTTTAGTTTAACCTTGTAGTGCATATAGTGGAGTGTTAATTCCTCAAGCAATAAACCCATAATAGTGTAACCTTAGGTAGTCTCCAGTGGGAATTTTTGGGGGTAACACCTGCTGCAAGAGCAGCTGTCATAGTTGGTAACCAGCCCCCCTACAGCAGTGGGATGGTGCCTAGTCTCTCCCAGCACCTGGCCAGCAACCAGCCCTGGGGCCACCAGAGAAGCTGGCCAGTGGCTGGCCCTGGGGTTCTCTGGAATAGCAGCCCCCAATGGCTCTCCCCATAGCACTCCTGCTGTTAGTCCAACCAACCAGCTGGGTCCAGGGTATTTTTGGTAAAATTCAAGGGACAGCTTCCAGGTTTCTGTGAATTTCTGCTTGTTGCCCATGACCTCTCCCTCACTGTTACTAAAAATACCCATGGAACCATCTTATCCTTATCCATAATGCAGCTGCGACAGCCTCCTTTCATAGGGGTGTGAAACATGGACAGCTTACTACAGACACAGTAAGCCACTTCAAAACTTCCATGTGTGCTCTCCCCACTCCATTCCGATGGTCAATGGGAAGACAAAGTCCCCAATATTAACGTCCTTGAAGGAGCAGAGCCAAGGACAGACATGACTGGAGAGCTACGGTCAATGATGGTTGTGAACAGTTTGAGGGAGACAAACAAGAAAAATTGATCATTGTCTTCGGTCCACCCTCTCTGGGGCACCTGGTGCTGGCCACTGTCGGCAGACAGGATACTGGGCTGGATGGACCTTTGGTCTGACCCAGTACGGCCGTTCTTATGTTCTTATGTTTCAAGTAAACTCTCCCTCCCCTTTCACTCGCTGCTGGGTCACAACAGCCTTTTCCCTGCCCAGCCCCCCCTATGGACAAGCACCCGTCACTCCTGACCCACAGGGGGAGCAGGGTCAGCACAGAGCCAGGGGGGCATGGGGAACAGGGGGAGCAGCGTTCACCGTGGGGAATGGGAAGCACAGAGCCAGAGGGGTGCGGGGACCGGGGGAAGCAGGGGGACTGGGGTGCGCAGAGCCAGAGGGGTGCAGGGGTGGCACAGAGAATGGGAGGCGCAGAGCCAGAGGGATGCAGGGATTGGGAGGAGCAGGGCGTGGGGTGCAAGGGTGGTGCAGAGGAAGAGAGTCACAAGGAACAGGGAGAGCAGGGGGACTGGGGTGCAAGGGAGCAGGATGCGGGGTGCAGGGGTGGCGCGGGGAACGAGCGGCGCGGAGCCAGAGGGGTGCGGGGCAGGGCGAGTGCAGTGAGCTGGGTGGCTGGCAGGGAGCAGTCTCTCGCCGGCGAAGGGGGCTGGGTCTGGGTCTGTGGCAGGACTGGAGCCGGCGGGGCGGGGTGGGGTGGAGCATGGCCACGCTGCGCTCTGCAGCCAGCTCCTGGGGACACACAGCCAGAGCCGAGCTCCCATGGCCCTTTAAAATCGGTGGGGCAGGGCGGGGCGGGGCATCGCCAGGGGCGGCTGCTTACCTGGAAATGCCGCCCCTGGAAATGTGCCACCCCAAGCACATGCTTGATTTGCTGGTGCCTAGAGCCAGCCCTGGGTGGTGGTGAGGGGGCACACATACTTGATGCACTGCCCCACCTCCACCTTCCCCGGAGTGGTAGCAAGGCCTCAGAGGGGGCGAGGATGTGGGTGGGGCTAGGGTCCTGCCTTCCCTATCTCCAGCTGTACCAACTGGCCAAGCCTCAGTGCTAGCATTGTTCCAGACAGTCACAGGCTGCTTTGTGCAACCTGTGCTGTAGGAGTTTGGGAGGAGGCGGGGTGCCTAAATTATATTGTTTCAGGTCCTTTCCAACCTGAAGGCAGAATTGTGCAAAGTAGAGTTACCAGATACACTTGATCTCAGATGTGGGGGGGACCGGCCCGGAGGGGAGCAGGGTTGGCCAGGAGAAGGTGGAGGGGACTGGCTGGCAGGAAGCAGGGCTGGCGGGGTGTGTGTGTCGGGGGCAGCAGGGCTGGCCAGGGGAGATCGGGGGTGTGGGAGGACTGGCTGGAGGGAAGTAGGGATAGCAGGGGGGAGGGGTCAGGAGTAGTGGGGCTGACCAGGGGAGATCGGGAGGAGGAGGAGTGGGGGGCAGGGGGAAAAACTGGCTGGCAGGAAGCAGGGCTGGTTGGGGGCAGTGGGGCTGGCTGGAGGAGATCAGCCGGTGGGAAGTGGGGCTGGCCGCGAAGGGAGCAGGGGGGAGAGAATCGGCAGGATGGGAGTGGGACTGTCCTGGGCGCACGCAGATCCCAGGGCACTGCCCATCCCATGCACGGTCCTGGCGAAGCACAAACAAGTCCAGCCCCAGAGATTCCCTCCTGCCCCTGGCCTCATCCCCTCCCTCACATAGCTGTGTATTGCCTGGCTGGCAGCGTGAGCGTGTCTACCAGCCAGGCAGTTCGCAACTATGTACTGATACGCCTAATTATAATAAAACTTACCTAATTAGAAAATACTAATTATTGTCTGGTATTTTATATGTCTGGTATGTTCTCAATTGGTTCCTGGGCAGAAAGCTGAAATACTGGACTGTCCGGTTCAAAACCGGACACCTGGCAACCCTAGTGCAAAGGTGGCTTAAAGCTGCTTTGGCCCTCTCCCCTGGGTGGCCCTTGTGTGTGCAGTGCCTTGAGCAGTTGGTTTTCAAACTGTGGATTGTGACCCAATACTGGGTCATGGAATTTCAGAGTCTGGATCTCATTCCTTCAGGGGCATTAGTGGGGGTGCTAAGGCAGCTACTTGCAGACTGTGCTGTGCCCTAGAAGCAGCTGGCAACAGTCCCAGCTCCTAGGTAAGGGTGCAGAGCAGAAGAGTGCACAAGACTTCACACACTGCCCATGCCCTGAGCACTAGCTCTGCACTCCCATTGGCTGGGAACCTGCTGCTAGGAGCTACTGGGGCTCAGCATAGTCTGTGGTGCCAGGACAGGCAGGAAGCTGCCTTAATACCCTCTCTGCACTATTGATTGGGAGCTGCTCAAGGTAAGCCTCTCCTGCCCCAGTCCTGACCCACCCTCAAAGCTGAAGCTCTCATCCTCAACCCCACTCCTGAACACACACGTAGTGGAAATATGTTAGGTCGTGGGCACCAACAATTTTCTTCAGCAGGGTCATGAGAAAAAAGGTTTGAAAACCCCTGTCCTAGATACATGGAACAAACAGCCGCCCTCAACGTATACATCTCAGCCCAACTCCCATCATTGGCTCATGCAGCCCAGACACAGCCAGGTGGCTGGAAGCCCGGCACACACTGAGACGGATTCCTTGGATACAGAAAAGGAGCAGTCACTTACTCCAGCTTCTCTAACTTGCAGTTTTCGTGTTTCAGTCCTTCACACAGAAGCTTCACTCCTGAACCAGTCAGGTTATTACCGCTCAGATTCAGCTCCCTCAGGGACTGGTTGGAGCTGAGTAGAGAGGAGAGATCTCTGCAGCAAGCATTAGTGAGACGGCAATCCCAAACCCTGCAGAGATGGAGATGGGCAGAGTGAACAG
Organism: Rafetus swinhoei; assembly: GCA_019425775.1. Classification (NCBI taxonomy): domain Eukaryota; kingdom Metazoa; phylum Chordata; order Testudines; family Trionychidae; genus Rafetus; species Rafetus swinhoei. Next base: position 15,112,124 of record CM033446.1, on the reverse strand, counting down.
AGAGCAGAGTAACTAAAGGTCCTGATTTTATAGGGACTTTCCTGCAGAAAATGGATTTTCATGCCACTTTTATGAATTTATGTACATAAGACCAAGTGTACAAAACCCACATTTACCTGCCCAAATGTCTACACTTATAATTCAGTAACTGTATATCCATTTGCTCCTGCAAATGCATGTGATTTCATAAGTGAAAATAGGACTTCGAAATATTGCCAACACGAAATCAGAGAGCATCTTTGAAAAGGCTGGTTTAACAAGGAAAGTCTCAAGGAACCCAGCAGTGACTTACACTAGTTTCTGCAGTTTACATCTGGCATGTTTCAATCCTTCACACACAAGTTTGATTCCTGAATCTCCCAGTTTATTTCCACTGAGCTCCAACTCCATCAGGGACTGGTTTGTCTCAAGGGCAGCAGAGAGATCTCCACAGCAAGCAGCTGTGAGACTGCACTGCCACAGCCTGCCAAGGGAACAGAGAGAAGAATAACTGTCTCCTTCCAGAAAGGTGTCAGTATTCATTTCACTTAGTGGTTCAGTGTCTCTAAAATCTCTATGCCTGTCATCCAATGCATTTTAATTATTATAATTAATCACAGCAGTGCCAGTTTAGCCAGAATTATAGACAAGCTCAAAACCTCCTTTGAAAAAGCAGTTTCAAGTTTTTCAACCTCTGCCCTGAGAAAAAAATATAGAAAATAGGGAAAACAGACCCTTTAATGCTCATCTTGGTGCACTGCAAAGAATTAACTGGGAGCATCGGGTATGTCAACCTGTAATTGGTTTTTAAACATCTGTCTATAACTGGGGTGGAGAACCTTTTTCTGGGTTGGGGGCTGCTAAGTAGAGTTTGTGGGCTCCAACCCCACGGTGGGAGAGCAGGGGGGCTGGAATGCCAGCTCCCCAATACCAGGGCCAGATCCAGGCAAGCCAGGGGCTGCAGGTTCCCCACCCCGGTCTAAAATGTTACACCTGTACCACACAGCAGAGACCACAGACAGGGAAGATGCACATTACAGTGTACAGTGGCCATGTTTAACAAGCTGAATTCTCCAAGAGCTTTGGTCATTTACTAGACTAGTGGAATGCCCTACCAGTTCCCCTGCAAGTTTCTTGCCTACACCCATGATTCTTGATTCACTCTTATTTTTAAATGAAGGCATGATCAACTGATATTTTTTTTAAAAGTGACAAACAAAGCCATTGCCTTTTGGAAACAAATGAAGTTAAAATTATTCAAAAGATTCATCATGTTTCTTTCAGGTGTTTCAACAAGTTTCACTACCAGTCCTGCCCCCCTGCTGCAACCTGGGTCAAAGGGGGAAGTGGGCTCTATCCTGCTTAGCTGCATCACTAGCTACCCTGACTCAGCTGAGCGCTGTGACAAGGGCAGGAAATCTATAAGTGTGAACCTTAGACCTAAAACACCTCAGCTGGGCCAGACACTAGAGATTGTGAGTAAACAGAAAGGAGCAGAGAATAAGAACCTGCCAGTCCTCTTCCTTCTGCACTCGCAAACCTCAACGTCATAGGCTGCATCTAGACTGGCATGATTTTGCGCAAATACTTTTAACAGAAAAGTTTTTCTGTTAAAAGTATTTGCGCAAGAGAGCGTCTACACTGCCACGGATGCTTTTGCACAAAGCACATCTTTTGCGCAAAAGCATCCGTGCCAGTGTAGACGCTCTCTTCAAGAAGAAAGCTCCGATGGCCATTTTAGCCATCGGGCTTTCTTGTGCAAGAAATTAACTTGCTGTCTACACTGGCCCTTTTGCGCAAGGATACTTGCGCAAGAGGGCTTATCTCTGAGTGGGAGTGTTGGAGTATTTGCGCAAGAAGCACTGATTTTGTACAGTACAAGGTCAGTGTTCTTGCGCAAATACTCGCGGCCAGTGTAGACAGGTGGCAAGATTTTGCGCAAAAGCAACTGCTTTTGCACAAAATCTTGCCAGTCTAGATGCAGCCATAGGGTATATCTACACTTGCTTCCTCTTTTGAGAGAGGAATGCAAAAGTAGACATTTGAAATTGCAAATGAAGCCAGGATTTAAATATCCTGCGCTTCATTTGCATATTCACTGATGGGCGCTATTTCAAAATACCCTATTTCAAAATACAAAACGCTGTTTAGACGTTGTTATTTCGGAGAAAACCCTTCTTCTGAAATAACTCTTACTCCTTATAAAAATGAGGTTTACCGGTTATTTCAGAAGGGTTTTCTCCCGAAATAACTGCGTCTAAACAACGTTTTGTATTTCAAAATAGGGTATTTCGAAATAGCGCCCGTCTGCGAATATGCAAATGAAGCACAGGATATTTAAATCCCGGCTTCATTTGCAAGTTCGAATGTCTACATTTGCATTCCTCTCTCGAAAGAGGAAGCAAGTGTAGATATACCCATATAGAATCCCTCATATATTGCGTCATTTTCACTCCATACAAACCTGAATGTGAATTTTTAGTAGCCCTGTTCCCAGAATGGTATCTCCCTCCCAACCAGAATTAGCTGGGGTCAGGGACAGCGAACTAGGGAGTTATTTTGTTCACACACCTGGTTTTATTTAGGACAGAAGAGCCAGAGCCCAATAGTTTTGGGAGGGATAGAATCCTAGTGGTGGGAAATGGGGTAGATCAGTGGTTCCCAACCTTTTTTGAGCATATGGACCCCTTTTCAATCTATTAAACTTTCATTGACCTCCCCTCCCCTCAGGGGAGGAGAAAAAGAAAAGAAAAAGAAAAATAAGGAAAAAGAGAAAAGGAAAAAGAGAAAAGAAAAGTAAGGATCGGGCCCACCACAGTGGGTCCAATCTTTACATTTAAAAAAAGAACAATAAATAGTCTAGTAGGGTATGTCTACACTACAAAGTTAAATCAAACTAACAGCCGTTAGTTCGAATTAACTTTAATAGCGGCTACACATACAAACCGCTAGTTCGAACTTAAATCGAACTAGCGGAGCGCTTAATTTGAACTTGGTAAACCTCATTCTACGAGGGCTATCGCCTAGTTTGAATTAAGTAGTTCGAATTAAGGGCTGTGTAGCCACTTAATTCGAACTAGTTGGAGGCTAGCCCTTCCCAGGTTGCCCTGGTGGCCACTCTGGGCCAAACCAGGGAAACTTTTCTGCCCCCATCCCTGCCTTGGAGCCCTTAAAGGGGCACGGTCTGGCTACAGTGCTTGTGCCAGTTGCAAGCCTGCCAGCACCTAGCCAGCAGACCCTGCACCTGTGTCAGCCGATGGTCAGGGCAGTGTGTGTGTGTGTGTTACACCCGAGTCTTCAACTGCTGAGACACAAGGTCCTGTCGCAGCGGGTGGCCTTAGGGAAGACCGATGGGCGCCCCGAGAAGTTTAACGTCCGTGTCTTTGACCACTAGGACCAGGTCCCTTCGTGGTGGGCAGCCAACAGGCTGACAGACGCCCCAGAGTTTACAGGGAGAGCTTATTACATCTCAGACTTTGACTGCTAGGATACAGGATCCCTTTGCAGCGGCAGCCTAGGGAAGGCTGAGAGATGCCCCACGGATCTGTCCTCTGGAAGCGGCACGATCCAAACGTCCAGCTCTGCCTGTATCTGTCCCTTATGACCGGCTGGAGTTCTTTTAAATTGTGCTTGGTTCTGTTACAGCAACTGAAGGAGTCAGGTTAAAGCTTAAACAGTTACAGGTTTATTAAAGAAGCTTATAAATCATATGGTTACAATGGCTATTGCTCTATTTCTTAACTGCTAGCAAATATAGATCTTAAAAATGGTTACAAAGAAAATAAAGATAGAAAATAGAAATAATGGTACCAAGTGACAGCTTAATCTTTAAAGAGCTCTAATTCTATGTATATACTTAAGACAAAGGACACATACAGGTACAATTTTTACCCCTTCTGTGCCTCTCGACTCCAGCGTATCAGGCCAGGGCCGGTCCTCAATTCCTAGGAAAGACGAATCACGAGGTGGGTGTCCCGTGGAACCTCGGGAGGCCAATCACCTAACCCGACCAGCAGATAGATGGTAGATTGACGCTCAGAGTAAGTGTGCTGCTGGACCCATCTTTATACCCATAGGGGCCCGTATCCTCTTTCTTATCTAAGATGCCAAATTGTGTTGGTCCGTCTTTGTGACGCCAGTTCTTACAAGGGAGTTTCAACTTAATTTACACTTGCAAGAGAAGTAACTAAATTGTGAGTACTGGACATTCTTTACTGGGCGGGAGATTCCTCCCCCCGGACGAGTGTGTGTTCGTATCAATATGGGTTTCAGTCAAGGGCACTCCTCTTCAGCCTCTTGGTCAGCTCAATTAGCTTGATCACCCTCATATCTATGCTTACAGTTGTCCAGGGTCACTGTGAGCTAGCATATCCAGGCCTCCTGTCAGGGCTTCAAAGACTATGCTGATTTTACTGCTCTGTGTGTGCTGTGTGCTCCAGGCAAGCAAAAAAATGGATGTTACAGGGGGGTTCCTGTCTGGCTACAACCTAGCACGGCATGAGCCAGCCACCCGCTGCCACCCAGCCCTCCGCCTCTTCCCAGGACCAGGCTGGCGGCTCCCAGGAGCCTGCCCGGGGTCGCAAGAGGCAGGCGCCTGCCTGGTCTAGTGCGGAGATCGTGGACCTCATCGAGGTTTGGGGGGAGGCCTCCAACATCCACGACCTCCTCACTAGGCACAGGAATGCGGCCGTCTAGGGCAGGATAGCTGCCAGCCTGGCCACCAAAGGCCACATGCGAACCCAGGAGCAGGTTTGCATGAAAATCAAGTTGGTCCAGTGAGACCCCCGACCCTGAGCTTAGAACATAAGAATGGCCATACTGGGTCAGACCAAAGGTCCATCTAGCCCAGTAGCCTGTCTGCCGACAGTGGCCAACACCAGGTACCCCGGAGGGGATGGACCGAAGACAATAACCAAGCCATTTGTCTCGTGCCATCCATCTCCAGCCTTCCACAAACAGAGGCCAGGGACACCATTCCTACCCCCTAGCTAATAGCACTCCATGGAGTTGAGGTGAGGAGACCACATCTGTACACAGTACTGAAGATATGGCGTACCATAGTTTTATACTTCCCCTCCTCCTTCTTCCCCTGGCTTCCCCCTTCCAGCTCCCTCCTCCCAGGTTTCCCCTCCCTCTCCCACCCTCTCTCTTCCCCTCTCCCACCTCCTTTTCCCAGTATCCCCAGAGGTTAATCCCCCCCCCCAGTTTTGTTAAATAAAGAGAGTTTCTATTTTTGACCACACGTGTCCTTTATTTTTTATATCAGGAAGGGGTGTTAGGGAAGGGTAAGTGGAAGGAGGTGAGGGAGGAATGGGGCACGAGCCCCCGATGGGGAGGACTGGGGTGGCTCTGCGGGCTCCTCGGGATGGAAGCTCTCCTGCAGGGCCTCCTGGATCCTGACAGCCCCCCCAATTAACCTCCCCAGATGGCAGTCAGCCATCAGCCCAGCTGCACTTGCCACAGACTGCTGTGATGTGCCGAGTGCGGGCACTCAGGGCACTCCAAGACAGGACTGCTTTGCTGTCCCTCATCGAGGTAGACAAGCAAGTGGGGAACCCTGAGAACTGTCTGTCCGGGGTGGGGGTCGGGTCCCTTTAAGCACAGCCCTCGGCTAGCCTGAGGCAGCAGCTCCACCTCTAAGTCTAACCTGATGCCCTGCGGCACTGGTTCCGGCCAGCCTTAACCGGTTCAGGGTCCACTCAGTAATGGACATGCTATTTCAATTAGCGCTAATTCAAATTAGTTTTTAGGTCTAGATGCATTAATTCAAATTAGCTTAGTTTGAATTAACTAATTCGAATTAAGTTAGTTCGAATTAGTGCTGTAGTGTAGACATACCCGTACTGGGGCGACCAACCTGTTAGAGATGAAGAGCCAAAATAGTGGTGAATAGAGTGCAAAGAGCCATGTACTGGGGGGAAAGTTGTTGAGAAAAAAAAACGGGGAAAACAGAAAGCAGGTGCAGGTAAACTGTCTTAGGGCATACCGTCACAAAAAAAGGGGAAGGGGTGAGGGGGCAAGCCCTGGGAGGGAATTTGGGAGCAGGAGGAAGTAGAGAAGGGGATGCTGGCTCAGAGAGGGGGCTCCAGGCTGGAGAGTGTTGGGGTCAGGTGGAGGCTGGGGTGCTGAGCAAGCCACAGGCTTGTGGCTGTGAGGGTGCAGGATTTGGGGCTGGGGTGCATGAGGGGCTCAGGGCAGGAAGGCTGGGAGTATGACGGGCTCAGGACACAGATTTGCAGTGTGTGGATGGTGCAGGAGTGTTGTGGCAGAAGACTGGGTATGTGGGGTGCAGGAGTTTGGGGATGTGAGAGGCTCAGGACAGGGGGTTCCAGTGTATGATAGGCTCAGGTTTGGGGTTGGGGTGGTAGTGCAGGAGTGTTATGATGCTGCAGCCAGATGGGGGTTTGGCCCCAATTGGGGGCTTGTTGGCCACACTTCATTTTTAAATAAAATATTATGTCAAACACAAAATGTTTCAGTGTTGTCTTTATTTATGAGAGGGCCGGGGAACCTGTTTTGAGTCAGGGGTCACTGACCCACAGAAAAGTCAGTTGGGACCACACAAGTGAGATGCAAAAAACAACCCCTCCAAAAAACCCCAAGCATCACTAATGTGGCCCCAAATGTGCTGGTGGGGGCCGGGGACAAAGTGCTGGAGCAAGGTGCTGGTGGGTGCTGGGGCAGGTGGCAGGGTGCTGGGGCAGATGACAGGGGAAAAGGTGCTGGTGTGGGGGGGTCTGGCCAGGGGAAGGGGACAGGGACAGCTTGGCCGGTTCCTGGACCTAAGGAAGTGCATGGGCTGCTCTTCCCCTCCCCTCTCCTCCCTTCCCCTCCTATAAACAGCTGGCGCGCTTCCCCTCCTTCGGTCTGTCGTTGGGCCAGGAACTTCCTCCCCCCTGCTGCCTGCCTGTGCAGGGCGTGCGTGTGTAGGAGTCCTGGGACTGCATGCCAACTCCAACTTCTCAGGAAGCATGTGCTCTTCCTCTGCTCCCCACAACAGCCGCGTGCTTCCTGAGAAGTTGGAGCGGGCATGCAGTACCGGGATTCCTACTCTCCCCACTCTAACCCAATCTCCCTCCCCTTCCCTTTCCCAGAGCCAGGCACACTCCACCCCCTGCTCTAACCCAACCCCTCTCTTCCCCCGACCTAATGCCCGGATCCTGGAATCACCGCTGCTACCGCCATGTGCATCTCCCTCCAGGCACTGGGGCGCATAGGCTGAGCAGCTGACTTTGAGGAGCATGTGCTGGCTGGGACACCATGTGCACGTCCTCCCAACCCAATCGCCCTCCCCTCCCCCAGATCCAGGCATCCCTCAGCTCTAACCCAATCCTCCTCTCTCCCCCAATCCAGGCACCCACTGCTCTATTCTAATCCCGTCCCCTCCCAAGAACCAGGCACCCCACTGCTCTAACCCGTGTCCCAGAACTGGAGCCGCTGCCACCACCACCACCGTTACCACCATATGCCTCTCCCTCCAAGCATGGGGTGCGTACGCTGAGCAGCCGGCTTTGAGGAGCATGTGCTGGCTGGGATGCCATGCACACTCCCTCCCAACTCAATCCTCCTCTGCTCCCCCAGAGCCAGACACCCCCCCACTCTAACCCAATTCCCCCTCCCCCATCGTTCCCCTGGGCTGCAAAGACAAAATGGAGCCAATGGGAGCTGTGAGGCTCCATGGCCACGGTGCTGGTAAATAAACAAACCAGGGCAGCCAGTTAATGTGTTTCTGAGAGTGAGTCCATGGAACACTTTTCAGAAACACAGTAGTTGACTATTTGTTGTTTTTTAAGTGTTTCCTGTTACAGACTAGCTCAGCTACCTCTCTTAAGCGTCTTTACATTTAAATCTTTCCACGGACCCCCTGCAGTACCATCGCAGACCACCAGGAGTCTGCTGACCACAGGTTGAGAACCACTGGGGTAGACTGAAGGGATGGAGGAGAGCAGCAAAGCAAGAGATCTAGAGCTTGGTCTATATGCAGTTTTTACCCTGATGTCACTATATCATTGAGAGGGTGTATTAAGTTTATTCTGGTACAATGCCTATCCTGAAATGAAGGTGCCTTATAGCCATGTAGCTGATTGCTTTCCCATACAGGAATAAGCTGTATTACTATCAAACACATTGACACCTGTATGGCTTCTTGGTCGAGTGGACTCGACTTGGTCGAGCTGGGGACTGACAAGGATAGAGAAGAGGCAGGTCAGACAGGGTTTTAAGGAAGGGTTATAAGACATCTAGTTTGTATTTATTGGATTCAATGGGAGTGGGGAGCTGGAGCTGCTTGGCTAATACAATGGCAGAACTGCAGGAAGTCAGCACAGCAGCTGGACTCTCACCACTGATGCTCAGTGAAGGATCCATCAACACCACTTCCTGGCCTGCGTAGGTGGACACATCCTACTGCTGCTGAGTTTGCCAGACTAGATGGATCTCAGCACAGGGAGGTATGTATTACTGAGTAATAAATATTTGCATTGCAGTGACACCTAGAGGCTTCAACCAGGTCTTGGCCCAGTATCCCAGGTGCTGTACAGAAGTCTGACAACCTCTGCTGAAAGCTAGGACAAGGCAGGTAGGTGAAACAACACAGTGATTAGGGTTGGGCTACTTACAGCAGTGTCTGCAGCTTACAGTCTGGCTGTTTCAGTCCCTCACACAGATGTTTCATTCCTAGGTCTCCCAGTGCATTAGCGCTCAGGTCCAGCTTTTCCAGGGCCTGGTTTGTAAAGAGGGTCTGAGGGGAGAGGTCCTCAGGGAAAGCAGATGAGAGTTTGCAGCTGGACAACCTGAAGGGAAGAAGTGGACAGGTCAAAATTAGCTCTGCACTGTATGAAATGGCTACTAACCATGGGTGGTGAGTGAAGCCCCCTTTGCCACTTTCAAAGCCTGATCCTACTCCACCCCTACTGGAGCCAGAGTAGCCCCAAGCTCCCTGTGACGGGCCCCTCTTGCCCGTCCCCTTTAAGCCTAAGGCCCCCCAGCCTGAGTCCATAACGCAGTTTATAGCTGGCCCTTTAAGCAAGGCCAAGGCCCTCTGGCCTGAGTCCACAACGCAGTTTACAGCTGGCCCTTTAAGCCAGGCCAAGGCCCTCCGGCCTGAGTCCACAACACAGTCTGCAGGGTAGTTGCAGGGATACAACCCCAGGTAGGGGAACCCGGGCCCACCCTACTCCACCGGGTCCCGGCCCAGGGCCCTGTGAGCGACCGGGTAGCGGGTCACTCCCTCGGCGGGGCAACCCAACCGAAACGCGCCGAGGTTCTCAGGGCGGCTCCCGCTCCTGCCCTGGGCCACTTCCTACCTGGGTCCCCGGGGCTTCTTCCCCTGTACTTGCCCGGCTTGCAGCGGCCTCCGGGCTGGCATGTCCTCAGCAGACAGTCCCTGGGTCGCACCAGCTCGCCTCCGCGTCCTCTCCGGCCTCTCCTGGAGGCCTTCGCCACCACTGTGCAGGAGCCTCCTTCCTAGCCCCTTCGCCTCCGGCTGTCTCCCCTGACTGAGCCCTTCCCCTGGCTTTTATAGTAGGGCTACAGGCTGGGCATGCTCAGTAGGGCTGTGGGGGAGGGGCCTCTGCAGCCAGGTAACCCTGGCTGGGCCCTGCAGGTTCAGTGTGGGGCTGCCTTGCCCCGTCACACTCCCCATTGTTACTTGATTCCCTCCAAGTCTCCTATTGCAGCCAAATCCCACACACATGCCAGGACCTGAGCCACTGGTCATCCTGGGCCCAGTGTTGCAGGTCACTGGCCTAAGTTGAGCACCAACTGGCTTTGGGGGGAGAGGTGAAGTGGGGGCAGGGCTTTAGGGCAGAATGTGGGCGTTTCCCTGGCCGATTATACCTGCTGTCCATGTTACTAACTGTTCCGTAACTGTTGTTCTTCGAGATATGTTGCACGTGTCCTTCCCAGTCTAGAAACATCTGCATGCCCAGTGCACAGCTGTCAGAGATTTTTTCACCAACAGGGTGGTGCATGTGTCCCCTGCTGGCATGTGCTGCTGTGTGACTATTCTGTGAATACAGGCGGGAGCTGCCCCCTGACCCTCCTCAGTTCCTTCTAACCAGAAAGACTCAATACAGAGGGAAAGGAGGGTGGTATGTGGAATGGATATGTGCAACACGTCTTAAAGAACAACAGGTATGGAACAGGTTAGTAACTTTCTTTTTTGAAACAAAGTGGAAACCTGATGCGGGACACACATGTGCTGTTACTCAAAGAACCAACGCTTGGGGATGGATTCCAGTCAGGGACATTCATCATTTCATAAAGTTTAAGGCCAGAAGGGACCACCAAATCATCTAGTCTGACTTGTACATCTCAGGCCACTACACAGCACCAGCTTACACCCATATTAAACCTAAAATTTTAAAAACAGTAAGGAGTCCTGTGCCACCTTAGGGTATGTCTACACTAGCCCTCTAGTTCGAACTAGGGAGGCTAATGTTGGCATTTGAAGTTGCAAATGAAACCCGGGATTTAAATATCCCGGGTTTTATTTGCATCTTCCCGTTCGGGCGCCATTTTTAAATCCCCTAGTCGAACTAACTGCCCGCTGCGCGGCAGTCAAGCGTTAACTTGAACTAAGTCCTTAGTTGAGTTAGCTATTACACCTCGTGGAATGAGATGTAACAGTTTGCCGAACTAAGGACTTAGTCAGTTAACGTTTGACTACGGCGATATGTAACGATGAATTCGGACTGAAGATTTAAAATGGCGCCCGATTCTGAATGCAAATAAAGCCGGGGATATTTAAAATCCTGGGCTTCATTTGCAACCGAATACATTAACCTCCTAGTTCGAACTAGAAACTAGTGTAGACATACCATAAGACTACCAAACATATTATATCATGAGCTTTCATGGGTAAAACTTACTTCAGATCATGAAGTTTGTTTTACCCACGAAAGCTCATGATATAATATATTTGGTAATCTCTAACAGCATGTCTACACAGCAGGGCTAAAATTGAAATAAGCTACACAACTCGAGCTACATAAATTGCGTAGCTTAATAGCTTAATATGGCTTTTGGTGCTGTATACGCAGCAGGAAGTTGAAGGAAGAACACTCTTCCTTTGACTTCCCTTACTCCTCGTACAGTGAGGGTTACAGGAGCTGGAGTAAAAAGTCCTTCAGCTCGCCATTATTTTGACATTATGTAAAAATAGCTGCTTGAAGTGTAGACACAGACTATGTTATTTTGGAATAACATCAGTTATGCCGAAATAATGCTACTGTGTTGATGTGCCCTAAGGTACCACAAGATTGCTGATAGTTTTTAAAGTTACAGACTAACACTGCTACCCCTCTGAAACTAAAAAATTTAGTTAGCCCAAAATATTCAGTCCTTGGGAAATAAAATTGTAGTACCCCATAGGCAGAGAACAAGAGAGACTGTGATGCCACCAATGGCTAGTGGTAGAAAGGAAGAGCAGTAACAGAATAACGAATAGCAGTCCTGCAAGAATTGGTCTGAGAATGACCCTTGTAACATGCTTTATGTGCTTCCAATATTTGGGGTGAAATCTCTGCATCATAGGTGTCTGTGTCTTGGATAAAGAGGATTCCTACATCTTGTGCATCATCCCAGCACCTGGATTACTTACTAGGTGGGGGCAGAGAAGAAGGTTTGACACACAGGAATGTTATGTCTACAGTATGAGCCTCTTCTGCAAGAGGAAATGGAGCACTCATTTATATATGCTGCATTTCATTTGCATTTCCTCCTTGGATCCTTTTTGTGCAAGAGGTTTTTGCTCAGAAAAGCGCTATGTAGACAACTCCTTTTTGTGCAAAAACCTGAGGAAGAAGGGCTTTTGTGCAAAAGGGTTTCTTTGCACAAAAAGGAGCCATCTACACAGTGCTTTTTTACACAAAAACCTATTGTGCAAAAGAGATCCGAGGAGGAAATGCAAATGAGAGTGTGACATATGCAATGAGTGCTCCATTTGCATTTCCTCTTATGGAAGAGGCTCATAGTATAGATGTAGCCTAAGATTAGTAATTGCATGAAGTTTGATCCTTTAGGTGTTTATTATGATTTGCAGCTCAGAGATAGATTTCAAACAGAATACAGGGTAATACCAGGCAATGGATATACATGTAGAGCACTCCTGGCATAGCACAAGAACAAGAGGGCTGTCCAAGAAGGACTTGCTTACGATACTGTCTTCAGTTTACAGTTGGGATCCTTCAGTCCTTGCAACAGTGAGTATGCAGTTGACATTCTCGGATCGTTCATCAGTGGGTTCCTAGAAAAACATGCGAGCTTTAAATATCATCTCCTATGGGCAGATTTTCCATGCCCTTTCCTGAAGATGGTGGGGTAGGTTTTAATCCACCCCAGACATTTGTTATAAACAATGAGAAGCATCTAAAGATGCCGCAGTCTGTTGTTCTGATGCCACGTTAGCCATTCACTTCTAACAGCAGTGTAACCCACGCGAACCCCATGTAGCATTTGTCCTTCTTCTAGGGGCAGGGCCATGGGTTAGCTGCTGCTTTCAGTGAAAATCCTGCTTTACCTTTTCAGTTTGGTGTGGGAGAAAGAATAGATTCCAGAAAAATGGAAGAGGCGGTTCTGAATCAAGTTCCCTTAAAAAGATAATTTAAATGATTTCAACCATTGGCACAAGATGACACGGCTTTCACTCTCAGGGAAAGTTTTCTGTGAGAACATCCTACATTAGAATGAATAAAAAGTATGAATTGGAAGTGGATTTGTTGAAGCACATTAAATCCCTCATAACTAAAATGGCCTTTGAAATGAATAAACTTAACCTAATTAAAGCCAATTTAATTCTGCATAATAGTGTCCATGCAGGGATTTAATAGTCTCCTTTTGTCTAAAGGCATAAATTTGAAGAGGAATAGGTAAACTATCTCAGAAATTCCCCTTTTGCATTATCCCATAACTGAGCTGAGGGAAGGGGGTGGGCAGGAAACATCTGGCAATTGGGTGCTTCTCACATTACCACCCAGAAGAGAAGAAACTGAGGATGGTGCCCAGCAGAGATTCATACATCAGTGGTCACCAACCAGTAGATTGGGATCTACTGGTAGATCTTGGAGTCTGACAGGTGATCCTGACTGGTTTGGTCAGGAAGCTATCAAGTGCTGGCACTACAGTTGCCCCTCCACCCACTGTCATGCTGCATCTGCCCTCTGCCTTGGTGCTGCCCCCCTGGGAGCCTCCTGCTTGTTGTACAGGATATGGGGGAAAGAACAGGGAGGGCTGATGTCTGGGTGTCCCTGCCACCCCACTTCTGTACCCTGTCTCCACACAGAGAGAAGGGGATGGAGGGAGCTTGGCAATGCAAATCTCTGTCATTCTCACACACTGTGTGTGTCTCTCTCATTCTCACAAACACGCACTGCTCTTTACTCTCATCTTCTGACCCAACATGTACATGTGGGGTTGTTGCTACTTTTACTGCTTGCAAAGTGGGTTATTTTTGGTTCATGACTGGTCTGTGCTTTTCATAATTTTCATTTCTCTCATGCTTAAATTTAATTCTTTGAGAAGTGAGTTCTAAAATGCCTGCCCTGTCGTGGCTGGAGTAATTATCCCTCTGGTAATTGCTGCTCCTGGAAGTGGCTGGTATGTCCCTACAGCCCCTGAGAAAGGCAGATCGGTGTGTGTGTGTGTGGGGGTTGTCTCCATATGCTGTCCTTGCCTGCAGACACCACTCCTGCGGCTCCTAATGATCAGAAATGGGGAACCGTGGCCAGTAGAATCTGTAGGCTCAGTGCCTGTAGATAAGGGGCAGCACAAGGCACCATGGAGCTATTGCTGTACATGCCAGCTGCTTTCAGGAGTGGTGCAGGGCCAGGGCAGGAGTAAGCCTGCCTTAACCCCACTGCTCCACTACCCAGAAGCCATCTCAGTTAAATGGTGCCCAGCGAAAGCCTGCATCTTGAACCCCTGTGGCAGCCTTGAACTTCTTCTTGCACCCAACTTCCTGCCCCAGACGTGAGTCCCCCTGCACCCAAACTCCTTCCTAGAGCTTGAACCCTGAAACCCCTCCTGGACCCCAGTCCCCTGCCCTGGGCTAAGCCTGGAGCCCCACCCACACTCCAAACCCCTTGGCCCAAGACCAGAGCCTGCAGCCCAACCCCCTACTCCCAGCCCGGTGAAAGTGAGTGAAGATGGGGAAAAGAAAGGGGGATGGAGTGAGAAGGGTGAGGCCTCAGAGAAGGGATGGAGCAGGGGCAGGCAGGGCCTCAAAGAAGGGGAAGTAAGTAAGTGAGGCTAGGGTATCTGGGTTTGAGGTAGATCTTACATTGGACTTAAATTGAAAAAGTGATCTTGTGATTAAAAAGGTTGGAGACCACTGCCATACACAGAGCTCGCTCCTCTCTGGCAGGAACAATGCAGTAGCATTGCTTCCATCAGCAATAAGGTGGCGCTGCATTGTAAGATGTTGACTACTGTCTGGGTAACCCCTGTGACATGGCCTATAACCAGCATGGCTTGGACTGCAGCCTTAGGGAGCTGTGAAGGCTGATGGAGAAGGACTAAGGGGTAATTTCTGGAGGGCTTCAGGCAGCTGGCTGAGCACCAGTGCAGATTGCAGGAGCAGCTGGAGCTGAGCTACTATCAGCTTCCATTTGAGAGTCCTCTGAATTCTTTATTGCTAATCCTGCTACAAGGGACTGGGGCGTAGCTGGTCGGGCCGCACAGTCACAGCTTGGCTGAGACCTGCTCACTAGAGACAGTAGTTGCCAGGCAGGCACTGGAGGAATCACAAGAACCCAGTTCCCTAGATTAGGGTCAGGCTGGAGTCAGAGATCAGGAGACCAAGCAAAGTCTGGCACTGCAGCAGGCCAGAGTCTGTGTGGCTCCCCAGACAACTTCCTGGGCGACCCAAGAATTAAATAGGGCGCTTGACTTGGCCAGTCAGGGTACAACTATACAGCAGCATTATGTCAAAATAACTGACATTATTCTGAAATAACATAGTTCCCTAGGAAGCTAACAGGCCCCAACTATTCCTTCTGATTAACCCTCGCTTTCCTGTTCCTGCCTACCCTGGAATCATTAGGTTTTCTGACCCAACTGCCTTTATGGCTAGCATAACCTCATCTTACTGGCAAAGACCAAGACAAATCTACAAATAGTTTATTATAAATCTCTGAAAAGGGGGCATTACAATGGTGACATGATGAGATGCCACTCTACGGATTTACTGATTTATATTAAATTAGAAGATGTACCCTGCGTTGCTCGGTTCTTCACTCAATTAATTTTTGTTTTTCTTTATTTGAATCATTGCTCTGGGGTGGGTCTGGGTCTGAGGGGTTCAGTACTCCAGCTGTCTCAGGGAGAGAGAACTATCCCAGCCCTTGCTCACTACAGCAGCATCAGGCCAGATGAGAAGTGCCCATCCATGGCTGCTGCAGCTCCAGCAGGCACAATTGGGGGAGGAGTTAATGTCTCCCAGCTGGGACAGGTCCAGGTTGATCTGCTCCTTGCACTCCCCCCTCCGCAGCCAGAGCAAGGAATGTAGCAAACTGTGCAGTTTCCCCTTGCTCCCTGATGATGGGGAACAGCCAGAAATATTCCCATACCAATCAGGGATGGAGCTTCAGGGCCTCCTCCTACTCTCCTTAGGGGAGTCAGAGGCTCGGGGCTGGGGCAGCCTTGCATGGTGAAGGGCATGCCCCCAGCCAGCCCCTTTCACCAGTCTAGTGATCCCATATCTTTTCTGTATGGTTTAATGAGAAGCAATCCCATTCCAGGCACATCCCATTTTCCTGGCACAACCAAACCCTGACCTTGCTTTAAGTTATTCTAATAGGAAGCTGCCTACCAAATTTGGTGTCCCTAGCTCTTACCGTTTAGGAGGAGTTCTTGAGCAAACAGACAGAAGCACAGACAAATAGTCAGACTCATGCACAGCCACAGTCAGACAAATATATAATAGATAAACTACAATACTTACAGAGGAAATAAGCATTTCCGTAGCTTTGCTATGCATCCTTCTTTTCGTTCTCCAATCCCAAGGGTACAATTACATAGGTAGAGTGACTGCTTACTACAACAGTTCTTTACACAGAATGAAAGAGCAATTTCATCCATTGTTGTGAGCCTGAGGTGTTCCAACCTAATTTCGTGGAAATTATCCATTGCAAGTTGTGCAAACTCTTCCTCCTGCTTCTCATACAAACAGTGAAACAACTCGAGCTGATCACGCTGCTCCTCATAGGGCTTATAGGAGAGAGAGGAGATTTTTTTAGCTTCTGCTTCAAACCACTTCAATAAATCGTCCTTTATTCCAGATGATGTTTTACAATGTAACTTCTCCTCTATGTCATTCAGTCTCTCTTTATTTAAGAGACCAAACAAGAAACGTACTGTTAGCATCAAAAAATTATTTTTTGATGCTCCATAAATGTTTAGCAAATGATTCACATCTTTCTTAGAAGTCAGTGATTTTTTCTTTGTCTCTTCATCTTCCTCTAGCACATAGTACATCGCTGCAAAAAACTCTTGGAAACTCAAGTGAATGAAGCTGTAGAAAATTTCACATTCTGTATCTTTTTTAAAAATATTTGTATTCAGAAAGAGAGAGTGAATGTTAGACAAGGATAAATTGTGTTTCTTCAGGTCTTCTTCTTCAAACAGTATTTTTTGTTCTAAAATTCCATCTGCAGCCAACGAGCAAAGCTCCCACAGGATACTGTTAGATTGCTGTACTGGAAATTGTGAGTCAGGAAAATTATGGGTTAGTAGATTGGACAAAAAGAGCAAATATACCGATGTGGTTGTTTTTGAAGTTTGTGTGAGATCTTCCTTTTTTTCCATTTGTTGCTTCATAACTGTGCAGATGATCCAACACACAATGGGGACAAAGCACATGGTGAAGAGCATTTCATTTTCTTTGACAAAATTAAAGGCTTGTGTTGCTTTCTTTTCATCACAAAAGAATTTATGAAAATATTCTCTCCTCTCATCTGCAGAAAATCCCATGATCTCTGCGTAACGTGGAAACTTCAGATTCTGCTGTAGTTTTTCCAGGGCAGCTGGTCTCGTAGTGATCAGCAAGAAGGATTTTTGAAGAACTTTCTTTCTCAATAAACTGCACAGGGTGGTATCCACTGGCCTCTTCTTCAATGGGTCAGTGCACAGGCTAACGTCATCAATATCTAGCAAGGAATTTAATTCATCAAAACCATCAATTATAAACAGGAGTTTTTCTGGCTTCTCAAAGATTTCTTTAATTGGTCCTTCTCCATCAGGACAGTTATTCAAAACCAAATCAGCAACACTTCGATTTTCGGCACCACTTTGATTTTTAATAATATGATTAATTTTTCTACAATTTATATAGAAAACATAATCAAACTTTTTCCGATAGAGTTTTCCAGCTGCCCAGTCCAACATGATCTTTCTCGCTGTCATTGTTTTCCCAATCCCGGCAGCTCCCTGCAGCACAACAGTTCTTGGTTTTTGTCGAGTTCTATCTGGATTAAATAAAACACTAATCTGAGTGAGACTGGTTTGTTGAACCATCAGTTCTGCGTGTCTCCTTCCTCTGGTGATGATTTCATGCTCTTTCTCCTCCTGCCCCCGCTGTTCCTTCACAATAAGCAGTTCTGTGTATCTTTTGTCTAGACTCACATGTTCACCCAGGCGAGCATTCTTTTCTTTTATTAATTGGTATTCTTCTTGTACGTGCTCTCTATACTTCTTCTGGTAATCTAATTCAATGACAGTAACATGAAGCATTAACCATACTGTGTACATGTGTTCAGACAAAGGTCATGGGAACTGCCACTCATTGGTTATATCCAGAAGTTGGACAGGACAACTATTGCTGACAATCTACTCTCTCTTCTCACCTCTTTCACCCAGCAATCCTAGCAAAATATGACAATCTCCTGCTAGAATTTTACATGTTAAAAATTGTCTTTTATAGTTTAATTGTATTGCCCTTGATCTCCCTTGGAGTTCATAGTATTAAGAATGCTAATGTTTATCTATTATTGTGCAATGATCTATTTTTCTTTATGGCTAATATATACCCTGGGAACTTTTATGCTCTTCAAAGTATGGGCTTTTAAACAATGCGCTAGACAAAGCTGCATAAGATTACTAGGAAATACTCGTGTGACAAAGCTCCTCCTGAACATAGGTGGGTCCAGTGCTCTCAGGCAGGTTGCTTGCCTTGGAGGCTCTCACAGTAGCCCTCAATTTAGACACCAGCTTGCTGTTTGTTGAGCTACTCTCATCGTTAGCCAGCATGGGGAAAAGGCTTCATAGTCTCCAACCCAAACTTCATACTCTCCCTGTCCCTTTCGAGTGGTACAGAGCAGGACAAACCCTTGTACTGAAGCCAGACTCTTTCTAGTATTGAAATTGGGAGTTGTTAGGCTGGGGGGGTTACAGCACAGGGACCCTATGATAGCAGCTGTTTATAATATTTCTGGTAACAGGTGCATGACAGCTACAAATCCCTGAACCACCTTCCCACAGCCTTCCCTAGCACCTTCCTTAAGACAGGCTCTTCCTTCTGGTACCAGATTGTCCTTGTTCCTCCCAGATTCTCCAGAGCTTCTTCTCTCCTCAACGTGCTCACTATATTGAGCTACCAGAAAGAGGAGCCCCTTTAACCAGTCTCAACTGGTTCTTCATTGCCTCCAATTAGTCTACCTCATTTGACTCTGGAAATCTCCTAATTGGCTCCAGATGATGTAATTGCCCTGACTGGTTCTGGAAAGTTTCTGCTGGTTCTGGATTGTCCTGTGTTTGTTTACCGTGGAAACAGAGACTTAATCTAGGGCTAATATATTTCCCTTTGATCACTCTCCTGTACCCCTCTGGCCTGACCCTGTCACACTTGGGAGATAGGAATGCAAATGACCCATCTCTGGACCTCTAAATTTTGAAGCTACACCCACCCTATTGTCTAATAATTACTCATTCACAGTCACTTAAAAAACCCAGACTGGATAAAAAAGGGACTCACAGATATGTGTGTGTGCTTGATCTGAGCCAAAGCAGCTATGAATTGGTAACAATAGAAAAAACTGTTGGTGGGGTTTGAAGGGCTGATACAACTATTTTTGAAGTAATGCTTATAAAAAGTTTGTGGATTACACCAAACAGAGAGAGGTTGCAAACACTTTGCAGGACAGGTTTAAAGCTCCAAATGACCTTGATAAATTAGAGAAGTAGTCTGAAATCAGCAAGATGAAATTCTGTAAAGACAAGTGAAAAGTCCTTCACTTGGGAAGGAAATACCAAATGCACAACTACAAAATGTGGCCAGCTGGTCGTATTTACAGAAAGGATCACAAGGTGGAGTGGATCACAAATTGACTATGAATCAACTGGGTGTTGCAGCTGTGACAAAGACTGACACTTCTGGGATGTATTAATAGAACTGTCATACATTATACGCATTGGCTGCATCTAGACTGCCATGATTTTGCGCAAATACTTTTAATGGAAAAGTTTTTCCGTTAAAAGTATTGCATAAGCTTTATCTATCTGGCATGTGCCTTTGCGCGGGTAGCACTGCGCCATCCACGTGCCCGATATGAAGCGCTCTCTGCGCAAAGAAAGCTCCGATGACCATTTTAGCCGCCGGGCTTTCTTGCGCCAAGAAATTAACGTTCCTGTCTACTGGCCTCTTGTACGCGTATTCTTGCGCAGGAGCTTATCTACCTGGCCGGGAGTATCAAAGTATTTAGCAAGAAGCACTGATTTTGTACATTACAAATCTGATGTATAAATATGCTCTTTCTCTTTGTTCTTGAAGCCTAGAAAGATAGATAAGCAGCAACTGCTCTCCTTTGTTGTGTCTCTTACTTACTATCACTTGCTCTGTAAAAATATTTTCAGGGTTACTTTTCGTGTAATCTCTGTAACCTGCTGATTCAGAAAGTGTGTAGTGTAGAAAAGTGTTGATTTAATTAGAAAGTCTCTAAACAGTAATTAGGGGCAAGTATAATAATATTAATCACCTGCCTGCTAATATTCATTGTATGGGAGATAACATACTAAATAAGGTTTTAGGGAAAGTAGTGATAGATGTGTCAATAAGCATAAAATGGATAAAAGGGTGTAGCTGGTGCCAAATTGTTGCCACTCAGAACATTGTGTTGGAAGTGAGAGGTAAAAGTGAGTGGGTAATAAAGCACTTTGTTTACCCCATCTGCTCCTGGGTCACCTGTTTCTTCTCTAACAAGGTTGAACAAACACCTGTCACAGATGATCCAGGTTGATTTGGTCCTGCCTCAGCTCATATGGCTGGACTTGAGGACTTCCCAAGATCCCTTTGAGACCTGTGTTTCTCTGCTTCTAATTGTTTCTCTGCTTCTAACAGCACGTGTGTAAGCTCTTTTATTCATTTTAATACACTTTCTCTTTTACCATAAGAATAAACATGCTTGCTTAGAAAGAGCTGTGAGGTAACTAGACTGTGGGCAATTATACTGTTTACTATCTGTGAAGAGAAAAGTGAAGTAGGCCATGTGCATTTGCCAGGGAATTCACATTATAGTTAGGGAAATACACAGCCTGGAAAACACACTTTTTAGGAGAGAGAGAGAGAGAGAGAAAGACATTCGGATCTCTGCCCAAAAGAGTGGGTGCTTTTGTTGACTAAGGAGGGGGAACACAGATTTAACCTCAGCTTGCTGCATCTTCCTGTCAGTCAAACAAGTGGGGTTCCGTAGGGGTGTCTTTTGGGGCCAGTTCTGTTCAATATCTTCATCAGTGATTTAGATGATGGCCTAGAGAGTACAATTATTGGGTTTGCAGCTAATACCAGTCTGGGAGGGGTTGCAAGTGTTTTGGAGGAGAGGGTCATAATTCAAAATGATCTGGACAAATTGGAGAAATGGTCTGAGGTAAATAGGATGAAGTTTAATAAGGACAAAAGCAAAGTACTCCACTTAGGAAGGAACAATTAGTTTCACACCTACAGAATGAGAAGTGATTGCCTAGGAAGGAGAACTGCAGAAAGCAGATCTAGGGGTCACAGTGGACCACAAGCTAAATAGGAGTCAACAGTGTGACACTGTTGCAAAAAAAAAAAAAACATGATTCTGGGATGCATAAACAGGAGTGTTGTGAGGCAAGACATGAGAAGTCATTCTTCTGCTCTACTCTGCACTAATTAGGCCTCAACTGGAGTATTGTGTCCAGTTCTGAGCATCACATTTCAAGAAAGATGTGGAGAAATTGGAGAAGATCCAGACAAGAGCAACAAAAATGATTAAAGGCCTAGAAAACAGGAGCTATGACAGAAGACTGAAGGGATTGGGCTTGTTTAGTTTGTAAAATAGAAGACTGAGAGGGGACATGATAGCAGTTTTCAGGTATCTAAAAGGGTGTTACAAGGAGGAGGGAGAAAAATTGTTCTCCTTGGCCTCTGATGACAGGACAAGAAGCAATGGGCTTAAGTTGCAGCAAGGGAGGTTTAGGTTGGACATTAGGAAAAACTTCCTGTCAGGGTGGTTAAACACTGGAATAAATTGCCTAGGGAGGTTGTGGAATCAGATTGGACAGACATCTATCAGGGATATCCAGATGGTGCCTGATCCTGCCGTGAGGGCAGGGGACTGGACTTGATGATTTCTTAAAGTCTGTTCCAGTTCTAGTATTCTAGAATCTTCCTCCATATTATACATTAACCTGTTATCAGGTAGATGCCCCATTTGCCATTCTCCCATTCATGGTCAGCGATCCCATACACAAGATAGACAGAAGCTTTCCCCAGTCTGGCAAACTCTTGATAAAGCAAAGCCTGTGTGGAAAGCATTTATAGAATGGGTCTGGGAGTAGGTAGTGATATGGCTGTAGTCTGTATTCTGGGAAGTAGATGGGGAGCCCTGTATTAATGGTGTGAAATAGGAAGGCTTAAAGAGTTTGATCACTTTTAACTTCAGGTGACACAAAGATAGCTCCAGGAAATAAGTAGCAGACCATTGTATGGGGGTAACTCCCATGTAGGTATTACATACCTTTTGCAGATAATGCCAATGCTTTTTCATTTGGATGAAAATCTGAAAGGAAAGTTACATTTAAATAACATTGACATAAATTAATGCATTTCAATGCAAGTTCATTTCCATTCTGTATAGAGACATCTAGCGATGAAATGATGCATTTGCATCCTGCACTAAACATTAATCCCTGAAGAAAATATTCCTACCAGCTGTCATTTTTATGAGTGCCATTTGTGAAATACCATAACGAGAGTTCTGTTTGTGTGACCTCTCTCTGTTTTTGTTCATGAGTCATCTGGATTTATATGCACTTTACATGATAACTAGGCTAGATGATTAGACAAAAACAGGCCAATATGCACTGGGGCAGAGTTAATTTGGGAGCTCTTGTAAGGAAAGGTGTTCCAAAGCAAAGCCGATTAAACAATTTAAAGGTTCATAAAGAAGACAGCCCTTCCATAGTGCAAGGGATGGACAAGATGGCCCAGGAAGTCTTAGGGATCTAGGACAAACACTGATAAGTGACAGAGGGAAATTTGTATTTGGAACAAGTATAATAAAGAAGGAGGCACTGGAGTGGATTAAGGAGGCCTTTCCCTAATCCGAAACTTGTTACTATATTCAATATTTATTCTATATGTGGTGCCCAGCTCAATGAGGTGCTGTTTTACAAAAAACAAACAAACTGTGTAGACAAAAAAAAACAAAAAACCCTGGATAGGCAACCACAATAGTCTGGATGGTGTTTTCCTTACTTTTGCCAAGCATCTCTTAATGATTCAGTTAGGGGATCAAAGTACCCTCTGCCCACATCTCAAATTTCAAGACCTACATTGTTCATTATCTGTGTGCTGGGAAGAGCAAAAGTCCCCATGTGTACAACAGAAAGACTCTTCCCGCCTGAAACAAAGGTTCCCCGCTTTGAGCTCTGGATGCTGCTAAACACACGTGCTAGTGCAGGGTTCCCCAACTGGGGGCTGCAGCCCAAAGCTGGGTTGTGACACAGTCCTGGATGTTGCACTGGCTGGGACAGAGATTGCCCCAAACTGACTGTGGAGGGGCAAGCTGGCAGATTGGTGGCTGGCAATGGCTCCCACCCAGTCTGGAAGACCCAGCGCTCCTGCAAGCAGAGGTGGAGAGCAAGGAGAAGGGACCAGCCCCAAGGAGCAGCAGTCCCTAAGGCCCCACATTACTATTCAGTGTCCCCCACAAGAGTGGGTGGGTGCAGGAGGCTGGAGGACTGACTGGCCTTATGGGTGGGCAACTGCCTAGGGTGCAGCAATTTGCTGCCTTGCCCAGCCTGGCTGAAGGGGCTTCAGGAGGTGCAGGGCTTAGAAGCTGCTGTGAGGCTCTGTGTTCCAATGGCTTTTTCTGCCGTTGCCACCGCTGCCCTGTGCTCACTCTGTCTGCCAGGACCTGCAGGTGGCTGCACATCCCTGCTCGCTCCTCAGGACTTGCAGCCTCCCTCAGCCCAACCGTGGGCAGAAGCCACAAAACCCAGAGCCCGAAGCAGCAGGTATCCCCTGCCCTGCCCCGCTCATCTCTCACCTGCTCCAACCCGGATGGGAGCAGGGAAGCTGCCTCTGTCTGAGTCGAGAGCTGGGCTCCCAGGAGATCTTCTGCTGTGACTTCCCCAAGGGAATGGGTCCAAGACTTGTTCCTGTGCCCGCTCACCTACAGGATGGTTAGGATTAGGGGTAGAGTTAGGGGTAGGGTTAGAGGTAGGGTTAGGGCAGAGCAGGAACAGGGGAGGGAAGGAGGAAGGAGAGAACCTCATTAGAGAGCTAGCTCTGTCCCAAACTTGTGTAGTGTGGCCCTGCAAACTGTTTCTGTCTGCCCCCATGGGAAGCTGAAACTGTCCACCTGCCTCTTCTGTGGGATGGAGATAGGGGCTGCTGGGAGGATGGGGATTGAGGAACCCTTGGCAGGTCCAGCTGGCAGAAGGACACTCAAATACAAGTTCTCCCAGGGCAACATTTTCCTTTTCTGGCCCTGGTCCCTGCTGAGGTGAGGGGCTGCACATGTCCCACAACAGCCCTCTCCCTTATGGACCCCTGTCAACAGTGGGCCACATTGCTTACTGCAGCTGCACTGGAGGGCCTCAGGGGGAAAAATTTTGGATGGACTCATAGAATCATAGGGTTGGGAGAGATCTCAGGAGGTCATCAAGTTCAACCCCCTGATGGGGTTTGACAAACCCCAACTAAACTATCCCAGCCAGGACTTTGTCAAGCTGGGACTTATAAACCTCTAGGGATAGAGTGTCTACCACCCCTGCCATGGAATAAGGGCTCTTGCACAAAGGGGATTTTTTCCAACAAATGGCCCCATCTACACAGGGCTTTTTATCGCAAAAACCTCTTCCGCAAAAATAATCGAAAGATATGCAAATGAGAGTATGAAATATGCAAATGAGCACTCCATTTGCATTTTCTCTTCCACAGAAAACCCGCAGTGTAGATGTAGCCTCAGTTAGGGGAATAAAGTGCCCTCTCTTCCATCTCAAATAAAAAAAAAACAGGAAAACTGCTGCCTTTTTGTACTGCACTGAATGTGTTTTGTTTATGAAAATAGCCTTGATGAACAAATTCTTGCCTGGAACCCCAGAAAGATATCATTGGGCCAGGCAGCTGACTCTTGGTAATCTATTGCACCAGGATCTCTGCTGTAATCAGGTTCTAGTTATAGATCCTTGGGTCTCTGTCCCAGCCCTAGCATAGGTTACAGCAGCCTGTGGGCTGTTCTAACTTGTGCCAGCTGCTACTGGTTCCCATCACACTGTGCTGCAGCTGGGGATGCACCCCAGTTACTCCCGCACCCCTGCACTCTGGGACACTTGGCTCTGCTCTGCTCTGTTGGCTCTACAGCCACTGAGGACTCCCCCACACTGGGGATTTGTGCAGATGGAGAGTTCTCAGCTGTCTCTGCTACCCTTGTGCCAGCCGAGTGGTTAAAATGGGAGTGGAACATTTCAGAGACTCTGGCCCACTCTGGGCATCTCTGCTCTGTGTCTCCCTTGGCTTCCTGCTGGGACTCAGAACTTGTCATTCCTGCCGTCAGTCTGTTTCTCCTTCTGCTCCTCCCAGCTTCTCTAGCAACTTCAGGTTTCTTACCTTTCTCTCGCTCTTCTCTGAGTTTTGTGGCAGAATCTGTGAGATTGATCTGAGTGAAAGTATCTATGGCTACATCTACTGCAGCTCCACCATAGAATTCCATCAGGAGGTTCTTAGTGTCTATTGTGTCAGCATTCTCCAGCCGACCTCGGGGGGATGGGACCCTTCCCCTCAAAGGCAGAGTGTGAAAGTTTGTCTTTAAACCTTTTGAAGTCATCCTGATGAAGGTTGTCAAGGGCGCTAACAAGCTGGTCACTGATTCTGCTTCGGATTTCCATCACCAGGTATCAGAAAGCAAAACTAAAACACAATGTAAATTGCTGTTAATAATAATAATTAATATGGAATAAACACAATATTTCACATGTAGAGGAAAGAAATATATCATTGGGGGGTTCATAACACCACAGTGCTTTGCCTCACAAAGGACTCAGAGGAGTGAATGTCTGCAAAGGCTGTTGAGGATCTATTCTAGGAGGAAAGGGGATATGACAGGGCATCTGCCCTGCACTGGCCCTTTAAGGGCAAAACCCCACCCCTGAGTGAGGGCTGAGTTAAGCCCCAGCTGAGATGGGTATTGATAATTAGGGCCCAGCTAGGGGCTATATAAAGAAGTCTGGCGGGAGAGGAGAGAACTTATTCTTGCTCTGGCTGGAGAGCAGAAGTGACCAGGCTGCCTGGGAAGCAGGAGGCTTCCTGGATGTAGAGCAGTTCTGGGGAAGGAAGGCAGATCTGGGGAAGCTCTGGCCGGGGAAGCTCCCAGTCTGCAGCGCCCAAAGCAAGGCCTGAGGCTACTAGGGCTGCAGAGAGGCAGTCAGGATAGGCAAAGGCAGCAGGTCCGCATCCCCTTGCCAATGATGATTGGCCATTTCAGACGGCAGTTTGCTCCTGAGGCAGGGGCTAGATGAAGACTGGCAGTAGGTCACTGAGGCAAGGAGGATACAGGGGAATTGGGTGATCCCTGGGAGGAAAGGACACTGGAGTGCAAAGACTGATAAACACCGCCCGCCCCCTCGCCGGAAGGGGGTCGAGAGACACTGGAGTGGCACTGCCAGATGGCAGTGTCCTGAAGAGAACACCGAAGCCTGGGAGTGACACGGGTCCGGAACTGCAGCATGGAGCGAGGACATGGGGAGACACCAGCCAGACGAAGGCATCCAACAAGAAGACTAAAGCTAATTCCCAGTGCTACGGGAAGGAGGCGCTGTAGTGGTGAGTCCACCCCTGTGATAGGTGATATGATAATACTATTTATCATCCCAATGGATTTGAGAACACAAAGGTGGGCCGCCCCCAATTTAAAATATTTCAGACAACAACCAAATGCAGACCAGAATCTGTACATCACAGTCCTAGAGCATGAGGATATGTGTGCTGAGACCCACTGTTAGCTTTGCACATTCTCAAAGGGTTTTGGATATCAAAGCAGCAAGGTGAAGGACAGTAACTGTAACTTCTGAAATACTGACTCGGGCCCATTCTAACAGGTCCCACAACTGTATAATCTGTAACTTGTTCAGATGAGAAGTAGCCTCTCCCCAGACAATGATGTAGAAGCCTGGGGAACAAGCTGGAAGAACTGGAAGTCCTGGCTCAGTGAAAGAACTGTGATTTGATTGGAAAAACAGAGATGTGAGGGATGATTCACATGACTGGAGCATTGCCATGGAAGGGTATAAACTGTTGAGGAAGGACAAGTGGGGGAGAAGAGGAGGAGTCACACTGTATGCAAGAGCAGTATGATTGCTCAGAGCTCCCGTATAAAACAGGAGAAGAGCCTGTTGAGAGTCTTTGGATTATGTTGAGAGGCAGGACCAACAAGTGTGATGTCAGGGTAGGTGTCTGCCATAGACCACCACTTCAGGTGGATGAGGTAGATGAGGCTCTCTTTAGGCAACTAACAGAACCTTCCAGATCACAAACCCTGGTTCTCAATCACCTTGACATCTGTTGGGAGACCAATACAGCAGTACACAGACAATCCAGGAAATTTTTGGAGAATGCGACCAGGAACTGCTAACAGGGAGTTTGGAGAGGGAGGTTAGAGGGGGAGGTTAGAGGGCACTAGTGACGTCTGACCTTCTTTAAAACATAACTCTTATCATAATCTATATTCCAGAGGTTTAAAAAGAATCCCAGTTTACACTTAAACTTATTCATTAGAAAAATGGAGACAGAAGCCCAGCAGCAGAGTGGGGCTATCCTGTTTATTGCGTCGAGTGTAACATGTATGATTACCTGCCCTGTGGTCGGGTGGCGTATGTGTGCTCCGTTGCAAGGAGCTCCTGACCCTCAGAGACCGAGTTCGGGCTTTGGAGGCCAGGTGGCTGAACTGGAGGAGGAGCTAAGGAGGTAGAGAGATATGTGGATGAGACTTTCTGGGACACTGTAGTACTGTCCCACCTCCAGTCTGAGAGCCCCAGTACTCTTAAGAAGGATGAAAGTCTCAAGGGAACAGAGCATTCAATGGGAGCAGAGGGAAACCATCCCGTAGTTGGGACCCTCCTCCCAGAGGATGTTGCAGTATCCTCTCGCACTGAGGATACCTCTGAGGGGGAGGGAATGCCAGTTCGGAAGAGGCAGGTGTTAGTAGTGGGTGATTCGATCGTTAGAAACATAGATAGTTGGGTTTGTGATGACCGGGAGAACTGTATGGTCACTTGCCTGCCTGGTGCGAAGGTTGCGGATCTCTCGAGGCATCTAGATAGACTTATGTGTAGTGCTGGGGAGGAGCCGGTGGTCGTAGTACATGTAGGTACCAATGACGTAGGGAAGGGTAGGAGAGATGTCCTGGAGGCCAAATTTAGGCTGCTAGGAAAGAGACTGAAATCCAGGACCTCTATGGTGGCATTCTCAGAAATGCTTCCAGTTCCACGCACAGGGCCAGGTAGGCAGGCAGAGATTCAGAATCTCAATGCGTGGATGAGACGATGGTGTAGGGAAGAGGGGTTTGGATTTATTAGGAACTGGGGACACTTTTGGGAGAGGGGAGCCTATACAGGAAGGATGGGCTCCACCTAAACCAGGGTGGAACCAGACTGCTGGCACTAAACATTAAAAGGCCGAGAGCAGTTTTTAAACTGAGAGATGGGGAAAGCCGATTGGTGGAGATGCACGTAATCGGAGGGAGATTTCTTAGAGGAGAATCCATTGATAGAGATTCTCTAAGCTGTAGTCAGAAAGAGAGGAGGGGAGAGGGCAAACCATGGGCCAGAGCAGACAAACCACCACGTACAAAGGAATCCAATGCATCAGGAAGGGCAGACAAATAAGCAGTGGCAAATTTAAAGTGCTTCTACACAAATGCTAGGAGTCTGACTAATAAGATGGGTGAACTAGAGTACCTAGTATTAAATGAGGAGATTGACATAATAGGCATCACTGAAACCTGGTGGAATGAGGAAAATCTGTGGGACACAATCATACCAGGATATAAAATATATTGAAAGGATAGAGCAGGCCGGGTGGGTGGCGGAGTGGCACTGTATGTAAAAGATAATGTAGAATCAAATGAAATAAAAATATTAAATGAATCAACATGTTCAATAGAATCGCTATGGATAGTAATTCCATGCTCCAAAATAAGAAATTAGCAGTAGGGATATATTACCACCACCTGACCAGGACAGGGATACTGACATTGAAATGCTGAGGAGATTAGAGAGGCTACCAAAACAAAGAACTCTATAATAATGGGGATTTTAATTACCCCCATATTGACTGGATACATGTCACCTCAGGAAGAGAAGCGGAGATAAAATTTCTTAATGGCTTAAATGACTGCTTCTGGAGCAGCTGGTGCAGGAACCCACAAGGGAGAGGCAATTCGATTTAGTCCTGAGTGGAGCGCAGGATCAGGTCCAGGAAATAACTGCTACAGGACCGCTTGGGAATAGTGACCATAATATAATAACATTCAACATTCCTGTGGTGGGAAGAACACCTCAGCAGACCAGCACCCTGGCATTTAATTTCAAAAAGGGAATTACACAAAAATGAGGAGGTTAGTTAAACAGAAATTAAAAGGCACAGTGACTAGAGCCAAATCCCTGCAAGCTGCATGGAAACTTTTAAAGACACCATAATAGAGGCCCAACTTAAATGTATACCCCAAATTAAAAACATAGCAAGAGACCTAAAAGAGTCACTGGCTTAACCACCATGTAAAAGAAGCAGTGAGGGACAAAAGGCATCTTTTAAGAAGTGGAAGTCCAATCCTAGTGAGATAAATAGAAAGGAACATAAACACTGTCAAATCAAGTGTAAAATGTAATAAGAAAAGCAAAAGAAGATTTTGAGGAACAGCTAGCCAAAAACTCAAAAAGAAATAACAAAATGTTTTTTAAGTACATTAGAAGCAGGAAGCCTGCTAAAAACCTGTGGGTCCCTAGACGATCGAACTATAAAAGGCGCAATCAAGGACGATAAAGCCATTGCGGAGAAACTAAATGATTTCTTTGCTTCAGTCTTCACGGCTGAGGACGTTGGGGAGATTCCCAAATCTGCACCGCCCTTTGTGGGTAATGAATCTGAGGAACTGTCCCGGATTGAAGTGTCATTAGAGGAGGTTTTGGAACAAATAGAAAAACTTAATGTTAACAAATCTCCGGACCGGATGGCATTCATCCAAGGGTTCTAAAAGAACTCAAATGGGAAATTGCTGAACTATTATCTGTGGTTTGTAACCTATCCCTTAAATCGGCTTCCGTACCTAATGACTGGAAGGTAGCCAACGTGACACCAATATTTAAAAAGGGCTCTAGAGGCGATCCGGCAATTACAGACCGTAAGTCTAACTTCAGTACCTGGCAAATTAGTCGAAACAATAGTAAAGAATAAAATTGTGAAGCATGTAGAAGAACATAATTTGTTGGACAAAAGTCAACATGGTTTCTGTAAAGGGAAATCCTGTCTTACTAATCTATTAGAGTTCTTTGAAGGGGTTAACAAACATGGGACAAGGGGATCCAGTAGATATAGTATACTTAGATTTCCAGAAAGCCTTTGACAAGGTCCTCACCAAAGGCTCTTGTGTAAATTACATGGCCATGGGATAAGAGGGAAGGTCCTTTCTTGGATTGAGAACTGGTTAAAAGACAGGAAACAAAGGGTAGGAATAAATGGTAAATTTTCAGAATGGAGAGGGGTAACTAGTGGTGTCCCCAAGGGTCAGTCCTAGGACCAATCCTGTTCAACTTATTCATAAATGATCTGGAGAAAGGGGTAAGCAGTGAGGTGGTAAAGTTTGTGGATGATACCAAACTGTTTAGGATAGTCAAGACAGAAGCAGACTGTGAGGGACTCCAAGAAGATCTCACCAAACTGAGTGATTGGGCAACAAAATGGCAAATGAAATTTAATGTGGATAAGTGTAAAGTAATGCACATCGGGAAAAATAACCCCAACTATACGCATAGTATGATGGGGCTAATTTGGCTACGACAAATCAGGAAAGAGATCTTGGAGTTATCGTGGACAGTTCTCTGAAAACTTCCACACATGTGCAGCGGTCAAAAAGGCAAATAGGATGCTAGGTATTATTAAGAAAGGGATAGAAAATAAGACCCAGAATATCTTACTGCCCCTGTATAAAACTATGGTACGCCCACATCTTGAATACTGTGTACAGATGTGGTCTCTCACCTCAAAAAAGATATTTTGGCCTTGGAAAGGGTTCAGAAAAGGGCAACTAAAATGATTAGGGGTTTGGAACGGGTCCCATATGA
Organism: Rafetus swinhoei; assembly: GCA_019425775.1. NCBI lineage: Eukaryota > Metazoa > Chordata > Testudines > Trionychidae > Rafetus > Rafetus swinhoei. The sequence goes on along the minus strand of CM033446.1, from coordinate 15,081,350 downwards.
GGAGAGGTTAAAGCGACTGGGACTTTTCAGTTTAGAAAAGAGGAGACTGAGGGGGATATGATAGAGGTGTATAAAATCATGAGTGGTGTGGAGAGGGCCGATAAAGAAAAGTTATTTATTAGTTCCTAAATAGAAGAACTAGAGGACACCAAATGAAATTAATGGGTAGCAGGTTTAAAACTAATAAAAGAAAGTTCTTCTTCACACAGCGTGTAGTCAGCCTGTGGAACTCCTTGCCAGAGGAGGCTGTGAAGGCTAGGACTATAACAGAGTTTAAAGAGAAGCTAGATAATTTCATGGAGGTTAGGTCCATAAAAGGCTATTAGCCAGGGATAAAATGGTGTCCTTGGCCTCTGTTTGTCAGAGGCTGGAGAGGATGGCAGGAGACAAATCGCTTGATCATTGTCTTCGGTCCACCCCCTCTGGGGCACCTGGTGCTGGCCACTGTCGGCAGACAGGATACTGGGCTAGATGGACCTTTGGTCTGACCCGGTATGGCCGTTCTTATGTTCTTATGTATGTTCTTATGTTGGGGATAACTTCCTGGTACAAGTGCTGAAGGAACCAACTAGGGGTCATACACAGATTGACCTGCTGCTCACAAACAGGGATGAATTGGTCGGGGAAGTAGATATGGGTGGCTACCTGGGCAGCAGTGATCATAAGATGGTTGAATCAGGGTCACCATTTCAGATTTTTTTGGGGGGAGGGGGAGAACAACCTGTGCGTGCTGTGATGGCGGGAGGGAAGAGTGGAAGCATAGTGAGGCAGACGGAGGACAGAGGCTTCAGCAGTGTTACTGAGCATGCTCAGTACAAGCCAAGCACCAAATGGGGTGGTGGGAAAACCAACCCCATCCACCTTTCTCTCCACATGCATCATCTCTACCCAGGGGCTATCAAGATACTGGAACACTCTACTCTTTTGGCAGACAACTTAGAAGTTAGCTGACAGGAGCACTGAATCTAATACCTATATAAAAGAAAGAAAATTAAATATTAGACCCACTCAGCTCTAGCACTAACATATTCTGAGATCTTGTGGCAAGTCACTTAAGGGACACCGGTTAGCCTTAAAAACTTAATGTATATTCTTACTTTGTTACTAACTCTGTAGTGAGAGACAGACCCCAGTGGGACTCCTGGACTCTATCGCTGCTCTGGAAGGAGAGTGGGGTCTGGTCAAGGGTGGAATTTCGGGCTCATAGCAGGGGGCAGCAGCCGTGCGCTCTGGGATGTAGCTAGTTTTTCATCCCATTCCCCAGACGCTAAGGGAGTAAGGAGAAAGTGCTTGCATTCCATGCATGTCTCTCACACTTGGCTGGTGAGCCCCCTTCCCAGAGCACACTGCTACTCTCCCCCCCCCCCACCCATGAGCCCAAAATTCCACCATTGGGTCTGGTAGGTTACAGCAAGGGGAGCAGATACATTTCAGGTCTGTATAAGAACATCAGAATGGCCATACTGGGTCAGACCAAAGGTCCTTCTAGCCCAGTGTCCTGTCTTCCCACAGTGGCCAATGCAAGGTACTTCAGGAGGAATAAACCGAAGAGGCAATTATCATGATCCATCCCATCACACATTCCCAGCTTCTGGCAAACAAGCTAGGGACACCATCCTTGCCCATTCTGGCTAGTAGCCACTGATGGAGCTATCCTCCTTGGATTATTTTGTTCTTATTGGAACCCTGCTAGAGTTTGGGCTTCTCCACCATCTGGCAAAGCGTTCCACAAAGTGACTGTGAAAAAAGTAATGTATGTTGTTTGTTTTAAATCTGCGGCCTATAAATTTAATTGGGTCCACTTCTTGTGGTGTTAGTGAAGCAATAAATAACATTTACTTATACTATTTTTCCACACTGGTCATGATTTTCTAAACCTCTAACATGTCATCCCACCATTTAGTCATTTCTTTTCCAAGCTGAAAAGTTCCAGTCTTGTTAATCTCTCCTCACATGGAAGCTGTTCCTTACCCCTAATAATTTCTGTTGCCCTTTCTGTACCTTTTCCAAATCCTATATATATATATATATATATATATTTAGATGGGTTGACCAGATTTGCATACAGTATTCAAGAAGTGGGCATACAATCTGTTTCTGCAGAGGCAATGTGGTATTGTATCTTATTATCTATTCCTTTCCTAAATATGCCCAATATTTTATTAGCATTTTAGTTTTTGGACTGCCACTACACATTGAGCAGATGCTTTTAGGGAACTATCCACAAGGATTCCAAGAACTTTCTTGAGTGGTAACGGCTTTTATATATCTATAGTTAGGGTTATATTTTCCCATGTGCATTACTTTGTACTTATCAATACTGATTTGCCATTGTGTGAAATCCTTTTGTAGCTCTTTGCAGTCATCTTTGGATTAGTCCCTGTTCATCCCTTTTTCAAGAACGTTTATAAGTTTAACACAGCAATCTAAATGCAGATCCCTGCAGCACAGCACTCATTCCTACTTTTTCCCACCTTATCTTTTAAGTGGCATATCCAGCAATGTTTTCATAATGATGCCGGGAGGGATTATTTGGGGAAGTGGCCCAGGGAAAAGATGCCAGATTGAGAGTGGCAGATTAACTTTGCCTGTGGCCACTGCCTTAGAGATCCGGGGACAGAACCTGGAGTAGTGGGTGGGCCAGGATTCCCCCAAACCTTGCCATAACATCTCAAAAACTGCCTCAAAGGAAGATCAGGACTCCATACGGGATTTTACCCCAAACTTATGAACTAGCCTGTGCTGAGTATGGCTCTGTAGGCTGTGACGCCTGCCTCTAGTAAAGAGAAAGAGGCCATGTGGAGGGCAATAGCGAGCCTCTGAGGCTAACACTATCTGACAGTAGTACGAGACCCACAGGGAATAGCCAGAGCTTTGCCACAATGGCTCACACATGCAGGGGTGTAATCAGGGAGGCCAAAGCGTAATTGGCATTGCAGCTAGCTAAGGATATGAAAGATAAGAAAGGTTTCTACAGGCATGTTAGCAATACAAGGGTGATCAGGGAGGGTGTGGGACCCTTACTGGATGAGGGAGGTAACCTAGTGACAGATGATGTGGGAAAAGCTGAAATACTCAATGGTTTTTTTTGCCTCTGTCTTCACAGACAAGGTAAGCCCACAGACTGCTGCACTAGGCAATGCAGTATGAGAAGGAGATGAGCAGCCCTCAGTGGAGAAAGAAGGGGTTAAGAACTATTTAGAAAAGCTGGACATACTCAGATCCATGGGGTCGGATCTAATGCATCCGAGGGTGCTGATGCAATTGGGTGATGTAATTGCAGAACTTTAGCCATTATCTTTGAAAACTCGTGGAGATCAGGAGAGGTCCCAGATGATTGTAAAAAGGCAACTATAGTGCCCATGTTTAAAAAAGGGATGAAGGAGAATCTAGGGAACTACAGACTGGTCAGCCTCCCTTCAGTCCCTGGAGAAATGACAGAGGGGAGCCTCAAGGAATCCATTTTGAATCATTTGGAAGAGAGGAAAGTGATCGGGAATAGTCAACGTGGATTCATTTAGGGCAAGTCATGCCTGACCAACCTCCTGATTGCCTTCTGTGACACGGTAACTGGCTTTATGGACATGGGGAAGGTGGTAGACATGATTTATGTTGACATTACCAAAACTTTTGATACGGTCTCCCACAGTATTCTTGCCAGCAAGTTAAAGTACGGATTGGATAAATAGACTATGCGGTGGATGGAAAGCTGGCTAGATCCTCAGGCTCAATTGGTAATGATCAATGGCTCAATGTCTGGTTGGTGGTCCATATTAAGTGGAGTGCCCCAGTGGGTCAGTTCTGGGGCCGGGTTTTTTCAAACTTCTTTATTAATGACCTGGATGATGGGTTGGTTTGCACCCTCAGCAAGTTCACAGATGACACTAAGCTAGGAAGAGAAGTAGATACGCTGGAGAGTAGGGATAGGGTTCAGAGTGACCTAGACAAATTGGAGGATTAGGCCAAAAGAAATCTGATGAGGTTCAACAAGGACAAGTGCAAAATCCTGCACTTGGGACGGAAGAATCCCAAGCATTGCCACAGGCTAGGGACTGACTGGCTAAGCAGCAGTTCAGCAGAAAAGGACCTGGGGATTACAGTGGATGAGAAGCTGGATATGAGTCAACAGTGTGCCCTTGTAGCCAAGAAGGCTAAAGGCATATTGGGGTGCATTCGTGTGGTGTGGTTCGATTTATTTTAGATCGAAGGGAAACTAGGATACTCCAGGACTACTTAACCACTTTCTTATTACAAGCTTTAAGCAGTTAATACAGTTGTTTAAGTTTTACAAGCCTTAAAAACAATTACTATACAATTTAAACCTTAAATACTATAAATTCTAAAGCAACGAACAGCACAAAGCAATGCAAAAGCAATTAATAGAATTTCTACTATAATACAATAAGGAAGCCTAATTCACTTACACTTCACCCGTATGCTACCTGATTGCTTCCCCCAGATAACAATTATTTATACTGGGCTTGCTGGTAAACAAAAGAGAGTTTATTAAGTACAAACATCAGGATTTAAGTAGTTGCAAGTGGAAATAGACAGAGCAAAGTAAATTACAAAATTAAAAGAAAGAAAATGCATAGCCAGCTCTACTACACTAAGACTACTGCAGACAGATTCTGAAATAAGGAGCTATTCTTGTTCTACCCATAATCTTCAGATCAGAGATTCCTTTCGTGACCTGGCCAGCCAAAGACAAAGAACCAGATAGCTTCCCATTGTTTTTATAGATTCCACTTTGGGTGGGGAAATCCGTTGTTCTCTATCCCACCTTCCATGGAAAATTACCTGATCAAATTGGTATTCCCCTAACAGCTTGTGTAGTTACACGCCTTCCTAAGACCAGCTACAGCTTAGGTTGTCCTCAAGTTAAGTTGATCACCTGGTCAGAAAGGCTTGGGGGATGGGGAGCACCACTGAGGGCTTATATTTGCACATTTAAAACCAAAACCCATAAATCATTTCATACCTCATATTTCTAACTTAACATACATGTAAAAAATCAACAAGTAGTCCTCTAGCACCTTAGAGACCAGTATGTAGGCAAAACCCACTTCTTCAGCTGAGCAGAGTGGAGAAAAAAAGGGGGAACCTCACAATTTATAAAAGAAAAAAAGGGAGGGGGGAAGTACCTATTGGTGCTAATGAACCGGCATACAACTCACGCCTCCCTTCGCACTTTCCTATATCCCCTTTGAAAGACCTGTCCCATAATTCAAGAACCTCTACACAAGAGAGCTGCAACTTCCTCACATTCTTCACTCCTCACAGGAGACAGGAGTGTCCTTTAAAAAAGCAAAACCCAAATCTGACCTGCCAGTAGCCAAGTAAAACATTCCCTGTTTAACTTACCATATAGCACTGAAGAATTCATTGAATTTGAATCATGATACATTTATCTTCATCTCAGAATGAGTGAACATGCACAAGGTGGCAACAATAAGTTTCACTTTCTAAAAGTTTATCAGTTCCTGTATATCTCTCGGCATCGAATTCACCTCGTTTCTCCTCCTGTTTTCTGAGTAAAAAAAATACTGTCTTCCTGTCCCATTCCTTACACAGCACAGTACAATAAGAGACAGAACAGCCATAAAACAGATGTAAAAAAAGGAATGCCTAGTAAATGCCCAAGAATATATGACTTCAGTAGCAATATTGATGGAAACATTTTAAGGAGATCAACTAGTTATGCAGTGATGAATAAAATATTCTAATCTGCTCCAGTCACATTTATCATCTTCATGTACTTCAACCTAAGCGTTCAAACTTGGATGCTAGGGTTTATCTAGAAGGTAAGTTAGTATGGGGTGTAAATCTACCTGGTGCAAGCCTGCCAGGCACGAACCGTCCATGGGGACCTTGCCACTGCATACTGAAAGACAAGCACAGGCTGGTGGGACAGCATGTTAGGCAGCTATGAGACATTCAGCCATGGCTGCAAAACTTTTGCATGTGCAAGGTCACTTGCATGAAAGTTTGCAAACTGCTTTTCCCCAGAATGAGAGCCACTCTGACCATTGAGAAGCAAGTGGCAATAGCCCTGTGGAAGTTTGTAATTTCAGACAGCTACCCACCAGCTGGGAATCAGTTTGGGTGGGGAAATCTACAGTGAGGACTGCTGTGATCCAACAGACAAAGGTAATTATGATGGAGAGGAGTAATGCTGGCCTTTTCTGAACATCCTAGCATTCAGCAACCAAATGGTTAAACTCAGGAAGCTAGAAAGTGTTGGCGGGGAGCCAGGAGAACCAATAAGAAGAATATAAGAGATTTGAATTAAAGGGATACCTGCCTGCTGTTCTTCTTTTGTGTGAGTTTTAATCCAGGAGCTGGGGGAACAAGATGTATTAAACCAGGCAGGACTACCATGCCTACAAAGAATACTGGGCATGGAAGTGGACTGGATCTTGAAGCACAGAACTGTGAGTAGATAGGGAATGTCCATTTAGACACAATCAGGTTATTTTCTTTGTTTTGTTGTTTGGTTAAACTTCTCTGTGCTAAGTTTGTGTCCTCCCCCCACCACCATACACTGTACTTTAAGATGTATCCCAGGGATGGCATTCTGTGTGTGTTTTAATTGTTCTTTTCCCAGTTGCTTTATAACACCTAACAACCAAGTATGGTTTATCAAGTATATCTTCTTGTTTTGTTAACCTTTAAGGCGATGATTTGATTCCTATGTCCTGGAAGGTAATAGGAGGTCTGAGTATGCATGCCTAAGACTGAGAGGTCAGCTATCAGAGATTGCAGTTTTTCTCTCCCCCGCTCAAGCTCTTTTGTAGTAAAAGAGCTTGGGGTACCCCTTTGAAAGATGTTCCCAAGTACTTTCTTCCTGGGTTCGAGAAGAAAAAGGATTTTCTCACTTGGATGGTGGCTGCTATCTCCCGGTACTAGGGAATCTGTGCTCTTGGGAAGTATCGTGGGGTGACAAGTCCTTGGAGACCCCTCAGCTTTATTCTCTTGGTTGAGATACCTCACAACCTCCCCCTCTCCCTCACATCTATTTATGGTGCGGCCCAACGGCCTCAATCAACATAAATGCCCCTGTGTACAGAGTCACTTGGCTCAATGGCCTCAGTCAATATACATGTTCCTGGATTCAGGATAATATGGCCCAGAAGCCTCAATCAATCTACATTCCCTGTATTCAGGTTCATACAGCTCAGCAGACTCAGTCAATACACATGCCCCTATACTCAGGGTAATATGGTCTAGTGGCCTCAGTTCACATACACAGTCCCTCTAATTTGGGTACCATGACCCTGTGGCCTTAGTCAATACAGCCTTGGCAAAGCTTCCCCCCCACCCTGGAGAATGTAAGGAGGGGGTAGAGGGACCCAGGCTCTCCATTTCCACCGGGTTCCAACCCTGGACTCTGGTGGCAATGGCACTTTCCACTGGTGGCTCAGTGGACAATCCTGCCACAACACACTGAACGCTCAGGGAACAATCCCCCTCATCCCCCCTCCCCCCGAGCTAATTCCTACTGGTACCTAGCAGATGTCTTCTCTGTAAGATCTCATTCTGCAGCTTCTCTGGTAGCCGCTCTCTGCCCGGCTGCTGGTCTGTGGTTCAGTTGCGCTTCCTCCTCTGAAGCTCCCCTCAGTGCTTCTTTCAGCAGTCAGACCTGACTGAGCTGCTCCAGGGGCTTTTATAGTCAGTCTCCAGGTGGCACATGTCCAGCAGGTGGGACTGGGGCTCTCTCTGCCAGCTGGGCCAGTGTAACTCCATCAGCTTCAGTGCGGGGCTGATACACCCTGTCACAGGAAGCTTTTAAGCAGAGGTAAGGTATTTTTAAGGTCTCCTGCAGGCCCCCACCTTCTGCTCTTGGAGTGTCAGAGTGGGGAACAGCCTTGACAGCAATCAATACCCTTCTGCTATGCAGGATAGGGAGTCTAGGAAATGTGCAGGACATAGTGGCTGGCTTTGCCATGATGGGTTTCCCTAACTATGGTAGGGTGATAGATGGTACGCACATCCCTATCTTGCCAAAGAGTACATAAACCACAAGAGATACGTCTCAATGGTGTTGCAGGCACTGGTAGATCAGAAGCCATTTCACTGACATCAGCTTGGGATGGTCAAGAAAGGTGCATAACGTGCACATCTTTAGGAACCTCCCCCCTTCAGAAAGATGCACATTGGAAGTTTTTCCCAGACTCGAAAATGAACCTTTGAGGCACTGAAATATCAATAATGATCCTTGGAGACCCAGTCTACCCCTTGCTCCCATGGTTCACAAAGCCATACACAGGCAGCTTGGATCGTAGCAAGGAGCAGTTCAGCTGCAGGCTGAGCAACTGCAGAATGCTGGTAGAATGTGCCTTTGGACATTTAAAGGGAAGGTTTTGCAGTTAATTAGGATGGATCTCAGTGAAAGCAACATTCCCATTGTTACGGCAGCCTGCTGTGTGCTCCATAACAACTGTGAAAGTAAGGGGGGAAGTTTTATGTCAGGTTGGGGATCTGAAGCAGAGCACTTAACCCCTAATTATGAGCAGCCAGACAGCAGGGCAACAAGGTGTGTATTATCAAGAGGCACTTGAAATTAGAGAAAAACAGCACTTGTGAATGGCCAGACAGTGATATGAAAATCGTACATGTTGCTCTTAACAAGATGCCCCTTGCATTGTGCTTGCCTGTATACCCCTGTGATGGATGGGAGGCATGCTGTCCTTTTCTAAACATCCCAGCATTCAGTAACTAAAGGGTGAAACCCAGGTAGTTAGGAAATGTTGGCAGGGAGCCATGAGAACCAATGGGAAGAAAGTGTTGAGATTTGAATTGAAAGGGAATCTGCTTGATACTTTTCATTGTTGGAGTTTAAACCAGGCGCTTGGGGAAGGGGGGTGGGAAAGATGAATTTAACTAGGCAGGAATACCATGCCTAGAAAAGGAATGCGTAGGCTTAGAATTGAAGTAAACCTTGGAAGTGCAGATATGTGAGCAAATAGAGAATGTGTTTTCAGTTAGATGTGATCAGGTTAATTTCTTTCTTTGTCTGGGCGTGGCAGCTGGGCAGAGGCTCAAACAATGCTTTGCTGGGGATGAGCAAATTGAGATGAATTGCTGTGGTATCAGTTACAGAGCTTCCTCTGCTTCATTCAGGTTACCATGTGCAATATCAGTTTTCTTCAAATCACATAGAATGATAGGAAGCAGATGCTGACTTAGCGTGCCCAAAAATCTGAACCTTAAGCTGCAATGCTCTGTGACACAATGATGCCAGAACACTTACTGCTGACTTATCATGGAAAGGTGCCCTACTGTGTAGGACAGCATAAGGCAGCCTACCCAGAAATCTTGTAAGAAGGATTCAATAGTTCCTCTATGCAGCGGCGGATATAGGGCAGGGCGAAGCGGGGCGGCTGCCCCGGGCCCCGCGCTTCAATAGGCCCCGCGCCAGCGCCAGCAGTGGACTGGCCCAGCAGGATACCGGGAACTTCCCGGTGGGCCGTCCGCTGAAGGGCCGGCCGGCGGCTGCTGGAGGAGGAAGGGGGGGGATTGTGGCGGGGCGCCGCAGCCCCGCACTTTTGAAATTCCCCGGTGCAGGCCAGTACGGGCCACGTGGGGCCGAGGGAGCGTGTGCGCGGCGTGCTGAAACGTCGCGCAACAGCTGAGAGGGGAGACGCCCGGGCGTGGTGTGGCGTGGCGTGACGTCACGGCCCGGGACTTGAAAACCGCGCAGCCCAGCATTGCACCGCTTGGTTCGGCACGTGGCCTGGAGCCTGGGCTGGGGCCGGGGGCCGCTGCCGTGGCCGCAGCCGCTGCCTTGCACACTGGAAGGCATAAGGTGGATGGCAGAGGAAGGGGCTTGTGCTGAGGGGAGGGGGACAGGTCAGGAGAAGAAAGGGGAGGAGAGACAAATGCCAGGGAGCCAAGTGGAGACAATGAAGAAAAGGGCAGGAGGGGAGGTGTCAGTGAGAGGGGGGGACAGGGTGATGCTGGGAGAGGAGAGGTAAGGGCATTGAGGGCTAAAGGGGGAGGGGAAGGTTCTGGGAGAAGGCTTGAAAGGGGGTGAGCATGAGGAAGGCGGGGATGGAGCAAGGCATGTGTGAAAGCATGGGGGCAGAGGGTGGGGAGGGGTGGGCATCAGGGAAAAACGGGGCAAAGGCGCAGGAGCAGTGAGGGAAGGGGAGGCACCAGGAGGGGTAAGGAAGGTGCAGGTGCCAGGGATTCTGGGGTGAAGCAGAAGGGCAGACACCTGCGGGGGGGGGGGACCAGCACCAGAGGAGAGAGAGAGGGCAGGTGTGTAGAGGGAGGTGTTAGGAGAGGGGATGAGGAGGGGTAGCTCACATGATCAGTGTGGGGCTACTGGAGGAGTGGACATGGGGGGGACCCCTTTTTTCTGTTTTTTCTCCAAAGGGGGGGCCCCGCGATGTTGTGCTGCCCTGGGCCCCGCAAAACTCTCATCTGCCCCTGCCTCTATGAGAGCTTTATGGAGATGTGCAGGGAGGATTCCCACTCCGTCTCCAGATCCATTAACAAACTGTTCCAGGGGTCCCCGCTGGTTAGGCACCGTGGCTGCCACAGATCCCACACAATTACCTTAACCCGCTTATAGCTTGATTAAAACTGTGAACCCGCCAGAAGTGCCCTCCCTAACATGAGGGTCTAGCAGTGATATGTCCTGGGAGGAGTAAATTGTCTGCACATTATAAAAAGGTCTTGGCTGTAGGTGAGATGCTCCACTCACCTGCTGCCCATTCTCCTCTTCCTCCACATGGCTGCCCGATGCTGCCAGGGGAGTCTCTTGGGAGAAATCCACAGACTGGGTTGGGAAATTGGTCAGGTCCGCCCCTAGAATTCTGTGCAGATGCTCATAGAAACAGCATGTTTGTGGCGATGATCCAGACCATCCATTTGTCTCCTTTGTCTTTTGGTTCGCTTGACTAATCTTCTTTATTTTCACTCTAGGATTGCTGGGCATCCTTGGTCTGTCCTTTTTCCACCATACCCTGTGTGACCTTACCACAGATTCCCCCTCATAGCAATGAGGTCCAAGATCTCCTGTGCCTCCATGCTGGTGCTCATTTATGACCATGGGTATTCATGGTCAGGTGTGCTGCTGAAGTGTGCTCCCTGCTCTTAGGTCTGCTCACCACCCTAGCATTTCCTGCAAACCTGCAGAGGCAGTAGAGTGGAAAGTCCTGCCCAGAGTGATCACAATGGGGCACAATGGACACGTCCTTAAGGCCAAGATCTCCAATTTTCACAGGACTGCATCTGCACTACCCTAAAGTCAAGCATGAAAGGCAGAATTTACTTTTACTCTTTTTGAAAAGCAGAAGTATTGAAATTGACTTTAAAGGCCCTTTAAGTTGACAGAACAGGCTGTGTGGCATGGACTCAAAAGTTTAGAAAATCAACCTAATCCAATTAAGTTTGACCTAAACTCCTAGTGTAGACCAGGCCTGACGCTCAGGGTGCACCTACACTGCAGCGTTTTTCCGGAAAAATGGCCGTTTTCCCGGAAAAACAATACTTGTATCCACACTGCCACTGAGTTCTTTTGACAGACAAAAGAACAGAAGAGTTTTTCCGATGGCGGTAAATCTCTTTCTACGAGGAAGAAGCCTTTTTCGGAAAAAGCTTTTTCAGAAAAAGGCGTGTGTTGATGTGGAAGAGGGAGTTCTTTCGAAAGAAAAGGCTGCCAGGAAATAACACAGGTGCCCCGGTCGCCACTCCATCCATACTAATCACAACTTAAATGCGAGATAGCATTCAATGAATGTGAATGCTATCTTTTGAAAAAGCAGATCACTTTTTTATTGTCTTTTGCTGTGTAGACACTCTCTTTTGAAATAAGCTTTTCTGGAAGATCTCTTCTGGAAAAGCTTCTTTTGAAAGAAGCTTGCAGTCTAGATATAGCCTCACTGCATGGCATGACACTAGTCACTGTTGATTTAGCTTGGTGCACACTAACTGGATGTCTAGACACGTTCTAATAAATGTGGCCTGCTTGGCAGAGCTGCTGATCATTAACAAATCACTTTGAAGCCTGGAAGTTGCCAACTCTAACAATGTTATAGCAACTCAGAATATTTGGTGGCATTCTTATAGTCTCGGTTCTTAGAATCCTGTAGTTTCATGAGACTCTCAGCTTCCTCTTATTTAAAAAAATAATCTCACATGGAGAAAAGCCTAGAAAAATGACTCCAGTAAAGCCTAAAGGCTCAGAAAACAGAGGAAATAAACATCGTTACAAATGGGGTTTCCTCCCTATTCAAATTTCATAATTTTTAAGCCAATTTCATGATTGTATAGGAGACTGGCTCATGATTTCTGAACATCTGGAGCTGGCAATGCTGGAGAATCTATTTAAAATCAGCTCACTTTTAACTAACATCTCAGTGAGATTGGTCTGGCGAGCCATCAGTTCTGCATGTTTTCTTCCTCTGGTGATTTTCATGTGTTCTTTTTCCTTCCATCCACAGGTTTCCTTTACAATAAGCAGTTCTGTGCATCTTCTGCCTAGGCTCACACGTTCACCCAGGCCAGCATTCCTGACCTCTATTACTTCATATTCTTCTTGTACATGTTCTCTATACTTCTTCTGGTAATTTTGTTCAGTTAGTGTCATGAAACATTAGATAATTGGAATACAGTTGTTCAAAAAAAGGTCATGTGAACTTTCATTCATTGGTTATATCCTGAGGTTGGACCGGAGAAAATGTTAGTTCTGTTCTGCACCCTTCCTCCCTTTTCATCCAGCATTGCCACCATCATGTGACTTGACATTTTGCTAGAATTGTACATGTTAAAAACAGTCTCTTGTCTTTTTACGGTTGAATTATTTTGTCCATGATCATTTCAAAAGAAGGTTTTTTTCAAAATAACCCCATCTAGACTGCACTTTTTCTTTCAAAATACAGTATTTGGAAAAAGCGCCTGGATGCCATTATACAAATGAAGCACAGGATAATTCAGATCTGTGCTTCATTTGCAATTTCACTTGGCTGCATTTGCATTCCTCTCTCGAAAGAGGAATGCAGTGTAGACCTACCCTAAGGTCCGCAGGACTTCTCATTTTTGCAGATACAGACTAACACGACTACTCCTCTGAGACTATTTCTTTTTTGCAAATACTTTCTAGTAATCACACATCACTCCTCAGATATACTCACCCAGGAGCATAGCCCTGCAACAAACCCCGTTGCCAACTCTGCCACATATCTATACCAGAGACAACATCACAGGACCTAGCCACATAATCCATAATATCAGGGGCTCATGCAACTGCACATCTTCTAATATGATAAATGCCATCAAGTGCCAGACATGCCATTCTGCTATATATATTGGCCAAACTGGACAGTCTCTAAGGGTATGTCTACACTTGCACCCTATTTCGAAGTAGGGATGCAAATGTAGGCATTTGAAATTGTAAATGAAGCTGGGATTTAAATATCCCGTGCTTCATTAGCATAATCGCGTCTGGGCGCTATTTCAAAATAGCGCTATTCCAAAATAAAACGCACTGTGTAGATGCATTATTTCGAGAGAAAACCCTTGTCTCGAAATAACCCTTATTTCTCATAAAATGAGGTTAACAGTTATTTCAAGAGAAGGGTTTTCTCTCAAAATAACGCATCTACACAATGCATTTTATTTCGAAATAGCGCTATTTTGAAATAGCGCCATAATGCGATTATGCAAATGAAGCCCTGAATATTTAAATCCTGGCTTCATTTGCAATTTCGAATGTCTTCATTTGTATCCCTCTCTCGAAAGAGGGTGCAAGTGTAGACATACCCTAAGACACAAATCAGGCATCAGAAATAGTAACACACATAAACCTGCAGCGGAACATTTTAACTTGCCTGGGCCCACAATTCTGCAGAAGAATTTCATCAGTCAATTGCAGAGAGAGAGGGGGTGGAATTGGTATTCAGCTACAAATCTGACACTGTTTCCCTGGGCTTGAACAAAGATATTAACTGGATGTCACATTATACAGACATTCTCCCCTGTCTCTAACAACTGCATTTTTACATCAAAAGCTAAGAAGGGGGACACTTGCAACTCCCTTAATTAACCTCATTAGCACCAGCCCTGCATTTGACAGGTACTTCTTTTTTTTTCCTCCCCCTTTTTTTTCTCCCCTTTATTTTAAATATTTTGTTTCTGTTATTTCCACTCCAGCTCATCATCTGATGAAGTGGGTTTTACACACAAAAGCTCATGATACATTTTGATGATATATTTTTGTGAGTCTCTAAGGTGCCACAGGTCTATTCATTTCTTTTCTTTTCTTTTCTTTTCTTTTTTTGTTGTCAGTCATATGGATTTTAGTTCATGGCTGACATTCCAACCATCCTGTAAAATGCTTCCCTGTGGCCTTTTGCCATGCACACAGAGATATCTCACTGCCAAGTCCCTATCCTAGCAGGGGAGGGGAAGGCTGCAGTGTGATCTCCCACCTCCATGCTGCCATTAGCCCATGCTAGCCACTGCCATGCTGGAGCCTCCACTTTTATCTATTTGTTTGCTTATTTATTGACAAATGAACTTTTACAGAATTTTAAAATACTGTGCACAGAATTCTTAATTTTTTGGTGCAGAATCTCTGCTGTGTAAGGGGATTGTGGTACTGGGCAGGGAAGTGTTGTGCTAGGCACATTGGCAACACAGGAATGGGTCTGGCAGCACAGAAATGGGGTTAGAGGCTCAGGGGGAGGGAAGTGCAGGGGTTGGCATCGTGGTGAGGTTGGGGTGAAGGGGTTGGCGCACAGGGGCACAGTGTAGGAATTAGCATGCAGAAGGGGGCCGGAGTTATTGGTAAAAGAAGAACAGGGTGAGGGTGCAGAGGTTGTGGAGCCCAAGGAAAACAGGGGGGGGGGGGGACACCATACTTGGGGGAGGAGCTGGGGCATCAAAATACAAGTTCGGCAGGACGCCATTTTCCCAAAGGCCGGCCCTGCATTAAGTTCTGTTTAAAGAGGGAATTCAAACAATAAAGTGCACAGCAGAGGGGCTGAAGTCCTCCTTTAAGTGGTTTTTCTCATCATCAACTTCCTTCCTATGTTTACATGGGGACGGCAACATTCTCATTATTGTGATCTTTCCCACACACAGATCTGCGACTAAATTTACAAACAAAAGCAACATTTTTCTTCCTTCACATTTAAATACAAGACATTTAGGAGTTCTTCCTGTAGCTACAGCTAATACAATACAGTTCAATTGAAAAGCAATGCACTACAGACTGTGCTTACCTCGCATCAATGAAGAGAGCTGGTTGCAGTAGAAATAAGCTTTTAAAATTCAAGAAGGAAGTTTGTGGCAATAGAAAACACATTCACATATACGAGTGCCCAGTTTCCTGTCTGCTTCTTCAATCTGAAATAAACGAACTTTATTCTTATCGATAACAGTGAAAGAGAAGTAGCATTTACAGGGCTGTTTCTCTTCTGGGTTTTCTACACGGTGCGCCTTCTGCAGAGCAACGGGATGGATTTCACTGACAAGAGCCTTTTGGACTGTGAAAATTTCAGGAAGCTATGAGAGGAAGGGGGGTTATTTAGCTTGTGGTACAGGCTGGGTCTTGGAACATGCTGCCCCATGCAAGTAGACAGACCTGTGCAAACCCTGCCCAAGCTAACATGCTAAAAATAGCCATGTGACCCTGATGGCCTGGATGGTACCTTGGGCTAGTAGCCACCCGAATATATATCCAGAGTGTTGGGCAGGACGGCACTTGGGCGCTAGCACATGGCTGATTGCTTGTGAAGGGATTTATACCTCCCAGCTGCTCTATAGAGATACCCAAAGTGGTTTCTTTCGGGCTAGTTTGATCACTAATGGGAGCTTTTGTGCTTTCAGTTCTGCGAAGTGGTGCAGTCAGACTGCAGCAGCCACTGTGCAAGTGGGAAAGGAGCTACAAGGGTGAAGAAAGACAGGAGTGAAGCTGCCATGGTTGACCCTGACTTGGTCAGGACATAGAATTTGAGGCCAGAAAGGACCTTTGTGATCATCCAGTCGGACCTCCTCCATCAAAGGCCACAGAACCCCGTCCAGCCTCTCCAGTCTTAACCCCTCCCTCCTCGAACTCTGGCTGACTTACTAAGGCCCCCAAATCATGATTTAAAGATTTCAAGTTACAGAGACCCTCCCCACCATTTACACTAGTTTAAACCTGCAAGTGACCTGAAGCTGGTATGAGAGTTACAAGGCCATCACTGTGATGTGCTGCAGTGTTTGTGTGGGGGATGGGGGAAGTAGAAACATGTTTGACAAATGATAGAAGATGGCAGCTTGTCATACGTTGTCATAGACACACAGCAGTGACACTGGCCCTCATTTTGCAAACTCCTACTTATATTTTAAACTTAAGTATCAGGTTGAAACTGAGAGCAACTCTCATTGAGATCCCAGGCCTGCAAAGGTTTGTGTTCATGCTTCACTTTAAGCACTGTAAATACAGCCATCAATGGGGCTACTGTTGGAATAATTCTTATTTATGTAGGGTATCACCACAACATTATTCAACCATAAATTCCTTTACTAAATCCAAAGGCTGAATGGTAGCTATACAGTTACAATTTTCGTGTCTTAAAACCCTAAAAATTAAGCAATTTGCTACATCCAAATAGTAAACAACCATTTATAAGCATTGGATCAAGATACTTACAAACAGGCTAAGCCCAGAATGCATAACCCATGATGGTTGGCTGCAACTTGCTTAGGAAGGAATTTGCAATGATCTAAGGATGTTAAGAATTGGGTAATTGACTAATCGAATAGTCAATGCATTTTTGCATTTAGTTGATAGGGCGCCTCTGCCTTTGAAGAGTAGCAACAGCGCTGAGGTTGTTGCTACTCATCAAAGGCAAAACTGCCGTATGGAGCCTGGGGTCAGCAGGGGACTCCCCCGCTGACCCCGGGCTCTGTGCGGCACTGCCACTTTGAAACGCTGCGACATTCCATGTAGTCTGGACGCTCTCTTGCGCAAAATCACATCGCTTTTCCAATGTGCTTTTGCAGTGTGGACACGCTCTTGCTCAAGAAGCTTTTGCAGAAGATCTCTTCCGCAAAAAGCTTCTTGTGCAAAAGGCCTGCAGTCTAGACGTAGCCTCACTTACACCAGGCTGGGATGGGGACCGGGTGCAGACTCTGATCTTGGGCCAAGTGGGAGGGGCTCCAGGCTTAGCCCAGGGTGGTAAAAGAAATAACAACCACCCATGTATGTGTTGGGTTGGGAGATGAGAGTGATGGACAGTGTGTGTTTGTGAGAATGACAGAGACACACAAAGGGTGTGAGACTGACAGACATTTGCATTGCAAATTCCCTCCATCCCCTTCTGTCTGTGTGGAGATAGGGTACAGAAGTGGGGGGAGGAGGGACACCCTGACAATTGTGCCCCCCCGTTCTGCCTCCCACACCTTGCACAGCCAGCAGGAGGCTCCCAGGGCAGCAGTTTCAAGTGGGGGAAGGGGCAACTGAAGTGCCAGTGCTTGATAGCTTCCTGGCCAAACCAGTCAGGATCACCTGTCAGAGGCTCCAAGATCTACCGGTAGATTCCGATCTACTGGTTGATGACCATTGTTCTAACCATTGCCAGGCCATGAGAAGATCAAGAGTAGAGCTTGTGGTTCAAATTTGGACTCATTTGGTCAAAGGATTCTGGAGTTACCTCATTCTCCATCCACCACAAACAGCTTTTCTTTAAAACACAAGTCTTCTGACACTTTTGAGCACTGACCTGGGAAAGCCCAGCCCTCCTCCTGTGTAGGCCATGCAGGAGCTCTTGAGGCACTGCTGCAGAGGGATAAAAATGCTCAGAGGTGGCTGAGGTCAGTTGACCCAGGCTCTTGATGTTTGGGGTCGAGGGCTGAAAAGCTGCCAATCAGACTTACGGCGAGGATGGAGGGCTCTTGCCTGAGGCCATGCATTTACCCAGTGTTTTGTAGCTCTGCAGCTTCAGCTCTGCAAATCCAAGTCAGATGATCCAAGCCAGCTGTGGCTGTGCCACAGGGTTTTTACCACAGTTTAGACATGGCTGCTGTGTGTCACTCAAGCCGAAACTCTGTATGTATTTTAATTGTTCTTTAATGTGGCCTCCAAGTGTGGGGTATCCATGTAAGCAAGTCAGTGGCCATGAGGAGAATGCGTTCACTATATCAGACTGACCTAGAGCAGCAGCATCTGTTTGGGTATGTGGGACTCCTGCTAAGAGTTCTGAAAAAGCCATGTCCTTCACCATCCCTCTGTCCTGCTCCTCTGTTCGTCATTCTCATCTGCATGTTCGGGCTCTTTTGTATACGTGCACCTCACCTTTCTGAAAAAGCCACATGCACCCAGAGAATGGGGAAAAACAGGGAATGCATGAGCGTGTGCTCACATACACGCACATTTTAGCCAGACAAACTGTCACTTTACCTGCACTAGCTTCTGAAAGAGTTAACTATAATGGAACAGAAACTGGGACCAGGAAAATATGTCTGTGAAACACAGAGGCATAGTGAGGGTGTTATGCACTTGGGGGGGAAGGCAAAATTTGTGCCTCCCCCCCTCACCGCCACCACTGTGCGGCGGTGTTATCTGCTTAAATGAAGCACATGAGATCTTTTACGGGGGGAAAGGCAATGCACCGCATTTATTGAGAATACAACAGTTGCATATGCTTTTCAATTACTCACACACACAAACATCCTGCATACACAATCCTGCCAGACGATGTTATAGTTACCAGTTCAGATTCTGTACCAATCTCATGGCCAGTTAGATTGATCACAGCGGGAGAGCACGACCTTTGTCGGTCGATCGATTCGATGCTCCTCTGGAGTTGGTGGCAAGATGAATCCAAAGTTCCATAGCTTAGCACTCTGCTTTTATAATCCTTTTCCTCTGTTGAAATCAATGTACAGTAAAACTCCAATTGTCTGGCATCCAGTGGTCCGGCACTCCCGATAGTCCGGCACCAACTGGAACCTGGAAGTGCTCCGGGCCAGCCGGACAATTGGAGCTGCTCCGCGCTGCTTTCCCAAGTCCGCTGCTGCCGCTGCTGAAACTGACCAGTGGCAGACATGGGGAAGAGGCGCAGAGCAGAGCAGCTGGGGTGCTGCCAGGTTGGTCCCGCAGCGCCGCCCCTTACCCCCCTGCTCGGTGCCCAGCAGCACCCCAGCTGCTCTGCTCCACGCCGCTTCCCCAAGTCTGCCGCTGCCGCTGCTGAAACTGACGAGCGGCAGACTTGGGGAAGCTGCGGAGCAGAGCAGCTGGGGTGCTGCCGGGTTGGTCCCGCAGCGCCACCCCTCACCCCCCTGTTTGGCGCCCGGCAGCACTCCAGCTGCTCTGCTCCACAGCTTCCCCAAGTCGCCGCTGCTGCTTGCAGCCCCAGCTGGCCTGTCGCCAGCGGCTGCGCAGGGCTTCCCCTGCCTCCCTGCAAAACGGAGGAAGGGTATGCCCCACGCCGCGCCGTTCCCCACCGACCCCCCCCAACCCCTCACAGCCCCCCTGCCAGAGTACCTCCTGATACTCCAGCATATCCGATAATCCGGCACCCCTTGGGGCCCAAAGATGCTGGATTATCGGAAGTCTACTGTATTCCGCTGTGTCAGCCTGTGACCGGAGTGTTATCTTTTTGGTGTCAATCGTTCCCAAACATCTCTTGAAGGCTCATCCTGTAATCAATCGTCTTTCAGGGGAGCTAGCTCCGCTCCGCTTCAAGGCCTGTCAATCTGCCAATAATCCAATCCCTCCTTATTATGGGTACGCATTGGTTGTTATAGAGGGCTTCTTTGAAGCCAGGTTGTCTAGTTTTCACCCACTCTCAACCTCCTTTTTCGGCCATCTGGTTTTCAGCAATAACTTTTGCACCTTATCTCGACACATTCATACCCTTTTCACACACATAAGCACTGTTACAAGGGCTCTCAAGGTTTTTCGGCACAACATCAACATCTGCATTGGCAAAGCAAAAGGCATTGTGAATCAAGCAATTAAGGCCTTAGCCTTCAACATTCAACATTCCTCTAGTCTCATTAACACAGACAAAATACCAAAACTATCTTTTTACTTAGGCCCATTTACTGAACTCACTAAACTTTAGGACAAAGAAATAGACATTTAACTAAAATAAATTAATTTAATAAAATATTAAATATGTATTAATATATACCTTATATTGCTATATTATTGCAATATTATCAAACTACATTACTGTATTACTAAACCTAAAATACAAATATAAAAAGAATAAAACTTTTAGTTCCAACAGCAGGGCCCTGAACCTGGCACATGGCTGAGCCTGACCCTGGGAGGAGGGGTTGGGGGGGAGTTTGTACCACATCTTCCACTGCCCCCTCCAGTTTGGGGCCGGGCCCACACACACACTAACTCACCGGTGGAGATGGAGGAGGGTCAGGCTGGGGGCAGAGAGGCAGGGAGGAGGTTCCAGCCGGGCGTGGTGGGTGGAAGAGGAGCAGGCAAGCCGAGGGATGACAGGGGAAGTGGAGGGGGACTAAATTGGTGCTCCCCCCCAGCATGGCACCTGGGGGCAACTGTCCTCCCGGTCTACTCTTGCTACTCCACTGGTGAAACATGCCTGAAAACTCCCCTAGGTCTGGAAACTGGGAGAATTCTTGTGCCTTAGCACGAACTCTAAAGTGCAGCATTATGTCTTGATATATGATGCTGACACAAATGTAACCCCCTCTTTCCTCCCTGGGTTACTCAGTAGCAGGCCACACACAATTGTGTGCTAGGGTGCCTCATGGTTTTACCATTAAAGGAGATCCTGAGTACCCTAGTGGTGATGTTGCATTGTTGGAGATTCTCTATCCACATCTTGCTGCGGGTTTATGCAGGCCCTTCTCAGCCACAGGCATAGCCAGGCTCTCTCCCCTCCAGGGACAATCACACCAACAGCCCCTGAAGCAGCCTGCTAGCAGCTAGCAGACTCTAGTTCCAACACAACAGTGCCTGGCCTGGAAAAGGCTCCACACCAGCAGTCTGCCTCCTTTCCCCAAAATGGAGCCCCTCCTCCCCAAACTCTCTCCCTCCATGCCTGGAAGAGAGCAAGCATTTCCCCTCCTTATTCCTAAGGGCACATGGGAGTTGTAGTCTCTAGGGCTAGATTGCCGCACAAAGGATCCTCCCAGTAAAAATCAGAGGCTCCTATAGTAAGGGGACTCACAAATGCCTATCTTGGATAATCAAAGTTTGGAGAGGGATACAGAAAAAATGGACTTTGTAGCTGTGGAACTGTGTAACATGACAAAAAAACCAAATTCAAAAATATGTAAACAATGAAAAAACATAACAGACAGTGATGGAGCAATTGGAACAGAATGGCAATTCCCCCACTAGATGCCTGAATGCCTTGAGTGGACCCCCTTTTCCCTCCTCCTGCCCTATGAAACTGAAAATGAAAGTTACAAGACCACTGCATTCCATAATCCCATAACTCTCCCTTCCCTGGGCCATGACCCCCTCCCTCCCACACACTTCCCCCCCCACAAAAAAAGACTCCAACAATTCCCCACCTCCAAGGTCAGACCAAGCACAGAGCAAATCCGTCTCTTATATTAAGGAGAGCCTACATAATGTCCATCTTGGATAATCAAAGGTTCGAGAGGGATATAGAAAAAAACTGACTTAGTAGCTGTGCAAAATCACTCCCCACTATGTTACATTAATGTTCTGCACAGACACACCAACAAATTCTCAGTCCCTCAGCAATGTGTGGCTTGTACTGCTCAGCACTCTACTGGACAACACAAGCTCATAGAAAGTCCATCATTTCATCAAAGGAATATGATATGCACAGACTCTGTTGTTTCAAGTGGTGATTCCCCAAAACTTCAACTCAAACACACTGGTTTAGATAAAACTATAAAATTAGTTTATTAACCACAGAAAGGTTGATTTTAAATGATTACAAGTAGTGAGGCATAAATGTTAGAATTACTTACAAGAAAATAAAAGTAAAGTATAACTCATGCCTAACTTAACAAGCAAAGTGAATTCAAAGCAAAGTCTTGCTCATCATGTTTCAACATTTTTATTGGCTGAATTTCTTTAAATCAGAATCCCTCACCCAGTCCTTCCTTTCTTCTTCAAGTGTAGTTGATGGGGTGGGTAAAGAGAAGAAGAGAAATAGTATAGTGTGAATGTTCTCCCTTCCTATATTCTTTCTATTCTTCGAGACTCATCACCAGCTGAGGTTCAGGAACTACAAAGTCTGTGTAGACAGGAACCCCAACTCCTTCTTTGTCAAGATGTACATTTTTCAAGCACATCCTCTTTCCTGCTGAAGAGTGCCACTTAAATAGGCGATGATGCTTTTGATTTCATTCACACCTGGCTGAAGCATCAGCTTCCTTTGGTATCCCAGGAACTGGTTTGTGGCTGTTCCTCAGACTTGGAACTTATCTTAGTAATACCATATAAACGAATCCTATAACTTTACATACAATATGGCTGCACATATTTTACCAGGGAAAATTATGAGTTTTCAAGTGAACATAGGGATACAGACTGTGGCAGATTGCCAGTGTCTGTGAGGAAAAAGAGCCCTGAATTTGTACGAGAGGGCCAATGTTTCCTCTAAGCTGCACAGTAACAGGGCCCTGCAGCTGCTTAATGAACTCCACTCAGCCAGTGTCTCAAGTCTCCGTGTATGGGTGACTCGCTGCTCTGTCCTCAGAAGGGAGCTGCTGTTGTTGCTGAGGGAGAAATGCCTCTCCCCCAGCCACACAGCTAGGTGGGCAGAGCTGTGAGCTCCTGGCTGGGCAGAGCTTATTAAGAAGCTGTAGGGCTATGTTACTGCACAGCTTAGAGGGAACCTTGCAGAGGTTCCCTCTTCTTGGGAGCCTCCAGGTTCTGTAAGAGAACCTAGGATATTTTGGAGTCCCCATTAGTTTTGTAAACAGGTGAACATTAGGGTAACATACTGTTAAACTATGAGTCTAAAAAAATAACTTTGAAAAGGTTAATTTAATAAGTTTAGGCTCTGTAGAATCTGAGCATATGATGCAGCAAAATAAATACATCATATGGGCCTGATGTCTGACACTGTGCTTTAAAGGGAAATCAATTCCCACTTAATACCTCTTAAATCATTAGGGGTTTTTTAAGAGAGTCAAAAACTGTCTCAAGATTAGTTAATCCTCCATAAGCCTTGCATTTCAGATACTTAAATATTATCAGTTAGAGAAGAGATAATATATAGCAATGCTTAGCAGAATGAGTCCAACCTCCCAGTGCATCACAAAAATATACCACATAAATTTTGCAATCCCAGTCCGTATTTTACAGTTGATTGTATGGCGCTGCGATAGAAGCAATGCAATGATGCTTTGTCTGAGTGGCCTCTGAGGGCTGAATGCAATTGACAAACCAGGTTTTGCCTTCTGCAAAAATTTCAACTCTTTGGCTGTTCTTTCATCTACGTGGCTTTCAGACAAGCTGTGAAAACAAAAATGAACACTGAACAAAAAACTGGAAGTCAAATTTGTGAATATTTAATTGACAATATAATTTAATTAATCTTAATAAATAGGGTGACCATAGTTCCCAAAGGGTAACAGGACCCTGCAAGGGGCTGGAGTGGCCTCAGTCACTTACCCGAGAGCTTCCCCACTGTCTCCATGGGGCTGGCATCCCTGCTTGCCAAAGCCTTCACCCCCATCTACCCGATGTTCATGGCTGGGGCTGGTGGTGCTGCTCACCCAAGCCCTGCCTGCCCCCCACATGAGGCTGGGGCTGGTGTCACTGCTCACCCAAGCCCCACTTGCCTCCCCTGCATGGGCCTGGCATTGCTGCTCACCCCTCTGCCCATTGCTCTGCACTGATCAAACTGGCAAGCGCAAATGGGGGAAAAGTTGGGGCTTTAAAAAGGGACTGTCCCAGCCAAACAGGATGTAGGGTCACCCTGTTAAGAGCACTTGTAATTTTAAAAGCACAGACGCCAGGGAAATCAGTGCTAACGTTACAGCAAGAAAAGACAATTTTGGAAAGTATAAAATGGCAGAATTAAGGTCCCCCCAAAATGACTCTGCCATCCTGTGCACCCTCCATGTCAGGTAGATGTGTGTGTGTACAACAAGCATCAGCGAGCAACATGGTGAATACTAGACAACTTGGCAGTTCAATCATGAATATCTCAAACCCCATTTACTGTGGCGTTTTATCTGCAGACATCTTAAACCCCATCCAACACAATCTCTCAGCTGAATGTACCTAAGGGTATGTCTACACTACAAAGTTAATTCGAAATAACAGCAGTTATTTCGAATTAACTTTAATAGTGTCTATACATGCAAACCGCTATTTCGAAATTAATTCAAAATAGTGGAGCCCTTATTTTGAATTTGGTAAACCTCATTCTACGAGGAGTAACACCAAATTCGAAATAGCTATTTCGAATTAAGTACTGTGTAGACACTTAATTCAAAATAGGGGGCCTCCAGCCCTTCCCAGGGAGCCCTGGTGGCCACTCTGGGCACAACCAGGAAAATTTACTCTCCTCTACCCCAGCCCCAGAGACATTAAAGGGGTAGACCCTGGCCACAGTGCCTGTTCCAGCTCCAAGCCTGCCAGCCCAGAGCCAGCAGTGGCCACCGGGGCCCCTGACCCAGTGGCCCCAAAACATGAGCCAGCAAGCCACTGGCAGCCAGCCCTCCACCGCTCCCCAGGAGCAGTCTGCCAGCTCGCAGGAGCCTGACAGGAGCTGGAGAAAGCGGGCGCCTTCCTGGTCCAGGGTGGAGATCATGGACCTTATTCAGGTTTGGGGGGGATGCCCCCAACATCCATGATCTCCACACTAGACGGAGGAATGCGGCCGTCTATGGCAGGATAGCTGCCAGCCTGGCCACCAAAGGACACATGTGAACCCAGGAGCAGGTTAGCATGAAAGTCAAGTTGGTCTGGCGAGACCCCCCAGCCCTGAGCTTCCCCTCCCTCTTCTTCCCCTTGCTTCCCCCTTCCAGCTCCCTCCTCCCAGGTTTCCCCAACCCCTCTCCCATTCTCTCTTCCCTTCTCCCACCTCCTTTTCCCAGTCTCCCCAGAGGTCCATTCCCCCCCGCCCCAGTTTTGTTCAATAAACCCAGTTTCTATTTTTGAACATACGTGTCTTTTATTTGACATCAGGAAGGGGGGCTAGGGAGGGGTAAGTGGAAGGACGTGAGGGAGGAATGGGGCACAAGCCCCCAATGGGGAGGACCAGGGTGGCTCTGAGGGCTCCTCGGGGTGGACGCTCTCCCTCATGGCCTCCTGGATCTTGACAACCCCCCGATGGACCCCCCGGATGGCAGCCTGCAGCAAGTGCAGCCGGGCTGATGGCAACAACCCCACGAGATGCACCGGTGTGCCCAGGGGCAGCTCTGGCTCCATGTGGCCAAGTGCTGTGGTGTCC
This sequence comes from Rafetus swinhoei, assembly GCA_019425775.1. Lineage (NCBI taxonomy): Eukaryota > Metazoa > Chordata > Testudines > Trionychidae > Rafetus > Rafetus swinhoei. The sequence continues at coordinate 15,055,977 of CM033446.1, read as the reverse complement.
CAAGTGTGGGCACTCAGGGCACTCCAAGACAGGACTGCTTTGCTATCCCTCATCGAGGTAGACAAGCAAGCGGGGAACCCTGAGAACTGTCTGTCCAGGGTGGGGGTAGGGTCCCTTTAAGCACGGAGCTCAGTTAGCCTCAGGCAGCAGCCCCACACATTAAGTCCTAACCTGATGTCCTGCCAGCACTGGTTCTGGCCAGCCTTAACTCAGTGTGGATGCGCTATTTTGAAATAGAAAAACGCTATTTTGAAATAGTTTTTGTGTATAGATGCGTTATTTCGAATTAGCTTAATTCGAATTAACTATTTCGAATTAAGTTAATTCGAAATAGCACGGTAGTGTAGACATACCCTAACTGACCAGCTAACGAAGAGATGTCAGATGTTCACTGCAGAGGGAAGCTGGATCACTGTGGAGAGTGAATGGTCAAAATGGTTGTCAAATATCCAGGGGCTGACAGGAGGAATGTCTGTCAAGGAGTGGGAGGGACATTGAGAGCTCTTTTTTGTTTGTATATAGGAGGAATCAAATCACTGCTTTTCTTTTCTTGTAAGGTTTGGACTTACTGTACAAACATGAATTAATTTAACCTCATAACACACTTGTGAGATAGTGTAATGCTGAGCGTCAGAACCAAACCTAGGATCTTTGGAGCTTAGCGCATGAGCCCCTATAGCAGGGGTGGCCAACCAGTTAGAGACTAAGAGTCAAAATAGCTGGGAATATCGTGCAAAGAGGCACGTATTATATATTTATTTTTATCTAGATAGATAGATAGATAGATAGATAGATAGATAGATAGATAGATAGATTACACAAAATGTAGTGATAAAATAACGTTACAGGACATTTCGGACAAAAACCGAAATGTCTCTAGTCACTTAAAAAATTCACAGCTAGTCCATAGATCTTCAGAGAACTTGACAAGGAACAAATATCAAATTAAAAAAAAAAACTTAGAAAATACAGTAATATTCTCACACTAAAAATATCCCCACCATGTGTTTTAAATGTAATACTACTGCCCTATTACGTCCTGTGAGTTTTTTAATATTGAACTGAACTAAGAAGTAAATTAGCATAATTTGAAGTGCCTGTTTCACTCCAGCTTGTTGATCTCTGGTATGGTTTCCTCTTTTTTTTTTTATTTATGAAGATTATGGCTTTTTTATAGTTCTAAAAATTCAGGTCTGTCCCAGACTGCAAATATGAGAGGTTCAGAAACAATAAGGGAGAGACTCATATCTCAGAAAAATTGCTTCTGCCTGGCAAACAAGAGCCTTTGAATTTTCTTTAAAGAAACACAGTGTAAACCAGTTACTTTGCTGATTCTTTTTTTTGCCCTGGAATTTAAATATGACATCTGTGTTGGCTGCCTTATTCTGCGTCCATGAAGACTTTGAGTTTAAGGTGCTTCAGTCCCCCCCTTACCTCCCCTGCTCTAAGCCAATGCACCCACCTCTCCTCCAGAGCCAGGCACCCCAGCCCCCGCTCTAACCCAATCTGCCTCTACTCCCCCGGAGCCAGGCACTCCCAGCCTCCCTGCTCTAACCCAATGCACCCACCCCTCCCCAAGAGCCAGGCACCTCCCGCCTCTAACCCAATGCCTGGGTCTCACCAGAGCCATAGCCACAGCCATGCGCTTCTCCCCTCCAGGTGCTGGGGCCTATGAGCAGAGCAGCTATGAACAGTCCAGGTGAGTGGCTCCAAACTAGCAAGAGCCACATTTCTTTGAGCAAAGAGCCACACGCGGTTCGATAGCTGTGGGTTGGCCACTCCTGCCCCATAGCTTGAGCTAGAAGCCAGCTGGCTCTTGGCTAAAGCTGTAGAGAAAACTAATTCTTTATCTCTGTAAATCAGGGGTGGGGAACCTTTTTGGATCAGGGGCCACTAACCCACAGAGATATCAGTCAGGGGCCACACAAAAGTGAGAAGCAACACACACACAGTTTGAGAAAACTGCAAAAGATCTCACACCATCCGACTACAATGAGACCACACAATGCCAACAACTGAGAAAGCAATTTTTTGATAAAGTTTGTATGGATAATACTGTCTTAGATTTGAGTGCCAGGGACAAATTTCGCTCATAGTGCTTCTATCCTACCATGGATAAACTTATTGTTGAGATGGTCATTCGACAAGCAGAAAATGTCGCATTGAATGAAAGGTTCAGTTTTCTTGTGAATAAATCAATGTCGGTGCTGAAGTTGCCTCTAGAGCAGGAGTGGGGAACTTCAGACCCAGGGGCCAGATGCAGCCCTCGGCTTACTCGATCCAGTCCCAAGGCTAATGGCCCCTGCCTTGGGGAAGCTGCTCTGGCTTTCAGTCCTTCTACTGCCCCACCATGGAGCGGGAGCACACAAGATTTATTGTGTGCTAGGCTCTGATGTGTGAGGAGAATGTGGGGAGTGTCCTTCTCCTTCTCAGTCAGGGGCCACATCAGTGAAGGGTTTTGGGGGTCTTTGGGGGTTTTGGTTTTTGCTTCTCACTTTTATGTGGGCCTCAATTGATTTTTCAGTGGGTCAATGGCTCCCGACCCAAAAAAGTTCCACACCCAACCTCTAGAGCAGTGTTTCTTAAACTGTGTTCCATGGCACACGAGTGTGCCGCGAGGCAGTCGGAGGTGTGCCGCAGAGAACAACAGCGTTCAAAATGTCCACCCTTAAAGGGACAGGTGACGTTTTCCCCCCTCAATAACTTTCCCCCCGACCCTATTTTTTTTTTTTTGTTTGGTGTTCCTCCGTCTTAAAAAGTTTAAGAAACACTGCTCTAGAGCAAGTAGGTATCTTAGCCTTCAGATCTTGAACATGCATTTACAGATGAATTTCTATTGTTCTCATATATGTATGCAGAGAAGAAATCTGTGGCAGCAATAATCAGTGCACAGATAGCTGATACACTGGTGACAAGTTTTCCAAATGTCAACATTGCTTTCCTAATGTCCGTCTCATCTAGGGAACAAATGGTGAAAGGGAGCTCTCTTTTTCAAAATTAAAATGTATAAAGAATTGTCTTCAGTCTACCATGGGACAGAAAAGACTATCTTCCCTTGCACTGCTTTCAACTAAGAGTGAGCTTTTGAAGAAAAAAATGACATTAGATGATATAATCTGTGATTTTGCTAACAAAAAGAGTTGCAAAGTAAATATTGAATTGTATGTTATACCTATATGTTGTCTGTTGACTACAGGTTTAATACACCTGCATTTAATTGATCTTCATTATTTGCACATGAATTCTAATAAAAATAGCAAATTATTAAATGAGCTAGCAGTTTTCTTTTCTTATTTTTGAGTTAATTATGAATTTTTTTTAGGCCCTAAATTTTTCATAGGCCCTAGACGCTGTGCCTAATGGATAATCTGACTCTGCTGCTGAGTAGTCACTACTAAATATAATTATATGTACCACACAGAAAGCCATGGGTACAATCCAAAGACTTCCAATGGCAGCTAGGGTTTCTGAGCCGAAACCCAGGAAGTGCAAGAGGAATGATCACATAAATGTTCTGATGACTCCTTTAAACAGAATCCAACCTTATGTGACATTAATATTGACAACTTTGAAGATATAGCCAAGGACAAACCTGTGAAGAGATCTGCTATCAATAAAGATTGTAAATACTTTGAGGAAGACAAATGAGAAAAATGTATTGAAAAAACTGGCCAAATGTCATGCAAAATCTTCCTGGGCACCTGCACATTCCTGTCTGACATTTGTTTGTGATCTTGCTCTCACAGATTAGGTAAACATAAAAATGCTTAATGCTGAGACATCATCAGGTATAGATAAATTTGGCAACAATTGGTTTGTTGGGTGATCAAATGCAAATAATACTGCTATGATTTGCAATACACAATGGAAGAGGTTAACCTAATTGAACCTTGCATTATTTGATGAATGTTTTGAAAATCAAATTAGTTTTTAAATTGTTTTGTAAAGGTTTCATGAGTCAAAACAAAATTCTACGAGTTGGCTGGAAACATTTCAATTAGAACTGTTTAGAAAAAGTTTCCCACTCCCCATTCTCAAAATAAAAAAAACTCTCACAGGTTGCTAGACAACATTCACAAAAGCAAAAAATATTTTGGTTTTCAACTAAAAGTGTGTTTTTGAGTGTTCTATCCTCTGAAGAAAGAGTGAGAATTTGAGGGGAAAATATTTTATATGCACATTTTCACTTTGCTCTAAACTCTATTTTCTCTCTTTGGGAAATGCCACTAGTTTGATATTTTTATATATCTCAAATTGCAGAGGACAAAATAGTAAAGCTTTTCACATACAAAATATTCAGGAAAATTTGATCTCAGTATGTAGAAAAGCTTTGGTCCTACATTTTTCATATAAATGAAAGGTCGACATTACTGTTTCTTTCAGAGCTGCTGTTGTGTCTCTTGGAATCCCTCCTACCTCTCTCAGGCTATGTCTACACTGCGGGGGAGGGGGGAAGGCGGTTTCGGAAAAAGATACGCAAATTGCAAATTGCAATTTGCTTTCCTTTTTCTGATTATTTTTTGGAAGAGGCTTTTCCAGCCTTTGGCCTGTCTACATGGGTTTTTACCAGATGTGGGAAAAACCTCCTCTTTCAGAAGAGCCCTTATTCCTCATAAAATGAGGAATACAGGGATTCCGAAAGAGCACGCCCGCTTTTTTCAGAAACTGTAAACTCTGTATTGTAGACATAGTCTCAGTGCCACTGGCACAAGCACCATGGCGTGACTGTCTCCCAGGATGCACCACAGGCTATTCCTGTGACTGAGTTCTGCAGTCCAGGCCCATCATGGAGGGCAGATAGTGGAAGTGGAATACAGGCCATAAATGAGAATGGGGAAATAAGGGACCCAAACAACAATTCCCATAGGGCACTGCAGCTGTTCAGACAGACACAACGATTAACATTGACCTGAACTGAAACAAAATGTTTTCATTTGATTTTCCTTACAACAACAAAGTCAAAAGAGCTTTGCAAAAATTAACATTTTCGTGTGGAAAGTTTCAATTTGGAGGAAACCAGATTTTCCTATCAAAAATATATCAGTGGGAAAATCCAGATCAGCTCTTTAATGGGGGAAAGTAACTTACATTTCTTACAGGTACTGTCCTATCACCACCCAGGTTGCCTTGAAGGTGCCTTTGAGTGGGTGGGTGGGGGAGTTGGCAATATAACAATATCTGTAAGACATGTAGGTGTGGGGGGAGTGCAGGGGACTCAAGGTAGAAGGCCGAGGTGTGTGGGGTGGGGAGAGGGGAGAGTTGCAGGAGTTCAGGCAGGAGGCTGGGGATGGGGAGGCAGGAATCAGAGTTGGGGTGTATGAAAGGCTCAGGAAAGGGGGGTATGAGGAGGGGCTCAGGACAAAGGACTGGGGGGCTCAGGGAAGCAGGGATATGGGAGGTGCAGGATTCAGGAGAGGGGACTCAGGGCAGGAGGGTGGGAGTGTAGGGCAAGTGGGGGAGCAAGGGCATTTGGGAGCTGACAGTTTCTGTGATTAGGGGGGTGAAGGCAAAGTGCAAAACCTGCTGCATTCCTCTGCCCTTCCCCAGGCAGCTGGGAGTGCCTCTAACCTTCCCTCCCCCCCCACAATAGCATCAGGGAAGCAGAGCTTGGGGCTAGGGGAGTCCCAGACAGGGAGGGAGGAGACACCCCAGGCAGCTCCTTTAACATGCTTGGCTTCTAGCATAGCAGCCTGCAGGAAGCCTGGAGCTGGGCTGGGATCACCCTGCCCCCTTCTGCCCCTCACCCTGCAGCCAGGTGCCAGCCAGTGGGCTTCTTCCCGGAGCGCCGCAATGGGGCACACCAGCTTACTTTCGCCTCTGAGCTCTGTTAACTGTTGTTAAAAACATGTGGGGGAGACGCTGCCTCAGCCCAGAAAATCTTTCTCTTTGTGAGAAACACGCACACTGGGGAGAATTCTCCCTCCATTTACAGCCCCTTAGCTACATACATGGCAGCAATAAATATGGCAGCAACACCCCCTTCGCTGGCCGAGGGAAATCCCCCTGCTGCTAGCATTGTGCCAGACACTCCCAGGCTCCTTAGTGCACCCTGGAGTAGGATTTGGAGGAGCAAGGTTGCCTTACCCAGAGGTGTGGAACCTAAGGCCTAGGGGCTGGATGTGGCCCCTGGCTTGCCTGGATCCTACCCCCAAAGCTTGGGGCTCCCTCCAGTATTGGGGAGACCAAATCGGTGCTCCAGCTCCACGGGGTTGGAGCACACAAAATCTACTAGCCTGGGTGCCCCTAGGCTCTGAACGTGGGGAGTCTTTCACCTTCTCAGTCAGGTTAAACTAAACAGGTTAGTTTATCTGTTTGTTTGTTTTGCTTCTAACTTGTGTGCAGTTCCCACCCCTGCCTTTTACTGTCACTTCTTTCAGGCCCTAACCAGTCTGGGCTCAAAATGGCAGCTTAAAGCCTCTTTGGCCCCCTCCCTTGGGTTGCTCTTGTGTGTGCAGTGCCTCCTATATCTATGGAACACACTCCCGCCCTCAGCCCAACTCCCATCATTGGTTCATGCAGCCCAGACACAGCCAGGTGACCGGAAGCCCGACACACACTGCGACGACGGATTCCTTGGATACAGAAAAGCAGCAGTCACTTACTCCAGCTTCTCTAACTTGCAGTTTGGGTGTCTGAGTCCTTCGCACAGAAGCTTCACCCCTGAGCCAGTCAGGTTATTACCGCTCAGGTTCAGCTCTCGCAGGGACTGGTTGGTGCTGAGCAGAGAGGAGAGATCTCCGCAGCAAGCATCAGTGAGACGGCAATCCCAAACCCTGCAGAGACAGAGATGGGCAGAGTGAACAGGCAGCAGGGTGACCATGTATTGATTTGATAAGGACAGTCCTGATTTCTGAGGCTTTGTCCTCCAGAGAATGGATTTTCATGTGGCTGTTACCATAAGATTCAACATACAAAACCCATATTTGCCTGCCCCAAAGCCTGTGCATACAATTTAGTAACTGTACATCCACTTGCTCCTGCAAACGTAGGTGATTTCACAAGTGAAAATAGGACCTCTATTATCAGTGTGAAATTAGCGGGCCCCGGGCCCCTTTGAAAAGGCTGGTTTAACAAGGAAATTCTCAAGGAACCCAGCAATGACTTACACTAGTTTCTGCAGTTTACATCTGGCATGTTTCAGTCCTTCACACAGAAGTTTGATTCCTGAATCTCCCAGTCTATTCCCCGCTCAGCTCCAGCTCCGTCAGGGACTGGTTTGTCCTGAGGGCGGCAGAAAGATCCTTGCAGCAAGCAGCTGTGAGACTGCACTGCCACAACCTGCAAAGGGAACAGAGAGAAAAACAACCGTCTCCTTCCAGAAAGGTGTCAGTATTCATTTCACTTCACTTCATGCCCTGACACTTCCTAAGTTCTGATAAACTTGGTAGTATCAGTGTCTATAAAGCCTCTATGCCTGTCATCAAATTAATTTTAATTATTACAATTAATTATGTAATGAGTTCCTGATTCAGATTTTATTTGAACACAATTCAAGAAAAATTTCAGAATATTTCAGAAAATGTCCTACAAAAATACAGAAATTGGATAATCATCTGATAATCTGACATTCACCTTCTGAGCATGTCCTCTCACCTGCCCAGCGGTGACTAGCTGCTCTAGTCATTGAATGTCGAATTAGGCATGGCTTGTGGAGAGCTCTCTCTTTTGACCTTGCTCAGGACAGAAGAATGTGAGGAAGAGCAGAATGACTATGGGCTGATTTACACTATGGGAGAATCATAGAATCCTAGGGCTGGAAGAGACCTCAGGAGGTCATCGAGTCCAGCCCTCTGCCCAAATCAGGACCAACCCCCCCAAATAAATCATCCCAGCCAGGGCTTTGTCAAGCCGGGACTTAAAAACCTCTAGGGATGGAGAGTCCACCACCTCTCTAGGCAACCCCTTTCCAGTGCTTCCCCACCCTCCTAGGGTGTGACGGATCGGGCCGGGTCTGGGCACCGCTGAGGGCGTCTGCTCAGGGCGAATTGCTCAAAACAAGGGCTCTTTACAGCCCCAGACTGGAGACCTTCCCAAACAGGTCACAGATCAGTCACACCAAGCAAAACCCCTCAGACACGCCAGCTCCCCCTGTGCTGCAATCAGTCCTGGGCCTAACACACAGGTGAGGGGTAATAAAACCCAATCCCAGCTACCCCGAACGGGTTCCTCCAGTCCCAAGAAACCAGTCACAGTTCCCAGTCTATTTACACTTTGGATCTTACCCACAAGATCACGCTGAGCCAATCCTTTAGAATCTAAAATCTAAAGGTTTATTACTAATAGAAAGAAAAGCATGAGAGTAAGGTTGTTAAGGAGAATACATTACATGCATCGAATCACCTAGTTCTTGATGCAGGCTCTTAGCAGAGATGTTATAAACTGCTATCTTAAAAGTCTCTGGTATACATCCTATGTCAGGATGGGTCCACGATTCTTCCCAGTTCTGTCCCTCACAAGGCTGCATCTGGGATCAGAAGCAGAATTGCAGACAAAATGGAGATTGTCACATGGCATTTATATACCTCTCCTGGCATCTTCCTGGCCAGAGCAGGTTGCATGGTCCAGTGACCTATCCCTGTGCCATATGTCAGCGGTCATCAGATACTGGCTGGTTTGCAGGTATCCAGATTTCCAGATGCATTCCTCAGGTATGTAATGGTACCTAGAGAGCCTTGTCCCTGGAGCCTTGCTAATTAGCATAGTCACTGGCTGAACATTCTTTGCCCATTGCTGTTTCAGACAGAGAGTTTTCCAGCATAAGCACAGAGTACATATTTATAACTCCACATACAGATATCATAGAAGTACCGTAAAATCGTGAGTATAATGCGCACTTTTTTCCCGTTTTTTTTAACATCAAAGTCGGGGTGCACATTATCCATAGGAGGTTTTTTTTTTAAGTTTTCATTTGGCGGTTCCGCGACAGTTAATTAATCTCTGGACACCAGAGGTTAAGTTGATTTTTATTAGCATCGACAAGCAACTATATACACAGTTTCAAAAAGGTAAGTTAAACAAATTAAATCAAAACTGCAGTGCAAACAAGCAAATATGTTAATTGATCTTCTACTCATCTTTGAAGCCCTCGAATTCGCTTTTGTTAGAATCTTCCTCGAACAGACGAGCAATATCTTCCGGGGGTATAGCCCTCGACTTCTACTCATCTTCGAAGCCCTCAAATTCGCTTTTGTTAGAATCTTCCTCGAACAGATTCTTCCGGGGTATAGCCCTCAACATCTTCATCCAGGTAATACAAATCATTGTCATCTTCGCATACCGGTAATTCACCCTCGGCCGATTCATCGTCGCTCGGCTCCATCCACAGGGCATCATCCTCACTGCCATCCATAGCATTAGAGATGCTGCATTTCAGAAACCCCCTCCTTATCATAGCGGGATCAAGTTCAAGCCAGATATCCGCTATCCACTGGGTAACATCTTGCAGCGTTGGTGTTCGCATACATCCACCTGCAGTAAATGTATGTTCACCTTCCAACAACCAGGTGTTCCATTTCCTGCGTAGTGCATCTTTCATTGGCTTGTTAACTGTCATGTCAAGCGGCTGCAACATTTTGGTCATTCCACCAGGAATAATTGCCAAATCTGTTTTGTCCTACTGAAGCCTTTTCTTGACAGATGGCATACGATGACACCGAAATGCATCCAAAACTATTAGAGACCGCTTTCTCATAAGTCCACCCGGCTGCTTCAACCAAACCATCTGTAGCCAATCAAGCATTAAAGCTTCGTCAATCCAGCCTTTAGGGTGAACACGCACATGAACGGTGTTCGGGAATATAACATTCTTTGGCATTGTCTTGCGCTTGAACACAATGTAAGGAGGCAGCTTCGTTCCATCGGCCATGCAAGCAAGCATTAAGGTAAACCTAGACTTTTCATGGCCTATGGTAGCAATGGAGATGGTCTTGGCACCTTTCACTTCAAGCGTTCTGTTGTAGGGATTATCGAAATTTAATGGTGTTTGATCCACGTTACCAGTTAATGAAAGGTTGTAGCAGCGCTGCTTGCGTAGTTTTATGATAAACTTTTGGAACTGTAGTAACTTGGTGTCTGAGTCCATGGGTAGCTTCTGTGCGATGGGTGTTCGGCGTCGGACCAATAAGCCATGGCGATTCATGAACCGATCGCCCCAGCCATACGAAGCTTTAAACCTGGCTGTGTTAGCGCACGTTTTGGCAATGGTCAAAGCCTTCATTCTAACCTCCACAATGCTAACACCACTGCCTTGCTGTCTACGCTCAGCAATCCATTCAACCAGCTTGGCCTCCAACTCAGGATATGCAGCGCTTTTACCTCGCTCAGCCAGTTTTCATCCGAGGCAGCGCTTGCAGGCGCTTTTTCTGCCGTCTCCAAAGCCGAATGTTAGACTCTGCTATGTCATCAAATTCACGGCTGGCAGCTCTGTTGCCATGAGCCTCAGCATAGCTAACAACTTTAACTTTTTCAGCGGTCGTGTAAGATCGCCGACAACTCATGGTATCCCAAAGAGAGCATGGAAACGCCATGCACTATATACTCGTGTGCTCACGCATGATTACCCAGCAATACAAAAAGGCAAGACAAAATACGGCAAAGTCGGGTTGCGCATTATAGATAAGAGTTCAGTTTATTCCGGGAGTCTGACGTTTAAAAGGAAGGTGCACATTATGCATAGGTGCACATTATACTCGCGATTTTACGGTACATGAATATCATATACAGAATCAGTCAAACATAAGTTTCATTTGACACCTCACATGGCCCCCTTTGTACAGACTTTTGGGGCAAACACCTCCCGCCATGGGTGCAGCAATGATCTTTAAAATCAGGAGGTCATTGAGTCTAGCCCCCTGCCCAAATCAGGAACAATTCCAAATAAATCAGCCCAGCCAGGGCTTTGTTAAGCTGGGACTTAAAAACCTCTAGGGATGGAGCTTCCACCACCTCTCTAGGCAACCCATTCCAATGCTTTCCCACCCTCCTAGAGAAATACTTTTTCCTAATATCCAACTTAGACCTCTCTCACTGTAACTTGAGACCATTGCTCCTTGTTCTGCCATCTGTCACTACTGAGAACAGCCTCTCTTCATCCTCTTTGGAACCTCCCTTCAGGTAGTTGAGGGCTACTATCAAATCCCCCCTCACTCTTCTCTTCTGAAGATTAAATAAGCCCAAATCCCACAGCCTCCCCTCATAAGTCATGTGCTCCAGCCCCCTAATCATTTTGGTTGCCCTTCACTGGACCCTCTCCAATGCATCCACGTTAGGGATATAATAGTGTACTCGATTAACCGATTAACTGATAAGCTAAAGCATATAGGTTAATGCTATAGACTACACTCATTTCTCTCGCTTCTCCTGCCAGTAAATTTTTTGGCATTCTGGCCAGCAGCCCAGCTCAGTTCTGGCTTGTTTTGAGTCTGGGATCTATCCCCACTGCAGCTCTGCATTTAAAATGTATTAGGAGCCAGGCAGGCAGGCAGCCCGGCTCAGTTCTGGCTCATGCTGGTTCTGGAAGCTCAACCCCCTCCCTACCGCAGATAGGGGCTGGTTTTTAAACTGGCTCCCTTTGTGGACCAGTTTCCGCCTGGCACCCTGCACTGCTGTCTCTGATATGGAGGCAGCAGCAGTCAGGATATGTAGGGAGCAGCACAGAGTGGCAGGGGGTTCCTTGGAAGTGGGGCTGGAGTGCACTGGCTGCTTGGCCTCACCCCTGGGGACTATAGAATAGTCAACTAACAGATAAGAATTCATGAGGTTAATCAACTATTGAATTAACCGATATTTAACATCCCTAGTCTACATCCTTTCTATAGTGTGGGGTCCAGAACCGAATGCAATACCCCAGATGTGGTCTCACCAGAGCCAAATAAAGGGGAATAATCACATCTCTGGATCTGCTGGCAATGCTCCTCCTAATGCACCCTAATATGCCATTAACCTTCTTGGCTACAAGGGCACACTGTTGACTCATATCCAGCTTCTCATCCACTGTAATCCCCAGGTCCTTTTCTGCTGAACTACTACTTAGCCAGTCGCTCCCCAGCCTGTAACAGTGCTTGGGATTGTTCCATCTTTGTTGAACCTCATCAGATTTCTTTTGGCCCAATCCTCCAATTTGTCTAGGTCACTCTGGAGCCTATCCCTGCCCTAAAATGTATCTACCTCTCCCCCTACTTTAGTGTCATCTGCAAAGTTGCTGAGGGTGCAATCCATTCCCTCATCCAGGTCATTTATAAAGATATTGAACAAAACAGGCTCTAGAACTGATCCTTGGGGCACTCTGCTTAAAACTGACCACCAACCAGACATCGAGCCGTTAATCACTACCCATTGAACCTGATGATTTAGCGAGCCTTTTAGCCACCTTGCAGTCCATTTATCCAATCCATACTTCCTTCACTTGATGGCAAGGATACTGTGGGAGACTGTATCAAGAGCTTTGCTAAAGTCAAGATATATCACATCCACTGACTTCCCCATTTCCACAGAGCCAGTTACCTCATCATAGAAGATAATCAGGTTGGTCAGGCATGACTTGCCCTTCGTGAATCCATGTTGACTATTCCTGATCACTTTCCCCTCTTCCAAGTGCTTCAAAATGGATTCCTTGAGGATCCCTTCCATGATTTTTCTGGGCACTGAGGTAAAGCTGACTGGTCTGTAATTCTCTGCATTGTCTTTCTTCCCCTTCTTAAAGATGGGCACCACATTTGCCTTTTTCCAGTCATCTGGGAACTCTCCCGATCTCCACGAGTTTTCAAAGATAATGGCCAAAGGCTCTGCAATGACAACAGCCAACTCCCTCAGCACCCTCGGATGCATTAAATCCGGACCCATGGATTTGTGTATGTCCAGCTTTTCTAAATAGTTCATAACCTGTTCTTTCTGCACCAAAGGCTGCCCACCTCCTTCCCAAGTGTTGCCTAGTGCAGCAGTCTGTGGGCTTACCTTGTCTGTGAAGACAGAGGCAAAAAAGTATTGAGTACTTTAGCTTTTCCCACATCATCTGTCACTCGGTTACCTCCCTCATTCAGTAAGGGCCCCACACCCTCTCTAATCACCCTCTTATTGCTAACATGCCTGTAGAAACCTTCACATCCCTTGCTAGCTGCAATTCCAGTTGTGCTTTGGCCTTCCTGATTGCTCCCCTACATTCTGGAGCAATATATTTATAGTCCTCCCTCGTCATCTGTCCAAATTTCCACTTCTTTTAAGCTTCCTTTTTGTGTTTAAGCTCACCAAGGATTTCCCTGATAAGTCAAATTGGTCACCTACCATATTTGTTTTTCTTACTGTGCATTGGGATGGTTTGTTCCTGTGCCTTCAATAAGGCTTCTTTAAAATACTGCCAGCTTTACTGGACTCCTTTCCCCTTCATGTTAGCATTCCAGGGGATCCTGCCCATCAGTTCCCTGAGGGAGTCAAAGTGCTTTTCTGAAGTCCCATGTCTGTATTTGCTGCTCTCCTTTCTTCCGTTGGTCAGGATCCTGAAATCAACCATCTCATGATCACTGCTGCCCGGGTTGCCACCCACGTCAACTTTCCTTACTAGTTCCTTCCTGTTTGTGACAGCAGGTCAAGCTGCACATGGCCCCTGGTAGGTTCCTTCAGCACTTGTACCAGGAAGTTGCCCCCAACATTCTCCAAAAACTTCCTGGATTGTCTGTGTACTGCTTTATTGGTCTCCCAACACATGTCAGGGTGATTAAAGTCCCCCATGAGAACCAGGACTTGTGATCTGGAAGCTTCTCTTAGTTGTCTGAAGAAAGCCTGGTCTACCTCATCCACCTGATCTGGTGGTCTATAGCAGACACCAAGCACAACATCACCCCTGTTGCTCCCAGCTCTAAGCTTAATCAAAAGATTCCCAAAAGGCTTTTCTCCCTCAATATACTGGAGCTCTGAGCAATCAGAATGCTCTCTTACATACAGTGCAACTCCTCCACCTTTTCTCCCTTGCCTGTCCTTTCTGAACAGTTTATACCCTTCCATGACAGTGCTACAGTCATAAGTCATCCCACAAAGTCTCTATTATTCCAATCAAATCATAGTTCTTTGACTGTGCCAGGGATTCTAATTCTTCCTGTTTATTTTCCAGGCTTCTTGCATTCCTGTAAAACACCTTAGATAACTAGTTGATTGCCCTACCTTTTCTCTATAATTCAGGGGTCCTCCTTTGTTGCTCCTTCCTCATTGTGTTTCTTCCCATTATCCCACTTCCCCGCTTACCTCAGGGCTTAGGTCACTGTCCCCTGACAAACCTATTTTAAAGTCCTCCTCACTAGGATTGCAAGCCTGTCTGCAAAGATGCTCTTTCCTCTCTTCGTTAGGTGGATCCCATCTCTTCCTATCAGTCCTTGTGCCCAGAACAGCATCCTATGGTTGAAGAAACCAAAGCCCTCTCTCCGACACCACCTGCACAATCACACATTTACTTCCAAGACTCGACGATCCCTGCCTGGGCCTTTTCCTTCAACAGGGAGGATGGACAAGAACACCACTTGCGCTTCAAATTCCTTGATCCTTCTTCCCAGTTCTACATAATATGCAGTGACATTCTTGGCCATATCTTTAGTTTCTACATGGAGAAGCAGGAAGGAGTAGTGATCCAAAGGTTTGATAAGTCTTGGAAGACTCTTGGTCACATCCTGAGTTCTAGCTCCTTGTAAGCAGCACACTTCTCGAGATTCCTGGTCTGAACGGCAGATGGATGACTCCGTCCCTCTTGGGAGACAGTCCCCAACCACCACCACCCGTCTTCTTCTTTTGGGAGTGGTGGTCATGGAACCCCCATCTCTAGGACTACGCATCCAATGCCTTCTGGTCGATGGGGGTCTTCTTCTGATCCCTTTCCTGAGAAGCCTCTGCCAAAGTGCAGAGAGCCTGAAAGCCATTATTTACCTCTATTGGGATTGGGGACAGCCAGGGTTGTCTTTCTTCTCCTAGAGGTTACATGCTGCCAGTTTTCTTCCTTGTTCTGTACTGTCCTCACTGGTTCTCTAGCCTGCTGTACCTGCAGTATTAAATGCTGCCTTCTATCGAGGACATCTTCGTCTTCTTTGATGGAACGAAGGATTGATACATGGGCCTCTAGTCCTTTAACCTTTTCTTCCAATATGGCGACCAACTTGCACTTAGTACAGATGAAATCCCTTCTATCTTCCAGGAGGAAGACAAACACAGCACAAGTTATGCAGGTCACAACAGCTGACCTTTCATTATCCATACCTGCCTTTCTTCAGAGAGATTTTTCAGATGTATTTATGACTACATCCACACGAGGGGAATGTGTCTGTCTTGGTAAAGTAGAGAGTGAGCTGGGGACTCACAAGGAGAGAGAAGAGGCAGGTCACACTAGGTTTTAAGGAAGGGTTAAAAGATGCCTGAGTTTGTGGTTATGGGATTCAATGAGAATGGGAAAGTCGAGCTGCTTGGCTAACATGGTGGCAGAACTAAAGGAAGTCAAAACTGACAGAACTCCCAATACTGATGCTCAGTGAATCCATCAACACTACCTCCTGCATTGCATAGGCTGACACAGCCGACTCCTGCTTCATTTACCAGACTGGATGGATCTCAGCACATGGTGGTATTTATTATTATTAATAAATATTTGCATTGCAGTGACACCTAGAGGCTTCCCCAGGTACTTCAGTGTCCCAGGAGCTCTATAAAAATATGACAGTCTCTGCCTCAAAGAGCTAACAGGATGAAAGATGGGACATAGCAGGTGGGTGAGAACATACACAAAGATTAGTAAAAAGTCACATAGTAACAAATACTTACAGCAGTGCCTGCAGCTTACAGCCTGGCTGTTTCAGTCCCTCACACAGATGTGTCAGTCCCAGGTCTCCCAGTGCGTTAGCGCTCAGGTCCAGCTTTTCCAGGGCCTGGTTTGTAAACAGCATTTTAAGGGAGGGGTCCTTAGGGAAAGCAGATGAGAGTTTGCAGCTGGACAACCTGAAAGGAAGAAGTGGACAGGTCAAAGTTAGCTCTGCACTGCATGAAATGGCTTCTAACTATGGGTGTTGGGTGAACCCCATTCCCTGAGACTAGCCCCTAGCCCCTAGCCCCTCCCATGGCCTGATCCTACCCCCACCCCTGCTGGAGTCACAGTAGCCCCATGTTCCCCATTGCAGCTTGAGCACCCTAACTCCTCTACTGCAGCCCAAGCCCCCTGTCTGGGTCCTGAGTCACCAGCCAATCTGGGCCCTACGCTCCATACCACCAGCCCGAGCTAAGCCCCACTGGCTTTGGGGAGAGGTGGAACGAGGACAGGGCCTCAAGGCAGACCTGAGTTTGGGGAGCCTTAGCCTCCCCTGGCCTGTTATACCTGCTGTCCATGTTACTAACTGTTCTGTAACTGAAGCTTCAGGGGGTAGCTGAGTCTGTACAGGATAAACTTAAAGAACAACAAATGGTCTGGTAGCACTTTATAGACTAACAAAACATATAGCTGGCTGAGATCATGAGCTTTCGTGGGCACATCTCACTTCTTCGGATGACTGGAGTTTTGAGTTTAGGATGTGTAGACCCAAAATAAATAGGGGAGAGGCGGGGGCAGGGGGAGGAAACAAGGAGCAGAGGGTATGGAAATAGCAAAGGGAAAACCAGGAAGGCAGAACTGGGAATCAGTAAGCACCTGAAGACTGGGTAGTTAAACTTAAGTTTTAACTACCCAATCTTCAGGTGCTTACTGATTCCCAGTTCTGCCTTCCTGGTTTTCCCTTTCTTATTTCCATACCCTCTGCTCCTTGTTTCCCACCCCCTTTTTCCCTCCCGCCCCTTCTCCCCTATTTATTTTGGATCTGCACATCCTAAACTCAAAACTCCAGTCATCTGAAGAAGTGGGCTGTGCCCACGAAAGCTCATGATGCCATCTACATGTTTTGTTAGTCTATAAAGTGCTACCAGACCATTTGTTGTTTTTTAAGTTTGTTCTGTAACTGTTGTTCTTTGAGTTGTGTTGCCCACGTCCTTTCCACTTTAGAGACATCGGCATGCCCTGGGCACTGTTGTCAGAGATCTTTTCATCAGCCAGGACAGCGGATGTGTCCTTCACTGGCAAGTGCTGCCATGTGATGGCATACAGGCTGGAGCTGCTCCCGACCCTCCTCAGTTCCTTCCTCCCAGAAAGATTCGATCTGGAGCATGAGATGTGGAACGGACACGTGCTACACATCTCAAAGAGCAAGAGTATGGAACAGGTTAGTAATTGTTTCTTTTTCTTCAAACCGAAGTAGAAACCTAAAGTGAAAGGCACCTTGTTGTCACTTGAAGAAGAATCACCTGTTGACTGATTCCAACTGGGGACCTTTGCTAAGCTTTAGGCCAGAAGGGACCTCCTGATCTGATGTACTACACATTGCAGCCACTGAACAGCACCAGGTCACCTCGATGTTAAAAGCAAAGACTTTAGTTAGCCCTCAAATGTCATTCCTCAGGAAAGTTAACTGTTGTGCCCCACAGTCAGAGGAGAAGAGAAACTGGGGTACCACCAATGGCTGAGGGTCCTGAAAAGGTAAGGAAGTGATCTGGCAAGATATACCCAGATGACACCTTCCATATCCTGTAATACACTGAGCAGATGACCTGGGACCCACATTGCAGAAAATGACAAAAACCTTCCCAAAATCCCTGCCAGTCTGATCTGGAGCAAATTTATTTCTGACCCCTAAATCTGGAGATCAGTATGTGACTTAGAATGTGAGCAAGAGGCTCCAGCCAGGCATCTTGAGAGAAGTTTCTCTGTACCATCTCAAAGCATGGGGCCACCCCATCCACTATCCCATCTCCAGCTGTGCCTAATCTCTGATACTACAGAAGAAGGGAGGGGAAAAAAAAGACCCAGACTGTATCCAGTTGTGCACTGAGAAAAGTTTCCTTCCTGACCCTTGCAGCAAGAGATCATAGTTATTATAGAATCACAAAAGGATAGAACGCTACAATTGGAAGGGACCTCAAGAGGCCATCAAGTCCAATCCCCTGCCCTCACAACAGGACCAAGCACCATCTAGATCATCCCTGATAGAAGTATGTCTAACCTGCTCTTAAATATCTCCAGTGACGGAGACTCTGCAGCCTTCCTAGGCAACTTATTCCAGTGTTTAACCACCATGACAGTTAGGAAGATTTTAATGTCCAATCTAAATGTATCTGAATGCCGAGCTGCAAGCAGTATAACTGCATGTTGAGGGCAATGCAGGCAATCATGTTGCCACGGCTCATGAAGGAAGGAGATGAACAGGTGACCCACAGAGTCACAATATCCAAGCCCAGAATGGACCATCACAACCACCCAGCCTGGCTGCCTGCACACACAGGCCATAGAATTCCTTCCTGGGGCTGGATAAAAGCCTGGCATCTAGAAAGATAATTAGTCTGGTTTTAAATGCTGGCAAGTCCTTCCCCTGCTTAATTGCACTAATGTTTAGACTCACTTGGGTCAGTGGCTTGGGATAAGCACGTGATGTACTGAATATAATGACCAAAGCAGGAAAAGTGATTTGGTAAATGGTCTCCGTAGTCACCCCACAGATTATTTCTAATTTCCAGTTACAGAGATGTCATGTGACCATATTCCCTGTGTCTGCAGGGCAATATCCTACAGGCCATTCTCTGACAGCTGTACAGAAGAGCTGGGTGACTACAACATAAGTGATTTTCAAACCAGAAGGCTTATGCTTTGAAGGCTATTCTCACTACAGGAGGCCCAAGCTGGCCCAGTGCTCAGGCTCCTACTGGTTTTCCAGTCCTTGGGATTTCCAAACATCCCTGCTGCACCAGATAGGGTTGGCAGATGGTTTCACCAAAAATACTGGACGCCCCCAAAAAAAGCACCGGGCTGCCAAAATGCAGTCACAGCCCCTTTAAGGGCCACTCACCCTACCCCTACCACGTGTTCGTTGGGCGCTGAGCTGGAAAAAGCAGAAAATACCGGACATTCAGGGCCAGACTGAGGGGTGGGCGAGCCGGGCAGGTGCCTGGGGCGCCAACTGATGTGGGCGCCTGATGGCAGCTGTAAGGGGCACGCCGTGTCCCTTATAGCTGCCATGAGGCCGGCGCCACGCGGCTGGCTCCCGCAGTGCCTGCTTCCCCACCCCGTGGCACCGGCCAGCAGCGCCCTTCCCCCCACGGCCGCAGGGCCCTGCACGGCTCGGCGCGCACGCCAGCAGCGATGCCCGGGCCAGGCTGGGCAGCGTATGAGCCGTGTGCCCCGGGGGCAGGCCCCGGGCTGCGCACCACCATCCGTGGCCATGCCGTGCATGTGCCGTGCGCCCGGGAGCGGTGCCGCGCGCCTGGCCCCGGGGTGCCAAAATGGCTCGGGCCGGCCCTGTGGACATGTTATATGTCCAGTATTTACTCAGTTTCTTTACTGGAGAGAAGGCGCAACTACCGAACTGTCCAGTTCAATACCAGACACCTGGCAACCCTAGCACCAGAGTTTTCAAACTGTGCGGCATGCCCCACTGGGGAGGCATGACAGGGTTACTGGGGGGTCTTTAGGTCCTGGTTTGACAAAGCCCTGGCTGGGATGATTTAGCTGAGGGTTGGACTCGATGAGCTGCTGAAGTCTCTCCCAACCCTATGGGTCTCCCCTTAGAAAGACAGTTTTAAATAAACAACATGATGCTCTCGAGTGGGAGGAACAAAGTGCGCTACAGAACTTTAGTGAGTGGCAGCAGGGCCCCCACAGCCAGTCAGTGCATGGATCCCCAGTTGGTGCACATTAACTCAGCATAACAAAGCCCTACATAGGAACTGTAGCATCTGTACTAGTTGTGTGGTGTCATAGTTCGATTATCGCCTCCCTGGTGGCCTATGTGAGAAGCATAAAAGCTGTCAGCTAGCAGGAAATGAAGGTCCTTTGGTCACTTACCCTAGTGTCCCAAGCCTCTGTGCATTCAACAATCACCCCACTGGCCCCATGAGACAGCTTAAGGAAGAGAATAAACATTTGTTCACTTAGGGGGCAAATCCAGCACCTTTCTAAGTGGTCACAGAACAATCATTTATTCCAGTGTGCCAAGAGTAGGGGTGTGTGTGTGTAGATGCTGAGTCTCTGTCACCATTAACATTAGGCTACATTAGTTTTATGAAGAAAGTCCACAGCCACTCAGTGCCCTGAGTAAGGAGGTTGCCTACACCTTGTACATCATCCCAGCACCTGGACTACTTACTTGATGGGGGCAGAGAACAGGGTTTGTGTCACAGTCAGTTTAGCAGAACCACAGAGTTTGATTCTTTAGGTGTTCGTTATGATTTGCAGCTCAGAGATAGATTTCAAACGGGGTCTAGAGTAATACCAGACAATGAACAGAAATGCATTGCTGCCAGCCACCTGGCATAGCACATGAACAAAAGGGCTGTCTGAGAAGGGCTTGCTTACGATATTGTCTTCAGTTTACAGTTGGGATCCTTCAGTCCTTGCAACAATGAGTATGCAGTTGACATTCTCGGATCTTTGATCAGTGGGCTCCTAGAAAAAAATGCAAGCTTTAAATACCATTTCCTACAAGCAGATTTTCCATCCCCTTTCCTGAAGATGGTGGGGGTAGGTTTTAATCCACCACAGACATTTGTGATAAACAATGAGAAGCATCTAAAGATGCTGCAGTCCATTGTTCTGGAGCCATGATAGCTATTCATTCCTGACAGTACTGTAACTCACGTAGCATTTGTTTCTCTATAGTGGCTGGGCCATGGGTGAGCTGCTGCTTTCAGTGAAAATCCTGCTTCACTTTTTCAGTTTGGTATGGGAGAAGGACTAGATCCCAATGAATGGAAAAGAGGGTTCTGAATCAAACTCCTCCAAAAAGAGGATTTAAATGACTTCAACAAATAGCACAAGATCACACTTCTTTCACTCACAGGGAAAGTTTTCTTTATGATCATCCTAAATCAGAATTAACAAAGTGCAATTTTGAAGTGGATAAGTTGAAGTCCATTAAATACCTGTGTGGATGCTGTTATTCAGAATGAAAATGGTCTTTGAAATGAATAAACTAAACCTAATTAAAGCCAGTTTTATTCTGCGTAACAGTGTACATGCAGGGATTTAATATAGTTTATCTAATCCACTTCAAATTTGTTAATTCAGATTAATGTTCCTGGATGTCCTCATGTAGACAAGCCATAGACAGCAGATTTAGAGAACAGCAAGCTATTATTTGGCCAGGTAGAACTTCTGTAGACCATAAAACAAAACAATAGTCTTTGTATGTGGTATGTTTCTAAAAGGCGATAGGGAATGATGGTGGTAGAAAAAATCATTTAAATGATAATAAATGTGTGTCAGAATGCTCCATGAGAAATATGGATAAACCAGGAGTCTGCAGACAAGTTTAATGTTAATGCTGATGTCAGGCAAGGTTGTGCCTCATATTGTTTGGAGTTGCTGTTGACTTTGATAGACTGTCAGTATGAAAATGGACATTGTGTCCATTGGGAAACATGGGGAGCGTGGAGACCTAGACTTTGCACATGACACTTTCCATATAAATAAATGATTTGAAGATTAGAGAAAAATGGTCTTGCCAAGCAAGCAGGTCTTATTTATTTATTTATTTATTTATTTATTTTATTTAAATATTTTTACCCCGCCTTTCTATTTAAAATATTCAAGGCGGCTTACAAAAACAAAAACAAAATACAAATATATATAAAAATTTAAAATATGAGACCCCAGAGGGCCATAACCAGCTAAAAACATATAGAGAGGAGGAACATACACATACAGACTCAAACATTAATAAAAGCACGAATAAAAAGGGTGGCTTTAGCCTGAGGCCAAAACAACTCTAGCGTTGGCGCCATGCGAGTATCCCGAGGAAGAGAATTCCAGAGCCTGGGAGCAAAAGGGACCCTAAATCTGTACAGCAGTGACAGCAGCTGGTGTATTGCTCATTGTGCCCGTGACTCAAGACCTGGCTCTAGGCAGGAGGAGACTATCCCTAAAATGCCCCTTTTACATTATCCCATAACTGAGCCGAGGGAAGGGGATGAGCAGGAGCCATCCAGCATTTGGGTGTGTCACACATTACCACCTAGAAGAGAAGAAACTAAGGATAGTGCCCATATGCAGACAATCTCTTTCCCCTCTGGGAGGGACAATGCAGTGCTTTCATTGGGAGCAAGGTGGTGCTACATTGTAAGATGTTGACTACTGGCTGGGGAATACCTGTGACACGGCCTATAAGGGCATGTCTGCACTGGGAAATGATTTCAAAATAACTAAATTTGAAATAACTCCAGAAATAACACAATTGAAATAGCGTGTCCCCCCTACAGGGGAGCCTCGAAATAAGTCCAAGGCAGGCTCTATTAATGTGAATGTGCTACCTTGACTTAGAGCCTCAGGAAGAACTGGGGAGTAATTATTTTGAATTACTCTGGGTGTAGTTATTTCAACATTGCAGCACTGGATCATCCATGCTACCACTATTTCAAAATATCTATTTCAAAATGAGCATTATTCCCCAAGGAAAGCAGGAGCACAGATTTTGAAATAATGGACTTAGTAGTGTGGACATGCCACTTATTATTTCAGAAGAAGGAGGCTTATTTCCAAATAACTTCCAGGGCCAACTGGATAGTGCAGGAAACAGTATGGCTTGGACTGCAGCTTAGGATGGCTTAGGAAGCTGCAAAGGCTGATGGAGAGGGAATAAGGGGTGGTTGCTAGAGGGCTTCAGGCAGCTGGCTGAGCGCCAGCGCAGATTCCAGGAGCAGCAGGAGCTGAGCTACAGTCAGCTTCCATTTGAGAGTCCTTTGAATTCTTTATTGCTAATCCTGCTGTGAGGGACTGGGGTGTGGCTGGTCGGGCCTCACAGTCACAGCTGGGTTGAGATCTGCTCACTTGGGATAGTAGTTACCAGGCAGGTGTTGGAAGAATCACAAGAGCCCAGTTCCCTAGATCAGCCTCAGGGTCAGGCTGGAGTCAGAAATCAGGAGACCAAGCAAAGTCTATCACTGCAGCAGACCAGAGTCTGTGTGGCTCCCCAGACAACTTCTTAGAGCAACCCAGGGGTTAAATAGGGTGCTTGACTTGGCCAATCAGAGGGCCACAGAGTACCTCACTCTAGGTCTCTTGAGCAGTAAGTACTTCCCACAACACCTGCTTTTTACAGTGCTCCCTGACTGAGTGTTCGCATGGCCTCCTGGTGGTACTGTCAAGATTCTGATCCTTACATCTTTTTCTTTTGTTGTTCAGCTGCTCAAGGGGCTGGGCAGGTGTCTACCTCATTTGCTCCTGTGACTAGGCGGTAGGAGAGGACATGCCACGTACACAGAGCACTGTGAATCTCTATGTAAACTGATTCACACACCCTTTTGATAAGGCCAGATGCAAACATCAAAGAACGTAGGTCATACATAATATGGGCCTGTATTTTGGAAATCAGGAGCTATGAAAAGGACTTGGAGTTAAGATGCAGAACCAATTGCCCATGATTTCCCAATTGCAATGCTGTGGCTGAAAGGACTAACATGATTGTGGGATATATAAACCAGAGTGTATTGACTACTAAAAGGGAGGTTACATTTTCCCTCTATACAGCATTAGTGAAAGATGAAATTACATTGTTTGCTGCAATTTTGGTGTCTAGCTTCTTCCATGCACACAGGTACTTAGTATGCAATCCCCGTCCATAGCAGCTTGCATACTTTTATCTGATCAGAGAACCCAATAGCTTCACCAGGCATCTGGGCAAAGTGTGTCTGGGTTCCCAAATCCAAGAGTACGTCTACACTAGCCTCCTAGATCGATCTAGGGAGGCTAATGAGGCGACGAATTAAATCAAGCCGAATTTAAATATCCGCTTGATTTGCATGTTCCGGTCGCCATTTTAGAAATTTACTAGCCGAAGAAACTACCCATGTCTGCGGCGGTGAAGCGGGATTCTGATTTAAAGCCCCTAAATTGAAATAGCTGATAAACCTCATTGCAGGAGGAATACCAGCTAATTCGAGTTAGGGCTTTAAATCGGAATCCCGTTTCACTGCCTCGCGTAGATGCAGGCAGTTACTTCGGGCTAGTCAATTTCTAAAATGGCGACTGGCTGGGAACATGCAAATCAAGCGCGGGATATTTAAATCCCGGGCTTGATTTGCAATTTCAGTCGCCCTCATTAGCCTCCCTAGATCAATCTAGGGGGCTAGTGTAGACGTACCCCAAGATCTCAGAAGGGGCAAGGTGCAAGAGGGCAACCAGCCCTCAGCACCACCTGGACCCAGTATCCTGTCCCCTGCCCTCATAGCCCAAAGCAAGTTGTGTGGTGCTCCAGTGGCTATTTAAAGGGCCAGGGGCTCTGGGTACCTTTTCAATTGCCAGGCCCAGGATAATTGTCCCCTTTTACTGGTGGGCCTATCGCTGATCCAAGATAGTTTCGTTGAAAGCTAATGTGCTCTGCTGTTTCTGGGTCCTTCTGCCTAACTGTCACTTCCCTATTCCTGCCTTCTGGGGTAATGAGTTTTTCAGACCCAACCATTTTGATCCAACCAAGCCTAGAGGGAGAGTGTAACTTCAGCTTACTGGGAAACACCAAGACAAATCTGCAAATAGCTTATAAATCTCTAAAAATGGTGGCTTATAATGGTGAAATGATGCAATGCCACTCTACGGATTTACAGATTTATATCAAATCAACTGTGATACCTACAGTGGAAATAAGCGTTTCCGTAGCTTTGCTTTCCATCCTTCTTCTTGTTCTCCAATCCCAAGGGTACAGTTACACAGGTAGAGCGACTGTTTACTACAACAATTCTTTACACAGAATGAAAGAGCAATTTCATCCATTGTTGTGAGTCTGAGGTGTTCCAGCCTAATTTCTTGGAAAGTCTCCATTGCACTTTTCACAAACTCTTCCTCCTGCTCCTCATACAAACAGTGAAACAATTCTAGGTGGTCACGCTGTTCTTCATCGGTCTTATAATACAAAGAGGAGATTTTTTTAGCTTCTGCTTCAAACCACTTCAATAAATCCTGCTCTATTCCAGATGATGTTTTACAATGTAACTTTTCCTCTATGTCATTTAGTCTCTCTTTATTTAAGAGACCAAACAAGAAACGTACAGTTAGCATCAAATAATTATTTTTCGATGCTCCGTAAATGTTTAGCAAATGAGTCACATCTTTCTTAGAAGATTTTTTCTTTGTCTCTTCATCTTCCTCTAGCACAAAATACATCGCTGCAAAAAATTCTTGGAAACTCAAGTGAATGAAGCTGTAGAAAATTTCACATTCTGTATCTTTTTTAAAAATACTTGTATTCAGAAAGAGAGAGTGAATGTTAGACAAGGATAAATTGTGTTTCTTCAGGTCATCTTCTTCAAACAGTATTTTCTGTTCTAAAATTCCATCTACAGCCAATGAGCAAAGCTTCCACAGGATAGTGTTAGATTGCTGTACTGAAGATTCAGAATTAGGCAAATGATGAGTTAGCAGGTTGGACAGAAAGAGCAAATATACTGATGTGGTTGTTTTTGAAGTTTGTGTGAGATCTTCCTTTTTTTCCATTTGTTGTTTCATAACCGTGCAGATGATCCAACACACAATGGGGACAAAGCACATGGTGAAGAGCATTTCATTTTCTTTGACAAAATTAAAGGCTTGTGTAGCTTTCTTTTCATCACAAAAGAATTTATGAAAATATTCTCTCCTCTCATCTGCAGAAAATCCCATGATCTCTGCGCAACTTGGAAACTTCAGATTCTGCTGTAGTTTCTTCAGGGCAGTTGGTCTCGTAGTGATCAGCAAGAAGGATTTTTGAAGAACTTTCTTTCTCAATAAACTGCACAGGGTAGTATCTGCTGTCCTCTTCTCTAATGGGTCAGTGCACAGGCTAACATCATCAATATCTAGCAAGGAATTTAATTCATCAAAACCATCTATTATAAACAGGAGTTTCTCTGGCTTCTCAAAGATTTCTTTAATAGGTCCTTTTCCATTAGGAAAATTGTCTAAAACCAAATCAGCAACACTTTGTTGTGTGTTAATATCAGGATTTATTTTTCTACAATTTATATAGAAAACATAATCAAACTTTTTCCGATAGAGTTTTCCAGATGCCCAGTCCAACATGATCTTTCTTGCTGTCATTGTTTTCCCAATTCCAGCAGCTCCCTGCAGCACAACAGTTCTTGGTTTTGTCGATTTCTATCCAGATTAAATAAAACACTAATCTGAGTGAGACTGGTTTGTTGAACCATCAGTTCTGCGTGTCTCCTTCCTCTGGTGATGATTTCATGCTCTTTCTCCTCCTGCCCCCGATATTCCTTTACAATAAGCAATTCTGTGTATCTTTTGTCTAGACTCACATGTTCACCCAGGCGAGCATTCTTTTCATTTATTAATTGGTATTCTTCTTGTACATGCTCTCTATACTTCTTCTGGTAATCTAATTCAATGACAGTAACATGAAGCATTAAACATACTGTGTACATATGTTCAGACAAAGGTCATGGGAACTGCCACTCATTGATTATATCCAGAAGTTGGACAGGACAACTATTGCTGACAATCTACTCTCTCTTCTCACCCTCTTTCACCCGAGTAATCCTAGCAACATATGACATGACATTCTCCGCTTTCAGGGCCCCACTCTGCTGAGTAATCACCATCCACCAGCCAGGCCCGGGGCTCCACTCCCAGTGTCCTGCATTGGGCCCTGAACTCCTTTTGTCTGGGCCTGTTTAATTATATTGCCCTTGATTTCCCTGGGAGTTCATAGTATAAAGAATGCTAATGTTTGTCTATTATTGTGCAAAATGGTCTGTTCTTCTTTATGGCTAATATATACCCTGGGAACTGTTATGATCTTCAAAGTATGGGCTTTTAAACAATGCGCGAGACAAAGCTGAGTAGGATTTTTTGGAAATACTTGTGTGACAAAGCTCCTTCTGTACCTTAATGGGTCCAGTGCGCTCAGGCAGATTGCTTGCCTTGGAGGCTCTCACAGTAGCCTTCAATTTAGACACCAGCTTGCTGTTTGTTGAGCTACTCCTCTTCATTGGCCAGCATGGGGAAAAACTTCATAAACTCTGTGGCCCCTTCAAGTGGTACAGGGTAGAACAAACCTTTGTACCAAACGCAGTCTCTTTCTAGTATTGAAATGGAAATGGGGAGTTGTTGGGGGGGGGGGGGGGGGGAAACTGGGCCTGCCCTCTACCCCGGTTTCCAGCCCAGGGACCCTGTGATAGCAGCTGTTTATAACGTTTCTGGTAACAGCTGCATGACAGCTACAAATCCCTGGACCACTTCCCCCACAGCTTTCCCTAGCACCTTTCTTAACACAGGCTCTTCTCTGATTGTGCTTGTTCCTTCCAGATTCTCAACAGCTTCTTCTCTCCTCCTACTCCTCACCAGACTGAGCTACCAGAAAGAGGAGCCCCTTTAACCAGTCTCAACTGGTTCTTCATTGGCCCCAATTAGTCTACCTCATTTGACTTTGGAAACATCTTAATTGGCTTCAGGTGACTTAATTGCCCTGACTAGTTCTGGAAAGTTCCTGTTGGTTCTGGATTGTCCTGTGTTCATTTACTTTGGAAACAGAGACTTAATCTAGGGCTAATATACCTCCCTTCGATCACTCTCCTGTACCCCTCTGGCCTGACCCTGTCACACTTGGGAGACAGCGGTGCAAATTACTCACCTCTGGACTTCTCAATTTTGAAACTACACCCAACCTATTGTCTAATAATTACTCATTCATTCATTTTAAAAACCCAAACTAGATTTAAAAAAGCGACCCACAGATATACATGTGTGCTTGGTCTGAGCCAAAGCAGCTATTAATTGGTAACTGCAGAAAAAACTATTGGTGAGATTTGAAGGGCTGATCCAACTACTTTTGGAGTTAGGTTGATAACTCGTAATGCTTACAAAAAGTTTGTGGATTACACCAAACCGAGAGGGGTTGCAAACACTTTGGAGGACAGGTTTAAAGTTCCAACAGTCTTCCAACAGGCTAAGGACTGTAATAATGATGGCACTGAACGATTGTTCTCCATGTCTCCTACGGGTAGGACAAGAAATAATGGACTTAATCCACAGCCAGGGAGATCTAGATATTAGGAAAAACATTTCTAACTAGTAGGGGAGTGAAACTCTGAAGTAGGCTTCCAAGTTAGGCTGGGAAATCACTATCACTGGAGGATTTTAAGAACAGGTTTGTTGGAATATTTAAAAATTAATAGGGGACTGAGATGACTAAATATCAGTGGAAAAGGGGTCTAGCCAGAATAGGTATTGCCCTTTAAACATGTTTTTTTCCCTTTTTTTCTGCAGTCTGGAAAGATAGATTGGGGTCCGGTTAAAGCAGGTATTATCCTTTCTGATGTATAAATATGCTCTTTCTCTTTGTTCTTGCAGCTTATAAAGATAAATAAGCAGCAGCTGCTCTTCTTTGTTGTATCTCTTACTTACTATCACTTGCTCTGTAAAAATATTTTCAGAGTTACTTTTCTTGTAATCTCTGTAACCTGCTGATTCGGAAAGTGTGTAGTGTAGAAAAGTAATTTAATTAGAAATTCTGTAAACAGTAATTAGAGGCAGGTATAATAATATTAATCACCTGCCTGCTAATATTCATTGTATGGGAGATAACATACAAAATAAGGTTTTAGGGAAAGTAGTGATAGATGTGTGAATAAGCATAAAATGGAAAAAGGGTGTAGCTGGTGCCAAATGGTTGCTAGTCAGAACATTGTGTTGGATGTCAGAGGTAAAAGTGCATGGGTAATAAAGCACTTCATTTACCCCATCAGCTCCTGGGTCACCTGTTTCTTCTCTAACAAGGTTGAACAAACACCTGTCACAGATGATCCAGGTTGATTTGGTCCTGCCTCAGCTCAGATGGCTGGACCTGAGGACTTCCCAAGGTCCCTTCGAGACCCGTGTTTCTCTGCTGCTAACAGCACATGTATAAGCCCTTTTATGTATTTCAATACGCTTTCTCTTTACATAAGAATAAACATGCTTGCTTAGAAAGAGCTGTGAGGTAACTTAACTATGGGCAATTATACTGTTTACTATCTGTGAAGAGAAAAGTGAAGCAGGCCATCTTAGGCCATGTGCATTTGCCAGGGAATTCACATTATAGTCAGGGAAATATGCAGCCCAAAAAACACTCTTTTTAGGAGGGAGAGAGATATGCAGATCTCTGACCAAAAGCATGGAGTGCTCTTGCTGACTTAAGAAGGGGGAATACAGATTCAAATTGCCCCAAATTGCTGCAGCTTCCTATCAGTTAAACAAGTGGGGTTCCATAGGGGTCTGTTTTGGGGCCGGTTCTATTCAATCTCTTCATCAGTGATTTAGATGATGTCATAGAGCTTATTAAGTTTCCAGATGATACCAAGTTGGGAGGGGTTGCAAGTGTTTTGGAGGACAGGGTCATAATTAAAAATGATCTGGACAAACTAGAGAACTGATCTGAGGTAAACAGGATGAAGTTTAATAAGGACAAATGCAAAGTACTCCACTTAGGAAGGAACAATTAGTTTCACACCTACAGAATGAGAAGTGATTGCCTAGGAAGGAGTACAGCAGACAGGGATCTAGGGGTCACAGTGGACCACAAGCTAAATAGGAGTCAACAGTGTGACACTGTTGTAAAAAAAAGCAATCATGATTCTGGGATGCATAAACAGGAGTGTTGTGAGCAAGACATGAGAAGTCATTCTTCCGCTCTACTCTGCGCTGATTAGGCCACAATTGGAGTATTGTGTCCAGTTCTGGGCACCACATTTCAAGAAAGTTGTGAAAAAATTGGAAAAGTCTAGAGAAGAGCAACAAAAATGATTAAAGGCCTAAAAAACATGAGCTATGAGTGAACTCTGAAAGGATTGGGCTTGTATAATTTAGAAAAGAGAGGACTGAAGGGGGACATGATAGCAGTTTTCAAGTATCTAAAAGGCTGTTACAAGGAGGATGGAGAAAAGTTGTTCTCCTTGGCTTCTGATGACAGGACAAGAAGCAATGGGCTTAAGTTGTAGCAAGGGAGGTTTAGGTTGGACATTAGGAAAAACTTCCTAACTGTCAGGGTGGTTAAACACTGGAATAAATTGCCCAGGAAGGTTGTGGAATCTCCATCACTGGAGCTATGTAAGAACAACTTGTATAGACATCTATCAGGGATATCTAGATGGTGCTTGGTCCTGCTGTGAGGGCAGGGGACTGGACCTGATGATCTCTCGAGGTTCCTTCCAGTTCTAGTACTCTATGATTCTATGTGACATCTTCCTCCATATTCTGCATTAACCTGTTATCAAGTAGATGCTCCATTTGCCATTCTCCCATTCATGGTCAGCGATCCCATACATAAGATAGACAGAAGCTTTCCTCAGTCTGGCAAACTCTTGATAAAGCAAAGCCTGTGTGTAAAGCATTTATAGAATGGGGCTGGGAGTAGGTAGTGATACAGCTGTAGTCTGTATTCTGGGAAGTAGATGGAGAGCCCTGTATTAATGGTGTGAAATAGAAAGGCTTAAAGAGTTTGTTCACTTTTAACTTCAGGTGACACAAAGATAGCTCCAGGAAATAAGTAGCAGACCATTGTATGGGGGTAACTCCCATGTAGGTATTACATACCTTTTGTAGATAATGCTGATGATTTTTCATTTGAATGAAAATCTGAAAGGAAAGTTACTTTTCAATAACATTGACATAAATTAATGCATTTCTATGCAAGTTCATTTCTATTCTGTGTAGAACCATCTAGCGATGAAATGTTACATTTGCATCCTACTGTAAACAGTAACCCCTGAAGAAAATATTCCTACCAGCTGTCATTTTTATGAGTGCCATTTGTGAAATACCATAATGAGAGTTGTGTTTGTTCGACCTCTCTCTGTTTCTGTTCATGATTCACCTGTGCTTATATGCACTTTACATGATAACCAGGCTAGATGATTAGACAAATACAGAACAATATGCACTGGGGCAGAGTTAATTTGGGAGCTCTTGTAAGGAGAGGTGTTCCAAAGCAAAGCAGATTAAACAATTAAAAGGTTCATAAAGACGACAGCCCTGCCCTAGTCAAGGGATGGACTAGATGGCCCAGGAGGTCTTAGGGATCTAAGCCAAACACTGATAAGTGGCAGAGGGAAATTTGTATTTGGAACAAATATAACCAAGGATGCGGCACTGGAGTGGATTAAGAAGGCCTTTCCCTAATCCCAAACTTCTTACTATATTCAATATGTATACTATACTCAGTGCCCAGTTCAATGATATGCTGCTTTACTATTAAAAAACACTAACCGTATAGACAAAAGAAAAAACTGGATAGGCAACCAGAATAGTCTGGATGGTGTTTTCCTTACTTTTGCCAAGCATCTCTTAATAATTTAGTTAGGGGATCAAAGTACCCTCTGCCCACATCTCAAAGATCAAGACCTACATGGTTCATTGTCTGTGTGCTGGGAAGAGCAAAAGCCCCCATGTGCACAACAGAAAGACTCTTCCTGCCTGAAAGATCTCACGGCCTAAAACAAAGGCTCCTTGCTTTGCGCTCTGGATGCCGCTAAACACACATGCTAGTGCAGGGTTCCCCAACTGGGGGCTGCAGCCCAAAGCTGGGTTGTGACACGGTCCCGGATGGTGCAGTGGCCAGGAGGGGGATTGCCCCAGCTTGTGGAGGGGCAAGCTGGCAGATGGGTGGCTGGCAATGGCTCCCGCCCAGGTCTGGAGGAGCCCAGCACTCCTGCAAGCAGAGGTGGAAAGGAAGGAGAAGGGACCAGCCCCGAGAAGCAGCAGTGCCTAAGGCCCCAGATTACTATTCAGTGTCCCCCACAAGAGTGGTGGGTGCAGGAGACTGGAGGACTGACTGGCCTTATGGGTGGGCAACTGCCTAAGGTGCAGTGATTGCAGCAGCAGTGGCTCTTTTGGCTACCCGGGGTGCAATGCAGCTGATGGGGTCCAAAGTGAGGCGTGGCAGATGGGGGCTGCCTTGCCCAGCCTGGCTGCAGGGTCTTCAGGAGGTACAGGGCTTAGAAGCTGCTGTGAGGCTCCGTGTTCCAATTGCTCCTTCTGCCATTGCCACCGCTGCCATGTGCTCACTCTGTCTGCCAGGAGCTGCAGGTGGCTGCACATCCCTGCTCCCTCCTCAGGACTTGCTGCCTCCTCAGCCTGACCATGAGCAGGAGCCACAAAACCCAGAGCCCAAAGCAGCAGGTATCCCCTGCCCTGCCCTGCTCATCTCTCACCTGCTCCAACCCGGATGGGAGCGGGGAAGCTGCCTCTGTCTGAGTCGAGAGCTGGGCTCCCAGGAGATCTTCT
This sequence comes from Rafetus swinhoei, assembly GCA_019425775.1. NCBI lineage: Eukaryota > Metazoa > Chordata > Testudines > Trionychidae > Rafetus > Rafetus swinhoei. The sequence goes on along the minus strand of CM033446.1, from coordinate 15,023,696 downwards.
GCTGTGACTTCCCCCAGAGAATGGGTCCCAGACTTGTTCCTGTGCCTGCTGACCTACAGGATGGTTAGGATTAGGGGTAGAGTTAGGGGTAGGGTTGGGGTAGGATTAGGGCAGAGCAGGAACAGAGGAGGGAAGGAGGAAGGAGAGAGCCTCATTAGAGAGCTAGCTCTGTCCCAGACTTGCGTAGAGTGCCCCTGAAAACTGTTACGGTCTGCCCCCATGGGAAGCTGAAACTGCCCACCTGCCTCTTCTGTGGGATGGACGACGGGGCTGCTGGGAGGATGGGGATTGGGGAACCCTTGGCAGGTGCAGCTGGCAGAAGGACACTCAAATACAAGTTCTCCCAGGGCAACATTTTCCTTTTCTGGCCCTGGTCCCTGCTGAGGTGAGGGGCTGCACATGCCCCACAACAGCCCTCTCCCTTATGGACCCTTGTCAACAGTGGGCCACATTGCTTACAGCAGCTGCACAGGAGGGCCTCAGGGATAAAAAAATTTGTATAGACTCATAGAATCATAGGGCTAGAAGAGATCTCAGGAGGCCATGAAGTTCAACCCCCTACCCAAAGCAGGACCAACCCCAACTAAACTGTCCCAGCCAGGACTTTGTCAAGCTGGGACTTATAAACCTCTAGGGATGGAGAGTCTAATACCCCTGCCATGGGGGACAGTCTAGGGGAGTACATTTCAAAGGCCTCTGGGAGATCCCCTCTGCCAGCCCTGGAGCGTTCCATCCCCGGACCCCCTGACAGAATCAACCCCGCAGAGCTCCACAGGGACAGTGGGGTAGATGGGAAAGGAACAGGAATGAATAACTTGGGTTTAGACTTAGCACCATCACAGAGCAGATGCTCTGACACTGTCTAACTTGAGTGGATCCTCATAGGCACTGGCTCTGACACTTGGGTTAAGACACTGAAAAGCAGCTTGGGACCAGCAGCTTTCCAGGTTTGCGGGCTACTTAATCATTCAGGGAATAAAGTGCCCTCTCTCCCATCTCAAATACAAAGTCAGGAAATTGTTGCCTGTTTGTACTGCACTGAATGTGTTTTGTTTATGAAAATAGCCTTGATGAACAAATTCTTGCCTGGAACCCCAGAAAGGTCTCATGGCACCAGGCAGCTGTCTGTGGGTAATCTATTGCACCAGACTCTCTGCTGTAATCAGCTTCTAGTTACAGATCCTTGGTCTCTGTCCCAGCCCGAGCATAGGTTACAGCAGCCTAGGGGCTGTTCTAACTTGTGCTGTCTGCTACTGGTGCCCATCACACTGTGTTGCAGCTGGGGATCCACCCCAGTAACCCCTGCACTCCCGCACTCTGGGACACTTGGCTCTGCTCTGTTGGCTCTACAGCCACTGAGGACTCCCCCACACTGGGAATTTCTGCAGATGGAGAGTTATCGGCTGTCTCTGCTCCCCTTATGCCAGCCGAGTGGTTAAAATGGGAGTGGAACATTTCAGAGACTCTAGCCCACTTTGGGCATCTCTGCTCTGTGTCCCCTGGCTTCCTGCTAGGACTCAGAACTTGTCATTCCTACCATCAATCTGTTTCTCCTTCTGCTCCTCCCAGCTTCTCTAGCAACTTCAGGTTTCTTACCTTTCTCTTGCTCTTCTCTGAGTTTTGCAGCAGAATCTGTGAGATTGATCTGAGTGAAAGCATCTATGGCTACATCTACTGCAGCTCCACTGTAGAATTCCATCAGGAGGTTCTTAGTGTCTATTATGTCGGCCTTCTCCAGCTGACCTCGGGGGATGGGACCCTTCCCCTCAAAGGCAGAGTGTGAAAGTTTGTCTTTAAACCTTTTGAAGTCATCCTGATGAAGGTTGTCAAGGGCCCTAACAAGCTGGTCGCTGATTCTCCTTCGGGTTTCCATCACCAGGTATCAGAAAGCAAAACTAAAACACAATGTAAATTGCTGTTAATAGTAATTAATATGGAAGAATCACAATATTTCACATGTAGAGGAAAGAAATATAACATTGGGGGGTTCATAACACCACAGTGATTTGCCTCACAAAGGACTCACAGGAGTGCATGTCTGCAAAGGCTGTTGTGGATCTAGGAGGAAAGGGGATATGACAGGACATCTGCCCTGCACTGGTCCTTTAAGGACAAAACCCCACACCTGAGTGAGGGCTGGGTGAAGCCCCGGATGAGACAGGTATTGCTAATTAGGGCCCAGCTAGGGGCTATATAAAGAAGCCTGGCAGAGACGGGAGAACTGCTTCTTGCTCTGGCTGGAGAGCAGGAGCGACCAGGTTGCCTGGGAAGCAGGAGGCTTCCTGGAGGAAGAGGAGTTCTGGGGAAGGAAGGCAGATCTGGGGAAGCTCTGGCCGGGGAAGCTCCCAGGCGGCAGCGCCCAAAGCAAGGCCTGAGGTTACTAGGGCTGCAGAGAGGCAGCCAGGATAGGCAAAGGCAGCAGGTCCACGCCCCCTTGCCAGTGATGAGTGGCCATTTCAGAAGGCAGTTTGCCCATGAGGAAGGGGCTAGATAAAGATTGGCAGTAGGTCACTGAGGCAAGTAGGATACAGGGGGAATTGGGTGATCCCTGGGAAGGAAGGACACTGGAGTGCAAAGCCTGATAAACACACCACCCTCCCCCCACCCCCCCCCGCGCTGGAAGGGGGTTGAGAGACTCTGGAGGGACACTGCCACATGGAAGTGTCCTGAAGAGGACACCACAGCCTGGCAGTGAGACAGGTCTGGAATTGCAGCATGGAGAGAGGACATGGGGAGACACCAGCCAGAGGGAGGCATCCAATGAGCAGACTAGAGCTAATTACCAGTGCTACGGGAAGGAGGCGCTGCAGTTGTGAGTCTCCCCTGTGATAGGTGATATAATAATACTATTTATCATCCCAATGGATTTGAGAACACAAAGGTGGGCCACCCCCAATTTAAAATATTTCAGATAACAACCAAATGCAGACCAGAATCTGTACATCACTGTCTTAGAGCATGAGGATTTGTGTGCTGAGACCCATTGTTAGCTTTGCACATTCTCAAAGGCTGTGTCTACATTGGCGCGATCTTGCGCCATAGTGGCCACTTTCGAGCAAAAACATGCTGCCTGTCTACACTGGCGGGGAGTTCCACGTTGGGTGGGGAAATCTGTTCACTATCCCACCTTCCATGGAAAATTACTTAATCAAATTGGTATTCCCCTATTAGCTGGTGTGCTTACATGCCTTCCTAAGACCAACTACTGCTTAGGTTGTCCTCAAGTTAAGTTGATCACCTGGTCAGAAAGGCTTGGGGGATGGGGAGCACCACTGAGGGCTTATATTTGCACATTTAAAACCAAAACCCATAAATTGTTTCATACCTCATATTTCTAACTTTACGTACACGTAAAAAAATCAACAAGTAGTCCTGTAGCACCTTAGAGACCAGTATGTAGGAAAAAAACCACTTCTTCAGTTGAGCAGAGTGGAGAAAAAAGGGGAAACCTCACAATTTATAAAAGAAAAAAAATGGAGGGGAGGAAGTACCTATTGGTACTAATGAACCGGCACACAACTCACGCTTGCCTTTGCACTTTCCTGTATCCCCTTTGGAAGACCTGCCCCATAATTCAAGAACCACTGCAAAAGAGAGCTGCACCTTCCCCACATCCGTCACTCCTCACAGGAGACAGGAGTGTCCTTTAAAAAAGCAAAACCCAAATCTGACCTGCCAGTAGCCAAGTAAAACATTCCTGTTTAACTTACCATACAGCACTGAAGAGTTCATTCAATTTGAATCATGATACATTTCTCTTCATCTCAGAATGAGTGAACGTGCAAAAGGTGGCAACAATTAGTTTCACTTTCTAAAAGTTTATCAGTTCCTGTATATCTCTTGGTACCGAATTCACCTAGTTTCTCCCCCCGTTTTCTGAGTTAAGAAAATACTGTGTTCCCGTCCCACTCCTCACACAGCATAGTACAATAAGAGAAAGCAGCCATAAAACAGATGTAAAAAGGAATGCCTAGTAAATGCCCAGGAATACATGGCTTCAGTAGCAATATTAATGGACATATTTTAAAGAGATCAACTAGTTCTGCAGTGATGAATAAAATATTCTGATCTGCTCCAGTCACATTTATCATCTTCATGTACTTCAACCTAAGTGTTCAAACTTGGATGCTAGGGTTTATCTAGAAGGTAAGTTAGTATGGGGTGTACCTGGTGCAAGCCTGCCAGGCACGAACCGTCCATGGGGACCTTGCCACTGCATACTGAAAGACAAGCACAGGCTGGTGGGACAGCATGTGAGGCAGCTATGAGACATTCAGCAGTGGCTGCAAAACTTTTGCATGTGCAAGGTCACTTGCATGGAAGTTTGCAAATTGCTTTTCCCCACTCTGAAGCTCAGGAATGCCAGAATGAGACCCACTCTGACCATTGAGAAGCAAGTGGCAATAGCCCTGTGGAAGCTTGTAATTTCAGACAGCTATCTGTCAGCTGGGAATCAGTTTGGGTGGGGAAATGTCAATTGCAAAGGGTACTTGATCAAAGTGTGCTAGGGAACTTCTAAAGCCCAGTAGCTGGATCTGCACTAAAGCCTTATTTACGCTATGAGATAAGGTTGACTTTAGCAAGGTTGATTTTTAGCACCTGATTTTTGTAAAATCAAAGGTGCATGTTCTGACTGTGCGCAAGAATTTGCTGTGGTAAATCCCCAGTAGGATGGCTAACATTGACTTTGACAGCAGTGCACTGTAGGTAGCTATACTACAATTCCTGCTGCCTCTTTGCATTCTGGGTTAGGCTCCCAGTACCCAATGGGACCCAAGCAGAGCAGCGGGTGGTTCTGGATACATGGCGTCAGCATGCCATTATGAACTCATCTCCTCCTTCCCACCCTCATTGAATGCAATGGCAAACAATCTTTTCACACCCTTTCTTCCCTGGTTATTTGTGTAGGTGCCATAGAAGGATAAGTCAGGAACCAGCATGGAACTCGTTCAGCAGCAAAGTCCAATGGCATTGATAGCAAACATCTTGTGCTTTATGTTGCAGTATGTCCACAGCCTGTCCAGGGTCCACCAGAACAAGGAGGAATCTGAGAGATAGTTCTGGAAGGTGTTGCCAGCTTTTGATCCTCTTTGGACCCAGAGGAATGCTGGTTCTGGTGCCAAAAGACAAGTACAGGCTGGTGGGACAGCATGTTAGGCTGCTATGACACATTCAGTAGTGGCTGCAAAACTTTTGCATGTGCAAGGTCACTTGCATGGAAGTTTGCAAATTGCTTTTCCCCACTCTGAAGCTCAGCAATGCCAGAATGAGACCCACTCTGACCATTGAGAAGCAAGTGGCAATAGCCCTGTGGAAGCTTGTAATCTCAGACAGCTACCCATCAGTTGGGAATCAGTTTGGGTGGGGAAATCTACAGTGGGGACTGCTGTGATCCGACAGACAAAGATAATTATGATAGACAGGAGGAATGCTGGCCTTTTCTGAGCATCCCAGCATTCAGTAACCAAATGGTTAAACTCAGGAAGCTAGAAAGTGTTGGTGGGAAGCCAGGAGAACCAATAGGAAGAAAGTATGAGATTTGAATTGAAAGGGATACCTGCCTGCTGTTCTTCTTTTGTGTGAGTTTTAATCCAGGAGCTGGGGAAAGGAGATGAATTGAATCAGTCAGGACTACCATGCCTACAAAGAATACTGGGCATGGAAATGGACTGAACCTTAAAGCATGGATCTGTGAGTAGATAGGGAATGTCCATTTAGACTCAATCAGGTTATTTTCTTTGCTTTGTTGTTTGGTTAAACCTCTCTGTGCTAAGTCCATGTGTCCTCCCTCCCCCCATACACTGTACTGTAAGCTGTATCCCAGGGATGGTATTTTCTCTGTGGGGCTGCTGTCTAGACTGGCATCGAGTATTTGCGCAAGAACACTGACTTTGTAATGTACAAAATCAGTGGTTCTTGCGCAAATACTCCAACACTCCCACTCAGGGATAAGCCCTCTTGCGCAAGTATTCTTGCACAAGAGGGCCAGTGTAGACAGCAACGTTAATTTCTTGTGCAAGAAAGCCCAATGGCTAAAATGGCCATCAGAGCTTTCTTGTGCAAGACAGCGTCTACACTGGCACGGATGCTTTTGCGCAAAAGCAAATCTTTTGCACAAAGGTACATGCCAGTATAGATGCTCTCTTGCGCAAATACTTTTAACAGAAAAACTTTTCTGTTAAAAGTATTTGCGCAAAATCATGCCAGTCTAGATGCAGCCTGTGTGTTTAAATTGTTCTTTTCCCAGTTGCTTTTAAACACCTAGCAACCAAGTATGATTTATCAAGTATATATTTTTGTTTTGTTAATAACAAAACACCTTTATTAAGGGGATTATTTTATTCCTATGTCCTGGAAGGTAATAGGAGGTCTGAGTATGCATGCCTAAGACTGAGAAGTCAGCTATCAAAGACTGCAGTTTGTTTTCTCTTCTCTTTTTTCTAGGTCTTTTGTGGTAAAAGAGCTTGTGGTACCCCTTTGAAAGAAGTTCCCAAGTTCTTTCTTCCTGAGTTCAAGAAGAAGAAAAGGGATTTTCTCACTTGGGTGGTGCCAACTACCTCCCAAGACCAGGGAATCTTTGATCTTAGGAAGTATTGAGGGTCGACAAGTCTGGGAAAAAATGACCCCAGTGAAGCTTAGAGACTCAGAAAACAGAAAGGAAATAAACACTGTTATAAATGGGGTTTCCTCCCTATTAACATTTCATAATTTTTAAACCAATTTCATGATTTTACAGGAGCTTGGCTCATGATTTCCGAACATCTGGAGCTGGCAATGCTGGAGAACCACTTGAAAATCAGCTCACTTTTAACTAACATCTCAATGAGATTGGTCTGGAAAGCCATCAGTTCTGCATGTCTTCTTCATATGTTCTTTCTCTTCCCATTCCCAGGTTTCTTCTACAATAAGCAATTCCGTGCATCTTCTGCCAAGGCTCACATGTTCACCCAGGTGACAGCATTCCTGTCTTCTCTTACTTGGTATTCTTCTTTTACATGTTCTCTATACTCCGTCCAATAATTTCATTAAGTTACAGTGGCATGAAACATTAAACACCCTAGCTACGTCTACACAGCTCATTGTTGCACAATAAGATATGCAAATGAGGCACAGGGATGAATATTGCCGTGCCTCATTTGTATACCTAAAGAGCCGCCATTTTTGCGGCACGGTCTTTTGTTCAAGAAGGAGCTGTCTACACTGCTCCTTCTTGTGCAAAAATACCCCTCGTGCAGAGGTGTTCTGCTGCTTATTTTCAGGAAGAACAGCTCTGCGCAAGAGGGGTTTTTTGCACAAGAAGAAGCAGTGTAGACAGCTCCTTCTTGTGCAAAAGCTCGTGCCGCAAAAATGGTGGCTCATTAGGTTTGTGAATGAGGCATGGTGATATTCATCCCTACACCTTATTTGCATATCTTATTGCACAACCCTGCACAGTGTAGACGTAGTCCTTGAGTACAGTTGTTCAAACAAAGGTCACATGAACTTTCATTTATTGGTTACGTCCTGAAGTTGGACTGGAGAAAATGTTGGTGGCATTCTATTCTTTCCGTTCTGCACCACCCCCTTCCCTGTTCACCCAGCATTGCCACCATCATATGATTTGACATTTTGCTAGAATTTTACATGTTAAAAACAGTCTCTTGTCTTTTATGGTTTAATTACTTTGTCCATGATCATTGTGGAGATATGTAAAAATTAATAGGGATCTGAAATGGCTCGACATTAGTGGTTCAGGGGTCAGCCACAGCATTACCCTTTAAACATGCTTTTTCCTTTTTTTTTTTTTTTGTCGTTTGGGAAGATAAAGAGTCTGGTCAAAACCGATATTATCCTCTCTCAGGTATAAACATGCTCTTTCTCTTCGTTCTTGTAGCCTACGAAACCAGATAAGTATGGAGTTGCTTTATTTTGTCTCTTGCTTATCCTCATTGGCTCTGTATCACACATCTTCAGGGTCAAATTCCTTGTAATCTCTGTAACCTGTTGATTTAGAAAGTTTGTAGTATAGAAAAGTGTTGATTTAATTAGAAATTATGTAAATAGTAATTAGGGTTGGAGTAATTGTATTCATTATTTGTTTATTAATATTCATTTTATGGGAGTGTAGATGGGCCAAATTTTGGAAAAGTGTCTTCCAGAAAAAAAAAAACCAGAAAAAGGTATGCAGAGCGCTTTTTGTGTACCTTTTTCTGAAAAAAAGTTGGAGTCTAGACATAGCCTTTCAGACAAAAGGAGAACAGGATGCAGGTGTGGGTTGAGGAGCCCATGGAGGCCAAGGGAAATGGTGGGGGTCATACTTGGAGAGGGGGCCAGGGCATCAAAATACAAGCTCGGCAGGATGCCATTTTCCCAAAGGCTGGTCCTGCATTAAGTTCTGTTTGAAGAGGGTATTCAGACAATAAAGTGCACAGAAGAGGGGCTGAAGTTCTCCTTTAAGTGATTCTTAATGTCAACGTCCTCCCTATGTTTACTTTAGGATGGCAACATTGTCTTTGTTCTCTTTTCCACACACAGACCTGTGACTAAGGGTACGTCTAGAACAGTGTTTCTGAAAGCGCTCCTCGAAAGCACTTTGAGAAACATGTTAACTGGCCTCCCCAGTTTGTTTATGCACCAGCTCCGCAGCCACAGAGTCTCGTGTCTCCCATTGGCTCCGTTTCATCCTTTGCAGCCAAGGAAAGACGTGGGAAGCAGCATGGGCTGGGCCATCGCTTCCCACTGCTTTGCTTGGCTGCAAAGAGTGAAACAAAGCCAATGGGAGCCGCAAGGCTCCATGGCTGTGGCGCTAGTAAATAAACAAACCAGGGCGGCCAATTAATTTGTTTCTCAAAGTGCTTTTGCAGAGCCCTTTCAGAAACACTGGTCTAGACCACAGAACCTTTGGTATCCTGGAAAAGCTCTGCTGCGTCCAAGGAATGCTTCTGCTTTTCTGAAAATAAATTGGGAAAAGAAGGGTTTTTTGGCATCCCTGTACAGCTAATACGTTACAGTTCAATTGAAATACAATGCACTGCAGTCTCTGCTTACCTTCCATCTCTGAAGAGGTGGTTGAGGTTAAACCGGTCTTTCAAAATTCACCCTGAGAAGGAAACTTGTGGCTCACAAGTGTTGCAATAGAAAACACGTTCACATGTATGAGCATCTTCACTGTTCCCTGTCTGCTTCCTCAGTCTGAAATAAACTTTGTTCTTATTGATAACCGTGAAAGAGAAGCAGCGTTTACAGGGCTCCGTTTCTTTTCTGGGTTTTCTACATGGTGCCCCTTCTGCAGAGCAATGGGATGAATTTCACAGACAAGAGCCTTTTGTACTTTATACATTAGTTTAAACCTGCAAGTGAGCTGAAGCTGCTATGAGTGTTACAAGGCCATCAGCGTGATGCACTGCAGTGTTTGTGTGAGTAATGGGGGAAGTAGAAACATGTTTGAAAAATGATAGAAGATGGCAGCTTGTTGTACTTTGCCATAGACACAAAGTAGTGACACTGGCCCTCATTCTGCAAAATCCTTCTTATATTTTAAACACAAGCATCAGGTTGTAACAGAACAAAAGCTATCACAGGCATTACTGTTGGAATAATTGTTATTTATGCAGGGTATTACCACAACATTATTCAACCATAAATTCCTTTACTAAATTCAAAGGCTCAATAGTATTTATACAGTTACCATCCTCATGTATCAAAACCCTAAAAAATAAGCAATTTGCTACATCCAAATAGTAAACAAACAATTTATAAGCATTCTTATATTCTTGCCAGCAAGTTAAGGGAATATGGATTGGATAAATGGACTGTAAGATGGATAGAAAGCTGGCTAGACTGTCTGGCCCAACGGGTAGTGATCAATGGCTCGATGTCAGGTTGGCAGTTGGTTTCTAGCGGAGTACCCCAAGGATCTGTTCTAGGACCAGTTTTGTTCAACATCTTTATTAATGACCTGGATGAGGGGATGGATTGCACCCTCAGCAAGTTTGCAGTTGACACTAAGCTGCGGGAGAGGTAGATATGCTGGAGGGCAGGGATAGGGTCCAGAGTGACCTGGACAGATTAGAGGATTGGGCCAAAAGAAATCTGATGAGGTTCAACAAGGACAAGTGTAGAGCCCTGAACTTGGGACAGAAGAATCCCAAGCATTGTTACAGGCTGGGGACCAAATCGCTAAATAGCAGTTCAGCAGAAAAGGACCTGGGGATTACAGTGGATGAGAAGCTGGATATGAGTCAACAGTGTGCCCTTGTAGCCAAGAAAGTTAATGGCATATTAGGGTGCAGTAAGAAGAGCACTGTCAGCAGATCTAGAGAAGTGATTATTCCCCTTTTTGGCACTGGTGAGACCACATCTGGAGTATTATGTTCAGTTCTGGGCCCCCCACTATAGAAAGGATGTGGATGCATTGGAGAGGGTCCAGTGGAGGGTGACCAGAATGATTAGGGGGCTGGAATACATGACCTATGAGGAGAGGCTGAAGGATTTGGGCTTATTTAGTTTACATCTAGACTACAGGCTTCTTTTGGAAGAAGCTTTTTTTGGAAGAGATCTTCCAAAAAAACTTCTTCTGAAAGCGAGTGTCCACACTGCCTTTGTAGCCAAGAAGACTCATAGCATATGGGAGTGGATTAGTAGAAGCATTGCCAGCAAATCTAGGGAAGTGATTATTGCCCTCTATTCGAAACTGATAATGTCACATCTGAAGTAGTACATACAATTCTGGAGGCTGTTCACAGTAGTGATGGATGGCAGAACATGGAGCAATGGTCTCAAGTTACAGTGGGGGAGGTCTAGGTTGGATATTAGGAAAAACTACTTCACTGGGAGTGTGGTGAAGTACTAGAATGGGTTACCTAGGGAGGTGGTGAAATCTCCATCCCTAGAGGTTTTTAAGTCTCGGCTTGACAAAGCCCTGGCTCAGTTGATTTAGTTGAGATTGGTCCTGTCTTGGGCAGGGGCCTGGACTTGATGACCTCCTGAGGTCTCGTACAGCTCTAGGATTCTGAAATTCTATGATTGGATCAAGATACTTACAAACAGGCTAAGCCCAGAATGCATAACCCATGTTGGTTGGCTGCAACTTGGTTATGCAGGAATTAGCAATGATTTAAGGATGTTAAGAATCGGGTAATAGTAATAGGGTACGTCTACACTAGCTCGTTAGTTCGAGCTAGGTAGGGTAATGAGGGCAAGCGGAGTTGCAAATGAAGCCCGGGATTTAAATATCCCGGGCTTCATTTGCATGTTCCCGGGTGCCGCCATTTTTAAATCCCCCTTAGTCCGAACTCTGTGCCCGCGGCTCCATGCGGAACGGAGTAGGTAGTTCGAATTAAAGATCCTAATTCGAACTACCGTTACTCCTCATTAGGACTACCGTTACTCCTCAGATCAAATTGTGGAAGAAAATTGGCACGACCATATATACCAAAGGATACAATCAAATAAATGAACACATATGAAAAGGACAAATCAAATTTCAGAACAGAAGGGGATGAGGGGGGGAGGTAAATGTCTGTGAGCTAATGATATTAGAGGTGATAATTGGGGAAGCTATCTTTGTAATGGATAAGGTAATTAGCGTCCTTGTTAAGACCTAGATGTAAAGTGTCAAATTTAAGCATGAATGACAGTTCAGAGGATTCTCTTTCAAGTCTGGTGTTAAAAGGTCTTTGAAGCAGGATGCAGGTAATCAGGTCATTGAGACAATGCCCTTTCTGGTTGAAATGGCAAGAAACTGTTTTTTCTTTGTGATCCTGTCTAATATCTGTTTTGTGTGCATTGATTCTTTGGCGAAGTGTCTGAGAAGTTTGTCCAATGTACATAGCAGACAGACATTGTCGGCACATGATAGCATAAATTATATTTCTGGATGAGCAGGAATATGTGTTCTTGATCTTATAACTCAATTGGTTAGGTCCAATAATGGTATCAGCAGAGTGAATATGTGGACAAAGCTGGCAACGAGGTTTGTTGCAAGGGAAAGTTCCAGGGTTGTCGTTAGTGGGGTATGTCCTGTGGTTGTTGGTAAGAATCATCTTGAGGTTAGGTGGTTGTCTATAGGAGACTATGGGTCTGTCTCCCAGAGCCTCTCGGAGTTTAGTATCCTGTTCCAGTATAGGTTGTAGTTTATTGATAATGTGTTGGACGGGTTTAAGTTGGGGCTGTAGGTGATGACAAGTGGTGTTCTATTGTTGGTTTTCTTGGGTCTGTCTTGAAGTAGATAGTTTCTGGGTATTCGTCTGGCTCTCTCAATTTGTTTTTTTATTTCTCCGGGTGGGTAGTTGAGGTTTATAAATGCTTGGTAGAGATCCTGAAGTTTCTGGTCTCTGTCAGTGGGATTAGAGCAGATGCGATTGTATCGAAGGGCTTGGCTATAGACGATGGATCATATGGTGTGTTCTGGATGGGAGCTGGAGGCATGAAGGTAACTGTATGAGTCGGTGGGTTTTCTGTAGAGAGTGGTGTCTAATTTACCATTGGTGATTTGTACAATGTCCGTCTGCTATGTACATTGGACAAATATCTCAGACACTTCGCCAAAGAATCAATGCACACAAAAGAGGTATTAGACAGGATGAGGTTTACCGGGGCTGTTGACAAAGGCTTTCCTTGTCGACCGCCGCGGTGTGTCCAGACTGCCCCGCTGTGCCACCAAACAGCTGATCGGCACAGTGGGGCAGCCATTTTGATGTAAATGAAGTAGCGATTATTTAAATCGCCGCTTCATTTCCCTATGTCTAGTAAACTCATCTACATGGCTCCGTCAATGGACCCCTGTAGTCTAGACATACCCAAAATGACAAATTTTGTGTCTCCCAGGAAAGGAAGGCATTGCAGCAGCAGAATAAGGAGAACAGACTTTCAAAAAAGCAACTTTAACCAACTCAGGAAACAGGTAACTGAGGGTTTATGGGTAGACAATCTAAGGAGAAAAGATTTTTCCAGGAGAGCTATCAGTGTCCCAAAGAGACAATATTAGGGGAATAATTGTATGTTAACCCATTGTGAAGGATAGACAGGAAGAACGGTAAGAGGCCAATATGGTTCCAGGAGATCTTAAATGACCTAAGCATCAAAAGAGTTCTACAAACAGTGGAAAGATGGAAAAATTGCCTCAAAGGAGTACGGACACATAGCACACACATATAGGGACAACATTGGAAAGGCTAAGGCATAACATGAGTTACATCTAGCAAGGGACATAAAAGACAATAAGAAGTAATTCTAATAAATCATTAAGAGCAAGAGTAAGCTGATGGAAAGGAGAAGTTCTCAACTTAGTGGGAAGGAGAGCTAATAACTGATGACATTAAGAAGGCTGAGGTGCTTAATGCCTATTTTGCTTCCATCTTCACTAAAAAGATCAACAGTGACCAAATACTCAACATAGTTAATATTAACAACAAAGAGAAAGGAACACAAGACAAAATAGGGAGAGAACAAGTTCAAGAATGTTTAGATCTCTTAGATGTACTCAAGGACTACGTCTAGACTACATCCCTTTTTCGTAAAAGGGATGTAAATTAGACGTATCACAATTGCTAATGAAGCGGGGATTTAAATCTCCCCCACTTCATTAGCATAAAAATGGCTGCTGCTTTTTTTCCGCACGGAGCTTTGTCGGGAAAAAGCACCAGTCTAGACGCTGATCTTGCGGAAAATAAAGCCTTTTCTGAAAGATCCCTTATCCCTCTATGAAATGATGCCAACTTGATGCCAACATTTAAAAAGGGCTCTAGAGGTGATCCTGGCAATTACAGACTGGTAAGTCTAACATCAGTACTGGGCAAATTAGTTAAAACTATAGTAAAGAATAAAATTGTCAGACACATAGATGAAAATAATCTGCTAGTGTTCTTTGAGGGGGTCAACAAACATCTGGAGAAGGGGGATCCAGTGGATATACTATACTTAGATTTCCAGAAAGCCTTTGACAAGGTCCCTCAGCAGAGGCTCTTAAGTAAAGTAAGTTGACATGGGATAAGAGGGAAAGTCCTTTCATGGATTAATAACTGGTTAAAAGACAGGAAACAAAGCGTAGGAATAAATTTTCAGAGTGGAGAAAGGTAATTAGTAGGGTCCCCCAAGCTCTGTCCTGGGACCAATCCATTCAACTTATTTATAAATGATCTAGAGAAAGGGGTAAACAGTGAGGTGGCAATATTTGCAGATATTAAATTTGCAAACTGCTCAAGATAATTAATACCAAAGCAGATTGTGAAGAGCTTCAAAAAAATCTCACCAAACTAAGTGATTTTTGGCCAGTGAGTTTGGATCTCACCAAACTAAACCATTTTGGGCAACAAAATGGCAAATGAAATTTAAAGTTGGTAAATGTAAAGTAATGCACATTGAAAAAAATTATCCCAACTATACATACAGTATGGTGGGGACTAATTTGGCTACAACTACTCATGAGAGAGATCTTGGAGTCATTATGGATAGTGCTCTGAAAACATCCACTCCATGTGCAGCAGCAGTCAAAAAAGCAAATAGAATGTTAGAAATCATTTAAAAAGGGATAGAGAATAAGACAGAAAATATCTTATTGCCTCTATATAAAACCATGGTACGCCCACATCTTGAATATTGTGTACAGATGTGGTCGTCTCAACTCAGAAAAGATATACTAGCATTGGAAAAGTTTCCATAAAGGGCAACAAAAATGATTAGGGGTTTGGAACAGGTCCCATATGAAGAGAGATTAAAGAGACTTGGACTTTTCAGCTTAGAAAAGAGGAGATTAAGGGGGGATATGATAGAGGTCTATAAAATCATGACTGATGTGGAAAAAAGTGAATAAGGAAAAGTTATTTATTTATTCCCACAATATAAGAACTAGAGGTCAACAAATGAAATTAATAGGCAGCAGGTTTAAAACGAACAAAAGGAAGTTTTTCTTCATGCAGCACATAGTCAACCTGTGGAACTCCTTGCCAGAGGAGGTGGTGAAGGCTAGCACTTTAACAGGGTTCAAAAAAGGGCTAGATAGATTCATGGAGGTTAGGTCCATCAATGGCTATTAGCCAGGATAGATAGGAATGGTGTCCCTAGCCTCTGTTTGTCCAGAAAGCAGTGACAGAGGAGGGATCACCTGAGGATTACTTGTTGTGTTCCCTCCTTCTGGGGTATCTGGTATTGGCCACTATTGGCAGACAGGATGCTAGGCTTGATGGACCTTTGGTCTGACCCAGTATGGCCGTTCTTATGTTATGTTCTGTGTGTATTTTAATTGTTCTCTAATGTGGTCTCTAAGTGTGTGGTATCCATGTCAGCAAGTCAGTGGCCATGAGGAGAACGTGTTCACTACATCATACTGACCTAGAGCAGCAGTATCTCTCTGGGTACATGGGACTCCTGCTCAGAGTTCTGAAAAAGTTGAATGGCTAGCCATGTCCTTCACCACCCCTCTGTTCTGTTCCTCTGTTCGTCACTCTCATCTGGACATTCAGGCTCTTTTGTATACGTGCACCTCACCTTTCTGATAAAGCTACACGCACTCAGAGAATGGGGAAAAACAGGGAATGCATGAGTGCACGTGCACATATGCACATGCACACACTTTAGCCAGACAAACTCTCATTTTTCCTGCACTAGCTTCTGAAAGAGTTGACTGTAATGGAACAGAAATTGGGACCAGGAAAATATGTCTGTGAAACATGCCTGAGAACTCCCCTAGCTCTGGAAATTGGGAGAATTATTTTGCCTTAGCACAAACTCTAAAGAGCAGTATGATGTGTCTTGATTCATGATACTGATGCAAATGTCCATCTTATATAATCAAAGGTTGGAGAGGAATACAGGAAATACTGATTTAGTAGCTGTGGAATTGTGTAACATGAGACAAAAAACCAAATTAAAATTTATTTAAACGATGAGAAATACATATATAAAATAATGACTGAACTACTGGAATAGAATGGCAGTTCCCCACTAGATCCAATGGGTGTCTTGAGTGGGTTCCATCTCCCTCCCCTCACCAAGAAATTAAAACTTTGACCCAAACACTGGTTCAGATAAAACTATAAAATGAATTTATTAACCACAGAAAGACTGATTTTAATGAGGCACAAAAGCCAGAATTGGTTACTAGAAAATAAAAGTAAAATATAACTAATACTTAACTTAACAAGCACAGTGATTTCAAAGCAAAGTCTTGCTCATCACATGTTTGAACAGTTTTATTGGCTGAATTTCATTGTCAGGACTCCTCACCCAGTCTAATGCTGCTTCTTTTGTTTTTCAAGTATTGTTAATGCTGTAAGGAGAGAGAAAAGGAAATAGAAAGGGGTGTTTGTTCTCCCTTCCTATATTCTTTCTATTCTTCAAGGACCCTCACCAGCTGAGATTCAGGAACTAGAAAGTCTATGTAGACAGGAACCCCAACTCCTTCTTTGTCAAGATGTACATTTTTCACCTACATCCTCTTTCCTGCTGAAGAGTGTCCACTTAACTAGATGATGATGCATTTTATTTCATTGATTTCAGCTTCCTTTGGTCTCCAAGGAACTGGTCTGTGGCTGTTTCTCAGACATGGAACTTGTCTTAGTAATACCATGAAGAGGAATCTTTTAACTTTACATACAAGGTTACTGCAAGTATTTTATTAGGGCAAATTATGAATTTTCAAATGATACTGCACAAGGAATATTTTGTATAAAATTTACGATATTCCAGTAAAGGAGTGAACATAGGCATACAGACTGTCACAGGCTCCCAGTGCCTGGGAGGAAAAAAGCCCTGAATTTCTATGAGCAGAGGATGGCCCACTTCTTGAGGAGCCTCCAGGTTCTGTAAGAGAACCTGAGCTATTTTGGAGTCCCTGGTGCTTTTATGAATGGGTGAACATCAGGGCAACAAATTAGATACCCTATGAGTCTAAGAAAGTAACTTTAAAAAAAAAATTAAATAAGAAATCTTAGATTCTGTAGAATCTGAGTATGTGATGCAACAACAAAAATACATATGGGCCAGATGTCTGCCACTGTGCTTTAAAGGGAGATCAATTCTCATTTAACTCCACTTACATCATTAAGGTTCCATTCAGAGAGTCGAAAACTTTCTCAAAATTAGTTAATTTTCTATAAGCCTTGCATTTCTGACACTATTTATCAGTGAGAGAAGAGATAATATGTAGCAATGCTTAACAGCAGAATGAGTCCAACCTCCCAGTGCATCACAAAAATATGCCACATAAATTCTGCAATCTCACTCAATACTCTAGAGATGAGAGTATGGCGCTGCGATAGAAGCAATGCAATGATGCTTTGTTTGGCTGGGCTCTTAGGACTGAATGTAATTGATAAACCAGGTTTCGCCTTCTGCAAAAATTCCAGCTTCTCGGTTGTTTTTTCATCTACGTGGCTTTCAGACAAGCTGTGAAAACAAAAATGAACTATGAACAAAAAACCATCCACTGGAAGTCAAACTTGTAAATATTTAATTGACAATATAATTCAATGAAAGTAGGGTGACCATAGTTCTCAAAGGCCCCACTAGCAATTGCTTAGAAAAAGCTCCGATTTGCACCTCTGGGGATGTCCGTCACCATTTGTGGAGCACCCACAGGGACATCACCCGAAGAAGAACACAAGAGTTTATTGGGGAGTGCAGCTGAGAGCACAATGGGGGTGATGTCTCTAGTCCTGAATCCAGATATGGGCCCTGGAAAGTAGCTCAGATTGGGGGGCAGACAAGGAAGCAAAGGAGGCCCCTGAAGCAGCTCATGATGCGGCCACAAGTGACAAGAAGAGGAACAAGGGGATCCAGCAGCAGTAGTAGCAGAGATGGAGAGTTGGAGTGCAGAGGCGCAGCAGCAGACACAAGTCAAAGTTTGCCCACAACAGCAGAAGCCAAGTGGCTCCACATTTTACCAGAGGGTGTGGCTTGGGCAAGCCCACAACATGGCTTTTGAGTGATTTCTCTCCAACAGCAGAAACACAACCTGGTGCATGTTCAGCAGGCCATCCTGGAAGCCCACCAGCAACTAGAGGCAGATTGAGAGATGCTGACCAAGGGCTTCCAGCAATGGTCTGAGAGCCAGAAACTACTTCAGCACCACTGCCTAGTAATCAGTCCTAAATATAATTATATGTACCACACAGAAAGCATAGGCACAAGCCAAAGATTTCCAATGGTAGCTAAGGTTTCTGTGCTGAAACCCAGAAAGTACAGGAGGGATGATCAAAGAAATGTTTGGAAGACCCCCTGAAACAGAATGCAACCTTAAGTGACATAAATATTGACATCTTTGAAGACATAGCCAAGGGTAACTTGAAAAGAGAGCTGCAATCAATAGTGACTGTAAATACTTTGAGGAAGACAGATGAGAAAAACATACTGAAAAAACTGACCAAGTGTCGTACAAAACCTTCCTGGGAGCCTGCACATTCCCGTCTGACATTTGTTTGTGATCTTGTTCTTCTCATGAGAACACTTAATGCTTTGACATCATCAGATATGAGAGACAGCCATAAATTTGTTTCCAATATATATGGCAAAAACTGATTTGTTGGGTGATCAAAAGGAAATAACACTACTACAATGTGCAGTACCAAATGCACCTTGTATTATTTGATGAATGTTTTGAAAACCAAAAATGGGATTTAAAAAAAAATGTCTTGTAAAGGTTTCATGAGTCAAAACAAAATTCTACTAATTGGCAGGAAACATTTCAACTAGAGCTGTTTAGAAAAAGTTTCCCACTCCCTATTCTCAAAACAAAAAAACCCTCACAGGTTGCTAGAAAACATTCACAAAAAGCAAAAAAATTTGGTTTTCAGCTGAAAGTGCTTGTGTTTCTGAGTGTTCTATCCTCTGAAGAAAGAGTGAGAATTTGAAAAGAAAGTATTTTATATGCACATTTTCATTTAGCTCTTAAACTCTATTTTTTCCTCTTTGGGAAATGCCGCTATTTTGATATTTTTATATATAGCAAATTGCAGAGCACAAAATAGGAAAGCTTTTCACCTACAAAATATTCAGGAAAAAAATGATCTGAGAATGTAGAAAAGCTTTGGTCCTACATTTTTCATATAAATGAAAGGTCAACATTACTACATCAAAGCAGTGTGTTCCAGCTCAGCATGACATTACTGAATGTTTCTTTCAGAGCTTCTGTTGTGTGTCATGGAATCCCTCCTACCTCTCTTAGCGCCAATGGCACGATCACCATGGCATGACTGTCTCCCAGGATGCACCACAGGCTATTCCTGTGACTGAGCTCTGCAGTCCAGGCCCATCATGGAGGGCGGACAGTGGAAGTGGAATCCAGCCCATAAATGAGAATGGGGGAAATAAGGGAGCCAAACAACAATTCCCATAGGTACTGCAGCCGTTCAGACAGACACAATGATTAACATTGACCTGAACTGAAATAAAATGTTTTCATTTGATTTTCCTGACGACAACAACAAAGTCAAAAAAGCTTTGCAAAAATTAACCTTTTCCAGTGGAAAGTTTCAATTTGGAGGAAACCAGATTTTCCTATCAAAAATATATCAGTGGGAAAATCCAGATCAGCTCTTCCATGTGTGAAAGTAACTTAAATTTCTTACAGATACTGTCCTATCACAACCCAGGCCGCCTTGAAGGTGCCTTTGGGTGGGTGGAGTCAGTGATACAATAGTACCTGTAAGAAATTTAGGTTTGGGATGAAGTGCAGGGGCCTCCGGGCAGAAGGCTGGGTGCAGTGGAGGGGCAGGATTTGGGGCTGGGGCCATCGCAGATGTGGCAAGCTCCCCCAGCCAGCCCCTCTAATGTGTTTGCCTGCCTTCTTCTAGCACGGCAGTCTGCAGGAAGCGGGGAGCCAGACTAGGAGCACCCTGTCCCACCTCCTGCAGCCATGTGCCCCAGCTGGACAGCTACATTTTGGAGTATTGGACTCTATTAACTGTTGTTCAAAACAATTGGGGAGACACTGGCCCCCCAGAAAATCTTACACTTTGTGAGAAACATGCACACTGGGGAGAATTCTCCCTGTGTTTACAGTCCCTTAGCTACATATATGGCAGCAATAAATATGGCAGCAACAACCTCTTACCTGGCAGAGGAAAATTCCCCTGCTGCTAGCATTGCACCGCACATAGGCTGCTTTGTGCAGAACCTGGGCTAGGAGGTGAAAGGCGAAAGGTTGCCTTATACTACCACTTATTTGAGGCCCTAACCAGTCTGGGTTCAGAATGGCGGCTTAAAGCCTCTTTGGCCTGCTCCCTTGAGTTGCCCTTGTGTGTGCAGTACCTCCTATAGCTATGGAACACACTCCCACCCTCAGCCCAACTCCCGTCATTGGTTCATGCAGCCCAGACAGAGCCAGGTGGCCGGAAGCCCGGCACACACACTGCGACGGATTCCTTGGATACAGAAAAGCAGCAGTCACTTACTCCAGTTTCTCTAACTTGCAGTTTGGGTGTCTGAGTCCTTCACACAGAAGCTTCACTCCTGAACCAGTCAGGTTATTACCGCTCAGGTTCAGCTCTCGCAGGGACTGGTTGGTGCTGAGCAGAGGAGAGATCTCCACAGCAAGTATCAGTGAGATGGCAATCCCAAACCCTGCAGAGACGGAGATAGGCAGAGTGAACAGGCAGCAGGGTGACCACATATATGGATTTGATAAGGACAGTCCTGATTTCTGAGGCTTTGTCCTCCAGAAAATGGATTTTCATGTGGCTGTTACCATAAGATCGAACGTACAAAACCCATATTTGCCTGCCCCAAAGCCTGTGCATACAATTTAGTAACTGTACATCCACTTGCTCCTGCAAACGTAGGTGATTTCATAAGTGAAAACAGGACCTCTATATTGCCAGTGCAAAATCAGAGAGCATCTTTGAAAAGGCTGGTTTAACAAGGGAAGTCTCAAGGAACCCAGCAATGACTTACACTAGTTTCTGCAGTTTACATCTAGGATGTTTCAGTCCTTCACACAGAAGTTTGATTCCTGAATCT
Organism: Rafetus swinhoei; assembly: GCA_019425775.1. Lineage (NCBI taxonomy): Eukaryota > Metazoa > Chordata > Testudines > Trionychidae > Rafetus > Rafetus swinhoei. Next base: position 15,002,762 of record CM033446.1, on the reverse strand, counting down.
CCCAGTTCATTCCCGCTCAGCTCCAGCTCTGTCAGGGACTGGTTTGTCCTGAGGGCAGCAGAGAGATCCTCACAGCAAGCAGCTGTGAGACTGCACTGCCACAACCTGCAAAGGGAACAGAGAGAAGAATAACTGTCTCCTTCCAGAAAGGTGTCAGTATTCACTTTGTGCCGTGACACTTCCTATTTTCTGATAAACTTGGTAGTATCAAGCTACATCTACACTACGGAGTTTTATGGTATCCCGGAAAAACTCCGTCATGTCCAGGGAACGCGTCTGCTCTTCCAAAAATTTTTTCGGAAGAGCAGACGTGCTCTTTCAGAAGCTCTGTAAACCTCAGTTCATGAGGAAGAAGGGCTCTTCTGAAAGAGGAGGTTTTTCCGATATTTGGCCCAATGTATACAGGCCAAATTTCGGAAAAGCCTCTTCGGAAAAAAGAATCAGAAAAGGTATGCAAAATGCGGAGTGCAATTTGCATACCTTTTTCAGAAAAAGAAGTATAGTGAAGACATAGCCTCAGTGTCTATAAAGCCTCTATGCCTGTCACCAAATTAATTTTAATTATTACATGTAATTAGGTAACGAGTTCCTGATTCAGATTTTATTTGAACACAAGTCTAGAAAAATTTCAGAATATTTCACATATAGGTGTGTCTAGACTACAGGGTTTTGTCGACAAAAGTGGACTTCTGTCGACAAAACTATACCTGCGTCTACACTACCGCTGAGTTCTGTCGACGTTATGTTGACAGAACTCGGCAGTTTTGTTGACGCCGGTAAACCTCATTCTACGAGGAATAATGCCTTTTGTTGACAGAGTTCTGTCGACAGAAGGCGTTATTGCATCTACACTGTCCTTTGCGTCTACACTCTCATGTCGACAAAGAGGCTTGCTTTGTCAACAGAACTGGATGTAGTCTAGACGTTCTTTGTCGACAGAAGCTTTGTCGACAGTTTTTGTCGACAAAGCCTCTGTCTACAAAAGCCTGTAGTCTAGACGTACCCATAGTGTCTACAAAAATAAAGAAATTGGATAATCATCTGATATTGGATATTCACATTCTGAGCATGTCCTCTCACCTGCCCAGCGGTGACTGGCTGCTCTAGTCATTGAATGTCGAATTAGGCATGGCTTGTGGAGAGCTCTCTCTTTTGACCTTGCCCAGGACAGAAGAATGTGAGGAAGAGCAGAAGAACTATGGGCTGATTTACACTAAAGCTACAAGTTGACCTAAGTTATGCTATTTCAGTTACAGTACTGACTTCGAGGTAATTTAGGTTGACACGTAGGCAGTGTCTATATCATGCTATCTCAAAGGAGACACTGTCCCACTGACTTACCTTCTGCCTTTCAGGAAGGTGGAGTACAGACGTTGACGGGAGAGTGCTCTGCTATCAATTTAGTTTGCCTTCACCAGAGCTGCTAAACTGACACTGCTGCATTGATCACAGCAGTGCCAATTCAGGTGGAAGTATAAATCAGCCCAAAATCTCCTATGGAAAGGCAGTTTCAGGCTATTCAACCTCTGCCACAAGAAAACACATGGAATACAGGCACCTTAATGCTTTCCATGATACAAAGCAAAAAAATCCTGGGGATTTCAACTTGTGATCAAATTCTAAACATCTCTTCTATCAGAGAAGTTCTCAAGTTGTGGTCTGTGAGCTTCATTCAAAGGGTCCGTAGATAGTTCCCTCTATCGTATATGCCTGGGCTGCTGCACATGAGAGAATGAAGGGCTGCCCATCTAATTAGTGAAACTGCGCAGATGTGGCTCCATTAATTTGGTCCTTATCCTGAAGAATATGCACATGTAAGGTGAGGTGGTTGCCTGAGAGGTAGCTGGGAGTGAGCAGTAGGGTGAGGTGGGTGGAAAGACATTCAGATGAGAAAAGAAGGTTGAGGGAATTTGTGAAGGACTGCAGCAGCCAGAGGCATCTTTCCCCAGGTCTAGGGCTCCAGCTGCTGAGGAGAGACAGCCGTCCTTCCCAGCCTCAGCTCTCTGGCTGCTGCGGGGGGTAGGGAGGAGGAAGAGACACCCCCTCCTTCCCAGCCCTAGCTCAGAGGTTGCTGACACAGTGGAGAGATTCCTCCCCTCCTTCACTTCCATGGCCCAGTGACTGCCACAGCAGAAGAGAGAGGGAGAGACCCCCCCTCTTTCCCAGCCCTGCTAGGGAGCTGGCACCACAGGGCAGAGACACCCCCTCCTTCCCAGCCCCAGCTCATTAGCTACTGCAGAGGAGGGAGAGACATTGGGAAAGATCATTAAGTGGTCTGCTGAGACCTTCCACAATTTGCAGGTGATACATGGAAAAAAAAACTTTTAAGAACCACAGACTCATAATATTCCTTAGTGCACAGCCCAGCAAAGGCAAAAGACAGGGAAGACTCATGCTACACTGTACAGTGGCCCCCGATAACAGGTTAAGTTCTTCTCTGAGACCTTTGGTCATATCATAAGATTAGTGAAGCGCATTACTGCAGGTTTCTTTCCGACACTTCATGATCCCTGATTTATGGTCTTATTTCTAAATGAAAACATTTTCACTCAACTTTAAAAAAATGATAAGAACAAAGACATTGAATTTTGCCAGGGCACATTGGTTTGGGGAAGGAAAGAAATATGACAAAGGTTGGGGGAGAAGCAGGATAAGAAATGGGATAGATTGAAGGAATGGGAGAGAACAGCAGTGTTGATCTATATGCAGTTTTTGTCCTGTTCTAACTAAATCACTGAGGGGGGATGGCGAGTTTTTACCAGAATTATTATCCTGGTACAGATTGAACCTCTCTAGTCTGGCACTCTCGGGACCTGACTGTTGCCAAACCAGAGAATTTGCTGGACCACGGGAGGTCACTATTGTCTAGAAGCATCACCAAGACTTCCGCTGCTTACTGGGCCGCTAGAAGACATTTAGGGGTAAATTAGAGCTTATTAACAGCACAGAACACTGAGAGCCAGGACTGGTGGCTGTAAGCAAACTTTATGGGACCGGGTGGAGGGGGAAACTTGCCACACCCATGATAAGTGGGCAATCAGGTAACTAAAATCATGCTGAACCAGAGAGTGCCAGTCTAGAGAGGTTCAACCTGAACAATGTCTAGTGTGAACACAGTTATGTTGGCATGAAGGTGCCGTATATAAGGGTACCTGGTTTCCTTCTCATATGGGAGTAAGTTATCAAGGACATTTATACCTGCATCCACACGGGGAATGTGTCTGTCTTGGTAAAGTGCAGAGTGAGCTGGGGACTGGCAAGGAGAGAGAAAAGGCAGGACACATGGGGTTTTAAGGAAGGGTTAAAAGATGCCTGAGATTGTGGTTATGGGATTCAGTGAGGCTACGTCTAGACTGCAAGCCTCTTTCAAAAAAGAGCGTCTAGACTACAACCAGTACTTTTGAAAAAGCAAGCCACTTTGTTGAAAGACAGCACCCAGGCAGTCTGGATGCTCTCTTTTGAAAAAGCACAGTTTGCATTACGTAGCGCCTTTTTTCCAAAGAGCACTTGCAAAGAAAAGGCGTTATTCCTTGTAAAATGAGGTTTTCCATGGTCGAAAAAACTACCGCGTTCTTTCAATTTACTTTCGAAAGAACGTGGCAGCAGTCTAGATGCAGGGGAAGTTTTTTCAAAAAAAGGCCACTTTTTCCAAAAAAATCCTGTAGTCTAGACACACCCTGAGAATGGGAAAGTCGAGCTGCTTGGCAAACACAGTGGCAGAACTGAAGGAAGTCAAAAGTGACAGAACTCCCAATGCTGATGCTCAGTGAATGATCCATCAACACTACTTCTTGCGTTGCGTAGGTTGACACAGACGACTCCTGCTTCGTTTACCAGACTGGATGGATCTCAGCACATAGTGGTATTTATTACCTATTAATAAATATTTGCATTGCAGTGACATCTAGAGGCTTCCCCAGGTACTTGAGTGTCCCAAGTGCTGTACAAAAATATGACACTCTCTGCCTCAAAGATCTAACAGAATGAAAGATGGGACATAGCAGGTGGGTGAGACAATACACACAGATTAGTAAGAAGTCACATAGTAACAAATACTTACACCAGTGTCTGCAGCTTACAGTCTGGCTGTTTCAGTCCCTCACACAAATGTTTCAGTCCTGAGTCTCCCAGTGCATTAGCGCTCAGGTCCAGCTTTTCCAGGGCTTGGTTTGTAAAGAGGGTCTGAGGGGAGAGGTCCTTAGGGAAAGCAGATGAGAGTTTGCAGCTGGACAACCTGAAAGGAAGAAGTGGACAGGTCAAAGTTAGCTCTACACTGTATGAAATGGCTAGTAACTGTGGGTGTTGGGTGAACCCCCCCATTCCCAGAGACTAGCCCCTCCCCTGCTGATCCTAGTCCACCCCTGCTGGGGTCACAGTAGCCCCATGCTCCCCATTGCAGCTTGAGCACCCGAAGTCTCCTACTGCAGCCCAAGCCCCCTTCCTGGGTCCTGAGCCACCAGCCAGCCTGGGCCCTACGCTCCTTAGCCCAAGCTAAGCCCCACTGGCTTTGGGGGAGAGGTGGAATGAGGACAGGGCCTCAAGGCAGAGCGTAGTTGGGGCCATGATCTGAGTTTGGGGAGGCTTAGCCTCCCCTGGCCTGTTATACCTGCTGTCCATGTTACTAACTGTTCTGTAACTGTTGTTCTTTGAGATGTATTGCCCACGTCCTTCCCACTTTAGAGACATCGGCATGCCCTGGGCATTGTTGTCAGAGATCTTTTCATCAGCCAGGACAGCGGATGTGTCCTTCACTGGCAGGTGCTGCCATGTGATGGCATAGAGGCTAGAGCTGCTCCCGACCCTCCTCAGTTCCTTCTTACTGGAAAGATTCGATCTGGAGCATGAGATGTGGAATGGACACGTGCTGCACATCTCAAAGAGCAAGAGTACGGAACAGGTTAGTAATTATTTCTTTTTCTTCAAACCAAAGTAGAAACCTAAACTGAAAGGCACCTTGTTGTCACTTAATAAGAATCGCTTAGTGACTCATTCCAACTGGGGACTTTCACTGAGTATTAGGCCAGAAGGAAACACTTGATCACCTGGTCTGATGTACTATACATCGCATCCATGGAACAGCACCACGTCACCTCGATGTTAAAAGCAAAGACTTTAGTTAGCCCAGAAATGTAATTCCTCAGGAAAGTTAACTGTTGTGCCCCACAGTCAGAGGAGAAGAGAAACTCAGGTACTACCAATGGCTGAGGTCCCTGAAAAGGTAGGGAAGTGATTTGGCAAGATATACCCAGATGACGCCTTCCATATCCTGTGATACACTGAGCAGGTGATAGACTGAGCAAGGAGAAAGTGGGAGGCTGGGAGCCTCCACTTAGCTGCTGTTCTGCAGCTGATCACAAAAAAATAATTATTTTTTTAAAGTGAAAGGAAGCGATTTTAAGGCTGAAGCTGGCTAAAATATGTGGTGAAAAGGATAACTATCTGTCCGAGGAGCTCAATGCAAAGCGCACTGCAGGTTCCGACCGACGCTGGCAGCGGCAGAGAAGGAACTGAAGGAATCATAGTCCACGCATGCGCATTAGCTGCCCAGCACGTGGAGTGTGCTGCGCATGTGCGAACTACCTGTCACTAGCATTGCTAATGAAATATTCCAGCCAGGCACGCTGCAGCGCCCAAACACCTACGGTGGATCACCCACAGAGACACTCCTCGAAGAAGAACAATCATTTATTCCAGTGTGCCAGGAGTAGGGGTGTGTGCGTGTAGATGCTCAGTCTCTGTCACCATGGGCATTATGATAGATTAGTTTTCATGAAGAAAGTCCACAGCCACTCAGTGCCCTGAGTAAGGAGGTTGCCTACACCTTGTACATCATCCCAGCACCTGGACTACTTACTAGATGGGGGCAGAGAACAGGGTTTGTCACACAGTCAGTTTAGCAGAACCACAGAGTTTGATTCTTTAGGTGTTCGTTATGATTTGCAGCTCAGAGATAGATTTCAAACGGACTCTAGAGTAATCCCAGGCAATGAACAGAAATGCATTGCTGCCAACTTCCTGGCATAGCACATGAACAAAAGGGCTGTCTGAGAAGGGCTTGCTTACGATATTGTCCTCAGTTTACAGTTGGGATCCTTCAGTCCTTGCAACAATGAGTATGCAGTTGACATTCTCGGATCTTCGATCAGTGGGCTCCTAGAAAAAAATGCAAGCTTTAAATACCATTTCCTACAGGCAGATTTTCTATCCCCTTTCCTGAAGATGGTGGGGTAGGTTTAATCCACCCCAGACATTTGTTATAAACAAAGAGAAGCATCAAAAGATGCTGCAGTCCATTGTTCTGATGCCGTGATAACTATTCATTCCTAACAGCAGTGTAACCCACATAGCATTTGTTTCCCTCTAGTGGTTGGGACATGGGTGAGCTGCTGCTTTCAGTGAAAATCCTGCTTCGACTTTTCAGTTTGTATGGGAGAAGGACTACATCCCAATGAATGGAAAAGAGGGTTCTGACTCAAGCTCCTCAAAAAAGAGGATTTAAATGACATCAACAAGTAGCAGAAGATAACACTTTTTCACTCTCAGGGAAAGTTTTCAATATGATCATCCTAAATCAGAATTAACAAAAAATGTGATTTTGAACTAGATTAGTTGAACTGCATTAAATCCCGGTGCGGATGCTGTTATTCAGAATGAAAATGGTCTTTGAAATGAATTAAACTAAACCTAATTAAAGCCAATTTAATGTTGAATAACAGTGTCCATGTGGGGATTTAGTATAGTTTAACCAACTTCAAATTTGATACTTCAGATTAACTTTCCAGGATGTCCTCATGTAGACAAGCCTTTAAAAGCCATAGATAGAAGATTTAGAGAACAGCAAGCAGTTATTTGGCCAGGTAGAACTTCTGTAGACAGCAATAAAAATAATAAATTGCAGCTGCCAGTAGTCTTGAATTTTGTGAGTTTCCAAAAGGCACTTAGCAGTGTAGACAGAGAATGATGTAGCAGAGAAAATCATTTACATTATTATAAATGTGTATCAGAACACTGTGCAGAGCAAGGATAAATCAAGAGCAAGCAGACTGGTTTAATGTCTATGTTGGTGTCAGGCAACGTTATATCTTGTCTTGTTTAGAGTGACTTTAAGAGTCCGAATGGAAATGGGCATTTTGTCAATGGGGAGCTTGGAAATGTAGACTTTGTACTGGTATTTTTAGTAAAAGTTATGGGTAAGCCCTGGAAAATAAACAAAATTCACAGCCCCTGACCCAACTGTGATTTATACTATAAATATCCCTGTCTAAATCTTAGCTGAGGTGCAGATGCTTGGGTGACACAGGGGTCAGCCCCACAGGCTACTGCAGAAATTACAGAGGTTGCAGAAAGTCACAGAATCGGTGATTTCTGTGACCTCCGTGGCAAACATGGAGGCCCAATTATAAACCAATAAGTTAAAGATATGGCCTTGCAAATTATGTGAAAAAGTAGGTCATCTTATTAACCAGCTTAAGAAAATTATCAAAATTAATGTATATACTAATACTTCTATCCTATTTGAGAAATGAAGCCTTGAAAACCTTAAATCAACTTCTCTGGGCACCCTTATGACATTGGTAATTGCATTTGATATAAAGAGCAGAAGAGGTGAAACGAGTGCCATGTTTCACACACTATCTACAATATGGAATTCCAGTGTGATTAACAAAATCATCAAAATTAAGATGATTCCTATAAAAATAGTAAGTCCATTCAATGCAAATTGAAACAGAATTCACTGCTGCTGTCTGCATAGACTGTTCAAAATACAATGAGGGGGCAGAATAAGTAATGAAGAGGTCCTTAAATGGGCGCAGCTATCTATGGCAATACCAGTAGAATGGTAGAAGAGATGGCATAATCGATACATCATGAATGATTTAAAAATCAAAAAGGAGTCATACAAAAAGTAGAATCTAGGGGTATGTCTAGATTACATGCCTCTGCCGACAGAGGCATGTAAATTAGACTACCCCGACATAGTCAATGAAGCAGGGATTTAAACATCCCCCGCTTCATTCAAATAAAAATGGCCGCAGCTCTGTGCCGGCTCAGCTGATCGTCGGCACAGCGCAGCAGTCAAGACGCGGATCGGTCAACAGGGAACACCTTTGTCGACTGCTCCTGTAAACCTCGTTTCATGAGGCATAAGGGAGCGGTCAACAAAGGCGTTCCCTGTCGACCGATCCGCGTCTTGACTGCCGCGTTGTGCCAACGATCAGCTGAGCCGGCACAGCACTGCGGCCATTTTTATTTGAATGAAGCGGGGGGATGTTTAAATCCCTGCTTCATTTACTGTGTTGAGTAGTCTAATTTACATGCCTCTGTTGGCATGAGGCATGTAGTCTAGACATACCCTAGGTCACATGGCAAAGGATGAACACAAACTAATAACAAAAATGTAAGCAGGATCTGAAAGAAAGCTTTCTTTGCAGCCAGCTGGAATGAGAGAGAAAGCTTGAGTGTGTTAATGTAACTACAGTTTGCTCCTGCTTTGCTTAGGTGTGCTAGATAGATGGAGTGGTAATTAGTGCCAAATTGGTGCCACTCGGACGTTGTGTTGAATGTCCAAGGTAAACGTGCATGGGCAATAAAGCAGTTCCATTTACCCCATCTGCTCCTGGGTCACCCGTTTTTTCTCTAGAACAATGTAGCACTAGAAACTCAGAGTTTAGGTGGTGATAGATAAGTTCAGTTCTGAGATGTGTGCACTTACAACAACAGTGTTGTTTAAATGAACAACATGCAATTATGCCATTTTGTGGCAAGAATCCTTTGCTGGGCTGAAATATACCAAATGTGTCCAAGAGCCCATGATTTCAGGACCAAGCAGAGTCTCTGGTTATTTTGCCCTTTAGAACAGAGAGATCTAAGCTCTCAAACACACTTTTAAATTCAACAAAGCAAAATAAAAAATATTTTTAAAATCTCTCTTCAACAGAAAGTTGATTTTCTTCAATTCCGAAAAGTACTTAGCTAAGCATCTCTGCCAATTCAAAGCACCTTGCTTCCTCATCCCTCTAGTTTCCCAGGAGGCTAATGCACCCCAGCTTCTTTCTAGGTCCGTCTGCTTAACACTTACTTCCTTATTCCAGCCTACCCAGGAATCATGAGATTTTCTGACCCAGCTACCTTGACCCTCCAGGCCCAGAAGGATAGCATAACCTCATCTTACTTGGAAAGACCAAGACAAACCTACAACTATCTTATACAGCTCTAAAAGGGAGCATTATAAATGGTGACATGACAAGAACATCACTATAAGGATTTATATTAAACTGTGATACTTACAGAGGAAATAAGCGTTTTCGTAGCTTTGCTTTCCATTCTTCTTCTTGTTCTCCAATCCCAAGGGTACAATTACATAGGTAGAGTGACTGTTTACTACAACAGTTCTTTACACAGAATGAAAGAGCAATTTCATCCATTGTTGTGAGCCTAATGTGTTCCACTCTAATTTCTTGGAAATTATCCATTGCACATTTTGCAAACTCTTCTTCCTGACTCTCATACAAACAGTGAAACAACTCGAGTTGGTCACACTGTTCCTCATAGGTCTTATAGGACAGAGAGGAGATATTTTTAGCTTCTGCTTCAAACCACTTCAATAAATCATCCTTTATTCCAGATGATGTTTTACAATGTAACTTTTCCTCCATGTCATTTAGTCTCTCTTTATTTAGGAGACCAAACAAGAAACGTACTGTTAGCATCAAATAATTATTTTTTGATGCTCCATAAATTTTTAGCAAATGATTCACATTTTTCTTAGAAGTCAATGATTTTTTCATTGTTTCTTCATCTTTCTCTAGCACAAAATACATCGCTGCAAAAAACTCTTGGAAACTCAAGTGAATGAAGCTGTAGAAAATTTCACATTCTGTATCTTTTTGAAAAATACTTTGATTCAGAAAGAGAGAGTGAATGTTAGACAAGGATAAATTGTGTTTTTCAGGTCATCTTCTTCAAACAGTATTTTCTGTTCTAAAATTCCATCTGCAGCCAATGAGCAAAGCTCCCACAGGTTAACTTTAAATGATTGCAAACATATTGCATCAGTGAAGTGATCACTTAGTAAATGGGTCAAAAAGAGTAAATATACTGATATGGTTGTTTTTGAAGTTTGTGCAAGATATTCCCCTTTTACCATCTGTTGCTTTATAACTGTGCAAATGATCCAACACACAATGGGAACAAAGCACATGGTGAAGAGTATTTCATTTTCTCTGACAAAATTAAAGGCTTGTGTTGCTTTCTTTTCATCACAAAAGTATTTATGAAAATATTCTTTCCTCTGATCTGCAGAAAATCCTATGATCTCTGCATAACATGGAAACTTCAGGTTCTGCTGTAGTTTCTCCAGGGCAGTTGGTCTTGTGGTGATTAGAAAGAAGGATTTTTTAAGAACTTTCTTTCTCAATAAACTGCACAGGATGATTTCCATTGGCCTCTTCTCAAATGGATCAGTGCACAGGCTAACGTCATCAATATCTAGCAAGGAATTTAATTCATCAAAACCATCTATTATAAACAAGAGTTTTTCTGGCTTCTCAAAGATTTCTTTAATTGGTCCTTCTCCATTAGGAAAATTGTTTAAAACCAAATCAGCAATACTTTGTTCTGTGTTAATAAGATAATTTATTTTTCTACCATTTATATAGAAAACATAATCAAACTTTTTCCGATAGAGTTTTCCAGCTGCCCAGTCCAACATGATCTTTCTCGCTGTCATTGTTTTCCCAATCCCAGCAGCTCCTTGCAGCACAACAGTTCCTGGGCTTTGTCGATTTCCATCAGGATCAAATAAAAGACTAATCTGAGTGAGATTGGTTTGTTGAGCCATCAGTTCTGCATGTCTCCTTCCTCTGGTGCTGATTTCATGTTCTTTTTCCTCCCGCCCCCGACGCTCCTTTACAATAAGCAGTTCTGTGTATCTTTTGTCTAAACTGACATGTTCACCCAGGAGAACATTCCTGTCTTCTACTACTTGGTATTCATCTTGTACATGTTCTCTATATTTCTTCTGGTAATCTAATTCAATGACAATGGTGTGAAGCATTAGACAGCCTAAGTACAGTTGTTAAAACAAAGGCCATGTGAATTGCCATTCATTGGTTATATCCTGAAGTTGAACCAGAGAAAATGTTGGTGTCAATCAACTCTTTCTGTTCTGCACCACCCTCTTCCCTTTTCACCCAGCATTGCCACCATCATGTGACTTGACATTTTGCTAGAATTTTACATGATAAAAAAGTATCTTGATTTTTACAGTTTAATTATTTTCTCCGTGATCATCTCTTCCCTTGTTTCTGATTCAGCAATGCACTTAAGCACAGATTTAAGTCCTATTACAATAAGTGAGATTTGAGCATGTGCTTAAAGTTAAGAATTTGCTTAAATGCTTTTCTAAATAAGGATAATTTCCATCTTTTCTTTCAGTTTCTATCTTATTTTTCTGTTCTTCTCCCTTTCCCCGCTGTACCTTTTGTCTTCCTTTTTATTATTTTTAACTACTTCTCTTCTTGCTTCCTGGTTATGTTTTTCTCTCCTTTCTTATTCATCAGCTCTTTTAACCCTTTTCTGTTTTTCTCATCTCTGGATACTCTTCTCTGCTTCTTCCCCCTGCCTCTTCAAACACTGGAGGATAGAACTGGACACCAGTATTTAGTCAGGGCCCGTCTCTAATCCTGAGTAGTGCAGTATGGGAAGTGGAGTGCTACTGTTTCAGTGGACAGCCCACTTGCTTATGAAGGATTTGTCTCCTGAATGGGCCAAGATCCCTAAGTTGACTACATCTTCCATGATGCACCACAGTATTCTCTGTTGCTGAGCCACATGGTGCATTGTGGGAGAGGTAGTCCAGAAAGGAAGCTTGGCCCATATGGAAGAATGAGGTCATGAGGCACATGAACAGTTGCTCCCATACAGTACTCCAGCAGCATTTCAGAATGCTATGTTATGAGTTTTAAAACATCCTTTAAAATGTTTTAAACAATGGGCACCATTAAACCAGGCTGCAGGCCATGTGCATAGGAACAAACCATATGAGCACATTTTAAACAAACAAAAGTGTGTTCTAGCCTGAGTGGAAGCTCACAGACCAACCAAAGGGCATTAAATGATTCAGCAGTAGTCACATGTGAAGCATTTCTACAAATAGTCGTCACACAATTCCTAATACAGGGTAAATTGACCCAATAAATATGCAGAAATGGCTTCTTCATAGGAAGCAGCTCTGCAGTGTGTCCATGTGGAATTCATCCCTCTAAAAGATTTTGGCCATAACAATTTAGTATATTTGTTCTTTCTTCGTAGGTCAATAGCGCAGTCCTTGAATTATATTTATTGTTGTTCTCTGAGCTCCCCTCATCTGAGATGCTTCATTCTGGCATAACTGGGCTAAAAAATGGATGCAGTATATTAAGCGCAGTCTTACCAGAGCCTTTCAGAGAGGGATTATTAACTCCCTGCTCCTTGGCATGATGTGTCTCTGCACATGGTCCCTGATCCCATTGTCGGTAGTTCCCTCTTCCTTCTTCAGCCTTTGCTGTTTTCTTCTTCGCCTTTGAAAAAACTAACAAGGGAGATTAACTGTAACAATACTACACACCAGGTAGTCTGAGATCCCACACGTAACAGAGGACCAACACCTCCCTAACACCTGCACATGAAACCCAACAACTAAAATGAGACCAGAGTATTACAGCCCACAGGAGAAGAGACTATTATGTGCTACAGTGAGGACCAAGGTGCCCCAGTGTCTAAGACACCAGCAATGGCAGGGAAGTGAGATCTATCCAGATAATCCTGGCAAGCCACCTATCCCCACACACTGCAGAGGGAGGTGGAAAAACCCCAGAGTCTCTGCCAGTCTAGCCTGCTGTTTTACATGCACACATTAGAAAATCCTATCCTGGGTTTTATGATGGCAATGCTGCCTCACCCATAACTACACAGACACTATTACTAGAATAAACAAATAAAAAACACAAAAGCCAAAAAGTTTTTACTGAAAACCAAAATTTAAATTAAAAATGCCATTCCTGTCATCAGCCTGTTTCTCACTCTACTGTTACTGCTGCCCCAGGGCACATTCCTGGATTTTACGGTAACTTAGGGTTTCTTACCTGTCTCACTTTCTACTCTGAGTTTTGCAGCAGAATCTCGGCGGTTGATCTGAGTGAGAACATCGATGGTCACCTCTACGGCAGCAGCTCCACCATAGAATTCCATCAGGAGGTTCTTAGTGTCTGTTCTGTCGGCGTTCTCCAGCCGACCTCGGGGGATGGGATGTTTCCCCTCAGAGGCAGAGTGTGAGACTTTGTCTGTAAATCTTCTGAAGTCTTCCTGAGAAAGGTCGTCCAGGGCACTTTGAAGCAAGTCACTGGCTCTGCTTTGGTTTTCCATCACCAGATGTCAGAAAGCAAAACTAAAATGCAAAGTCCCATCATTGATAGTTAATATGTGTGAGAGACCCAGGGCAGCTGGCTACTAGTTTGGTGGAGGGCTGACATACTGGAAACTGGGTGAATGGTTTTCCATTTCCTGAATAAACTGCCAGAGACTACTGCCACATAATCAAGGCAGGCAGGATCTGAGCCTACTTAAGAGATTGCCTGAAGGAGCAGGCTAATCATATACCTGCAGCCAATTAAGGTCTGCTAGAGAGGAGGAAGTGTGTTGCTGGAGAGTTGAGGTCTAAATAATGGAAAGAGTATATGTGCTGAAGCAGGAAAGATTTGCTCAGGTAACAGGCAGAGAGTGCCAGGGGAGCGTTTGAGGTAGTGGCACAGGGAAAAAGCTGCTGCGTTAGGGTTAGGTAGTTGCCACTACCTAGGGGCCCCCCAAGCCTTCCCACACTACTAAAAAGTGCTCCTGGAAAGGGAGGCCAGGATTGCGGAGGCCTCAATCTTTGACTTTGCCTATGATGAGAATGGCTCAGTAAGCTATGGATCTGGTCTCTAGAAAAGATAAAAGGCAGGGTGGAGGGTTACAGTGAGCCTTTGCAGCATACAGTAACTGCCTAGAAGCACAGAACCCACGGGGCACGGCTGGAGCTTTGCCACATATGGTATAACAACCCTTATTTCTATGTAGAGGAATGAGAGCAGGATAACTCCTTAATGCTTTTCCTCACAAATGACACATTGGACAAATTATTTTGTTCTTCTGTGCCTTGGTTTCCTTATGACAAATAGAAACCCTTATGCTCATCTAACTCGTAGTTATTGCTGTAAAGGCAGTTCTGGTTTAGGATGAAAAGTGCTATAATAGTGTTTTTATCATTGAATGGCTTTTCAGACTCTGGGGTGGGGCTACCTGATTCAGAAAATATCCTAGCACAGTCTGGAATCTGGGCATCAGAGTCCTGGAGTATCAGGACCTGTGTGCTAAGAACCAGGGCTTCCCTGGAAAGCCTCCGGAGCATTTTGAACATGAGTGTAGCAAGGGAAGGATAATTTCTGACACAATGATCAGCCCCATAAATCAAACTATAATTACCGTATTTTAGCAAATATAACCCGCACTCAAGTATAACACGCACCCGTGTATACCCCGCAGTTTTTCGTTTTGGGGTAAAAAAACTCTTAGATTACCCGTGGACGTGTATAGCCCGTGGATCCTGCATTCATCCACAGGTTGACTATGCGCAGAGTGAAGAAAAACCTCCTTTTGTTTTTTTTCAACCTGCTGCCCATTAATTTCATTTGGCGGCCCCTAGTTCTTATACTGTGGGACCCCTAGTTCTTATATTCTCTACAGTAGTACTGTACAGAATTTTTAATGTTTTTGTGCAGAATGTCCTCCAGAATATGGGGTGCAGCGCAGTCATAGGGGGACTGCGAGAGGAGCACTGGGAAATGTGGGGAGGTCTGTGGGGGGCGGGGAGGGAGCTGGGCAGGGAAGCGGTGTGGTAGGGACATTTGCAGTGCTGGGCTGATGCTGGAAGCACAGGAGGGAGGGAACTACACAGGTTGGGCTGAAGGTGGCAAAATGCAGGTGTTAGAGTGCAGGCAACGGAGTGTAGGAGTTAGAGTGCAGAAGAAGAGAGGAGTTAATGGCAAAGTGGGCACTGGATTGGGGTGAAGCCTATGGAGGCTAAGGGAAATGAGAGATACCATTCCAGAGAAGCGGAAGCAGGAGCATCAAAATAAAAGTTTGCTCCAGCACCATTTTCCCTCAGGCCAGAACTGCAGGAAGAGCTAATTCCCCACTTATCCATACAGGGCGTCCCTGCTATAAGTCACCCCGGTATATATGTTCCGCACTAAAGTCGTTGATACTTTTAGGAACTGATACATTATAAGTCCTCCCATTCCCTGCACTTATATCACAAAAAAACCCACCCCAATTTGTGCAAATGGAAGTCAGACACAAGGAAAAAACTTCCTCGCTTTAGGTTGTTTCACTATAAGTCTAAGGTTTTTGGAACATATTTTGGATTTATAGCAAGGATGGCCTGTACAAAGCTGCCCTGATCTGAGTCACAGAGCCTGAGGCACTTACTGTGAGACAGGGGCATCCAGACAGAACGTGGGATCCAGCTTCCTTCCTGCGCCTCCGTTTTCTCAGGACTTCGGCCCACAGAGAGAGAGACAAGAGCCCAGGACCCAGAAGGAGCAGCCCCAGCTTCAGTGCACCCCACCTGCAGAGTCTGCCCTGAGTGAGAAAAACTCAGAAGTGAAAGTGAAACAGAGAAATGCAGTTACTGCGTTAACCCTTCACTCACCTCAGTGCTGCAGCTGAGCCAGGCTGCTACACAGGAGCACAGGGTTGGGGGGAACATGGTTGTGCAATGTGCCAGAGAGTCTCCAACTGCTTGCTTGGGGTGCTATTTTTGAGGGGGTTCCGCTTTGCTGTTGTTGTTGTGGAGCGTGGCCTTGAAGCGCTGGCTTGAGGAGACCAGACCCCCACTCTACCCTTCTACCCGAGACCCCACCCCTGCCTCAGCCACCTGAGGTCAACTCTCCATTGCACTGCCCTGCATCCCAGCCTCCCACTGTGGCCAGTGGCCCCTGCTGCACGCTAGCTCCCTCCACATGAGTGCCAGGGGTTTGTGCAGTGAGCCCCCTTCCCTTCCCAGAGCACAAGGAGACATGTATAACAAATTGTGTATCTAATTTCAATGCTATTTTGAAAGAACTTATTTTGTCATTTGGCGCTGTCTACACAGCATCAAATTTTGAAATAACCCGCTATTCTGAAATGTCCCTTACTCCTCATACAATGAGGTTTTCAGGGATGTCGGAATAGCGAGCCCGAAATAATGAGCTTATTGTGAAGACACGGGATAGCTATTTCAGGATACTCCGGCATTCTGAAATAGCATTGCAGTGTAATCATACTCTTATGGAATCGAAGTCCTGGTTTCTTTGGTCCCTCAAGAGACAGATAAATTCTGGGTTCTCTCCTCTTTCTTTTTAAACTCCAGTAACCTTTTGAAATGTATTCTTTGAGACTGGAGTTCAAATAAAGCATCTCTCTTGCTGGGGTATAGATGCCCTGCTGTCAACCCAAAATTCAGCTACCCTGTCTCAAGAGGCAGGAAAGCTTCTTGGTGCAGTCTCCATGATTGTTAAGAGATCACCTGACCCCACTTGCTCTCCTGATGTCTTTGTTCAACTTGCATGTAAGTGTGCAGCTCTTTGTCTTTGGTCACGCCTTATTATTTTAGAATAAAGTACAGTGAAACCTTTGTTATCCAGCAGTCTGTTAACCAGAAAATTTTGTTAACCGGCATTGCCCCCAGACACAATACGGGCACATCTTCAGGCGCACAGACCTGGCTTGGTTTACCATCATTGGCTTAAGTTTTTATTTAAGAAGTACCGATCATCTTTCACTCAAAATAGAAATGTGAGACCAACTGCCTCACACTACAAAACTACCAATATTAAAAACTTGAGTTTTACTATTATTGTCCATTGGTTTTTCCTAGCTTGATGGGACCCTCAGATAACCGGGATTTTTAGATAACCGGAACGCCTTAATTCCCGAGCATGCCAGATAACACAGGTTTTACTGTACCATGAATTGCTCACATGGTGTGCCACTTTCAAGAGCAAAAATTAAAATGAGCAATATTAGGCGCATAGGCAATAGGGCATTTCTCTCATGTATATTTATTTAAATCTAATTTCAAGGCCTACAATTATGAGAGTGCCTAGGGCCTGTGAAGACCTTAATCTGGCCCTGAGTTCAGGGCCTGTGTCTTAGTGGGAGTTGAGCACCCCTGTGAATTGGAAAAATTAGACGCCAGTACCTGTGTATACAGAGATAAAATTATCTCCTTCCCCCTACTCAGTGTGCCCCTGTTCACATTTCAGAAGGATTCCTTTAGCACTTTTTGCCACAGCATCCCACTGGGGTTCATGCTGAGTTTCTCTATAACTCTTAAATCCATTTTAGACTCATGGCTCTCAGGGTACAAACCCTCTCACCCCATGAGCACCACAGGCTCAACCTGCCTTTTATGTTCCTTCATGCAGGCTCATGATCACTTTTCCTCCTTCCCCTCACACACACCGAGCGCTGCTGAGAGATCTGGGAACTAAGGAGAAGAGTAGAACATGCCTCTCCTTTCTGTGTTAGATATTTATGTGGGCAGACACAGATTATCAAAGACAGCCCTGGGGTCAGATCTGTTCCATGTCAGCAGAAAGTAGAGCACTCTAGAGTACCAGTTCTCAAACTTATTTGATCAGACAACCCCGACCCTTTGTGTTGGTACTCACTTACCCCTTCCCTCCCTCCCATAAGTACATATACTGCCACCCAGCTCTGAAGACAGTACTATGCCAGCAGCAGAACAAAGAGATGTAATGTGAATATCATTTTTCAGCCATGTTAGTCTGTATCCACAAAAACAAGGAGTCCTGTGGCACGTTAGGGTATGTCTACACTACAGAGTTATTTGGAAATAACTCCCGTTATTTTGAAATAACAAGGTGAGCGTCCACACAGCAAGAGTTGTTATTTCAAAATAATAACTCCTGCATTTACGAGGAATAATGCCCATTTAAAAAATTGCTGTTTCAAAATAGGGCTAATGTGAACGCTCAGCTGCTGTTGTTTTATTATATTACTAATTACTATATTATTGTGATGGGGTGCGGTCACAGATGACTCCTCGGGTGTGCCTCCTGGGCAGGGCCGGCTTTAGGCCAATTTGCCCGATTCCCTGCTTAGCTGGAACAAGAACAGTTTAGGGAGAGTTTGTAATAAGTTTGTACTGAGGTTTTAGTGTTAGAATTAGCTAAGGGTTTTCTGTTATTTTATGTTTGTCATCTACTTTGCTGTGCCTGTTCTCACTTATAACCGCATAAATCCTACTGTCTATACTTAATAAAGTCACTTTCATTTACTATAAAGCCCAATGTAAATAATTATTACTCAGGGGAACAATCAGTGTGTACATCCTCCTTTCATTGTTAAGGGGGGCTTACTTAATTCATTTGGGGTTCTGATCCTATTTGGGGAGTGGTATCCCCAGGAAGCTGGGCCCTAAACTGCATTTTCCTTGGATCTGAAGAGTTTCAGTGTCTTCATTGCTTCTCAGGGGTGAGGGGGGACGGGGAGCAGTGATCTCAGCTCTGAGCTTTGGCTGGGGGAGACTAGGGAGCTGGCCCAGCAGGAAAGTGTAGTAAGAATCCCCAGAGAATAGGAAGGCGAATGGCAGTGGCCTTGTCAGCACCCCAGGAAGCACCCCATAAGGGTCTTCTGTGACCGCACCTCGTCACAGACACAACATAACGGATTCCTTTCTGCTAAATGTGCCTTTGGTGATAGCTCCCTGCCATCCCCTGAAGGCTGGTCCATGGGTCACATTTTGCTCCCAGTGACTCCCAATTTACACTAGGTGAACTCCACTGATTTCAGTGACTCCAGAGTTTCACGGGCATAACGGAGAGCAAAATAAGGCCCATAAGAGGTGCAAGATCACCTGAGAGCCTCAATTAGTCCAGACATAAAGTCTGCCCCAGTTTGTGGAGGGAAAGGGATCTAGCTCAGGGTTTGACTCAAATGAATTAGCTTGAGACTCTGGCATGACCTGGCCCCTGGTCTGCCAGTGTCTCATCCGTATCCCAGAGAAAAGACTTACAATGCAGACCAATGGGTACAAGGGGAGTTCATTTTATTGACTGTATTTATTTTCTCTCCAGCTCTGCAATGAGGAACTTGTGCTTGGCCTTCAGTGCCTGGTAAAGCTGCTCTTTGCAATCCCAGTTCCAGCTTGGCATGAACTCATACAGCTTCCGCATCTTGTCTGGATTAGTTTTCTCAGCTCGGATGCTCTGGTATTGTTCTTCATCCAGCACAGTGCCATGCAGCATGTCTATGACACCGTCCACCATGCAGACACGCTGGATCAGTTCTACTCGGTGCCGGCTCACAAAATGGTCCCCTGAGGAGGACACAACAAAAGAGAATGAACTGACAGAATCTAGAGCTAGCACTTTCTAAGCAACCTTGAAGCTCCGATCATTTGACCAATTCCTGTCCTCAAAATCTCCTACCTTGAATGTCAGAATTTTCCCTATCACCATCTCCAGGTTCTAGTGTCATCTATCTCTTCACTATAGATAGTGCAACATTTCATTGGCTACTTAATATGATTCTTAAAAAAGCACTAGTGTTACAAAAATAAACAAATACAATTATATTTAAAAAAATTAGAGTGAAAGCTTTTCAATCCATGGTCCCAAATAACCTTAACTCTGCCCTCAGTGGGAATCTCAGCCTACTCTTTCACTATCTTGGCAGGTAATCACTGGGTTGATTAATTGTTTCATGTGTACATGTCTTGGATACTAAGCCAGCTGTGTTGTCACCCTTTCTCCTATCAGGACCCAGGCATATCAGTATTGAGCATAAAACATGCTACCTATGTGCTAAATGACACCTGGACATAGGGTCTTCCCTGCAATGTAGAATCACTAGAATTAATTCTGAGGAGTGGCTGAGCACTGTTACTGAATCACCCTCAGCAGAGGGCAGTATCATACTGTAGTGAGTCACTATTTGAAATACGGCATCTGCTCACTTTTAAAGGCCCCTCTCCCAGCCTTGTGGGAGGGACCACTAGACCTGGAATTCAATTGATTATGGGGGACACATGAAGAAAAACAGGGTCAAGGGGTGTGGGTCAAAGGTTTAAAATGAGGAAATCAGAAGGGGACCCAGAGCAGAGAACCCCGGATAGCGCCCACTGCTCCCCAAAGCTATCCAGGGAGCCAGTGGACATGGCCCAGAGGAACTCTACCCAGATGCATGAGACTAGGGAGGAGCAGAAATAGGCCCCAGAGTCACAGAGCCCCCTGTTCCAGCATCCTCCCCCGGGTGTGATAGATGGGGGCTTTCACCATGGCCAAAAGGAGGTTGATGAGGATGTCTCTGACTTTGTGGGGCCACAGATGGGGTGTGCATAAAGGAAAAGGTGAGGGGAAAAGTGCAGCCAGAACCCTCAGCAAGAGGTTCCGGAGGAGTCGGAAAACGGGCTGCAAACTAGCTCATTCTAGGAAGGTGTGTGCCAGGTTTTCCCTCACGCCGCAGAAGGGGCAGGTGTCAGGGACAAGGGTGAACCATGCCAAATACACGCTCACGGCTTCATGGAGGAGCTGTCAACTGATGTCCCCGATGGGCCATGGGATCAAGGTGGAACATACACTCGCCCACCGGGGTTCCCCGCCGTCGACAGGGGGCAGGCAGTCCCACCACTTGGTATCAGGGCGGGACATGAGGGTGAGGAAATGCAGCATGTGGCGCACGAGCATGTACAGATGGTCTCAAGGCGCGGCTCGAAAGCAAACCGGCTGCAGATCCTGCAGCCAGCTGGGGGTCCGGGGATGGGGCGACCTGGGGTTTTGTTGGTGGGCACGAGACGGAGGGCTTCCAAGAACTCGACCAGCGTGAGAGGCATCTCCAGCTGGTCCTGGTCACCCGTGCTGACTATTGGGCGTTCAGTCCAGAGCACCCTCCAGGCGTTGGCATCAGTCAGATCTGGGGAGAATAAGCTGGCATAGAAGGACCTGGCCCTTCCACCCATCTTCTCCAGATCTGGGGGGGTGGGGGAAGGGGCGTCCACTGCCAAGAGGCAGATGATGTGCTTTTTGGCCCCTCTCTTTTTCTCCAGGATGTATTAGAAATGGGAGCCGCCATCCTTCTCCTGAAGGAGATGGATGCGAGATTGAACGACGGCGCCCTGGGCCTGGTGGTCATCTAGGGCCTAGAGCTCCTCCTGCTTTTCCCAGTACGCCTCATGGAGGGGTCCTGGTCGCCCGTGCTGACTGTTGGGAGTTCAGTCCAGAGCACCCTGCCAGGCGCCTCTCAAGCCATTCCAGCTGCTTGATCGCCGTATCCCTGCACCAGCTGGTGCCCCTGGAGTAGTCATGGCACAAGGCTGGGCGCACGCCTTCCCCACATCCCACCATCGCCATGCCGAGGGCAAGGCGGGCCGCTGCACCTGCCAGGCCAGCCAGAACTCCCGGAAGGACACCACAAAGCCCATCTCCTTCAGCAGGCTATTGTTAAAGTGCCAACAGGCTGGCCCTAGCCGCTGCATGTCAAGAGAGGCTTTCACGGCCACCAGGTGGTGGTTCAAGAATGGGGCCAGCCAGACATTGGAGGAGTGGGCCTGTGCTAGATGAATATGAGAAGTATATGTGGTCCAACTGGAAGTGGCACAACCAATCATCTTCCAACCGGATGTAGGTGAAGGTGGTGGTGTTGATCAGGTGGTGGTCATGCCAGAGATCCACCAGGGAGTGTTGGTCTATGATCTCCCTGAGGACGCCTGCTGCGGCCTGGCAGTTCTCGAATGCTGAGTGATCCTGGTCCTCAAGGGTGGTGTTGAAATCCCCGCCCAGGACCAGGTATGTGCGAGGATCCAAGGTGCTGGGAAGGTGGCCGCCTGCCAATAAAAGGTCACCCAGTCTGGGCCCACTTTTAGAGCATAGACATTGTCCAAGTTCAACATCAGTCCCTCCATGCTGGCCCAGGTGTGCAGCAGGTGGCCTGGGACAACCTTGGTGACTCCCAGCACCTTGGGACACAGGGCAGTGGAGAACAGGGTGAGCACCTCAGCAGCATGGGTGCTGAGGTGGCTAAAGTATACGCTGGGCTCAGGTGGTAGGCTGGATTGTACGTCTGACGCCCTGGCTACTTGGGTGTATGGTCTGGGGGCTGCAGGTGGGATACCTCCAGAGCTGGTAGGGGGGAACAGCAGAGGAAGGACGTGTCATGGCAGGTGTCAGAGCTGCAGTGGGCAGGGCAGCCTCGGCCGTGGGAGGTTTGACCTTCCAGGCCAGGCCTTTGCCCTTCTTCCCCTGGCCCTTTTTACCATCCAAAGGGGGTGCCCCCCAGAGTCGGGGAGAGCGTCGGCAACAGCAGAGTCCGGCAGAGTCCGGACCGGGGTCAGGAGGGCAGCCGTGGGGGTGTTTGGGGCCGGTGGCAATGGGGGGACCTTGGAGTCAGCGGGGATGGAGTAAGAACCTCCTCCACCATGGGAAGAAGGGTTGGAGGAGGCACGGGTAGCAGGGGTGGGGGTCAAGGGTTGACCACTCCTCCCCACCTAGCAGCAGGCAGGGGAGGAGGGTGTCAATGGAAGGGAAACAGTTGAGGGGAAGGGGGCGGGCTAACCACTTCTCCCTGCTGAAACAGCGGCAGGGGAGGAGGGCACCGAGTGGAGGGTATGCGCAGAGGGGGAGAACAGAAGTAGCCCAGGGACAGCCGACCATAGTTTGGCTGAATCCAAGCCAGAGTCAGTGTGTTGTGGTCCGGATCCCCGCCGACCCAGCAGCAAACAGCTCTGCTGCTGTTAGGGCCTTGGGCTGGGATGCAGTGGAGTGGGCAGGCCTGCATCCCCCCTGCCACGCAACCCCGGGTGGTAGTCTCCCCGCTCTGCCACTGCAGGCCAACCACCTGTGTTTGCTGGATCTCTGCCCAATCAAGGAGACCTGGCGGTTTGGTTACTGTGATCTACTAACTGTATAGACTAACGCCAATTTGTCTGCTGCCTGGGAACCTGGACTGTTTGCATTGCTGTATTGGTGCCCCACCTGAACCAGGACCTGGGCCACTGACTATTTGTATTACACTGAACCGGAGCTAGGGCCTTATGAACAGTTTGTTCGCTGCCCGGCCCTGCACCAGGGCCAGGGCCTTACTGTTGGTGTTACCGCCTCTGCCCTGAACCAGGGCCTGGGCTTCTGTGACTGTTTACTGGGCCTGGGCTACTAGCAGTGTGTACCAGAACTGTTTGTATTCCTGTCCTGCCCTGCACCGGGGCCCAGGCCTCTCATTACATAGACTGGCCTATAGATCACTGCTCCAGACTAATCACAGGTCAGAGACCTAGGACCACAGAGACTTGGTGGACTTAGGCAGAGTGGCCGCCCACTGACTCGAAGGGGAAAGAGCCCCTCTGTGAGCCCCGACGGGCTACACGTACTTTAAGGAAATAATGAAAACTTGTCTTCACCTTGCTGTGTCTAGCCAAGATTTGCTTTCCATAGTGTTACGTGTAAGGCACACAGAGACTGCAAAGTACTGCAGTCACGGGACTGGAGTGGGTTACTAGTCAGGGCTGTACTGTAATAGACAGATTAGCACAGGCCACCACCCCTTCCTTTTGTAAATGGCAGAAAATCCCTACGGGTGAGAAAAGGACACTAATAGCAGGGCATCCCTAATGTATTGTCAGGCCCATTTCACTCTATTGCAAGTTAGGCTACTTCCTGCAGCCAGGTCCTAGGATTCTGTGCAATTTTGACACAGGTGCAGCATGACAACCCTGAAATCTAATTGTACAGCTTGAGGTGGGGGCAGTATCATAGAAATAAGCACTTGCAAAGACCAATGTTTCTCATGCATTTGGAAGTTGAGCCCCTCTTTAAAAAACTGAAACCCTCCAACCTTAACTCTGTCCCTTGTAATCCATGTCTTCCTCCTCCCAATTTACTCTCCACCTCAAATCATAGACCTTTTCCAGCCATCAGGAGAACGGGGTGGGGGCAGCAGTGGAAACTACACAGATGTCGTGAACTACTTCTCTGCCCCTTCCCCTCACCAGCAGGAGCGAGAGGCAGGCCCAGAGCGCTGTACTTTCCCCTGACTCCCTTATAATCAGGAAGACAGGAAGGAAAGCAAAGCGTAGCTTCTGCTCTCCCGAAACAGTGCCCTTGTATGGGCGGGGGGGAGTCAGCAGATTGGTGGCTGGCAATGACACTCACCCAGGGCTGGAGGAGCCCAGCAACCTGGTAAACAGTGGGTGGAGAGCAAGAAGGGACCAGCCTCGAGAAGCAGCAGCTCTCAGGGTGACTGTGGACCTGACTGGCCCTATGGGTGAGCGATTGCCTAGTGCAGAGCAATCGCAGCAGCAGTGGCTCTTTTGGCTCCCCAGGGTGCAATGCAGTTGATGGGGTCTCAGGTGAGGAATGGCAGATGGGGGCTGCATTGATCAGACTGGCTGCAGGGGCTTCAGGAGGTGCAGAGCTGAGGAGCTGCTGTGAGGCTCCCTGTTCCAGCTGCTGCCAGGCACTCAGCCTGTCTGCAGGAGCTGCATGTGGCTGCACATCCCGGCTCCCCT
This sequence comes from Rafetus swinhoei, assembly GCA_019425775.1. Classification (NCBI taxonomy): domain Eukaryota; kingdom Metazoa; phylum Chordata; order Testudines; family Trionychidae; genus Rafetus; species Rafetus swinhoei. The sequence goes on along the minus strand of CM033446.1, from coordinate 14,978,179 downwards.
CTGGGACATGCTGCTTCCCTCAGCCCGACAGTGAGTGGGAGCCATGAAACCCAGAGCCCAAGCAGCAGACATCCCCTGCCCCGCTTATCTCTCACCTGCTCCACTCCGGCTGGCAGTAGGGAAGCTGCCTCTGCCTGAGCTGAGATCTCGGCTCCCACAAGATCCTCCGCTCTGACTTCCCTGGCAGAATGGATCCATGATTTGTTTCCGTGCCCACTCACCTAGGGGAAGGGTGATGTGTAGGATGAGGGTTAGGGCACAGCAGGAACAGGAGAGGGAAGGAGAAAGGCAACAACCCCACTAGAGAGCTAGCTCTGTCCCAAACCTGTGTAAAATGGCCCTGCAAACTATGGTCTGCCCCCATGGGGCTGCTGAAACAGCCCATCTGCCTCTTCTGTGGGATGAAGGTAGAGGCTGCTAGGAGGATGGGGTTTGGGGCACCCTGGACAGATGCAGCTGGCAGAACAACACCAAAATAAAAGTTCTCCCAGGGCACCATTTTTCTAACAGCCTCTTGCTGGTCCTGGTCCTTGCTGAGATGAGGGGCCACACATGCCCCAGGGTATCCCTCTCTCTGATGGGCCCCTGTCAGTAGTGGGCCACAGTGCTTACTGAAGCTGCACAGGAGGGCCACAGAGGGAAAAAGTGCAGATACCCTGGGGGATGGTCCAAGGAAGTGAATTCCAAAGGCCTCTGGGAGAGCCCCACTGCCAGCCCTGGAGCGTTCCATCCCAGAAACTCCAGGCAAAACCAACCTAGCTGAGTGCCACAGGGACAGTGGGATAGAGGGGAGAGGAATGGGAATGACCAACGGGGTTTGGGCTTGATGCCATCACAACGCACATGCTCTAGCGCTTGAGTGGATCTCCATAGACACTGACTCTCATGCTTGGGTGGGACACTAAAAAGCAGCCTGGGACCTTAGAGACTGCAGCTCTCCAGGTTTGCTGGCTACTTAATCACTCAGTTATGGGAAGAAAGTGCCCTCTTTCTCCCATCTCAAATATAGAGACACAAAAATTGCTGGTGGTTTGTATTGCATTGATTATGTTTCATTTCTGAAAATGGCCTTGATGATAAAATTCTTCCTTGGAATCCCAGAAGGGTTTTATAGGGCCCGTCAGCCGTTTGTTGATAACATACTGGACCAGGTTCTCCTCTGTGATCAGCTTCTAGTTACAGAACCTTGGTTCTTTGTCCCATCCTGAGCATAAGTTATAGCAGCCTAGGGGCTGTTCTAACTTGTGCCAGCTGCTACTGGTCCCCATCAAACTGTGCTGCAGCTGAGGATGCACACGGGTTACTCCTCCGCCCCCTTCCCCCCCCCTCCCCCCCCCCCCCGAGATACTTGGCTCTGGGCTGCTGTTGGCTCTACAGTCATTGAGGACTCCCCCACGCTGGGGATTTCCTCAGACAGAGAGTTATAGGCTGTCTCTGCTCCCCTTGTGCCAGCTCAGTGGTAAAAAGGGAGTGGAACATTTCAGAGACTCTGGCCCACTCTGGACATCTCTGCTCTGTGTTCTCTGGCTTTCTGCTGGGACTCAAAGCTTGTCACTCCTGCCGTCAGCCTGTTTCTGCCCCTGTTGCTGCTGCCCTGGGGGAGATTCTGGGAGGAGACTCACAGGTTCTCTTGCAACTTTAGGTTTCTTACCTTTCTCACTTTCTGCTCTGAGTTTTGCAGCAGACTCTCGGAGGTTAATCTGAATGAGAACATTGATGGTCACCTCTACGGCAGCAGCTCCACCATAGAATTCCATCAGGAGGTTCTTGGTGTCTATCCTGTCGGCTTTCTCCAGCCGACCTCGGGGGATGGGACACTTCCCCTCAAAGGCAGAGTGTGAGAGTTTGTCTTTAAATCTTTTCAAGTCTGCCTGACAAAGGTCGTCAAGGGCACTTAGAAGCAGGTCACTGATTCTGCTTTTGTTTTCCATCACCAAGTATCAGGAAACAAAACTAAAATATAATGTAAATTGCTATTAACAATTAATATGGAATAATTGCAATATTTTCTATACAGGAGAAAGAAATACAACGTTCGGGTTCATAATTTCTCGGTGATTTGCCTCACAAAGGACTCTCAGGAGTGAATGTCTGCAAAATCTGTTGAGGAGGTAGGAGGTGATATGATAGTAATACTATGTATCATCCCAATGTATCTGAGAACACAAAAGTGGGCCTCTCTACCCAATTAAAAATATTTCAGAAAACAACCAAATGCAGACCAGTGTCTGAACATCACAGCAGTCCTGGAGCATGAGGGCATGTGTGCTGAAACCCACTGTTAGCTTTGCACATTCTCAGCGGATTTTGGGTATCAGAGCTGCAAGATGAAGGACAGCAACTGTAACTTCTGAAATACTGACTCAGGCCCATTCTGGCAGGTCCCACAACTGTATAAACTGTAACCTGTTCCGATTACAAGTAGCCTCTCCTCAGGCAATGATGCATTTACTGTTAGCCAGACAGCTCTGAGAAACAACTGCTGGTAAAATCCTCAGTTAAATTGTTCTCCCAGTCTTCTCAGTGCTCACACACAGGCACCCAGAGCATCTAGAAAGCCAAAACACTTGGCTCAAAGGTCATTTCTGCAGTAAAGAAAATGTAAAACATCTTTGGTTAAAGCTGAACTTCAGAGCTTTCTGAATTTCTTTAGCAGCCCTCATGTTTTTTCATCCTTACTAGTACTCACACGCACACTTTTTGTCTGGTTTTTATTCCTGCTTGAAACTTGCCTTTTGGGTATACCCAATGGCTCGATGGCTATTTGGCAGCCAGTATCAAGCAGAATACCCCAGGGGCTGGTCCAGGGGCCATTTTTGTTCAACATTTTCCTTAATGGTCTGGATAATGGATTGGGGCGGATAACACTAAGCTGGGAGAGGTATAGAATCATAGAATACTAGGACTGGAAGGGACCTCAAGAGGTCATCGAGTCCAGTCCCCTGCCCTCATGGCAGGACCAAGTACTGACGAGACCATCCCTGATAGACATTTATCTAACCTACTCTTAAATATCTTCAGAGATGGAAATTCCACAACCTCCCTGGGCAATTTATTCCAGTGTTTGACCACCCTGACAGTTAGGAACTTTTTCCTAATGTCCAACCTCAACCTCCCTTGCTTCAGTTTAAGCCCATTGCTTCTTGTTCTATCCTCAGAGGCCAAGAAGAACAAGTTTTCTCTCTCCTCCTTATGACACCCTTTTAGATACCTGAAAACTGCTATCATGTCCCCCCTCAATCTTCTCTTTTCTAAACTAAACAAGCCCAACTCCCTCAGCCTTCCCTCATAGGTCATGTTCTCTAGACCTTTAATCATTCTTGTTTCTCTTCTCTGGATCCTCTCCAATTTCTCCACATCTTTCTTGAAATGCGGTGCCCAGAACTGGACACAATACTCCAACTGAGGCCTAACCAGCACAGAGTAGAGTGGAAGAATGACTTCTTGTGTCTTGCTCACAACACACCTGTTAATGCATCCCAGAATCATGTTTGCTTTTTTTGCAACAGCATCACACTGTTGACTCATATTTAGCTTGTGGTCCACCGTAACCCCTGGATCCCTTTCTGCCGTACTCCTTCCTAGACAGTCACTTCCCATTCTGTATGTGTGAAACTGATTGTTCCTTCCTAAGTGGAGCACTTTGCACTTGTCTTTATTAAACTTCATCCTGTTTGCCTCGGACCATTTCTCCAATTTGTCCAGATCTTTTTGAATTATGACCCTAACCTCCAAAGCAGTCGCAACCCCTCCCAGCTTGGTATCATCTGCAAACTTAATAAGCGTATTTTTCTATGCCAATATCTAAATCGTTGATGAAGATATTGAACAGACCAGTCCCAAAACAGACCTCATGAACCCCACTTGTTATACCTTTCCAGCAGGATTGAGAACCATTAATAACTACTCTCTGAGTACGGTTATCCAGCCAGTTATGCACCCACCTTATAATAGCCCCATCTAAGTTGTATTTGCCTAGTTTATCGATAAGAATATCATGCGAGACCTTGTCAAATGCCTTACTAAAGTCTAGGTATACCACATCCACCGCTTCTCCCTTATCCACAAGACTCGTTATCCTATCAAAGAAAGCTATCAGATTGGTTTGACATAATTTGTTCTTTACAAATCCATGCTGGCTGTTCCCTATCACCTTACCACCTTCCAAGTGTTTGCAGATGATTTCCTTAATTACTTGCTCCATTATCTTCCCTGGCACAGAAGTTAAACTAACTGGTCTGTAGTTTCCTGGGTTGTTCCTGTTTCCCTTTTTATAGATGGACACTATATTCGCCCTTTTCCAGTCTTCTGGAATCTCTCCTGTCTCCCATGATTTTCCAAAGATGATAGCTAGAGGCTCAGATACCTCCTCTATCAGCTCCTTGAGTATTCTAGGATGCATTTGATCAGGCCCTGGTAACTTGCAGGCATCTAACTTTTCTAGGTGATTTTTAACTTTTTTTTTTTATTTTATCTTCTAAACCTATCCCCTTCCCATTAGCATTCACTATGTTAGGTATTCCTTCAGACTTCTCGGTGAAGACCGAAACAAAGAAGTCATTAAGCATCTCCGCCATTTCCAAATTTCCTGTTACTGTTTCTCCCTCCTCACTGAGCAGTGGGCCTACCCTGTCCTTGGTCTTCCTCTTGATTCTAATATAGATATGTTGGAGGGCAGGGATAGGATCCAGAGCAGTGTTTCTTAAACTTTTTAAGACCGAGGAACACCAAACAATAATTTTTTTTTAATGAGGAAAACCAAGGATTTTTTGTTGAGCAAAAAAAAAAAAAAAGAGGTTGGGGAGAAAAAGGGTTGGAGGGAAGTTATTGAGAGAAAAAGAGGGGTTGAGGGAAAGTTATTGAGGAAAAAAAAGTTGCCTGCCCCTTTAAAGGCGGCCATTTTGAACTCTGTTGTTCCCCGCAGCACACCTCTGACTGCCTCTCACACCGGTGTGCCACGGAACACAGTTTAAGAAACACTGGTCCAGAGTGACCTGGACAAATTGGAAGACTGAACCAAAAGAAATCTGATGAGGTTCAACAAGGACAAGTGCAGAGTCCTGCACTTAGGACAGAAGACTCCCAAGTGCTGCTACAGGCTGGCGACTGAGTAGCTAAGTGGCAGTTCTGCAGAAAAGGACCTGGGGACTACAGCAGATGAGATGCTGGCCAGCAGACAGTGAGCCCTTCTTGCCAAGAAGGCTAATGGCATATTGGGCTGCATTAGTAGGAGCATTGTCAGCAGATTGAGGGAAGTGATTATTTGTCTCTATTCAGCACTGGTGAGGCCACATCTGGAGCATTGTGTCCGCTACAGAAAGGATGAGGACAAACTGGAGTCCAGGGGAAGGGAAGGAAAATGATTAGGAGCCAGGGCAATGTTCCCTCTAAGCTGTGTGGCAGCACAGCCCAGCAGCTGCTTAATGAGCCCCACCCAGCCAGGGGCTCAGGGCTCCGCACAAGGAGCTGCCTGGCTGGGGGAGGGGCACTTCTTCCTCAGCTCTCTGCCGCCGACAGAGCAGCAGCACAGAAATAAGGGAGACAATGCAAAAAATTATCTTCATCAATATCCCTGTTCACAGCAGATTTAGTGCCCCAATGCTGCTCTTATTTCTGCCCTGCTGCTGCCATCCTGGGGCTTACAGCAAGGACTCCACTGCCTACAGCTGAGGGACTATGGGGGAGAGGAGGAAGGTCTGAGCCCAGCTGCTTCCTGGTGAGGATTGAGATGGGGGTGGGGTGGGGAAGGAGAGTCCCAGCCTAGGCAGTGAGGCTCCAGCTGTCTGCTTTATAACCACTTTCCAAGTTTGCACAGCTCTTCTGCACAGCCACCCAGGGCTGACAGACAGAGCTCTTAAAAACAACACCAGCCCTCCCCCCCCCCCCCCCCCCACAGCTCACGCCTCCCTTCACACATTCCCACGCCTCCCATGGAAGGTCTGCCCTTGGTTCAAAAACCGCTGCACAAGAGAGCTGCGCCTTCCCCATGTTCTTCACTCCTCACAGGAGAGAGGACTATAAGTCTCAGAGGGACAGTCGTGTTAGCCTGTAACTGAAAAAAACCCTGAAAAAACAACGAATGGTCCTGCAGCACCTTAGAGACTAACAAAAATGTAGACAGTACCATGAGCTTCCATGAACACAACCCACTTCTGTCCTTTAAAAGGCAAAACCCAATCGGACCAGCCAGTAGTCAAGTAAAACATTCCCCGTTTAACTCACCGTGCAGCATTGAAGAGAGTTTGTTCAATTTGAATTATGATAAGTTTCTCTTAATCTCAGAACGAGCAAACAATCTGCACAAGGCAGCAAAATTCAAGGAGTTTGTTTCACTTTCTAAAAGTAATTGAAAGTCACTTCCTGTCTTTCTCTCCACACTGAATTCATCTTGATTTTCTTTCTCTTTGCTGGTTATAGAAAATACTGTCTTCCTGTCTCACTCCTCACACAAAACCGTGCAATAAGAGACAGGGCAGCCACAAAACAGTCTTAAGAAAGGTTTAGCAAATACCCAGGAATTCACGGCTTCAGTAGCAATATCGATGGACATATTTAAAAGAGATCAACTAGTTCCATAAAATACTCTGATCTACTTCAGTCACAGATATACCGCCCTCACGCACATCATCCCAAGTCTTAAAACTTGGTTGCCAGGGTTTGTCTAGAGCCATGGTTGTCTAATTTTTTTTTCTCATAACCCAGTTGAAAAAAATTGTTGGTGCCCAATGTAATTTGACTAGAGTGTGGGCTCCAGGGTCGGGCTGAGGATGAGAGCTTTGGAGTGTAGGAGGGGGGCTCTGACTTTGGGCAGGGGAGGTTAGGGCTGGAGCAGAAGGGATTTAATTGAGCAGCTCCTGGTCAGCAGTGCAGAGGGGGGCTTAGGCAGGTTTCCTGCCTCTCCTGGCACTGCAGACCCCAGAAGCAGCCAGCAGCAGGTTCCCAGGCAATGGAAGTGCAGAGCTAGTGCTGAGGGCAGGGGCAGTGCACAGAATGCTGTGCGCTCTCTCCCCTCTCCTTTAACCCACCTAGGAGCTGGTGTCAGCCGGTGGTCAGGGCAGTGCGTAGTGTGTGTGTGTTATACACTCGAGTCTTTAGCTGCTAGGACCCGAGGGTTCGGTCCCTTCGCAGCGGGCAGCCTAGGGAAGGCCGACGGGTGCCCCAAGTTTTACAGGAAGAGCTTACAACACCCGAGTCTTTAGCTGCTAGGACCGAGGGGTCCCCTCGCAGCGGGCAGCTGAAAGGCTGACGGGCGCCCCAAAGTTTTACACCCGAGTCTTTAGCTGCTAAGACCCGGGGTCTGGTCCCCTCGCAGCGGGCAGCCTAGGGAAGGCCGACGGGTGCCCCAAAGGTTTGCCCCGTGGAGGCGGCACAACCCAACGCTCAGCTCTTACTGTGTTTACCCCTGACTGGCTGTGATCCTTTTAATTGTGCCTGGTTCTTATTACAGCAACAATGAGTCAGTTAAAGCTTAAACAGTTACTATTTTATTGTTACAAGGCAAACTTAGCTATTAAATGCTACTGCTGTGTTACAGATAGCACAGCCACTACAAAGACAAGACAGAAATTATACTAAAAAGTCACTTACAGGTACCATGAAACCCTTTGGTTCGCTGAGCTCTTATTAAATGCATGCAAAATAGACACCTAGCAGGTATATTCTCACCCCTGCGATCCTTACTCCAGCGAAAGCCAGGTTTCTCTCAATCCCAATGGGAAGCAGTGAGTACGAGACTAAGGCATCCCTAAAGTCTCGGGGGTCCAAGACTGCCTGACCAGCAGGTATATGGGTGGATCTCCAATCGGAGTGGGGCACAGGGCCCTACTTTATACCCCTGTGGTCACGTAGACGCTTCCTCTTGTCATTAACATGCCAATTAACTTGGAACACCTTTGTGATGCCCATTCCCACAGGGGGTCCAAAGCTTAATTTGCACCTGTGGGGTGGAAGGAACTAAATCATTAGGGCTGGATATTCTTTTCTGATGGGGCGGCAGATTCCCCTTCTAGGACGGTGTGTAGGCGTAACAATTACTGGTACCAGCTAAGGGTAGCCCGAGGCCCTCAATCTGCTGGCCCAATTGCTGCTGCTATCAGGCTTCTGTCTAGAATCCAGGGCCATTGTCACCTCTGGAAGCCTTTGAAGACAGAGCATCACTCTTAAGGATTCATTCTCTCCCAAGGATGTCCGAGGGAGGAGGGGGAGAGAGAGAGAGGGGGTTTCTGTCTGGCTACAGCCAGCCACTTCTGGGGCACAGCACAGTCTTCAGTGCCAGGACAGGCAGGTAGCTGCCTTAACACCCCCACTGGTCACCTGATCCCCCTGTAGCAATGAGACTCAGAGCCCGATATTCCACCACCCAGTACTGGGTTCCAACCTGTAATTTGAAAACCACTGGCCTAGGTGACCAGTCAGTATATGATAAGCTGGGGTGTAAATATACCTGAAGCTAGCCTGCCATGCACTACCTGTCCATGTGGACCTTGCCACTGCAGACTGAAAGTTCCCTAGTGCCCTTTGATCTACTCTTCTTGCAGAGTGGAGTAGATCAAAGTGCATTAGGGAACTTCAAACCCCAGTAGCTGGATCCACATTGAGGCCTTGTCTACACTAGGAGATAAGATTGAATTTTGCACCCAATTTTGTAAAGTCGAAGGTGCATGTCCCTACTGTGCGCAATAGTTTGAAGTAGTGTGTCCCCAGTATGGTGGCTAACACTGACTTTGACAGCAATGCACTGTAGGTGGCTATCCCACAGTTCCTGCCGCCCCTTTGCACTCTGGGTAAGGCTTCCAGTGCCCATTGGGACCCAAGCATTGCAGCGGGTGGTTCTGGGTACATGTCGTCAGCATCCCATAATGCACTCATCTCCTCCTCCCCCACCCCTGCATGAATGCAACAGCAGCAAAGTCCGATGGCAATCATCGCCAACAGCTGCTTTATGCTGCAGTATGTCTGGAGCCTGTCCAGGGTCTGCAAAAACGAGGAAGAAGCTGAAGAGGCCTTGAACAGATTCTTCTGTGAAGCACTGAGGTGAGCGATTGGAGGATGCTGCCAACATTAGATCCCCTTGATACAGTGGAAAGCCTGTTCTGGTGCCATGAAACAAGCACAGACTGAAGGATACTATCAGCTCCATCGTGGCCATCAAGACTTTCTCCTGCATCTTCAATTTGTGTTCTCTGCTCACTTTTCTGTCCTCACACTCTGTTTGCATCTCCCGCAGCAGCGTTTTCCTCCCCTCACTTAATTGCTCCCTGTTCAAATGGGCGGATATCATTTGCTCCTGGAACAGATAAATATCCTTTACATAATCACTGCAGAGTTGAGGGTTTTCCCAATCATCAGCATCAATATCCTCTATGTTGTTAAGCAGAACATCAGAGAAAGCTTGGCATAGGTCCCACAGCCAGCCAAGCGTCTGCCACATTTTCACCTTTGGATCTGTGATAGATGAACAGCCGGAGGAGCTGGGCCCAAAGGAGTGTGCAGCAGGCTCACAGCTGCACCCGCTGTAAAGAAAAGTGAAGGGCAGACTTTACAAAAGATACATTGTGAAGCGTAAAACCTAATCTCGTTAGCATACAGGGTCGTCTGTCCAAGACAAGAGACGTGTTATTCACAAGGCCAAAGTTATGCTTTTAAGTGCTCACTGTGCAGCAGGTGCAATTCAGAGATCTGGGAGCAGCTGGACTCAGTTTGGTGGAAGCATGTACAGCACAGTGCTTGCACATAGCAGCTCCCACAGCTAGGCAAGCGTCTGCATTGGCAAGGGATGGGGCATGATGGCAGGACAGGGTCTCACACAGTGGCCCTGTATCCAGCACTCCCTGTTTGCTGGGGAATGCAACTTTTTTCTTCCCATCCTACAGGAGCCTGAAGGCAGGAGAGGTTTCAGGCGTGGCCGCTGGGCCGGGGCTCAAACTATGCTTTGATGGGGATGAGCAAACATGAACACAGTGAACTAAGTCTGCTTATCAGGCCTCCCACCAAAAAGGGGGAGAAACTTTTCAAAGGAATCTTGGCTTCCTCTTCTGTTGGTGCTCACATGCCATGGTGCTGGGAGAGCGCTGAACACACAGGTTCGATGGACACAACATAATGGATTCCTTTCTTTCAAATATGCCTTTGGTGATAACTCCCCGCAGTCCCCTGAGGGCAGGTCAATGGGTCACATTTTGCTCCCAGTGACTCCCAATTCACACTAGGTGAACTGCACTTATTTCAGTGACTCTAGAGTTCCATGGGTGCAACGGAGAGGAAAATAAGGCCCATAACGGGTGCAAGATCACCAGAGAGACTCAATTAGTCCAGACATAAAGGCCTACTGACACGGCTCCAGGACTATGTTGAGGCTGCACTTAATATATAGGATAAAATGTGGGAACAAGGTTACTGATGCCCAGTTCAGTCTTGAAGAAATGGATTTAATTGAAGAGGCAGCACCCCACGGTGCTCCCAGCTGCATTCCCCTGCACCCTCACCTGGATGTGGCACCGCAGTTCCATCCACCCGGGTCTTGTGTTCTGCTTCCCCTCCCTCCCTCAATCTGCATGGATTTGTTAAAGTCAGGGGGGAGGGGTTGCTATAAGAATAACTTCACTGCAGTGTTACTTCTCCTGCTGCAGTCCCCTGAGGAAGAGACTTTCCACACAGACCCCTTTTCCCCAACCCCCCTTTCTCCGCTTACATCCCTTCAACCCCAGGGATGTGCGCAGCTCCACTCTGGTTCCTCTCCCTCCTCTACCATTCTTAAAAGAGACTTTGAAAAGTCATCAAATCATCTCAGCTCAACTTCTCCCCGCTCATTTGTCAAACTCCAAGGCAGAAGGAGCCAACTAGACTCCTTCCCAAGAGGAAGGTCGTTGGGCTTTGTTCTTGTTTACAGGGACTTTGTTTTTCATCTGAGAGGCCTAAAATCAGCACAACATCTAGGCCTCAGCCCACCTAATTGTCAGAGTGACACTGGCACCCAGGAACTAACTCATGCCCAAGTCCCTAGGCCTGCAAAAAATACTGACAAATCCATGGGTGTATTTGCCTAGCTTATTTCTGTGTCAGTTGTTGTTACAAGAGTTAGAATTATAACAACGTGTTTAGACTTTAATGAGAAAAACGCCGAGGTGCCCACTCAGGCCATGTCTACACTACGGAGAAGATTGAAGAAGCCACAGTTGATCTTCTAGGGTTCAAATTAGTGGGACTAGTGAGGACATGCTAATTCGAAATGAGAGAGCTCCTGTCGATACCGGCAGTCCTATTTCTACAAGGAGTAAGGGAAGTTGAAGGGAGAGTGTGCTCCCTTTGACTTCCTGCAGTGTGGACAGCGGCAAAATTCACATTAAGATACTTTGACCTAAGCTACAGAATTAACATAGCCGAAAAGTTGAGTATCTTAATTCAAATTTATCCCCTAGTGTAGACTAGGCCTAAGAGTATAATGAAGCGTCACCTATTGTCACAACGTGTGTACTTTAAGAATTTCCCTAAGGTGCGGGGTTCTGTGGCAGTTGCGGGAACACCTGAATTTTCAAAGTGCTTAAAAATCCACTCATGTAATTAGTGTCTCTGACAATTGCCAGGCCACGAGAAGATCAAGAGTACAGTTTGTGGTTCAAATTTTGACTCATTTGGTCAAAGGATTCTGGAGTTACCTCATTTCCCATCCACCACAAACAGCTTTCATTTAAAATGCAATAGTCTTCTAACACTTTTGAGCCCTGAACCAGCAAAAGCCCAGTCCTCCTGCGTAGGCTAAGCAGGAGCTCTTTAGGCACTGATGCAGAGGGATAAAAAACTCACAGGTAGCCAAGGTCATTTGACCCAGGCTCTTGAGGCTTTTAGGGTACATCTACACTGCAACACTATTTTGAAATGACTAGCGCCATTCCAAAATAACTTAGTCCAGTCTACACAGCAGGAAGTTATTTTGAAATAGTGACAAAACAGTGTCAAGCTGGAGGACTTCTTACTCCGACTCCTGTAACCTTCATTGTATGAGGAATAAGGGAAGTCGGAGACAGAGTGCTCTATTTCGAAATAAGTGCTGTGTATACGCTCCCTATTTCGAAATAAGCTATTTCTAAATAAATTGACATAGCTCAATTTGCATCACTTATTTCGAGTTAAGCCCTGCAGTGTAGACACACCCTTAGGGTCCAGAGCTGAAAAACTGCCATATAGCCATAACTGCGAGGATTGTAAGTTCTAGCCTGAGGCATATAATTTACCCAGCATTTTGTAGCACTGCAGCCTGAACTCCACAGATCCAAGTCAGACAATCCAAAACAGCTGCGGCTGTGCCACACGACTTTTACCACTGTTTAGACATGGCTGCTGTGTGTCACTCAAGCCCATAGTCTATGTGTTAGGAAGTATTTTGATTGTTCTCTAATGTAGCCTCCAAGTATGTTGTATCCAGGTCAGCAGGTCAGTGGCCATGAGGTGAATATGTTCACTATATCAGACCTACCTAGAGCAGCAGCATCTGTCTGGGATTCCTGCTAAGAGTTCTAAAAAAAGCCAACTGATCAGCCATGTCCTTTGCCACCCCCTGTCCTGCTCCTCTGTTCGTCACTCTCATCTGGACATTCAGGCTCTTTTGTATACATGCACCTCACCCTTCTGAAAAAGCTGTGTGCACCCTGAGAATGGGGAAAAAACAGTGTATGCAGGAGCATGCACGCACACTAGCCAGCCAAACTGTCACTTTACCAGTACTAGCGCACTGACTGTAATGGAACAGCAACTGGGACCAGGAAAATACGTCTGTGAAACATGCCTGAGAAATCACCTAGCTCTGGAAATGGGAGAATTCTTGTGCATTAGCACAAACCCTAAAATGCAGCATTATATCTTGATACATGATGCTGACACAAATGTACATCTTGGGCTATGTCTACACTGTAGCCTTCTTCCGCAAAAGCGTATGCAAATTAAGCACGGAGTGGAATATCGCCGTGCTTCATTTGCATAATTAATTAGCAGCTGCTTTTGTGCAAGAGGCTTTTGCACCAAAAGGAGCTGTGTAGATGGCTCCTTTTTGTGCAAAAACCCCCTCTTGAGCAAGAGCTGTTCTTCCTGAAAAAATGAGGAATACAGGAAACACTGACTTAATAGCCATGGAATTGTGTAACACAACAAAAAGCCCAAGTTCAAAAATATGTAAACAATGAGAAAACATATAACAGACAGTGAATGAGCAATTGGAACAGAATGGTTATTCCCCACTAGATGCCTGAGCGCCTTGATCCCTTTCCCTTTCCTCCGGCTCTAAGAGACTGAAAATAAAGATTACAAGACCATTGCTCTCCCTTCCCTGGGCCATGGCTCCCTCCCATCCTTCTCCCACGCCCTCCCCTCCCCAAAAAAAGACTCCAACAATTCCCCACCTCCAAGGTGAAACCAAGCACAGAGCAAATCCGTCTCCTACTCTTGACTCACTTCCACTCAAGATACTCCCCATCCAAAGAGTTCACAATCCCAGCTGCCTGCCAGAGTCCATGGGATCTGTCTCATTGTCACTGCCCTTCCTACTAATCCCAATGCCAGCAGATGCTTTTCATTTAGGGAAGGGGAAGGGAAGCACTGGTGCAGTCTTTAGCCTGGCATGCTCCACACACAGCCAACTCATGGTGTGTGCGTATGACAATAACCAGGGTACAATTTGGTCTGTGCCCAGCATACAGTCTGGACTGCTGAACAGCTGTGTCCTCCCTCAGAGATCCCGCCTGGGATGCCCTTTACAATGTTTTGTTGTGAGAGCTACCACTCCACATGCTGCTCACACACAGCCATCAGCATGCAAAATCACTCCCAGCTACGTTACATTAATGCTCTGCCAGTGACTCGTGAATTGTATTGTACAGTGACACCAGCAATTTCCCAGTCCCTCAGAAATGTGTGACATGTACTGCTCAGCGCTCTACTAGACACTACAAGCTCGTAGAAAGTCCATCATTTCATCAAAGGAAAATGTTATGCACAGACCCTGTTGTCTCAGCTCAAACATATTGGTTCAGATAGAACTATAAAATGAGTTTATTAACCACAGAAAGATTGATTTAGGGATTACAAGTAATGAGGCATAAATGTCAGAATTGGTTACAAGAAAATAAAAGTAAAATAGAGCTCATGCCAAACCAAACAAGCTAAGTGAATTCAAAGCAAAGTTTCATTCCTGACAGTCTTATTGGCTGAATTTCTTTAAGTCAGAATCCTTGACCTTGTCTAATGCTGCTTCCTTTGTTCTTCATGTGTTGTTGATGCCATGGATAGAGAGAAATGGAGGAATAGAAAGGGGTGTTTGTTCCCCCTTCCTATAGTTCTTTCTATTCTTCAAGAACCATCACCAGCTGAGGTTCAGGAACTAGAAAGTCTGTGTAGAAAAGAACCCCAACCTCCTTCTTTGTCAAGATGTACATTTTCATCCACATCCTCTTTCTTGCTGAAGAGTGGCCATTTAACAAGGTGATGATGCATTTGATTTCATTGGCATCTGGCTGAAGCATCAGCTTCCTTTGGTCTTCAAGAAACTGGCTTGTGGCTCTTTCTAGGACTTGGAACTTATGTTAGTAATATCATACAAAGGAATCTTATAACTTTATATGACATGTTGCCACACATATTTTATCAGGGCAAATTATGAGTTTTCAAATGATATCGCACAAGAAATACTCTGTAGAAAAATTATCATATTCCAGCAGAGGAATGAACACAGGGATACAGACTGCCACAAACTCCCAGTGTCTGGGAGGAAAAAGAGCCCTGAATTTCTACAAGAGAGGTTCTGGTATTTTTGTAAATGGGTGAACATCAGGGTAACAGACTGTCACACTGAGGGTACGTCTAGACTACGCTAGACTTTCGAAAGAGGATATGCAAATTCCGTGGTTTTGTTGGCAAATTCTCTTGTTTGTCGACAAGCTGCTTTTCCTTAAAAAATGAGGTTTACGTGGCTTGTCGACAAACGGGGGGGAGGGGGTTTGCCAACAAAGCCGCGTCTAGATTACTTTCACTTTTGAAAGTGCCGCTTTCAAAAGTGAGCTCGAAAGAAGATATGAAAATTCCCACTGACTTTACATATCCTCTTTCGAAAGTCTAGCATAGTCTAGACATAGCCTATGAGTCTAAGAAAGTAACTTTTAAAAAGTTAATTAAGAAAGCTTAGACTGTAGAATCTGAGTGTGTGATGCTGAAACAGAAATACATCATATGGGCCAGATGTTTGACTCTGTGCTTTAAAGGAAAATCAATTCACACTTAACACCTGTTACATTATTAAGGTTCCTTTCAGAGGCTATGTCTAGACTACAAGCCTCTTTCGAAAAAGAGTGTCTAGACTACAACCAGTACTTTTTCAAAAAGAGAGCACCCAGGCAGTCTGGATGCTCTCTTCCGAAAAAGCACAGTTTGCATTAAATAGCACCTTTTTTCGAAAGAGCACTTTCGAAAAAAGGCATTCTTCTTCGTAAAACGAGGTTTTCCACAGTCAAAAAAACTGCCATGTTCTTTCAATTTTCTTTCAAAAGAATGCGGCAGCAGTCTAGATGCAGGGGAAGTTTTTTGGAAAAAAGACCACTT
Source organism: Rafetus swinhoei (assembly GCA_019425775.1). NCBI lineage: Eukaryota > Metazoa > Chordata > Testudines > Trionychidae > Rafetus > Rafetus swinhoei. The sequence continues at coordinate 14,962,597 of CM033446.1, read as the reverse complement.
TTTCCGAAAAAACCCTATAGTCTAGACACCCAGAGTGTCAAAAACTGCCTCCAGATTAGTTAATCTCCCATAAGTCTTGCATTTCAGGCTCTTAAATAACTTAATATCTGAAGAGAAAATGTATAGCAATGCCTATTGAAAGAATGAGTCCAACCTGCCAGTACAACACAAAAACATACCACACACATTCTGCAATCCCAGTCCGTATTTTGGAGATGAGCGTATGGCGCTGAGATACAAGCAATTCAAGGATGCATTGCTTGGCTGGGCTCCAAGGGCTGAATGCAATTGACAAACCAGGTTTTATCTTCTGCAAAATTTCCAACTCCTTGACTGTTCTTTCATCCATGTGGTTTTCATACAAGCTGTGAAAACAAAAATGACTATGAACAAAATCCTATCAGCCTAAAGCCAAACTTGCAAATATTTATCAACAATATAATTCAATGACTCTTAATAAATAGGGTGACCAAAGGGGAAAAGGAGACATGGCATGGGGCCGGAATGGCCTGATCCACTCACCTGAGCCATCCCCCACCATCTGCACAGGGCTGGCGTCCCTCATTGCTCAAGCCCCCACCTCCATCTCCCCCACACTCATGGCTGAGGCTGGTGGTGCTGCTCACCCAAATGCTGCCTGCCCCCCACCACATAAGGCTGGATCTGTTGTCACTGCTTGCTCAAGACCCGCCTGCCTCCCTGCATTGCTGCTCACCCCTCTGCCCATTGCTCTGCATTGATCAAACTGGCAAGAGCAAATGGAGGAAAAGTTGGGACTTAAAGAGACTGTCCCAGCCAAACAGGATGTAGGGTCACTCTATTAAGAGTACTTGTAATTTCAAAACCACAGATGCAGGGAAATCAGTGCTAACGTTACAGCAAGAAAAGACAATTTTGGAAAGTACAGAAAGGCAGAATCAAGGTCTCCCAACAATAACTCTGCCATTTTGTGCACACGCCGTGTCAGGTAGATGTGCGTGTGCAATGAGCATCAGAGAGTACCACAGTAAATATTAGACAACTTGGCAGCTCAATCAGGAATATCTCACACCCCATGTTACTGTGGCATTCTATTTGTAGACATCTTAAACCCCGTCCAACACATGTATGCAGCTGAATGTACCTAACTGACCAGCTAACTAAGAGATGTCAGATGTTCACTGCAGAGGGGAGCTGGATCACTGTGGGGGGTGAATGATCAAAATGGTTGTCGAATATCCAGGGGCTGAGAGGAGGAACTTCTGTCAGGCAGTGGGAAGTACTTGGAGAGATCTTTGGTGTGTATAGGAAGAATCAAACCACTGTTTTGTCTTTCCTTTAAGGTCTGGACTTACTGTACAAACACAAATGAATTTAGCCTCACAATACACCTGTGAGGCAGCTCAATGGTAACCTCATTTGACAAATAAGATTGAAGCACTAAGAGATTATGTTTTCCAAAGTCTGTGCTGACAAGTCTGGCAGGCTGGGCAGCTACAAGGATTTCCTTTGTGCTCCTCTGGAAGCTCAGAGTGTTATTTAAAGAATGAGGGTGCGAGGACGTTAGTCGTACATCAGGGGTCTGGAGGAGAATGAAACCAAAGGAGAGAAGAGGGTGTGGTTAAGTGTACAGCAGCTCATTCTGAAAGTTCTAGCCGGGCTCCCATGTTCCCAGAAACATGCTGTTCCTATCCCAAGAGACAGGGAACTAACTCACAAGGTGCCAGTTCACACCCTCGGCTAGATGCTCCACATCCAGAGACCCAATTGCACAAGGCCCAAACTACACAGGACAATGCCAGATGCATAAGGACTCAGGGCTCTATAGTGAATGACACAGATGGAACAAGGGTGGATTCATGAAAGAGAACTAGATAAAATAGAGGGGAGAGGAACCAGAGAGGAGCAGCACAAATCCCTGGGGTTGAAGGGACATGTGGGGAGGAGGGGAGAGGCAGGGAGGGGCGGGTGGATATGAGGAAAGTATCTTTCCCAGGGACTGCAGCAGAGGCAAGCTACATTGCAGCTGAAGCCACTCATATAGCAGCCCTTGGCTTTAACAAACTCTTGCAGACTGAGTGAGGGAGGAAGGGAGGGAAGGGAAGGGAAGTAGAACACAAAACCCTGGCAGATCAAACTGGTTGCACATCCAGGATGACAAGAGTTTTTTGGGGATTGCAGCTCATGGGGTGTCATCTCCAATCCTGAGTCCAGACATGGGCCCTGGAGAGTAGCTGGGATTGGGGGGCAAACAAGGAAGCAAAGGAGGCCCCTGAAGCAGCTCATGATGCTGCTAAAAGTGACCAGAGCAGGAACAAGGGGATCCAGCAGCAGTAGTAGCAGAGATGGAGAGTTGGAGTGCAGAGGCGCAGCAGCAGACACAAGTTAAACTTTGCCTGCAACAGCAGAAGCAAAGTGGCTCCACATTTTACCAGTGGCAGTGGGCGTGGCTGGGGCAAGCCCACAACATGGCTTTTGAGTAATTTCTCATCAATAGCAGAAACACAACCTGGTGCGTGTCCAGTAGGAGGTCCTAGAAGCCCACCAGCAACTAGAGGCAGATTGAGAGATGCTGACCAAGGGCTTCCAGCAACAATCTGAGAGCCAGAACCTACTTCAGCACCACTGCCTAGTAACCAGTACTAAACGTAATTATATGTTCCACATAGAAAGCCATGGGCACAGGCCAAAGACTTTAATAGCAGCTAGGGTTTCTGTGCTGAAACCCAGAAAGTGCAAGAGGGATGATCAAAGAGATGTTCTGAAGACCCCCTTAAACAGAATCTGACCTTATGTGACATAACTATTGGCAACTTTGTAGACTTAGACTAGAACAAACCTGAAAAGAGAGCTGCTATCAATAAGGGTTGTAAACATTTGAGGAAGACAGATGAGAAAAACATATTGAAAAACTGCTATGATGTTCAGTACACAATGAGAGTGATTAATCCAACTGCACCTTGTATTATTTTATGAATGTTATGAAAATCAAATTTGTTTTTTGAAAAAGAGGTTTTGTAAAGATTTCATGAGTCAAAACAAAATTCTTTTAATTGGCTGAAAATATTTCAACTAAAGATGTTTAGAAAAAGTTTCCCACTCCCCATTCTCAAAAAAAAAAAATCCTCACATTTGCTAGAAAAACATTCACAAAAAGCAAAAAAAAAAACCAACTGTTTTGGTTTTCAGATGAAGAGTTTTGCATTTTGAGTGTTCTGTCTTCTGAAGAGTGAGAATTTTAGAGGAAAGTATTTTATATGCACAATTTCATTTAGCTCTAAACTATATTTTCTGTCTTTGAGAAAATTTACTATTTCATATGCTTTTATATCCCAAATTGCAGAGGACAAAATAGTAAAGGTCTTCACATACAAAAATATGCAGGAAAAAATTGATTTGAGAATGTTGAAAAGTTTTGGTCCTACATTTTTCATGTAAATGAAACGTCAACATTACTTCATCAAAACAGCAGAGTTCCAGCTCATCTTGACATTACTGAATGTTTCTTTCAGAGCTGGTGTTGTGTCTCTTGGCATCCCGCCGCCTGCCTCCTTTAGTGCCAATGGCATGAACACCATCGCCTGACTGTCTCCCATGATGCACGTCTATTCTTGTGACTGAGCTCTGTAGTGCAGGGCCATCATGGAGGATGTACACTGGAAGTGGAATGCAGCCCATAAATGAGAATTAGAGAAATGACAGACCCAAACTACAATTCTCATAGGGCACTGAAGTAGCGCATTGCAGCCGTTCAGACAGACACAATGATTAACATTAATCTGACCTGAAATAAAATGTTTTCATTTGATTTTTCTGACAACAACAATAGAGTCAAAAGAGCTTTGCAAAAATTAACCTTTTCCCATGGAAAGGTTCAATCTGGAGGAAACCAAATATTCCAATGAAAATATATATCAGTGTGAAAATCCAGATCACCTCTTCCAGGGATGAAATTTCTTACAAGTACTGTCTTATCACAACCCAGTCTGCCTTGAAGGTGCCTTTGGGTGGGGTTGGGGAGTCGGTGATACAACAGTACCTGTAAGAAATTTAGATGTGGGGTGGAGTACAGGGGACTCAGGGCAGAAGGTGGGGGAATGGAGGGGGTGCAGGAGTTTGGGCAGGGGACGGGAATACAGGAGTCAAGAGTTAGGGTGTATGAGAGGCTCAGGAAAGTGGGTATGAGGAGGGGCTCAGGACAAAGGACTGGGGGTGGCTCAGGACATTGGGGATGTAGGAAGTGCAGGATTTAGGGCAGAGGGCACAGGGCAGGAAGATGGGAGGGAGTCAGAGCAGGAGGTGAGAGTGCAGGGGTGAGTGTGTGGGGCCAAGGGAGCCATTTTGGGGGAAGGGGGATGAGGCCGCATTTACCTGGCCAGTCAATGTGTGTTTTTTCCTTGTTTGCTATCACTAGGGTTTGAGGGCAAAGTGCAAAACCTAGTGTGTTCCTTTGCCTTCACCTGGGTAGCCAGGAGTGAAAGGAACACAGCAGGTTCTGTGCTCTGTCCTCACTCCCTAGTTATAGCAAAGCCTCTTTGGCCCCTTTCCTTGGGTTGCCCTTGTGTGTGCAGTGCCTCCTACAGCTATGGAACACACTCCCACCCTCACCCCAACTCCCGTCATTGGTTCATGCAGCCCAGACACAGCCAGGTGGCCAGAAGCCCGGCACACACTGCGACGGATTCCTTGGATACAGAAAAGCAGCAGTCACTTACTCCAGCTTCTCTAACTTGCAGTTTGGGTGTCTGAGTCCTTCACACAGAAGCTTCACTCCTGAACCAGTCAGGTTATTACCGCTCAGGTTCAGCTCTCTCAGGGACTGGTTGGTGCTGAGCAGAGAGGAGAGATCTCCGCAGCAAGCATCAGTGAGACGGCAATCCCAAACCCTGCAGAGACAGAGATGGGCAGTGGGGTGAGCACATGTCCCAGTTGTATAGGGACAGTCTCACAGAAAATGGATTTTCATGTGGCTTTAATGAACATTTGTGTGCAACCATAAGACTGAACGTACAAAACCCACATTTACCTGCCCAAATGCCTGTGTATGCAATTTAGTAACTATATATCCATTTGCTCCTGCAATAGTAGGTGATTTCATAAATGAAAACAGGACCTCTATATTGTCAGTGCAAAATTAGTGGGCACCTTTGAAAAGGTTTAACAAGGAAAGTCTCAAGGAACCCAGCAATGACTTACACTAGTTTCTGCAGTTTACATGTGGGATGTTTCAGCCCTTCACACAGAAGTTTGATTCCTGAATTTCCCAGTTTATTCCCACTCAGCTCCAGCTCCGTCAGGGACTGGTTTGTCCTGAGGGCAGCAGAGAGATCCTCACAGCAAGCGGCTGTCAGACTGCACTGCCACAACCTGCAAAGGGAACAGAGAGAAGAATAACCATCTCCTTCCAGAAAGGTGTCAGTATTCACTTCACTTGACAGTGTCAGTGTCTCTAAAGCCTCTATGCCTGTCACCCAATGCATTTAATTATTACTATTAATTATGTCATCAGTTCCTGATTCAGATTTTATTTGCACACAATGCAAGAACATTTTCAGAATATTTCAGGTAGCGTCCCACAAAAATACAGAAATTGGATAATCATCTGATAATTTGACATTCACATTCTGTGCGTGTAGTCCCACCTGCCGAGCCGTGACTGTCTGCTCTGGACATTGAATGTCCAATTAGGCATGGCTTGTGGAGAGATCTCCCTTTTGACTTTCAACAGGACAGAAGAATGTGAGGAAGAGTAGAAAGACTCTGGGCTGATTTACACTAAAGCTATAATTTAACCTAAGTTATTCTAGTTCAGTTACGGTACTGAATTCAATGTAATTTAGGTTGACTCACAGGCAGTGTCGATATCATGCTATGTCAAAGTGAAACTCTCCCATCCACTTCCCTTCTGCCTTGCAGGGAGGAGGAGTACAGACATCAATGAGAGAGTGCTCTGCTATTGATTTAGTTTGTCTTTACTAGACCTGCTAAACTGACACTGCTGCACTGATCACGGGAGTGCCAATTCAGCTAGAAGCATAAACCAGCACAAAATCTCCTCAGGAAAGGAAGTTTCAGGCTATTCAACCTCTGTCACAAGAAAATGCATGGAAAACAGACACCTTAATGCTTTCCATGATACAAAGCAAAAAAATTAACTGGGGATTTCAACTTGTGATCAAATTCTAAACATCTGTCTATCATAGAAGTGCTCAGGTTGTGCTCTGGGAGCTTCATTCAAAGGGTCTGTAGATAGTTGCCTCTATGGTATGGGCTTGGGCTGCTGCACATGAGAGAATGAAGGGCCACCCATCTAATTAGTGAAGCTGCGCAGATGTGGCTCTGCTCGTTAGTTCCTGGACCCTGGAGAATATGCACATGTAAGGTGAGATCATGGCCTAGGAGGTAGCTGAGAGTGAGCAATGAGGTGAGATGGGTGAAATACAGATTGAAACTCCATAATCTGGAGTTCCCTGGTCCAGCAACACCTATGGTCTGGCATCGTTGGGTGACTCCCATGAGAGCGCTCATGGGGATAAGCCATTGAACTGGGGCCAGGAGTATTGCCAAACTAAGGGGCCAAGATGGAGCCCTGGGGGGCAGCAGAGTTGCTGGGAGAAACGCAGAACTCCCAGTCCCTGGCGGTGGGGAGTGTGGCTCCCTGCCATGGCTGAAGGCAGCAGCCTGGCTGCTGGAGGGGGGCACAGAGCAGAGGTGCTGGGGGAAGTACAGAAATGCTGGGAGGAGCTCAGAGCCTTCCCCCCAAAATGAAGAGAGTGGAACCCCCGCATGAGAGTGAAGCCCCAAGCAGCAACTAAGCTGCAGGTGAAAAGTAGAGCTACCTTCCCCTGGCACTGTGGGGAGAGCAAAGTCTTGGGTGGCAGTGGAGCTGTCTGGAGAAAAATGGAGTCTCTGGGGAACCAGGCAAAAAGCAGGCTCCCCACTGTATTGACCTCCCTTGGTCCAGCAAATTCGTCAGGTCCCAGGGTGCTGAACCAGAGAGGTACAACCAGTAGAAGGTGAGTAGGAGGGCAGTAGGATGAGAAGAGAGGGTTGAAGGAGTTTGAGGTGTTCAGGGCTTCAGCAGCCAGAGGAATAGGCTACTTTCTCCAGCTCTAGGGCTCCAGCTGCTGATGAGAGACACCCATCCTTCCCATCCTCAGCTCTGTGCCTTCTGTGGGTGGGGGAGAGACCTCCACAACTTCCCAGCCCTAGGCTGGGGGTGGCGCCTCCTTCCCCCACCCTCGTTAACAAGTTACATTCTTCTGAGACCTTTGGTCATATCGTAAGACTAGTGAAGTGCATTACTGCAGGTTGCTTTCCAACACTCTTCCTGACACTGATTTATGGTCTTCTTCTTCTAAATGAAAACATTTTCACTCAACTTTTTTAATAAATTAACAAACACAAAGCATTGAATTTTGCCAGAGCTTATTGGGGGGATGGTGAGTTTTTACCAGAATTATTATCCTGATACTGGTGGAACCTCTCTAGTCTGGCACACTTGGGACCTCACTGGTGCCTAAGCATAGAATTTGCCAAACCACAGGAGGTCAATGTTGTCTAGCAGTATTACCAGCACTTCCACTGCTTACTGGGCTCTTAGAGGACATTTAGGGGTAAACTAGAGCTAACTAACAGCATAGAACACTGAGAGCCAGGGGGCTGTAAACAAATGAGAATAGGGAAGTCGAGCCGCTTGGCTAATACGGTGGCAAAACTGAAGGAAGTCAGCAGCGGCAGAACTCCTAGCACTGATGCTCAATGAATGATCCATCAACACCACTTTCTGCCCTGCGTAGGTGGACACATCCTACTGCTGCTGAGTTTGTCACACAGGATGGATCTCAACACATGGTAGTATTTATTACTGAGTAAAACATGTTTGCATTGCAGTGACGCCTAGGGTACATCTAGACTACAAGCTTTTGTTGACAGAAGTTTTGTCGACAGATACCGTCAACAAAGCTTCTGTCGACAAAGAGCGTCTAGACTACATCCAGTTCTGTTGACAAAGCAAGCCGTTTTGTCGACATGACAGTGCAGACGCAAAGGACAGTGTAGATGCAATAATGCCTTCTGTCAACAGAACTCTGTCGACAAAAGGCATTATTCCTCGTAGAATGAGGTTTACAGCCATCGACAAAACTGCTGAGTTCTGTTGACATTATGTCGACAAAACTCAGCGGCAGTGTAGACGCAGGTATAGTTTTGTCAACAAAAGTCCACTTTTGTCAACAAAACCCTGTAGTCTAGACTCACCCCTAGAGACTTCCTCACGTGCTTCAGTGTCCCAGATGCTGTACAAAAATATGACAGTCTCTGCCTTAAAATGTTAACAGGTTGAAAGATGTGACATAGCAGGTGGATGAGACAATACACACATACTAATAACAAACTTACAGCAGTGTCTGCAGCTTACAGCCTGGCTGTTTCAGTCCCTCACACAGATGTTTCATTCCTAGGTCTCCCAGTCTGTTAGCGCTCAGGTCCAGCTTTTCCAGGGCCTGGTTTGTAAAGAGGGTCTGAGGGCAGAGGTCCTTAGGGAAAGCGGATGAGAGTTTGCAGCTGGACAACCTGAAGGGAAGTAGTAGACAGGTCAAAGTAAGCTCTGCACTGTATGAAATGGCCACTAACCCCCGCCCGCCACTGAACCCCCATTGAACCCCCCATTCCCAGAGGCTAGCCCCCGGCCCCTTCCAAGGCCTGACCATATTCCACACCCACTGGAGTCACAGTAGCCCCATGCTGCCCCCTTGTAGCTTGAGCACCTCAAGTCCCCTAATGCAATCCAAGTCCCCTTCCTGGGTCCTAAGCCACCAGCTGGTCTGGACTCTACATTCCGTACCAGCAGCCTGAGCTAAGCCCCACTGGCTTTGGGGGAGAGGTGGAAGGAAGACAGGGCCTCAAGGCAGAGCGTGACCTGAATTGGACCTCCCCTTGCTTTTCATGTTACTAACTCTTCTGTAACTGTGGTTCTTTGAGATATGTTGCAGGCCTCCTTCCCACTTGAGAAACATCTGCATGCCCAGTGCACTGCTGTCAGTCATTTTTTCATCAGCCAGGACAGTGCATGAGTCCTCCACTGGCATGTGCTGCCATGTGATGGCATACAGCAGGGGTGAGAACCTTTTTTGCCTCAGGGACCACTGATCCACAGAAAAATCATTTGGGGGCTGCATACAAGTAAGAAGCTGGAGGGGGGCTGGAATACCAGCATGAGCTCCTCAATGCTGGGGGGAGCCCTGAGCCTCTGGGGCCAGACCCAGGCAAGCCGGAGTCTGCTTCCAGCCCCTGGGCCTTAGGTTTCACACCCCTGGCTTACAGGCTGGAGCTGCTCCCGACCCTCCTCAGTTCCTTCTTACTGGAAAGATTCAAAACAGAGCACAAAATGTGGAATGGACACGTGTTGCACATCTCAAAGAGCAAGAGTACAGAATAGGTTAGTAATTGTTTCTTTTTCTTCAAACCAAAGTAGAAACCTAAACTGAATAGGTTTGTCACCTGAAGAATCACTTGGTGACTCATTCCAATTGGGGACTTTCACTGAGTTTTAGACCAGAAGGGACCATCCGGTTGCCTGGTCTGATGTACTATACATCGCAGCCATGGAACAGCACCAGGCCACCTCATTGTTAAGCCCGAAAATTTCATTCCTCAGGAAATTTAACGGTTGTGCCCCGCAATCAGAGAGACTGAGGTACCGCCAATGGCTGAGATCCCTGAAAAGGTAGGGAAGTAATTTGGCAAGACATACCCAGATGATACTTGTTGTATCCTGTGATATACCCAGCAGATGATCTGGCCCTCACACTGCAGAAGACAACAAAAACCTTCCCAAAATCTTTGCCAGACTGATCTGGGAGAAATTCCTTTCTGACCCCAAATCTGGAGATCAGTATGTGATTTAGCATGTGAGCAAGAGGCTCCAGCTAGACATCTAGAGAGAAGTTTCTCTGTACCATTGCAAAGCATGGGACCACCCCATGCAGTGTCCCATCTTCTGTTGTGCTTAGTATCTGATACTACAGAAGAAGGCAGGAAAAAAAGACCCAGACTGCATCCAGTTGTGCACTGAGAAAAGTTTCCTTCCTGAGCCCTGCAGCAAGAGATCATAGTTGTTATAGAATCATGAAACACTAGAACTGGAAGGGACCTCAAGAGGTCATCAAGTCCAGTCCACGGCCCTCATGGCAGGACCAAGCACCATCTAGAATAGATCATCCCTGACAGGGGTCTAACCTGTTCTTACTATCTCCAGAGATGGAGATTCCACAGCGTCCCTGGGCAATTTATTCCAACGTTTAACCACCCTGACAGGAAGTTTTTCCTAATGTCCTACCTAAACCTATCTGAATGCCGAAGTGCAAGCATTATAAGCATGCTGAGGGCAATGCAGGCAATCATGTTGCCATGGCTCATGAAGGAAGGAGATGAACAGGCCATGGAATTCCTTCCTGGGGCTGGATTAAAACCTGACTTCTAGAAATGTAATTAGTCTGGTTTTCAAATGTGGCAAGTCCTTCCTCTGCTTAACTGTACCAATGTTTAGACTCAGTTGGGCCTCAGTCAGTGGCTTGTGATAAGCACAGGGTGTACACAATATAACAACGAAAGCAGGAAAAGTGATTTGGTAAATGGTCTCCGTTGTAACCCAGCAGATTATTCCTAATTTCCAGCTACGGACATGTCATGTGACCATATCCCTGTGGCTGCAGGGCAAACTCGTATGGGCCCTTCTGTGGGGTCTCTACAGAAGATGTGGGTAACTAGACCCAAGGCTTACAGGTGGGGGAGTGAGATGGTGGGCCGTGGGCTGGATCAAACAGCTTGGCACACCAAATCCAGCCTGCGGCCTATATCTTGCCCACCCCTGCTCTAAGGAGAGAGGATAGCCTAATGACACTTCAGAGAATGGGCATGCTTAATAGAGGCCTGATCCCACAATCCTGCCTCACTTTAATAGTCCCCACTGCTAAATTAAAGTAAAGCAGTGTCCCCTTGTCTTCCCTGACATTAATCACGCACTGTTTTACAGCAGGGATCTCCAACCTTTTTAAGCACGAGATCACTTTGTGAATTTAAGTGCAATGTAAGATCTACCTCAGACCCAAATACTCCTGCCTCACCTCCTTTATGCTTCTTGCTCCACCTTTCTCTGAGGTCCTGCCCCTGCTCACTCCATTCTCCCTCCCTCCCCCACTTTCACTCATTTTCACCAGGCTCAGGCAGAGGGTTGGGGTGCAGGTTCTGGTCTTGGGTTAAGGCATGGGTTCCCAAACTGGGGGGCGTGCCCCTTGGGGGGGGGTATGAAGAAATTCCATGGGGGCCACGAGGCAACCCGGTCCCCCCCCCATCAAGTTTTGCTGCCCCGGTCAGTTCCTTTTTTTTCTCAACAAGTTTTGCTGCTATTTGGGTGGGGGGGCGTAAGGGTTTCTCAAACATCAAAAAGAGGGCATGATGCCAAAAAGTTTGGGAACCACTGGGTTAAGGAATTGAGTGTGAAGGGCTCTGAGCTGTAATTTATCCTTGTCTTTCCTTCGTCTCTTCTGCTCCCAATCTGTTTGTTATTCCCACCTATATTCACTTTGATTGCTGGTTCTTTGAAACAGGGGGTCATGTTCAGGAGAGTTGGGTGCAGGTACACAGCTAGCTATTCGGGGGAGCATGCAAGATATGACTTTGCCCCCTACCTTCTCTCACTGCTAAGCTCTTGAGCATTACTGCTTAGTTAACGTTAATTTTTTTGTCCCATCTTCTCAGTGTATTAAAGATTGATTAAACAAGTTGGCAGGGATGTGAGTCAACAGTGGGCCCTTGTTACCAAGGCTAATGGCATATTAGGGTGCATTACAAGGAGCATTGCCGGCACTTCTAGAGAAGTGATTATTCCCCTTATTCGGCACTGGTGAGGTCACATCTGGAGTACTGTGTCCAGTTCTGGGCCCCCCACTATTGAAAGGATGTGGACACAATGGAGAAAGTCCAGTGGAGGGCAACCAAAATGATTAGAGGGTTGGAGCACGAGATCTATGAGGAGTGGCTGAGGGATTTGGACTTATTTAGTCTGCAGAAGAGAAAAGTGAGGGGATATTTGAAAGCAGCCTTCAACTACCTGAAGTGGGGCTCCAAAGAGTATGGAACGAGGCTGTTCTCTGTGGTGACAGATGGCAGAACAAGGAGCAATGGTCTCAAGTTGCAGTGGGGGAGGTCTAGGTTAAATATTAGGAAAAACAATTTCACTAGGAGGGTGGTGAAGCACTGGGATGGGTTACCTAGGGAGGGGGTGGAATCTCCATCCCTAGAGGTTTTTAAGTCCTGACTTGACAAAGCTTTAGCTGGGATGATTTAGTTGGGATTGGTCCTGAACTGAGTAGGGGGCTGTACTTGATGACCTCCTCCCGAAGTCTCTTCCAACCCTATGGTTCTCCCATTAGAAAAACAGTTTAAAATAAACATGACGCTCTCATGTGGAAGGATCAAAGTGTGCTACAGAACTTTAGTGAGTGGCAGACGGGTCCACATAGCATGGTCCCGCAGGTCACTGCACCCTGCATAGGAACTGTAGCATCTGTAGTGGCTGTGTAGAGCCATAGTTTAATTATGGCCTCCCTGGTGGCCTATGTGAGAAGCATAAAAGCTGTCAGCTAGCAGGAAATGAAGACCTGTTGGTTACGTACCCGACTGTGCCAAGCCTCTGTGCAGTCAACCATCACCTCACTGTCCCCATGAGACAACTTAAGGAAGAGAATAAAGAACCTTTGTTCACTTAGGGGCAAAGCCAGCATCTTTCTAAGCGGCCACAGAATGATAGTTTAATCCAACGTGCCTGGAATAGGTGAGTGTGCATTGATGCTGCAGGAGGTGAGTCTCTATCCCTGTTAGCATTAGGCTGGATTAGTTTCTACGAAGAAACTCCACAGACACTCTGTGCCTAGAATTCCTACACCTTGTGCCTCATCCTAGTACCTGGAGTACTTACTAGATGGGGGCAGAGAACAGGGTTTGCCCCACAGTCAGTTTAGTGGTTTCATAGAGTTTGATTCTTTAGGTGTTTATTACGATTTGCCGCTCAGAGAGAGATTTCAAATGGAGTACAGAGTAATACCAGACAATGAGCAGAAAAGCATTTCTGCCAACTGCCTACCATAGCAGCAAGATAAAAAGGGCTGTCTGAGAAGGGCTTGCTTACGATATTGTCTTCAGTTTACAATTTGGATCTTTCAGTCCTTGCAAACGAGTATGCAGTTGACATTCTCGGATCTTTGATCACTGGGTTCCTAGAAGAGAAAATGCAAGCAAATGCAAAATCATTTCCATCAGGCATCTTTTCCATCTCCCTACTTGAAGATGGTGGGGTAGGTTTTAATCCACAGCAGATATTTGTTGTAAACACAGAGAAGTATCTAAAGACATCAAACTCCACTGTTCTGATGCCATAATAGCTGTTCATTCTTAACAGCAGAGTGTAACCCACATTAACCACATGTAACATTTGTCCCCTTCTAGCGGCTGGGCCATGGGTGAGCTGCTGCTTTCAGTGAAAATCTTGCTTTGCCTTTTCAGTTTGGTATGGGAGAAAGAATATATCCCAGAAGAATGAAAAAGAGGGTTCTGAATCAAGTTCTCCTAAAAAGAAGATGTAAATGATTTCAACAACTGGCACAAGATTACGCTGCTTTCATTCTCAGGGAAAGTTTTCTATGTGATCATTTTAAATCAGAATTAACAAGAAGTGTGATTTTGAAGTGGATTAATTGGAATTGCATTAAATCCCTGTGTGGATGCTGTTATTCAGAATTAAAATGGTCTTTGAAATTAAGTAAACTAAACCTAATTAAACCAATTTAATTCTGCATAACACTGTCCACACAGGAATTTAATATAGGCTCTGTGGATATGGGAAAGTCAGTGGATGTGATATACCTTGACTTTAGCAAAGCTTTTGATATGGTCTCCCACAACATTCTTGCCAGCAAGCTAAGGGAATATGGATTGGATAAATGGACTGTAAGATGGATAGAAAGCAGGCTAGACTGTCGGGCCCAACAGGTAGTGATCATCAGCTCGACGTCAGGTTGACGGTCAGTTTCTAGCAGCATGCCCCAAGGATGAGTTCTAGGACTGGTTTTGTTCATCATCTTTATTAATGACCTGGATGAGGGGATGGATTGCACCTTCAGCAAGTTTACAGATGACACTAAGCTAGGGGGAGAGGTAGATACGCTGGAGGGCAGAGATAGGGTCCAGAGTGACCTGGACAGATTAGAGGACTGGGCCAAAAGAAACCTGATGTGGTTCAACAAGGACAAGTGTAGAGTCCTGCACTTGGGACGGAAGAATCCCAAGCATTGTTACAGGCTGGGGACCCAATGGCTAAGTAGCAGTTCTGCAGAAAATGACCTGAGGATTACAGTAGATGAGAAGCTGGGTATGAGTCAACAGTGTGTCCTTGTAGCCAAGAAGGCTAATGGCATATGGGGGTGCATTAGTAGAAGCATTGCCAGCAGATCCAGAGAAGTGATTATTCCCCTTTATTCGGCTCTGGTGAGGCCACATATGGAGTATTGTATCCAGTTCTGGGCCCCCCACTATAAAAAGTATGAGGACGCATTGGAAAGGGTCCAGTGGAGGGTGACCAAAATGATTAGGGGGCTGGAACGCATGACCCATGAGGATAGACTGAGGGATTTGGGTTTATTTAGTCTGCAGAAGAGAAGAGTGAGGGGGGATTTGATAGCAGCCTTCAACTTCCTGAAGAGGGTTCCAAAGAGGACGGAGAAAGGCTGTTCACAGTAGTGACAGATGGCAGAACAAGGAGCAATGGCCTCAAGTTACAGTGTGAGAGGTCTAGGTTGGATATTAGGAAAAACTATTTCACTAGGAGGGTGGTGAAGCACTGGAATGGGTTACCTAGGGAGGTGGTGGAATCTCCATCCCTAGAGGTTTTTAAGTTATGGCTTGACAAATCCCTGGCTGGGTTGATTTTGTTGGGATTGGTCCTGCCTTGGGCAGGAGGCTGGACTTGATGACCTCCTGAGGTCTCTTCCAGCTCTATGATTCTAACTAACTAATCCACTTCAAATTTGTTAATTCAGATTAACTTTCCTAGATTTCCTCATATAGACAAGCCTTTAAAAGCCATAGATAGCAGATTTAGAGAACAATAATCTGTTATTTGCCCAAGTAGAACCTCTGTAGACCATCAAACAAAATAATAAATGGTAGCTGCCAAAGGTCTTGAATGTTGTGGGTTTCCAAAAGGCATTTGACTCTGTGGATAGGGAATCACAGTGGCAGAGAAAATCATTTAAATTATTATTAACTTGTGTCAGAATGCACCATGCACAGGATGGATAAACCAGTGGACTTGTTTAATGTTACTGCTAGTGTCAGGCAGGGTTATGTCTTATGACTTGTCTTGTTTGGAGTTGCTATTGACTTTGATAGACTGTCGGTATGGAAATGGCCACATGTGTGGAAACACAAAGAGCATGGACACCTAGACTTTGCAAATGACACTTTTCATATAAATACATGATTTGAAGATGAAAGATAAATGGTCTTGCAAATTCTGCCAAGCAAGGGGGCCTTATCAGTCAATTAAACACAGACATTAGCAAAATCAATTTATGTACCAGTAATTTTATCTATTTTAGAGATAAAGCTTTGAAATACTTAGTAAATTAACTTATCTGGGCAACCTCATTCATGATACCGAGGATTACATTTCAGGTAAAGCTCAGAATACGTGAAGCAAGTTCTGTATTTCAAACACTAACTACAATATGGAAGCCCAATGTAATTAGCAAAATTATCAAAACTGGAAACCATGAACTGGGGCAGATTCAGGTTCATCTGCCCCTTGTGCTCCTCCTCCCCCCTCCCCAACCAGAGTGAGGAATGCAGCAAACTGTGCACATTCCTGATGCTCTGTGATGATCAGGAAGAGAGAGAAATGTTTCCATACAAACTGAGGAGGGAGCTTCAGGATCCCCCCTCCCACTTCCCTAAAGGGCACCTGGGGAGTGGGAGGCTCAGGGCTGGGGCAGTCCCAGATGGTGAAGGGCATCCCCCCACCCAGCCACTTTCACTTACCTGGTGATTCTCTTTTCTGTATGGTTTTATAAGAAGCAATCCTATTCCAGGCACATCCCATTTTCCCAAACACTGACCTTGATGAAGAGGAAGCTTCATATCAGATTTGTTGGTCCTAGCTCTTATCATTCAGGCGTGGATGCAATGCCACTCTATGGATTTACATGAAATAAACTGTGATACTTACAGAGGAAATAAGCGTTTCCGTAGCTTTGCTTTCCATCCTGCTTCTCGTTCTCCAATCCCAAGGGGACAATTACATAGGTAAAGTGATTGCTTACTACAACAGTTCTTTACACAGAATGAAAGAACAATTTCATTCATTGTTGTGATCCTGAGGTGTTCCACTCTAATTTCTGGGAAATTGTTCATTGCTTTCTTCACAAACTTTTCTTCCTGATTTTCATACAAACAGTGAAACAACTCAAACTGGTCATGCAGTTCTTCACAGGTCTTATAGGACAGAGAGGAGATGTTTTTAGCTTCTGCTACAAACCACTTCAATAAATCGTCCTTTATTTCAGATGATGTTTTACAATGTAACTTTTCCTCTATGTCATTCAGTCTCTCTTTATTTAGGAGACCAAACAAGAAACGTACTGTTAGCATTAAATAATTATTTTTCGATGCTCCATAAATGTTTAGCAAATGATTTACATTTTTCTGAGAAGTCAAGGATTTTTTCATTGTCTCTTCATCTTCCTTCAGCACATAGAACAAAGCTGCAAAAAACTCTTGGAAACTCAAGTGAATGAAGCTGTATACACTTTCACATTCTGTATCTTTTTGAAAAATACTTTTATTCAGAAGAGAGTATGAATATTAGACAAGGATAAATTGTGTTTTTTCAGATCATCTTCTTCAAACAGTATTTTCTGCTCTAAAATTCCATCTACAGCCAATGAGCAAAGCTTCCACAAAACAATTTTAGATGATTCTACTGCATCAATGAAATGATCACTTAGTAAATTGGTCAAAAAGAGCAAATATACTGATGTGGTTGTTTTTGAAGTTTGTGTGAGATCTTCCCCTCTTTCCATCTGTTGCTTCATAACTGTGCAGATGATCCAACACACAATAGGGACAAAGCACATGGTGAACAGCATTTCATTTTCTTTGACAAAACAAGGCTTCTGTTGCTTTCTTTTCATCACAAAAGAATTTATGAAAATATTCTTCCCTCTCACCTGGAGAAAATCCCATGATCTCTGCATAAGATGGAAATCTCAGATACTGCTTTAGTTTCTCCAGGGCGGTTGGCCTCGTAGTGATCAGCAAAAATGATTTTTTAAGAACTTTTTTTCTCAACAAACTGCACAGGCTGGTTTGCACAGGCCTCTTCTCAAGTGGGTCAGTGCACAGGCTAACTTCATCAATATCTAGCAAGGAATTCAATTCATCAAAACCATCTATTATAAACAGGAGTCTTTCTGGCTTCTCAAAGATTTCTATATTTAGTCCTTCTATATCAGGACAATTGTTTAAAACCAACTCAGCAACACTTCGATTTTCGGCACCATTTCGATTTTTAATAATACGATTTATTTCTCTGCAATTTATATAGAAAATGTAATCAAACTTTTTCTGGTAGAGTTTTCCAGTTGCCCAGTCCAACATGATCTTTCTCGCTGTCATTGTTTTCCCAATCCCGGCAGCTCCCTGCAGCACAACAGTTCTTGGGCTTTGCTGATTTCTATCAGGATCAAATAAAAAACTAATCTGAGTGAGACTGGTTTGTTGAGCCATCAGTTCTGCGTGTTTCCTTCCTCTGGTGATGATTTCATGTTCTTTGTCCTCCCGCCCCCGATGTTCCTTTACAATAAGCAGTTCTGTGTACCTGCTGCTTAGACTCACATATTCACCCAGGCGAGCATTCCTGTCTTCCATTACTTGGTATTCTTCTTGTATACGTTCTCTATACATTTTCTGGTAATCTAAATCAATGACAATGGCATGAAGCATTAGACATACTGCATACATTTGCTCAGATGAAGGTCATGTGAACTGCCACTCATCAGTTAGATCCAGAAATTGTATAGGACAAAATATTGCTAACATTCCCGCAATTGTCTTTCCGTTCCCGCATCTCACCCCTCGGCACCTCACATCCCTACCTTCATGTGGCTTGATATTTTTCTAGTATTTTAGATGTTAAAACTAGTCCTGTATTTTATAGTTTCATTATTTTTTCCTTGATCCGCTATTGGTTTGGTTCTCATTTAGCAGTGCAGTCAAGTGCAGATTTAAGTCCCTTTACAATAAATGAAATTTGAGCATGTGCTTAAAATAAAAAATTTGCCATTAATTGGTTTTCAGTATACAGATAATTTGTCTCATTCCCTTTTTGTTCCTTCTGATCTTTCTTTTAGTTTCTGTCTTATTTCTCTATTCTCCTCCCCCTAACCCTCAGAATTATTTTTAAATACCTCTCTTGTTTCCTGGTTATGTTTCTCTCCTCTCCTGTGTGCTAGCTCTTTTCATCCCTTTCTATTTTTCTTACCTCTGGATTCTCTTCTCTGCTTCACCCTTTACCACCATGCCTTGCTACTGCCACTCCAAACACTGGAGGATAGGAGTGGGACAGCAATACTTAGTCAGGGTCAGTCAGTATGGGAAGTGGAGTGCCACAATTTCAGTGGACAGCTGACTTGCTTATGAAGGTCCTGTCTCCTGAATGGGCCAAGATCCCTCACTTGACTACATCTTCCAGGATGCACCATGGTTTTCTCTGTCACTAAGCCACATGGTGCATTGTGGGAGATGTAGTCCAGAAAGGGAGCATGGCTCATATTGAAGAAAGGTGTCAGGTACCTCATGAACTATCAGAGGTGTAGCCGTGTTAGTCTGAATCTGCAAAAACAACAAGAAGTCCTATGGCACCTTATAGATTCAGGCTATGTCTACACTGGCAGCTTCTTGCACAAGAACTCTTTTGCGGAAGAGTTCTTGTGCAAAAACTCTTCCACAAGAGAGTGTCTACACTGCCATGTGCTTTTGCACAAGATATGTGCTTTTGCACATATCTTCTGGAAGAGTTTTTGCAGAAAAACTCTTCTGCAAAAGAGTTTTTGCGTGAGAATGCGCCAGCGTAGACGTAGCCCACAGTGTTTAAGGACACAAGGGACCTTAAATATTGTAAAGTAATGCACATCGGGAAAAATAACCCCAACTATACGTACAGTATGATGGGGGCTAATTTGGCTACGACAAATCAGGAAAGAGATCTTGGAGTTATCGTGGACAGTTCTCTGAAAACTTCCACACAGTGTGCAGCGGTGGTCAAAAAGGCAAATAGGATGCTACGAATTATTAAGAAAGGGATAGAAAATAAGACCCAGAATATCTTACTGCCCTGTATAAAACTATGGTACGCCCATCTTGAATACTGTGTACAGATGTGGTCTCCTCACCTCAAAAAGATATTTTGGCCTTGGAAAGGGTTCAGAAAAGGGCAACTAAAATGATTAGGGGTTTGGAATGGGTCCCATATGAGGAGAGGTTAAAGCGACTGGGACTTTTCAGTTTAGAAAAGAGGAGACTGAGGGGATATGATAGAGGTGTATAAAATCATGACTGGTGTGGAGAGGGCGGATAAAGAAAAGTTATTTATTAGTTCCTAAATAGAAGAACTAGAGGACACCAAATGAAATTAATGGGTAGCAGGTTTAACACTAATAAAAGAAAGTTCTTCTTCACACAGCGTGTAGTCAGCCTGTGGAACTCCTTGCCAGAGGAGGCTGTGAAGGCTGGGACTATAACAGAGTTTAAAGAGAAGCTAGATAATTTCATGGAGGTTAGGTCCATAAAGGCTATTAGCCAGGGATAAAATGGTGTCCTTGGCCTCTGTTTGACAGAGGCTGGAGAGGGATGGCAGGAGACAAATGGCTTGATCATTGTCTTCGGTCCACCCCCTCTGGGGCACCTGGTGCTGGCCACTGTCGGCAGACAGGCTCCTGGGCTAGATGGACCTTTGGTCTGATCCGGTACGGCCGTTCTTATGTTCTTAAGGGACCATCCAATCATGTACTCTGATGTCTAAAGGCGACCAACAGCCCTAGAACATGCACATTAAACCCAACAACCAAAATATGACCAGAGTATTACAGCTCATGGGCAGAGCACAGGAGGGATTGAGACGCACCAGTGCTGGAGGTACCAGCAATGGTAGGGAAATGACTGAGATATATCAATATAATCCTGGAAAGCAACCTACACCCACACACTGCAAAGGGAGGTGGAATAAAACGAAAGTCACTATGCACACGTTAGAAAATCCAACCCAGGGATTTATCATGGCATTGCCACTCCATTGCTAGATCACAGCTAGACTAGACCTTGTGTTTGTGCTGATGTGGAGGGAGAAGGCCTGGTCCTAATCGCGCACCCTTGTAATTCCTGCACAAGAACCAGGGACAATTGCAGAACTTGCTCTGAGGGGAGCAGAGTAAGTGTATCCTTGGGGGAACCCAGCTCCCTGAAGGGTCAGTGAGAAGCAAAGAGAAGATAGAGGCCTGACATTGCTCCCCTTCACATCTGACTGTTGAGCAGCACACATGGGAAACTATTGGAGCTGGCTAGAATTCTCTCCCTCTCCCCAGGAAAATTTTGAGGTTTTGGTAGAAAAAACAAAACAAACAAAAAAACCTCGAAAGCCAAAAAGTTATGGGAATTGTAGTTTGTTTGCTTCTTGCTCCCATTCTCCTCTAGCGACCAGGAATCCTAGCTTGACTACATTTTCCATGACGCACCATGGTTTTCTCTGTTGGTGAGCCATACTGGATCATCATTTGTGGGTGTTACGGGCGGTCCTTCCTTCCCCCTCCCTGTGGTGGTAGGGTCCCATGTCCCAGAGCTATCTGAGCCCGCTGCATGCCCCATGTAACTGGTAAACAACCTGTAGTCTGGCCCCTCCCCTCAGGCCTGGATGGCCCAATTGCCAGTGGCAGTAAAACAAAGTTACTTTCCAGTCCTTTACAGCAGGGCTGGAAGGTCCAATGGCAGGTGTCAGTAAGTCACAGTCAGATGCTCGCCCTTTGAGGCAGGGCTGAATGACTCAATGAGCCAAGTCACAGGGGTGGGGGCTGTGCCTCAGTAGGGGGACCTAGGCCCACCCTACTCTACCGGGTCCTGGCCCAGGGCTCTGTGAGTGGCAGGACGGTCCACCACTCCCTCGGCGGGGAATCTGACCAAAACACGCCGAGGAGCTCTGGGCAGGAGAAGCTCCCTGGGCCAATTTTCTGTTAACAATTTGCTGTACCCAGTTGCTGGGATTTCGGTTTTTTTTAAATCATCATTGCTGGCCAGGTACAAGGCCTACAAAAGTTTCTTAGGATTTAAAATCATTCACATCAATCTCTCCAAATCAATTCTTTGATCCAAGAATTCATAAAACATTGGCTATTGAATTGTCAGTGTCACTTAATTTATTCTTTATGCTTCCCCCCCCCCAATATTTTTGTTAAAATGATGTAAAAAGTCAAAGTTCCACAGATGTAAAACACAGTTCACATTTGTCCCTTAGAAGTTTCCTCTTGCAGCAAAATCAGAGTTCCTGGCTGCTGTTAGTCCTGCAAGGAATTCCTGTACATCTACTGAAGAGGAATGAGGTTTACAGGGATGTCAGAATAGTGAGCCCAAAATAACGGGCTTGCTGTTAAAACACAGGATAGCTATTTCAGTATCCCGAAATAGCGCTGCAGTGTAGCTATAGCCCTACACAGCATACCCGTTATTTCAAAATAATTTCAAAATAACGGGCTTCTTATTCTGACTTCTGTAAACCTCATTTCATGAGGAGTAAGGGAAGTTGGGGGAAGAGTGATCTATTTTGAAATAACTGCTGTCTAGACAGCGCCAAAAGTTGAAATAAGCTATTTCGAATTAAGCTACACAATTGGTGCAGCTCAAGTTGTGTAGCTTTTTTCAAGGTTAGCCCTTCTGTGTAGACATGCCCTCAGTTTCTCCACTAAGATCCAATCTGAGAACTGACCAGGAACACCGTGACATTTATACCCAGCTCTATCTTCTGATGTCACTTCCTGTACAGTTTCTGTATAACGACTTGTGTGTTTCTTTTTGTGCCAGAACATCCCATGTCACATGCGCACTGGGAAAATCCTGCATCCCTGCTTTGGATCACATAGGCTCCCACTGGCTTTCCCTTTTATCCTGAAATCTTATTCAGCATTATTAAGTGACTGCAGCTGTTCCTGCTTCTGCTGTATCTTTCTAGAGAGGTTGGTGGGAGGCAGAAGAATGCAGAAGAGTTTCCCAGCAACTTTAGACTCTTTGTCCATCTGTTTCCTCTGTGACCTTAGCAGCAGAATCTCTCAGGTTGTTCTGATTGAGGGTTTCTGGGGTTACATCCATTGCATCTTCCCAAAAGCAGTCTACCAGGTGAAGCACAACATCTAACACACTGGTTTCTCTAGCTCATCACAGGGGATGTTATCCTACCCATCGTCATCACCATCAGATAGTTTGTATCTAACTCTTTTAAACTCATAATCAAAGAGTTTGTCCAGGACAAGCCTGAGCAAAGAGTCAACAAATAAATGCCCCCTGCATTGTGCTTTGGGGCTGCTAAACCCATGCCCTGGGAGGACCATGCAGCGGAGAGAATTCCAAAGGCCTTGAGGGACAGCCCCATTGCCGACCCTGGAGCGTTCCATCCCCAGAACCGAGGGCAGAATCAACCCAGCTGAGCTCCATGGTTTAGAGGAACAGGAATGGCCAAAACAGGAGTGAGTTCAGTTCCATCACAGAGCATGTGGGTTCTAATGCTGCTCCACTAAAGAATAGCTCCCTATTGGCATTGGATCTTACATTCTTGTGGGACACTGAAAAGCAGCCAGTGGCCTTTGGAACTGCAGATCTCCAGGTTTGCTGGCTACTCAAGTGTTTGTGTTGTATTAAAAGTTATTTCTTTAATTAAAGATAGCCTTGACAATAATGTTCCTTCTAGGACCCCCAGAAATATCTCATGGAACCATTTTGTTATTTGGTGAGAATTGACTAGGCCAGACTCACTGCTGTGATCAGTTTCCAGTGAGACAGCCTCAGTTTTCTGGGATACAGGTTAGAGCAGCCTGGGAACGGCTCTAACTTGCACCAGCTGCCAATGGTCCCCAAAGAACAGTCCCCTGGCTGAGGTTACAGTGCAGTTACTCTTCCTCCCCACCTCTCTGTCTGCCTCTTTCTCTTTTTGCTCCAGTTGCTGTTTCCTGGGGGCAGATCCCTTGGGGAGATTCCGAGGTTTTACAGTAACTTTAGGTTTCTTATCTCTCTCTGTCTTCTCTGAGTTTATCAGCATGATCCCTGAGATTGATCTGAGTAAAAACCTCTATGGTTGCATCTACTGCAGGAGCTTCACCATAGCATTTTATCAGGAGGTTTTTAGTGTCTATTGTAAACTGTATAGACTAACACCAATTTGTTTGCTGCCTGGGAACCTGTACTGTTTGTATTGCTGTAGTCGTGCCCCACCCTGAACCAGGACCTGGGCCTTATGAACTGTTTGTTCACTGCTCCGCCCTGCACCGGGGCCAGGGCCTTACTGTTGGGGTTACCGCCCCTGCCCTGAACCAGGGTCTGGGCTTCTGTGGCTGTTTACTGGGTCTGGGCTACTAGCAGTGTGTACCAGAACTGTTTGTATTCCTGTCTTGCCCTGCACCAGGGCCCAGGCCTCTCATTACATAGACTGTAGATCACTGCTCCAGACTAATCACAGGTCCAAGACCTAGGACCACAGAGACTTGGTGGACTTAGGCAGAGTGACCACCCACTGACTGAAAGGAGGAAGATCCCTTCCGTGAGCCCCGATGAGCTACATGTACTTTAAGGAAATTATGAAAACTTGCCTTCACCTTGCTGTGTCTAGCCAAGATTTGTATTCCATGGTGCTGTGTGTAGCCACACAGAGAATGCAAAGTACTGCAGTCACGGGACGGGAGGGGGTTACTAGTCAGGGCTGTACTGTAATAGACAGATATAGCACAGGCCACCACCCCTTCCTTTTGTAAATGGCAGAAAATACCTACAGGTGAGAAAAGGACACTAAAAGAAGGGCATCTCTAAGGTATTGTCAGGCCCATTTCACCCTCTTGCAAGTTAGGCTACTTCCTGCAGCAGGGTTCCTGGATTTTGTGCAATTTTGACACATGTACAGCATGACAACCCTGAAATCTAATTGAGGTGGGGGCAGTATCATAGAAATAAGCACTTGCAAAGACCAATGTTTCCCATGCCTTTGAAAGTTGAGCCCCTCTTTAAAAAACTGAAACCCTCCAACCTTAACTCTGTCCCTTGTAATCCATGTCTTCCTCCTCCCTGTTTACTCTCAACCTCAAATCACAGACCTTTACCAGCCATCAGGAGAACGGGGTGGGAGCAGCAGTGGAAACTACACAGTGTACACTTTTCTGCCTCCTCCCCTCACCAGCAGGAGCGAGAGGCAGGCCCAGAAGTCCTATACTTTCCCCTCACTCCCTGATAGTCAGGAAGGAAAGCAAGATGCAGCTCCTGCTCTCCCAAAACAGTGCCCTTGTATGAGGGGGAGTCAGCAGATTGGTAGCTGGCAATGACCCTCACCCAGGGCTGCAGGAGCCCAGCAACCTTGCAAGCAGCAGGTGAAGAGCAAGAAGGGACCAGCCCTGAGAAGCAGCAGCTCTCCAGGTGGCTGGAGGAGACTGTGGGCCTGACTGGCCTTATGGGTGAGCGATTGCCTAGAGCACAGTGATCACAGCAGCAGTGGCTCTTTTGGCTCCCCAGGGCGCAATACAGTTGATGGGGTCTAAGGTGAGGAGTGGCAGATGGGGGCTGCCTTGCCTGGCCTGGCTGCAGGGGCTTCAGGAGGCGCAGGGCGGAGGAGCTGCTGTGAGGCTCCCTGTTTCAGCTGCTGCCACTGCTGCCACGCACTCAGCCTGTCTGCAGGAGCTGCATGTGGCTGCACATCCCAGCTCCCCTCAGGACATGCTGCCTCCCTCAGCCCGACCATGAACAGGAGCCATGAAACCCAGAGCCCAAAGTAGCAGGCATCCCCTGCCCCACTCATTTCTCACCTGCTCCACTCCAGATGGGAGTAGGGAAGCTGCCTCTGCCTGAGCTGAGATCTCGGCTCCCACAAGATCTTCTGCTCTGACTTCCCCCGCAGAATGGATCCACGATTTGTTTCCGTGCCCTCTCACCTAGGGGAAGGGTGATGTGTAGGATGAGGGTTAGGGCACAGCAGGAACAGGAGAGGGAAGGAGAAAGGCAACAACCCCACTAGAGAGCTAGCTCTGTCCCAAATCTGTGTACTGTGGCCCTGCAAACTATAGTCTGCCCCCATGGGGCTGCTGAAACAGCCCATCCGCCTCTTCTGTGGGATGAAGGTAGAGGCTGCTAGGAGGATGGGGTTTGGGGCACCCTGGATAGATGCAGCTGGCAGAACAACACCAAAATAAAAGTTTTCCCAGGGCATCATTTTCCCCCTACGGCCTCTTGTTGGCCCTGGTCCCTGCTGCGGTGAGGGGCCGCACATGAAGTGTCCCTCTCTCTGATGGGCCCCTGTCAGTAGTGGGCCACAGTGCTTACTGAAGCTGCACAGGAGGGCCTCAGAGGCAAAAAGTGCAGATACCCTGGGGGGATGGTCCAGGAAAATGATTTCTAAAGGCCGCTGGGAGAGCCCCACTGCCAGCCCTACAGCGTTCCATCCCAGGAACTCCAGGCAAAACCAACCCAGCTGAGCGCCCCAGGGACAGTAGGATAGAGGGGAGAGGAATGGGAATGACCAACGGGGTTTGGATTTGGCACCATCACAGAGCACATGCTCTAACACTTGAGAGGATCCCCACAGACACTGACTCACACTTGGGTGGGACACTAAGAAGCAGCCTGGGACCTTAGAGACTGCAGCTCTCCAGGTTTGCTGGCTACTTAATCACTCAGTTATGGAAAGAAAGTGCCCTCTCTCTCCCGTCTCAAATATAGACACAGAAAAATTGCTGGTTTGTATTGCACTGATTGTGTTTCATTTTTGAAAATGGCCTCGATGATAAAATTCTTCCTTGGAATCCCAGAAGGGTTTTATGGGGCCTGTCAGCTGTTTGTTGATAACATACTGGGCCAGGCTCTCCTCTGTGATCAGCTTCTAGTTACAGATCCTTGGTTCTCTGTTCCAGCCCGAGCATATGTTATAGTAGCCTAGAGGCTGTTCTAACTTGTGCCAGCTGCTACTGGTCCCCATCAAACTGTGCTGCAGCTGAGGATGCACACGGGTTACTCCTCTGCTCTCCCCCCCCCCTCCCGAGATACTTGGCTCTGGGCTGCTGTTGGCTCTACAGCCATTGAGGACTCCCCCACACGGGATTTCCTCAGACGGAGAGTTACAGGCTGTCTCTGCTCCCCTTGTGCCAGGTGAGTGGTAAAAGGGAGTGGAACATTTCAGAGACTCTGGCCCACTCTGAGCATCTCTGCTCTGTGTCCTCTGGCTTCCTGCTGGGACTCAGAGCTTGTCACTCCTGCCATCAGCCTCTTTCTGCTCCTGTTGCTGCTGCCCTGGGGGAGATTCTGGGAGGAGACTCGCAGGTTCTCTTGCAACTTTAGGTTTCTTACCTTTCTCACTTTCTGCTCTGAGTTTTTCAGCAGACTCTTGGAGGTTGATCTGAGTGAGAACATTGATGGTCACCTCTACGGCAGCAGCTCCACCATAGAATTCCATCAGGAGGTTCTTGGTATCTATCCTGTCGGCTTTCTCCAGCTGACCTCGGGGGATGGAACACTTCCCCTCAAAGGCAGAGTGTGAGAGTTTGTCTTTAAATCTTTTGAAGTCTGCCTGACAAAGGTCATCAAGGGCACTTTTAAGCAGGTCACTGATTACGCTTTGGTTTTCCATCATCAGGTATCAGAAAACAAAACTAAAATACAATATAAACTCCCATTATTCATAGTTAAAATGGATCAACCCTTATTCCTTATGTAGATGGAAGAAGTGTAGGCAAGCAGTGACAGCAGGTCCCTAAGGATTGTAACTCTGCAGCACTTTTCCTCACAAGTGACTCACTGGATAGCTGTGATAGTTTCGTTGTCTGATGCCTCAGTTTCCCTATCTGTAAAATGTGGACAGGTGCACACATCTAACTCACAGAGGTGTTATGCAGATTAATGACTGCTTGTAAAGCCAGCTGCAGTTTAGAATGAAAGGTCATTTGATCATGTATTTATCATCAAATGGATTTTCAGACACTAGAGAGGGGGAGGATACAATGTGCCCTGATTTAGAAAACATCTTAGCACAGTCTGGAACCTGTGTGCTGAGAACCAGGCCTTCCCTGGAAATCCTCAGGAGTGCTGTAATTTGAACACCAGTGTAGCAAGGACAGGATAATTTCTGACATAGTGATCAACCCGTAAATCGAATGGATTAACTATAATTATGTTAGATTGAAACTAGCCCTTCACAACACAAAAAAAAGCACAAAATGCAGAATGACAAATTTACTATTAGTCAAAAAGCAACAAACTAGATCTGGTGACCTGGCTTTGATTTTTCCCCCCTCTGTTTTCTCAGTGCTCATACCCAGATGCGCACAATAAAAATCTATGAGAAAGAACAGAAAATCTTTAGCACATGGTTGTTTCCTCAACAAAGAAATTAAAGCATCTCCAATTAAAGCTGATCTTCAGTGCTTTCTTGATTTTTGTAACAGCCCTCATATATTACTCAGTCCCTGCAGGAGGACATCAGTCAGTGACTTCCCTCTGCTTATCATGGATATTCGGAAGGAGCTCAAATGGCAAACTAAAGGATTTGTGCTAAAATGAGAATCATTTATTCTTTGAAAAATTATAGGTACATGTAGCTGTGTAGAGCATAGAGAGCAATACATAGTCACAGGCACATGTGGCTACTAGCTTCATTAAGTTGCATCTACCAATTATAAAGGAACATCCAGCCATTATAAAAACAAAACAGATTTTCATGTAACCAGTTAAATGAGTTCTGTTCAGAAGGTTTCATGATCTGAGGACTATAGGCAACAAAGAGGAAGGAGCTCTGGGGAGGCTACAAAAATGTAACTGGAGAAGAGGTTTTTCAGGAGCCCTTTCCTGGAAAAGTTTGGCTGATTTTAAGGCAATGCTGATTCCCAATTCCCCTCCGGACATGTCTACCCCACTCCATCTCACAGGTGCACTGTGGACAGATTCCAGCCCCTCTTGCAATCCCAACGTGCTGCTCAGATGCTCACCCCCACAAGACAGGAAAGAAAACAAACAAAGGGCTTATCTCTTACATGGAACCTGGCCCAGTCAGTGGAGGTGGAGCAATAGATAAGGGCTATGGGGAAAGTGAGGAGGGGATGGTGCCTGCCCAGGATTTATACCAGCGGCAAGGGACTGACCGAGTGTCTTGAGTGCAGAGCTGGCAGACAACAGTGCACAGAAACTCCAGGGCTGGTGAAAAATCATCTCAGCTCTGTGTACATCTTTACACTCCTGGGGAGAAAGTGTTAACTCACAGCCCAGCTTTCTGGGCTGACACTCAAAGCCTTGTAGCCAAGCTTTCATGTGAATCACCAGAGAGAGACAGGTTCAGGCTGTGTCATTTGCATCTTACCCAGCCGTGCTCATATGAAGCAGCCACATGGGCACAGTCGGGTTCCAAATAATAGGGCTGACCTGGGGACTAACAATAAAATGTTACTCTCAGAAGGACACTTAACTGTGAGTAGTTTGTTGCTGGGGCTGCCTGCCAGTGCCCAATCCGGTAAGTCCTGCCATTATCAGCACTGGTGCAGCCAAGTGCCTCTACTGAGTTGGAAAGGACCCCTGTATCCCAAGATGGCTGCTGCTGCTGAGAGTTTATCTGCCAGCCCGGGCTGGTACACACATTGTCAGTTACGATCAATAATGGGAAATAAACTTTAAAATTCCTTTATTTTAAATGTGGGCGTTGCCCAGGCCTGAGACCTACCGTAAATGGGTGTGCAAGCTGGGCGTCTGCGGTGTCTGCAATTCCTTATCCCGACTGGAAAACAAAAGTTGGACCAAAACTTCAGAATGCAGCTTTTTTAAATGTTTCCCCTGAACATGCTCCTAAAGGGTTTAGGGGGAAAATTATCAAAAATCCCAATTGCTTAGAAGAGCTATTGGCCAAACTGGGCGCACGCTCAGGGCGCCATGGCCAGGAGATGCCACACAGGGCTCAGGATTCCCCTCACTAGCTGCTGCACAGTCTCCTTTCTGGCCACTTCCCCGTGCTGGGCCTGCGGACTTCTCTCTGCTCCCTTTCCTCCGCCCATTCACTCCCCAGCCTGCCAGATGAGGATTCCAGATGCATCCTGCCCCTCCTTTCTGCTCCCCTCTCCTAGCCCAGAGTTGCATGGAATGAGTCTCTCTCTGCTGGCGCTGCTCTGTCTCTGGCAGGGACAGGGCCCCATGGGGCCAGCAGTAAAAGTTTGCAGCATGTGAGTGAGCTGGGGGAGCCAGTGCTGGGCAGGCTGGGCAGGCAGGGCTGAGAACAGAATAGGGGATGGTACCTGGAGGCTGAGAAGAGAGGAGGGGAAATGAGCTCCAGGAGTACTGCCAGGCACGGGACTTCAGGAAGGAGGAGAAGGAGGAACTGGGCTGAGGATGGCTGGGAAGGAGAGGCGGGCTGGGAAGGGGAAAGAGTGTGTGTGTGTGGGGTGCATTGTCTGGCTCAGTGAGTGAGCAGCCAACATGCTAGGCCCTCCTGGGGAGCAGGCTGGTGTCCTTGGGGGACAGCAGCAGTTCTAAGCTGCCCCACAGTGCACCTGCACCTCTCCCCTCTTCTGCCTACCTGCTCTGACCTGCCAGCAATTCCCTGCAGTCTCCGAGTCTCCTTTTCACTCTTCCTCACTCTGCTCTGAAGTTCTAAGCCCAGAAGGTTTAAGGATCCTCATTGGATTTTTTCCTCTCTCTCTTCCCCAGCAGAGATCAGCAGCAGACATGGGCTGGGAGGGGGGAGAGGCGCGGACACTACCTGACTGGGGAGGAGGGAAAGTTAAAGAAAAGTAAAAGAAGGTTCAGTGATTAACAAGACGCCTGTGTCAACAGGAAACTGACTCTAAACCAGAAAGGGTATCAAAATACAAGATCACTCAGAGCACCATTTTCCCAAAGGCCAGCTCTGGATTGAGTCCTGTTTGAAGAGGGAATTCAGACACTAAAGTACACAGCAGAGGGGCTGAAGTCCTCCGTTAAGTGATTTCTCAATGCCCACTTTCTCCCTATGTTTACATTAGGACTGCGATGTTCTCTTAGTTCTTTTTCCCACACACAGACCTGTGAATGTATTTGCAAACAAAGGCAACATTTTTCTTCCTTAAGGTTTAAATACAAGACATTTAGAATCTCGTTCTAAAGCTACATCTGATTTAGTTCAATTGAAATACAATGCACTGCAGTTTGGGCTTACCTTGTACCTTTGAAGAGAGCTGGTTTAGGTTGAATTGGGCTTTTAATATTCAACCTGCGAAGGAAGCTAGTGGTTCACAAGTGTTGCAATAGAAAACATGTTCACATGTACGAGCGTCCCACTGTTTCCTGTCTGCTTCTTGAAATAAAAGAACTTTAAGCACTGTAAGTACTGCTGCCATCAATGGGGCTACTGTTGGAATAATTATTATTTACGCAGGTTCATATGTGTAGTGGTTCAGAACAGTCTACTGACAATTATTACTGTACTTCATTTGACAATAAACCTGGCCAGGCGCCTTCAATCCTTATCTAATGTCATGGTCTTTGGGGGCTCTTTCAGAGTCTGCCGTGTTGACTACTTGTGCAAAGTAACCACAACACAATACACAGGAGGAACTTACATGCATGCAGCCAAATGGTTCTCATCACTGACAGAGAATGCAGCCTGTCAGGACACCACAATGGTGACTTCTGACTACCACACTCACAAACGTTTCCCCGCGAGAGGGGACAGTGTCTCATACCTTCATAACATCTTCCCTGTTTTACCATTAAATCACTACCTGCTCTGGCATCCCGAACATCTTTAACACGCTTTGTATTGATGCTGCCTTCCATTTCTTAGCTACCTATTCTCTCAATAATTTCTCTACCTCTGAAATTATGTAGGTGTTTTTGGAGCTCAGGCAATACTTACAAACATTACTGCTTGGGTGGCTTTGGCAAATCTTTGTTCAGGTCTTTAAATCCAAAGATGCACAGATTTAGATTAAGTGTCTCCAGTTTGTGACAGTTTTTTAGACAGAATGAGAAAGCCACTTGATCCATTTTGCTAAAATTGTATTTCACTAAACTGAGTTCAGTGAAATGATTTAGTGCGCTTTGCACAAAACTCTCTTTCCAAATTTCATATAAACAGTGAAACTCCTCAAGCACGTAAATCATTTCCGAATTATGTTTAAAAGATGACAATTCCTTATCAGGCTCCAGGGTCAAGGGTGATCTTTTTGGTTTGTTTTAACCCATTTTAGTAAATCTGGTTTTATTTTGGATGAAATTTTGCAGCTAAGTTTTTTCTCCATGTCCTTCATTCTCTCTTCATTTAAAAGACCAAACAGGAATCGCACTGTCAACATTAAATAATTTGTAGATTGCCATAGTTTTGTAATAATTTTTTCAAATTGTTCATAGCGGTTCCTGCATCCATCACAGTTGTTTCTTCTTTCTCCAACACATAAAATAAAGCTACAAAAAACTCTTGAAGACTCAAGTGAATGAAGCTGTAAACACATTCACAGTCAATATCTTTTTTGAAACACGTTCTCATTCAAAAAGAGAGAGTCGGATGTACCTAAGCCATGCTTCTTGATTTCTTCTTCCCCAAAGAGTATTTTCTGCCTCCAGATTCCATCTTCAGCCAAGGAGCAAAGTCCCTTCAAGTTAGCTGGTGTGGGCTGCTTTGCATTGCTGCCGTGACCCTTTAATAAGCTTGAAAAGATAGAGCATGTACACACCACTGATGGTTTTGGATGTTTGTGCAAGATTTCCCCTGCCTCCATATGTTGTTTCAGAACCGTGCAGATGATCCAACACGCAATGGGGACAAAGCACATGGTGAAGAGCATTTCATTTTCTTTGACAAAGTTAAAGGCTTTTCTTCCTTTTTTCTCATTCCTGAAGAACTTGAAGAAATATTCCTCCCTCTCAGCTTCAGTGAGTCCCAGTATTTCTATCTACCGTTCACCTTTCTAATACTGCTGGAGTTCCTCCAGTGCTATTGGCCTTGTAGTGACTATTAAGTAGGATTTGAAAAGAACTTTTTTTCTAAATAAACTGCTCAGTATGTTGGCAGCTGGCCTGCTTCACAAAGGGACCAGAGCACAGATTGCTTTCTGACTGTGCAAAAGGAAATCTCAGTTCATCAAAACCATCAGTTATGAACAGGAGTTTCTCTGGATTCCTCAGAATGTTACCAATTGGTGCATTTGGCTCAGGACAATTCTTTAAAATCAAATCAGCAACACCTACCTTCTCAATGCCAGAGTTCATTTCCCAACAGTTTATGCAGAAGACATAATCAAACCTGCTCTGATATAGTTCTCCAGAGGCCCAGTCAAACATGATCTTTCTTGCTGTCACTGTTTTCCCAATCCCTGCAGCTCCCTGCAGCACAACGATTGGTTGTTGTTGTCCATCCTCATCAGGTTCAAATAAATCCCTGACTGCAATAGCTCTAGTTCTCTTACTCATGATTTCTGCGTGTCTGTGTCCTGAGTCCATTATTTCATGTTCTTGCTCTGTTTTGGAACCATGTTCCTTTACAAGAATCAGCTTTGTGTACCTGCTGTTGAGCTTCACGTTTTCCCCAAGACGAGAGTTCATGTCTTTTATAGTACTGTACTCGTGTTGTATGTATTCAGTCTACTTCACACTGTAATCTGAGTTAGTGACATAAAACTTTAGATATCCTGAAGGAAAAGTTCAGAAAAATACTGTTTTGTTTACTACTCTTACAGTAAAGTTAATTAAGCAACACCGGTATCCTGAGTTCATAGTGCACCAATCATCAAATATCCCCAATCAATTAACTATGGAACTGATCCTGCAATCCTTACTCAGACCAGTAGTCCCACTGAATGTAGTCATGTGGATAAAAACTGTAGTCATTAGCCTTCTGCGTACGTATATACAGGAGTCATTTCACTAATTACTGAAATGCAGCCATCTCTTAAGGTGAAATCTGTTAACTGTTTAGCAGTGCATAACAGCACCAGGAGCGGCCCTAGACGAGCTGCCGGCAACTGACGCCCTAGGTGAAACATGTGATCAGTGCACGATTGGTGCCCCCGCCTCCAAAGCCCTCAACGGCCGTTTATCTTGGTGCCCTAGGGTCGCCTGTATTGACGGGCCACCACTGAACAGCACCACATAACAAATTTGGCCAGGACATTTTTCACTGCTTCATACACAACTGAAACAGTCCTGGGAATACAAGTGTGAAGAAGGTAGCTATACAAACTAGAAGTTGTCCAATGTCCACAGTCTTTAATGACCTCTAGTTACTTTACCTTATTCAAAACATAGTCACCCTGACATTAGAGTGTCCTCCAGCCAGGCCCGGCCTTTGGGCAAGGTGAGCGAGGTGGTTGCCTTTGGGCAAGGCACATTCAGGGTCCCGCTCTGCCCAGCTCCCATCCACCTGGCCACTCACTTGCTGCCCAGACTGGGAGCCGAGCAGCCGTGCAGCTCAGCCAAACACAGCGTGCTGCCCTGAGCTCCGCAAACTCTTTGGCCAGGCCTGCCTCCAGCAAGATGCTGGTGTAGTGACTCAGCACTGATTCAGAGCACAGTGCTTCTCCTAATCACCAGCACCTTTTTCTATACATGGACATTTTTCCCTGGAGAACTTCAACTTGTTTCCTCATCTCTGGTCCAACACAAGTTAACCAGTGTGGTCTGACGATACTATATAGACTGAAGCCATGACTGTTCCGGGAGACTGAGTAGAATTATGGTGAATCAAATAAAGCTGTGAAGTCAGTGTGCATAAATTAAAGCATGTTAACCTACCCCACCTCCCAGGGGGATGCTCTCCTTCAGAAGGAAAGTGGCCTGAGCTTGCTGTGTATTTTTAATTTCTGCCCATTGACTTCACAGCTGTAATTGGTTCACCTTAAATTTTCTGATTGTCCCTGTGAAGACAAGCCCTGGGGTGATGTTATTTCTACTAGGAAACTGAACGTTTTGGAGCTCTAGTCTAATGCCTGAGGTCACTGGTAATTACTGAACACAGCGTTCTGTTAGAATGCCCCATACCTGCTCCTTCAGGATGCTCAGGATCCAAAACTGAAAGAAATTGCAGATGAATGTGTAACAGAATCACAGAGTGCGTCATTGAGTTGAGCAAGTTGGAGCCTCATTCACAGTTCTTTGCAGAAATAAGATCCTTAGAAAATTCCAAGGCTCAAAACAGGCAGAGTAAATTTCCCTGGGGAAACTAGTAAAGTGAAATTATTAATAATGGCATCTCAAGGATACCACGTCCTAGCATCTACAGTTGGCAGTGTGGCCTAGTGGGTAGAGAGATGGATTAGGACTCCGGAGACCTGACTCCTTATTAGGCTCTGCGCAGTGCCATTACACTTGTGTCCCATGCTCAACAGCGCCCCTGGGGGTGGATGACAATTTTTTAGAGATGCGATTTTATAATTTTCAGCTACACATCAATGAAATATTTTAAAGCAAATTTTGAACTAAAGTCCTGTCAACTAACACCATTCAGAAACTTGGGAGTTTAGTATGTACCTGGGTTTGGCAAATGTCTGTGAAATGGCTTCATTACCACTTGCATTACTCTTTCAGGTTCAATGTTCTGCTAATAGATCTGGCAGGCTTATTCACTTTTAAGTTAACTTGATCCTCCCCTATAGAGGCAGAGCCACAGATCAGAGATAGAAAGGGTGGACATTAAGACCCAACGTTGATATTCTTAGTTAAATAATTTTTTCTTACGATAGTGATGTTGTGCAATAAAGAGAAACTGTTAAATGCTTACAGTTTCCAGTCCATTTTTACATTATTTAATAAAATATATATCGGCTTACAGGGCGGGTGGGCGGGCAGGGGTGGGGGGACTAGACCCATTCTGGGCACCACCAAAAATTATACAAACCTGCCGCCCCTGACTGGGTGTAGTGCACTGTCCCATGTGGTGACACTTAGACCATTTACAGAGAGAGAATGAGTGTGCTCTATAGCCTTCACAGACAGCCACTTGGCTTTTAGCTCAAGTGGTAGCAGCTCATGCAGTAAGCTCCAGGGATCCCAGGTTCGGTTCTACCTATCTGTGTTATAGATGCACTCCATTTATTCTTCCGCATCACCTCTCTTTATCCAGGACACTCTCTCTGCACTGCTATGTTGGCTCTACATCCACTACAGACATTCCCACATGGTTAGTATCCTCAGATGGAGATTTGCAGGTCATCTTCTATGCCCCTTGTGCCAGCTAAGTGGTGAAAAGGGAGTAGGACAGGTCCACAAATCAGGCCCACTCTGGGAATCTCTGCTGTTAATACCTCATGCTTCCTGCTCAGATTTAGACTTTGTCATTTGTGCCTGTGACACTATGAAACCCTCAGTGCTAATTGGCAAAAGGACTCATGTTGCATAACCATAACTCCTGCCAGGTTTGACAAATAAACCACATCCAGCACAGTGGAGTTCATAGTATTTATTCAAAGAGGTTCTCCTGAGCACCGTGAGGTATATGTACTGATGATATTTAAAGAGCTGCATATATATATTTGAAAATATATTTTGAAGATATTGACAAGATAAATATTCACCTGTCTGCCTTGGCTCATTTGTAAAATAAGCCTCATAAACCAACACAGTAGAAGCCCGTTTAAATACAACATCAATACAAGATGGAAGTCAATCTGAAACCTGTATACTGGGCTACCACAGAGATCTTCCTAATTCTGGGGACAAAACAGTGAATTCTGGGGGATATAAGAAGAGGAAAAAGGACCTCCTTTCATCCTTCTCTGAGGAAGCCAAAAAGGGCAGCACTTTT
This sequence comes from Rafetus swinhoei, assembly GCA_019425775.1. Taxonomy (NCBI): domain Eukaryota; kingdom Metazoa; phylum Chordata; order Testudines; family Trionychidae; genus Rafetus; species Rafetus swinhoei. Next base: position 14,926,527 of record CM033446.1, on the reverse strand, counting down.
TAAAATCATGAAAGAGGGAACCCGGCTATGTTGGCTGGAGAGGCTGAGAAGTTGCTTTGTTTAGATGAAATGCACTCCCTCAGATGAGAGTTTAGCCTCTAAAGCTTACGTGTAAACTTTACAGAGCTTGAAGCTTGAGGGGGTAGCCGAGTTAGTCTGTACAGGATAAATTTAAAAAACAACAAATGGTCTGGTAGCATTTTATAGACTAACAAAACATGTAGATGGTATCATGAGCTTGCATGGGCACAGCCCACTTCTTCAGATGACCAGAGTTTTGAGTTTAGGATGTGCAGACCCACAATAAATAGGGAAGAAGGGAGAGGGGGCAAGGAGAAAAAATGGAAGGGGGTGGGAAACAAGGAGCAGAGGGTATGAAAATATCAAAGGGAAAACCAAATAGGCAGAACTGGTAATCTATAAGTACCTAAAGACTGGATAGTTAAAAGAAGCAGATAAGGATCATAGGATAGCAATTAGAGAGGAAGGGTACTAATGCAAAAATCTACACAAAGAGCTGTTGGTACCTTTATTGAATGTTAGGTTGATAATGTCCCAGCCATCCCTCATCCCGATTGAGAGGCTATCACTGTGAGAACTGAATTTGTGGATGAATTGTAATTCCAATGTCTCTCTGTGTATTTGGCTAGTAGAATTGGTTTGTGACAAGACAGCCACTTGAAGATCTTTTAAAGAATGATTAGGTAGATTGAAATGTTCCCCAACAGGTTACTGTATGTTCCCTTTACATATATCTGATTTGTGTCCATTGACTCTTTCCCGTAGGGACTGTCCAGTTTGTCCAATATATTTAGCAGTGGGACATTGCTAGCATTTGATGGCATAGATCAAATTACTGGATGTGCAGTTAAATGATCTTCTGATTTGGTAGATTATGTTGTTGGCTCCAGTGATGAATTCACTTGTATAGATATATGGACAGAGTTGGCATTGCGGCTGATTGCAGAGCTGGGTTCCTGGATGCTTATGATGCGGTTGTGTACCATGGTTACTGGAAAGAATTCGTTTCTAGTTGGAGGGTTGTCTCTAAGCGAGAATAGCTTTTCCCCCAAGGCCTCTGAGAGTGAGGAATCATTTTCCAAGATGGGTTGTAAATTGTGTATAATGTGTTAGAGGGGTTTCTGTTTCCATTGCTACACTCTCTCTTAAATCTTAGCCTCTGATAATAAAATTAAGGTTGTTATCACTATACATAATTCTCAGTGCTGTGATGGCATCTTGGAATTGATCACAGCTGCATCAAATAAGCCGATGTATGCATCATTCCTTTGGGGACAGCTCCAGCAATGTCCCTCTGTGATGTATATTGGACAAACTGCTCAGTCACTTTGCCAAAGAATTAATGCCCACAAATCAGACATCAGACATCTTCACATGGAAAAACCTGTTAGTCAACATTTTAATCTAACTGGCCATTCCCTTAAAGACCTGACAATGTGAGTCTTACTTCAAAGAGACTTTAACACCAGATTACAGAGAGAGACTTCAGAACTTTTATTCATGCTTAAATTCGACACTCTGCAAATGGGCCTTAATAAAGATGCTAATTACCTTACACATTACAAAGACAGCCTCCCCATCTATTGATAGTCATAGTAACTCCAGATTAGCCACTTATTGATTTACAATAAGCTATTTCCTCCTTCCTTATCTCTTCCTTGCCCCTCACCTCCACCTTCTGTTCTAATATCTGATTTGTCAGTACATCATTTGTTTACTTTCTTCATTGTATTCCTTTGTTATATATGATCATGCCAATTCACTTTCAGAATATGATCTGAAGAAGTGGGTCTCTCCAACAAAAGCTCATCACCTAATAAACTATCTTGTTAGTCTTTAAAGTGCTACATATTTTTTCCTTTTGTTTTACTGGTAATTTCTGTGAGAGTCAATGGGAAAGGGCTGGATGCTGCAGGGGGAACACTTCAAGGGGGCTTGGAGGCACCTGCTGTTGGTCTGCAAGGCAAAATAAGGGCTGGAGGAGATTGGTTGAGTGGCTAACAGACCAGTGATGTCACAGAAGTGACAGCCAGCTAAGCCCCAGCAAATCTTACTCTCTCTGGTGGCAGGGAAGAGGGGTAGCAAAGTGATTCAGACCTTAGCACCCCCAAATGGTCTCAGAATGCCATCAGTTTGTTGTTTCTCTTTCTTCTGCCGCTGCTGCCTTGGGGCAGATTCCTGGGACAGACTCCCAGGTTTTACTTTTAGGTTCTTACCTTGTGCTCTTTTTTCTCTGAGATTAGCAGCATTGTCTCTCAGCTTCATAAATTCAAGGGCACTGTGGCGGGACAGAGAGGCCCCACACTGAAGGGCAGAGAGTAGCCCAGGCCCAGCTGGCTGAGAAGGCCCCGCCCATCCAGCACTGCTGGGCATGCTCCCAGCAGAGTCAGAGCATAAAAGCGGAGGGAGCCCTGCAGTTAGGGGGAGGCAGCTGGGGAAGGTGGTGGTGGTGGTGGTGGTGGTGGTGGTGGTCAGTCGGCATCTCCCTCTGTTCCTGCAGCAGCTGATACGGCCATCGCACCTGCAGCCGGGCCAACAGCCACAGCCGCCGGAGCCACAGTCCACAGCTGTCCCAGGAGCAACGCCGGCAGCCACCGCCACCTGCAGGAGAAGCGCCCGCAACCCCAGCGCCAGCCTCAGATAAGGACCGGCCCCGGAGGCAAGCAGACCACAGGGGCGCCAGGGCGTGGTAGGAAGCAGCCCAGGGCAGAGGACTAGTAAAGGGCGTGTAGCAGCAGGAATCCCCACTGAGCTGGCAGGAGTGATTGTCTCTGCCTATAGGGCCCTGGGCTGGGATCTGGTGGAGAGGGAGGACCCAGGTCCCCCTACCACCCTTTTCCCTACCCTGGACAAATCACCCCCTGGCCAGGAGAGGCTTCCTGGTGACCCTCAAGGGCCATATATACCCTAATAGAGAGATGTGTACTTTGGAGTTGGACCCAAGGGGCCGTATTTACCCTTATAGTGGGACATATGCTTTGGGAGTAGGGCCGGAGGGGCTGTATATACCCTAACAGAGGGTCATAGAGACCTGATGGAGGGGCCGACATGCGGGGACATTAACTGCCGAGGCGGTCCCAACACTAAGGGGGTACATACTCCTCAACAGGCACCAATAGCAGTCTTCACTGCAACATCTTCAGAATAGTAGAAACACATGAAATCAACAAGTTTCATCCAAGTGTTGGCCTCCTCCAGCCAACGTTTAGGGATTTGGTCTCCTCCATCATATGCAAGGCATGATAATCCGTATTTAAAACTGTCAGACTCTTCTGCCAAGAGATTTTTCCAATGCTTCTAGAAAGATGATTCTTAGATTTTTTCTTTCTCTCCATTGCAGAATATTATAACAAATCTGACAATAAAGATAGAACATTAAAATGAAATTCTTCAGTAATAGCATCATGTTGGTCTCAAACTAATTAGATATTGGCCTGTCTTTAGAAATAATGGTGGCTTGTTTGGGAAAACAATGCCCTCACCAATTCCTGGAGTTGAAAGTTTAAAAGAGTTGACAGTTTTAAAAAATATTATTTATTTTCTGCATATATGCAACATATCTGGTGCCAATAATCACAGAAAGAACAGCAGGAACAGGTTTTAACTGGAAAATGCAGAAGACTATGGTATGAGATCAAGATTTTGATAGTTTATGGGTTAGACACCTTTCATACAAGTGGGAATCGCACCATCATGTCTGCGCGTCTCATAATTTACACAGGGAGCATGCTTTCATCTCTCTTGGTCTAACTAAAGAGAGCCCTCTGAAGGTGACAGACAAGAATAACACATTGCTTTTCCATGGACAGTGAACCACTGGTCTGTTGAAACCTGTGATGAATTAAGTGCCAGCAATTTTTGGGGAGGCGGGGGCTGGCTGGGAAACTATAAATCAGGTCATCTGTTTAAAGAGTAGCTTTCTATCAGACCCTGAAAAATAGAAGTTTTCACAGGTCAAGCTTCCACCTATTCCAAGATTTCCAGACAAATGACTTTTCACCCTACTTTTGAAGCTATACATTGGATTGTATCAATGAAAGGCACTTTCTTTCTCCATATGCATGGGCAATTTGTCTTGTTCCTACCAAATAATGTCTCTTGTTCTGCTGGGAACCCAAAACAATTTCTGTCTGAATGATTGTTGCACTCTAGAAGTGCTATGAATTGCATAGCACACAAAGGAAAACAAATATTTAAAGATATTAGCACCTAACCAATGTACAAATTTGAAATACTGAAAATCATTGCTTAAAAAGGAGGGACATGCCAATTAATAGCCACCACGATTAATGGAGAAGTACAATCATTGAATAAAACATACAAACCCATCAATAAAAAAAGGATGGAAGAAACATGCTCTCCACTGACACCATCTACTGGACACCCACAGAAGCTGCAGACAAAGGGGAAACAGCAGAAACGTAAGTGCCTATTTGGCAAGTATCCAATAGAAATAAGAGGCTTGCCCTCCTCCAGTTAGCACCAAAGCAGAGTATGTAAACTGAGGCCAGGATGGTGACCTCAGAGTTTGCTGAACCCATGTGAACAGCCTGCCCCCCTCCTCAAAGGCTATAGGACAAAGACGACAGCTTTGCTAAGCCCGCAAAAGCTTAGCATATTTCTGGCTGTCTTAGGGCTCCTATTCAGCTGCAAGTCCCAGTAGGAACTTCAAACCATCAGGAATCAGACATTGCCACACCTATCATACCTAACTCCTCACAAACAAATGGAGACTGAAGTTCTTATGGTACCATTTCTCTCCTAATTTTTTAGCCCAGTGGTTAGGGCAATCATCTTTCAGTTTCCACCTCTGTGATATGTGCAGAAAGGATCTGAGCAAGGGTTTTCTTCCTCTCTGGTGAGTGCCCTAACCACTGAGCTGTTCTGTGGCATGTGTTGCGCGCTCTCTCTCTCTCCCCCCCCCCTTTCTCTCTCTCTCACGCTCTCCTTTGGAGCTGTTCCAATGACTGCCAATAGTCAAACAGTCATTTGGCCAGAAAGAGCACAAATGGTTTTGGAGTTCAGTGGTTAAGGCATTCACAGGTAGCAGGAGAGCGAAGGTCATTTCCCCCTGCACCAGGGCATGTTTAATACACTGTGGACCAGGTTCAGCAGGAGACACTAAGGGCAGCCCAGTGGTCAGGGCACTCTGCTAAAACTGGGAGACTACAAAATGTAATTGAAATGTTTTGTTGGATTACGCAGTATTTAGAGGGCCGTCAACTGAAGATGTAATTTCAGCTTCCTTCTTGTTTCTGCTACCTACTCGTCTTATTCTGTTTCAAGTCCACGCCTGCATGTTTTGTCCCCTTCCAGCTGTGGTGTCCTGTCTGTTCTACCTCATCTTTATTTTATTCTTTCCCCTTTTTTATACATGTGCTTAACCCAGTCAGAATGTTCAACCCCCATTTCCTTATCCAACATGTGCTTGCAAAATGGCAGCAGAAAGGAGGGTGTGGCACAGCAAGAGAACCACAAGTTCTGGGATCTTCAGTGCTAATGATCACAGATGTATGTCTCTCGGGGAGACTTGATAGTCAAAGCCTGTTACTTATTCAGATTAAGAGGAATTCATCCAGGGCAGGGAAGTGTCCCAGAAAAGTTGCTGCCAAAAGGTACCTGATCCTGATTCCCCATTCCGTGTTATCAGCTCTGTGCTGGTGTCACTCTGAGTTATACAGACGTGAAAACAATGTGTGTAAGTGGAGAATCAGGCACAGAATGTTTATGGCAATGAGTAAATGCAATGAAGTATCCCACTTAGTTTAACAGATTGTAAAGAATAGAAAATAGTAGTCAAGCTGCTGGTGTTAGAACATGGCTCTAACACAGTGTGATACAGCAGGGCCAGAGGGCAGCAGGAGAGTGATCCTCTTGGGCACCAGGAAGTGGGCAGATGTAAGCCCATCCACTGCTAAACAAGGCCCAGGAACTAATTTATAGGGGGCAACCAAGACTATAACAGGGACAGACGTGAAAGTCAAAGGGTCAAAACAAGGAAACCAGAAAGAGACACCTAGCAAAGAACCCCTGACAATGCCCACTGCTCCTCAGAGATCAAGGGAGCCAGCAGACACCACCCAGAGGAATTCGTCCTGGACACATATGTAACCCTTCTGCCAGGCCGAGTTAATAGCAGCAAGGGCCGGGTTCAGTACCTAGGGGTCCCCTCCCAACAATGTAACACAACACCGGCTCGAGCCCCCACCCAGTGACCTGGGAAATCTTACACACACCTCTGAGCACCTCAGAGAGGCTATTCTTCCCCTCTCGCAAGCACAGAATCTGGGTACAGTAGCAAATCTTTAATAACATGAGGTAACTGACATCAGCGTTAAATTGGGAAAACACCACAACTAGGATTCATAGCCCAAACCATGAGCATAGACCCACCCCAGCCCAGAATCACCTGAAGTCCCCAAATGTCCAACACCCCACAAGTCTCTTGATAGAGAGTCCAACACCCCAAAAGTCACCTGGATGGAATGGGGGGAGGCAGGGGCTTGATAAGGAGAACCTTACGTGGTCCGTGGGCGACGGCCCCGCCTCTCCGTAGGGTTCTGCTGCAGCCTTAACACAGGCCGCCTGCCGCCGCTCCTACCGGCCGCCCGCTGATCGTTGCCGTCCGCCGCTCTGCTGTCCGCCTGCTGCTGCTCTGCTGGCCACCTGCTGCCGCTCCTACTGGCCGCCCACTGGTCGTTGCCGCCCGCCGCTCTGCTGGCCGCCTGCCGCTGCTCCTACTGGCCGCTCGCTGGTCGTTGCCGCCTGCCGCTCTGCTGGCCGCCTGCCGCTGCTCCTACTGGCCGCCCGCCGGTCGTTCTCTGCCAGCCACCCCGCTGGCCGCCTGCCGCCGCTCCGCCGGTTGTTCTCCAAACTGCTCTGCCAGCAGCTCAACATATAGCTTCAGGTTCCCCCTCACAGCACTCAGTGGGTTCAGCTCTTTAGTGATTTCAGCTCATAGCAGGGGAGCCTGAGTGCTGGTGCACCATTGGCCCAAAGTGACTTCAGCTCAGCAGCCTGTAACTAGACTCCTAATGGAGTCAAAATTAGCTCTAATGTTCCACAGTGGAGAGAGGAGGGGATGCAATTGGTGTTTCAGGCCCTCAGAGAGGGGCCCCACCACCAGGTACAAATACCTGTCCCCAGCCTCTCTCATTTCACTGGGTTTGGAACCCATGCCCCTTGTCTAGTGAGTGCTACCTAGATGTTGGTGAATCCCTCTGTCATAAATCAGTTCCACTGTTCCACTGTCCTTGATTCACATAATCAGGGTAACAACACTTTATCCCCCCTGCCTCAATAACAGAGAGACTGGGGATCCAACAGCGGCCAAAGTGACCATTTGGGCTGCTGTGAGCTCACACTAGGTGGGCTGGGTGTGCCTATGCAAACAAGATCAGCCTCTGAAGTCTTTTTGCATCACTCGCCACAATTCACCACCAGATGTCAGGGTAGAGCTTATCCTGACTCTGCTTACACATAAATGCAGGGAGGATTGGAAATAGGCCCCACAATCACAGGAGACATTGTCAGGCTATGTCTAGACTTCAGGCTTCTTTTGGAAGAAGCTTTTCCAGAAGAGATCTTCCAAAAAAACCTCTTCTGAAAGAGAGCGTCCACCCTGCCAAAGCACATTGAAAAAGCGATCTGCTTTTTCGACAGATAGCATCCACACTGAGGGCGTGTCTGCTCCCTCTCCTGTCGGCAGAGGGCTGTAAATCAGACACATTGGAAATGCAAATGAAGCCAGGATTTAAATATCCCACATTTCATTTGCATAATGGCGGCCACCGCTTTTTTCTGAAATGGGGCTTTTTCGAACCCTCCCCGGCAGTTTAGACGGGGATCTTTCAAAAATAAACCCCTTTTTCGAAAGATCCTGTAAACCTTATTTTTTGAGGAGTACAGGATCTTTCGAAAAAGGGTTTTATTTTCGAAAGATCCCCTTCTAAACTGCCAGGTTTCTTTCGAAAAGGCCCCGTTTTGAAAAAAAAGCAGTGGCCGCCATTATGCAAAGGAAGCACAGGATATTTAAATCCCGGCGTCATGTGCACTTCCAATGTGTCTAATTTACATTCCTCTGCCAACTGATAGGTGTAGTTTAGACACACCCTGAATGGACTCTATCTCGCATTTTAGCTGTGATTACTATAGACGGAGTGTCCACCAGGGCACCTGTGCTTTTTCCTCTTCTTTTGAAAGAACTCCCTCTTCCCTGTCCACACACCTTTTTCTGAAAGAGCTCCTTCGGAAAAAGACTTCTTCCTCGTAGAAAGAGGTTTACCAGTGTCAGGAAGACCACCTCTGTTCTTTTGATTTTTTAATTTTTTTTAAAGAACATGATTGCAGTGTGGACGTAAGTGAGGGTTTTTTTCAGAAACACGTCCGTTTTTCAAAAAAAACTCTGTAGTTTAAACATACCCTCAGTCAGCCTCCTACGGGTCTCCTGGAGAGGACATTGGCCGAGCAGCTGAGTGATATAAGCTCTGCAAGAATATAAGGTCCAGGATGAGAGCCTTATCCCCTGTAGACTAAGGCAAGGTTGCTACAGGTTAATTAGAGCACCTGAAGCCAATTAAGGCCCTGCCTTAGACTTAATAAAAGCCCCTGTTTCAATCAGTCAGGGAAAGCTGCCTGCAGTTTAGAAGAGCACTGTTACTGACCAGAGGACTGGTATGCTGGGGAAGGGAAACTCTGCTCAGCAGAGCAGAGGGACGCCCCCAGCACAGGATTGACACACCCTGGCTCAAGGGGACTGAGGGTAAGAAGCCATGAAGCTGAAGGGGGTGGGACCAGGAAAAAGCACAGGTCCCTAGTGGCCACTCCATCCACAGCAATCAGAACTGAAATGCAAGGTAGCATCCAATCAATGTGGACTCTCTCTTTTGAAAAAGCACATCGCTTTTTCGTTGTGCTTTTGCTGCATAGACGCTCTCTTTCTAAAGACGTTTTTTCCAGAAGATCTCTTCCGGAAAAGCTTCTTCCAAAAGAAGGCTGCATCTAGACATAGCTCAAGACAGTCTCCAGGGATGAGGTAGTTTTGCTAACTGCACTTGGGTACCTAGAATTTGCAGTGCCGGGGGGGGGGCGCTGATTGAACCATAGCAGCACTTTGATTGGATGCAGAGGGAGTGCACTGCTCTCTCACAGTCAATGTGGTGTGCAGTTGGCATGCACTTCACTTCACGTGCTTCTGCTTTAGATGCACGTCACTTTAAAAGTATCAGTAGGAAAAAATGATGCGTATGGAAAACAGCAATATTTGGCAATCCTATCTTGCTGGCCCCACATAAAACCCTGATGGGCTGCAGGTTGCCCACCACTACCTTAAGCCATGCCTTTGCAGGATCTGGGGTCTGGTGGTCACTCAGATGCTGTCTATCCCTGTGAGGATCCAGGTATGGCTGGCTGAAGCCAGGTCTGGCTGCCTGGCTGGTGCTTGGGGCTTCATTCCTGGCCCTGCTGGGATGGGGGGCAGGGGAGCAGCACTGGGCACAATGGACTGTGAGCGGTTTTGGGGGAGGGGAGGGCTTGTGATTCTTAACCTGCAGCCCACCTAATACATTGTGGGTTGTATATACAGCCCACAAGGATAAATAATGGAGCACCATTTTCTCTCATTGACACTCCTGGCAAGCATCAAACTCCCTCTTTGAAAGGGGCTGAATGCCATTGCTAAATTATGGTTCTTAGGTCACAAGTAAATCAGACTCCTCACTCCCCTCGATTCACAGCAGGGCTCCTGGTGATGGCAATGGGAGGTTGGCACAGAGCTCAAGGGTAGAATGTGCCTTTTTAAGGAGCAATGATATCAACAAAGTGAAAGTTCCATTATTATTTATTCCGGATCTTACTGTCACGTTCAGTACTGTACAGTAGGCAAATCCGTGTTACTTTAGGACTAGTGCTTATTGCTGTCCTTCGTTTATCTCCCCCTTCACGGTCTGGGTGTTTTCTATATTTCCTTCTCTGGTATAACGCCCGTGCCCCCATCCACCAACGGGGCCCACTACAACCCTCTCCCCATTCCATCCACTAAAAGAATCAACAATGCAAGAGATAATGTTGGCATTAAAGTGCTACCACTGGGTTTTTAAGAGTTCACTCCCCAGTTAGATTCATGAGGGGCTGCATTCAACATTAGCATTCACACCTCCCAGGGTCATTGTTTCAGGCAGTCTGCAAATGAATGTAATAAATGTAGCAATGTCTGGCTGCATTTCACATATGGGGGATTTTCTTCATAACTAGGAGGACAAGAAACTTACTGTTTAAAAAAAAATACTGAAAGCTTCAGTAACATAGACTCTTCCTGCAGCCATATGCTCACATTACCCAGGCAAGGAGCAGCTTTAAAAAGAAACCAGCCCTATTTTAATTAATTCCCACTTCCAACATCTTGCATGATAAAAGAAGCTCAATGAACAAGCTCCATGAGGATTAATGAACCTTGCATAAGACCTTGGATTTCAGACTTGTATATTCATCAACCAGAGCAGACAATATACAACAATGCTTAACACTAGAACAAGTCCAGAAACCAGCCAGCGACACTTCAAAATATTCCACATCCTTGCTGCACTACAAGACAATTTACAGATGAATGTACGGTGCTGATATAAAGGCAAGCAGGCCTGCGCTTCCTGTGTATTTAAGGTCCAAATGTTGGGTTCTCCATCATGCACAACCAACAAGTCTGGTTTTATTTTCTGCAAATCTTTCAACTCCTTTGCTGTATTTTCATTTATGTGACTGACGGACAAGCTGTGAAGAGAAAAATGAACCATCAGTTTCATTTATAGAGCTCCCCAAATGCCTGATATTTCAAATGTTCTGAAACAAAAGACACTGAACACCTGTATGCAATACAAAATTCTCTAGGACAACTACATGAAACAAGTAAGCGCACTGCTGTAGAGCAGTGGGGCACAACCTTTTTGCATTCGCAACCCCCAGACCCAAAAGAAGGGGTCTGGAAGAATTTGGTTGAGCAAAAAAAAAAAAAAGTGCATCCCCTTTAATTGCCACTCCATCCACTCCTGCCACTCCCCTCACCTCTGCCACATGTACGTCACGCGCCAAGCCGGGGAAAGAAAATACTGGCCCGGATCAAGGCATTGCGACCCCCTCAGAGGACAGCCGCGACCCCCTTGGGGGTCGTGACCCACGGGTTGCATACTGCTGCTGTAGAGCAATATATTCTAACTGTACTGGTGCTGCACATCTCAGGTAGCTCTGGGTTAGTGGAGCAGAGCTCCTATCCCCATTTACACATCTGACACACAGCGTGACTTGCTTAAGGTCACACAGCGTTTGGCAGAGGAGAGAATGCAACCCCAGTGTCCCAAGCTACTGCCATAATCCCTGGACCAGCCTTCCCTCTCTAAAAATTAAGGCTCTGTCTACACTGGGAAGTTTGTTGTTTCAGAGAACAGCCCAGAACTGGAGCCGTGGCATCTGGTATCCTGGTGACCCCGGCCCTGCTCAGAAGACACAGCCAGTTCTGGCTAGATGACAGACAATGGACTGCAGAGGGGAGACCCCAGCCACCGGCCCAGCAGATCCCAGTGAGGGGGAGAACATTGGATGGAGGAGAAAAGAGGCGGAGAAGAGAGGGACCCAGGTGACCCTCTCACCTGGAGAGAAGACAATGGACGGGGAGGGGCCGTTGCTGGGGATATTTGAGGCTCTGCTGGGAGGCTGGAGACTGTTTTTTGGGGGGGACGGAGAGCAGAGAAAGCAGGACTCACCTAGCTGCAGGGGAGACTGATGTGTGGGCTGAGGGCCCAGGCCTACTGGCCTGAGAGATCCTTTGCTGCATTCAAAGCTCAATAGACCCTCCTGTTTTGTGCTGGCTGAGAGTTGCTCTGGTCTGGAGAACAGGGTGGCACTATTCCTTCTGGGAGTGGAGGGCCCGGAGGTGCAGTGGGAGGGGACCCCTTGGGGGCTCACGGCAGAGGCAGGTGTGCTGAAGGCCCTGAGAGGCACCGTCCCCGGAGGTGGAGGGGCAGACCCCCCAGGTGAGAGTGGGCACCCCGAGAGGGTCACTGCACTGAAGTGGACTCCCTGAGAAAGGGCTGTCTCACTGCCGCTGGTGTGGAGTGGGCTCCCCGAGAAGGGGCTGCTGCACTGGAGAGGGGGGTCCTGCCCGTGGATGGACGGGCCAAGCGTGGGCACAACCTGACAGCCGTGACACTAGGATGGGCAGGGATTGTGTCCTGGACCTAGCCTCTGTCAGAGGCTGGAAATGGGTGACAGAAGAGGGATCACTTGATTCCCTGTTCTGTTCACTCCCTCTGGGGCACCTGTATTGGCCACTATCAGAAGACAGGACACTGGGCTTACGTTCTTCTCCCCTTCAGTCTTGTGACCTAGACACTTTACAACATTCACTGGTAGCTGTAGGTTGAAAACACTTGGATGAGTGTTTAGGTGAGATGCAAACAACATGTAAGTTAATGCTCTCCTGTGTCTTTTCACTCTGCTGCTCTTTTTCTGTTTGTTTGTCTTTGTCTCAGGGTTATTTGTAGCAATGGTGGTAAATTATTTAAGTGAAGGAAGGTTATTTTAAACTGTGAAAGGATCTCAGATTTGTGTTTTCATCACTGCTCATTAAGTGGAAGAACTTGAGGTTTTAACATGGCAATATGCAGCTTCAGAGTGTACTAAGAGATACTACGTTATTCAAACAAAAGACAGGACTATGTAGCACTTTAAAGACTAACAAGATGGTTTATTAGGTGATGAGCTTTCGTGGGCCAGACCCACTTCCTCAGATCAAATTGTGGAAGAAAATTGGCATGACCATATATACCAAAGGGATACAATCTTTGTTAAGGCCCATTCGTAAAGTGTCAAATTTAAGCATGAATGACAGTTCTGAGGCTTAAATTTGACACTTTACAAATGGGCCTTAACAAAGATGCTAATTATCTTACCCGTTACAAAGATAGCTTCCCCAATTATCACCCCTAATATCATCATCTCATAGACACTTACCTCCCCTCACCCCCCCCCTTTGTTCTAAAATCTGATTTGTCAATTTTATATGTGTTCACTTTTTTTGATTGTATACCTTTGGTATATATGGTCATGCCAATTTTCTTCCACAATTTGATCTGAAGAAGTGGGTCTGGCCCACGAAAGCTCATCACCTAATAAACCATCTTGTTAGTCCTTAAAGTGCTGCATAGTCCTGTCTTTTGTTTCAGCAAGACCAGACTAACACGGCTACATCTCTATTACTACATTATTCAAGTGTTTCACTAGAAATTTGCAGTCTGTCAGCATAGCAGTGAGAAAAATGACAGCCAATTCTTGCCTTACAGGCATGGACAATAACCAGTGTTCAGTGTGAACTGTGTGCACCCACCCAGGAGAGATTCAAATGCTGCCCAGTTGATTAGCAAAGTGCCCACAGCTGGCAGCAGCCAGCAGCATGTGTTTCTATTGGTTGTGTACATCCACACATGCCTCAGTGCATTTAAAATTTATTCCGCACACAGATGGGAAAAAATTAGAGGAAACATAGACAGTAATCCTGTGATTCTAGTAAGAAGACCTTAATCCTGAAACTATGTTAATAACTATGTAACTGTAACTTACCACAGTTTCTGCGGTTTGCAGTTTCGGTCTTTTAATCCTTCACACAACTGCTTCACTCCCAAATCTCCGAGTTTGTTGCCACATACATCCAGTTCCCTTATGGTCTGCTTTCCACCAAGAGCAGAGAAGAGTTCTGCACAACAAGCATCTGTGAAATTACAATGACTCAATCTGCAAATTCAAAGATATAAAGAGGAAACGTCTGTTTATTTTTGCCCCAGTCACTGCTGTCTGTGATGTCTAGAAGGCAATTCTCTGCTCTGAACATGCACAGATAAATCACAATGCTCACATTGGCATGCCAGCCTCCTTTCCATGTGCATCTCACCTGTAACGTCGATTCCTGAGTGTTCTACAAGGAAATGTTCATCAAAGTCTAAAGGAAAGATAGATTCACAGACCGTTTCCAATGATTGCAGAGACCTAACAACATTCTGTAATGAGCTGCTGGTTCCCAAGTGGGTCTCCTTGCCTATAATGAGCTGGAGAGAAAGGACTGGGCTCCAGGACAAAGCAGGTATGAAACAGCAGTGATCAGGCTGTGGCTGGCAGGGCCTGGACACAACAGCAGCAGGACACACTGGGATGTGTCTACGCAGCAAAATTATTTTGGAATAATGGCCGTTATTCTGAAATAACTATGTGAGCATCTACACAGCAATTCTGTTATTTTGAAATAATTTCAAAATAAAGGATGACTTATTCCGACTTCTGTAAACCTTATTCTATGAAGAATAATGCCTATTCCAAAATAGTTATTTCAGAATAGAGGCTGTGTAGACACTCTACTTCTGCTATTTCAAAATAGCCCCTCACCAGGGCCATTGTAAGTTATTCCTCCTGACGCTCTAAATCGAGATAGCATGTCTACATTAGGGAAGCCTGCCTCAAACTAATTTTGAGGCTTCCCCGTAATGCTGATTTGAAAATAAGCCATTTTGGAATAACTATTCTGGAATAGCTTATTCTGAAATAACTGTGCAATATAGACTAGCCTTGAAGAGCAGCCAGCAAGCAGGAGGGGAGAAGCAATTCTTAGAATCACAGAAATGTAGGTCTGGAAGGGACCTCCAGATGTCATCTAAGCCCCCTGCACTTAGGCAGCACCCAAAAAAAAACCATAGAGAAGACTGTTGTTGACAAGTGCTTGGCTAACCTGTTCTTAAAAACAACCAGTGATGGGGATTCCATAACCTGTCTTGGAAGCCTACTGCAGAACTTAATGACCTTACAGTTGGAAAGTTTCCTAATCACTAACCTAAACCTCCTCCTTGTTGCCGATTAACCCCATTACTTGTTGTTTCCCCGTCAATGCACATGGAGAACAACAGATCACCATCCTCTTTTTAAACAGCCCTTAACATATTAGAAGACTCTCATTGGATCTGCCCTCCTCAGTCTTCTTAAAACGAAATGTGTCTAGTTTTTTTAACCTTTCCTCATAGAGCAGGACGTTTAAACCTTTCCTCATTTTTGTTGTTCTCTTCTGGACTCTCCAGTTCCTCTGCACGTTTCCTAAAGCCCGGCACTCAGACTTGGACCCAACACTCCAGTAGACTCCTCACCAGTGCTGAGTAAAGTGGAACTATTACCTCCTGGGTCTTACATCTAAGACACTGTTAATACCCCCCATAATGATACTAGCCATTTCGCAGCTGTATCACATTGTTGACTCATTTTTGTGGTCAGCTATTACTCCCATATCCTTCTCAGCAGCACTACTACCTAGCTGGGAGTGGATGCTCCCCATTTTGGAGTTTTGTGTTCGATATTTTCCTTCTTAAGTGGAATATTTTGAACTTGTCTCTATTGCATTTCATACTGCTTCATCAATTGCAAAGGCTGGGCCATATGAAGGCAATGCAGAAGGTCCCCAGTGAGATCAGAGATGACACTCTAGTCAGTGGGGCCACAGCCCAGGACTTAATTATCTGCCATGAGGAGGACGGGACACCAAGGGCTCTAGGGGCCAGCGCACATCCAGGTCTTAGTGACACCTACTAGCTGAGCTGTGTTATCAGTAGCTGGGATGACTGCTACTAAGCATCTCTTGGTGCCAACTGGCTGACGGCATAAGAGGTGCACAATGGGGCTACGTCTAGACTGCAAGCCTCTTTCAAAAGAGGCTTTTTCGAAAGATACTTTCAAAAAAGCCTCTTTCAAAAAAGAGCGTCTAGACTACAACCAGTACTTTCGAAAAAGCAAGCCGCTTTTTGAATGAGGGCACCCAGGCAGTCTGGATGCTCTCTTTCGAAAAAGCACAGTTTGCATTACGTAGTGCCTTTTTTTGAAAGAGCACGCTCGAAAAAATGCATTATTCCTCATAAAATGAGGTTTTCCGCGGCCAAAAAACCTGCTGTGTTCTTTTGATTTACTTTTGAAAGAACGTGGCAGCAGTCTAGACGCAGGGGAATAATTCCAGCTCCATGAGAAGTGTAGTACGTAAGTCGATGTAGTCAGGTGATGTAGTGTCAGTGTAGACATTGTGTTGCTGACCTCAGCAGTTGCTGCCTTTCAGAAACTGTCCTCCTATGGCAGTTAAATTGGTGCATGTGCTCCTAATGAGGATGCACAATGCCAACACCAGAAGCATAGCTTGGACGTGTAAAACAGATTCAGTTACTGCGGTGTCTGAACATCAATGTGACCTAGGTTAACTTAATTTTGTGGTACAGACTTGCCCTTAGTTTCATATATCAGCAGAATGCAGAGACACCCAGTATCTTTTCCTAGTGGCCAGCTGCCTTGTTTTATGGTCAAAGGGTTACAGCCATCCTGGTTGTTAATGACTGATGGAAAAACTTTTGAGTGAAATGCTTTAACAGGAAAGTTTGTAACTATTTAACTCTAGGCTTTACAAAGAGGTATTATGATTTTGTTTTTGATTATAATCAATAGTTTCCAGTACTTTTGGCTACTTGCTGTTACCTGACTTTCTGTGCTTTGTTAAATAAACATGCTTCTTTCCAGTATAAACAAATCTAAGTGCTGAGAGCTAAGCAGAGCTGTGATCCTGAGGTAGAAAGGGGACCTGAGGTGTACTGTTCTTTTGGAACTAGCATACCTGGCAACACATGAGGCTGGGCACTGCAGCAGGACACTTGGAGGATGCCTATCACTAATCTGCAGGAGGACTGTGATGCTAGAGGGGAGAACTTATGTTGCCAGTGACATAGAGTCAGGGAGCTGACCCCCAGCAAGCAAAGACCAGGGTCTCTCACACTAACAGCAGGTGTCAGTGAGGTGCCTCACAGCCCTGGATATCACTGGGGAGCGGAACAGTGACACTGGAGGTTTGGCCTGAAATAATGGATTTCCCCGCAAGGGGCTGGGAACACACATTCATGCTGATGTTATTTATTCCCACTCATTGTTAACAGTGGGAAAGCACATAGCATTCCATTTTCCTTAGCCTCCAGCCCTTTTAAGGGTATGTCTAGACTACATGGCTCCGTCGACGGAGCCATGTAAACTCGTTTACCTGGCATAGGCAAAGAAGCGGGGATTTAAATAATCCCCGCTTCATTAAAATAAACATGTCCGCCGTGCTGTGCCGACAATCAGCTGATCCGGCACAGCTCGGCAGTCTAGACACGGATCTGTCAGCTGGGGAAGCCTTTGCCGACCGATCCTGTAAACCTCGTTTCACGAGGCATAAGAGATCGGTCGGCAAAGGCTTCCCCAGCCGACAGATCCACGTCTAGACTGCCGCGCTGTGACGGATCAGCTGATCATCGGCACAGCACGGCGGACATGTTTATTTTAATGAAGCGGGGATTGTTTAAATCCCCGCTTCTTTGCCTATGCCGAGTAAACTAGTTTACATGGCTCCGTCAACGGAGCCATGTAGTCTAGACATACCCTAAGAGAGCAGGAGGGAAGGCTCCAATTCAGAAGTGTGGGGGGAGGTCACTGTCATTATTCATGCTTAACTGAGTAAAGTAATGGTTCGTCTCACACAGAAACATGCTGTGTTTAGGGTTTGCTAAAAACCACTAGACTCTGTCCTCAACTGCATTGAGTTCATCCTTGGTACCAATGAGGACAAGGGGACCTGGAAGTGAAGCAACTGGCTCTAAACTACCTTTCTCGCCTTTTATTTCTGGGCCAGGCAGTGGCTCAAACAATCCCTGGTATAACTTAGAGGAATCTCAGCATGTTCTAAGTCACCCCTGCTGCTTTGCCAGTCTCCCTTCTGGTATCGCTCCATGCATTCTACCCCTGAGCTACACTCTCCATGCCTTTGCACACTCCACAGGTGGGATGGGGAGATGGGTGGCACAGATCTGGCTATACTGGCTTTGCATACCCGAGGATTACCCCGTGTCAGGAGAATCATTGGCTGCCCCCACAGGGCTGCCGCACAGCTGCTTGGCTCTGCCTAACAGGAGCTCCATGTTGAGCCAGCTACATTGTTCCATTGTTTAACCAGTAAGGGGAACAGAGTTGGGCAAGTCCTGAGCTGTGTCCCACACAATGTAGGATACTGTGATCTGGATTAAAAGAATGTAACTCACAACCCTCCAACATTCACAGACTCTGACAGGAAACCAGCTGTTACTTACCTTAGCTTCTGCAGTTTGCAGTTTGAATGTTTCAGTCCCTCACACAGCTGCTGCATGCCCGAATCTTTCAGTTTGTTATTCCTGAGGTCCAACTCTAGCAGGGTCTGTCTGGTGCAGAACACAGAGGCGAGATCGCTACAACAAGCATCTGTGAGATCACAGCACGCCAACCTACAGGAGACAAAAAACACACAAAGAGCAAAGTGACTTCCTGTCTATGCCCCATTCGCTGAGACCAGTGTGTATCTCTAAAGAGATTCTTAATTTGGAGGCCACTGAAATAATTGTATTTATTTCAATTTAAATCATAATAAAAAGACCCCTTGTGATGGAAATGGAATTTGTGTAATACTTGTGAGAACATTATGCATTTCAATTGACTCATTTGACTTGGTATTTGTTAACCTCTAGATTCAGGGTGGTTAAAATATTCCTCCTGGAACAAAAGGAAAGCATGAGGGGTTTGGGCCTGGACATATAGCTGTCTGAGTTGGTAACCATGTGCCATTAAGCACTGGAATGGAATCAATGTATCTGAATGGAAAACCCTACAGAGAAAGAAGAAACTCTAAATGGTGGGGGGCGGAGGGGGAGGAGAGCGGGGTAGCAAGAGAGGCAGCTGAACATGTGAAGACAGCATGGCTGTGTCTAGAGAACAAAGAAAAAAGGGGTCAGGGGCCTGTATCAAGATCTGAGCTCAGATACACTGAGGCTGTTGCCTGGGACTTAGGTACAGGCAAGCTATGAAGAAAATGAACATGGTTCTCAGATGGCCTATGCTAGTGGAAAAAGTGTGAACCGTTGGGTACCTGACACACTTGGGCTACGTCTACATTGTGCATTCTTGCGCAAGGATATGCAAATGAGGCACGGTGATGAATATCACCGTGCCTCATTTGCATACCTAATGAGCTGCCATTTTTGCGCAAGGGGCTTTTGCACAAGAAGGAGATGTCTACACTGTTCCTTCTTGCAGAAAACCCTCCTCTTGCACAAGAGCCGTTCTGCCCAAAAATAAGCGGCACACTGCCAACATAGATGTAGCCTAAGGGTTATTTTGAGGAGACTGTTTAAAAGCCTGGGTACAGCACAGACCCTAGAATCTGTGACAGCTCTACAGAGCTCTAGGTCCCTAACCAAAAACTGATGCTACAACAAAATCCCAGCAATAATAATTTAAACAGAAACTTATCTTTCTACAAGAAGCTCTGTCCCATCCTTCTGTTGAGTGAGGAAGCATCCCTCAGCCCTCTGCAAAACCCCAATCACACAGGTTTCTTTGGTAACATTCCCAAAAAGTCACCCAATTCAGGGTATTTTGGACAAAACGGAAACCAAGTTCCATCGCCCAGGGTTCTCCTAGAGACTGTTTTATCAAATTCCTCCCCCCCTTTGTATATATAAACAGTCTGGGGTTTTGTGTCCTAATTCTTGGCACTTAAAGTCTCTCCAGACAGCACTACAGAACCTAACACAGTTTAAAGAGCAAGATGTTTCAAAAACCAGTCACTAGCCTAAAATGCCACACGACTCACTTCAATTTACTCACATTCATTGTTCCTCTCCCCTCCACTCCCTTTGTTCCTTTTTCTTCCCATTGTCTGTTGATAACAAAGTTTGCATCAGGCTTGCAGCCTGGAGACCTTACTCCAGGGCTACTCAACTTTGGAAGCCCTGGGGGCCACAATGATACTCACAGCACATGCCAAGGGCCGCAACTTAAGTGTGGTTGCATGTACATGCAAATATATATGCAAATATATGCAAATAGCTTTTTTCACACTGACAGGCATGAATACAAAGATTAAGGTAAAATTACACAACACGCAGGCCCCATTTAAGTCTGTTCTGCTGATAAAATGCAATATTTACCTGATTTCCACCCACATGACAGCACTTTTAATGAGCAATAACAGTCCACAAATTTAACTACTAAAATGCATATCAACAAAAGAGCATTATATTGACGTGCTGTTATGGAGCATGCTCAAGAGATCCAACCTGTGGGCCGCGTGTTGAGCCCCGTGTAAACCCAAACTGCACCATAGGCCACAAACAAACAGGCCACGGGCCTCATGCAGCCCATGGACCACGTGTTGTGTAGCCCTGCCTTACTCCATTCTTTTCGAGCTGTAGATTTGAACATTCAGCCAGGCATCTGCATGGGACTGAAATGGCTCTTACCTCAATATTCTGGGATATTAATCTATAAAAGAGCTTCACAGTCACTTATAGCTGCCTGGGATTATTGCTGATAATAAACTAGGATCAGTAGAGCTAACAGGAGCTGCTAGTACTTCCCACATCTGTGAGAATTGCTGCCTAGAGCAGTGGTTCTCAATCAGGGGTACACTGCAGGTTTGGTTCATCAGTGGCTATTAGCCAGGATGAGTAGGGGTGGTGTCGCTGGCCTCTGTCTGGATGTGGGTGACAGGAGAGGGATCATGTGAGGATTACCTGTAGTGTTCCCTCCCTCTAGGGCAGCTGGTATTGGCCACTAGCAAAGTCAGTGCAGACTAAAATTTCATACAATGTATGAATTCATATTGCTGTTTACACTGAAAAGTCTAATATTTAGATTTATTTTATAGTTCTACGGTAAAAAGGAGAAAGTAAGTCTTTTCCAGTAATGATGGGCTGTGACACTTGTGTATTTTTATGTCTGATTTTACCAACAAGTATTTTTCAAGTGAAGTGATGCTTGGGGGGATGCAAAATAAATCACACTCTTGAAGGGGGATTAACTCCGGGACTCCTTTCCAGGAGTTGAGACGGTTGAGAGCTACTGAATTAGAGAATTTGTCCTTCACTCTTCTTTTTCTAAGCCTGCCAAAGTACCTGGGCTGCTAAGTTCCCACTAAGCCGCAAGGCTGTGCAGCTTCCCAATAAACCCTGTGCAGGGGCTATTAAGCCCTGTACAGGAACTCAAGGCGGCAGTGGGGAGAGATCCCCGCAAGGCCAGGATCAGCAAGGAAGCACGTCTCCCCACCAGCCCCAGCAGGGAGCTGCCACAGCCAGGGAAGCTCTATGCTGGGGCAAGCAGAGAAGCAGGTCTGCCTCCTATGCAAGGGGACCACAGGAGTCCGTGCACTGCAGAGCCTCATGCCCTCCCTCCCCCCCCAGGAGATGGACCTGCTGGCCACTACCAGGACACAGTGCGATGCCTCGGGACAAGCAGCCTGCCTCAGCACCACTGATGAGGAGCTGCTCAGGTATGCCTGAGCCTCAAACTTCTGCCCTACCCCCAACCCCCATCCCCCATCAGAGCCACTTCCTGTACCACAAACCCCTCATCTCTAATCCTACCCCAGAGCCCACACCCCCGCCTGCATCCCAACCCTCTGCCTCAACCCACAGCCCCCCTCCTGTATTCTGAATCCCTTGACCCCATCCTTCACTCGGGAGCCCCCTCCTGCATGCCAAACCCTTTGTCCCCAAATCTCTTCCACCCCAGTTCTCTGTCCCAGCCCTGAGCCCCTCTTCCATGCCCCACCCCACAGCCCACATACCCTTACACCCAAACCCTGAGCCCCTCTTCCATGCCCCACCCCACAGCCCACATACCCTTACACCCCAACCCTCTGTCCCAGGCCTAAGCCCCCTCCCACTCTCAGGACCCCTTAGCCCCACTCCTACCACATGCATTTTATTATGTGCACCAATGTGAAGGTGCTGTGTCACTCACATTCATTCTGCTCAGGGATGAGAAAAAAAAATCAAGGGAACGTTGCTGGGCTCCCAAGCTAGCAACTGTATCTGCTTTATTTGTTCTTTTTGTCCTTTCCTTCTTTTTCTGCCCCTTCTCCGTCTCTTTGTCTATTTTTTAGGGTTTGTCCCAGGGTTAGTTCTTGTGATGGTGGGAAAGGATCTGAATGAAGGAAATTTATTCTAATCAAATAGGTCTCCTAGAATTGTGTTCTCATTCACACTTAGGCGTTTCATTCACTGAGTACCTACAGTAGAACACCCTGCATTGCTGACCCATTAAAACATGATGAATGTGCCCAACAAAGGGCATTGATCGCACTCTTTGGGAAGACAGTTGGTGCTTTGCAAGCAGTGTGGATGCTGAATAACTGAAATAAAAACATTACAACCATGGGCACAGTCTAAAGGAACCAACTGTTACTTACTTTAGTTTCTGCAGTTTGCAGGGTGGATGTTTCAGACCCTCACACAGTGGCTGCACTCCAGAATCACCCAGTTTATTATGTTTCAGGTTCAGCTCTGACAGGGTCTGGCTGACACTAAGAACTGAGGCGAGATCCCCACAACAAGCAGACGTAAGATTGCAACCCCGCAACCTGCAGAGAGGGAATCAAACAGAGGGAAATGATCACTTATTTCCTGCCTACAGGCTGCAACTCTCTTGCTGATGATAGTGTCTGTCTGGAAAGGGATGCAGAAGAGATCAATCATGGGCTCTAGTAGGAGGATGTGGGATTATTAGCAACAAAGGCCCCTCTGTGGAGTTCTGTCCATGTTCCCCTACTCTGTCAGGCCATGCCTACACTAGGAGATTTTTAAAAATTTATTAAATTCGACTTCTGGGCACCCAATTTACAAGTTCAAATTTCTGTGTCCTCACTATGGGGAAGAATTAAAATTTGTCCAAGGCAGGTTCTGTTCATGTGGACTCGCTACCTCAGACTTAGAGCCCCAGGAAGCACTCTAGGGAGCTGTGGGAGGCCTTCTGGAGGCCAATAAATTCGAATTAGCAGCATCAGAATGGTCACACTAACATTATTTTGGATTTACAAGTTCAGGAATAGCATTATTCCTCATGAAAAGCAGGAGTGTAGAGTTCAAATTCCACAGCCCCTTATTCCAGGATAATGGGCTTGGTAGTATGGACATATCACTTCCAAATTCGACCTTTGGGGAGTTATTTCAAACTAATATCATAGTGTAGACCAGGCCTCAGTGACCCAAGGCTACACAGGATAATGTTCCAGCGAGCTGAAGGGAGGGCAGCAGACTGCAAGGATATTTGTAGTGGACTACAGAATCCTAACAACAGGCACGAAGGAACAATGCAAACCCTTTCCCATTGCTAGTGTTCTGGTTCATTTTTGTTTAAGCAAATGAAACTTAAAGCTTCTGTATCAGCTCCCATGCCTCCCCCAAAACATTCCCCACTGTGGCTAATATTATCAGCCATGAGTGTGAACTTACATTTTCCAAGTTCAAATTCACAGATATGTGTATTACTAATGATAAACTGTCACCCTCCCCACTCCACCAGCTCATCTGTATGGCACATTAGGGTGCCCTACTCGCAGAAGGACTTTGGGCAGGGATTGGGGGAGGATGAGAAATTATTTTCCTCCCCTCCCCGCATTAGGCCCACTTTCAGTGGGTGGAGATTAAATACTCATAAGAATTGAAAGAACATAGCACATGGGACAGGCAGACAACAAGAGACTGTACTGCCTTCCCAGACCCAAGAAGACACAAGATGTCATTCAAATTGGATAAGCATCTGAAGTAAATGAGCAAGGGTCTATTAAGTGATGGTTCACACCAGCACTAATGACACTTCATTGCAGGACAGCTCATAAACAACAAGTGATTTAAGAGCACTTGGAAGTATACTGGAGAAAAATGTCCAAGCAATTTTCTCTGAGATCCTTCCTGTTCCACAAGCAAAAGCAGACAGAAGGCAGAAGATCCTGGGAGTAAATTGCTGCCTATGTAAAAAGTTTAGGTTTTGCTTTTGCAGAATATTGGTCCACCTTCTTTTATGGGGAGAGAGGGCTGTATAGTTTGCATGGCCTCTGTCTCAGTAGAGGGGGGCCAGTCTCCTCAGAGACTGGCTGACTAGAATGCTCAGAAAGGAGTTAAACTAATAGCAAAAGGAAGGGTAAAAAGAGAGATGACAGGAGAACTCAGCACAAAACTGAGATGTTAAGAACAAAATACTCAAGAAATTGAAGGACATGGAAAAGAAACTTGAATTGCCTGCTAGGAGCCTGGGTAATGAACAAGAGGAACTGGAATTGCTCCTTTATGAGCATGAATTTGGTGTAGTTGGTGTTACTGAAACCTGATCTGCACTATTGGAATGTGAAGCTCAATGGTCATCACTTACTTAGGAACAATCAAGTGGGCAAACAAGGGGGTAGTGATACTCTGTTAAAATTGCATAACCTGTTTGAGTCACTAAAAATGTGGAAGGAAAGGCTATTGAGTCTTTTTAGATCAATATGTGGCATCCAACCAGTTCTGAAGCAGTAGTCACGATAGTGGCTACTGCTATAGTGAACTAGCCACACTCAAATGGCCAAACAGCCACATTGTTCAAGCCAATAATAGCTACACTCAACCAGCCAAATAGCCACATGTGGCTAGTGGTTAGCGTGTTGGACACCACACTCCTAACTGATCAAGCATAAGATAGGGTACCAGTTGATGTTTGCTACAGACCTTCAAACCACCCTAGCGGACAGGGTGACCGATCACTTTCTTACATACCTACCTAGAATTTGTAGGAAAAACAAGTTGCACGGCTCTAGAGCTGGCACCCAGACTGGAGCAACCTGAGACCAAGCTTTGCCTTCACTCCTGGCCTAGGGCTGCTCCCCCATAAGCTCCTTGTGCCCTGCCCAGAGTTCCTAGGAAGCATCAAACCACCTCGCCCGTGTGGGGAAGTTTCACTTCCCTGTGGATGCCCCCTCCTCCAGGAGTTTGCTTGGCTGCGCTCTAAGAGGGGCGTAGGGATGCAGGGAGGGGAACTCTTGGAGACCCAGCAGCAGGCAGATCACATGCACGTTGCTGCTGAGGGAGGAAGGGCTCTAGAGCCCCAAGAGCAGTATACAGTTTGTGGGCGGGGGAGCAATGCCCACGCACACACATTCCAGTCTACACCTTGGCTGGCACAACTGATGCCTGCTACACTCCTTTCTCCCCAAGGGCTTTTGCCCTGGGCAGCTGCCCACTCACCCTGCCCTGTTTATAGCCCGGTGTGGGCCAGAGAATGGCAAGGTAGGCATGGTAGCTCTTCCTGTTGGTTTTACTGTGCTACCGTACTAACCAACACAGCCTACAGGAGACCCGCTTGCACTCACTTTATTTTCTGCAGTTTGCAGTCTGGATGTTTCAGTGCCTCACACAGCAGCTGCACCCCTGAATCCTCCAGTCTGTTATCCCTGAGATTGAGCTCTCTCAGTGTCTGGCTGAGGCTCAGCACAGAGCAGAGATTCTCACAATAAGAAGTTATAAGATAGCATAACTCCAACCTGCATGACATTAAAAGAGAATAATAAAGTTAAAAACATTTTCCTCTTGTGCTCCTCTCTCTGTTCCCTGCAGATGTCTGTGTGCATCTAGAAAGAAGTTTATATTCTGGGAATGCCGGGAGAGCTCCCAGCACTCTTATATTCCAGCTGCCAATTGTCAATGTGACAGGCTGCCAGTGAATGCAGGGGTGGGCCTGACCCCTATGTCTGGTGTCAGGCTTTCTGTTGGTCCTTCCACGTCCCCAAGCTTCCCTGGGCCCTCCCCCAAGCACAGAGCCTGGGATGGCACTGGCTGTTGGCCCCTTGCCCCTCCACCTGTGGCTTTTGGGGAGGCACATGATCCTTCATGCCCCCCCATGTCTTGCCTCTGCTTATAAATACTAAGGAGGCCAAACACTGATTACCCCAGTCGCTGCAGTCTGCAGTCTGGATGCTTCATTGCCTGACACAGAAGCTGCACTCCTGATTCTTGCAGTTCATTAGTGCCCACATCCAGCTCTACCAGTGTCTGGCTGCTTCTCAGAACAGCAGCGAGATCCTCACAGCCCGCTTGTGTGATATAGCAATTATTCAACCTGCGGGACACAAATGCAGAGAAGGGAGATCGGTGCATGAAAGGCTCATCACAGCGGTCCCAACAGGCAACCCAACCACCAGCCCTCCTGCCTGACCAATCAGCATTGAGAATGCCTCAGACATTTCCAGCCCCAGTCTCTGCTGTTGGCCAATGAGAAATAAAAGGTGGGGATCAGACTTCCTCTCAAACCATCCCCCCAGCCCTTTCTACTGACAAACCTGATGGGAACGAGGTCCCTTAGGTCCTGCCCAGTGAGCTCTTGATCAGTCAGGGTGGATTTGGCACTGGTCAACCTCAAAAGTGTGACCCAATCAGTTCAGGATCATCACTAAAGGGAGGTTGAAGGGGGAGCCCCCCTGCCCAGGCAGCTGAGCCCAGCTGAGAGCAAGAGCTGGGAGATCTGGTTCTTTAATGCCCATGGCACTAGCTCTACATCTCCCCTACAGAATACAAATCTCCTGAACTCTATAGGTATGTACTTGGAGTGAAGCACTCACAGAAAAAAATTAGCAGGTGCTTAACACCCACCAGCAGTACTCTTATGACACTATTTCACTAGCTCTCCTGTTATCACAGGCTTTGTCCAGACTAGCGTTTGTCCACCTGTTGTAACCGACTGTCAGTTAAGTGACCATAAATACTTATCTAGATAGAAACATGACATGGTGGCTCAGTCTCAGACAAGCCTCAAAACTTTGTGCCCCAGAACAAACATGTGCGGAGTGCCTGAGTTAATCACCACAACTAGCATTTCTGATCAATTAGTTCAAATTATAACAAGATCACAAACTCTAGTATAGACAAAGCCAATGCATTAGTTCCCTATATTGGACAGGACCAGGAATTTTAATATAAAAGGAGGTAACAAATGCATCTTCCTTCCCCAGAACAAAACAAACACACGAAGGCACCCAAATCTTCATGCATTCTTTACACACTAGAAGAGAATTGAACAAAGACACAGTCTCCCTTATTTCCCCTTTACAGATCACTTTTTAAAAAAGAAAGTATCTTTACATTTCTAATTTCCCAAAATCACTGTAACTGTTGA
Organism: Rafetus swinhoei; assembly: GCA_019425775.1. Classification (NCBI taxonomy): domain Eukaryota; kingdom Metazoa; phylum Chordata; order Testudines; family Trionychidae; genus Rafetus; species Rafetus swinhoei. The sequence continues at coordinate 14,899,470 of CM033446.1, read as the reverse complement.
CTTGTGGGGCTGAAAGACTGGATCTGGGTATGACATTTGTCCTTTCCAGTCATGGTATGTACATATAGAATAGAGAGCTAGGAGCCATAGGTTAGGGTAAGAGAAAGCTGATTGGGAAAAGAGGCCCTCAAAAAATCTTGTCTTAAAAATAACTATAGGGTTGGTTTAGTAGTCAAGATTTTTGAGGTTATTTAAGTGAGATATAATCCTGCTAAAATAATGAAGTAACATTTAAATTTTTACACTTTTAATAACTTTTTTTACTCATACTTGGGACTCAAACTATGGCTCTGATCCTGATATTACTCTCTCTCAGGATCAATTGTTGATTAATTTCCAGCAACTACTTCTCTTTTGGGGAAGCAATAATTTAAAAAGCTATTTGAGGACTGGGGTGGAATTTAGGTCATTTGATTGAGAGATTCCCAATCAGTGATCAGCACCCACAAGCCACAGCTGTTCAGCTGGGCTGCCATTCAGCAGCTGGCATAGGATCTTGGTAGAATGGGAGCAGGAAGAGGTGGAGTGAAGGCAGGGCTTCAAAGGAGGGGGCAGAGCAGGGACAGGAAGAAATGGCGTGAGGGTGGGGCATCAGGTTGGGGTGGAGCACCCACCAAGAAAAATGAAAGTTAGCACCTATACATATGCAAGCTGCCGTAGTGGATTGACCATGGCACCAGTGGCTCTGTGGCACTGGGACCAAGCTCAGAAGGGGATCCTATAATTCCCACTTCTCTTGCTGAGTGGGAGCCTGCAGAGCATGATGGGAGCTGAGAGTTCAAGAGACCTTGGGAGCTCTAGTTCCTTGGTTGGTTCCCTGCTTAGAGAGCTGGCCCTGGAGCATAGAAAGGACTACATTTCCCAGCATTCCTTTGGAAAATAGCAACAGAATGGAGAGCTAGCTGCCGGAAGAGGATGGCACTGTGAGTGGGGAACACATATGCCCAAAGAGTAGAAGGCTTTGGCCCACCTATCACCTTTAGAGAACTTCCCCAGACTGGATTAGGGATGCTGGTGGCTTTGTCTGGACACTCCAAAGAAGGAATTGGATGGAATGCATGGACACGATACCTCTGTCTGGAGCCTAGCAAGGGAGGTATGTGGACCCCACCAGAAGAGATTAATATGTTAAGTAAGGGAGGAAAGGCTCTAGTAGAGGCCTTGGGCAGCGCTGGGTACAATACCAGGCATGAAGGAAAATTTGACTCTATTTCCATAGTCTTGGAAGCAGAAATGGGCTTTTCCTTTCCAGAATATTAACGGAACGCTCTTCCCCTACCCCCGGGTCACTTGGAGCAGGTCACACTCAGAAGTGTGCCTGGGTGCCTGATGACTTTAACATAAAAGGAGATCCTGAGTACCCCAGTGGTGATGCTGTATAGTTGGGGATTCCCTATCCACGCCCTTGCTGCAGTCCCTTGCTCATAAGGAGTACACAGTGGTGGTGCCGCCACCTGTCTGGCCCTGTACACACTTAATGGTGTGCCTTGGGAACCTCCAGGAATAAAATTACTCCAGCAATAATCTGGATCTAACTCCAGGACAACAATTATAAATAATATACATCTAATTAATTACATTAGAATTAACACACCTTTACTTAATAATTTAAAGAAACAGGGTTTAACAAATTAAAAGTGAATAAAATCAATTAAAGTACACAGAAATAAAAGGAACTTATCTCTCTGGCATTTACCCTGCCACTATTTATCCCACCCCAGACTGTGCACTCCTCTGGATTCAGAGTCTCAGACACTTGCTTGCATGGGTGCACTTGAAGGTCTGCAGCTGCAGTGGAGGTTCTGTGTTAGTCCAAGCTAAGCAGCCAGCTGCAAACTCTCTCTGCCACTGAAGCAGGCTCCACCAAATGCCAGCAGCTCTGGTTCACTGGGCTGGACACTCTGCCTGGCTTTGGACCCAGAATTAGTCTATATCTCTGAAGTCTGTCCCAAGCAGCGCTTTCCCAAAGAGCCTATTTACTTACAGCCTCCTCCTGTGTGCTGGTTTTGGTACAGTCCTTCTCAGCCACAGGCACAGCCAGAGTCTGTCCCCTCTAGGGTGATCAGCAGCCCCAGAAGCAGCCTGCTAGATCCAAGCCCCGCAGGCTGTCAGTCCCAGGCTGGCGCTGTACATAACAGCTCCTGGACTGGATAAGATGCCTCCACAGCAGCCTGGCTCCCCTCTTCCAAGATGGGGAGCCCCAGACCCTGAGCCTCCTCCCAACAAGCCCAGGCAAGTCCTACTTTCCCTGGTTTCCTCAAGGGCTCATGGGAGTTGTAGTCTCTAGGGCTAGATGGAAGCACACAGAATCCTCCCAGAGAAAGTCAGAGGCCCCTTTAATAAGGGGACTACATTCAGGAAGGGAATCTAGTGCCTGCCATCCAGATTTGAACAGGAGTACTCAAGTTCAGGTTGGGCTGCTGTTTTATCATGTCTCCAAAATCAAATACTGATCCACTGTCATTTATTGTACAAAAAGTAGGATGAAATTGAGCAACAAATACTGCCATCTTACTGGAGCTAACTAGGACTGGAGTTGCTATTTTCAACTGTAATATCATTTTTAAAGTGTTTGTCTTTTAAAAATAAGATTGTAATATTGTGGTGATTTCTCCACAGAAATAGAGTGGAACAAAGCAACAACAAAGACATTATGTGGGACAGACTTTCAATATGGATCCAGATATCTTCCAGTCAGACACACTGAAAATTGTTCCACTTTATGGCAGCTCTGTAATCAAGCAGAAGCCATCCTGTGTTCTGAATTCATTAGGGTTTTGATAGTGCACAGAATTGCCTTCCTTTTGTAACCTGCAATTTTCAACCCTTGTAAGCTAAGCAACTTTATATTTTGTAATTGGGTGGGTGGTCACTCAGAATAAGTTAAGCACTGCAGGAAGTGTTGACTATTCACTAGGCAATGTGCAACCCAGCTAGTTGGGGAGCACTTCCAGGACAGAAGGAACACCAGCATGGGGAGAGGTGGTGGTGATCAGGTAGTAGATTACCATGTAGATGGGAGCAGAGGGAGAGAGGAAGGTGACTTCAAGTTCCCAAGAGCTAAGTGCTCACTTTGGGGAAATGGTGTTTGCCAGTGGGCTTGCTCAAACAGCAGGATGGAGTGTTGGAGTAGGGACTAATCCAGAATTGACCAGGTATCTGCTGGCTGTGGGAAGCTGAGCTGGGACTGGACCACATACACCAGCTGGTGAAATAGGGTGTTAATTGAGACATGGTTATTAGGGGTTGGTGGCTTTAACCCCAAACTGCCAATGATGGACAGCAGCTTTTGCAAAACGAGGCTGATTTTGCAGCTCACTCTGCTGGTGTTTTAGGAACACATTTTCAAGAGAATTCTGCAGCCAACACGCAGATCTTTTGAAACATGAGGCAGATGTCAGAGTGGGAGCTTCTGGGTCTTTTAAAAATCTGGCCTCAAATCTTCTGAGTTTCCCAGGATCTCACAGATTTGAGGTGCTTTGAAGGAGGAAGAGGAGAGCAACGTATTGAAATAGAAAAGGAAAGATCCATAACTTTCCCCAAAGGTTTTTTTTATAACAAGCCCAAGATTGGCACCCACTTTTCCCTACCCAGTTTGTAACTGTAAACGCACATCCTCATCCCCACCAAGCTGCACTTCAAACAGTATTTCTCCAAACTGCTGATGCATCTCAGGTGAAAGCAACTTTGGCCCCAGCCCTGAGAAATTAAAGGCAGGTGTCACTATGCCTGGCTGAAGTGGAAACCCAGACTGAGTACTCTCAGATGGGAAGATTTAGAATCCTCAGGTCGTGGGACTATTTTTGCTTTTATTAGTATTAAAATGGAAAATCAAGATATCAAAAGTCATTCCAGTGATCTATATCATAGGCTGTTTGCTGAAACGTAAGAATGAGCTCTATTAAAAATGGGTTGTTTAAAAAATAACAAATATTTATTCCCCAAAGACCACAGGCAGTGGAGCAAAAAGGTCAGTGTGAGCTCTTTTTTAATAATGCACTTTATTAAGAGTTGGTTTAAAACTTATGTATGCACATGCATGCATGCATTCCTTTAGTCACTGAGGATCTGGTTGTGCAGCTAGTTCTCTGGTGTGGAGCCAGAGAGGCTGGGTGCAAATTTTGAGCTGCAGTGCTAGTGCTGGAAGACTCAGTTCCATGTACCTGCAAGGAACAGTCTCAGAACGTGTTGGGCATTTTACATAAAGGACATGTATAAATACACAGAGGAGGCCAAACGTTACTTCAGTCTCTGTAATTTGCAGGTTGGATGTATCAGTCCTCACAAAGCAACTTCACGCCGTCATCTCTCAGATAATGATTAAAACTCAGATCTAGGTCTGTCAAGGTCTGGCTGGTTCTGAGAACAGCAGCCAGGTCCCTACAGCCATCATCTGTGACCTTGCAACTCCTCAACCTGCATCAAAGAGAAACACAGAGGTGAGTGACCCAGTATGAACAGGGCTTATCCTAGATGTTATAACAGCTGATTCTCCCCACTAGTCCCTGTCCCTGAAGAAGCAGAAATCTTGCCTTAGGTCCCCAACCTCTACCCCTAAAGCAAAGAGGAACCATTAATGGGTGGGACTTCCTGCTTAAGTCCTGTCACTTGCTCTTCACCTTTGGCTAATTAGCATTGAGAATGATCCAAACATTTCAAGCCTCAAACATCTGCCAGTGATCAATGGTGAGGAAGGAAGTTTGAGGTAAGACTGTCTGCCAGGGCAAAACCCCTAGTGTTTTCTACTGACCAGCCAGATGTCAGAATGGCCAGAAAGTTGTCCACCTACAGATTGTTATGATGTGGTGGGTTTATTTGAATGTCTTCATGTCCCAGTGAGCTAATCCAGAGGGAGTTTCATTCTCCTAGAAGAGTCACCCAAGCCTGACAGGCTGAAGGAGAGGGACAAGACAAAAAACAGTTTCTCAGTCCTCTAAATTGGCATGAGATTGACAACCTAACCCCATAAAATACTTTTGTTACAGGAAACAGAACAACACATAAGACATAAAATACAGATCTCTGGATCAATGGTTAAGCTTGAAATGGACTCCACAATAGGTATCAGCCAAACATGCCACTAGTAAGATGATATTGTAATGAAAAAGGCACTCTCATTCATTTGTAATGTAGAATTTTTTTGAAAATGTGGATTATTCTACTGATTGGAAAGTTAGTCCAAGTCATCAAAGAAGTGAAAAAATTATAATACCGACAACTTTGGTATTACAGGTTGAACCTCTCTAGTCCAGAGCTCTCTAGTCCAGCAACATTTGTGGTCTGGTATGATTTTAGGTAGCCGGATGTCCACTTAACATGGGTGTGGCCAAGTTTCCTGTGCTCCCATAAAGTTTGTTTACAGCCACCAGTCCTGGCTCTCAGTGTTCTGTGCTGTTATTTAGCTCAAATTTACCCCTTAAGTGCTCCCAAAGGGTATGTCTACACTTGCTTCCTCTTTCAAGAGAGGAATGCAAATGTAGACATTTGAAATTGCAAATGAAGCTGGGATTTAAATATCCCGCTCTTCATTTGCATATTTGCAGATGGGCGCTATTTCAAAATACCTTATTTCAAAATACAAAATGCTGTTGATTAGACCTGTGTCCAGGGTGAGCAGAATCCACTAAATAAGCCAGTTTACAAAACAAGTTTCTGTCACAGAAGCCAAATGCCAGAACCAGAAGATGAACTAGAGTTGGGAGCCAGAGGACAAACCAGGAACCAGTATCAGAGAATCAGAAGCCAAATACCAAAACGGGAAGATCAGCTAGAGTCATTAGCCAGAGGCAAAGCCAGGGACTGATGCCAAAAGCCCGAAGGGACCAGAGGCTGGAACAGAGAAAGAGCAGAAACTGTAACAAATGCACATTGTAGTGGGGCACTATTTGAAAACCCAGGAGGTGGGCGGGCATCCACTGACCCAGAGGCGGAAGAACCCCTCTGGGAGCCATTTTGGGCCAAACCAAGCCCCTCCCACTCACTTGACCAGAAGCCAAGGGGCAGGGCCAGGACTACAAGAACCCTCTCAGGGAGCTCAGTCTGGGCCCAGCCTCTGAGGGAGACAGAGGCCTGCCCAGAGCTCCCAGCTGATGAGGCCGAGACCTGGCTGGGGCTGCCCATGGCCTCGTACCTAGAGGCCGGCGAAGACCTCCCGGTCTGGGCCGCCGAGGCCTGGCCGGGCCTGCCAGCAGAGCTACCCTCTGACCTAGAGGAACCAGAGGCTCTGCTGGTGCCTGAGGATCCCGAGGGCTTGCCTGAGCGGGAGGTCCTGCTCGAGCCCCAATGCCTGCCCAAACCCTGCAAGCCGGAGGACCCGCCGGAGCCAGAGCCGGAGGACCCGCTCAAACCCCGCTGCCTGCCTGAACCCGGAGACCTTAAGAACCCGCTGGACGCTGCAGAGCTCCAAGCCGCCGAATTGGGCTGCCCCAACCCCGCTGGGACGAAACCGCACTCGACTCCGCGAGCGACCTGCTGGAGACCCATGTACCCGCTGAGGGGGAGACGGGAAGTGGCCCGGGGGTAGCACGGGCTGAGAGCAGCCCTAGGCCAGCACGTTGCGGGCTGGAGCCCTGGCTGAGCCAGCAGCAGCTGCTCTGCTGCATCCAGGACCCTGGGCCGGGGCACAGTGGAATGGGTGGGCCTGCTGCCACCCACCTATTGGGTGGCAGTCTCCCCCTCACCACTACTGCAGGTGACCAGCCTGCCTCCCTCCTGAACAAGGAGCTCCCCAGACCTGTGTGCGTTTGTTGCCACGCCCTGAGCCAGGGCCTGGCCCTCTTACCTTTTAAACTGCTACGGTGGTTGTCGCTACCCAGCCTGAAGCAAGGCCTGGGCTTAGAAACTGTTAAATGGTGTGGGTTTCTTTGTCGCCTCGCCTGACCTAGGCTTGGCTCCTGTGAACTGATAAACTGAGATTGTTTGCGGCCCAGCCTGGGATCAGGCCTAGGCCTCTTAAAGCGGCAGAACTATTACTGCCTCCCAGCCCTGCATTCGGACTAGGGCCCTACTGCTCGGGGACTATTGCCTCTCGCCTCGACCTGAAGCAAGGCTGGATTATAGACTTATTGACTTGGACTGTTTTAAGTAGCAGGTGTGTAGTGGGGCTGAGTGGCCGCCCACTGAGCCGGAAGCGGAGGAACCCCTCTGGAAAGACTAACCGGCCTACAACATACAGCTGAAGGCAGACATCAGCAGCCACTATGTTGCTGCACGTAGTAGGTGTATAAGCAGGACTGCTAAATCAGCAGCCAGTAAGGGGTTGTGACCATTCAATCAGCTTCAAGGCAGTGCTCATTGGTTACCTCTCAGGGTATGTCTACATTGCATTCCTCCTTCGAGAGAAGAATGCAAAGGCAGACAAATGAAATTGCAAATGAAGCGCGGATTTGCATAATTGCAGCCAGCCGCTTTTTCAAAATACCCTATTTTGAGATAAAAAATGCTGTTTAGATGCAGTTATTTCAAGAAAAAACCCTTCTTTTGAAATAAACCTTAAACCTTTATAAGGAGTAAGGGTTATTTCGAAGGAAGGGTTTCTTTTCAAAATAACCCTGTTTTTTTCTCAAAATACGCTTTTTCAGAAAAGCGGCCAGCTGCCATTATGCAAATGAAGGACGGGAAATTCAAATCCACGCTTCATTTGCAATTTTGTCTGCATTTGCATTCCTCTCTCGAAGGAAGAATGCAATGTAGACATACCTCAGTGAAGTTAGTCGGGGCAGGCCAGGCTGGCCCCAATGCCATATTTAGCTCTGACTAGGAGAGGGAACAACACATGCATTGGGGAGTGGGAGCTGCAGCTGCACCTTGAACCACAAGCGAGAGGGATGAAAAGTGAATGCAGAGATGGCTGCACAAGAGGAAGGGAAATGAGAAATGCAGGTACTGACTGGTGCCGAACCAGAGAATTTGCTGGACCATGGGAGGTCAATATTGTCTAGCAGCATCACCTGCTCTTCCACTGCTTATTGGGCTGTTAGAGGATCTTTAGGGGTAAATTAGAGCTAAATAACAGCACAGGACACAAAGAGCCAGGAACAGGTTGTAAACAAACTTTATCGGACTGCGGGAAACTTGGCCACACCCATGAAAAGTGGACACCCGGCTAACTCATGCCGGCTGATGGATGTTTCTAGACAAGAGAGCTCTGGATTAGAGAGATTCATCCTGTAGATGGGTCAGAGATGTCTTAGATTGTAGGTAATTTTGTGACTTACTGAAAGTATCCTTATGGGTAACAGCTCTTTCTAGCTCTTATGTGTTTAGGGTAGGCAGAAAGTATCACTGAAAGAGACTCAACTCTTAGCCTTACCATGTACCTGCAGGCAGCTCAGCATACCCCTTCCACACATGCTGCCAAGTTCTTTACAGAAAGGACCTCTATCAATACACACCTCAGTCTCTGCAGTTGGCAGTTTTCGTGGCTCAGTCCTGCACACAGGAGCTGCACTCCCTTATCTCTCACTTCATTAGAAGTCAGGTCCAGGTCTGTCAGGAAGGGATTAGTGCTGAGAACAGAGGAGAGGTCCTCACAACAAGCAGCTGTGAGTTTGCAAGACCTCAAGCTGCAGGAGGCAGAGGCAAAGATTAGAAAGTGAGCAGTTCTGTCTGTCCAGTCCCTTCCCTGCTGCCAGGGGGGTTTGTAGAAACACCGCTTTATCAAGATAGGAAATCCTGGTGCTGCGAATGTAAACACAGCAGAATCATTCAGCATATTGCTGTTATAAAAACTTCACCCTAAAGACCAGGGGTGGGCAATAACTTTTGATGGGGGGGGGGCACTCTCAAGATTTTGGAAAGTGGTCAAGGGCCGCACTCTTCCATGCTATTAATGGAGGCGGTGCGGGATTTGGGATGGAGGTTGGGTGCAGAAGGGAGCTTGGGGGTAAGGAATTGGGGTGCAGGAGGGAGAATGGGTTCTGGGAGGGAGTTTGGGCAAAGGAGGCAGTTGTGACATAGGGCAGGGAACTGGGGTGCAGGGTTTTGGGATGTGACTTAGGCAGGAGGATTGTGATTTCAGGCAGGAGATTGGGGTGCCAGATCTGGGAGAGATATGGGTGCATGTAGAGTGGTGGGACAGAGGGTTGGGGAAGGGAGAGGCTGAGCTGCCAGAGGCAGGTTCTTGCCAGGAGACTTACCAGCCTGCCTGCAGAGCTAAAGGCTTGCAGAGCTTAAAATGTTTCTGCCTGTGCAGCCATGTGCTTGAGTGAGTGAGGAGGAGGGTTGTTCTTTGTGCCTGTCTGTTATTCAAACGGGCAGCTCCCATTGGCCAGTGTCTGTTCAGAAACCAGCCAATGAGATTGCCCTGGGGGTGGGAGCAGTGTCTGAATCTCCTTCCCTCCTCCCCTCCCTCTCCAGACTCTAGGCACGTCTAGACTACTTTCACTTTGAAAAGAAGATATGCAAATTTGGCATAAATTTGCATATCTTCTTCCAGTCACTTTTTCGAAAGAGGTTCTTTCGAAAATGAAAGTAGTCTAGATGTGGATCTTTCAAAAAACACTTTTTTTGAAAGAACCACGTAAACCTCATTTTTTGAGGAAGAATGGTTCTTTTGAAAAAGGGGTTATTTTCAAAAGAACCGCGTCTAGACTACAGCCGCTCCCCGAGTTACGAATGCGTTACGGACCAACGCTTGGTCCATAACGCCGAAGTGTTCGTGAACTTGATCCCATAGAGTTACATGGCAACCACGCTGTTCGTAAGCGCCGATCGCCGCTCATAACTCGGATCCGCATTTACGACCGCTTTGTCGTAAGTGCGGATGGTTGTAAGTGGAGGTGGTCGTAACTCAGCGAGCGGCTGTACTTTCATTTTCGAAAGAACCTTTTTCAAAAAAGCAATTGGAAGAAGATATGCAAATTTCAGCATGAATTTGCATATCTTCTTTCGAAAGAAGATCATAATCTAGACATAGCCTCACAGAGAAAGCACCTTGAAGCTGCATTTCTGAGCAGCATGAGGGGCAAGCAGAGGAGTTTTTCTGAGGCTCCCAACTGCTTCTGCGGGCCAGATCTGGTAACTTGGCGGGCTGGATTTGGCCCACGGGCCCTATTTTACCCAGGCCTGCTAAAGACTGTGTGTGGGTTTGGACCCACCTGCATCTCTCATTTATTCAGTATTGAAAATGCACTGGCTCAGTCACTATCCCCTAAGCACAGCAACAGTTCAATCTCCCCTAAAAAGAATCTTCACCACTTACAAAGCGTAAAAGGAGGTACATGCAGGGGAGGGGGAGAGGGAAGAGGTGGCTACTGGGAAATATGGAAATGGTGCTTCATGGGGGAGGTATATTTTAATCACTTGACATGGCGGCTTGCTGCATCATGTCTATTTGGGATTCAAAACTGAAATGCAATGTAGTCAGACAGCAAAGAGGAACTGGAAGTAAACAGTGGTATGGGATAAGAGGATAGGAACCAGTAGCAGATGGGAAGTTGCTATCAGATAAACAGGAGTCCATATTAGCAGCCAAACAGGGATTCCTCTAATTGCTCAGATGACTTCCTGTGTTATTTTCCAGCTTTTATAAAGCTCCTCAGCAAGCTGGAGATGGATGGATGTTTCTCCCAATTGGGAGCTTCAAGAGAAGGGCCTCTGCAAGCTAGCATTTCACTCATTCCCTTTACTAATTACTCAGGTAAGCTAGTGGGTGGCGATTGTGTCCTAAGCATGACCTGTGGGCCGGGGTTCAAGGTCTCCAATTCCTCACCAAAAAGAAAGACCCAGGTGTGGAATAGTTCCCATTAAATATCAATTATACAGGGTTATGCTCTGATATTGACACCTCCATTTATTAAAATATCCCAATTCCGTTCTACCCACCCCCTGGGCATCTCATCATCTATAGCACCTTGAAGGTCTATCACAGGTCTATAACAAGTCTGCCGCTTGAAGTCTAAGTGTTGTCTCTGTCAATAGGAGTTTGAGGCAATAGTCTTAGTGTTTTAGTCTTTGGCTGGAAACTCTGACAAATGGGGCACTTGTCTGTTTGATGCCCTTCTCCTAAGCACTTTAAACGGGAGTTGTGTAGATAATTTCTGGACATAAGACTTCCCACAGTTTGTGCAGGATTTAAACCCCCTGCAGCCATGGCATCCCATCCAGGGAAAGAAATGTGGGGGAGAAAGCCTTTAGTCCAAACAGTAATTAAAACTAATTAACTAATAAGTAATAAAGACAGTAACAAGATAATTCATTCTAGATTTTGTGCACTTTCAAAGCAAAAGCAGATCTCTCCAACGACTGTGACTGGGGATAAGAAGGAACTGAGCAGGTGGCTGGTCGGCAGTGGCATGTAGACACGGCCATGCCGGCACCACTCTAGGGGCTCCGCTGACCAGACAGGTACCAGAAAGGAAAGCTTTCAGATGGTCGTGCACACACCTATTGGAATGGACATGAGCTAAGAATAGGATTTTTAAAAGAACAAAGTAATTTCTTACCATAGTTTCTTTAATTTACAGTTTGGATCCTTCAATGCTTCGCAGAGTAGGTAAACACGAGAATGGTTCTGCTCATCCTGATGTGGTTTCCTAGAAAGAGAGAAGAGGAATGTTCTATCTTCTGTTTTTAATTCAATTTCCTGCATATTAAAATAGCCTTTTTGTGTGGTGTGGTCATACACTGCATATGAGTTATTCTAACATTCCAGTTCATTGTAAATCCCCATCCCCCAATATAGACCTAGTATTTTCAATAAATGCATGGACTGAACTAGAAAAGGTGCCATTCAGAGTAACTAATAGGCTATGTCTAGACTGCAGGCTTCTTTCAGGAAAAAGCTTTTCCGGAAGAGATCTTCCAAAAAACTTCTTCCGAAGAGAGAGTCCACACTGCAAAAGCACATAGAAAAAGTGATCTGCTTTTTCAAAGATAGTCCACACTGAATGGACACTCTCTTGCATGTAAGCTGTGATTACTATGGTCAGAGTGGCCACCAGGGCACCTGTGCTTTTTCCTATTTCCTCTTCTGTCCAAAGAACTCCTCTTCCTGTCCACACACCTTTTTCCGAAAGAGCTCTTTGGAAAAAGGCTTCTTCCTTGTAGAAAGAGGATTACCAATGTCGGAAAAACCCTTCTGTTCTTTGACTTACTTTCAGAAGAACACGATTGCAGTGTGGACGTAATTGAAGTTTTTTTGGGAAAACTGCCATTTTTCTGAAACAACTCTGTAGTGCAGACATACCCTAATTCAGTTTTTGAAGTTGTACTCTGATCCCTGGTAAGTGCTTCAAGCACTCACACAAATGGGACTATCATCAGTGATAGTGTGACTATCTATAATTATTTCATCATTTCTGAGATTCAATAGAAGATAAGTTTTGTTTTTTTTTTAAATCATAAATTGTTCAGGTACTTCATGGATAATAAGGCAACATTCATTCATTGAATTATTAATTGTAGGCACAGCTGTAATAAGCAGGAATTTCGAATGATATTACAGATTGACATTTTAGCTGGCATGAAAATTTGGCCCATTGTGTGCCTCTAACCCCTCCATATATTCCAGTAACACAATCCCATCCGGTGTCATAACCTGCCATCTCTCCAATCTCCCTCCCTCCCTCACCACTTTCCTCAGAGTCTCCCGCTCCTCTGGTCTTTTCCCCTTTGTACTTTACTGTCCCCCTTAAAAAAAAAAAGCACTATCCAGGACCCTACTTGCCTCTCCAGCTATTGCTTACCCTCCCTTCCATGGGCATCCAATGGCTTAGGCAGGGGAAGGCTCTGCCTTCCCAAACCACCAGCCTGGCCTCACCAACACTCCTCCCCCCGCCCCAGAGAGCCTGCGGTAGACGTACTGGAGGGTGGAGCATTGCTACCCTAGAGCACCTGCCCTCCCAGTGATCCAGGGCAGCTCCGGCACACACCTTCCTTTCTCTCTGGTGCTCTGGGGCTGGGGGAGGTTGGAGCCACATGGCCTCCTCCCTGCTGCTCCCAAGGGCTGGGGAGGCTTGGACTGGCTCAGGCCGTGGCCACCTCCCTCCCCACTGCTCCTGGGGGAGGGGAGACTCACGCTGCATGGTCTCTTCCCTCCCGGATGCTCTGGGGATGCTGGGGCACGTGCTCATCCCCTTCCCATGGGGAGATGGTGTTTCAGCAGAAGGGGGGGGGGGTTGTATTTGAGGCTGAGGGCCTGCCTCCCCCAGGCTCAGCTGCACCAAGTGCCCATGCTCCCTTCATCACCCAGCTCATCAAACCTGCTACTTACAACTAATGTTTGGATTTCTTGCTTTCAATTCCATCTCTAATCTGGCATCCTCTCCACCGACATTTCTTTTACCAACAACACTTCTAATAACTTCTGTCTAGTCAGATCTCAGGGCTTGTATTCAGTCCTTCCTTTACAACAGTATGACAATGCTGGCCATTCTCTTCTTGAAATCTTTTATTCCCTCAGCTTTCATGGCTCTGTCCCTTCCTGCTTTTCTCTTCATCAGTGTTTCATTTGATGGATTTTCCTCATTCCTCTTCAACATTCTTTGGGGTTCCACAGGGTTCCATGCTTGCCCCTCCTTATCTTCACTTACACTCTACCACTGTGCAATTTCATTCAAAATCATGGCTTTTTTATGCTGATAGCTCACAGATCTAGATCCCTCCCTTCATCCATCCAGGCGAAAATCTTGGCCTGTTTTTGGGACATCTCATCTAGGTCCAGCCATCATCTTAAGCTCAACATGACCAAAACTAAACTCTTGATCTTCCCTTCTAACACAATCTCTCCCTTTTCGCAGTCATTGTGGAATGCACCACCATCCTTCCAGTGTCACATGTTTCTAATGTGGGTATCATTTTTGACTTAGTCCTCTCTCTTCTTTCTGAACAACATCCTAAAATCTGAGGGGAAGGGGGTTTCCTTTCAGGTCACTTTGCTACAGCTTTAATACAGTCTCTCATCTTCTTACATCTTGGCCTCTAAACTCTCCTCTTCTTTGGCTTTGACAGATTAAGTTTATCTTCTCAAGCCCATGCAAAATGTTGCTAAGAGTCTCAGAGCAGTAGCCGTGTTAGTCTGTAACTTTAAAAACAAGTAATCTTGTGGCACCTTAGAAAGTAACAAATTTATTCTATATAATATATAGTATCACAAGCTTACATGGGCAAAGCTCACTTCCTCAAATGAGTCTCTCATCTGAGGAAGTGGATTTATGAAAGCTCATGATACCGTAATATATAATTTGTTGCTGCTAGGATAACCTTCTTGCCTTGCTCTTACTATGTTGGTCGCCTCTTTGCATTCCTCCACTATTTAGTTATGTTACTGTCACTGCTGTGATATCTGAGGCCACAGCTACACTAAGTGCTTTACCGGAAGAGGCAATACAAATGAAGCGTGGATTAGCATTTTCTCACACTTCATTTACATAATCTCTTCCGGTCTGTTTTTGCGCAAGAGGTTTTTGTGCAAAAACAAACCCCGGGGAGGTTTAAGGATCTTGCACAAAAGGATTTTTGCACAAAAAGGAAATGTTCACACTGCTTGTTTTCGCGCAAAAGCCTCTTGTGCAAAAATGGACTAGAAGAGATTATCCAAATGAAGCATGAGAAAATGCTAATCCATGCTCCATTTGCATTACCTCTTCCAGCAAAGCATGTAGTGTAGCCCAAGTGTCTTCCACGAGTCTCTTTCAAACAAATCCTGAAATGTGCCCCATTCTTCAAGAGACCCTGTTCTTTAAAGGATAGCTTCAATCAATACAAACAATTAAAATACAGCTATAAGAATAAGCTATAAACATATAGAAACATAACATAACGCCTTGCAATCTAAAACCTTTTAAAACAAATGTATGCACTTGGACAGAGATTGAATTGGACATAGGAAAAAGACTTGTTGAGAGTCTCTGGGTAAGGATAAAATAGATAATAAACTAAGGGTGATGTCATGGTAGGGGTCTATTATAGACCACCTAACCAGAAAGCAGAGGTGGTTGAGGCTTTTTTTAAACTACTAACAAAATCATCCAAAGCACAGGACTTGGTGGTGATGGGAGACTTCAACTATGCAGACATCTGTTGGGAGAAGTAACACAACAGGTCATAAATTATCCAAAAAGTTCTTGGAATGTATTGGAGACAATTTTTTATTTCAAAAGGTGTAGAAAGCTACTAGGGCAGAGGATTTTCTAAATCTGATTTTAACAAATAGGAAGGAACTGGTTGAGAATTTGAAAGTGGAAGTCAGCTTGGGTGAAAGTGATCATAAAATGATAGAGATCATAATTCTAAGCTGGAATGGTAGGAGGGAAAACAGAAAAAAAGACAATGGATTTCAAGAAGTGAGACTTTAAACTCAGGGAGTTGGTAAGTAAGGGTATGTCTAGATAGTGACGCTATTTTGGGATACTTCGGTATCTTGAAATAGCATTTCTGTGTCTTAACAACAAGCCCGTTATTTCAAAATGCAATTGAAATAACGGGCTCACTATTCCGACGGCGTCCTGGTAAGCCTTGTTCCACAAGAATTAAGAGACTTGTTGGAATAGTGGTCTATCTCAAAATTTTGCACTGTGTAGACAGTGCTGAATTTTGAAATAGACTAGCTCAAAAATAAGCTCGAAATATGCCATGCAATTTTCATAGCTCAAATCACGTAACTAATTTTGAGTTAGCTCTGCTGTGTAGACATACCCTTAGGTCCCATGGAAAATGAGTCTAAGAGGAAAAATAATTGAATACAGTTGGCAGTTTTTTAAACAGACATTAATAAGAACAAACTATTCCACTACATAGGAAAGTAGGAAGTATGGCAAGAGATCACCCTGGCTTAACCATGAATTGTTGAATGATCGAACAAAAATCAAAGGAGTCCCACAAAAAATGGAAAATATGTCAGATTACAATGGATGACTATAAACAACACAAGTATGTAGGGACAAAAGGGACAATACAACTCAACCTAGCTAGAGATGTAAAGGATAACAAGAAAAATTTTCTACAAATATATTTGAAGCAAGAGAAAGACCAAGGACAGAGTAGAAAAACGATAACAGAGAATGTGGAAATGGCAGAGAAGCTTAATGACTTCTTTGTTTTTGTTTTCACCAAGGAAGTTAGTTGTGATTGACTATCCAGCATACTGAATTCTGGAGAAAATGAAGTAGAATCCGATGTTAAAATAGGAAAAGAATAAATTAAAAATTATTTAGAAAAGTTAGATGTCTTCAAGTGACCAGGGCTTGATGAAATGCATCCTAGAATACTCAAGGAGCTGATTGAGGAGATAGCTAATGATTTGTATCAGCTTTGAAAAGTCATGAACGATGGGAGAAATTCCAGAATACTGGAAAAGGGCAAATATAGTGCCCATCTATAAAAAGGGAAATAAGAACAACCCAGAAAACTATAGACCTATCAGCTTAAATTATGTGCTAGGAAAGATGATAAAGCAAATAATTAAGGAATCCACCTGCAAACTTCTGGAAAATAATAAAGTGATAAGTAACTGTCAGCGTGGATTTGTAAAGAACAAATCATGTCAAAGCAACTTGATAGCTTTCTTGATAGGATAACAAGCATTGTGGATAAGGAGGGAGTGGTAGATGTGGTATACCCATTTGGTATGGTCTTATGACCCTCACACTGACAAACTAGGGAAATACAATCTATATGAGGCTATTCTAAGGTTGGTGAATAGTGGGTCAGTTAACTGTTCCCAGAAATTATTTATCAATGGTTCCATCATGCTGGAATAGCATAACAAGTGGGATTCCACAGGGATCAGTTTCAGGACCGGTTCTGTTCAATATTTTCATCAGTGATTTAGATAATGGCATAGAAGGTACACCTATAAAGTTTGAAGATGATGCCAAGCTGGGAAGTGTTGCAAGTGCTTTGGAGGATAGGGTCATAATTCAAAATGATCTGGACAAACTAAAGTGCTACATAGTCCTGTCTTTTGTTTCAGCAAACCAGACTAACACGGCTACATCTCTATCACTGGAAAAATGGTCTGAGGTAAATAGGGTGAAATTCAGTAAATAGGATAAAATTCAGACAGATGAGGATGAAATGCAAAGTACTTCACTTAGGAAGGAACAATCAGTTTCATACATACAGAATGGGAAGTGACTGTCTAGGAAGGCGTACTGCAGAAAGGGATCTAGGAGTCATAGTGGACCACAAGCTAAATATGAGTCAGCACTGTGATACTGGTGCAAAGAAAGCAAACCTTATTCTGGAAAGTATTAACATCTGAAATATTTTTTAAATTGAATGTAACATTGGATAACCATATTTTACTGCACACAGATAAGAGTTGTCTAGCGAAAACACTTCCTCTATTATTTTTAAAAGATCCACATAGTGGGGTTCTGTTGACACTGTGCATAAAGTTATGGTGGAGTTCTCACTGTAACGGGATCGTTAATCCTATGAAAAATTATAGGCACTGTGAAGTTGATCCTGACCATGTAGTTTTACTATGCTGCTGTTGTGAAGCTTGTTCTATTTTGCAAGCATGGCATTATTTTCCGGATGCTCCCTGATAACAGATTGAACCTTCTGTTCTTTAAGGTGAGAAAGCTTAGTGAAATTTAAATAAAAGAAAGCATAAGAAATAAGAGAGCTTGAATTGCTGAAAAGAATCTTGAAAAGTCAATGATGTTTTTCCTCTTTTTATTGAAGAGAATATGATTGTATATGGGGGGCATAGAAATATGGGTCTTTCCTTATGATTTCCGTACTCTCTCATAAAGGATTTTTGCAAAGAGCACTCAAAAATCTACCTTCCTTGTACAATTGTGGTCACAAAGCATGCTTCTTCCCTTGCTCTTTGGTCTCACCTCACCGCCATTCATAACCCATATACATAACACTATAGCAAACATTTTAGTCACTGAATAGATAGAGCAGACCAAACAATCATGTTAACAAAAAGTTAAACATCATTTTTTGGTAGTGTGACCCCCATGGAAATCTCCATAACTATATCATTAGCCTGCTGAAATAGAAGAATTATTTTGTGAAGAGTCATTCAGCCATTTATTAGATATCCAAGCAGAAGAATAATCATGTTTTGTCAGTTATAGAACTTTCATCTATTAGAGCTCCAAATATACTTACTCATCTAACTCTTTAAGTCTTAGTGGTACTTCTTCCTTACGGTCTTCAAATCTGAATGTGCAGGCATACAGCTCAAGTGACACTAGTCTGTGGCAATTTCTTACACAAAATGAAAGAATTATTTGATCCATTGGAGTAAGTTTACTTTGCCTTATCAGTATTTTATTGAAAGGCTCCAATGCATTTTTCATAAAATTTTTATCTTGAATCTCATACAAACAGCGAAACTCCTCAAGCTGACAAATCATTTTATCATACCGAGAAGGCACCGATAGTACTGTTTGTTTGTGTGTTTGAATCCACTTCAGTAAATCTGGCTTAATTTTAGGTGAAATTTTACACCCAAATTTTTCCTCCACATCCTTCATTGTTTTTTCATTTAAGAGACCATACAGGAATCGCACTGTTAACATTAAATAATTCCTAGAGTTTCCATAGTTCTCCAACAGTGTTTTCACATCTTTCTTGAGAGTCCCTGAATCTTTCTTTGTTTCTTTATCTTCCTCCAAAACATAAAACAAAGCAGCAAAAAATTCCTGAAAGCTTAAGTGAATGAAGCTGTAGAGACATTCAGTGTCAATATCCTTTTGAAAAACGTTTTCATTCAAAAAGAGAGGGAGGGAGTCTGACTGTTCTAAGCCCAATATCTTGATTTCTTCTTCATTGAACAGTATCTTTTGCTTCCAGATTCCATCAGCAGCCAAAGAGCAAAGTCCCCTCAAGCTAACTTTCTTTCGTTCCTTTGGATTGCTCTTGGGAGGGTTTACTAAACTAGAAAGATAGAGCACGTACATTCCAGTTGTGGTTTTGGACTCTTGTGCAAGATCCTCACCTTTTTCAAGCTGTTGTTTCAAAATCGTGCAGACGATCCAACACACGATGGGGACAAAGCACATGGTGAAGAGAAATTCATTTTGTCTCACAAATCTAAAAGCTTGTATTGCTTCTTTCTCTTTTCCAAAAAACTTGTGGAAATATTCTTTCCTCTGAGCTTCAGAAAACCCCAGGATCTCTGCGTAACGTGACCACTCCAAACAAGAGTCAAGTTTCTCCAGGGCTGCTGGTCTTGTAGTGATTATCAAATAGGATTCCGGAAGAAGTGTTTTCCTAAATAAACTGTTCAGTATGATTTTGACTGGCTGCTTCTTATAGGGATCCGAACACAGGTTATTTTCTGACTGATCAAAAGAAAATCTCAGTTCATCAAATCCATCAATTATGAACAGGAGTTTTTCTGGCTGTCTCAAAATATGATTAATTAATTCCTTATCATTAGGACAATGTTTTAAAATCAGGCCAGCCATACTTTCTTCAGTAGAATAAAGGTTTATCTCCCTACAATTTATGTAGAAAACATAATCAAACTTTTCCTCATAGAGTTTCCCAGCTGCCCAGTCCAAAATGATCTTTTGTGAAGTAAACGTTTTTCCAATTCCTGCAGCTCCCACCAGCACAACAATTTGTGCCGATTGTCCATCTTCATCAGGTTTAAATAAGGTGCCCATGGTAACTGCAGAACTAGCTCGCTCAGTCATGGCTTCTGTATGTTTCCAACCAGTGGACATTATTTCATGTTCTCGGTTTTTTTCATGATCATGATTGTTAACAATAATCAGCTTTGTGTATCTGTTGTTTAGTTTCACATGCTCACCAAGACGAGCATTCCTGTCTTTTATCATGTTATACTTTTTTTGTACATGTTCTTTGTACTTCACCCTGAAATCTGTCAGTGACATGAAGTGTTAGAAATACTGAAGCACCAAAAGTTGAGAATATACATTAAACAGTTACAGATTTATAAAATGATAATGCCTTAAATTTATTTCATTGGACCTGACTCCACTGCCTCTACTGCAATTATTCATGTGAGTAAAATCTGTGATAATCACTCCAGCCACCACTGAAAGGCTGCCATCACTAGAGTGAAACTTTTTAACACTGCAGGTAACACCACATTACAAATGAGGACATGAATTTCATGTTCTTTCTCCTTTGCATGACAATTGCTTGAAATAATCAATTTTTGTGTAATCTTTAGAATCATATTCTCACCAGTAAGTATGTTCATATTTGTTATGACTCTACTATGTAAATATCTTTATACTTCCCCCTATAATCTTGAAGGGTGTTGCAGTAGGACTGTTAGGTTCACCTTCTAGGTGGCATTCAGGATTTAGCCAAAGCCAATGCAGAAGGTGATATCATTTAGTTCCATCTCTCTGGCTGTTGGTGTGGTCCAAATGTCCTTCAGAACCAGGATACTAAACACCCCCTTCTCTACCCTATGCTTCCTTTCTTCCTATCTCTAGCTTTCCATTTAATAAGAGTCTGATTTAGCCAGACAAAATAATTAGGGCTGTTGATTAATCACAGTTAACTCATGAGATTAATTGCAATTCATTTTGAATTAATTATGCTGTTAAATAATAGAACATCAATTTAAATATTTTTGATATTTACTACACTTTCAATATTATTTTCAATTACAACCCAGAATACAAACTGTACAGTGCTCACTTTATATTATTTTTATTTCATGCATTTGCATTGTATAACTGATAATAAATAGCATTTTCCATTCACCTCATACAAGTACTGAAGTGCAATCTCTAGCATGTAAATTTAACTTAGAAATAAAGATTTTTTTGGTTACATAACTGCATTCAACAAGAACACAACATAAAACTTAGACTACTAGTCCACACAGTCCTAGTTCTTGTTCTGCCAATCACAGAGACAAAAAAGTTTGGTTAAAATTTGCAAGAGATAATGCTGCCTGCTTCTTGCTTACAATGTCCCCTTAAAGTGAGATCAGGGGTTCACATGACCCTTTTGTAGACAGTGTTGCAAGATATTTATGTCCTAGATATGCTAAACATTTATATGCCCCTTTATGCTTCACCCACCATTCTAGAGAACGTGCTTTCATGCTGATGATTATTTTTAAAAAACGTGTTAATTAAATTTGTGACTGAATTCCTGGTGGGAGAGAATTGTATGTGTCCTGCTCTATTTCACCTGCATTCTGCCATATCAGCAATCTTGGATGATGACCCAACACATGTTCGTTTTAAGAACACTTTTACTGCAGATTTGACAAAATGCAAAGAAAGTACCAATGTGAATTTTCTGAAAGTCATCAGTGCTCAACCCAAAGTTTAAAAATCTGCCTGTCTAAAAAGGATGAGGTGCGGAGCATGCTTTTAAAAGAGCAACACTGATGCGGAAATCTCAGAACTTGAACCACCAAAAAGAAAAATCAGCCTTCTGCTGGTGGCCTCTGACTCAGATGACGAAAATGAACATGCATCTGTCCAGTTAGCTTTGGATCGTTCTCAAGCAGAACCTATCCTCAGCAATCATTTTTGATGTGGGGCCACTCCAAGATTTTGGTAAGTGGTCAAGGCTGCATTTTTCTGTGTAGGGGATGTGAGATCTGGGATAGAGGGATGAGTGCAGCAGGGAGCCAGGGAAGGGGAATGAGATGCAGGAGGAGATGTGGGATCTGAGAAGGAGTTTGGGTGAAGGAGGGGTTGTGACCTGGGGAAAGGGATTGGGGTGCAGGGTGCAGGAAGGGGTATGGGTGCAGTAGAGGATTCTGGCCTGGTGGAAGGATGTAGGTGCAGGTGCAGGGTCCGAGAGGAAGTTGTGACCTGGAGTGGGAGGGAGGAGGGTGCAGAGGGTTTAGGTCGTGACCTGGAGCAAGGGATTCGTGTGCAAGGGTCTGGGAGGGGGTATAGGTGCAGGAGAGGATGGGGTGCCAAAGGCAGGCTTTTTCAGGGAGGCGCCTACCGAAGCCATTCCTAGCCAGCAGCCAAGCAGGACCCTCAGGCAGGATTCCCTGCCCACCAGCAGCCCCAGGTTGTTCAAAGCCGCTGGCTGTTCCATGTTGCTCTCTGCAGTGTGCAGGGCCGGGTCTAGGTTTTTTGCCGCCTGAAGCAAAAAAAATTTTGGCCGCCCCCCTTCCCCCACATTTTTTTGTTGTTGGCTTTTACACATGTTTGCACTTTGCAATTTTGGGGTTGGTTTTTTTTTTACTGTTTAAAATTTTTAAAAAAATGAAAACAGAAAATTTAGTTAGTGAAATAAAATAATTTCCTACTAGTGTACTCATTTAATTTTAACAAAATCACAATTACAAACAATTTGGTTCAACTATACACTGTCATGAAAAATATTAGTGTCTTCTGCTGTAGTTTCTCATAAATTAAAAGAATTTATATGAACTGAATTTTTCTGGTTTTTATACTTGTGTAGTCTTTTAATAATTCAGTAATATCTAAATTGTTTGCAGTGGTACTTTCAAGTGAAATTAATGCAAGTCCTGACAAATGATTTTGAGACATGGTGGACCTCAAATAATTTTTTAGTAATTTCAGTTTTGAGAAACTGCGCTCACCAGAAGCCACTGATACTGGTAATGTTAAAAGAATGCATAATGCTACAGCAGTGTTTGGAGTGAAAAAATCATTTCTTGCTATAAATTTTAATACTTTTTAGCCCTATAAATAGAAAATATAATTTTAATAATTTCCATTCCATTTGCCTTTATGGAAAAAAATAATCTCGCTTATCTTGAGAGATAGGTATAGGGATGTCTTCAGCAAAGTTGTACAGTGTAAAAATCTGCATCTGTGGGTGTTATTGGAAGTGCAATATCATTTCCGGTTGAAGAAGAAGTAACCAAAAAATGCTAGATTTGACCTCGAACCACAATTTTAATTGGTCATATGTCAATCGTCTTATATCCCTCACTGTGCACACCCCCAAACAACAGAATGGGACCAGCCGTAACTTGTAACACTAAACCAATGCAATGGCACAGACACAACACAGAAATTCGCGCGATAGGGTGGCACAGTACACACAAGTAATCATGATTCCTAATTTAATTAATTAATAACGTTAACACATTTACGCGTTCACATTATCAGTGACCGTCTCACGATGTGACACAATATTTTTCACGTCACGCTCCTATCGCACTACTGGTGAATTTTTCCGAAAGAAAAGGATGGCCGGAATACCACCCCTGGAAATGTGCCACCCCAAGCACTTGCTTGCTTTGCTGGTGCTTAGAGCCGGCCCTGGCGTTGCGTGGGGAGGAGGAGGAAGAGGGCTTTGCATGCTGTTCCCACCCCCAGCACAATCTCTCAGCTCTCATTGGCCAGTTTCTTCAGGCAGTGCAGAGAGCCACAGAGAGCAGCTAGCTGCTTTGAGTAGTATGGAGCTGCCCAATGACACAGGGGTGGCTGTGGGCCAAATTAAAAGACTTAGCAGGCCAGATTCAGCCCACCCCTAGCATAGAAGCATGTCCTCTGGAATGTGATTAAAGTATGAAGGGACATATGAATCTTTAGCACATCTGGCACATAAATATCTTGTAATGCCAGCTACAACAGTGCCACACAAATGCCTGTTCTTACTTCCAGCTCACATTTTAAACAAGAAGTATGCAGTATTATCTCCTGCAAACTGTAACCAAATTTGTTTTGTCTATGTGACCAGGTGAACAAGAAGTAAGACTGAGTGGACTTGTAAGCGCTAAAGTTTTATATTTTATTGTTTTACTGCATTCACAATTTTTTGTACATAATTCTACATTTCTAAGTTCAGCTTTCACAATAAAGAAATTGCACTACAGTACTTGTATGAAGTGAATTCAAAATACTATTTATTTTGTTTACAGTGCAAATAGTTGTAATAAAAATATAAACTGAGCACTGCACACTTTGTATTCTGTGTTGTAATTGAAATAAACATATCTAACAATGTAGAAAACATCCAAAAATATTTTAAATGAATGGCATTCTATTATTGTTTAACAGCACCATTACTCTCACAATTAATTTTTTAAACTCTCTTGACAGCTCTAAAAGCAATTTATATTTCACAACACTACGATGCATCTGTGGCCAGACAAGCAGCTAAAAGAAATGCCTTAAACAGCTTGCCATTGGTACAAGTTTGCCACGTCTCAGAGCAACTGAAATTGCTGAACCTGAGATTCTCCTGCACTGGGGCTGCCAGTGAAAGTCAGCACCAGGAGCAGCAAGCATGCTAGGCAAGGGAAGCACTACCTTCCCAAACACTGAGCCTGGTCCTACCCTTTCTCTGCCCTGAGAACACCTGCTGGAGGTTTACTGGGGCAGAGTGTTGCTGCCCTCAAGCACCCACCACCTTCCCCATGGTCTGGGTCCGGGAGGCTGGGGCCACATGCCACCTGTCCTCCCCATGCTCCGGGACCATGTGCTGCCTGCCCTCCCTGTGCTCCAGGGCCAAAAGGCTCAGACTGTGCACCTCTGCCCTCCCCACTTGGGGCTGGGAGGCTGTGGCCACGTGCTATCTCACCTCCTTGTAGCATTGAGGAGGGCTTGGATCCTGAGGTGGTAGGAGCTGGGAAAAATGTGCAGGGCCTGGAGGTGGGGTTGGGACTTACCTTCCCAAACCCTGCCTTCACCCACCACTCATGGTCAGCACCAAGGTCAAAGGCTGGTTTTTTTCCTCTCTTATTCTTTCTTCTCCCCTTTATATAAATTTGTCTGGTTTCTTCTTAAAGAAGAAGACTATGTGACTTCATCTACAACAACAGTGGCTGCAACACGGGGCATTTCCTGGAGACTGATGCCAGCTGCTACCCATTCATCTCTAGGAAATGCTCTGTACTTCCAGTGTCATTTTCACAGTCGCCATTAATATCGTTACAATATTGCCCTTTTAGGCAGCAATTGCAGCTAGATGTATGATATACTCCTTGTCTGGGACACAGCGAGGGAATCTAATCCTAGTGCTATCTTCCAGAGAGACATTTGTACAGATTTTGTTAACATGTCTGTGCGTGTGTCAAAGGGATAGTTCCAGGAAAGCATCCAGTTGAGTAAAAAAGCAACCACTGGGCTGGGGTCACTTCCCATGTAGAGATCGCTTACCTTGCACTGCAGCCTCTGACTGTTTTTGATTCAGACGCAAACCTGAAAGATAAATTATATTCAATAAATGGCATTGTAAGGTTTTAGGCTGCATTTTGATGCAAGGGTATCTATCGTCAGCATAGAGATGGAATGATGTGATTGCAACTTGCGTCTAAAAGGGATGCACTGAAGACAAGTCATTTTACCAGCACTCATGTTATGAAGTGCCCTTTGTGAAGCACTGTAAAGGAAGTTCTGTTGGTACAGCTGCTTGACACCTACGTTTTCCATAATGAGTGGGCTACATAGAGAAATACAGAACAACTTGAACTGGGGAAGAGTGTCAATTTACGAGTGTTTGTAGGGAATGGGGATCCCATACCTAAGAAACACTCATGTGCCAAAGCAGATCAAGTGAAACAACTGAAAGGTCCATATAGATGACAATTAGGCCCAAGAGCAGGAGTTGGACTAAATGGCTAGAGCCTTACCAAACCCAGAGATCTAAGACAGACATGGGGGCATATAGAGAGATGTTTGTTTTGTTCAAACAATCAAGATGCCACCAGTGGGAGTAAGTCTCCAAAAAGGGAACCTTTTCTTGCCTCTCCCCACAGCCTTTCCCCATATTTAACTATTGACATAGATCAGTTATTGCCTCAACAACTAGATGCTATTGTATGGGCAGCCAACAATAGGTTTCATTTAAAAAAGTGTTGTAACAGATGTTGGGGCTCAGTTAAAGGAACAGAGTACCCACTCCCTCATTCCTCAGAAACCTAACGATCCAAATTAATCAGTAATCAGGGCCCCAGTGTGCTAGGTGCTGAGCAGAGGGCTTAATTTGTGCCAGAGTTTGTCAGGACTGACTCCCGGCACCTCTCAGCTGGCTGCAGCAGTTATGAAAGAAAAAAAATGGTTTGAGCCCTGGAACTCTTTCAATGCCAGGAAAGCACTGGCTGTGCCCATGGACAGCAAGACCTTTACTGCCCAACAGAGCTCACAATCTAATGTCCCCTTTCATGGTGGTCTGATAGCCGCTAAACTAACTCATAGGAGTGAATTCCCAAATCCACTAAGGAGAGCTCCACTGCCAGCCCTGGAGTGTTCCATCCCGGGAACCCCGGCTGAGCGCCACTGTCCCCATGGATGGGAGGAACAGAAATGGCTGTAACAGGGTTTGAGTTCAGCTCCATCACAGAGCACATGGATTCTAACACCGCTCTGAAGAGTCAGTCCTCACCCGCACCAGCTCTTTCACTTTTGTGGGGCTCTGCAAAGTGGCCGACAGCCTTTGGAACTGTCGCTTTCTTGATTGGCTGGGTCCTTGGTTGTTTGTAGGGCCCTGAATTTGGAGGGGGGAGTATGATGGGTTTTATTTTTGTTTTGGGGGCATTTTGTTTGCTTTTGGCTGTAATGAAAAATAACCTCGAAGACAAAGTTCCTGCCTGGAAACCCAGAAAAAAGTCACCTGGGGCCAATCAGCTGCTTGATGATAATACACTGGGTCAGATTCCCTGCTGCGATCATTTTCCAGTGACATGTCCTCAGTTCTCTGTTCCAGCGTGGCGGAGGGCCATTCTAACTTGCAACAGCCACCAGTGTTCCCCAAAGGACAGTCCTGCAGCTGTGGATGCACTGCAGTTGCTCGCCCTCCCCACTTCTCTCTGTGCAGGACAATTCCTCTGCCCTGCTCTGTTGGCTTGACACCCACTAAGACTGACCCACACTGGGGATTTCCTCACATGGAGAGTTACAAGCTGTCTCTGCTCCCCTTGTACCAGCTGAGTGGAGCAAAGGGAGTGAAACAGATCTGCTATAGGCATCTCTGCCCTGCCTCTGCCTTTCTGCTGGGTTTCAGAATTGTCATTCCTGCCATCAGCCCATGTCTCCTTCCCGGGGGCACGTTCCCAGGTTTTATAGCAATTTTAGGTTTACCTTTCTCTCTTTGTTCTCTGAGTTTAGCAGCAGAATAGCTCAGACTGATCTGAATGAGAACGTCTCAGTTACATCTACTGCAGCATCTCCACCATAGAATTCCATCAGGAGGTTCTTAGTGTCTATCCTGTCAGCGTTCTCCAGCCGACCTTGGGAATGTTACATTTCCCTTGAAGGCAGAGTGTGATAGTTTGTCTTTAAACCTTTTGAAGTCTTCCTGAGAAATGTCATCAAGGGTCTGTATGAGCAGATCACTGGTTCCACTTGGGTCTTCCATCATCAGGTATCAGAAAACAAAACTAAAATACAATGTAAAACCCCATTATTATTCATTAATATGGAATAACAACTGTAATCCCCAAGCAGAAGAAATAATTGTAACCTGCAGGTGAAAGTAGAACATGGGGTTTATGATTCACTGCTTTGTCTCTGTGCCTCAGTTTGCCTATTTGTAAAATGGGGGCAATTGTGTTATTTTAAGTCATGCTGTTTAGTTGCTCCTTGCAAAAGTTGAAGATTTAGGATGAAAGATGAACATAAGAACAGCCATACTGGCTTAGACCAGAGGTCTAGCTATCCCAGGATACTACTTTCTGATAGTGGCCAGTGCCAGATGCCCCAGAGGGAGTGAACAGAACAGGGAATCATCAATTGATCCCTTGTGAATTGCCCATTCCTTTTCCTGACAAATGGAGGCTAGGGACACCATCCCTGTCCATTCTGGCTAATAGCCATTGATGGACCTAACCTCCATGAATTTATTTAGCTCTTTTTTGGACCCTGTTATAGTCTTGGCCTTCACAACATCCTCTTCCAAGGAGTTCCATAGGTTGACTGTGTGTTGCATAGAGAAATATTTCCTTCTATTTGTTTGAAACCTGCTGCCTGCTAATTTCATTTGGTGAGCCCTAGTTCTTGTGTTATGGGAACAAATAACTTTTCCTTATTCACTTTCTGCATACCTGTCATGATTTTGTAGATCTCTATCATACTCCCCCCTTTGTTTCCTCTTTTCTAAGATGAAAAGTCCCAGTCTTATTAATGTCTCCTCATATGGGACATGTTCCAAACCCCTAATCATTTTTGTTGCTCTTTTCTGAACCTTTTCCAATTCCTATATATCTTTTTTGAGACAGGGCAACCACACCTGAACATAGGGGGATGCTATTTTAGATTTGGTTTTGGTGAGTAGCGAGGACCTCATAGATGAAATGGTTGTAGGGGACAACCTTGGCTCAAGTGATCATGAGCTAATTCAGTTCAAATTAAATGGAAGGATAAACAAAAATAAATCTGAGACTAGGTTTTTGATTTCAAAGGGCTAACTTTAATAAATTAAGGAAATTAGTTAGGGAAGTTGATTGGACTAAAGAAATTATGGATCTTGAGGTGGAGGAGGCCTGGGATTATTTTAAGTTAAAGTTGCAGAAGCTGTCAGAAGCCTGTATCCCAAGAAAAGGGAAAAAATTTATAGGCAGGTGTGTTAGACCAAGCTGGATGAGCAAGCATCTCAGAGAGGTGATTAAGAAAAAGCAGAAAGCATACAAGGAGTGGAAGATGGGAGGGATCAGTAAAGAAAGCTACCTTATTGAGGTTAGAGCATGTAGGGACAAAGTGAGAGAGGCTAAAAGTCAGGTAGAGTTGGACCTTGCAAAGGGAATTAAAACCAATAGTAAAAGGTTTTATAGCCATATAAATAGGAAAAAACCAAAAAAAGAAGAAGTAGGACCGCTAATTACTAAGGATGGAGTGGAGGTTAAGGATAATCTAGGAATGGCCCAATATCTAAACAAATACTTTGCTTCAGTCTTTAATGAGGCTAATGAAGAGCTTAGGGATAATGGTAACATAACAAAAGGGACTAAGGATATGGAGGTAGATATTACCATATCCGAGGTAAAAGCCAAACTTGAACAGCTTAATGGGAGTAAATCGGGGGGCCCAGATAATCTTCATCCAAGAATATTAAAGGAACTGGCACATGAACTTGCAAGTCCATTAGCAAAAATTTTTAATAAATCTCTAAACTCAGGGGTTGTACCATTTGATTGGAGAATTGCTACTATAGTTCCTATTTTTAAGAAAGGGAAAAAAAGCGACCTGGGTAACTATAGGCCTGTTAGTTTGACATCTGTAGTATGCAAGATCTTGGAAAAAATTTTGAAGGAGAAAGTAGTTAGAGACATTGAGACTAATGGCAATTGGGACAAATTACAACATGGTTTTACAAAGGTAGATCGTGCCAAACCAACCTGATCTCCTTTTTGAGAAGGTAACAGATTTTTAGATAAAGGAAATGCAGTCGATCTAATCTACCTCGACTTTAGTAAGGCATTTGATACAGTACCACATGGGGAATTATTGGTTAAATTGGAAAAGATAGGGATTAATATGAAAGTTGAGAGGTGGATAAGCAACTGGTTAAAGGGGAGACTACAGCGGGTCATACTGAAAGGTGAACTGTCAGGTTGGAGAAAGGTTACTAGCGGAGTTCCTCAGGGATCAGTTTTGGGGCCAATTTTATTTAATCTTTTTATTGCTGACCTTGGCACCAAAAGTGGAAGTGTCCTGATAAAATTTGCGGATGACACAAAGTTGGGAGGTATTGCCAATTCAGAAAAGGATTGGGATATCATACAGGAAGATCTGGATGACCTTGTAAATTGGAGTGATAGCAATAGGATGAAATTTAATAGTGAGAAGTGTAAGGTTATGCATTTAGGGATTAATAACAAGAATTTTAGTTATAAGCTGGGGACACATCAGTTGGAAGTAATGAGGAGGAGAAGGACCTCGGAGTCCTGGTTGATTATAGGATGACTATGAGCCGCCATTGTGACATGGCCGTGAAAAGGCTAATACGGTCTTGGGATGTATTAGGCGAGGTATTTCCAGTAGGGATAAGGAGGTGTTAGTGCCATTATACAAGGCATTGGTGAGACCCCATTTGGAATACTGTGTGCAGTTCTGGTCTCCCATGTTTAAGAAGGATGAATTCAAATTGGAACAGGTACAAAGAAGGGCCACTAGGATGATCCGAGGAATGGAAAACCTGTCTTATGAAAGGAGACTCAAGGAGCTTGGCTTGTTTACCTTAACCAAAAGAAGGCTGAGGGGACATGATTGCTCTCTTTAAATATATTAGAGGATAAATACCAGGGAGGAGATGAATTATTTAAGCTTAATACCAATGTGGACACAAGAACAAATGGATATAAGATGGCTAGTAGGAAGTTTAAACTTGAGATTAGACGAAGGTTTCTAACCATTAGAGGAGTGAAATTCTGGAACAGCCTTCCAAGGGAAGTAGTGGGGGCAAAAGATCTATCTGGCTTCAAGATTAAACTAGATGGGTTTAGGAAGGGATGGTTTGATGAGATAACATGATCTTGGTAACTAATTGACCTTTCACTATCAGTGTTAAATAGGTCAATGGAGGGATGATAGGAGTTACTATAGAGAACTTTCTGGGTGTCTCGCTGGTGAGTCTTGCCCACATGCTCAGGGTTTAGCTGATCGCCATATTTGGGGTCGGGAAGGAATTTTCCTCCAGGGTAGATTGGCAGAGGCCCTGGAGGTTTTTCGCCTTCCTCTGTAGCATGGGGTACAGATCACAGCTGGAGGATTCTCTGCATCTTGGGGTCTTCAAAATATTTGAAGGCTTCAATATCTGAGATATAGGTGAGAGGATTATTCTAGCAGGGGCTGGGTGAGATTCTGTGGCCTGCATTGTGCAGAGGTCAGACTAGATGATCATAATGGTCCCTTCTGACCTTAAAGTCTATGAGTCTATGAGTCTATTATTCAAGATGTGGGTATACCATGGAAGCAATAAGATATTCTCTGTTTTATTGTGTATCCCTTTTTTAATGATTCCCAACATTCTGGTTGCTTTTTTGACTGAGACTGAATATTGAATGGATGTTTTCAGAGAATGATCCACAATGACTGCAAGATCTCCCCATGCTAATTTAGACCCCATTGTTTTATTTGTAAAATTTGTAAAATTTGGATTGTGTTTTCCAATGTGCACTATTTTTCATTTATGAACTGAATTTCATCCGCCATTTTGTTGCCCTGATACTATAATTTCAACTATTTTGCCCAGGACTGAAATTAGATTTACCAGTCTGTAATTGCCAGGACCACCTCTGTAGTTCTTTTTAAAAATTTGCTTCACAGTAGCTATCCTCCAGTCCAGGGGTGGCTAATCGGTGGCTCTTGAGCCACATGTGGCTCTTTGCTCACAGAAATGCAGCTCTCAGGGTTACAGCTCGTTTGGAGCTGCAAGCCCGCTTTGTGCACACGCCCCAGTTCCTGGAGGGAGAAGTGCGTGGCTGTGGCGGTGGCAGCTCCGGTGAGATCCAGGCATTGGGTTAGAATAGGAGGGACCTGGGGGTGCTTGGCTCTGGGGAAGGGGGAGGGCAATGGGTTAGAGTGGGGGGAGCTAGAGGGACCTGGGTCTGGGGGAGGGCATTGGGTTGGAGGGCTGGGTGTGCCTGGCTCTGGAGGAGGCATGTGTGGCTCTTTGCCCTTCTATCCACAGCTCTTTTGGATCTTCATGTCTAACTGGTTGGCCACCCCTGCTCCAGTCATTTGGTACAGAAGCTGATTGAAAGGATAGGTTACAAACCCCAGTTAAGTATCAGAGGGGTAGCCGTGTTAGTCTGAATCTGCAAAAGTGGCGAGGAGTCCTGTGGCACCTTATAGACTAACTGAAGTGTAGGAGCATAAGCTTTCGTGGGCAAAGACCCGCCGTCAGATGCATGTAGTGGCCACTACATGCATCTGACCAGTGGGTCTTTGCCACGAAACTGCTCCTACACTTCAGTTAGTCTATAAGAAACCCCAGTTAGTAGTTCTACAATTTCACATATGAGTTCCTTCACAAGTTTTGGGTGAATGCCATCTGGTCCTGGTGACTTGTTACTGTTTAGTTAATCAATTTGTTCCAAAACCTCCTCTAATGACACTTCAATCTGGGATAGTTCGTCATATTTGTCAATGGCTCTGGTTTGGGAATCTCCCTCACATCGTCAGCCACAACAACTGATGTAAGGAATTCATTTCATTTCTCTACAATGGTCTTATCATGCTTAAATGCTCCTTTAGCATTTCTATTGCCAGTGGTGCCACTGGTTGTTTAGCAGGTGCTAGAATAATAGTATTTATCATTCCAATGCATTTTCTAACACAGGGGTGGGATACCTAATTTAGACAAGAACCTAGTACAATCTGGAATCTGTTTATTACAGCACTGGAATATCGAGATCTTGGTACTCAGAACCAGTGATAGCACAGAAAGCCTCCAGAACATTTTAATTGTCAGTGCAGAAGGTAAAGAGCAGCAGTGGCCATTTCTGTGATAGCGATCAGGCCCCATACATTGACTGTATCAGCTCTAACTATTTCAGATTAAATTTGGTCCAGCCCAAGAGACAACTGCAGAATGTTATGTGCTTACCATTGGCCAGAAACTACAAACCAGAGCTGAAGGCCTTCATTTGATTGGTTTCTCTGGGTATGTCTAGACTACATGCCTCTGCCGACAGAGGCATGTAAATTAGACATACCGACATAGTCAATGAAGCGGGGATTTAAATATCCCCAGCTTCATTAAAATAAAAATGGCTACCGCGTTGTGCTGGCTCAGCTGATTGTCGGCACAACACGGCAGTCAAGACGTGGATCGGTTGACAGGGAAAGCCATTGTCGACTGATCCCTTATGCCTCGTGAAACAAGGTTTACTGGAGCGATTGACAAAGGCTTCCCTTGTCAACCGCGCCACGTCTAGACTGCCGCGCTGTGCCGGATCAGCTGATCATCGGCACAGCGCGGTGACCATTTTTATTTTAATGAAGTGGGGATTATTTAATTCTCCTCTTCTTTGACTATGCTGAGTAAACTATTTTACATGGCTCTGTTGACGGAGCCATGTAGTCTAGACACACCCTAAAGTGCTGTAGGAACATTCATTGTTTTTAAGGAATCCATGGGTCCCACTCCTCTTCAGATGGCAACAGAATCAGGAGACCGAGGTGGGGGGGGGAATGGGCTCTGCAAGGTTTGCCACAGGATTTGATCATCAAGGGATGTATATCAAAACAATTCTTCTGACATCAATGGAGCCACCCTCATTTACACCAGCTGAGGATCTGGCCAACGGTCAGATTATGTCTTGGAAAGGACTGAGGGTCTGGGAAGAATAGTGATCTGTATTTGGGTTCCTAAATAAACTGCTTCATAGGGGACTGGATTTGCTTCCCTCTCCCCAGCACAAAATGAATATGAAAACTACAATCCTACAGGACAGCAATATGGATACTATCAACACTCTTTCAGCTTGGTCCCCTGATGTGGCCATTAGCCTATCTTCACAATTCAACCTAGACAGACTCTCCAGGATGCCACTATCAGGAATAGCACTTAAATAGAATACATACCCCAAAAATGTTAAAAAAGGACATTTATGTTGAGTACTCAAAAGTTAGGAAATGCCAAAATTGAGCCATCCTGTGGAACCAGAATTCTGCCTCCTTTTCTGTGTGCTCCACGATACAGTCTTTAGTGACTTTCATCACACACTGTTCTCCCTCAGGACACTGCCACATTCACGGAATGGGAGCCAAGTGATCATTCTTTTTCAACACTCATGATTCAGTCTCTGCACTGAACACAGGATTATTAATTTCTCCTTGGGAAAATATCGATGGTGCTCTCACTTTCTGAGTAATTAACAAGCATTAATGAATTTATCTTCACAACATTCCTGTGAGGTAAGGGGAATTGAGGCATAGAGATTAAACAAAATTGTTAAAGCGTCCACTAATTTTGGGTGCTCAGCTTGAGATAGGTATAGTTTGATTTTCCCAGTAGCCTCCAGAATCTATGAAATGAAAAGGAATGTGCACAGGGCAAAGTAGTGTTTCAAAAAGTTGCTGCCAAAAACTAAGTAGGCTTAGTTCACCATTCTGTGTCACCCGTTCTGTGCTAGTTCTACTCCATGTTGTCAGGACAGTTATAAAATCAGTATCTTTTTTACAACAATTAAGTTCAGGGACGCATCTCCTTTAAAGTCAGTCTGAGGAGGTCAGAACTAAGGAAGTACTTTTTTTTAAAGGAGGAAGTTGAGGTCAGATGCGCACAATATTTTTTTTCTAAAACTTTACCAATGTCACATTTCACCCTGCTACACAGCAGGTCACAAGTGCTGTATTTTGTTTCCAATTCTGAACACATTGATTATAACTAACCAGAGACTAAAAAGCAATACTGCATGAAATCTAAAAACATTGCAGCTGAACTCTACATCACCAACGCAGGCAAACAGAGCAAAACCACACAGGTTCCAGTACATGGAATAATAGCCCAGGACTGCACTTAACTACAAAAATAGACAATGCAAATGCAACATGAGCAATAAAACTATAAATGCAAAAATAAGAGAAGTTTATAAGTTAAGGCTCCCACAGTAAAATTTACATGACTACAGTTAATTGCACCTATCATGATGCAGCCTGTGAGGCAGCTGTGATCTTGTGAAACCTATTGGACAGTTCGGAGCAGCTGCTCTGGACTCTGTGCTTTGGGGAGCCCACAGGCAGCCTGACAGATTACTGGAGGGGGGTGCTGGAGGCAGCAACAGGGGTTGGGCCCACCTGGGCCCTCACCAGCAGCAGAGGGAGCCATGGAACCCAGCTCCAGCCTGTTCCACACTATCTCCCAGTCAGGCTGCTCCTCGTCACCATGGCAATGGGAGTTGGGGGAGCTCAGTTTCCCACGGCTCCAATTGCCAACACATTGAAGTGGAGCAACCTGGTTGGGAGCTAACTAACTAACAAGGATACCCCTCTGAGATTTTGTAGGGATTCAGTAAACAATGATATAAACACACCTGTAATACCTGGTGCCATTTGTTAGGTGGGGATGAGACCTATCTACACAGGACAGCAGGATGATCTGTTACATTGAAAGTCTTTTACAGCTTAACAGAAGTGGTACAAAAACACCCCGTCAAGGTGATTTAGCTCAATTAGCCACATTTTGTTATTATGGCCAAGCTGGATTGTCTTTAGATTCTTTTATGGGTTTGTGCAGTTGAAATGAAAACAGGAATGCTTTTCTAGCTGCTTGTCATCCTCTCTCACCTCAACAGAGTAATGGATCCCCTGGCAAAACAAGAAGAGCTGTCATGTAGCACTTTAAAGACTAACAAGATGGTTTATTAGGTGATGAGCTTTCATGGGGCAGATCCACTTCTTCAGATTAGTTCCCAGGCGAGAACACAGGCTTCGCTGCCCCCAGTGAAAATTAGGAATTGCTGTGTTACAAGAACACAGCAATGTCTCTCCTTGCTTGCACTTTGTGTGCTTATTTATCCCTGCATGAAGTGGGTGTAAAACACTCGCCAGCCCTTTGACCACATTTTAGACCCATTCGCACCCCACTGCACACAGATTGTGATGTCATAAGCTGTAGGGCCACAGAGACTCAACCCCATGAGTTTGTTTCCGGAAGCTGCCTCATCAGAAAAAGAGCCACATTTGAAACAGGGGCAGATACAGATACAATAAAGGAGTTAAATAAACAGGGTCTGTTCCTCAGCTCTACTCCTGCACCTCTGCACAGCTCCTGTGACACAAAAATGGGATGACGTCATTGGAATGTCTCATGGTGGAGGGCTATATGAAAACACCCCAAACAAGCTGTGTCTGTTGGCTGAATGTGCAGCGCAAGTCCCCCCATTCCTTTTCTACCAAGAAATCCATTGATAGACTCCAAAGCTGAGGGGAGGAAGGGAGGGTAGTGAAGCACCCATAAGGACAGACATCTTGAAGAAACATTATTGCACAAGGTGAGTAACTTCTTCTGCTTCAAGTGGTGTCCCTAGGGGTGCTTCAGTCAGGTGACTAAAGAGCAGTATCCGCGCAAGGCGGTGGTGAGCTCTGGAGCCAGGCCTCAGAGATAGAAAGGACATCCAGGCCCATGGAGGTAGTTGGAACCAGGCCCTGTTTTAATGCATAGTCACTAAAGATGTCTAACAAAGAAACTTTTCTGGCAGAATTCTGTCTTTTATAGGAGAAAAGTCGCACTGCTGAGGACTGTAGAAAAGGAACTGTGTTGTGTGCACAACTAATGGACACAGTTGCATGAAGCAGCGGCTGCACATGCGTGGCGCGGGAAAGGCACTGCTAGGGGAAAAACTTCTAATTACTGGTGCAAGAACACACCAACATCTGAGTGTAGCACCCACAGGGACACCACTCAAAGGAAAACTATAAGCCATGTGATGCCAGAGCCTGATATAGGTTAATGCTACACAAACCTAAAACAAAATACATGGATTCCGTTTTCTACATAGAAAGCTCAAACTTCTCTTGCAGAAAATTTTAGTTTTATGGGGCTGCATTTTCTATAAAAAATATCAAAAGAGGTTGGGAGCCTCTCACAGACAGGCTATTTCCCTCCCTACTCATATCCTGCTTGCTGGACCTAGAACTGCATAGAAGGGCTTTTATGAAGCTGGAAGGGAAAGCAGAGGAAGATGGAATATACTGTGGTGCAAACGTTCCTCCTGTCTTCACTACTAGGTATGCCATGGTCCAGTTCAGTCATCTCTTTTTGGCCCTTAATGTTATTCTAGTGCCAAAGTGACCCAGCTACCTACTTTCACTTTTCACCATGCAGAGCTGGAGATTTTCAAGACATTTTGAAGCCACAGCAAATGGCAAAGGTTACTTTCCTGTCTGGTTTTGATACAAACATATAAACTAGACACATATATGACCCTGAGAACAAACTCTCTCAATTTCCAGGAGGGAGTAGAACACCTGCCAGAACTTTATATTCCTGTTTCTATCTGCACTGCAAGTTCTAGTTTTAATTAAATAATTATAATCATAATTAAATAACACAAAACATAACTATGCATTGTGAACTCACCTTGAGGCTGTTAAAGAGAGTTTCTTTACAAAGAATGTTGAGAATGTTTCTTCATTCTACAGGGCAGGAAAGCTGTTTTCTGCAATCTGTTATGAACAGAACAGTTTCGCTTTTACTTCTGCATTTCCTGTCTCTTTGAAAGCTGTCACTGTTACTTAGAACTAACCCTGCCCCTTTCCCATATAGGGAACAAGAAGAAGAGTGGGAGAGAGAAACTTTCTTAGAGTGGAGTTAATATTTTAATTATGCAGTGGTAGCTGGTGCCCAGAACAACTGGGGGAGCTTGCAGATACCAAGGGACCACTCATCCTCTATAACAGTGATGAGCAACCTGTGACCCAAGAGCTGCATGTGGCCCTTTAGGTTCTATGTGTGGCCCATGAGACATTTTGTTTATCTTTGCCCAAGTGCAGGGTTGCGAGATTCTGCTGGTTTTCATCCAGGTAGTTTTTTTCCCTCACTAGTATTACTAAAGGGACATGCACATAAAGCAAGGTGAAGTAAAGTAAACACAATATTGACTGTGAAGCCGGGCACTCCCTCTGCCTCCAATCAAAGTGCTGCTACAGTTCAATTGGTGACACCAACAAATTCTAGGTACACAAGCACAGTGAGCAAAACTGCCCTATCCCGGAAGACTATCTTGGCACAACAATCTTGCAGCCCACTGAGATGAAGAAGGGCCACTCATGCAGCTCACTCACTATCCTAGATTGCCCCTCACTGCTCTATAAACATCCGCCATCCTCACTGGTCATTTTATAAAGTGAAAAACCAGAAGACACTCTGTCAGGGGGTGTTCAAGGAATAATGTTGGGTGGTAGTGGAGGTTAGTACAGAAGAGGTAATAGAAAGGAATTTGCTCTTCCATCCTGCTCTCTTCAGAATGAAAAATTGAGACAATTCACAACAAAGGGCTGAAAGGGAGGAAGAAAGTATAGAGTTGCTTAACTCTCTTCAATGTGTTAGGAGTCCAGACTTGTCTGCACTTAAAATGCTACAACAGCACTGCTGTACCACTGCAGTGCTTCAGGTTAGACACCAGCTATGCCAATGGGAAGGATTCTCCCATCGGCCTAGATCATCCACCGCCCTGAAAAGCAGTAGCTCAGATGGCAGAAATGCTATCTACTTACAGACTTAATTCAGTTTAACTGCACTGCTCAGGGGTCTGGATTTTTCATGCCCCTGACCAATGTAGTCAAACTGACCTAATTTTCTCTGTAGTGTAGACCAGGACTAAATAAAACATTGATGGTTCATGGGCTTTTCTGTAACAATATCCCAGGCACTGCCAATGGTTTCCTGGCAAGCAAAACTGAAATCTGGCTATGGGACGATATGTGCAAATGTGTGAAAGAAAGAAAAGAGGTCAAAGCAAACATCAACTCTTGAAAATTCCTCCAGAAAAAGCAGTAGAAAAAATGTACAAAGGAGAAGGCTAATGCAGTATAGAGCAGCACAAGCAGATTGAAGATGCCAACCAAGAAATTAAACACCTGCACAGACTCTCCTGCTGAAGCTGGCCTAGTTTTTATGAAATACTCAAATAGGTCACTGGGCTAGTGGGAGAAAGACAGAGAGAAACTGAGAACACAACTACAGTCTGTTGACTTCAGCACTGACCTGGTGGGGGTGACTTGAGGTTCCAGGCCCTGCTCTAGTAGCTCTGCTGGAGGAGAGGAATCTAGATTCAAATGCCTACTCCAGATCAGACATAGAGGGTTTTAAAATAGGGTTGTGAGCAACTAGTTTCTCGACTAGTCGCCTCCCCCCACTCTTGCTGCCTCTAGCAGAGGCAGCAAGGGGGGCAGCAGGAGCCGGTGCTGGGGGGAGCCGGCTTAAAAGCTGGTTCCCCCCAGCACCGTCTCCACAGGGGCCAAGGGAGTAGCGGGGACCAGCTGATTCCTGATTCGTGCCTAGTCCCAGACACTGCAACTCTGCTTTTTAAATGTATTAGAAGCCTGCGGGCTCTTAATATATTTAAAAAATCAGAAGCTCAGCAGGTGGGACCCAGTGCCAGCAGGCAATCAGCTTTTCTGGCTCATGCTGGGTCCCCTCTGCTGTGCTTCAGCCTTTTAAATGTATTAAGAGCCTGCCAGCTCTTTTAAGTGTATTTAAAAGGCAGAGCCTCAGCCAGGTTAGTTGCCAGGGCTGGGAGCTAACCCTACTGTAGCTTCCCTGCTTACCAACTAATCAACTAATCAGTAGAAAATCCATTGACTAGTCAATTAGTTGATTACACTATATTTAATATCCCTAATTTAAAACCCAGGTGTCTTTCATCACAATTTTTCCCCATCATCTTGTGAGAAAGGATTGACTTGGCTTTGTGACCTTACTCTGTAAGGGTATGTCTACACTTGCCCCCTAGTTCGGACTAGAGAGGCAAATGAAGCATACCAAAGTTGCTAATGAAGCGCAGGATTTAAATATGCCGTGCTTGATTAGCATATTCGCGGCCGGTCACCATTTTAAAATGCCAGTCGCCCGATTTAACTTGCCGAGTGTAGATGCGGTAGTCCGATCCAAAATCCTTCCCTCGAATTAACTGTTACTCCTCGTGTATGAACAATTGTATCCCTTTTCCCATGTGTGAAATAATTATGTAGTTCCTGGGGATGGGGGAGACAGTGAGTTTGGAATGTGATTGTTTGAAGAGTTAACAACTTGGAGGCCCAGAAGCTTTAGAGCCAGGCAGTGGAAGGGGGAAGGAGGCTCAAAGGCATCAAGGTACCATAAATTGGGCCCAATACAAAGCAGACTGATGGAGAGCACTTGGATGGCTTTGGAGTGTTAGGAAGCAAGTGCTCTTTTACAAACAAGACAGCCTTGAAATAACACTGGGAAGGAGGCACCAACATACTGATGTCAGATAGCAAAGAAGAATGACTTCCAGATAAACAGATGTTAAAATGGTGATTGATTAAAAGCTGATGAAGCAAAATGCATAGACCTGAATGGGAGAAAAGTCCTATAAAAGATGGAGCATCTGTATTGATCTCCAGGTATCATCTTGTGAACATCAGAGCATCAGTCCAGACCAAGAGAAGCCCCTGCTCCTCCCCCTCACATTTAACTTGCCTGGCCAGTAAGTTAATGTGAGCAACAAACTGGTAACTTTAAGCAATTACAAGACTCTGTGGCTATGTCTACACTACAGGGTTTTTGCGCAAAAACCCGCGGCGCGTCCACACCTCAAG
The DNA here is from genome assembly GCA_019425775.1 of Rafetus swinhoei. Taxonomy (NCBI): domain Eukaryota; kingdom Metazoa; phylum Chordata; order Testudines; family Trionychidae; genus Rafetus; species Rafetus swinhoei. The sequence goes on along the minus strand of CM033446.1, from coordinate 14,859,406 downwards.
AGTGTTATTGCACAAGAAAATTTACAGTAGAACGGCAGAACAGAGGGCTTTTTGTGGTGCAGGTATACCTCTTTCTATGAGGATTAACTCTTTTTTGTACAAGAGTTCTTGCTCAAAAAGGTGTGTGTGGATACTCAACAGGAGTTTCTTGCGCAAAAAGAACCTATCACAAAAAGCACAGGTGCTCTGATGGCTATTCTGTGAATGGCAATCAGAACTTTCTTGCACAAGAGCGTCCATGCAGTGTGGATGCTCTCTTGTGCAAAAGCACATCACTTTTGTGATGCGCTTTTGAGATGTGGACGTGCTTTTACACAAGAAGTTTTTGCGGAAGGTCTTTTCCGCAAAAAGCTTCTTGCAGAAAAACCCTGCAGTGTAGATGTGACGACGCGTTGGGGTCCCCTGACTCCTGCACCCCCATAATGGCACGAACAGACTCCACCAGCCCGTAGAATGGAGGGAGTTTATTCCTTCTCCAGGATACAGCACAGCACAGCACAGCACCGATGTAATCTGGTTACAGGGCAGGTCTAGGATGCCTCAGCCCCCTTGAGATGGGGAGACTGGGCCCAAATCCCAGCCCCTGGCTTAGGCTGGTTCCTCCATGATCCCAGACAGAAACTAAACTCTTCCAGCCCTGCCCCAGCCAGGCATTCCCCTTCCTTTGTCTCTCTCCCTGGGGGTAGCTGGTCAGACAGGTTGAGAGACCCTCTTTGCATAATGACTCATCCTTCTGGGCTGTGGTACCGATGGCAGCCATTGGGGATTACCACAGAGCCAGCATAGGAACTAGCCAGATACCCCCACTACGTCACAGTAGATAAAACCTGTGTGTTTGTGTTTGTGTTTGTCTTTATAAAGCAGATGCTAACTGTTTTTCTACAGTATTCTCAATAAAAGCAGTGTACTGCATTTTCCCCTGAAAAAGATCCCGTGTGCTTCTTAAAGGCATAACAAAATTCCCAGTCCCCATCTCCAACTGAGTGTCAAAGGTAATTTGCCGCTTTTTGAAGAGACTCACATTTCTTTGGCTTCATTTCCAGAATGGCAACCCTTCATTTTACCATACCCCATTGAGAAAAGTATCATGGGATGATGCCTGTCAGACACAAATTAAGTCTACTGAGATATTTAGAATTCTCAACTACCTTGGGACTTGATGCTGTATTTGTTTAAAATGACAATGAATGTAAAATAACCTTTAAAATAATTTAAGTATGTAAATTGGGACATTATCAAACGGGGCATTATGATGTTCCGATTTTTCTTGGAAAATGCATTGTGTGTGTTATTTTCTTTATTGACAAGTTTTCACTTTTCTCCCCTGAATTCAGAGTGGTTCAGATACAGTGTTCTTCTTTGAGCCCACACTTATCTAAAACCTCAAAGATATGTACCTTCCAGGATGGACCCACAGTGTTAACTACCAACATGGTAAGCCAGTGTTTCTCAAACTTTTGTGCTGGTGACTCCTATTACATAGCAAGCCTCTGAGTGCAAGTCACCCCTTATAAATTACAAACACATATGTTTATATATTTAACAGCATTATAAATGTTGGCAGCAAAGCAATGTTTGGCATGATAACTGACAGCTCATGACCCTCAATGTAATAACCTCACAACCTTCTGAGGAGTCCAAACCCCCACTTTGAGAACACTTGTGTGAAGTGCTAATGACACACTTGTTTTCAGTGTCTTTATACACCTCAAAGAAGCTGGCCGCACACTCTGGCAGGCTAGGTACCTGTTTGTGGCTACTTAACTGAGTGTAGTTCACATTTTTGGATGTTTTAATCCCTAAGGGTATGTCTACACTACAGCGTTAATTCGAAATATCTTATTTCTAAATAGTTAATTCAAAATAAGCTATTTCGAAATAACGCATCTACACATAAAATGCAATTTTATGTGTCTACACTGCCCCTTCTTGTGCAAGAAAAACCCTCTTGCGCAATGCCGTTCTTCCTCTCAAGTAATAGGTGTAACGGCATTGCGCAAGAGGGTTTTTCTTGCGCAAGTGTAGACAGCTCCGTCTTGCGCAAGAGCCTCTCCCGCAAAAATGGTGGCTCATTAGTTATGCAAATGAGGCTCGGCGATATTCAATGCTTAGCCTCATTTGCATATTACTCGCACAAGAAGACGCGAGTGTAGACATAGCCCAAGGGTGCTAGGCCAAAGCCACCATCCACCATGGACAGCCAGCCCCCTGCAGCTAACCTACCCCTATGCATCACACCTGATGGTGAGTCTGAGGAGGAGGATGCAACTGTGGTGTATCCGGGAAGGGAGACAAGATCTCAGGATCGATCAGCTGAACCAAAAGAGAGCTCTGGCTCTGCCACCCTAAACCCCATGGCGGAAGTCTTTAGGCCCATTTCTGACACCCCTTTGCTGTTGGTGGGACCCCTGTGTGAGAACACACACAGGTTACTGGACAGTGGAGACATACAGGGGGAGGATGTCCAGGGCACCCTGGACCCTCCACTGTTAGAACTAGAAATGCAGGGGCCTATGCCAATAGCCGAGGGGCCCTCAGGGGAAACCTCTCCATCCGCCACTCAAGAGGATGTTCCCCCCATCACGGGAACAGAGATTCTCAATAGATGAGACAGGGTAATAAGACCAGTAAAACGGTTAACTTATGATGCACCTGGGGTGACTAGTGAGGAGCCCATACATTTAGCACACAGGCTTGTACAAACTAAAGTGGGCTTCCTGAGGCCCTTTGGGGGGAACCAGTGAGTGGGTATAGTAGGGAGTATGATTTGTTGGGATGACAAATTCTTGGCTGGGGGGAGGATGTAAGCAGGGTCAGGATAAGCTCTACCCTGACTTCTGGTGGTGAATTGTGGCGAGTGGTGCAAAAAGACTTCAGGGGCTAATCGCATTTGCATAGGCACACCCACCCCGCCTAGTATGTGCTCGCAGCAGCCCAAATGGTCACTTTGGCCACTGTGGGATCCCCAGTCTCTCTGTTATTGAGGCAGGGGGGATAAAGTGTTGTTACCCTGATTATGTGAATCAAGGACAGTGGAATTCTGTAACTGTTTATGACAGAGGGATTCGCCATAAACTAAGTAGCACTTGCTAGACAAGGGGCATGGGTCCCAAACCCAGCCAAGCTGGGAAAGGTCTTTGTACTTTGTGGTGGGTCCTGTCTGAAGGCCTGAACAACACCTGCTGCACTTTCTCCACTGTGGAATATCAGAGTTAATTTGGATTCTATTAGGAGTCTAGTTGCAAGCTACTGAGCTGATGCCACTGTGGGCCAATGGTGCATTAGCACTGAGGCTCCTCTACTATATGCTGAAATCACTGTGGGCCAAGGGGAGCCTGGTGCTGTACTACTGAAGAGCTGAGCTCTACTATGAGCTGAAATCACTGTGGCTACGTCTAGACTGGCATGATTTTCCACAAATGCTTTTAATGGAAAAGTTTTCCGTTAAAAGCATTTGCGGAAAAGAGCGTCTAGATTACACGGATGCTTTCCGCAAAGCACTTTTTGCGGAAAAGCATCCGTGCCAATCTAGACGCGCTTTTGCACAAAAAAGCCCTGATGGCCATTTTCACGATCGGGCCTTTTTTGCACAAAACAATACCGCGCTGTCTACACTGGCCCTTTTGCGCAAAAGCTTTTGCGCAAAAGGACTTTTGCCCGAACGGGAGCAGCATAGTATTTCTGCAAGAACACTGACAATCTTACATGAGCTCGTCAGTGTTCTTGCGGAAATTCAAGCGGCCAGTGTAGACAGCTGGCAAGTTTTTCCGGAAAAGCGGCTGATTTTCCGGAAAAACTGGCCAGTCTAGACACAGCCTGTTGCTGTGGGGAGCCTGACGCTATACTGCTGAGCTACTAGCAGAGCGGCTGGTGGGCCATCGGCTGACCATGTAAGGCGTATCAACCCGCCGCTTCCCTCCATTTCACCCAGGTTGGGATGGTAAAACCCTGCCAGGTGAACTTTTGAACCCTGAGGCAGTGCTGACCCAGGGCAGAGACTTTTGGGGTGTCGGACTTTGGGTGATTTTTGGGTTGCTGGACTCAAGAGACTCTTGAGGTGTTGAACTTTTGGGGACTTTGGGTGATTCGTGGCTAGGGGGGTGGGTCTTTGCTCATGTTTGGTCTATGAATCCGAGTTGTGGTGTTTTCCCAATTTAATACTGTTGCCGGTTACCTCATGTTATTAAAGACTTGCTGCTATACTGAGGCTCTATGCTTGCGAGAGGGGAAGAATTGCCTCTCTGAGGCACCCAGGGGTGTATGTAAGATTTCCCAGGTCACTGGGTCGGGGCTCGAGCCGGTGTTGTATTACCTTGTTGGGAGGAGACCCCTAGATGCTGAACCCAGCCCTTGCTGCTATTAATTCGGCCTGGCAGAAGGGTTACATTTAAATCCCCTTAGTCCGAACTAACTGCCTGCGGCTACACGCGGCAGTCAAACGTTAACTCGAACTAAGTCCTTAGTTCGAGTTAACTGTTACACCTCATTCCAGGACTTAGTTCAAATTACCGTTTAACTGCCGTGTGTAGCCACGGGCAGTTAGTCCGGACTAGTGGCATTTAAAAATGGCAGCTGGACGGGACCATGCAAATAAAGCCTGGGATATTAAAATCCAGGTTTTCATTTGCAAGTTCGAATGCCTACATTAGCCTCCCTAGTTCGAACTAGGGGGCTAGTGTAGACATACCCTCAGAGACAAGTAAACAAGCCCCCCCATTAGCTGCCCTAATGGTCATTTTTTTTCCTGCACAAGGTTTTGACCATAATGGATAAGAAACTGGAACCCACAGAAAGGGGTCTGAGAAGCATCCCTGAGAACTCCCCTAGCCTTGGCAAATGAGAGCATCTTTGTGCACAAGAACAGTACAGATTATGGCAAGACTCACCATGAAGCATTAGTTCTTGATTCATGATCTTATTGACACAGGTGAGAGTAAAGGGTGTTAAGAGCTAGGTGCTCTCTTGTGATGGACTGGGCCAGGTCTAGGTACAGCTAAGGGCATCTGATCAGGGCGAATTGCTCAAAACTCAGGGCTCCTTACAGCCCCAGACCGGGGACCTTCCCAAATAGGCCACAAACCAGTCACATCGAGCGCTCCAGCTGCCTATCCAGCCAGCCTGAAGCCTCACAAGCAAAACCCCTCTGACACCCCAGCTCTTCCTGTGCCTCAATCAGCCCTGGGCCTAACATGCAGGTGAGGGGTTTTAGAAACCAATCTCACCTACCCCGAACGGGTTCTTCTGATCCCAAGAAACCAGCCACAGTTCCCACAGTGTGCCAGAGTCAATTTACACTCTGGATCTTATCCACAAGACTACGCTGAGCCAATCTTTTAGAGTCTAAAATCTAAAGGTTTATTAATAAATGAAAGAAAAGCATGAGAGTAATGTTGTTAAGGAGAATACATTGCATGCATCAAATCACCCAGTTCTCGATACAGGCTCCTAGCAGAGATGTTATAAACTGCTATCTTAAAAGTCTCTGGTGTACATCCCACGTCTGGATGGGATCTTTCTGTTCTTTCTGGCATCTGGGATCAGGAGCTAAACTGAAGACAAGATGGAGATTGCCACATGGTACTTATATACCTCTCCTGGCATCTTCCTGGCCTGAGCAGGTCACACAGTTAACTGACCTATCTCTGCTTCACATGCTGGCAGCCATTATGCCCTGGCTGGTTTGCAGGTCCCCAGACACATTCCTGAGGTGTGTATTGGCACCTAGAGATTCATTGTCCCTGGAGCCTTGCTAATTAGCACAGTCACTAGCTGAACAGTGTTTGCCCGTTGCTCTGCCTCAGACAGAGAATTTTCCAGCATCAACACCGAGTACATATCTATAACTCCATACACAGATATTATACAAGTACATGAATAGCATAAACATAACAAGTAGAACATAAGCTTTCATTTGACACCTCACATGGCCCCCTTTGTACCGACTTTTGGGGCAAACACCCCCTTCCATGGGTGCAGCAGTGATCTTGCTTCTCCCTTTAAAATCCAGTAACATGACAGCTCTGGCAAAAGCTGGCTGGTGGGTGCTCTTCAAAGCCAACCAGGGCATGGCTTATGATACACTCTTCCAGCTAGGTGCAGGATAGTGCTGGTGACAAGGCAAACTCAGGTCACCGAGGGAGCAGTCAGATTAAAGGGGCCATTTGGAAATATGATGTAGAGGAGTTGTGTGCCAGGCAGTGCACATGCTGTCCCTAGCATGTGCTGTTTTCAGTAGGCTCTGGGAAAAAAACAGGGGGTCTCTCACACTGCTGCCAGTTTTCCTGAACAATGCCCTCATACAGATGGCCCACAGCTCCCTTGTGGCAGTGCCAATAAGGTCACTCAGCTCCAGGGCCTCACACTATATTCTCCCTACCCCCACCTCCATTGTATGTCTACACTACAAGTTTTCTTGGCAAAAAATAGGATAATGAGGGATTCATTGCATATTCTGTTTGCTAGGGGGTTTTGAGCAAAAACAAGCAGTGTGGACATCTTCTTTTTGCACAAACCCCCCTTTTCCTGCAAGATTGGTATACCTTCATTTTGGTGGCATATAGATCTTGTGAGAAAAGGGGATTTTGAGCAAAAAGAAAACATCCACACTGCTTGTTTTTGCACAAAAACCCTAGCGAAAAAATGGATTGGCAGAAACTATGCAAATGATATCATGACTTGTGCAAATGAGTCCTTCATTAGCATATTTTTTGCAGAGAAAACTCATAGGCTACGTCTAGACTGGCATGATATTCCGCAAATGCTTTTAACGGAAAAGCTTTTCCGTTAAAAGCATTTGCGAAAAGAGCGTCTAGATTGGCACAGATGCTTTTGCGCAAAGCGCTTTTGCGCAAAAGCATCCCTGGCCAATCTAGACGCGCTTATGCAAAAAGCCCTGATCACCATTTTCACGATCGGGGCTTTTTTGCGCAAAACAACTCTGAGCTGTCTACACTGGCCCTTTGCGCAAAAGGACTTTTGCCTGAACGGGAGCAGAATAGTATTTCCGCAAGAAGCACTGATTTCAGACAGTAGGAAGTCAGTGCTTTTGCGGAAATTCAAGCGGCCAGTGTAGACAGCTGGCAAGTTTTTCCGCAAAAGCGGCCGCTTTTCCAGAAAAACTGGCCAGTCTAGACACAGCCTACGAGTCTATGAGATTCTGGGAATGATTACAGCTGGTTTATCTCCTTCATGAATGTATGCCTATGCTTTAGCGTTATCAATTGACCGATGCCTGAATTCACACCTCCTTGTTAACCATTCTGACCATCTGGTGCTGGTGTTTTCTCTCTCTTGTCTCCCTGCTTTCCTCATTTACACAAAGGACAGTTCAGAGAAAACAATTTCTCTTACAAAGGAACAGGCAGGATTTCTTAAGAGACTTAGGTCATGTCTTCAAAGCAGGACTAAACTCAAAATAAATTATGCAACTTAAGCAATGCTAATTTTTGTGCTGTCTACACAGCAGTTATTTTAAGATAAAGCACTCTTCTCCCAGCTTTCCTTATTCGTACAATGAGGGTTACGGGAGTTGGAGTAAGAAGTCCTCCAGCTCGACATTATTTCAATATTATGTCAAAATAATTGCTTATGTGTGGATGCAGACTGATGTTATTCCAAAATAATGCTGCTTGTAGACACATTCTCACAAAGTTAAAATAAAAGCTATTCTATAAACAATTTCTTACTAACTTATAATACCTAATACAAAATATATTTTGATTCCTATCAGCTGTTATAAAGCAAAGCCAATGGAAAAAAAATCTATAAAACTACCTAAAACAGAGCCTATGTTACTACAACTGTGTGTTAGGCTTACACCTGCAGCCCCCTGCCCTGACTCATGCACCTCCCCTTGTTCCCAGCCCCTGCCTTGACTCCTGCATTCCCACATTCCCTGCCCTGAGCCTTCCTCCCCACCCCAGCCACACTCCCAGCCCCATGTGCTGACTCCTGCACCTTCCACACTCCAACTCTTTGCCCTAAAATCCCCCCCATTCCACCCCACACTTAAATTTCTTATAGGTATCGTCACACAACCCCGCCCCCCTTCGTTCCTGAGCTCCCCCTCAAAGGAGGCACATTGTGATAGGACAGTATCTGTAAGAAATTTAAGTTGCTTTCACCCCTGTTTTACTGGACTCCAGCAAAACTGACACCCATCCGATGCAGTGGTTTGCAAACCTTTGGAAGTTCACAAAATGTTACTGGGGGTTCTTGGAAAAAAATTCCATAATGGCAGAAGAAAAACTGTTTGTATGCCAAGCTGGAACTAAGGCCACTGTAGCACAGGAAATGTCCCTCAGTTAGTTGCTACTCAGTCATTCTCTGTACCAGGCTGTTTGCTCCAGTGAGACATGAGAGAAACTTTTCATTTACTAATTTGTTTGTTTGTTAGCAAATGGAGAAGATGCTGAAAATGGAATGTGTAAAGACACAAGAAAATGAACATTCAACATCAGTTCATGTTTCACCAAGTCTATTGTGGGGAAAATCTAATTCAAGTGATTACGATATTCCTGGAAAGTCATTTATGTAGAAAAGAAAACATTATGATTATATAAAACATGACTTTACATGCACTGATGCTCAAGAGTGTCAAGTGAAATCTTGGAAGAGATTTGCTGTTTTCATTATATAATAATGTAAATAATGTAATGATAAATAATAATGTAATAACTTCATTGTGTAATAAGTATCATAAAACACATTTATATTTCCAAGATCACTGCTTCTATACTTTATGCTCAGGCAAGGGAGAAAATCCTTGGAAATATTCATTTTCAGGAGTGGTTCACAAACTATGTCATTTTTCTGAATTGGGTTCATGGGCTAAAGTTTGGGAACTACTGATTGAGCGAAAACAAATGTTGTAGACAGACCCAGAATGCTGCCTTAATGGCTCGGGAATTGAGTGAAATTGGAGGGGGTAGCAGGGGAAGAAATGTACAAGGAATGACTGAGCTATTGGAAGAGGATCCACTGGATCCATGGACGTTTCTTGGGTCACCCCGATGCATTGCGCCCCCTTGCTTCCTTCTGCTCCCCACCAACCCTCAACAATGTAAACCAACTCCCTGCTCCAACCCCCCCCTGCAAATCAACTCTCCCTCCCAACCCTGCAACCCAACTCCCCCCTCCAAATCCCCTAACCCTGCAACCAAACCCCCTCCAAGCATGGAGAAAATCAAGCTGAGTTTCTTGCCCTCAGACAGGAGGGTTGAGCCTGACAATCTCTACCCAACCCCCTATTTCAGATGCTGAGATATGCTGCTGGAGTCCCTGGGGATAGTGGGACCCCTCTTAAGTTAACTAGGTCCTCAGCTTCCTTGGCTGCTGACCCAATTAGTGGCAGGGCAGCCAGGTCAGAGCCATGTTGGAGCAGTGGCTCCCACTCAGTCCTCCTCTGAGCAATCCTTTATGTTGAAATCCGGTCTTATCACTCTCACTGCATCCATCTGTGCCTGCATTTCTGGAGTTAGACAGCTATACTTGATTCTGTGAGGAAAACAAGGCAAGAAAAGGACATTAGTTCTCTCTGCAGTCAGGATGTCTGAACCCACAGTCCCTGCTAGTGCCCTGCCCACCACGGGGTTCTCTTCCAGCTGCCTGTCAGAGCCTGTCAAAGCCCACAGGCTCCATGTCACTGTCACTGTCACTGTCCTGCCTGCTAAGCTCTCTGTCAGCAGGGGCCTTTCCCTTGGGGGAGGGGAAGAGAAGGGCTGGAGTATAGTCTGTAGCCTGGCCTGCTCCCCACACCCAGTGCACACTGTGAGCTCTGGGCAGGACAACGTCCTCTCTGCACGTAAGGGGCTGGATCATGCAGCCCTTGCTCAGGGCAGTGGACACTTACTGACACACACAGCCCCAGTGTTTGCTGTGGGGTAGCCAGTGCTCACAGGGAGCAGGGACTGCAAACCCAGCTCACAGACTCTCTCCATGGAAGCAGCAAGAGCTCGCCTCTCAGTGCTCCCTGGGCCCCTCATGCACCCCCGCCCCCCCCCCGCCCCCAAGCTTCAGTAACACAGAAATAATTAAAGGGGTGAGTTTTAGCAGCTGTTATGGGGCTGCAGACTTGGCCTGGCACTGCTGAAATGCAGGAGGAGCTCAAATGCTACCCTGGTTGCAGGAAGACAGTCACATGTCACTTCCTCTTGTATTTACTTTTGCAGGCAGTTCAAAAGAGTGGGATTGGTCTGTCTGCAGTCAGTGGGGGAGCAGGAGTCAGTGCTCAGCTCAGAGCCTGGTACTTGTGACACCAGGAAATAAAGTGTCTGCTCTGGCCTAGGCCGTAGGTCTCAGCTAAGAACTGACAAACTCATAGCTGGAAGCCAGACCATCTGACTTGCATCTGTACTAATACAGAGAAAAACAGATGTTAAATGTGCTTAGCGTGTAAACTTCATGAATAACTGGTGGGGTGTTGCATGCATTGTTTTCACATGTCTACACCCTGTTATATCGTAATAGCAAACATTCACATTGTAAATTCCCCTGTAATGATGTAACTCATCAAACAAAAAATAAGCCTTATGTAACGCAAGCAAAGAATTCTAGCAGAAAGGTGTTAAGTCCCATGCATTCAAAGCAAGTGCTCATTGTCTGTGAGCCCGGGTCTACAGCAGAACTTTTTTTTTAAATAATCTCCCAAGGTCGAATTTATAAGCAGTGAATCTTCAGTATCAAGCCCGTTATCTCAAAATAACAAGCCATGGAACTCGAACTCTGTACTCCTACTTTTCATCAGGAATAACACTAATTCTGAAATAATCATGGTGTGGATGCACCGGAGCCATTAATTCAACTTAGTGGCCTCTGGGAGGCCTCCCACAGCTACCCAGAACGCTTCCTGGGACTCTAAGTCTGAGGCAGCGCATCTCCATTAAGGGAGCCTACCTCAGAGTAATTTTGATGCTTCCCTGTAGTGAGGACACGCTAGTTCAGATTTGTTAAATAGGAAGTTCTTAAGTCAAATTTAGTAATTTTGAAAGTTTCCTAGTATATACCTGGCCTAAGTTCATTCCTCTCTTCCCACCATGAAGAAGTAACCCATGTCTTGTCAGCTTGGATTCTGTGAGGAGACGTTATGAGCAGCAATGATGGCTCTTCAGTGTGAGGGTATGTTTACACTAGCCACCCTAGTTCAAACTAGGGTGGCTAATGTAGTCATTCGAACTTGCAAATGAAGCCCGGGATTAAAATATCCCGGGCTTTATTTGCAAGTTCCCGGGCGCCGCCATTTTTAAATGCCCGGTAGTTTGAACTCCCTGCCCGTGGCTACATGCGGCATGGGCTAGGTAGTTCGAGCTAAAGCTCCTAATTTGAACTACCGTTACTCCTCATTGCAGGAGGACTAATGGTAGTTTGAATTAGGGGCTTTAATTCAAGCCCCTGTATTCAAGCCGCGTGCCGCATGTAGCCACGGGCAGGGAGTCCGAACTACCGGGCATTTAAAAATGGCGGCGCCTGGGAACATGCAAATAAAGCCCGGGATATTTTAATCTCAGGCTTCATTTGCAAGTTCGAATGACTACATTAGCCACCCTAGTTCGAACTAGGGTGGCAGTGTAGACAAACCCTGAGTGTTCCACTCAGGTGTTGGTATGCCCTCACACCGGCAATCAGAGGTTTTTGCCCTAGCAGTGCCTCTTCTGCACCATGCATGCACAGCTGCAGCCTTGTGCTGCTGTGTCCATTGGCTGCACACATGGCATGGACCCCTCCATTCCTTTTCTATCAAGGAATCAGTTATGGGACTCCAAAGTAGAGGGGAGGAAGGAAGGCTAGTGGAGCACCCATAGGGACACACATCTTGAAGACCCATCATTACTGCACAAGGTGAGTAACTTCTCCTTTGAGTGGTATCCTTGTGGGTGCTCCACTCAGGTGACTGTAGAACAGTATCCATGTGAGGCACAGTGGTCTTTGGAGTCACAATTGCAAAATGGCCAAGATGGCTAGGCCTACTGAAATAGCTGGAACTAGTCCCTGTTGTAACTCATAGTGCTGGGCAAACATACAATGAGAGGACCAGGTTGCCACTCTGCAAATGTCAACTAAAGGAATGTTATGGAGGAACTCCACAGAGGCTGCCATCACTTGGGCTGAATGTGCTGTGACCCACCGAGGAGGCTGTTTGTTGCAAAGATCATAACAAATATGGATACAGTATGCTATCTTCTTGGAGATTTGTTGCACAGACACAGGTGTTCCTTTGGAGTGGTCAGCAATAGAAAGAAGGAGCCTGGAAGATTTGTGGAAAGGTTTCATCCTATCGAGGTAGAATGCCACTGCATACTTTATATCCAACATATGGAGAATAGCTTCCCTGGTCTATTTATGAGTTTTAGGGGAAAATGTAAGTAATAAATGTATTCATTGATATGGAAGGAAGAGAGAACTTTGGGTAAAAATTTAGGATGTGGATGTAGCGTGATCTTGTCTTTAGAAAAGTTGGTATAAGGTGGATCTGACATCAGTGCTGTGATTTTGCCTACTTGTCTAACCAAGGTGATCACAACTAGGAAGGACACCTTCATAAACACATTGATAGAGAAACATGTAGATAGAGGTGTAAATGGAGGTCTTGTCAATGTATTGAGTGTGAAGGCTAAGTTCTAAGTCCTATGGTGGCATGAGCTCATGTACATTGGGATGAATCTTCTGTAGCCTGGAAAGAAAATCTTTGGTGACAGAGTCAACAAAGATGGAGGTGTAGTCCACGAGATCATAGAAGAGGCAATAGCTGCTAAATGGACCTTCAGGGAGCTGACAGAGAACTCAGAACCTTTTAAGTCCATTAGATAGTCAAGGATATTGAATAAGGGGGCAGTGATAGGGTGCAATTGCCTTCAATGACACCAGACTTGAAACCGACACTATTTGTTTTGATAAGCATAATGCATGGAAGGATGACGGCTATTCAAAAAGACCCTTTTTCATGATGTCAGAACAGGTGTATTCATCATGTTGGAACCAACAAGGAGCCATGCCGTGAGTCAAAGTCTCTTCATGTTAGTATTCATGCTTAATGTTGAGAGAGAAGATTGGGAATGGCTGGAAGAGGGATTAGGTTGGCAGTTGACAGGTAATGGAGGTATAGATATCATGGCTGTCTGGGAAGAATGGGGCAATTAAGATGACTGCTGCCTGGTCTGTATGTATCTTGTGAAGTACTCTGGGATCTAGGGGCATCGTCAGGAAGGCATACAGAAGTGGTGCTGCCCAAGGTAGGAGAAAGACATCCCCTAAAGACTCCTTGTCTGGGCCTGCCCTAAATGGGCATTTGCAATTAGTTCTGCTTGCAAAGAGATCTGTCATTAGGAAACCCCACTTATAAAATATGTGGTGAAGGACAGACATATTGAGTTCCCATTTGTGTTGTTCAGAGAAGTGATGACTCAGGGTATTGGCCATGATGTTCTGATTGTTTCGGTGAACAGCAACCATTAACGTGCCCTGCCTGCTGATTGATATTAAACATGCATGGTGTATTGTCCATGAGAATGTGGATTTTTTTTTTCAGATGATAGGAAGAAAGTACAGGCAGGCATTGCAGACCACCCTTAGTTCAAGAAAGCTGATGTGAAGACATGTTTCTCTGGATGACCATTTGCCATGATGCGTGAGATGTCAGAGACATGCGCCCCAGCCCATAAGAGAAGCATTGGCACTGATTATGTATGCTGGACTGCGTTGTTGAAAGGAACTCCTTTTAGGAGACTGAGAGGCTACCTACCTCCAGTGGAGGGAAGTAAGTGCTGGGGGTGGAAGGGAGCACCACTCATTTGTTCACTGTGTGTTGAGTACTAATATACATGGTTGTCTACCAACTCTGAAGACAATGCATGTGCAGCCTTGTGAACTGGACCACATAAGTGGTGGCTTCCATGTGTCCTAAAATTTGTAGACACGTGTGTATGGTTGTAAACTGACTGTGAATGACTGAGTTGATCAGGTCGGAGAGTTTCATGAATTGATGACAAGGAAGGATGGCTCTAGCATGGGTGGAATCTAATAGAGCTCCTATAAATTCTATGGATTGTGTGGGCTCCAAGGTGGACTTCTGGAAATTTATTAACAGACCAAGATGGGTGAACAGGTCTAAAGTAGTGTCAATCATGGATAACATCTGTTGACGGGAAATGCCCCTTGATCAGGCAATCATCTAGGTATGGAGAAATAATCAAACCTTGGCATCTGAGATAAGCGTTGATGACTGTTAGAATCTTGGAAAAGACACGAGGTACAGTGGAGGGATGGAAAGGCAAAATGTGATACTGATCATGATTGCCCACCACCATAAACCTCAGTGCTCTTCTGTAAAAAGGGTGAATTGTTATATGGCAATAGACATCTTGAAGATCAAGGGCTGGGAACCAGCCACCCTCATCCAGTGCTGGTATAATAGTTCTGAATGTGACCATCTTGAATTTCTGGTTGCAAATAAACTTTAGTTTTCTGAGTTCCAGGATAGGCCCCGAGACTCATGATTTCTTTTGTGTGAGGAAGTATTTTGAATAAGATTTGAGTGCAGGAGAGAATGTGGGGTCTAGGAGGAAGTTTGGGTGAAAGTAGCAGTTGTGACCTGAGACACTGGATTGGGGTGCAGGCAGGAGGAGGAGGTGCAGGTATCTGGTTTATGACCTTGAGCATGAGGGGGTTGTGACTTGGAGTAAAGGATTAGGGTTCAGGAGTTTGGGTTGTAACCAAGGGCATTGTGACCTTGGGCAGGAGATTGTGGTGCAGAATCTGGGAGGGAGTATGGGAGCAGGAAGGGGCAGAGGGTTTGGATTATGTAGGGTAGGGTAGGGGCAGCTGTGAAAGAGAAATGACCCAGCAGCCACATTTCTAAGAGGAATTCGAGGGGGAGAAGAAGGAGGCAAGCAGAGAGCTTGCCTGAGGCTCCCTTCTGCATCCTGGGGTGGATCTGGGGGTTTGGTGTGTGGAATCAGGCCCAAAGTCCATATTTTGGCCAGCCCTGATCTATGAAATAGTCTGTTAGCTGAAGGGTAACAGTGACCTCTTTTTAATAAGTGTATTCCTATAATGGGGTGGCACTTGCCTCCCACAAGTGCTCCTCTCTGGCTGAATGCATGTGCCTCCATTCTCTCAGTTCAATGCCAAAAGCATCTTCGGTAACTCACCCTCTGACCAAGTCACACACTCAGATCACTGTGTGCAAATCACTCAAACCCCTTCCAAGGTTCACCTTTAACAGGAGCCCATCTCAGGCTATGTCTAGACTGCAACCCTCTCTTGGCAGAGGGATGCAAATCAAGCACTTCAAAAGTGCAAATGAGCCCGGGATTTAAATATCGTGGGCTTCCTTTGCATACTGATGTTTGGGCACTGTGCCAATCAAGCGCCATTTCGAAAGTGAAAGTGAAGTCTAGCTGCAGTTCTGCCAACAGCGGGGAGTTTTTTGGCAGATCCTGTACTGAGAAAAGCTCCCCGCTGTTGGCAGAACCGCAGCTAGACTTCACTTTCACTTTAGAAAGGGATCTTGATCGGCACAGTGCCCAAACATCAGTATGCAAATAAAGCCCGGGATATTTAAATTCTGGGCTCATTTGCACTTTCGAAGTGCTTGATTTGCATCCCTCTGCTGACAGGCGGATGCAGTCTAGACATAGCCTCAGCGCCCTCTCTATTAACTCTCTGGCTATGTCTACACTGCAGGCTTTGCAGAATGTCTACACTGCATGCGTGTTCTTGCACAAGTAAATTTACAGTAAAGCATCAGAACAGATGGCTTCTTGCGCAAGAATTATTCCTCTTCCAATGAGAAATAAGCCCTCTTGGGCAAGAGCTTTTGCGCGCAAGAAGGCAGTGTGGATGGGCAACAGGGGATTCTTGCGTGAGAAACCCCTATGGCTAAAATGGCCATCAGAGCTTTCTTGCGCAAGAGAGCGTCCACACTGCCTTGGACGCTCTTGCGCAAAAGCACATCTCTTGAGCAAAAGCACATGGCAGTGTAGACATGCTCTTGCGCAAGACCTTTTGTGCAAGAACTCTTGCGTAAAAACAGTTCTTGCTCAAGAAGCCTGCAATGTAGACATAGCCTCTGAGTCTGTGTGTCAGTCTCTTTCCCCACTCTAGATAAGAGTGATGGCTCCAGGGCTTCCCATTCCTGGAGACAGCTCCTTGCTGCGACTTCAGGGCTTTATCTCAACATAATCCTGCAGTCTCCAGTGCCCTTTCTACTTGGAACTCTCAGTGGTGCTCTCATTCTCTCAGCCAGCCAGTTACCCCCCCTTCTTCACTTTCTGAGGGTATGTCTACACTAGCCCCCTAGTTCGAACTAGGGTGGCTAATGTAGGCATTCGAACTTGCAAATGAAGCCCGGGATTTAAATATCCCGGGCTTCATTTACATGTTCCCAGGCGGGCGCCATTTTAAATCCCCCTGGTCCGAACTAACTGCCCGCGGCTACACGCGGCAGTTAAAAGTTAATTCAAACTAAGTCCTTAGTTCGAATTAACTGTTACACCTCATTCCATGTAACATTCCATGAGGAGAAAGTTCCTGGGCTTCATTTGCAAGTTCGAATGCCTACATTAGCCTCCCTAGTTCGAACTAGGGGGCTAGTGTAGACGTACCCTGAGATCTGTACTGCAATTGGTGGCTGCTTTGTTTTGCAGTTTCATTTGTAGGCCTTCCTGATACCTGATTAGATGGTTCCTCCTTCAGCCAATTTAGCCTTTCTAGAAGACTTACCTATGGCACTTTCTTGTGGCTGGATGCAGCAGGACCCCAGGGCCTCTGGCAGAGGCCTCAGCACCTGATGCACCAGATCACAATTCCCCAAACACTAGGGGGCTGATGATCTAATTGCTTGATGTGGGTTCAGCATTACTTATCTTTCATGCTCCAAACAGGGCAGGCTGGGGCATGTTTTGTGAACCACTGATATGCGTGCTGGAGACACTGAACTCTCAACTTCTCCATGTGGCTGCGGTGAGCAGACACCAGCCACGTGCCCTGTCAAACTCTTTACATAGAGGAAGCCAAATTTACTTACTTCAGACTCTGTAATTTGCAGTTTTGTTTTAGTCCTTCACATAGCAGGTGCACTCCATGTTCTCCCACTTTATTGCCACATAGATCCAGCTCCATCAGGCTCTGGTTGGTTCGGAGAGCAGCAGCTAGAACCTCACAGCCAGAATCTGTCAAACAACAAATAGCCAGGCTGCAGGGGAGAGAAATGCAGAGAAGGGGGATTATGGTGAGAATGGGGCTCATCACAGATGTTCAGACAGGCAGCCCTGCCCACCAGCCCCTTTCCCTGCCCAATCAGCATTGTGAATGGGCCAGAAATTCTGCCCTAGACCCTGTCTCAAGCCCCACCCCTTAGTCAAAGAGGATGGGGACAAGGTCCCTTAAGTCCTGGCCGTGATCTCAGTTTTGATTCCCGTCCCTGGTTTTCATTCCCAGACCCTACCCTGGGCCCAACCCCAGGTCCACACGTAGCTGCAGCCCACTCTGCAACCACTAGGCCTGCTTGTCAAAAACACCACCTGACATCACTGGTCTGACCCAGTATGACCATTCCTATACTCTGTATGTCTCTCTCCCACCAGCCCAGGTGCATGGATATTTGTAAACTCATATCTCTGCCCAGCATTAGCACTATGAGATAAGATTGAATCTTTATGGATGATTTCTGAGCACTCAATTTTGTGAAGTTGAAGGTCCCTGTCCTCACAACAGGGAGGAATCAAATATAATCTGAAGTGGCATGTCCGCATGAAGGAGCCTACCAACAACTCAGATAGTGATGCATTGTGGGTAGCTTTGAAGTCTGGGCTAGTCATCTGGTGCCTGCTGATTCCAAAATCCTGCTGCAGTTGGTTACAAGGGCTCATATCAGCTGTGTTCCATAAGGCACTCCTCTAGTCCCTCCACCATTGCAGAAATAAAGAGGATGCAGTGAGGCCATGCTTTCTGGTGCTCTGGTTGCATGCATGAATGGGCATTGTGGTGCACCTCATGGTGATGTATTTCGAGAATGTATGCATGTTGCTCCACTATGAACAGGATGAGGATGAAGCTTGGCTTGGAATGGAGGCCCATCTCTGTCAAGGCTTGACACTCATGCTAGTGCATCCACCAGTCAGTGCTTTGGAGACAGTGCAATGTTGTTTCTAGTGCCATGAGATTATCTCAGACTGATGGGGACTACGTCATAACATAGAGATGGGACAATCAACAGTGGCTGCAGAACTTCCACGTGTGGAAAGTCACATTCCTGGAATCTGTGAATGGCTTACCTCTAACCTGAGGCACCAAAATACCCATATGAGACCCTCTCTGACAGAAGAGAGGCACGTAGCAATTTCCCTATTGCCACATCACACAGCTTCCCATCAATTGGGAATCAGTTTGGGTTGGAAAAAATCTACGGTCAGGACTGTTATACAAGTAGCCAAGCCCATCAATAAAATCCTGCAATGGAGGGTTGTGACTCTAGGGAACGTGGATAGCATAGTAGATGGCTTTGCTGCCATGGGCTGCCCTAACTGTGGGAGCATCAGAGAAGGCACTCACATCCCAATCTTTGCCCCCAAACACCATGTCTCAGAGTACTTCTTCATGGTGATGCAGGAGCTCACGGATCACAAAGTTTGCTTCTCTGACATCAATGTGGGATGGCTGGGAAAGGTGCATAATGCTCACATCTTTTGGAATTCTTACCTCTTCTGAAAGATACTTGCCAGAACATTTTTTCCCTGACTGGTCAATCAGAGTTGGCAAAGTGGGCATGCCCACTGTGATCCTGGGACCCAGTCTACCCCCCTCACTCCTGTGGTTCATGACACATTACATGGGCTGTCTGGACCCCAGCAAGGAGGGATTCAATAATAGAATGTGTAGGAGCAGAATGGTAGTGGAATGTATGTTTGGGTGTTTAAAGGGGAAGTTTAAGAATCTCCTGACCCAGCTGGAGTTCAGTGAAGGCACAATTCCCTTTGTGGTAGGGGTCTATTGTGTGCTTCATAACCCGTGTGAGAACAAGGGAGACATTCTTCTGGCAAGTTGGAGAGCTGAAGCAGAGTGCCTGGCCCAAGAGTTTGAGCAGTCAAACACCAGCACCGTAGGAGAACTGAGCAAGGGGCAGTGTGAATCAGAGATGCCTTGAATGACTGTCATATGCAAGGCCTCTTTTGAGACTCTTCTTCATGGCTCTCCACCAGTTGCCCCTGCATTCCCTGTGATTACATCAGTCCACCCCTCCCCACCCACAGAACCCCAGCACTGTAGTTCAACCAATAAAGTGTCTATTTTCTAATGAACATGAGTGCTTATTTGAGGAAATCAACAAGGAAAGGACAGAAATGGGAACCACAATGGGGGCCTCGGGAATGGGAGTCGGACTGCCTCCTGCCTCCTGTGGGACTGGAGGCTCTGGCTCTCCATAAGTTCTCCCCACTGTGTCTTGGAGCCCTTGTGGCCCCTGACAAGTGGAAGCCATGGGGGATGATGGAGGATGGACTGGGGTGTCATCAGGGTGGGTGTTTTTCTGGGTGGTGGCCCATTCCAGGTCCCACTGCATGCTCCATCACAGTAATCAGAGTAGAAAACCTTGGCTCATGCTGGCGCATAAGCTGCTCCCTGACAGCCCTCCTCTTCTGTGACTGAGCACTCTGCTCCTACTGCTAGCTTGGATCTCTGCCATGAGGGTGTGCATGACATCCATCTGCTCACAGAACATCTCTTCCTTCATGCGTTTGCTCCTGCAGATTAGAGCCAGGCAGGCAGCTGCAGTGAGAGATGGAGTACACACCAAGATGGCTGCTTTCCCAGATCCAAAAAAAAGTTACAAGGGCAGACACTGCAGGAGATACATTGTGTGAAGTCAAACCCTTATCTCTTAGCCTACTCCAAAGGTCTCTGTAAAGACAATGAAGTGTTCCATGTGAGGCCAAATGTTTGCTTAAAAGTGAACTCTTTACAGCAAAGGCCCAGATGTCTTAAGGGAGCATCAGGACACACTCAGTCTGGAGGCAGGCTGGCATGGTATGGAGCCTTACAGGGCAGGAGCCTGCAGGCAGAAGGTGAGAGGTGACAGAGGGCAGCTTCCCATTGTGTCAAGCACACATTGGGACAAGCACATGGGGTGTCCTGGGGACACTGCTACTTTCCCAGCCAGTGCAGGAGGCTGAAGGCAAGTGGGGAGGTGGGGACAAGAGGCAGGGTGGCTTCCCACTGTGTCTGGCACATGCTGCCTCCCAAGGACATTGCTTGTTTTCCTACCTGCAGGAGGGAGAAATGGGAGGTGGGGTAGGGTATGTGTGTGCAGTACCCACAGCCTCTCAGGGGAAGTGTTAATAGATTCCTCTCCTCCTTCAGGCTTGTTGCCATGTGAGATATCGACTTCCTCAAATCACATACAGTGATTGGGAGCAGATGCTAACTAAATGTGGCTATAAACCTGGGCCTTATGCTGCACTGCTTTGTGGTTACATGATGGCAGACCACTTACTGATGGCTTGGTATGGGAAGGTGTCCTACCACAGAGGATGGAGTAAGGCTGGCATCCCCAAAATCCTTTTGAGAAGTATTAAAGAGTTCATATGTGAGAACTACATGGAGCTGTTCAGACATGACTCCCACTCGATCTGCAGACACATGAACAAGCTGTTCCATGCCTTTCGTGCTGTGTAGAAAGAGAGAGAGTGTGATGCACCTCACACCCTATTGCCTGAACCCACTTGATATTAAGACAAAGTTTGTAAACTCACCGGAAATGACCTCCCCTAGGATATTGATGGTCTCCCTGGGAGATATCCTAGCAGAGGGGACTGGTTCCAGCATCATAAGGAGTTCCTGGCTCTCAGGCATCAATGGCTGACTAGTGTCTTCCTCATCCTCTTCCTGCCCCTTTGCCACTATGCGCTCCTTGTCTGCACTCCACCACCATACTGCTG
Organism: Rafetus swinhoei; assembly: GCA_019425775.1. Lineage (NCBI taxonomy): Eukaryota > Metazoa > Chordata > Testudines > Trionychidae > Rafetus > Rafetus swinhoei. Next base: position 14,838,479 of record CM033446.1, on the reverse strand, counting down.
AAGATGGTTGGGTCCCCGCCCCAGAACGACATTGAGCTGGTCATAGTAGTGGCATTTTTGAGGTGCTGCCCCAGAGTGGCTGCTCTCCAACTTTGCCTTGTGATAGGACTGGTGAAGTTCCTTGGTTTTTTCCTTTAATTGCCGGGCATCCCTTGAATGGCCTTTAACTGCCAGGCAAGTTGCGATTCTGCCGTAGGTGTTAGGGTTCCTCTTGCTGGTTCTGTGCTCATTCAAGATGGACTCATACCCCCCTCCCTCCCCACACACACCTGGATGAGGTCCAGGATTTCCCAGTCACTGCAGGCTGGTACTCCTCTGTGCCCCTGGGAACTGCAGCCCATGGAAGCAGTCATCGCAGTGCTTGGAAGATCATTGAAGGAACTCATCACCACATGTACCACAATGTGCTGCTCACTTGCAATGCTGGACACATGGGACAGGCCATTCTACTGTTCTTGGGGCTTTTTCAAATCACCAGGAGAGAGGCAGAGATGGAATTTTGGCCAGAGTGGACAGCTGCGGAAGGCCTCCCAGAAACCAATAGCCTCAACTTTTCAGCAATGCTGCATCTACACTAGAGTAACTTTGACTGTGCAGGGCTGGAAATAGCATTATTCCTGATGGAAAGCAGGTACACAGAAATTAACTTTTGTGGTCCTTATGGGTGATGCAATAGGCTTTGTAGTATGGACTCATCACTTAAAATAACAACAGTAAAGGGATAAGGTCAATGTAAAGTCCTATTGTAGACCAGGCCTAAGTGAGTAAGCAAACCTATAGCTTTCTTTTTTGGAGGAAATATATCAGAGTCTCTTATTTTCAGAAAAAAACTTTTATTTGAAAAAAAAGAAAGGAGTAATTTTATTATCAATCCTCACATATATTTTACTTATCCTGTTGTATCCTGAAGCAGTGCTCTGAGGCCTCCACTGACATCCTCAGGCAAATCATTGACTATCACTCCATGGTAGAAGTCTGGCACAATCTCCACCTGGATGATTCCACCACCATCACCTATGTCTGGGTAGAAGAGGCTCAGTCATGGCGCTCCCACTTGGACCTCTTCTACATCTCCTGTTTTACCATTTTGCAAGCCCATTCCTCCAGCATCTGGAGGAAAGGAAAGTGGACGTGGTGGTGTTTGCCAGAAGGGAAATTACTCTCTCAGGGTGTCAGTGAGAGCAGCTGGTGTCTTCTCTGGAGGGTGTGTGATGGGGAATGGAAAAGGCTAAAAATCACTGATGGTGGGAATAAAAGAAGAAAAAACAAACAGCCCTGAGATGAGTCCTGTCTGTCCACATACTAACAGGTGGAGCACTGAAGCTTTGATTGTGGAGGGGATAGATAGCAGGAGAAGCAAGTCAGACCTTCAGTCAGAGTGTTGATGTGCTTGGGAGAGAATGGAGGTCTGGGCATTAGATGTTAGAGGCTGTAGGGTAAACTGAGGCAGCCCTAAATGTGCTAGTAGGCCTCTAAACAGCATGACTCCATCCTGAACTTAGGCCTGGGAACACCACAGCCAGGATAAGAGCTGCAGGCAGTGAAACGACCCTGGGCACCATAGCAACCACCTTCTAAGACACTCGAACAGAACTTTAGTTAAGTAATGTAACACATTTTGCTTAAGATAACATTCATAAATTTGCTTAACTGTCTTGCTTCGCTCCTAGATAATGAGCCTGAGAACCAAGTGCTGCACCAACTCAAGGCCATACCACTACTATAGAAACATCAGCATCTATACAGACTAAAATGTTATTACTGTTTTGCTGACATGTTTTGGCATTTGAACAGTAACTACCTGTATATTTATTAATGAGCTGTTACTTTGCAATGGGCGGAGATATTATGTAATCTTTAGTAGTTCTATTGGCTTATGTGCTCATTTCGTCTTGCTGCTAAACCTATCAAATCATTTTTCCTCCGTCCACTTGCTGACTATATAACCTATTGTATTGTTTTAATTAAGCAGTGTTCACCAGGGTTACCCCAGCGTGTCACTCCATCAGCTGGTGTATAATAAATCCTCCGCTTGTTTTCACCTGCATCCAGAGTGTCCTGGATTATTTCCAACAGAGGCATTAACCCCAGTGGCAGACAGTTGAAGCTGATTTCGCTGTTCATTCTGCTGGTGCTTTGGGGGCAGATTTTCAGGAGACCTCAGCTTCCAGGGTGCAGGTGCTTTGAATATCTGGGCACAAGTCCCACAGTGGGGGCTGCTGAGTGCTGAGTTCTTTTGAAAATCTGGCTTCTGGTACCTAGAGTTTCCTAGATTCTCACAGGCACAGGTTGGCCTTCTACCTTGAGAGAAGAAACACACAGAAATGTATTGAAATAGAAAAAAGAAGAGCCATGGGTCTTGGATGTTTTGTTTTTTTTAAGCATGAGACCAGCATAGGTATCGGCTTTCATCTGCCCTGTCTGTACCTGTAAACACACAGCCCCATTCCCAGGAGCCTGCCCTTCAAAGGGTATTTTTACATTTATATTTACATGTTCAAATCTGGCAGGTTGGGGACCCATTGTGAGTCCTTCCTGCAAGTGCTGGAGAGACTCTTAATTTTCAGAATGATGCCCCCTGCTGAGAACTTTACAACAAAGACACCCAGAAATGCATAAAGGAGGCCAAATGTGACTTACCCCAGAGCCTCTAATTTGCAGTTTTGGTGTGTCAGCCCCTCACACAGCAGCCGCACTCCAGCATTTCCCAGTTTATGACCACCCAGGTCCAGCTTTGTCAGGCTCCGGCTGGTTTTGAGTAAAGCAGCAAGATCTCTACAGCCAGCATCTGTGACACTGCAGTGGCTCACAGAGGAACGGCACAAGCTGCAAGAGAGAGAAAGGTGATCATGATGCAAATGGGCTCATCAGCATCCAGAACGAGTCTGAAGTCCTGCCCGAAATTCCACAACTTGTGCAGTGAGAAACCAGTAGTCAGTGGAACTTCCTGTTTAAACTTCTCTCCTTGCCCTTCACCAATCAACAGGGAGAATGGCCTAGACACCTCAAACCTCTGCCACTGACCAATGAAAAATGAAGTTTGGGATTAGATTTCCTTCCTAAACACCATTCCCTCACCCTTTCCATTAACCAAAGAGGATTCGGAAAGGATTAAAAGAAGGTTTCCCTTTAATTCCTATGTAATCAGCTCTTGACCAATCAGGTTAGATTTGTCACTGATCAGCCTGAGGATGGTGTGACTTAATCAAAGCAGATCCATTGCTATGGGGACACTGTAGGGGCATCCCTCCTAGGCAGCTGGGGCAGGCTCAGAGCAAGGACTCAGAGATCCTGCCTCTCCATGACCATAGGACTAGCATGGCTTCTCCATTGCAGAACACAGCTATCACTTGTCTCTACCCACAGCCCGTCAGCATCCAGCTCTGACTATCAGGCCTGGGAATGGAAGGGAACCACCAGGACAAACAAGCCCAAAGGCACAGCATGTTTCAGTGACAACCGTACAACACTATTCTCATAACTTCATATGTATTAATGATATACACATTTAGATGGGAAAAAACGGTTACTTACCTCATAACTGTTGTTCTTTGAGATGTGTTGCTTATGTCCATTCCACTTAGGTGTGCGCACACACCACATGCACAAGTTCCAGAAGCTTTCTACCCTTAGCAGTACCTGTTAGGCCAGCCAGGGAGCCCTCTGGTGTGGCACCAGCATATCAGTGCCTATATACCCCTGCTGGCCCTTACTCCCTCAGTTCCTTCTTGCTGGATGTTCCAAAGAAGGGAAGGTGGGTGGGATTGGAATGGACATAAGCAACACATCTCAAAGAACAACAGTTACGAGGTAAGTAACCGTTTTTCTTCTTCGAGTGCTGGCTTATGTCCATTCCATTTAGATGATTCCCAAGCTATACCTACAGAGGTGGGGTCAGAACATAAGAACAAATAGACTGCAGCACTGCTCTACCAACAGAGCGGATTGGGCAAAGGGGACCCTGCAGCACACCTCATTCTCCCTCAGCCACTAGTCCAGTGTGGACAAGATCTCCGGTGTGACAGTCACCACAGTATCAATGTGGTTGTGAGCCAGGCTGTAGACCTTTGCTAGCCAGGTCTGCAAGCGTCGGAGGTGCAGTTTGGCATATTACACCATGTAAGCGCCTGCTGCCATGTGGCCTCACAGCCTTAGACAATGCCGCGCGGTTGTCATAGGAGTGGCCTGGAGATGTTGAATAATGTCCTTCATGGCTGCAAACCTGGAGCTCAGTAGAGACACATGCCCCGTCGTAGCATCTAACCTCACTCCCATAAATTCTATTATTTGGATAGTGATGAGGGTTGATTTCACCTCGCTTAACATGAGTCCTAACCAAGAGAAGGTTTCCCTGGCCAACGCAATGTGTGATCTCATCTGTTTCCTGGAGTGGCCTCTGATGAGCCAGTTGTCCAGGTAGGGGAAGATGTGAAGCCCCCTCTTTCTTAGGAAGGCGTCTACCACTGCCATATATTTGGTGAATACCCTGGTTGCGGTGGAAAGGCCAATCGCACCACCACAAATTGGAGTGGTCCCCACCCACTAGGAAACATAGGAACTTCCTGTGGTGAGGGACAATTGAAATATGGAAGTACACATCCTTCAGATTGAGGGTGGCACACTAAATTGAGTGAGGGAATGACAGAGGCAAGCCTCACCATGCTGAACCTTGAATTCTTTTCGAAAGCATTGAGCCCTCTCAGGTCCATGATGGGGTGTAGACCACCTTTGGAATGAGGAAATATTGGGAATAGAACCCCTTTCCCCGAAACTCATAGGGAACCTCTTCTACCACTCCCAATGACACAAGCAAAGAGACCTCTTGACAAAGAAGGTACTCAAGAGAGTAGTCCCTGAAGAGGGACAGGGAAGGGGAGTGGGAAGGCAGTTAGGAGAGGAAGGGGATAGAATATCCCCTTGCCACTGTCTCGAGGACCCACCACTCTCAGGTGACAGAGCACCAGGAACAATGGAAAGGGGACAGACTGTTTGAGAAGGGGCGATCTAGAGCTGGAACTGGTAATCCACCCTCAGGCAGACCTTCAGAAGCCTGACCTTGGGCCCTGAGTCTTATTGGAGGGCCCTTGAGGCTGCTTGGAGGCTGAATGAGAGTGCTTCCTGGTGCCCCTGCCATTATTTCCACTATTTCTCTGCCTATTGTCCTGCCTGTGCCCTTGCTGGTAAGGTCTCTGCAATCTGGGATTCAACAGGTGGCACCAGGGAGCAAGGGTATGGATGCCCAAGGACTTTAATGTGTCCCTCAAGTCCTTCAGACTGTGCAGCTTACTATCCATCTGCTCTCAGAAGAGCTGCAAGCCTTCAAAGGGCAGGTCCTGCAGCGTAGTCTGTACTTCAGGCAGGATGCCCAAGACCTGAAGCCACAAGTTCCTCTGCATGACTATGACTGTGGCCATTGAGCGTGCCGTGAAGAATGCCACATCCAATAGAGCCTGAAGGGCAGTGTGGGATACCACCTTGTCCTCCTCCATCAAAGCCCCAAACTCCTGCTGCGACTCCCTCGGAAGCTGGAACTTGAACTTGTCTACCGCCACCCAGGAGTTGTAGGCATATCTGCTGAGCATTGCTTCTTGGTTTGCAATCCTCAGCTGCAGCCCCTCCATTGTATATGCCTTTTGCCCAAAGAGGTTGAGCTTTTTGGGCTCCTTACTCTGAGGAGTGGGGCCGGGCTGTCATTCCCTCTCTCTTTGGCAAGTGTCATGGACCACCACTGAGCCCAGGAGTGGGTAGGAATATAGATGTTCGTGACCAGACTGTGGCACGAAATGCCTCCTCTCTACCCCTTTTTGTGTTGGAGAAATGGACGCTGGAGTCTGCCAAAGGTTTTGTGAAATTTTGGCCACTATCTTATGAAGGAGGAGGGCAATCCTAGTGGCAGCATCTGCCAACAGGATGTCCAAGATGGGATTGGATTCCTCTGCAACCTCTTTGGCCTGCACACCTAAATTTTGGGCCAATCTCCTGAGAAGTTACTGATGGGTGCACATGTCCATGGCGGGCATAGCTGGGGATGGGTCTGCCAGAGGCTCATTGGGGGAAGAGAATGAGGAATGTCTCAGCAATGGTAGCTCCTTCGGGGGCAACACTGGCTGAGACTGGGGGTGGGTGGAGGGTGCTGCAGCTGGGTAGGGTTCACCGAGGCTGGCTGTCAAGCCAGCTGATCATGGTCCCCTGCTGATCCTGGACCCTGATGTGAGGGCCCACGTGAGTGGGGTAGCTGATGGCATCGCCCTGTGCCTTGAGTACAATGAAGCCAAGGCTGACCCAGACTTCGAAGGCTCCTGCCCCTGGGCTTGATGGGTATGTCTACACTAGTCCCCTAGTTTGAACTAGGGAGGCTAATGTAGGCATTCGAAGTTGCAAACGAAGCCCAGGATTTAAATATCTCGGGCTTTATTTGCATTTTTAAATGCCACTAGTCGGGACTAACTGCCCGCAGCTACACGTGGCAGTTAAACGGTAATTCGAACTAAGTCCTTAGTTCAAATTACCTGTTACACCTCATTCCAGGAGGATTACCATTTAACTGCCGCGTGTAGCCACGGGCAGTTAGTCTGGACTAGTGGCATTTAAAAATGGCGACCGGACGGGAAGATGCAAATAAAGCCCAGGATATTTAAAGGATAATCATTTGCAACTTCGAATGCCTACATTAGCCTCCCTAGTTCGAACTAGGGGGCTAGTGTAGACATACCCAATGATATGATCAAAGGGTCTAAAAGGGCCACTGAGCTGGTGGTTGCCATTGTGGAGACCATGTCTGAGATGGTGGTAGACTGGCCTTCCATGAGTTGTGCCTCAAGCAGGATTGGTGCGGAGACTGGGACCAGTGTGGAGACTTCAACCGACCTGACATTGATGATCAGTACGACGAGGCCCTTGAATACATCAACTCCACATCCGATTCAGAGAAGTACATGGATGTGGAGCACGGCAGTAGCACCAATGCTGAGTACTCCTGGGGCCGATTTCGGTGCACTATGGTTGCCGGTTTCCCTTGGTGCAGTGGTGGCGGTGCTGGAGGGCGCATGACCGTACATTCCAGTGCTAGTGCTTCAGGTGCCATTGTTACCAGGAGGGTTCTGCGCCATGCCAAACCTGGTTCCTGCACTAGGGGAGTTGGTGCCACTACTACATGTGATGCCACACCAGAGTCCTTCACTGATAGAGAGAAAGGTGGCACTGCATGTGATGCTGGCCCTGTTCTGAGTCCCTGCTGCTTGTGGCCTTCATATGGCTCTATACCACGTGGTGCCAGTCCCGGAGAGGAGGTCAGTTTGATCAACTCCTGTGCCACAATGAACGTTTTCGGGGTCAACAGCTGTGGGACCTCTTCCACAGACTGATTCTGAACCTCAGGGCTACTCGACTGTGTGGGGCTCAACATGTGCATGTGGTGCACAGGGGATTCTCCATGTCTGTGTGGCGATAAAGCCCCAGGGTGTCTCCCTCATGTATGCACCTCCAGGTCCCATCTCAAAGGCAACCTCCCTTTCCACACCTTCTTGTGTGCACTTGGTGTCAGTGGAGAACCACACAAGGAGTGTTTGAAGTGCCTTGTATGGACAATTTTTAATAACCTTATGTCAGAGAACCTGACCCTGAAGAGTCAAGCAGATGCCTTAAAGCAAAATTGTTGTTCTCCACCCTTCAAAGAGAGGGTACACAAACACAGGACATTTGAAAATGTATAAGAAAAGGCTCCAGAGATGGGCAGGGGTGTCATTTCAGATTTGGTAGGGGGCAACCTGTGCATGCCATGGTGGGAGGGGGGGAGAGAGAGTAAGAGAATGGGGGTGGGGGCAGCTGAGGACAAAGGCGTTAGCAGTGTTATTCAACATGCTCAGTACAAGCCAAGCACCACATGGTGGGAGGAACCGATCCCATCTGCCCTTCCCCCTACACACCTCATCTCTATCCAGGGGCTACTAAGTCAATGAAAAACTACTTTTTTTGGTAGACAACTTAACAGTTAGCTGAAAGGAGCACTGTAACTAATTCCTATATACAAGAAAGAAAAGTAAATAAATGTTAGACCCACTCAGCTCTAACACTTACATATTCTGACATCTTGTTGCAAGTCACTTAAGTTAGCCTTAAAATGTTAATATATATATTTTTACTTTGTTACTAGCTCTGTGGCGAGAGAGAGACTCTGTCAGTACTCCTGAGCTCTGTCTCAGCTCTGGAAGGGTAGGGGGTGTAGTTGTTTACAAGGGGGTAGATATACGTGAGCTCTATATACGCACATCAGAATGGCCATACTGCGTCAGACCAATGGTCCTTCTAGCTCTGTATCCTGTCTTCCCAAGCGGCCAATGACAGGTGCTTCAGAAGGAACAAACAAAAGAGGGAATCAGCATGATCCATTCTCCTTGTTGCCTATTTTGTTTGTTTAAAATTTGCTGCCTATAAATTTCATTGAGTCAGCTTCTTCTGTTATGTTTGTGAAGGAATTAATAACATATCCTTATTCTATATTTCTACCCCATTCATGATTTTCTGGATCTCTAACATATCTCCCCCACCATGTAGTCATTTCTTTTCCAAGAGGAAAAGTCCCAGTCTTGTTAATCTCTCCTCATATGTAACATATTCCTTACCCCTAATCATTTCTATTGCTATTTCCGTACTTTTTCCTAATACAATATAGATGTGTCTACAGTGCAGGGCTTAATTCAAAATAACTATGCAAACTGAGCTACGTCAATTGTGTAGCTTATTTCGGAATAGCTTATTTCAAAATTGGGAGTGTCTACACAGCAGACGCTGTATTATTTTGAAATAGAGCATTCTTCCTCTGACTTCCCAAGGGTTAAAATGACACCTCCCTTGGGATCAGTTGAACTAAGGGTCAGTTGAACTAAGTGTAGGGGTCAACTGACTTTTAAGTTTATGGTATACGGGTACCCCAGCCAAATGTCCCAGTCCTGGGACCAGTCTTGGTACCCCAGCCAAATGTGCATTCCCCCAGGGTTATGTGCCAAGTGGCCCTAAAGGACCAGTACTCTTTTAATTGGTTGACTACATTGATCCCTTCCGATCCAGTAGGCCATAGCCCTCGGTGGACATCCTGCAAGAAGGTTACAAGGGGATTGGTCAGGGTTTGTTGAACTTGGCCTCAGGATTCTCCCCACAAAATAGTCTTTACATTATTTATTAGTTTAGCTATGAGAGATTTAGTAATCTTCCAAAGGGTTAAAAGACCCCTGCAATTGTCCTCCCCTATCGAGTAACTGAGAACAAGTCTCAGAGCGGTAGCCGTTAGCCTGTAACTTTAAAAACAACATGTTGCCCATTTGCACCTTAGAGACTAACAATATGCCAACATTTTTATGGCTGATCTCAAACAATGTTTCCTCAGTTCTTATCCCCTAGCACCTTTCCTCTACTTATGCTACACTGATGACATCTTCATTATATGGACCCCTGGGATGAATTCCACAGGGATTTCAACAATTTCCACCCCTTAGCCTGGACCAGTCCACACAGGAAATCCACTTCTTTGACACTACAGTACAATTAAATGATGGCAGCTTTAATACCACCATATACCAGAAACTTATTTTCCATTGTTCTTTCCTACATGCCTCTAGCTTCCATCCAGGACACATAAGATGATTTATTGTTTACAGCCAGGCCCTAAGATACAATCAGATTTGCTCTCTCTCAGGCATTCTTAAAACTTAATTATCCACCTGGGGAAGTGAAAAAACAGATAGATAGATGCAGATTAGTACCCAGGCATTGGCTTCAAGACAGGCCTAACAAACAAAATAACAGAACACCACAAGTCATCACCTACAGCCCCCAACTTTAACCCCTCCCGTGCAATCTACAACCTACCCTGGAAAACAATCCCTCACTCTCATAAGCCTTGGGACATAGGCCAATCCTTGCCTGCAGACAGCTCCCTACCCTGAAGTAAATTCTGTACAACTGCACATCCTCTAATGTGATACATGCCATCAAGTGCCAGCATTGTCCCTCTTCCATGTATATTGGCCAAACTAGACAATCTCTACAATAAAGGATAAATGGACATAAGTCAGATATTAGGAATAGTAACACACATAACCCTATACCCAACCAGTTGACCGCAACTGACTGGTCGATCACAGAGGTTCTGACAATTGATCTCCATCCCAGTCCTGCATTTTCCCCCTTCCTCCTATGTTCTGCAGTAGCAGATGGTGCTTTAAAAAAGCATTAGCTGAACTCAGAATACAGGCTGCAGGCTGCTGTAGCCCCAGACTGATTTGCTGGATGCCTTCCCAGTGGGGGCTAGTTGTATTTTCTTTGAAAGATGCTTAAAAAGACAGGGAGGTGTTGCATTGCTGTTAGTTTCCTCCTCTGATCCTAAAGAGGAGTCAGCAGAAAACTGACCTGGATGGAGTTGTGCCTGCAGCACATAAGTTTCAGCAATGCCTAATGGGCCAATGTGCTTCCTTTCCATAGCTAACCCAAGGAGACTACATGGGGAAGGGGGGAATCCCCCACAGCCCTCCAGTCCTTGCAGGCTCCCAGCTGCAGCAGCAGGTGGGTGTGGGAAGGAACTAGCAGGAAAAAGGCTGCAGGGAGGGAAGGTGCCTGTGTCTTCCTGAAGAAAATACAGTCAGTTTGTGGGGTAAGAGCACATGGCTGGAATAGTTATTACATTGGCAGTTATATGCATGTGTTCGTACAATGGGGAGCTGTCTATTGGGACCTCACAACCAGGGTTTTTATCAGTATATCTCAGAAAAATAAGGTATATTGGCAAACAACACATTTGCCTCCTTTCTGCTCCCAGCCCCATGCCTAGTCCTCTGTTCCACACAATCCCTGCTTTCCTTCCACTCCAGGCACCCACCTCACCTGCTCTTCATCATCTCCTTCCTCTACCCTAGTGAGTGCAGATCCCAATTTCTCACAATCCACTTTCCCTTTGCTGACTCTATTCTCCATCTCCCCTCTTCCTTTCAAAGCTTCAGCAGAGCCGGTTTACCTGTGAATTGATTTGGGTTTCTTTAAAATGTGGTGCATGCTGAAGTTTGTTTGTTTTTTCCTGCAGTGGGATGGTTATGCTGAGGAGGGAAATGCAAAGCTCTACTTCCCCCAAGCATTCAGGAATTTTCTCTGTGGTCTGAGGCTTGCTCAGCACCCCAAACCCCCACCATGGTCCCAACACTCTCAAGTCTGGAGCCCCCTCCCCAAGTCAGCATCCCCTTCTCCACTCCCTCCTGCATCCAAATTCCCTCCCAGAGCTTGGACCTCTCACCCTTCCCATACCCAAATCCCACATTCCCACCCAAGAGCCCCCACCTCCTGTCTCAACATAGTGAAAGTGAGTTAGGGAAGGGGACAGCAAGTGATGGAGAGGGGAAGGGAGAGGCCTCAAGGAAGGGGTGGGGTCTTGGGGAAGGGTGGGGTAGGTCTTGGCTTGCCCTTATGTTTAAAAAGTGATCTTGGATGTAAAAAGGTTGCAGACCACTGCTGTAGGGGAACATTTTAACCTGCCTGGACAGTCATTAAGGGTATGTCTAGATTACATCCCTTTTTTCGAAAAAGGGATGTACATTAGGCACTTTGAAATTGCAAATGAAGGCAGCATTTAAATTTCCCACTGATTGGTATTTTAAAAACACACTTGCTAACTGTTCCCAGTTTACTAAAGTAGAAGAAAGGATGTTGCTGTGGGCAATTAAAAACTCAGTCAAAAAAAGTACCAGGAGATGGTGAGCCCTTACAAGCTACACATGGGAAGGCTGGAACTCACTACAAGGAGCTGATTCCACTTCTTCAGTTCAATGCCTCAAACATGCTCTCAGTTACTCGATAGGGAAGGACAATTGCAGTGGTCTACACTTAGTTCGACTGATCTTGTATTGGGAGGTGTCATTTTAACCCTTGGGAAGATTACTAAATCTCTCATAGGTAAACTAATAAATAATGTAAAGACTATTTTGTGGGGAGAATCCTGTGGCCAAGTTCAACAAACCCTGACCAACCCCCTTGTAACCTTCTTGCAGGATGTCCACCGAGGGCTATGGCCTACTGGATCGGAAGGGATCAATGTAGTCAACCAATTAAAAGAGTACTGGTCCTTTAGGGCCACCTGGTACATAACCCTGGGGGAATGCACATTTGGTTGGGGTACCCTTACTATCGAGGGAGTGTCTAGAGGGAACTGGACCTCAGCCATCCTTAGGGCTGAGTGCTTGGGAGTGGGTGTAGATGGGGGGGAGGGCATCGACTTAGTGAGCACTAAGTTAAGATCCCAGGGAGACTGGGGCTGGCACACTTGAGGTTATACCCTGCCCAACCCCTTGAGGAAGTGGTGCACTATAGGGTCCATGAACACCCCAGGAACCTGAGTAGAACACCAAAATGGTAGCTAAGTGCACTCTGACTGAGGCAGAGGTGAGGCCCTGTATCCTAAGGTCCAGGAGGTAATCTAGGATGGTTGGGACAGGGGCCCCCATGGAGGCGAAGACCTTCCCCACTGGCCACAACATGAAGCACTTCCATTTCATCAGATAGGAGGCCTGAGTGGAGGGCTTACAGCTCCCCATTAAGGCCATTTGGACATGCTCTGAATATTGTCTCTCCAGGGCAGTCAGCCATGGAGCTTCCATACCATGAGGTACAGAGACTGGAAGTTCAGGTGGTGAAGCATGCTGAAATCCTAAGAGATCAGGTCTGGATACAGTGGGAGGACTAAGTGGTTCTTCACTGAAAGGTTGAGCAGGGCTGGGAACCAATGCCAAAGAGGCCACACTGGTGCTATCAGAATCATGGAGGCCTGAAATTCCCAGACCTTGAGTATCACCTTGTAAATCAAAGGAAATGGAGGAAAGGCATACAGAAGGACCGGGGACCATGGAACTAGAAGAGCATCTCCCAAGCATCCTGGGCTGTGGCTGAAGAGGGAGCAGAATGGAAGCACTTGCTATTGTTGCGAGTCGCAAATACATGTAGATGGGGAAACCCCCATCTGCAGAAGATGTCCAGGGCCACATCTGCTCTGAGGGACCATTTGTGCCCCTCAAAGAGCCTGCTGAGGTGATCTGTCAATGCATTCTGTACCCTGGGGAGATAGAAGGCCACCAGGTGGATGGCATAGGTAATGCAGAGCTCCCATAGGAGGAGAGCCTCCCTGCACAGGGTATAGGAGCAAACTCCACTCTGTCTGTTTATATAAAACATCACGGCCATGTTGTCTGTCAGGATCAAAATGCACCTGTTCCAGAACTGTCTTTTCATATAAAACATCACTGTGGGAGGCATAGGGGTCATCTGGTGCCTCGACATCGAGACGCCCTGCCACCCAGCATTGTTCCCAGTCCATGGTGTCTTATAAGAAGAAGAGAGTGGACAGAGATGCGAGTCCCTGTTGTACTGAGTCCGGTGCTTAAAACCCCTGCATATTTTATAATTTGTGGAGATATGGGCCCCACCCAAGCACTTCAAGCATGAGCTGGGCAGGTCCCCACAGGGCATGGGCTTGAGGCAGTCTGTACAGGTCTTAAAGCCTTGGAGCCCTGGCATGCCCTGGGGAAGAGGAGGGAGGGGACTGCAATGAGTGAACCCCATTGACAGGAACACTGATTAACAAGCTGAAGCCTTGAAAGGCAACTGAAACAGAGAAGTTTCATAAAAAATAAAATGGGATACAACGAGGTGCTAACTAGCTGTGGACCACTGATATCGTGCTTGCAAGTAAGCGTGACTAAAACTCCAGTGACCTTCATGGGTGATAAAAAGGAACTGAGGAAGTGGAGGGCCATCAGGGTTATATACGCACTGGCATGGTGGAAACACTCCAGGGCCTTCTGATAGCCCTATGGGTATGGCTAGTGAAAAACACTCAGACAGTCCTGGGCAGAGTGAGAAGCAGATATTCCATCCTTTTCTCCTGTCACCCTCCTTCCCACCCTCCTGCCTCATCCCCCTTCAGAAACTCCTCTCATGAACAACTCTTAAAGTGGGAAGTACCACAGGTCCTTGATCTTGGAGCTCTGGAACATGTCCTGATGGAATGCAGGGACAGGAGGTTCTGCACCTGCTATTTCTTGGTCTTAAAGGCTAAGCTCGGGTTTCCTCCTATCTTGGACCTCAGGGGTCTGAATGCCTTTACAGTAAAGTCGAAGTTCTAGATGGTGACGCTGGCTTTCATTATTCCCTTTGTAGCCATGGGAGACTGGTACCCTGCCCTCAACCTCAAAGATTCCTATTTCCACATCTCAATTATGGACCCTCACAGATGCTTCTTCTAGTTCATGGAGGGTCACACCCACTATCAGTTTACTGCCCTCCCCGTTGGCCTCTTTATGGCCCCCAGAGTATTCACTAAGTATATGGTGTTTGTTGCCACATTTCTGTGGAAAAGATGGTTTCAGGTGTACCTATATCTAGACAACTGGCTCATAAGAGACCCTTCCCCTTCCTATGTCCTAGATCACATATCTGTGGTCGGGGAAACCTGCCTCAGGTTAGTTCTTATGCTGAATGAGGCCAAATCCATTCTCATCCCCACCCAAAGGATCAAGTTCATGGGGGCATGCCTCGAAGCGATGATGGCCAGGACTTCCATACCCACATCTCGTTTCCTAACAATAAAGGAGGCTGTGCTCAGGATCCGCTTGTCTTCCATCACCACAGGCAGGTGTTGCATGAGACTGCTGGGGTTTATGGCAGTGTGCATGTTTGTGGTGCAGGCTGACGCAAGTTCACAATCTGTTTTTTTAGCCCTTGGACGTGGTGGTGACGGCTCATGAGGATGTGCTGAGTTCCTTCGACTGGTGGCTGTGGGAGGAGGTGGTCTGTGCAGGGATGCCATTCAGCCACCCTTCCCCATGGATCCAATAGGTGATAGATGACTCCAATATGGGCTGGGGAGCCCACCTCGGAGACCTACAGATGCAAGGTATGTGGTCTCCCGCAGATCGGTTCCTGCATATCAACATCAGGGAGCTCAAGACCATCTGCCTTGCTTGTCATGATTTTTCCTGACACAGCTTTGGAACAGGTGCATTTCAATCCTGACAGACAACATGGCAGTAATGTTTTATATAAATAGACAGAGTGGGGCATGCTCCTATACCATGTGCAGGGGAGGCTCTCCTCCTATGAGAGCTCTGCATTGCCATGTCCTCATTTAAGAGTCAAGTCCCCAAAGTATTTTGAAAGAAAAAAAAACCTCAAGGATCAAATGAAGAAACTTTGCTTCAGCTCTCTTAACCCAAATTAAATATTTAGCATTAAATTGTGTTTTCCTGTGGTTGGGCATTAACTCCTGTAATTGTAGTGTGGGAAACTTATGCAGTCATTTTCCCCTGTGCCCAGCATTCCTACATGGACTACATCTCCTGTGAAGCTGCCACCATCCTCCCATGACGCATCACACGTAGCGGTCAGAGGAGAGTCCACATTGCACTATTGAAAATGCAGACCCCCTAGGGAATCTGACACATAGGTACGGACATGAAGTACAACTCCTGTAAGGCAGTTTAATTAAATGTTTTGTCAGTTAAAAAACCAACCCAACATGGGAAAAACAATCATTTTGATTCTTCTGATGGAAAAGTCAAAATATTGATGTAAACTCAAAGTATGAAGTTGCATTTTCCTTCAGCAAATCATTCGAGTGGTACATTCTTGACCAGCTCTGCACAACAGTCTGCATGTTCCACTGGCTACCAGAGCAAATTCTTCTAGTTTAATATTGCAGCATAAAATGTACGTGATTGATTAACAAAGTCTGTCACTGCTGCAGATCTGTAGCTCTCACGGGCTCTACAGATGCACTGAGTGGGGGAATCTGCAGCTGAGTAGTGACTCCAACAGCAAGGGGCAGGGAAGGAATATGGATGCAGTGGTCAATACTTGGAGATGGTAAGTCACTGACAGATGGCTTCTTTAATTACAATTCGCAGGGGTGTAAGAGGTCACTGGTAGCATCCGATAGATCCTGTTTGCTGCAGGCTGTTTAAAGGAGAGTGGCACCTTTAGATGATCAAGAGGGAAGAGCAATGAAGAGCCTAAACACTACTGGTGGTGGGAATAAAAGTGCAAAACAAGCAGCACTGGTATGAGTCCTGTCCACCCTACACTGAGATGGGAGAGCTCTGAGCCCTGTGACGGGGCGGCAGGGATCGCGGAGGCTAGCCCCACGCCCCGCACTCCGGCGCCGGGCGGCGCAGCTGCCAGGAAGCCCGAGCGGCTCTGCCGAGCCTGTTCGGCGGCCGGTGCCAGCGCATGCGCCGTAGCCCTCCCCGCGGGCAGTCCGGGGGAGGGCCTGATGGCCCAGGGCGCAGGCGTCCCCGTCAAGGGGTGCCGGCTTCAAAAGCCAGCCGGGTCGGGAGCCAAGGGGGGAGGAGGACGCAGGGCGCCGGGCGGTGCCGAGCCAGGACGGGCCAACCAGGGGCCGTGTGGGGCCCGGCGGACGCCAGGACTGGCAACGGAGGATCGGCGTGGCGGAGAGGTGAGCCCCCTTACCCCGACAAAAGTGGCGCGGCAGACGGGGACCGACTGGGTCGGAGGAAGCAGCCCAGGACGGGGTCAGGACACCCCGGGGACCGGTGAGTTGTGGCCATAGCCCCCCCGGTCGGGCAGCGCGTCCAGGACGCCTACCCCTAGGGTCCTGGGCTGGGACCTGGAGAGAGGGAGGGCCCAGGTCCCCCTCCGTCCCGGACGGCACCAGGAAGGCCAGTGCAGTGTGGGACGGTGAAGCGGAGTGGTAGAGCCCATACCGAAGGAGCCCCAACGGGGATACAGACAGGGCGAACTGTGACAAATGGCGGAGAATGTGGGTAGTGACCCTGAACCCCTAGACTGAAAGGGTGGACAAAAAAAAAAACCTGCCCAAGACGGCAGCAAACCCCAAGTGGGGCGGAGGGCGCCTCCCCGGGGCAAAGGGAAGGAGACCCAGAGCCATGGACCCCACCCAAATATTCGAATGGCTCACGGAGCAACAAAAGCTACAGCAACAGCACCAAGTGCAGTTGCTGCAGCAGCTGGCCGCACAAGGCCAGGAACAGCAACATCAGCTGGTTAGGGAACTGACCCAACAGCAGGAAAGATGGGTACAGTAAAGGGTAGGCCGAGGAGCCGGTGCTGGACCGTCGGGAGACGGGAGCAAGGGGCCGGCGGGCACGGTCCAGTTGCCCATCAGGTTGACAAAGATGGGGCCGCTGGACGACCCCGAGGCGTACCTAGTAACTTTTGAGAGGGTAGCGCAAGCCGCCCGCTGGCCCGAGGAACATTGGGCCACTCTCTTGGCCCCATACCTCACAGGGCCGGCGCAACTGGCGTACTGGAGCCTGGCCTCACAAGATGCCTTGAAATACTACAAGGTCAAAGAGGCTATACTAGATCAGATAGGGGTCACGACAGAGACCTATAGGCAGAGATTCCGGACGGAGCGATACCCCCACGGGGCACAACCACGGGCAGTGGCTCAGAAATTAAGGGAGCTGGCCTGGCGGTGGCTGGAGCCCGATAAGCGGGATAGCCCCCAGGTAACGGACACAGTGGTGCTCGAACAATTCCTGCAGGTCCTTCCCACAGGGGCTCAGCAGTGGGTGCACCAGCATTGCCCCCAGACCCTGGCCGATGCGGTGACCCTTATGGAAAATTATATGTCTGTGGAGACACCGGGAGGGCCCGGGAAAGGAGATGGAGAGGTCCGGGGGGAGCAACTGCCGGGTGGCAGAGGACGTCCGGAAAGGGGAGGCAAAGGAGGAGAGGCCCGCTGGGGCCTAGGGCGGGGAGTAGCCAGGTGACTGCAGGAGGCAGAAAAAGAGGAACCCCTCGAGAGCCCAGGATTGGGAGAGCCCCGACTAGAGGCAGCCGGGGCAGCCGAAGGGGGGCCCTCCCGAAACCGCTGCTATGAGTGCAGGCAGGAGGGACACTTCAAGCCTGAATGCCCCTTTATGGACTGCTCCTTCGAGCAAGGGTCCCCCAGGGCGCCCCTGTCCTGATCGGAGGTCTACAGTAACCGCCACGGTGTTGGTGGAGGAGTACGGCTCAGGCATTGGTGGACTGGGCTGCGGACAAGCGATGGTCTGCGGAACTGGTCCTGAGTCCCGAGCCTGCCGGCTCCACAGTTTGGGTACGGTGCCTCCACGGAGACGTCCGACCCTACCCCACGGCCTGGGTGCGGATGCAGTGCCAAGGGGAAGAAGGCATCTGTCAGATGGCCTTAGCCCCGCAGCTCGCCTACCCCATGGTCCTGGGGTGGGATTGGCCTGGCTTCCGACGAATTTTGCAGGACTGCAGGACTGGAACCCACCGGCCCCCAACCAGCAGGAAGAGGGGATGGAGGTGATGGAAGTCGAACCAGAGTGGGTCACCGATCGCAACTTTCTCGATGAACAAAGGAACGACCCATCCCTCGTACGGGCCTGGGAGCAGGCCAAAGGGAGCGAGGAGGAGATTACCCCGAACCAACGGGAGACCTACTTCGAGTTACGGGGGGACCACCTATACCGCGTGGCCCAAGAGACTGAGGGGCTGGGGTGGGTTCGGCAGCTGCTGGTACCGGGTCGCTACCGAAATAAGGTGCTGGAGCTGGCCCACGCGAACCCCTAGGCCGGGCATTTGGGCCGGGAGAAGACCCTGCAGCGACTCACGCAGCGGTTCTTTTGGCCGGGGATATATAAAGCCGTCAGGGACTTCTGTGATTCATGCCCCACCTGCCAACACACTCGGTTACAGCTATGCCCTAAGGCCCCATTGGTGCCCCTCCCGGCTGTAGGCGTCCCCCTTCGATAGGGTGGGCCTAGACTTGGTAGGACCGGTGGAAAAATCTTCAGCCGGGTTCCAATATATCATGGTCCTAGTGGACTATGCGACCCGTTACCCGGAGGCGGTATCCCTGCGAAACACCGCCGCGGCGACGATAGCGGGGGAGCTAGTCAAGATATTCGCCCTAACTGATCAAGGAACTAACCTAACATCCCGCTTGATCCAAGAGCTGTGCAGGTTACTACGAGTTAAGACCTTGCGGACCTCCGTCTACCACCCCCAGATGGATGGGGTGGTAGAAAGGTTTAACAGGACCCTAAAGGAGATGCTGAGGCGATTCTTGGACGAGGAACCCCGAGAGTGGGATAAGGCCCTACCCGCCCTGCTATTTGCCATCAGGGAGGTACCGCACACCTCGACTGGATTCTCTCCGTTCGAATTGCTGTACGGACAGCAGCCTCGAGGCATTCTAGACCTCATCAAGGAAACCTGGGAAGAGCAGGAGCCCCAAGTCCAGGGGACCGTAACCTACGTCCTGAAGTTAAGAGAGCGGCTTAGGCGACTTGGCGAGTTTGCAAAAAGGAATTTACAACAAGCCCAGGACCGACAAGCATTATTCTACAATCAAGGCACCAAAATGAGAGAATTCGAAGCAGGGGACCGGGTCCTTCTCTTGCTGCCGATAAAAGAGTTGAAACTGCTAGCCCGGTGGCAGGGCCCCTTTGAAGTCATCCGAAGGGTCGGGCTGGTGGAGAACGAGGTACGGCTAGAGGGGAAGAGGGCTAAGTCCCAAATATACCACGTCAACCTCCTGAAGAAGTGGAGGCCCCGCGAGGCCCTCCTGATCACGACAGAGCTAGAGGAACCTGAAGTAGGCCCCTGGGCCGGGGAGATGGGGGGGTCCCACCAACCCCGGCATGGGGGAGGACCTGACGACCGCCCAACGGCGAGACGTGGAGGCTATCGCACGGGAATACGTCACCACCCTCGCCAAGACCCCCGGGAAAACCTCGGCTATTTACCACCACATCGCGACAAACCCGGGGAAACAGGCGTGTGACGCGATAAGACCCCTTCCTCGGAAGATGTGGGACACCGTCAGGAACGAGATACAGGAGATGCTGCGATTAGGGGTGATTGAAGAATCACGAAGCAGGTGGAGGAGCGCCATTGTACTGGTGCCGGAGCCAGACGGGTCCCTCCGATTTTGCACAGATTTCCGGAAGGTGAATGCAATCTCCCGGTTCGACGCGTACCCCATGCCCCGCGTGAACGAGCTGCTAGACTGGGACAGGCCCGATACATGTCGACCCTGGATTTAACAAAGGGGTACTGGCAAATCCCTCTTACGCCAGCCTCCAAAGAAAAAACGGCCTTTTCAACCCTGTTTGGGTTGTTCCAGTTCAAGACCATGCCGTTCGGCCTACATGGGGCTGCCGCAACATTCCAGAGGTTAATGGACCGAATCCTACGGGGCCACCAGGACTACGCGGTAGCCTATATTGATGACATAGTCATCTACAGCCAGAACTGGGCGGACCACACACGGCACCTGCGAGCGGTGTTGAAGACCTTACGGGACGCCGGCCTAACGGCCAATCCCAACAAGTGCTATATAGGCCAAAGTGAAGTAACTTATTTAGGATATACCGTGGGGAGAGGGAAGCTGAGACTGCTGACGGATAAGGTGAGAGCCCTAGCCGAGTATACGTTCCCAACAACCAAGAAGCAGGTGCGGCAATTTTTAGGCTTGGCCGGGTATTACCGAAGATTTATCCCCCAGTTTGCGACCATAGCGGCTCCCCTCATGGACCTGACGCGGGCAGATCAGCCGAAAAGGGTGGTACGCTCAGTGGAGGCGGAGAGGGCCTTTAACAAGCTAAGGACCGCCTTGATGGGCGCACCGGTGCTGAGACAACCGGACTTCTCGAGAGAATTCATAGTACAGATGGATGCCTCCGCCATGGGATTAGGGGCAGTCTTGACCCAGGAGGTAGACGGGGAAGAGCACCCCGTCTTATATCTAAGCCGAAAACTGTTTCCCCGAGAAAAGGCCTACGCCACAATTGAAAAAGAGGCTTTAGCGGTAAAGTGGGAGATCGAGTCTCTTCGGTATTACTTACTCGGGAATCCTTTCAAACTAATAACCGACCATGCCCCCCTAAAGTGGTTGCAGTCCATGAAAGAGACAAATCCCAGAATAACAAGGTGGTATTTGGCCTTACAACCCTACAGGTTTGAAGTGGCACACCGCCCCGGACGGAAACACGACAACGCGGACCTTTTTTCAAGAACAGACAAACCGGAGAGTGACACAGAGGGGACAAAGGCAAGAAACCCAAGGGGGGAGGCGTGTGACGGGGCGGTGGGGATTGTAGAGGCTAGCCCCGCGCCCCGCACTCCGGCGCCGGGCGGCGCAGCCACCAGGAAGCCCGAGCGGCTCTGCCGAGCCTGTTCGGCGGCCGCTGCCAGCGCATGCGCCGTAGCCTTCCCCGCGGGCAGTCCGGGGGAGGGCCCGACGGCCCAGGGCGCAGGCGCTGGCGTCCCCGTCAAGGGGCGCCGGCTTCAAAAGCCAGCCGGGTCGGGAGCCAAGGGGGGAGGAGGACACGAGGGCGCCGGGCGGTGCCGAGCCAGGACGGGCCAACCAGGGGCCGTGTGGGGCCCGACGGGACGCCAGGACTGGCAACGGAGGATCGACGTGGCCGGAGAGGGTGAGCCCCCCTTACCCCGACAAAAGCGGTGCGGCAGATGGGGACTGACCGGGTCGGAGGAAGCAGCCCAGGACGGGGTCAGGACACCCCGGGGACCGGTGAGTTGCGGCCGTAGCCCTCGGTCGGGCAGCGCGTCCAGGACGCCTACCCTTAGGGTCCTGGGCTGGGACCTGGAGAGAGGGAGGGCCCAGGTCCCCCTCCGTCCCGGACAGCACCAGGAAGGCCAGTGTGGTGTGGGACGGTGAAGCAGAGTGGTAGAGCCCATACCAAAGGAGCCCCAACGGGGATACAGACGGGGCGAACTGTGACAAGCCCTTGATAGAGACCTGCTGGGTTAGATGGTGACAAGCACCTCTGCCCTCCTGACTGTGGCCCTGATGATCTTGGGAGAGGAAGAGAGAATCGTCATTAGGTGCATTAATTCTAAACCTCCAGTGAGGGCAACAGCTGGTGCAGCAGGAGGCTAATTGTGCAGCTCACTCAGCTGATTTTTGGGGGTAGATTTCCCAGAGGGCTCAGCATCCAGAATGGAGATCCCTTGAAAATCTAATGCCAAGTGTCACAATGGGAGTTAAATAAATTTGGGTGTTAAGTAAATTTGGCCTCAAGTCCTCAGAGTTCTCCAGAACCTCAGTGACCTTGGATCGGGCTTCTACCTTGAACGTAGACAATATGGGGCAGAAATGTATTGAAAGAGGCTGAGCTGCAGCTTTCCCCAAAGAGTTTAGTTTTTTATAACAAGCCCAACACTAGCAACTGCTCTCCCTTGCCCTGTTTATAACTGCAAACACAAATGCCCAGTCCCAGCAATCTGCACTGCAAAGGGTGTTTTTTCAGACTGGCCTGGCTCTCAGCTAGGAGCTCATTCAGCCCTAGCCTTAGGAACATCAAACAGAGCTTGAGAAAATTCAAGGCATCAAAAATTAATAGAATGATCTAGAAGAGGGGTGGGCAATAATTTCTAATGGGAGGGCCACTCCAACATTTTGGAAAGTGGCCAAGGGCATAATCTTACGTAATATTAATGGAAGTGGTCTGGGGTCTGGGATGGATGTTGGGTGCAGAAAGGAGCTTATGGTAAGGGATTGGAGTGCAGGGGGGAATGTGGGGTCTTGGAGGGCGTTTGGGTGAAAGAGACAGTTTTGATCAGGAGCACTGGGCTGGAATTCAGGAAGGAGTGCAGTGTGCAGGAGAGAGCATTTTGTGACCTATGGCACAAGGGGTGTGTGACCTTGGGCAAGGGATTGGGGTGCACAGTCTGGGAGAGGCTAAGAGAGCAAGAGGGAGCAGAGGGTTTGGATTATGTGGGGTAGAGCGGCAGGAGTGCGGGGACATAGAAGGTTGGCAGGATAAGGGGCTGGGGTGTTAGAGGCAGGCTGTGACCAGGACACTTACTTGGGTGACTTCTGGCCAGCAGGCCAGCACCTTTCTCAGGCAAGGTTTCTGGGGGCAGGGGTGGGGGAAGCACATGAAGCCTTTCCCCCTCCACCAAGCTCACAGCTGTGAAAGAGAAACAGCTCAGCAGGCACTTTTCTGAGCAGCGTGCACGTGTGGGGTCAGAGAAAGTAGGGAGCTTGCCTGAAGCTCCCCCATGTGTCTGCAGGTAGATCTGATGCCTTGGTGGGCCGACCCATGGATGGTATTTTCCCCACCTCTTATCCATGAAATAAACTATTAGCTGAAGGGCAACAGTGACCTCTTTTTAATTAATGCACTCCTGTAACAGGATGGCATTCAACCCCCACGAGTGCCTCTGTCTGGCCTCCCTGAGCATGTGCCTGAAATCTTTCTGCAGTCTCCAATGCACTTTCCACTTGGATCTCTCTGTGGCACTGTCATTCCCTCAGTAAGTTAGTTACCCCTAGTGTTCACTCCTTGAGGTCTGCACTGGAATTGATGGCTGCTTTGTTTGGCAGCTTCAGTTATAGGCCTTCCTGGTCCTAGATTGGATGGTTCCTTCTTCAGCCATTCTACCCTGCTTGATGGACTTGTCTATGTCCCTCTTCCAGGATGGGATGCAGCAGGACCCCAGGGCCTCTGGCAGGGGACCTAAGGGCTTGGTGCACCCCACCACAGTTCCCCAAACACCAGGGGGCTGATGATCTAATTGCTTGGTGTAGGCTCAGCTTTACTTAGCTTTCATTCTCCAAACAGGGCAGGCTGGGGTATGTTTTGTGAACCACTGATATGCATGCTGGAGACACTGAGCTCTCAACTTCTCCATGTGGCTGCAGAAAGCTGACACCAGCCATATGCCCAGTCAAACTCTTTATATAGAGGACATCTATAAACACACAGAGGAAGTCAAATGTACTTACTTCAGACTCTGTAATTTGCAGTTTTGTTTCAGTCCCTCACACAGCCACTGCACACCATGATCTCCTAGGTCATTACAATTCAGGTCTAGAACTTCCAGGGTCTGGTTGGTTTGGAGAGCAGCAGCGAGATCCTCACAGCAGGAGTCTGTCAGACTACAATAACGCAAGCTGCAGGAGCGAGAAATGCAGAGAAGGGGATAATGGTGAGAATGGGGCTCATCACAGATGTTCTGACAGGTAGCCCTGCCCACCAACCCTTCTCCCTGACCAATCAGCATTGAGAATGGGCCAGAAATTCTGCCCTAGGCCCTGTCTCAAGCCCCACCCCTTAGTTCATGAGGATGGGCACAAGGTCCCTTAAATCCCACCTAATGAACTTTCAACCAATCACAGATCAGAACAGGCCCATCACCACACAGAGGTTGCACTGCACTGACTCAGGCTTCTGGAACCCAACAACCTATCCTTGAGCAGAGCCCCAGGCACAGGTATTTCCACTGCCCCGTTAGAGCTGTGGATCAGTCTGGACAACAGCACAACCTGGCCAGGAGCCTTCCTGCTGCCTCACAGTGCATCAGACAATAGTAACTCCCAGTGAGCTCCTGCCCTTGCCCCTGCTCCAGCCTTGCCAGTATTCGGCTTACCTTACTCCAGTCTCGCTCCAGGCCTGTCACTGACCTGCTTCAGCCATGCCTCTACCTCCCCATCCTCCTCCCCCCCAGACCCTCAGGGTACGTCTAAACTACAAGACTCCATCAACGGAGCCATGTAAACTAGTTTACCCAGCATAGGCAAAGAAGCGGGGATTTAAATAATCCCCACTTCATTAAAATAAACATGGCCGCCGTGCTGTGCCGACAATCAGCTGATCCAGCACAGCGAGTGGCCATGTTTATTTTAATGAAGCAGGGATTATTTAAATCCCCGCTTCTTTGCCTATGCCAGGTAATCTAGTTTACATGGCGCCGTCGACGGAGCCATGTAGTCTAGACATACCCTCAGACTCTGAGTACTTGGCTCAGTCTTCAGCCTGTATGTGAAGATTGGCTTTGATATTGACTTGGCTTGTCCCTGGACTCTGATCTCCTGCCCTTGCCCTCTCATCTGCCCCTGAACTTCTGCTGCAGTTCTAAGTCTGGTTTGTCTGCACACAGTGATCTCATCAGTTGTGATTCCAACCTAGCTCCATATGTAGCTGCAGCCTATACTGCAACCACTAGGCATGCTTGTCTAAAAACACCACCTGACACCATTGGTCTGACCCACTATGGCCATTCTTATGCTCTGTCTCTTTCTCCCACCAGCCCAGGTGAATGGATATTGATCTCAGAAGCCAAAAGGTTAATAGGTGTTTGTAAACTCATTCCCTGCACAGCATTAAACAGGGTTATTTTGAACACAGATTTTTGTTTTACTCAGTTATCTGGCAAACAGCTGAAAATATTTATTCCAATTAAACACAAGGGCTGCGTCTAGACTGGCAAGATTTTGCGCAAAAGCAACTGCTTTTGCGCAAAAACTTGCCAGCTGTCTACACTGTCTGCTTGAATTTGCGCAAGAACACTGACTTTGTAATGTACAAAATCAGTGCTTCTTAATGAAATACTTTGACGCTCCGCTGGTAAAAGCCCTCTTGTGCAAAAGCTTTATGCAAGAGGCCAGTGACAACCCAGAATTGTTTTGCGCAAAAAGCCCGATGGCGAAAATGGCAATCGGGTCTTTCTATGCAATCTAGATTGGCCATGGATGATTTTGCGCAAAAGCGCTTTTACGCAAAAGCATCCATGCCAATCTAGACGCGCTTTTGCGCAAATGATTTTAATGGAAAAACTTTTTCGTTAAAAGCATTTGCGCAAAATCATGCCAGTCTAGACACAGCCAAGATGAAACACAAAAAAGAACAAGAAGTCAAAATAGTGATTTATATTGAAAATGTCACTGAGGGCATATCTACACTATGAGAAAAGGTCGACTCTACTATGGCCAATTTCTGGGCACTGGATTTTGTGAAGTTGAAGGCCCTGATCCTCGTTATGGGGAATAATCATATATAATCTGAAGTAATTCATCCTCAGGAGGGAGCCTAATGTTGAGTCAGTGAGTAAGATACTGTGGATAGCTTTGCTATCTGAGCTATGCTTCTGCTGTCTGCTGGGTCCAAAACCCTGTTGCAATTGGTTATAAGGGCTCATGTTGGCTGCATCCCATATGGCACTCCCCTAGTCCCTTCCCTCTGGCACAAGATAAAGAAGATGTGTGCATTCATGCCTTTTGGTTCCTGAGTACTGACATGGATGCCAGAGCACTGTGACCATAGAGACTGGTGTGCTAGAAAGCATCCTCCTGATCTTGAGTGTTGTGGTGCACCTCATGGCGCTGTACTTCAAGAATATATGCACGTTGCTCTGCCCAGGAAGAGGATAAGGAAAAACATCAGTGTGGAATGGAGGTCCAGATCCATCAAGGACTGGCACTGACAAAGACAGGTGCATCATGGAAATGAATGCCTGGCTGTGAAGATGGTGTCCCTAGGTGGACTTTGGCTTCTTTGACCATGGTATGCAGTTCCAAGAAGGACTACTAAGCAGGGATGGGGTTCACCTTTCAAGGAAGGGGTAGAGAGTATTTGGATGCAGGCTGGCTAGCCTAGAGAGGAGGGCTTTAAGCTAGGTTCGATGGGAACAGGTGACCAAAGCCCACAAGTAAGTGAAAAACATAGAGACCTGGGAGATGGGTCAGAAATGGGAGGAAGTGTGGACTATTATAACAGAGATAAAGGAGGAACAAAGCAGAACTGGAAAGCAAAATCAAATCAGTATCTTAGATATCTATATACAAATGCAAGAAGTATGGGAAATAATCAGGAAGAACTTGAAGTGCTAATAAACAAACACAACACGTCTGATGTGAGGCACCGGAATACCCACATGAGACCCACTCTGACTATGGAGAAGCACATGGCAATTGCCCTATAGAAGAGTGCCACAGCACAAAGCTACAGGTCAGTCAGGAATCAGTATGGGATGTGGAGATCTACAAGTAGTCAAGGTCATCCTGCTAAGGGGAGGTTGTGATTCTGAAGAACGTGGACAACATAGGGAAACCTATGGAGGCAACACCATCCACTAACAGCAGGGACGGCACAGAAGTTACACATGTTCCTATCTTAGCTCCTGAACACTGTGCCTCAGAGTACATCAACCACAGGGAGTACTTCTCCATGGTGCTGCAGGAGCTCGTGTATCACAAAGTTTGCTTTACTGACATCAGCTTGGACGTTTGGGAAAAGTGCATGACACCCACATCTTTTGGAAAATCTGCCTCTTCCAAAGGATGCATGCTTGAATTTTTTTCCCAGACCAGACAATTAGCATCAGAGAGGTGGACATGCCCATTGTGACCTTGAGAAACCTAGCCCACCCTTTGGTCTCATGGCTCATGAAGTCCTACATGGGCATCCTGGACCCCAGGAAAGAAGATTTCAACAATAGGCTGAGTAGGTGCAGAGCAGTGGTGAAATATGCATTTTAATATTTAATGGGGAACTTTAGGAGTCTCCTGACCACCTTGGACCTCAGCGTATGCACCATTCCCTTTGTGGTGGCAGCCTATTGTGTGCTCCACAACCTGTGTGAGAACAAGGGAGAAACTTTTCTGGAAGGATGAAGATTTTAAGGCAGAGCACCTTGCTTGGGAGTTTGAGCAACCAGACACCAGCACCTTCATGAGAGCAGAGCAAGGGGCAGTGAGAATCAGAGACACCTTGAAGGACAGTTTAATGCAAGGCCTCTTTTGAGATACTTCTCCATGTCTCTCTACAAGTTGCCCCTGCATTCCCTGTGTTTCCCTTTAATTCCCAACCTCAACTCTTCCCACCTCACTGCAGCCCACCCTACCCCAGCCCTTCAATTCAACCAATAAAGAGCCCATTTTTCAATGAACATAAATGCTTCTTGGAGGAAATCAACAGCGGAAGGACAGAACTGGAAACTGATAGGATGGAGGGGAGGCTCAGGAATGGGAATGGTTGTGCCTCTCTGGCAGCACGAGACCCTGGAGATGTAAGCCATGGGGCTGGTAGAGGAGGAGCAGGGGTGTCATCAAGTTTCAAGCAGGTAACCACATGCTCCATCACAATGGACAGAGGGTACAATATTGTCTCATGAAGGTGTGCGAGCTGCTCATTGGTGGCCCTCCTCTCCTGTCACTCAGTGATCCAGTCCTACCACTCTGTTTAGATCTCTGTCATCAGGGTGTGCATGAAGTCCATCTGCTCAAGGAACATCTCTTCCCTCTTCTGTTTGTGCCTGCAAATCAGAGCCAGGGAGGCAGCTGCAGTGGGAGGTGGAGGACGCACTAAGCTGGCTGCTGTTTCAGCTCCAAAGAAAATTTACAAGGGCAGACATCGTGTGGAGCCGAACCCTAATCTCTTAGCCTACACTGAAGGTCTCTGTAAAGACAATGGAGAAGTGTTTCATGTGAGACCAAAGGTTTGTTTTAAAGTAAACTCTTTCAGCAGGGACCTAGACGTCTTAGGAGAGCATCAGGACACACCTGATCCAGAAGTAGGCATGCATGGTAAGGTAAGCCTGCAGGCAGAAGGGAGGTGCCACTAGGTGGCTTCCAACTGTGTCCAGAATACACTGGGTCCAGCACACAGAGCATTATGGGGACACTTTCAAGGCAGCAGTCTGCAGGTGGGGGCAAAAGGAGGGGAAGGACAGGGTGTCTTCCCACTCTGTCTAGCACATGTGGCCTCTCAGGGAAACTGCTTCTTCTCCTGCCTGCAGGTAGGAAGGGAGATGTGTGTGTGGCACAGCAGCCTCCTGGGGACAGAGCTAATAGGTTCCCTGCCTTCTTCAGGCACGTTGCCATGAAAAATATCAGTCTTCTCTGAATCTCACAAAGCGAGAGGGAGTATTTACTGAATATGGCCATAAGCCTTGGCTTTAGGCAGCACCGCTTTGTGGTTCCATGACACCAGACCACTTACTGCTGACTTGGCAGTCACAGAGGTTGGAGAAATGCTGGCCTCCCCAAGAACCTTGTGAGAAGGATTAAAGAGTTCCTATGTGAGAGCTCCATGGAGCTGTGCAGACAAGATTTCTGTTCCAACTGCAGACATGTGAACATATTGTTTCGTGCCTCCCATGCTGTGTAGACAGAAAGAGAATGTGCTGCACCACACACTCCATTGCCTGAACCCACTTGTAGTTAGGATAAGATTGTGAAGTCACCAGAAGTACCTTCCCCAGAGTCATTGATGACCTGGGAGACATCCTTGGAGGGAGCAGGGGGCCAACTCCAGCATCATGAGGAGCTCCTGGCTCGAGAGAATTGGTGGCTGGCTAGCCACATCCTCCTTCTCCTCCTCCTTCTGCCCCTCCTCTACCCTGCTCTCCTTCTGGCTGAGACCAGGCATGTCTTCTCTAGGCTCCAACACCACTCTGGGGAAGCTGACTAGGTCCCCTCCCCACAATGCAATGCAGCTGGTCATAGTAGCAGCATATGTGAGGTGCTTCTGCAGAGTGTCTGCTCTCCTCGTTCTCCTTGTAATAGAACTGGAAAAGCTCCTTGATTTTTACACTGCATTGCTGGGTGTCTCTATAATAGCATTTAGCTGCCAGGCAGGCTACGATCCTGCCATAGGTGTCAGAGTTCCTCTTGCTGGTTCTGAGCTCATTCAAGATGGACTGATCCCTCCACACCTCAGTGAGGTCCAAGATTTCCCGGTCACTTCAGGATGGTGCTCTTCTGTGCCCTGGGAACTGCAGCCTGTGCAAGCAGTCATCGCAGTGCTTGGAAGATCATTGGAGGAACTCATCACCACGTGTACTGTGATGTGTTGCTCACTTGCAACACTGGACACACGGGACAGGCCATTCTACTGTTCCTGGGGCTTTTTGAGATCAACAGGAGAGCAGTAGAGACAGAAGTTCTGGCCAGAGTGGATAACTGTGGGAGGCCTCCTGGAGGCCAATATCCTCAACTTTCCAGCAACATTGCATCTACACTAGCTTGACTTCAGCTGTGCAAGGCTAGAAATAGAGTTTTTTCCTGATGAAAAGCAGGGGTATAGAAATCGACTTCCATGCCCCTAAGGGCAATGCAACACGCTTGGTAGTGTGGATGCATCACGTAGACAGTATTATTCAACTGAAGTTGAAATAAAGTCCTAGTGTAGACTAGGCCTGAGTGAGTAAGCAAACCTGTGTCTTTTTTTGGAGGAAAAACATCAGTCTCTTATTTTCAGAACAAATTTCTTTGAAGAAAAGGAAAAAGAATATTTTTTTTCATCAGTCCTCAAATATACTTTACTTCTCATATTTTTTAACAAACAGACAAAAGGAGGAAGAGAGACAGGTCAGAAAACATGGGTGAATAATGTGTTTTGTTGACATTTTTGGAACAATGTATTGTTGGTTATTTATGTGTTGATGACACCTGCTGCTTGGACTCTGGTTTACAGTCTGGTCAGAGATGCTATCTGAGGGCATCTTTTCTTCTTAGAGAAGGCAGGTTGGATGAATACAGCACAGCCTACTTCAGGATTTGATGAAAAGCTAAAGAAAGTATGACAGAGAACAGAAGGAAAGAAAGGGGGGCAGAAAATAACAAAGGAAGGGAAAACAATGCAGCACCTTATGCACCTCTGCTGTGCTGGCACTTTGATACCGCACTGCTGGGCTGAGGATTGCATGGCATGCTAATGTAATGACATTCAGTACTCACAGGTGAAAACAAAGTTCCTTGACCAAGTTTAAGGCCAACCAGCTCTCCTTTGAGAAGGAAATTCCTTTAGCTGAGCAGAGTTGCAGGCTGGCAGTTTGGGAGATAAGCTGGGATACAAGGTGGGATGGGACGCGAGAGGGGAGCTCATCTGAAGTGATCTGAATGGATTTTCCCAAAGGTTTTAGGAACCCAAAATAGGAAAACTGGGTGTCATAGTTCATCTCTATTATTATGTTGTGCTGCAGTGAGTCCTAGTATCCATCACACCAGTTTCTGGCTCCACAACCTCTGTTTTACACAACATAATTTAACTGTCCTTGGATTATATTAACAAGATCTTTTTGGTTTAGTTCATCTGTTTTCTCTATCTGGTTTTCTTATACCTCGGAAAAGAATCAATATTGTAAACAGCGTGAGCTATTTTTCATGGTTACTGCAGCATCTTATAGACTCTCACATACTGTTTACATTTGAGCTCACTATAGGGGTACACCTTATAGACCTAACAGTCACTCAGCTCCCAGCTATGACTGTCAGGCCTGGGGAACAGAGGCAGCCATCAGGCCCAGCACTGGCAGCATCACACCCACCTTCCACTGAGACCAGGGGGAAGACTAAAGAGCTTCCCAGCAAGAGGGATCCCTGATATCTGGGGAAAGAAGAGATCTTCGGGGGTCACAACCATGTGAAACTCTTGTCAGGGCCTGTTTCATGCTCCCTCTTGAGATTATAAAAGTAGAAGAACTGCTGTTTTCTGCAACCCCCTGCAGAGTCTGGGCTCCTGATAAAGCTGCCAGCAATCTGAGGCTATGTCTAGACTTCAGGGTTTTATTGGAAAAAGGTACACAAATTGCTCTCTGCAATTTGCATACCTTTTTCTGATTGTTTTTTCAGAAGAGGCTTTTACAGTTTTAATCTTTACAGTTGCCTTAAAACTATGGCCATCCTACTGATGGGGGAACCGAGACCTCAACACTTGGGAAAGAAATAAGAGCTGCTGAACGTGTGTGAGACGCATTCAGTTCTTGTATAAACCAACAAGTTCTGTAAAGGAGAGTAGAGCACCCCAAACATTTAGGAAGCAGAATGAGAGGGAGCCTTCAGTGGCACGAGGCACTCTCCAGTTGGGGTGAAGTTATGGAGAAAAACCTCCTGGATGGATGTGAGAATTTTGGGAGATAAACCCTTACTTGGGTGGCAGTGGCTGGGGAGGGAAGATGCCATCCAAGATAAAGTGATGAAGAACAACCCACATAAAATGTGCAGCTAAAACAAGAGAGAAGACACCTGACAAGGCAAGGTGAAAAAGATGCCAAAGTGGCGAGAGGAAATCTGATGGGAAAGAAGGACCCCAACTGGAGTCCAAAGAAAAAAAATTCATCCCCCCAACAGTAGTACAGGGATGTTTTATTAATTTTATTAAATTTTCCCATCACCATTTGTTGTTGAGAACATAAAAAATTGCCACATTGGACCAGAACATAAGTGCCTTTAGACCATTATCCTGTTTTCCAACAGAGGGCAATGCCAGGTGAATGAATGAACAGAACTACTAATCACCAAGTGATCCATACCTTGTTGACAAATCCATGTTTCTGGCAAACAGACAGATTCTAGAGAGACCACCCCTGCCCATCCTGGCTAATAGCTATTAATAGACTTATCCTCCATGAACAGATTTAGCTCTTTTTTGAGCCCTGTTGTAGTCTTGGCCTTCACAACATCCTCTGTCATGGAGTTCCATAGGTTAAATGTATACTGTGTAAGGAAATACTTCCTTTTGTTTGCTTTAAACCTACTACCTTTTAATTTCATTTGGTGACCCCTAGTTATTTGTTATGCAAAGGAATAAATAAAAGTTCCTTATTTACTTCTTCCACCCCACTTATGATTTTACAGATGTCTAAAATTTCCCTTTTTAGTCCTTTCTTTTCCAAGCTGAAAAGTTTCCATCTTGATAATCGCTCCTCATACAGGAACCCTTCAATACTCCTACTCATTTTTGCCTTTTTCTAAACTGTTTCCAATTCCAATACATCATTTTTTGAGATGGGGTGACTACTTCCACACAAATTATTCAAGATACAGGAGTACCATAGATTTATATAGAAGCAGGTGACTGATCCAGGTAAAAAAAACCTTACATCCACTTTTCCACAATCAGACTTACAACGGAGGTAGAACTACCAGAACCAAATTATTACTATAGGGGTGAGGAAATGATCCCCTTCCCTTCCACCCTGATATGTTTAATGGAAGAGGTAAGGTTCAGGTGGGAAACTGAAAACCTGCCATGGTGTGTACTGTAAGGCTACGTCTTGACTGCTTTCCTCTTCCAAAAGAGGAAATGCAAGTGAAGCGCTGATTAGTAAATCTTGCACTTCATTTGCATATTCTCTTCCAATCCTGTTTGCGGAAGAGGTTTTTGCAGAAAACCAAGCAATCTAGATGGGGCTTTTTTGCTCAAAACCCCCCTTTTTCGAAAGAACCCTTATTCCTTCAAAAACGAGGTTCACAGGTTCTTTCAAAAAAGGGTGTTTTTGAGCGAATAAGCCTCATCTAGACTGCTTGTTTTTCCGCAAAAACCTCTTCTGCAAACAGGATTGGAAGAGAATATGCAAATGAAGTCCGAGATTTACTAATCAGCGCTTCACTTGCATTTCCTCTTTTGGAAGAGGAAAGCAGTCTAGACGTAGCCTCAGAGGCTATGTCTACACTACAACTTTTGCTGAAGGAGGCAATGCAAATGAAGAGCACATTAGCATTTTCTCACGCTTCATTTGCAAACTCTCTTTAGTTCCGTTTTTGCTCTAAGGGTATCTGCACAAAAACTAACAGTGTGGACTTTTCCTTTTTGTGCAAAATCCCCTTTTTGCACAAGATATTTATGCCTAAAAAAAGGAGGTATACCGATCTTGCGCTAAAAGGGGTTTTTGCACAAAAAGGAATTGTTCACACTGTTTGTATTTGCACAAATACCTGTAGCACAAAAATGGAACGAAAGAGAGTATACAAATGAAGCACAAGAAAATGATAATTGCAGCTTCAATTGCATTGCCTCTTTCAGCAAAAGTTGTAGTGGAGACAGAGCCAGAGAGACCTCGAGGGATGAGTTGAGAAAATGGGGATAGACTATAAATGGAGTAGAAGACCCCAGAGGAATCAATATAGGGATAGGACAGAGGAAAATTAACAAAGATGGTGGGAATACAAAGCGGGAGTATCAAAGGAAATGCAAGAAGAAGGAGGAACAAGGAAAGATGAAGAGAGAGATTTAGAGATGGAATTCCAGAAATAAATAGTTAAATTTGGAGAGAAAACACAGACAGGTGAAAGGCTGAAGGGGAAAAACAGACAAAAATACCCAAGAACAGGGAAATAAGAGAACATTTTAAAAAACAGGGGGAGTATATGGGAGAGGAGAAATAGGGCAACTCCTCATTCTAAAAAATTATTTTGTAGACAAGTTGAAAGCATAACCAAATCATGAGTTAGGTGTCAAGGGGCATTTACTGGAAATGGCTACAAAACTGGCTTTAAAAGCATGAAATTTTCAACATTATCCAGTCTAAGAGTATAAATCTCTGTGATAACAAGGTTCTCAGAGGACTTGTTGAGAATGGTAGTAGGGGGCATGTGAGTCCATCGTTTCTGAGATCAGAGGCAGGAATAACCTTTGCTTTTGTTAATTACTAAGTGTTAAGAGTAAAATAAAGGGTTTTCAATCCTAGGACCAATCCTGTTCAACTTACTCATAAATGATCTGGAGAAAGGGGTAAGCAGTGAGGTGGTAAAGTTTGCGGATGATACTAAATTGTTTAAGATAGTCAAGATAAAAGCAGACTGTGAAGAACTTCAAAAAGATCTCACCACACTGAGTGATTGGGCAACAAAATAGCAAATGAAATTTAATGTGGATAAGTGTAAAGTAATTCACATTGGAAAAAAATAACCCCAACTATACGTACAGTATGATGGGGGCTAATTTGGCTACGACAAATCAGGAAAGAGGTCTTGGAGTTATCGTGGATAGTTCTCTGAAAACGTCCACACAGTGTGCAGTGGCGGTCAAAAAGGCAAATAGGATGTTAGGAATTATTAAGAAAAGGATAGAAAATAAGACACAGAATATCTTACTGCCCCTGTATAAAACTATGGTACACCCACATCTTGAATACTGTGTACAGATGTGGTCTCCTCACCTCAAAAAAATATTTTGGCCTTGGAAAGGGTTCAGAAAAGGGCAGCTATAATGATTAGGGGTTTGGAACAGGTCCCCTATGAAGAGAGGCTAAAGCGACTGGGACTTTTCAGTTTAGAAAAGAGGAGGCTGAGGGGGGATAAGATAGAGGTCTATAAAATCATGAGTGGTGTCCAGAGGGTGAATAAAGAAAAGTTATTCATTAATTCCCATAATATAAGAACTAGAGGACACCATATGAAATTAATGGGTAGCAGGTTTAAAACTAATAAAAGAAAGTTCTTCTTCACACAGCGCATAGTCAACCTGTGGAACTCCTTGCCAGAGGAGGCTGTGAAGGCTAGGACTATAACAGAGTTTAAAGAGAAGCTAGATACATTCTTGGAGGTTAGGTCCATAAAAGGCTATTAGCCAGGGGGTAGGAATGGTGTCCCTGGCCTCTGTCTGTCAGAGGCTGGAGATGGATGGCACGAGACAAATTGCTTGATCCTTGTTTTCAGTCCACCCCCTCTGGGGCACCTGGTGCTGGCCACTGTCGGCAGACAGGCTACTGGGCTAGATGGACCTTTGGTCTGACCCAGTATGGCCATTCTTATGTTCTTATGATTAATTGTATATTTTACTGTACACTCAATCTTGGAGATGCTACTACCTCTCTGTACATTTTCTTAACATAAGTTGATGCTGAGTTTTAGAACATAGCTGTGCTAATATACATTGGCAAACAAACATGTATGTTTGATAGCATGTTGTTTTGGTGGACATCTATCATTACAATATGTATTTTGATATTCTAGAGCAGAATCCCAGATGAGCACCAGATACGATAAATGCTCTTATTATTCTATGCAAAAAGAATGTTGCTTTTGAAATCTATGAAATACTTCAAAAAGCCTGGAAAGTCTACCTGACATTTCAAAAATGTCTGGGGGTTCTCCACCTGTGGACAACCCTATCTGGATTTTGTTTTTCTTACCCACCATTCTTTGTAGCCTTCTGTGATAGGGCAGACAGGCCCCGCACTAAAGGGCAGGGAGTAGCCCAGGTCCAGCTGGCTGAGAACGCCCCTCCAGCCCTGCTGGGCATGCTTCCAGCAGTACCCAGGTATAAAAGCAGAGAGAGCCCTGTAGAGAGGGGGAATGAAGGGGGAAGGAGTAGGCCATGCCACACCGATGTTTCTGCAGCAGCTGAGGCTGGAGTTGCTGACTGCAGCCAACCCTTGAGCAGAGCCAGCACCTGCCAGTCCTTGGGAGGCTGGAGCACTCACAGCCCCAACGCCAGCCCCGGTAAGGACCAGTCCAGGAAGCCGGCAGACTCCAGGGGGTACCAGGGTGTGGTAGGAAGCAGCCCAGGGCAAAGGACTAGTAGTGTGGCTCGGCGTATATCGGGCGGATTCCCTGCTGAGCGGGCAGGAGTCATAGTCCCTGTGTAAAGGGCCCTGGGCTGGGACCCGGTGGAGAGGGAGGGCCCGGGTCCCCCTACCCTCCTTTTCCCTACCCTGGGCAAACAAACCCTGACCCAGGAGAGGCTTCTCCCGGCGGCTAGGCCTCAAGAGCCCTATTTACCCTGCTATAGGGGCATTGACTTTGGGACCAGGCTGCTAGAGCCGTATTTACCCTGCCAGGGGTGCATTGACTTTGTGGCAAAGTCAAGGGGGAACGGGCCCCTCGACAACTTGGTGGAGAACGTGGGTACTTGATCACCCCTGAACCTAGGGGAGGTGAGGTGACGTGCATGTGCTTAAGGGGATGGGACAGAGATTTAAAGAGGGCGGGATGGAACCCGCGAAATTGCTGAAAGTGATGGCTGAGAGACAGCGGGAGCAACTCCTACGGCTGAGCCAGACGCTGCAGCAATGGACTGCTCAACAACTGGAGCACCAACGACAGCTTTTCCAGAAGCTGGGCAAGTGGTGCCAAGCCCAACAGGATCAGCGGTTGCGATCGAGAGCGATGGCGGACAGTCGATACGCCCAGGTATTGACCGTGGGACACCAGGCTCAGGGTAGGGGACCGGCAAAGGTTGTGACTGAGATATGGGTGGAAGGGACCCCTGTCAGGGCCCTAATAGACTCCGGGTGTAGCCAAACTTTGGTACAGGAGAACCTGGTGATGGACCCTGAACCCGCAGGGGGTCCCGTCCTGCTACAATGTGTACATGAGGATGTAAGGTCATACCCGACGGCTTGGGTATGACTAGCAGATGCATATAAGGAAAAGATTTGTCGGGCAGGATTGGCCTCCCGACTGGCATACCCAGTAATACTGGGATGAGATTGGCCAGGTCTCCGCATGTTGCTCCAGGACTGGGCCCAGTGGGAACCAGCAGAAATAGAAAGGCGGCTCTGAGAAAGGATGATGGTGGTGCAGGGTGACACCCCGGAGCCTGAGAAAGAAACGGGAGGCGAAACAGGGACAGCGGACCAAGCGAGACCCCAGCAGCCGCCAGCAGACAGGAACAAGGCAGAGTGGCTGGATGCCGGAGGGGATTTTCTGCGGGACCAGCGAGAGGACCCAACATTAAGCCGAGCCTGGGAGCAGGTCCAGGAGACAGAGGGCGAGGAGCCGTGAGGAGCACAGGGGTGGCAAGGACCGAGGTTTGAGGTACGAAATGACCGGCTCTACCGGGTAGTCCGTAACCCACAGATGGATGAGGAATTTGCACAGCTCCTAGTCCCCGCCAGGTATAGAAAGGGGATGTTGCGGCTGGGCCATGCCAACCCCTGGGCTGCACACTTGAGTTGCGAAAAAACCCTACAGTGGGTGGCCCAGAGATTTTTTTGGTCAGGGATCCACCGGGAGGTATGTGAGTTCTGCGAATCCTGCCCCGAATGTCAGCACACCAACCCAAAAGGAGTACTCAAGGCCCCCCTGGTGGCACTACCCGTGATAGGGGTACCCTTTGAGCGGGTCGAGTTGGACTTGGTGGGGCCTCTCGAGAAGGCAAGCTCAGGGTGCCAATATATCCTGGTTATAGTGCATTATGCTACGAGGTACCCCGAGGCAGTGCCATTATGGAACCCAACAGTCTCTACCATAGCTGAGGAACTCCTTAAGGTGTTCTCCAGAGTGGGGATACCAAAAGAGATACTGACTGATCAGGGCACTAACGTCTCAACCAAATTGATGGCAGAGTTATGCCGGCTGTTAAACATCCGAGCCCTGCGAACTACCGTATACCATCCCCAAACAGACGGGTTGTTGGAGCGTTTTAATCGGACCTTGAAATCAATGCTCCGCAAATTCGTAGAAGAGGACCCCTGGGGCTGGGACAAAATCCTCCCGGCCTTGCCTTTCGCCGTGCGGGAAGTACCACAAGCATCAACAGGTTTTTCCACTTTCGAGCTCCTCTACGGGCGGCAACCACGGGGGATACTTGACCTCCTGAGAGAGGACTGGGAGACACAGGAGTCCCGGGTGATGGGCATGGTCCCCTATGTGTTGCAGCTGAGGGAGTGCCTACAGAAGTTAGGGGAGTTTGCATGGACCAACCTGCTGCAGGCTCAAGAGACCCAAGCCCGTTACTACAACAGGGGGACGAAGCTGCGGACTTTTGAGCCCGGTAACCGTGTGCTCCTACCCTCAAAAGAATCGAAACTACTAGCCAAATGGCAAGGTCCATTCGAGGTAGTGCGCAGAGTCAGACTTGTAGATTAGGAGATGAGATTGACGGGTAGAAAGAGAGGAGTGCAGACATACCACGTGAACTTGCTAAAAAAGTGGAAGTCGCAAGAGGGACTCTTGATCACTCCCTACCCGCCCAGTGATGACTTGGGCCCTCTGGCCACTGACCCCGCCACTAACCACCCAATCGCCCTAGGAGAAGAACTGGGCCCCGAACAAAGGGAGGAGCTACACGGCTTGATCCAAAAGTACGCCCATATCTTGTCCACGCAGACTGATCCTGCTAGTCTGGCCTGGCATCATATAAGCACCCTACCAGGCCATAAAGTTCGGGATCATCACCGCCCACTACCCAGGAAGATGTGGGGGCCCGTGCAGAAAGAGCTCCGGGCGATGCTGGAAATAGGAGTAATCGAAGAATCACGCAGCAAGTGGAGGAGCCCCATCATGCTCGTCCCAAAGCCAGATGGGTCGATACGATTTTGTATTGACTTTCGGAAGGTCAACACTGTGTCACAGTTCGACGCCTACCCCATGCCGCGCGTGGACGAGTTATTAGAAAGGCTAGGTGAAGCACGGTACCTCTCCACATTGGACTTAAAGTGGTACTGGCAAATCCTGCTGACCCCGGCCTCCAAGGAGAAGACCACTTTCCCCACACCGTTTGGGCTGTATCAATTTCTCACCATGCCCTTCGGGATCCATGGGGCGGCCACCACTTTCCAATGCTTAGTAGACCAACTATTGCACCCACACCAGCACTATGCCACAGCGTACATAGATGATATAGTGGTCTACAGCTGCACGTGGCCAGAACATCTCCAACATCTGGAAGCGGTACTAAAGACCCTAGGGGAAGCGAACCTCACAGCAAACCCCGGCAAGTGCCACTTGGGACGTAGGGAGGTGACTTACCGGGATCTAAAGTGGGGAGAGGGACTTTGAGACCTTTGGTCGACAAGGTCCAAGCCCTCCAGGTGTGGAAAAGACCAACGACGAAGAGACAGGTCTGGCAATTCCTGGGACTGGCAGGATATTATTGCCGATTCGTCCCCGACTTTTCAGCGTTGGTGGCGCCACTATCGGACCTGACCCGAAATTCCATGCCAACAAAGATACAGTGGTCACAGGAATGTGAGGGGGGCTTTCCAAGCATTGAAAAGATGTTTGATGGAGACTCATTTTTGTGGGTCTCAGTGTTCCATCTCAAAAATATGAATAACCATCATTTTCCCTCTCCCACACAGCCTTTGTGTGTTTGGTCTATTTAGACAGTAGGTGGGTGTATTTTTGCTCCTGCTTCTGACACAATGTCCCATTCTCATACTAGTGTTACTTTTAGCCAATCCATAGCAGGTGTCTGGGGCCTGGCGAGTTGGAGGAGAAATTACAAACCTGAAGCCTGAGTAAAGTCTGAGTGTAACTTGTTCCATTTACACACATATACCAGTTCTGGAAGGAGATGGTTCTTGTAGACACCTGAGCCCAGCACTAAATTCCCAGGAGAAACTCTGCTTCAGGAATGCATTGTAATCACAGCCAGAGAACAAAGTCTTCTGCTGCTAGCACAGCTCCCTTTCCTCCAAAGCTCACTCTGCATAAAATCTTGCTTGACCCAAAACATTAACAGGATCTCTCCATGCCTAAAAACCTGCATACGTGGCCCATGCCACCACAGCATGGCTAATGCCTAACATACCACACAATGGGTATGTCTAGATTACATCCCTCTGCCAACAGAGGGATGTAAATTAGACATATCGAAATTGTAAATGAAACCGGGATTTTAATTTCCTGTGCTTCATTTACATAAAAATGGCAGCTGCTTTTTTTCGGCAGGGGCTTTTTCGAAAAAAAAACAAAAAACAAAAAACAAAACAAACAAAAAAACCACCCCTGCATCTAGACTGCAGGGGTTTTTTTCCAAAAAAACCCCTTTTTCGACAGAGCCTGTAAATCTCATTTTTTGAGGAGTACAGGCTCTGTCAAAAAGTTTTTTCGAAAAAACCCTGCGGTCTAGATGCGAGGGGGGGGGTGTTTGAAAAAGCCCCTGCTGAAAAAAAGTGGTCAGCATTTTTGTGTAAATGAAGCACGGGAAATTCAAATCCCAGTTTCATTTACAATTTCGATATGTCTAATTTACATCCCTCTGTCGGCAGAGGGATGTAATCTAGACATACCCATTGAGACTCTGAGCTCAATGGGAGCATTTTGGCACTACTAAAACATACTATTAATAAATAACAACAGTACTACCCTAAGCAACATGTAGAATTTATTCTGCCACCCTCTGAGGACTAGTATTACTTAGGGCAACAAGAAGTTATCTGTTGCTGAGTTGATGTCAAGAGAAACTCATTGAAGCAGCTTTTGTTTAAGACCCTGAAACCCAAATAGGAGAGTTGCTTTGGCATGTTGGTGGCTGCAGCGCATCTCGTGGAGCATAAAGTCGGTGGCCAAGAACCATGACTGAAGGATAAGCACACAGGAATTCTCTTGACCAAATCAATACTACCGGTATATTTGGGCTTTTCAGCAAGATGCATGGAGTTCACAAGTGAGTTGTGTTTAAAATTTTTTGAAGAGTTTATGTAAAAGGCATCAATTTGGTAACTCAATAGCCAGAGTATTTGGCTTGCCATCAAAGAGTTGGTGGAAAAAGACCTCTTCATGCACATTTCATTATGCTGTGAACTAAAAAGTTTCCTTTACACACATAAATATTTATATTTAGTCTTAACTTAAAAGAGGTAATGCAAACAAATCAGACCTGCAGAAATAATCTTTTTGTCATTTTCTGCTTTGGCTTATGCCTCAAACTTGATATTCAGAGGGGGCAGGGTGGAGAAAAATATATTTTTAAACACAAACCCCCTTCATTGTTTGGTTCTTGTTATTATATTTACTGTATTTGAATTGGGCTTTTATTGAAATTAATTATACTTTTATTTTTAAAATAAACAAAATTCAAAGTAAATTTCAAATTCTGACATCTTATATTAAAACTAACTTAAATACTTAATAAACTAATTAAATAACTTAATTAAGACAGTAATATCCAAGAAGTTTTTCTTTGTTGTAGACATTTTAAAGAAATTCAAATCACTAAACTAGTGGAGTCACTGGCTCGGCAACTAGAAGCCCTGGGAACCCTGGCTCCAGCTGGGGTTCAGTTTCAGGCAACATGGACCCTGCAATGCTGAGAACAGAGGCTTGAGCTGGGGAGCA
This sequence comes from Rafetus swinhoei, assembly GCA_019425775.1. Classification (NCBI taxonomy): domain Eukaryota; kingdom Metazoa; phylum Chordata; order Testudines; family Trionychidae; genus Rafetus; species Rafetus swinhoei. The sequence continues at coordinate 14,796,919 of CM033446.1, read as the reverse complement.
GCTCCTGGCTCCCTGACACAGAGCTAGGAGCCTGAAAGCCTTTGCTCCCTACTTCTGAGACTCTCTGGGCTTTTGATGCTGGTTTCTACATTATTAGAACGTGAATATTGCACTCACAAGAAATCAATCCTCATTTAAGTTTCAGGTCCCCAAAGTATTTTGCAAGAAAAAAGAACTCAGGGATCAAACAGCAGAGGTGTTTGAGCATTCAACAGCAGAGGTGAGCAACAGTCATGTTTTCTATCCAGCAAGGAAATTTGTTTTCAGCCCAACGTATGACAAACAGATGGTGTCAATTTTATCAAACAGAAATTTTTAAAAAACTCAATTTAGAAATGAAGAAACTTTGCTTCTGCTCTCTTGACCCAAATTAAATATTGTTTATTAAATTGTGTTTTCCTGTGGTTGGGCATTGGCTCCTGTAAATGTAGTGCGGGAACCTGATGCAGGCATTCTCCCCTATGCCCAAGGTTCCTGCACAGACTACATCTCCAGTGATACAGCCACTATCCTCCCATGATGCATCACATATGCTGGTCAGAAGAGAGTCCATATTGCGCTATGGCAGATATAGACTTCTAGGGACTCTAACACATGGATGAGGACCTAAGTACAACTCCTATAAGGCAGTTTAATTAAATGTTTTCTCAGCTGAACAAAAATTAGGGTGGAACCAACCCAAAACAAAACTCAAAGTATGAAGTTGCATTTTCCTTCGGCAAATCATTCCCGTGGTACATGCTTGACCGGCTCTGCACAACAGTCTGCATGTTCCATTAGCTGCAAAAGAAAGCCTTCTAGTTTAAGTATTGGAGCATAAAATGTACATAAGGGCTACCCAATTGTGGTCCATGGCATGTTGAGCAGCCTGGCGTGTCCCCATACCTGGCAGCTGACAGCACATGGGGAGGAGATGCCAGGAGGCCGGAGAGGCCACCATTTTGTCTGTGCTTCGGCCCTGTACACATGCATGCCATGCTCCCTGTTCTCTGCTCTGTCGGGTAGGGAGGGGAGCAGGGGAAGTGCAGCCCTGCTTAAACTGGCTTAAAGGGCCAGTTCCCCCCCCCCCCGATTTTTTTTTTTGCTCCACAAACTTAGTGGCCCCGGGTTGCAGCCGGTAGGGCTGGCAAAATTGAGTAGCCCTGCTGTAAGGTCTCCTGCGTGGCCCGTCTTTCTCAGTGGCAGAGACCTCTCCCACCAGAAAGTGCCCTGAGGTAACTGTTTCTAGATTGACTCATGCTTCTCTCAGAGTGCCTGGAACATCCACAGTCATGGGAGCAGGTTCTGTCCTTGGCCAAGCATCACCCTGAGACTTGCGGTCTAGAGTTCTTCCCCCCCAGAGATACCTCCTGCAGAAATGGGCTGCTCCCCCTTGAGCCTTCCCTAAATTGCTGACACACCTGGCAGGTACGGCAGGGCAGACCTACTCAAACCCATGGCAACTTCCTAACCCGTTCATATCTGGTTGGGATCTGGTCACCACACCTTTCCCCCAGCTTTGCTCAGTCACAGCTGTGAGGCAATGGGGCTGTGCAGGGGAGAATTACTCAGAGTGTATTAGGGTCAGATTCCCCTTTGAGTTACACCCCCATAACCCTGGTACAGCCTCTTTGGCTCCTGCAGGAACAGGCCTGTGTGGGCTGATCACATGGGAGGATCATGCTGCAAACCCTCTGGAGTTACAAAGCAGTGACTCTTCCTTCCCTGCCCACCTCTGTGACCCAGAGCTTCATGTGGCCAACTGGGCGCCCCCTAATCAGCAAACAGCTGCTCAACATCCTTCTGGGCTCTAAAGAGGGCTCCCCATTGAGCTTCTCAGCCCCACTCCTGCTCACACCTGCACATTTCTCTCTTGTGCCTCCCTGTCTCCTCCTTGCTAGCCTGGCCTCCTCATTCTCCCCATTCCTATCCTGATGCATCAGCTCCTCTTCCTGCCTCTGCTCCCCTGCCGTCGGAAGCCCACATCCTACTCCCTGCCCCAGCTGCTCTGGCTCCCTGGCATCTCCTCCCTCACACTGGGTCTGGCTCTGGCTCTATAGCCACACACCTACAGGCTCTGCTTGAAACATTCCCCTTTCCCGTTCTTCAGTCCATCTCCCTCCTCTAGATTCCTTGGTAGCTGCCACAGATTTCCCTTCTGTCCATGACATTGGTTCAGGAAGGAGTCAATCCAAGTCCCCCCTAGGGCAAGGCTGTGAGCAGTGGCTGATTTCTACAGCCAGCCCTTCACACGTAGCAGGTGGGGACTCCAGCACTGAAGTTCAATCACCTGCTGTTTGTGAGGTAATAGCTCCTGCGTGAGAACCCTGTGCACAGGAAAGGCCTCTCCCTTATCAGGCAAGATAAGAACCTGCCCCTGGTACAGAGCAGTGCTGACTCTTCCAGGAAACCCCACCCATTCTCATCATTCCTTGGATTAATTATGAACAAGTCAGAGTGTGAAATTTGGTCCTTGTTTGCAAGAGCTGGAACAGAGACCCCCAGCCCTTTGTGCTGGTCTCCATGGGATCCAGCCCCTGTTCCCAAGCCTGTCCACAGGGCAGAGAGCCCTCCCAGACTCTGCTTGCTACACCAGGAGTTTTCAGACTCTGGGTTAAGGCTTGTAAGGGAAAGTTGCTATCTGGCTCCCAGGTTCTTTGTTTATCTAAGTGTCTGCAGGTACAGCCATTCATTGGGGTCTAGAGCTGTGTCCTCCCCCAGCGCTACCTCCTGCACAGCTAACAGTCTCCCCTTTGAACCCTCCCTCCAGCCTTGACCTGCCTGGCAGGTATGGCATGCAATGGCCATTCCCAGCCAATGGCAGCTGCAGGAAGTGGTATGGGCCAGGCCACCGCTTCCAGCAGCTCCCAGTGGCTGGGAAGGCCATCTGTGGCCAACAGGAGCTGTGAAGGGCCACACCTCCAGATACGAAGGTAAACAAAGCATCTGCAATGCTTTGGCAAGAGCCATCCAGGTTTTGGTGCAGCAGGGCAGCCTGCCTACACTGCATTCCCTGCTGCAGTTGTGCAGTGCAATTGCTGTGCCTTTTGCTCCAACATAACAGGAAGGAACCACAATGGCAGAGCGGGGCTCCAAATAATCATGCTGACTCACTGCATACAACATGCAAAGCCTGGTTACATATACCTTGCTGTGCTGCACAGCAGGGATTTGAAACAGAGAAGAGAGTTAGGGCCACTGGATGGCTCGTAAACTGTTTAAAGAGATACTGCCCAGTTCCCACACACTACAGTTATACTTTGTGTAACTGTCTTAGAATTCCCTACACATCTCCTGACAGGCCTGCTGGATAGGTGCCTTAATCAGATGTGGAGAACCTCTTCCATCCTTTATTTCTCAACTGGATGGAACTGACTGAACAAGCTGCCAGGGTCCTTTCTTCTCAGTCCATCGTCCTCACACTGGCCAGAACAGGTCATCTTCCTGGGTAATGCAATATTGGCCAATGGAGACTTCAAGAAGGAAGTGACATCAAGGACAGGAAAGCAAGCCACAGCATTTACTAAGCTCAACAACTTCTGAAAATCAAAGCTATACAGCACAAGAACTAAAATGAGAATCTCCAACTCAGTCACAATCTCATTGCTAATGTACAGCCGTGAAAGCTGGAAACTTGCTAATGCAAGAGACAGAAAACTAGATGCTTTCAAAAATAAGTGTCAATGAAAGATTCTGGGTGTGGGATGGAAAGACTTCATTGCCAGGTAAAAGAGCTGTGAAATTGCCAGCCAGATACGTGTTTTTACCAGAATCCAAAGAAAATGCTGGACCTGGAACACTTACTCTGGATACCAACATGCAGACTCCACAGTAAAGCTGTCAGGTAAAGAACTGATGTAACAAAATGAGAATACCCAACAGAAACCTTAAGAAGAAGTCTTAGCAGGGAGGACAGAACAATTAATTCAACCCCTTAGTGCAGACAGAAACAGCAAAAAATGAGAGTGGAGCCAGAGACTGGTAGGACTGGAAGGAACCCCAAGAGCATTTAGTCCAGTTCTCAGTACTCAAGGAAGGACTAAATAATACCTTGGCCATCCCTGACAGATGTTTGTGTAACCTGCTCTTAAAAATCACTTATGACAGGATTTTAAAACCTGAAGGACCGTGTGCTGTGGCCAGCAGTTGGAAGCTGTGAGCTTCTAAAGGTTTGAAATCCAGAAGCCTCTGTTAATTGGCTGAGCCTTAGTCAGGGGGCGGAGCTCCCAGGGCTTTTTAAAGCTGTGAGTCAGCGACCAGGGAGCTTGTGAACAGGAGCAGCAAACAGGGAATTTTGAGAGGGAGTTGGGAAGGGGAGTGGGAAGGGGCCAAGGTCCTCTTGCCAGTCTTTATAGTTTAAAGGTTTTAATAAAAACTTCCTGATTTAACTAAAAACCCTATCAATCAAACTTATTCATTTATAATCTAACTTATTCATAAGAAAAATGCAGTCAGACGCCCAGCAGCAGAGTGGGGGCTATCCTGTTTATTGCGTCGAGTGTAACATGTATGATTACCTGCCCTGTGGGCAGGTGGTGTATGTGTGCACCCGTTGCAAAGAGCTCCTGACCCTCAGAGACCAAGTTCGGGCTTTGGAGGCCAGGGTGGCTGAACTGGAGGAGCTAAGGGAGGCAGAGAGCTATGTTGATGAGGCTTTCTGGGACACTGTAGTACTGTCCCACCTCCAGTCTGAGAGCCCCAGTGCTCTTAAGGAGGATGAAAGTCTCAGGGAAACAGAGCATTCAATGGGAGCAGAGGGAAACCTTACCATAGTTGGGACCTTCCTTCCAGAGGATGTTGCGGTATCCTCTCGCACTGAGGATACCTCTGAGGGGAAGGGAATGGCAGTTGTTAGGAAGAGGCAGGTATTAGTAATGGGTGATTCGATCGTTAGAAACATAGATAGTTGGGTGTGTGATGACCAGGAGAACCGTATGGTGACTTGCCTGCCTGGTGCGAAGGTTGCAGATCTCTCAAGGCATCTAGATAGACTTATGTGTAGTGCTGGGGAGGAGCCGGTGGTCATGGTACATGTAGGTACCAATGACGTAAGGAAGGGTAGAAGAGAAGTCTTGGAGGCCAAATTTAGGTTTCTAGGAAAGAGACTGAAATCCAGGACCTCTATGGTGGCATTCTCGGAAATGCTTCCAGTTCCACGCACGCGCAGGGACAAGTAGGCAGGTAGAGCTTCAGAGTCTCAATGCGTGGATGAGTCGATGGTGTAGGAAGGAAGGGTTTCGATTTATTAGGAACTGGGGACACATTTGGGAGAGGGGGGAGCCTATACAGGAAGGATGGGCTCCACCTAAACCAGGGTGGAACCAGACTGCTGGCACTAAACATTAAAAAGGCTGTAGAGCAGTTTTTAAACTAAGAGATGGGGGAAAGCCGATTGGTGCAGAGAAGCACATAAATCAGATGGAGACTTCTCTTAGAGAAGAATCCATTGATAGAGATTCTCTAGGCTGTAGTCAGAAAGAGAGGAGGGGAGAGGGCAAAAAATGGGCCAGCGCAGACAAACAACCGCATATAAAGGAATCAAATACATCAGGGAAGGGCAATTTTTTAAAGTGCTTCTACACAAATGCTAGAAGTCTGACTAATAAGATGGGTGAACTAGAGTACCTCGTATTAAAGGAGGAGATTGACATAATAGGCAGCACAGAAACCTGGTGGAATGAAGAAAATCTGTGGGACACAATCATACCGGGATATAAAATATATCGGAAGGATAGAGCAGGCCGGGTGGATGGCGGAGTGGCACTGTATGTGAAAGATAACCTAGAATCAAATGAAATAGAAATCTTAAATGAATCAACATGTTCAATAGAATCACTATGAATAGTAATTCCATGCTCCAATAATAAGAATATAGCTATAGGGATATATTATCGACCACTTGACCAGGACAGTAATAGTGACATTGAAATGTTAAGCGAGATTAGAGAGGCTACCAAAATAAAAAACTCTATAATAATGGGGTATTTCAATTATCCCCATATTGACTGGGTACATATCACCTCAGGAAGAGATGCGGAGATAAAATTTCTCAATGGCTTAAATGACTGCTTATTGGAGCAGCTGGTACAGGAACCCACAAGGGGAGAGGCAATTCTCGATTTAGTCCTGAGTGGAGCGCAGGATCAGGTCCAGGAGGTAACTATTACAGGACCGCTTGGGAATAGTGACCATAATATAATAATATTTAACATTCCTGTGGTGGGAAGAACACCTCAGCAGTCCAGCACTCTGGCATTTAATTTCAAAAAGGGAATTACACAAAATGAGGAGGTTAGTTAAACAGAAATTAAAAGGCACAGTGACTAGAGCCAAATCCTGCAAGCTGCATGGAAACTTTTAAAGACACCATAACAGAGGCCCAACTTAAATGTATACCCCAAATTAAAAACATAGTAAGAGACCTAAAAAGAGTCACCGTGGCTTAACCACCATGTAAAAGAAGCAGTGAGGGACAAAAAGGCATCTTTCAAGAAGTGGAAGTCTAATCCTAGTGAGATAAATAGAAAGGAACATAAACTGCCAAATTAAGTGTAAAAATGTAATAAGAAAAGCAAAAAAAGATTTTAAGGAACAGCTAGCCAAAAACTCAAAAAGAAATAGCAAAATGTTTTTTAAGTACATTAGAAGCAGGAAGCCTGCTAAAAAACCAGTGGGTCCTCTAGATGATCGAGATACAAAAGGAGCAATCAAAGACGATAAAGCCATTGCAGAGAAACTAAATGATTTATTTGCTTCAGTCTTCATGGCTGAGGATGTTAGGGAGATTCCCAAACCTGCGCCGTCCTTTGTGGGAGATGAATCTGAGGAACTATCCTGGACTGAAGTGTCATTAGAGGAGGTTTTGGAACAAATAGACAAACTTAATGTTAACAAATCACCAGGACCGGATGGCATTCATCCAAGGGTTCTAAAAGAACTCAAATGGGAAATTTCAGAACTATTTACTGTGGTTTGTAACCTATCCTTAAAATCGGCTTCCGTACCTAATGACTGGAAGATGGCTAATGTGACACCAATATTTAAAAAGGGCTCTAGAGGCGATCCTGGCAACTACAGACCGGTAAGTCTAATGTCAGTACGAGGCAAATTAGTCGGAACAATAGTTAAGAATAAAATTGTCAGGCAGGTAGAAGAACATAATTTGTTGGGCAAAAGTCAACATGGTTTCTGTAAAGGGAAATCATGTCTTACTAATCTATTAGAGTTCTTTGAAGGGGTCAACAAACATGCGGACAAGGGGGATCCAGTAGATATAGTATACTTAGATTTTCAGAAAGCCTTTGACAAAGTCCCTCACCAAAGGCTCGTGTAAATTACATTGTCATGGGATAAGAGGGAAGGTCCTTTCATGGATTGAGAACTGCTTAAAAGACAGGAAACAAAGGGTAGGAATAAATGGTAAATTTTCAGAATGGAGAGGGGTAACTAGTGGTGTCCCCCAAGGGTCAGTCCTGGGACCAATCCTATTCAACTTATTCATAAATGATCTAGAGAAAGGGGTAAGCAGTGAGGTGGTAAAGTTTGCGGATGATACTAAACTGTTTAAGGTAGTCAAGACAGAAGCAGACTGTGAAGAACTTCAAAAAGACCTCACCAAACTGAGTGATTGGGCAACAAAATGGCAAATGAAATTTAATGTGGATAAGTGTAAAGTAATGCACATTGGAAAAAACAACCCCAACTATACGTACAGTATGATGGGGGCTAATTTGGCTATGACAAATCAGGAAAGAGATCTTGGAGTTATCGTGGATAGTTCTCTGAAAACGTCCACACAGTGTGCGGTCAAAAAGGCAAATAGGATGTTAGGAATTATTAAGAAAGGGATAGAAAATAAGACACAGAATATCTTACTGCCCCTGTATAAAACTATGGTACGCCCACATCTTGAATACTGTGTACAGATATGGTCTCCTCACCTCAAAAAAGATATTTTGGCCTTGGAAAGGGTTCAGAAAAGGACAACTAAAATGATTAGGGGTTTGGGACATTTCAGTTTAGAAAAGAGGAGGCTGAGGGGGGATATGATAGAGGTCTATAAAATCATGAGTGGTGTGGAGAGGGGGAATAAAGAAAAGTTATTTATTAGTTCCCATAATTTAAGAACTAGAGGACACCATATGAAATTAATGGGTAGCAGGTTTAAAACTAATAAGCGAAAGTTCTTCTTCACACAGCGCATAGTCAACCTGTGGAACTCCTTGCCAGAGGAGGCTGTGAAGGCTAGGACTATAACAGAGTTTAAAGAGAAGCTAGATACATTCATGGACGTTAGGTCCATAAAAGGCTATTAGCCAGGGGGTAGGAATGGTGTCCCTAGCCTCTGTTTGTCAGAGGCTGGAGATGGATGGCAGAAGACAAATCGCTTGATCATTGTCTTCGGTCTACCCCCTCTGGGGCACCTGGTGCTGGCCACTGTCGGCAGACAGGCTACTGGGCTAGATGGACCTTTGGTCTGACCCAGTACTGCCATTCTTATGTTCTCCCTAGACTATTTATTCTTGTGTTTCACTAACCTGACGGGAAGACTTTTTCTAATGTCCTACCTACGCTGCCCTTGCTGCTTTTTGTCCTGTGTTCAGAGGTTAAGGAGAAAAATATTTCTTGCTCTTCCATGTAAGCAAATAGTTTCTGCCCTGCTTGCTAATATTGGAACAACAAGGATGCAATGTCTCAAGTTTTCCGAGTAAATTGATCTGTCACAGGGTGATTTGCCCCTTTTTAAGTGGAGATGGACCAGTCCCACCTGTTACTGTTTCTCTGCCTCCTAGGGAGGCTTTTTGATGATGAGCACCTGGTCCTTTTAGAAAAGCCTGGGAGGTTTAGAATCATCAGAGTCCTGGGGTCTCTTTTGTTTTTATTTATTTGTTGTATATGAGAAAATTCAAGGCATCAAAAATTAATAGAATGATCTTTAACAGAGGTGGGTAATAATTTCTGATGGGAGGGCCACTCCAACATTTTGGGAAGTGGCAAAGGACTGCACACTTTCATAACATTAATGGAAGAGGTCCAGGGTCTGGGATGGATGTTGGGTGCACAGGGGAGCTTGTGGTAAGGGATTGGGGTGCAGGAGGGAATGTGGAGTCTCAGAGGGAGTTTGGATGAAAGAGACAGTTGTGACCTGGGACACTGGAGTGGGTTGCAGGAGGAGGTGAAAGTATTTGGGTTTTAACCTTGAACAGGAGGGGGTCATATCCTGGGGTAAGGAATTGGAGTGCAGGGTTATGGGTTGTAGCCTTGGGCAGGAGGGTTTTGTGACATTGGGCAGGATTTGGGCTGCAGGATCTGGGTTGGGGTGGGTGCAGGAGGGGTCAGTGACCTTTGGTTATACAGAGTAGGGGGCAGGAGTGGGAGGCGACACGGGTTGATGGAGTGAGGGGGTGGGGTGTCTGAGGTAGGCTCTGACTGAGAGACTTCCTTGGGTGACTCCTGACCAGCAGTATAGTAAGTTTCTCAGGCAGGACCTCTGGGGCTGGGGGAAGCACATGAAGCCTTTCCCTCCTCCCCCAGGCTTACAGCTGTGAAAGAGAAATGGCCCAGGAGCCCTGTCACATTACTGGATTTTAAAGTGAGCAGACAGGTCACTGTTGCACCCACTTGTGGTGTTTGTCCCAAATGCTGTACAAAATGGGCCATGTGAAGTGTCAAATGAAAACTTACGCTCTGCTGATTCTATGAATGCTACTCATATACTGGTATGACTTTTCTATGTGGAGTTATGAATAGGGGCTCTGTTCTTCTATTCTAAATGTTTTCTGTCTGGGAGGGAGCAATGAGCCTAGACTGCCTATTGTGAGAAAGGGTTCTTCAATGAATGGCTGTGCTAACTAGCACTGCTTCATGGACAATGGCTCTCAGAGTGTCCAATACACACCTGAGGAATGCATCTGGAAGCCTGCAGACCAACCAGGGCCTCATGACTGCTTGCATGTGAAATACAGACAGGTCACTTGATCATGTGACCAGCTCCAGTTTGGGAGGCACCAAGAATATAAAAGTGCCATGAGGGTAACTCTGTGTGACTGGTTTGTGGCCTATTTGGGAAAGGTCTCCAGTCAAAGGCTGTAAGTAGCCCTGGTTTTGAGCAATTTGTCCTGAGCTGATGCCCTCAGCAATGCTCAGACCCAGCCCAGTCCATCGCAGAGCTGCTTTTCTAAGTGCTGTGGGGAGAAAAGGGGTGCAGGTCAAGCAGGGGAATGCTCCATAAGGCATCAACAGGTGGATCTGGTGGCTTGGTGGCCTGGATCCAACCCACGGACCATATTTTACCCAGTCTTGATATATAAAATAGGCTGCTAGCAGAAAGGTAACAGTGACTTCTTTTTAATAAATGCATTCCTGTAAGAGGGTGGCATTTACCTCCCTCAGATGCCCTTGTCTGGCTAAGTGCATGTGCCTCCACTCATTCGGTTCAATGTGAAAAGCATCTTTGGCAGCTCACCCTCTAGCTGAGTCACACAACCTGTGTGCAATCACTCAACCCCCTTCCTTTAAAAGGAGCCCATCTTGGCACCCTCTATATTGACTCTCTGAGTCCTTCTCTGAGTCTGTTTCTCTACTCTGGATGCGAGTGGTGCCTCCAGGGCTTCCCCAACCTGGAGGCAGCTCCTTGCCCCGAGTTCAGGGCTTTGCCTCAATGTAGTCCTGCAGTCTTCAATGCACTTTGCACTTGGAGCTCTCTGTGGTGCTGTCATTCCCTCAGCCAGCCAGTCACCCCCGCTCTTCGCTTCTTGAGATCTGAACTGAACTGACTATTGCTTTGTTTTGCAGCTTCAGTTAGGGTATGTCTACACTGCAGTGTTTTTCTAGAAAAATAGACATTTTTCTGGGAAAACTACACTTACCATCCACACTGCTATTGGATTCTTTCAACAGAAAGTTGGAAGAATGGAGGGGTTTTTCCAACAGCAGTATACCTCTTTCTACGAAGAAGCCTTTTTCAGAAAAAGGCTTGTGTGGATGCAGAAGAGGGAGTTCTTCGAAAGAAGAGGCCTCCAGGTAATAACACAGGTGCCCTGGTGGCCACTCTGTCCATACTAATCACAATTTAAATGTGAGAGAGCATCCAATCAGTGTGGACGCTATCTTTCAAAAAAGCACATTGCCTTTTTGTTGTGCTTTTGCTGTGTAGATGTTCTCTTTCACAGTAAGTTTTTCAGGAAGATCTCTTCTGGAAAAGCTTCTTCTGATAGAAGTTTGCAGTCTAGATGTAGCCTTATAGGCCTTCCTCTTCCCTGGTTAGATAGTTCCTTCTTCAGCCAATGTAACGTGCCTGGAGGATATGTCTATGGCCCTTTTCTGGGGTGGGATGTGGCAGGTCAAAATGGCCTCTTGTAGGGGGCCTCAGGAACTGGTGCACCCCATCACAATTCCCAAACACCAGGGGGCTGATAATCTATTTACTTGGTGTGGGTTCACCTTTACTTAGCTTTCATTTTTCAAACAGGGCAGGTTGGGGCATGTTTTGGGAACCACTGATACACATGCTGGATGCACTGAACTCAATTTCTACATGTCACTGCTGATAGACACCCACTGTGTTCCCTGACAAGGTCTTTATGTAGAGGATATCTGTAAACACAGAGGAAACCAAATTTACTTACTTCAGACTCTGTAATTTGCAGTTTTGTTTCAGTCCCTCACACAGCAAGTGCACACCATGATCTCCCAGGTCATTACAACTCAGGTCCAGCACTTTTAAACTATGGCTGGTTTGGAGAGCAGCAGCGAGATCCTCACAGCAAGAGTCTGTCAAACAACAATAACACAAGCTGCAGGAGAGAGAAATGCAGAGATGGGGGATTACGGTGAGAACAGGGCTTATCACAGATGTTCTGACAGGCAGCCCTGCCCACAAGCCCCTCTCCATGACCAATCAACATTGAAAATGGGCCAGAGACTCTGCCCTAGGCCCTTCTCAAACCCCACCCCTTAGTCAATGAGGATGGGCACAAGGTCCCTTAAGTCCTGCCTATTGAGCTCTCAGCCAATCACAGATCAGAGCAGGCCCATTGCTACATGGAGTTTCACTGCACCGACTCAGTCTTCAGGTATCCAACAATAACATATCCCTAAGCAGAGCCCCAGACAAAGGTATTTCCACAGCCCCATAACAGCTGCAAATCAGTCTGTGGCCAGGAGCTCTCCTCCTGCCTCACAGGTCATCAGATTATCGTAACTCCTAGTGGGCTCCTGCCCCTGCCCTGGCCTCTTCCCCTGCCCTTGCCTCAGCTTTGTTTGAGCCCTGTCCCAGTACTGGCCTTGCTTTACTCCAGCCTCACCTCAGCCCTGACACTGACCTCCTTCAGCCTCCACCTCCCCATCTTCCCCGACCCTCAGACTCCAAGTACTCTGCTTCAGCCTTTGGCCTGTATGTGGACACTGGATTTTATATTAACTTGGCTTGTCCCTGGACTCCCATCCCCTGCCCTTGACCTGTCGTCTGCCCCTGGGCTTGTGCTGCAGTTCTGAGTCTGGTTTGTCTGCACACGGTGATCTCAGTTGTGATTCCAGCCTGCCATGGATTTCATTTCCAGCCCACACCCTGGGCCCAACCCCAGCTCCACATGTAGCTGCAGCCTATACTGCAACCATTAGGCATTCTTGTCAAAAACACTGCCTGACACCACTAGTCTGATCCGATACGGCCATTCTTATGCTCTATGTTTCTCTCTCTCCCACCAGCCCAGCTGTATGGATAGTGATCTCAGAAGTCCAAGGAACAACAGGTGTTTGTAAACTCATTCTCTGCCCAGTATTAAACAGGGATATCTGGGTGTGGGGTTATTTGGAACAGAGGTTTTGGTTTTACTCACTTATTTGGCAAACAGCTGAAAGCATTAATTCCAATTAAACACAAGATGATATGCAAGAAAGGACAAGAAATCAGAACAGTCATTGATATTGCAAATGTCACTGAGAGCATGTCTACACTATGAGATAAGGTTGAATCTCCTATGGCTGATATCTGGGCACCCAATTCTGTGATGTTGATGGTCGATGTCCTCGCTACAGGGAAGAATGGAATATAGTCTGAAGTAGTTCATCCCTAGTAGGGAGCCTACTGTCGAGTCAGAGAGTGAAGCACCATGGGTAGCGTTGTAGTCTGGGCTATGCTTCTGGTGCCCACTGGGTCCAAAACTCTGCTGCAGTTGTTTAAAGGGCTCATGTCAGCCATGCCTCAGACGGCACTCCTCTAGTCCTTCCCTCTCATATGAGATAAAGGGGACACGGTGTGCTCACGCCTTTTAGTGCCTGGTTTCCCACACAAATTCCAGAGCACTGTGACCATGGAGCCCAGTGTGGTGGAAATCATTGTCTTGTTTATGGGTGTCATGGTGCACCTTGTGGCATTGTACTTCAAGAACATATTCATGTTGCTCCACCAATAAGAGGATGAGGATGAAGCTCAGCGTGGCATGGAGGTCCAGTTCCAGCAAGGCCAGGAGCTTATGGCAGCACACTCACCAGTCAATACTCTGGACACAGTGCAATGTTGGTTCTGACACCATGTGATGAGTTCAGACTTGTGGGACCATGCAGAAAATCAGAGATGGGATGATCAGCCGTGGCAGCTGAACTTTCACATGCGAAAGACCACGTTCCTGGAACTCTGCAAATGGCTTTCCCCCATCTTGGCCCCCACACACTGTGCCTCAGAGTATATCAACCAGCAGGTGTACTTCTCCATGGTGAGTAGGTGCTCATGAATCACATGGGCCAGTTCAATGAGATAAACATGGGATGTTCAAGAAAGGTGAATGATGCCCAAGTATTTCAGATCTCCTGCCTCTTTCAGAATATGCATGTTGGAGATTTGGAGTTGGAGAGGTGGATATGCCCATTTAGATCCTGGGTGACCCAGCCTACCTCTTCTCCTGTGATCCCTGAAGCCCTACATGGGCAGCTTGGACCCCAGCAAGGAGGATTTCAACAATAGGCTGAGTAGGTGCCGAATGGTGGTGGAATGTGCTTTTGGATGTTTAACGGGGAAGTTTAGGAGACTCCTAACCCGCTTGGACCTCAACAAATGCAACATTCCCTTTGTGGTGGTTCCATGATGTCAGACCACTTACTGGTGTCTTGGCGTGGGAAGGTGCCCTACCACAGAGGATAGCATAAGGCTGGCCACCCCAAAAACCTTGTAAGAAGGATTAGAGTCCTTGCATGAGAGCTTCATAGATCTGTGCAGACAAGACTCCTGCTCCATTTGCAGACATGTGAACAAACTGTTCCATGCTTCTTGTGCTGTGTTGGCAGACAGAGAATGAGTCACACATCACACCCCATTGCCTGAATCTGCTTGTAGTTAGACAAAGTTTTTGAACTTACCAGAAATGCCTTCCCCGGGATTCTGGATGGTCTGGGAGATGTCCTGGGAGGTGGGGAGGACTGGCTCTAGTGTCATGAGGAACCCCTGAGTCTTGGGTATTGGCAGTTCGCTAGTCTCCTCCTCCTCCTCCTCCTCCTGCTGCTGCTCTTCCATAACCATACTCTCCTCCTGGCTGATGTTAGGTGTGTCCAGAATCCATCACCATGTCAGAGAAGCTGCTCCCCAACCCCTGTCCAGGATGCCATCCAGCTGGTCATAGTGGCAGTATGTATGAGGTGCTGCCCCAGAGTGTCTGCTCTCCCTCCTCCTTTGCCTTGTGATAAGAGTGGTGAAGTTCCATAATTTTTGCCCCACACTGCTGGGAATCCCTGGAATGGCCCTTAGCTGCCAGGTAGGTTGCAATCCTGCCATAGGTATTGCAATTCCTCTTACTGGTTCTGAGCTCATTCAGGATGGACTCATTCCCCCACATCTTGATGGGGTCCAAGATTTCCTGGACACTTCACACTGTGCCCCTGGGAACTGCAGCCCATGGGAGCAGGTGTCACAGTGCTAGGAGGATCATTGGAGAAACTCATCTCCACATGTACTGCATCCTGCTGTTGGCTCATAATACTGACCAAGCAGCAAAGGACATTCTACTGTTCCTGGGGCTTTTTGAAATCACCAGGAATGCAGTAAAGGCAGAAGTTCTGGCCAGAGTGCACAGCTGTAGGAGGTCTCTCAGAGGCTAATAGCGGCGGTCCGGGGTCTGGGATGGAGGATGGGGGCAGAGAGGAGCTTACAGTAAGGGCCTGCGGTACAGGAGGGAATGTGGGGCCTGGGAAGGAGTTTGGGTGAAAGAAGCAGTTGTGACCTGGGGCATTGAACTGGGTTGCAGGAAGAGGTGCAGGGATTTGGGTTGTGACCTTGGGCAGGGGACTGGTGTGCAGGATCTGGGAAGGGAGATTGGTGCAGGAGTGGGGCACAGGATTTGGATTAGGTGGGGTTAGGAGGCAAGAGTGGGAGGGGACAGTGGGTTAAGGGAAGAAGGGGCTGGGTCACCAGAGGCAGGCTCTGACCGAGAGACTTACTGGGTGACATCCAACCAACACTACAGCAAGTTTCTCAGGCAGGGTCTCTGGGGGAAGGTGCAGTATGTGAAGCTTTTCCCCATCCCCTAGACTCTCAGTTGAGAAACAGAGAGGGTCTGGGAGACGCTTTTTTGAGTGGCATGCGGGGCTGGAGTCAGGACAAGCAAGGAGCCTGTCTGAGGCTCTTCCCTATGTCCGTGGGTGGATCTGGTAGCATGGTGGGTCAAATGCGGTCCATGGGCAATGTTTTTGTCCTCCCTGATCTATAAAATAGGCTGCTAGCTGAAGGGTAACAGTGACCTCGTTTTAATAAGTGTATTCCTGTAACAGGGTGGCATTCACCCCCCACAAGTGCCCCCGTCTGCCTCTGCCCCTCCCCTCCCCCACACTCCCAGCATGTGCTGCCAATCTCTCCGGTTGATGCCAAAACCTTCTTTGGAAACTCACCCTCCAGCTGAGTCACACACCCTGGGGCCATGTCTACACTGGCGGCTTCTTGCGCAAGAACATCTTGTGCAAGAGCGCGTCCACACGGCCATGTGCTTTTGCACCAGCAGTGTGCTTTTGCACAAGAGCATCCATGGCAGTGTAGACGCTCTCTTGTACAAGAAAGCTCTGATGGCCATTTTAGCCATAGGGGTTTCTTGCGCAAGAAACCCCTGCCGCGCGTCCACACTGCCTTCTTGCACAAGAGCTCCTGTGCAAGAGGACTTGCACCTGATAGAAAACAGCATAGCTCCTGCGCAAGAAGCCCTTGCTTCTGATGCTTTACTGTAAATCTTCTTGCGCAAGAGCGGGTGGGCAGTGTGGATGCTCTGTGGGTTCTTGCACAAGAACCCGCCAGTGTAGACATATCCCCTGTGTGCAAATCACTCAAACCCCTTCCAGGGGTCACCTTATCAGGTTCCCCCTGCTGGTATTCTCTGTATTGACCCTCTGAGTCTGTCTCTCAGTCTGTTTCCCAACTCTGGATGACAAATGGAGCCTCCAGGGCATTTTCTTCCTAGAGACAGCTCCTTGCCCCAAGTTCAGGGCTTTATCTCAATATTGTCTCTGCAGTCTCCTAAGCACCTAGCCCTTGGAGCTCTATGTGGTGTTGTCATTCCTTCAGCCAGCCAGTCACCCCACTCTCCATTCCTTGAGATCTGAACTGAACTGACTGTTGCTTGTTTTACACCTCCATTTACAGACCATCTTAGTCCCTGACTGGATGGTTCCTCCTTCAGCTGCTCCAGCCTTTTGGAGGACTTATCTGTGGCCCTTTCCTGGGGCAGGCTGCAGCTAGAGCACAGGGCCTCTGGCAGGAAGTCTCAGGGTCTGATCCACCCCATTACAATTCCCAAAAAAACGAGAGGGCTGATGATCTAATTGCTTGGTGTGGGCTCACCCTTACTCATCTTTCTTTGCCCAAACAGGGCAGGCTGGCGCATGTTTTGTGAGCCTCTGATATGCATGCTGGAGACACTGAACTCTCAACTTCTCCATGTGGCTGCAGAGAGCTGACACCAGCCATGTGCCCTGTCAAACTCTTTACATAGAGGACATCTATAAACACACAGAGGAAGCCAAATATACTTACTTTAGACTCTGTAACTTGCAGTTTTGTTTCAGTCCCTCACACAGCTGCTGCACGCCATGATCTCCCAGGTCATTACAACTCAGGTCCAGCATTTCCAGGCTCTGGTTGGTTTGGAGAGCAGCAGCTAGAGCCTGATAGCAAGGGTATGTTAAACTGCAATAAGTGGAGCTGCAGTAGAGAAAAATGCAGAGAAGGGGATTACAGTGAGAATGGGGCTCATCACAGATCTTCTGACAGGCAGCCCAGCCCACCAGTCCCTCTCCCTTACCAATCAGCACTGTGAATAGCTCAGGAATTCTGCCCTTGGCCCTGTTTCAAGCCCCATCCCTTAGTCAATGAGGATGGGCACAAAGTCTCATAAGTCCTGACTAGTGACTTCTCAAGCAATCACAGATCAGAGCAGGTCCATCACTGCATGGAGGTTGTACTGCACTGAGGGTATGTCTAGTCTACAAGTTTTTTTGGAAAAAGGTACGCAAAATCTGCTGCACATTTTGTGCACCTTTTTCTACTTTTCTTTTTTGGAAGAGGCTTTTCTGAAATTTGGCCCATCTACCCTCTTTTGGAAGCTCCCTTCTTCCTCGTGCCAGGAGAAAGACAGGGTTTCCAAAAAAGTGCATCTGCTGTTCTGCAAAAATATGCAGAAGAATAAACACATTCCCTGGATGCAGTGGAATTTTCCGGAGTACCTCTGGTATCCCACAATAACCCTGAAGTCCAGACGTATTCCGAGTCAAGCTTCAGGCACCCAACAACCTATCCCTGAGCAGAGCCCCAGTCCCAGGTACTTCCACAGCCCCGTTAGAGCTGCAGATCAGTCTGGGCAACGGCACTACCTGGCCAGGAGTCCTTCTGCTGCCTCACACTGCATCAGATGATAGAAACTCTCAGGCAGGTAGGGGACTGACTGCATGGTATAGGTGGGAGAAAGAGGAGATTGACAAGTGCTGGCATTGGGGTCAGGTGGAGCGGGGGGAGATTGTGCAGTGTTCTTGGGTGAGGTGGGGAAGGGGTGAATAATTTGTTTGTGCTGATCCTGTCCTGAATCGCAGCTAGACTGCTGGTGCCTGCTAGTCTGAGATTCAGGATTTTATCTCAGCCTCCAAATTGGGGGAGCAGATTGCATAGGAGTAGGTGGGTTTGAGCATCTGTACAATGAGGTGGAGGAAGTGGCAATTTGTTTGGCATATCCTTCTAACTCATTTGCTGCAGTCCTCTCTGACTGTCAGGGTTGGAGGTGTGATAATTCATTTGGAGGGGGAAAGCAGGTTGCATGGAGGGAAGGGGGCTGTGACTGGACATTTGCATGATTACATTTCAGAGCTGATGTAAGTGTTAGTGGCTTAAAGTAAGAATGAAAAAGATTCTTTTAACAAGTTTTTTTGATAATTTTTTGGAATGTTGCAGATATCTAAAACTTTGATTTTTTTTTTAATCCTGTGTTACTAATTAATACATAGTGTATTGGATTAAGGCCAGATCTTTCCTATGTGATAGAGTTCTGGCTCTTATGAGTCAGAAATAGCAAGTACTAGGTGTGATTCTAGTTGTTTTGTAGGATGAAACCTTATTTGCAAGCTCTTTGAAACATGCATCTGTGTACAAACCCTGAAGCCATATATTAATTTGCTCTGGGGCTTCTACTCTCTGAGTTAGTGACATTCAAAAAGTGAAAGTTTCAAACCAGGAGAGCTTTTATCTGTTTTATAACATAGACCCTAAACATTCCCCAGAGAAACTGTATAAGCCTTTGTGCATGCCTTTTACTCTTCTTTTCAGTATCAATAAATGTTGTATTAGTCATGCTCTCCTTGCAAATACTATTTCTAGTTGACTCATAGATTTGTTTAGCATCCGAAAGCGGAGCTATGTGTGGATAATATGCATTTTGGTATGTTTACTAGCTTGCATGGTTAGAAAGGATGATGATACATGTACTCCAAGGGTAATGTTAATTTTCTCTTTTATTAATTTCATATTAAATTCATAAGCAATACTCTGTTAAATATCCATGGTTTAAATATATTTTTCTACACCTATTTATTTATCATGGTTTTTTGTTTGTATTCGTGGTGCACATCCACACCTTACTTCAGTATAGGTGTTGCACATAAGAAATTTCAAAACACCGAAGGATAGAAAATGTTAGAGGGAACACTGCTGAGGACCTTCTCTGCCACTGCTGTGGGCCATCAGCTCCCAAATGTACATCTGTTTCCCCCCAAAAAAGAGCATTTCCCTCAAAAGTAAACAGATGCCTGAGTTCTGCAGTTGGGAAAAAAAAGGGAACCAAACCTCCAGAGGTAAACACATAAAAACAACAGCAAAAAGAAAAATAAAACAATGAAACCTCACCGCTTCCATCTTTCTCTTCCACACCAGTCAACCCATCCACTCAGACTTCAAGACCCAGCCTAGCTCTCCCCAGCCTGGTTCCTTCTGTGACCAGCCCCTGTTTCTTGAAGTCCTTCTTTGGCTCTACACCCTAGGCTGGGCTCCCTTGTCTTTCCCCAGCCTTCCAGCAGATACCCCCTGTTCTGTTCCCAGCTTTTCCAGGCTCCCCCTCACTCCATGCCTGGACTCAAAGGCTCCCCTACCCCTGCTGACTTGTACATGTCACATCACATGGAGAGAAAATTTAACTACTGGCTCAGTGCAGCACTGTGAGGCCCCACTCTCGTCAGAGACTGAGCAGTGCAGGCAGGGACGGTTTGGAAGACTCTTCTCTGCTCCAGGTGGTAGTGGGCCAGGCCACTGGGCCACCACAGATAGTCTGCAATGCTCCAGACTCCTGGGTGGAATAGTAGAGTGAGCATGAGCCATCATCCTGCTGGTTGAGGAGTGAAAGGGTGGAGGGAAAGGAACAGGGTGAGGGAGAAACCTGTGAAGCCAACACTGGGGAAAGGCTGCAGAGAAATCCAGACCATGCTGTACCCAAATTAAGTCCCACTGTAGTCAGTGAGATGAAGCTTAAGCCCTTGTGGTGCTCTCCTGGCAAGGGTGCTGTCAGGGCTGTTCCCCACTCTGGCATGTCGAGTGCAGAAGATGGGGGCCTGCAAGAGACCTTAAACACTTTGTCTCTTTAGGTTCTGCTTACAAAAACTCTCCAGAGTCATAGATTGACTGGCTCTAAAAAAAAAAAAAAAAAAAAAGAAAAAGGCTGCTACCATCAAGTGATTTAACCCTGAAAACACAGGAACACTTGAATGCTTTCCCCAGAGGTACCCCAAGCTCTTTTGCCTCAAGAGAGCTTGATTAAAAAAAAACAAAAACAAAAAAACTGTATCTCTGATAGCTGACCTCCCAGGCTAGGCGGACACATACACAGACCTTCTGTTACCTTCCAGGACACAGAATCAAATCATTGCCTTAAAAAGATGATTTTATCAACAAAACAAAAAGATATACTTGATAAAGCATACTTGGTTGCTAGGTCTTACAGAACAACTAAGAAAAGAACAGATAAAAAACACAAAGAGCCATAGCTCTGTAGAAGCTGCAGAGACCATTTTATATGTTTAGCTAGAAGCCATCTTGCATACTAGAAACCATTTCAGCTTTTTGCCTTTGCACGTAGACCAGAGTGAACTTTCTATCACCCCATGTGCCAGGCCAAGGCAGATGTGCTATTGGAATGTGTTAATTGGGCTGGTTCAAAGAGGAGAGGTACTCCTCGTACCTGTCCGCCATCTTGTTGATAAAGCTTTGTTTTTCCTAGTTTAATTGATTATTTCTGTAATTGGATGCCCTGACGTCAGACTGTTTGGTTAAGGGTATAAAGATACTAGGATTGATTGTATTAGCAGCCTTACTGGGCCCGACTTTTGCTGGGTCCACGTTGCTCACTTTGCTTTACTGTACAATAAAGCTATCAGTTGTTGGCCGCCTAAACAGAGAGGAGCGTGTTTTTGCTTCGACAGCTCTTTTGGCTGTAACTTAAATGGTGAGTGGTGGGAGGGATGGCATTTACTTTTTATGCCTCATTGCTTTTACTCACCTAAAATCTCTCTCTCTGTTTTACTGTTTTATCTAAACCAGGAAATTTAAATCAAAGTGTCTGAAGGACAATTTGAAATAGTAAACTGGCATATGATTTCTATTAAGGAAATGGCAGACTTTATACAATTTCTAATGTCGAATAGAGCAGGGCAATACAGAACACACATTTTAGGGGAAAAATCTGGAAACAGGGGTGTTTTAGGGTCATGCTGACATATAGCCAAGACTAGTGAGAGCCAGAGTGAAATCCATGTAAGACTAGCAGGCTGCAGTTACACACAGACACTAAGGCTTTGTCTACACTGCAGGGATTTTGCGCAAGAAGCCTTTTGCACAAGAGTTCTTGTGCAAAAACTTCTTGCACAAAAGCGAGTCCACATCTCAAAGCGCACATGCTTTGCAATGCGCTTTTGCTCAAAAAAGCGTCCACTCTGCATGGACATTCTCTAGCAAGAAAGCTGATTGCCTTTCACAGAATAGGCACCAGAGCACCTATGCTTTTTCTGATTCCCTGTGGAATGTCCACACACACCTTTGTGCGCACGAGCTGTAGCGCAAAAAGGAGTTATTCCTCTCCCCATGAGGAATAACTCTACTGCAAAAAGCCCTCTGTTCTGCCAATCTACTTGCACAAAAACGCACTTGAAGTGTAGATGCTTTGCTGGTTTTTGCACAAAAATGGTCGTTTTTGCACAAAAACCTTGTAGTCTAGGCATAGCCTAAGAGTGTGGCTTGAATGCTGGAAAGTGGCTTGTGAGAGACACTAGTGGGAGCTGGTTCAGCAAGATATCACAAGGCACTGAACGCTACAGCTCAGTAATGTCATGGCTGCTCATTAGTCTGGTTTGTAGAATGATTTCTCTCTCAAGCATACACACATTCTATCATATCTTCAAAAAATAAGCATTATTATCAATAGTTCTGCTCTTTAAAACAACATCATGAATGTCAAAGGAACTGGCAGAAATCAAGGAAAAAACCAAAAGACAAAAAGCCCAGAACATTCTACTCCAAGAGACTGATTTTACGTGGGAGGAGAAGTGGTAAGTATGGGAAGGAGGGGTACATCATTGCAGCAATTTGTTTTTCCTTTAGTAGAACAAACAAAAAGAAAACAGGCTGTAATATTCATTAAGCACATGCCATTCGAGATTAAAGACCAACTGAAGGAGGAGAAAGAATACTTTAGTTTCTCAAAGGACGGAATAGGTGGGTTGGGAATATCAGTTGGCTCAATGGAAATTAAAATGTTGACAGACTGATGATTTATCTGGGGGTCAAAGAGAAAAGAACCATTGGAACACATCTTTTTAAAATGTCTGGGCTCAGAAATCCCCCAACATGGCTTTCTAGCCACTGCAATATTCTGGGAGCTCAGGGGCTCCTTCTCAGGGTCCAGCTCCTCCAAACACATCTCCCACCCAGTGTTCCCACTAAGATTTTCAATCCATGAGCAGAGTGAGTTTTGTCTTGTGCACCAATATTGAGGTCATGTGCACTTGTTTGGATGTATGCCATTACAGCAAACAAATATCTAAGATTATATATGTATGTTATGAAAGAAAGAATAGTAAAACAAGGGATAAATAACAAGGTGCATGACTTTAAATGTTTATTTAATATGAAATCAAATAAAAAGAAAATTAATACTCCGCTGTAGCCTAGAAAGGCACAATCCAGTGAATCACTGCTAGAATCCAAAATAGTTCCAATTAGATATGCAAGTTTCTCCTGCCACTTTGCCAACTTCCCAAAACAAAGACTACAATTCATATACAGTTTACAGTAGTAGTAATGTTAAACCAGTTAACCCATGCAACCCAGGCTCCAGATCCTCAGCATTGGACCTGTTTTGTCTCCCTTGGCCTCTCCAGACATTCAGATCCTCAGCAGGTGTGAAACACCTTAGCACCACTGATTTCAACTTCTACTGAGAATCTGGCCCTTAATTCCTAGCTCTGGCCACTAACCAAGGCATTAAACAACCATACACAGCAGGCCTCTCTCACATTCTGCTCCCTCCTCTCACTAGTATATTGACTTCAGAGGAACTTCACAACACCCAATTGTGGAATGACAAGTGGCTGCTGTTGACATCGTTACAATACAAACAATATTTCAGTTTCAGATTTAGTATATTACAGATTAATGTGTCTTCGTGAATCCTTTTGGAAGTTTATCTTTTAACTAGTAGATTGCTATTATTTTCAGTACTGCAATACTTTCTTTTTAGGATAAGCAATTGTTAGCACTGAGACATACACTTTGTTGTTTAAATTTGAGTTCAGAAAAATATTTAATGATATACTTAAAATTAAAGCTGATGTATCCAGCCCTATAGAGCAAAACATGCAAGCACATGATTAGCATTAAACATGTGATTAAATTGCATTAATTTCAAAGGGATTTAAGTATGCAATTAAGTGCTTCCATGAATCATGGTCTTAATTTCAGTATTTAAATTCATATACAGTTTAAGTGTGTACTAATCAGAGGAACTATATCTTATTTTCTTTACATTGTTACTGAACCTGGAGCAGTTACACCACAGCCCTGGCTAGCCACCCACCACAGAACTCCACCCCTGGACTGGAGCAGCTGGGCAGCCACCATGGGGCCCTGACCACCCAAACTCATCCATCAAGCCCACCACCATGAGCTTACCTTCCAAGTCCAGCAGGAAGGTCAGTGCTGCTGCGTGGGTCTGCTGTCGGGGTGGGTAGGATTAAAATTCTTGGTGTGCACCCACGCACCCTAGAAGGAACTTAACTCCTTCCCCTACATTTGCAACCAGACTTCAGAAAAAATGCTCAGGCTGCATGGTTAAGCTTCTCATCTGCCTTTCAGTATGGCCTATTGTTTTAGCTGATGGTTCCTATTATTTTTTGCTGCCTACCACTCACTATACAAGGGGCCATTTACCTGTTTTCCCCTTCAGCCTGAATGAAGGCTGGATGGCAGAGGCCTCAGCTGTAACCTGTCCTGTGATTGCTGGCATCATTAATACCTTTCAGCATCCTGCTCATATTCTAACAGTGTTACAAATTCATTGAGAGGCACTTATTACTTTACATTTTATGATGCCTTTCCATTTCCAGGAAGGTTTTCTTAAAAGGTCAAAAGTCAGCAGACAAAAGAAAACACCTGATGGGTCAGCAGTGCTGAGCAGTCTTAAACTGCACTTCCATGGCCACAGCAGACTTCCCTCTCTACAGAGACACATGACACCAGCTTTACCCTATGGTGGTTCCTGCACCATGCCCCAATTCCCACATGCCAGCATAGGAATGGTAGCCAATGGAATGGGGTGTAGCTAGGCACCCCTAAACCCTGGCACTCTCCAGTTTCTGGAAGAGCCCTTGTGGGCCATGGGCAGCCAGTGAATAATAAAAAACAAACTGCACCTCTCTGACAATAGGCCGGGAATCCAAAGTCTAAACCACTCCTGTATTTTACAGATCCGAAACATGTCTGACCATGTCTGGTAAACACCAAAGCTTCCCTGTATTGTAAATAAACCCAGCCCTGAACCAGAGCTCAGTACTTCATATCAGTTTTGAAGATCTTGGTTTCTCAGAGCAGAGTCCCTTCAGCTGCCAACACCTGCATTTAAAGTCTTTGTATCCATATAAGAGCCATTTATCTGGCTGCCCAGCTAACAGCTACTTCTTCAACTGGTTTAAGAGTGTATTTAAGTTCTGTCATTACTTGAAAATTGTTAACCAGTTGGGAAGTTAAGGCTGAGAATAAAAATAAAACCCCACACAATTAAAACATTGTTCCATATTTTTTATTTCAGAAGCTATTAATTAATGTTTCTTCATTTTCTAGTTAAAAGCAGCACCTCCTGTGTGCCAGGCCCATACCTCAGCTTCCGTTTTAGATCTTCAAACTCACTACAAATCTCAGAGTACGTAAATAGTGTTTTCTCAAAGTTGATTTATTACTAGAGGTCCTGTTACCATAACAATCAGAATTTCCCCAGCATAGACCACATAGTCCATTCGTCTAAACAGTCAAACATCAACTGCTGCCTCTCACCACACAGCACCCCAGCCCTTCTAGCTGGTGTGATTCTTTGCCCTGTTTCTATCCCAAGAGTGGATCCAGGACTCGACTGGTGACAGCAGTGGGCTCACCACATCATCATCCCCCAGCCTTCAGCCCCTCTGGTTGCAGTGCACCAGCTCAGAGAGCCAGCAGCCCTCTCCTTCTGCTGCTGTCCATCTCCTGCCCTCTCCAGCCATGGTGCTCTGGCCTGGAGAAGTTTGCAGGTGCTCCCCTATCCCAATGCCTTCTTGCCTTCATCTTTCACTGGCTTCCTCTGGCTCCATTGCTCAGCCAAGAAACACTCCATATTCCCTCCACCAGGAGCACCCATTTCCTGAAGCTCCCAGCGTACTGCCACTCTGCTTCTGTCTCCTTCTCTGGCTTCTTAACTCCTCCCTCTCAACATTCTGAACACTCAGTAATTAACTTCCAGAGGTCCCACCTACCCCTCACTATACAGTAATTACTCATTTAACATGTGCCCGCTTAACACGTTTTCACAATAGCACGATTTATTTTTTAGGGAACTTTTTCGAATAACACCACCGTCCCCCGAAATAACACAAAAATAATCAAGTGGCAGACTACTTCACACGGCGGTATAAGTTGGTGAAAACAGTGGTAATACGCATAGGTGGATGAATACATGTGGTCACAGCGTTCCTCCGTTCACTCACATGTTTATCTTTGTTTTAACAAACCGCAGCGACTTGTGTTGTTAGTTATCTTGTGTTGCTAGATATCAAATGTTGACATTGATGACCCAGCAGCAACAAAAAATTGTCTTTGCCATCACCACCTGAAACGCAACCCCCACCTTTTCCATTATTTTTAATGGGAAAATTGACCCCTCATAGCACGTTTTTGCTTAGCATGAACATTTTCAGAAACACATCTATAGTGTTAAATGAGGAATTACTGTACCTAGCTCAGACTCATCTGGATTTGAATAGGAGAGTTTGGCCCTACTCCATCTAAGGGGCCAGCTACTTCCAACAAGCACCTAGGCAAGAATCTTGCATTATTTACATATGTATAAAATTTCTCCCAGCTCCCACCTAGCTAAAAAGAACCACCTAATGTTACCAAATGGAGTAACACTGTTTTAATGTCATGCAAAGTGGTTTGTTAACACCTGTGAATGAATCAAGATTAAGAAAGAATCTATCAAAGTTAAATTAACTAGAAATAACCTGCTGTGAGCCAGAGTACAAAAGAACCGCATATGTGGGTCGAATCTACCAAAGAAATCCAATTCACATATTTTCATCCCATATGATAAACTGCACATTTCTCTCCTTTATATAAATCAAACGTGCAGTGGATAATTTGCTTTGTTCCTTCAGTATCTCTTTCACCCTGAATTAAAAGCTCAACATGTATGCACCCTAGGATTCAGATACATACATCTCTTTGTATATGAATAATCTGTCCTTTTCCTCCCATGTTATGTCTAATGTTCTACTATACATCCTAAAAGATGTGAAGTGAAAGGTGTTACTAAACTACCATTGCATTACAAATGTAATAGAAATGAAAGAGAAAGGAATATTGAAAGAGATAAGCATCTAATTCCAGAAATTTCTTTAAGGGGGAAATTTCAGTTGAGAGTGTGGGTTAATGAAATAGGTGAAATGAATGAAATATAAGATCCCTGTGACTAGGAAATGTTTCTGAGAGATCTGTTGAATATCTACAGCACCTACTGGTGACACATACTTGTCATTCTCTCTGAGCATTGAGGGGTCAAGCATCCAATAGAAAATCAGAGAGTAGCCCTTGCTAATGAGCCCTGCAATTAAGGTATGTAAGACTGAGTCACTGTGTGGGACCCCCGAGTTCTTGAACTCATTGAATACACTGCAAGACTGAACAGCACAATTGAACATTTGACCAAACCCATAGACCAACTCTTCCCCACCCTATAGTCAGAGGACTGAGAAGAAGAAGAGGAGGTTATTCAACTTTAGCAGTAACTGCCATTCTTTGAGATAAGTGTCCCTGCGGGTACTCCACAGCAGGTGTTGGTGAGTCCCAGCACCGTTGGCCAGAGTCTTTACAGCAGTGTGCATGGGGGCTGTGGTGCTCAGAACCCCTTGGGCACATTGCTCATGCACAACACCCCTCCCTTCAGTTCCTTCTCTACCTAGAGAACCAACATGTGTATAAATTCCAAAGTAGAGGGGAGAAAGGGAAGGTAGTGGAGGGATGCATATCTTGAAGAATGGCAGTTACTGCTGAAGGTGAGTAAACTCCTCTTCTTTGGGAGAGTTGTCCCTATGGATACTCCACAATATGTGACTACAGAGTAATGTGTCTCATGAAGGCAGGGACTTCAGATCAGATGCCATGGACAGAAGAGCTTTGCCTACATTAGTTGTGGAAAGCAGGCCTTGAGAAAGTTCATAGTGCTTGGCAAATGTCTGGTCAGAAGCCTAGGTGGCAGTTGTACATATGTCTGCAGCTGGAGCCTTGTGAAGATAGGCTACTGATGCGGCCATCACTCTGGTGCAATGAGACTTTATTGAAGTGGGTGGAGTGAGTTGGTTGTGAGTTGGATGCAGTCTTTGGGGGAGGGGGGGAGAAGATCTGGCTTTTCCCTTGTTGTGTTCTGTAGGTTCAACAAGGACAAGTGCAGAGTCCTTCACTTTAGACAGAAGAATCCCAAGACTATTATAGGCTGGGGACAGACTGGTTAAGCAGCAGTTTGGCAGAAAAGGACCTGGAGATTACTGTGGACGAGAAGCTGGATATGAGTCAACAGTGTGCCCTTGTAGCTAAGAAGGCTAATGGCATATTGGGGTACATTAGGAGGAGCATTTCCAGCAGATCCATTTAAGTGATTATTCCCCTTTATTTGGCACTGGTGAGGCCACATCTGGAGTATTGTGTTCAGTTGTGGGCCTCCCAGTACAGAAAGGATGTAGATGCATTGAAGAGGGTCTAGAAGAGGGCAACCAAAATGATTAGGGGGCTGGAACACATGACCTATGAGGAGAGGCTGAGGGATTTGGGCTTGTTTAGTCTGCAGAAGAGAAGAGTGAGGGGGGGATGTGTAGCAGCCTTTAACTTCCTGAAAGGAGATTCCAGAAAGGATGGAGAGAGGCTGTTCTGAGTAGTGACAGATGGCAGAACGAGGAGCAATGGTCTCAAGTTGCAGTGGGGAAGGTCTAGGTTGGATATCAGGAAAAAACTATTTCACTAGGATGGTTGTGAAGCACTCAGATGGGTTACCTAGGGAGGTGGCAGAATCTCCATCCCTAGAGGTTTTTAAGTCCCAGCTTGACAAAGCCCTGGCTGGGATGATTTAGGTGGGGTTGGTCCTGCTTCGGGCCAGGGGTTGGACTCGATGACCTACTAATGTTTCTTCCAGCCCTAGGAATCTATGATTCTATGTCTGACAGCTCTGAGCTCTAGTGCATTTATGTGGTGAGATCTCTCTGCAGTGGGCCAGAGACCCTGCATTGTCTGGTTTGCCAGATGTGCTACCCATCCCATGAGGAAGACGTCTGTGTTGAAGGTTATGGAAGGCTCTGGGGTTATGAAGGGAATCCCTGTACATTTGTGGCCTTCTTCCACCTAAGTAGTGCATCCTTCAAGTCATGGGAATGGAAAGTGTTTAGGTCAGAGGGTGAATGTTTGGCTTGTATATTGTCCTGAGCCAGCATTGAAGGCAACACATGAAAAATCATGCATTTGGTACGATGGTATTGTATGATGCTATGTGCCCTAGGAGCTGTAGGTAGTTATGGGCTGCGGCTTAAGGTGTGACCGGTAGATTAGTGTCTAGGTCTTTAATTCTTTGGAATATATTGAATAGCAAAGAGGCTACGGCTGTTTTTGCATCTAGTTGTGCACCTATAAATTGTATCAACTGTGATGGTGTAAGGACTGATTTCATTCTATTTATTAGTAGTTCCAGGGTGTGGAGGTATTGTATGGCCATGTACATGCTGTAATTCGAATCTGCCTCAGATTTTGCCTTGATCAGGCAATCTTTCAGGTAAGGAAAGATTATAATGTCCTGTTTTCTTAAGTATGCAATAACAACCTCCAGCATTTTTTAGAATATTTTCAGAGCTATGGAGAGTCCAAATGGCAGGACCATATATTGGTATGGTTGGAATTTAGGATGAAATGAAGAAAGCATCTGTTAGTGGTGTGAATTGTGATATGAAAATAAGCATCTTGCAAGTTGAGGGACGAAAACCAGTCTCCCTGCTCCGGTGCTGGTTTAATAGTGGCAACTGTCACCATCTTGAATCTTTGTTGCTTTACATATTTGTTAAGGGCTCTGAGATCTAGGATTGGGCACCAGCCCCCATTTTTCTTCTCTGTTAAAAATAATGTGAATAGAAGCCTTTTGCCTTATATTGTGAGAGGATAGGTTTTATTGCACCCAGCTGCAGGAGATGTTTGACCTCTTGGTCTAACAGAAAATCATGAGAGTGTTCCCTAAAGAGGGATGAGGTGTGTGGTTGTATGGGAGGGATGGATGTGAAGATAATAGTATCTCTCTCATTTATCTAATGTTGTTGATTGCCAGTTTGTATAAAATGACAGCATGCGATGACTGAATGATTTGTGTGGCGTTGATCAACCTGGAGAGGGTGAGTATATTTTCAGGCCCTCAACAGAAGCCTTAAATCTGCTTATTTTACTGGGATGGCTGGTTTGCTGAGTTAGTTTACATGCATCTATGCTGAAGTCTATCATGACCATATTATTGTTGGTGGTGGTCTTGCCTTTGGTGTTGGTTAAGTGTATTGTGGATTCCTTGGCCTAGAGTATGCCTGATACCTGTGTTGTTTTCTCCTAGATGCAGGTGTGTGTATTCCCAAAGACTGAAGTGTGGCTCTAGAGTCCTTCATAGTATAAAGAACCTCATGGCTGTGTCTAGACTGGCAAGTTTTTCCGCAAAAGCAGCTGCTTTTGCGGAAAAGCTTGCCAGCTGTCTACACTGGCGGCAGATTTCTGCAAAGGCACTGACGATCTCATGTAAGAAATCAGTGCTTCTTGCGGAAATACTATGCTGCTCCCGTTCGGGCAAAAGTCCCTTTTGCGCAAAAGGGCCAGCGTAAACAGCTCAGATTTGTTTTGCGCAAAAAAGTCCCAATCGCGAAAATGGCGATCAGGGCTTTTTTGCGCAAAAGCGCGTCTAGATTGGCACGGAAGCTTTTCCGCAAAAGCGTCTGTGCCAATCTAGACGCTCTTTTCAGCAAATGCTTTTAACGGAAAACTTTTCCGTTAAAAGCATTTGCGGAAAATCATGCCAGTCTAGACGTAGCCCATGGGTCTTAGCTGAGAAGAGCTTTTCCCCCTCAAACAGGAGGTCTTCTACGGTGGACTTTATCTTGTGGGGGAAGGCTACGAATTGAACCACAAAGCTCGTCTCATGACTACTGTGGTACCTGTGCATCTTGTAGCCATGTCTGCCGCATTGAGAGTCGCCTGCAGGGCTGTTCGTGAGACTACAATGGTTATATTCATATTTGCTGAATAATGTTGCATAGTTAGCTACTCTGAACTGTAGCATCAATGAAGTATACCTTTTTCTCTCAAAAAGATCCAGTCTCTTATTATCACTTGTCGAGACCTTTTCATATTTAGCTAGAAGCCTTTCTGTATAACAAAAGCCATTTCAGTTTCTTGTGTCTGCACGTATACTAGAGTGAGTGAACTGGCCTTCACCGAGGTGGGGAGAGGCCAGAAGGATGCGCTGTTGGAATGTGTTAATGAACTGTTTTGAGCTGAGGCTTGAACTCCCTAAAAACAAAAAAATAATATAATAACCTGTTTCTTTCTTTGCTGATAATAATTCCTCTTTAAAGTTCGCTTTGATTTCTTGCCCTGACGTCAAACTTGTTTGGTTAAGTGTATAAAATACTAGGATTGATTGTATTAGCCAGCCTTACTGGCCCGGCTCTGCTGGGACTACGTTTGGCTCACTTGGCTTTACTAATCAATAAAGCTATTTGTTTAGCTGCCTAAACTAAGTGAGGCCTTTGCTTCAACACACTTTCAGCAGAGGTGGAAGAGCGTTGCTGCTGTTTATTCCTCTGGTGGGCCGCCTCCACTACCAGAGAGTTAGGAGGAGGGTGAGTTAAGAAAATCTGGAGCCCTTGGGAGGAATGTAATACTTCTTATTCACCTGTTTACATGTGGGTGGAGTAGTAGCTGATGTCTGCCAGATTGTTTTGGCAGGCCCATTATGGCAAGATTAATGGACAGTGCAATTTTCACTGACGGAGAAATTTAGAGGATATTAGTAAGCTCATGCTGACTCTCCATGACTTCCTCCATGGTGATATCGAGATAAGCTGCTATTCTTTTAAATATTGCCAGGAAGGTTGGGAAGTCATCCACCGCCATTGGTAGCAGTGGCATCACAGCTTCATTGGGTGATGATGATGAGTTAGTATCAGGGTATGTATCTGGCCCTGTCTGCAAAGGTTGTTGATCCTGAACCTCCTCCTCCTGCCGTTTTGACAATAGAGATGGTGGTGGCAGAGAGGAAGCGGGTTGGATGGGACGCTTCTTAGTGTGTCTCCATTTGTAACTGTAAGTCCATGGTCTCCAGTATTGCCAGTGCCCCACATATGACATGAATGGTGGCAACCAAGGATGTGGATCCATGGTGGACTATCCCTGCACAATGGGATTTTCAAATGGGCATGAGTGGATGATGTGGAGGGTTCCGTGCCCAGAGACACTTGAGATAAGAAGTTTATATCCATCTTGCCATCGTCATTGTTAAATAGTTCAGTAGGCAAGATATGGTGTTTAGATACCATTGTGCCAGGTGAAGTGTCAATATCAAGAAAAGGTGAACTGAATGAAGAAACAGATGGGTCTCTGTAGTGGGGCTCTATTTGGAAAACACGGGGGAGTGGGCGGGCTTCTAAAAGCCCCTCCCCCAGCCTTGCGGGAGGGACGACTGGACCCGTGTCCAATTAATTACTGGGGACAAATAATGACAAAAGGGACAAGGAGTGCAGGCTAAAGGTTAATAACTAGGGAACCAGATGGGGACACCGAGCAGAGAACCCGGACAGCGCCCACTGCTCCTCGAAACTGTCAAGGAGCCAGTGGGCCTTGCCCAGAGGAACTCTGCCCGGATCGTGACACAAGGGAGGAGCGGAAATAGGCCCCACAGTCGCAGGAAACCCCTCGTCTAGCATCCTCCTCCTGGTGTTATAAATGGCGACCTTTAGCCAAAGGCCAGGAGGAGGTTGGACGAGAGGTCCCGCGACTTTGTGGGGCCGCGGATTGGGTGTGCATAGATAAAAAGGTGAGGGGAAAAGTGCAGCCAGAACCTCAATAAGAGGTTCTGGAGGAGCCGAATAGGGGCTGCAACCTGGCGCACTCCAGGTATCGTCGCCAGGTTTTCCCTCACGCCGCAGAAGGGGCAGGCTTCGGGATGGGGTGAACCGCCAGGTACACGCCCGTGCTCACGGCTCCGTGAAGGAGCCGCCAGCTAATGTCCCCGATGGGCCGTGGATTAGATGGGAATACACGCTGGCCCATCGGGGTTCCCCACCCTCTGTGGGTCTTAGATAGTCCCGCCACTTGGTATCGGGGCGGGACATGAGGGTGGGAAATGCAGAGTGGAGCACGGCGTGTACAGATGTTCCCTAGGCGCGGTTCGAAAACAGACCGGCTGCAGATTTTTGCAGCCGGCTGGGAGTCCAAGGATGGGGGCTCGGGGCCCGCGGAACAGGGCCCGATAATAAGGGACGGAGGTTTGCAGGAAGGGAGGGGCGGGCGTACCCTCTCGCAGGGCTCTCTGCAGGAAGTCGAGGCGGGCAGCGGCAAAACCGCCTTCACCTCCCGGAGTAGGCGCAGAGGGTTCGAGGGTGGAAAGCCCCATGCGGCCAGCGGCGCACGAGGATCCACCCAGTCCCCGGCGTAGTCAGGAGGTCTCCGACCTTGGTGGTTTCTGCCAGGATCAGCCTCCGGCGCACGAAGGAGACTCCGCCACCTGCACGCACAAGGCTGGATTGTGGAGCAGGGCTCCGCGAGGAGGTCTGCTCCTCGGCGGCCACAGCGGACCTGGTCGCTGAGAACAGCTTCCAGGTCTGGAGGAGGTCCTGGTAGAATTCCGGCAGCTCTGAGAGGTCTCGCGGAAGACCCTCGGATGGATAAAAAGAGCTGCCGGTCGTGTCGGAGCCCTCGGAGGCGGCGGAGAAAGCGCACCCCAAAGTGCTCCATGCCGGACTACCTGCACTAAGAGGAGTCTCTGCAGGGCCTGGAGGCGGAAGGTCCGGACCTGGCTGCGCCGCAGACCAGGCCCTGGCCCCCTCCTCCAGGGGAGAGACAAGGCCCCTGCAGAGACCCAGTGCAGTCCTGGCCAAAGAACTCCAAAGCTGTCCTCTGGAGCTTGGCCAGGACCTCCGGGGCCGGGCGCAGGGTGTTGAGTCGGTGCCAGAGCATGGACAGGACCAGCTGATTTAGCACCAGTGCCCTCCCGAAGGAGAGGCACCGGAGCAGTCCTGCCCACCTCCCGCTCACCCACCCTGGCGTCCAAACCTTGCCAGTTTTCCGGCGGAGAAGGATGCGTGGCGGATAAATAGACGCCCAGATAGAGCAGCGGACCCGCGCTCCACCTGATGGCCTGAAGCGGGTGGGAGGAGCCGGCCCGCCACCCGTCCCCCAACCACCAGGCCAGAGCTCTTGACCCAGTTGACCGGGCGGAGAGGCTGCCGAGTAGGCGGCAGGCCTCCACCGCGCCAGGTCGCCGGGTCCTGGACCACGAGGAGCACGCGTCGCCGGCGTCGCCGACAGGACCAACCGCAGCTCCGGCTCCGCAGCACCAACCCCATCAACCTCCTACGGAGGAGACGGAGGAAGGGCTCGATCGCCAGGCGTACAGCTGGCCCGACAGCGGACACCCCTGGCGTACCCCGCCGAAGCTGACCGGCTCGGTCAGGGTCAGTTGAGCCTGACCAGACACTCCGCGAGCGTACAGCACCGGAAAACCCACAAAAGCGGGGCCCGGCGAAGGCCGCAGGGTGCCAGGAGATACCGTGGTCCATCCTGTACGCCTTCTCCTGGTCCAGGGACAGGAGGGCGAGCGACAAGCCGTCCCTACACCCCAGCTCTAAGAGATCCCGGACCAAATACAAGTTGTCAAAAATACTACGGCCCGGGACGGTGTAGGTCTGGTCGGGATGGATCACGTCCGCCAGCACGGACCGCAGTCGCAGCGAGATGGCTTTGCTACGACTTTGTAGTCCGTGCTGAGGAGCGAGCGGGGCGCCAGTTCCGTGGGTCGCGGAGTCCCCTCTTCGGCAATAAAGCGAGCACCGCTGCCTGCCTGACAGAGGAGGACCCGCTCTCAGAGACTCGGCCCAGGCGGTAGCGAGGTCTGGGCGAGGGCGTCCCAGAACACGGTAGAACTCCACGGTCAGCCCGTCCATGCCGGGGTTTTATTGTTGGGCATGAGGCGGAGGGCTTCGAGAACTTCGGCCAGAGTGAGAGGCAGCTCTAGCCGGTCTCGATCGCCAGCGTGACCGTCGGAGCTCGGTCCAGAGCACCTTGCAGGCGTCGGCCGGTCGGATCCGGGAGAACAAACTGGCGTAGAAGGCCCTGGCCCTTCCACGCATCTCCGCCGGATCCGTGAGGGTGCCGTCCTCCGCTAAAGGCAGGTGGCGTGCTTTTAGCCCCCTCCTTTTCTCCAGGGCGTAGAAGAAGCGGGAGCGCGATCCATCTCCCGAAGGAGCTGGATGCGGGATCGAACAAAGCGCCCGGGCCCTGTAATCTTCCAGGGCCCGGGCTCTCCCGCCTCTCGATGCGCCTCGCGGAGGTGGATCCTCGAGGCGGACACCAGGCGCCTCTCAAGCTTCAAGACCTCCCGTTCCAACTGCTCTATCGCGCATCCCTCCGCGGCTGGCGCCCGGGAGTAATCGCGGCAGAAGAGCGGCGCGCACCTTCCCCACGTCCCACCATCGCGCGCCGAGAAAGGCGGGCCGCTGCCCCTGCCAGGCCGCCAGAACTCCCGGAAGGGCGCCCACGAAGCCCGTCCTCCAGCAAGCTATTATTAAAATGCCAATAGGCGGCCCCAGCCTCTCCGAACTCAGAGAGGCTTTCCACGGCCACCAAATGGTGGTCCGTGAGCGGGGCGGCGGATGCTGAAGAGTGGGCCCGTGCCAGGTGGAAAGCGAGAAGGTAAATGCGATCCAACCGGGAGTGGCTCGACCGATCGTCCCCACCGGACGTAAGTAAAGGTGGTACTGTCGTCCGGGTGGTGGTCTCGCCAGGCGTCCACCAGGAGTGATGGTCCACGATCTCCTGAGGGCGTCCGCTGCGGCCTGGCAGTTCGCGAGTCCTACGGTCCCGGTCATCGGGTGGTGTTGAAATCCGCCCAGGACCAGGCACTCGCGAGGATCCAGAGTGCCGAGGAAGGTGGCCGCCTGCCGGTAAAGGTGACCTGGTCGGGCCGGCGTTGGGGCGTAGGCGTTGACCAAGTTCAGCGTCAGCCCCTCCAGCCCGGACGTGCAGCAAGCGGCCGGGACAACCTCGGCGGTCCCCAGCACCTCGGGCCGTGGGGCAGGGAGAACAGGGTGGCCACCCGGCCGGCGGCGCCGAGGTGGCTGAAATATACCCCGTCCCCCACTCCAGCCGCCAGCCAGCCTCGGCGGCTGGAGTCGTGTGGGTCTCCTGCAGGAAGGCCACCGAGTACCCCCTCCCGAAGGAAGGAGAGCACCCGGCTCCTGCGGGACCGCCCTACAGCCCGGGCATTCAATGTTGCTAGTGTGGTGTACTTCATGGTGAGGGCTGGGGTGGATCCTCGCGGGCAGGTGAATCGGCGGCCCCCGCAGGCCGCAACAGACCGCTCTCCGACCCGAAAGTCAGGAGAGCGTCTCGAAATCTGCGGGTCCGGCGGTAGGCCGCGTTGTCCTGCCTATTGGTCCCTCTCCCCTCCTGCAACAGGCCCCTGGTGGCCTGAAGAATGGAATGAAAGTCCCCCCAGCGCTGGAGGGCGAGCTGCACCTTCCCTTTCGCCCCGCGGTTATCCGCGAGGAATTGGCGCAGCTCGCTCCTCAGCGCCGAGGGGGAACCAGGAGTCTCCTCCGTCCGGGCCCCCGGGTGGAGCTCACGGGCCGCGGAGGCGGGCAAACAGGATCCGATCCCCAGCGGCGCCCGACACCGGCGGCGCCGCGCTGCCCGTCCCGACCCGGCAAGGGGCGGAGGAACAAGGCAGCCCCTAACGGGTTGGGGACCGGGATTCAAATACCACCCCGAGGGCCGCCCGCAGCTAGCGGGCAGGCGGCCCCGTGGGGTGGCACTAGAGGACATTTGGGGCAGTGGGAGCGGATCAGGTGTCACGGCGGGATCCGGGTTGGGAAAGGCAGGGGCGGCAGCGGAAGGGTGTTTTTGGTGGTAGGGGCGGGAGGAGGGTGGGCTGTGGACCGGACAAGGGTTCGGGGTTGGGAGTGAGGAGAGGCAGGGGTGGGAAAGGAATCGGGAACAGGAGAGGACTCGGGGCTGGAGATGGGTTCATAGAGGCGGAAACAAGGGTGGGAGGATCGGGATGCGGGAGGATCAGAGTCCTGGCGAGGTCTGGAGAGGGTCCCCGTGACTATCCCACCAGGCTGCGGCGCCTCCCGAATGGGGACCTGGGATTCAGGAGCAGGAAGGGGCCCACGCCGGCGCCGGGCTCAGGTGGAGAGGCAGGAGTTGATACCTCGGCGTCGGCTAGGTGGTGTCTTCTGCTGGGCCCCCAGCGGAAGGAGATGACTGCCCGCCTCGATTACGAGAGGCGCCCCAGATCCGGGACCCGGCCGCTCGGCGCCGCCGTCGCCCCTGAGGGCTCGGCGGCATCGGCTCGGCGCTCGAGTCGGCCGGGCCAGTGGGTAATATCAGGGCGCCCGAGTGTGAGGACGGGTCGGCCACCTGGGACACAGGGTTGGGGTTGGGGGGAGGAGGGCAGCGCCGCGAGTCGCCGCCCAGACCGAGGCCCGCTGGCGGAGGGTCGTCCTCCCCTGAGTGGCGGGGTCAGACCCAGGGCCTCGATCTCCTCGAAGATGGAGCTGAGTTCCATCCCCTCGGCCCCAGAGCCTTCCCCTCCGGCCGCCAAGGCAACAATTACCTCAGCGGGCACGGAGGGCTCGGTTGGAGCCGGGGCCGGGGGCTCCACCGAGGCCTCCTCTTGGAGGGCTCCACAGGGAGGGGACGTCGTCCCCTCGCTGCCACGGCCTCCTCGTCCGGTGCCTCCTGCTGAAGCTCGTCGGGCGCTCTCGGCAGCGCTGGCCCCTCGGGATCTTTCGGAGGGGCCTTCCCACCTCCCCATCGAAGGGGAGATGGGGCCCCGAACGGCGGGCTTTGCGCTTCCCGACGGCGTCCAGCCCTCCGAGGTGGAGGTGGAGGGCTGGTCAGCAGGGGCAAGGCCGGGGCGCTTTCGGTTTCGGGAGGCGTTGTTGCAGGGTTGGAAAGGAAGGGAAAGGATACCCCCACCTGGGAGCCCTCTCCTCGCCGGCAACAACCGCACCACCCTCTCCCCTCGGGCCCGCAGAGACAGATCGAGTAGAAGCGGGGCCCGCCTGCTCGCTCGGGCACGCCGGGCGCCCCGGCTCCCGAGCAGAGCCGTCGGTTGGAGGAGGCGGCGCGGAGGCCGGACTGCCAGGGGGCCGGCAGTGGTGGGGCTGGCGCCCTCCC
This sequence comes from Rafetus swinhoei, assembly GCA_019425775.1. Taxonomy (NCBI): domain Eukaryota; kingdom Metazoa; phylum Chordata; order Testudines; family Trionychidae; genus Rafetus; species Rafetus swinhoei. Next base: position 14,759,226 of record CM033446.1, on the reverse strand, counting down.
GGGCACCGGGCCAAGGGACAGTCCCTCGGGCGTGCCCCATCGCCCGGCAGAGGAAGCACCGGGACTCCCGAGGAGTAATGGACCCGGTAGAGCCCCTGGTAGGGCACCATGAAGGACCCCTCAGCGCCTCCCGCCACGCGCCGCTGGCAGCAGCTGCAGCTGAACCTGCCGGCGGAAGGACAAGACGTGGCGGAGGCGGGGTCCTTACAGCCCAAGGAGAGGGCTGATGGTAGAAATGGGCCTCCCAGAGTGGAGAGGGAAGGCAGCAGGGCGACATTAGGGAGGAAGGGCGGGACGGAGGTAAGGACCACCCGTACGCCCAGGTCCTCCAGCGGTTCGAGGGGCACGTGCACGCCCCCCACCACCAGGCCCCTCTCCACCACCTCCTGGGCGGCGGCCTCCGAGGCAAGGAAGAACACCACCTTCCCGTACAATTTGGAGGCTGCCACCACGGCCGAGGCCCCCACCACCCTCGCCAAGCGCCCGCCACGTAAGTTTCGGCGTGGGGCGGCGGCGACCAGGAGGCAACGGACGCCGTGCCTCCTGGTCAGGGTGAAGGGCCCCGGCCCCAGGGATGGAGCTGGAGGCGGCAGTAGGGGCGGATGACCCGGCACGTGGGGCGGCAGCGGCCACCTGGCGTGCGCTCTGGGGGCCGTAGATGGATCACCCCAGAGCCGGTGGGGAACAGCAGGAGGAGGGCTGCAGCGGTGGCGGGGCCGCGGTGGGCGGGCGGCCTCGGCCACGGAGAGTCGGCTTTCGGGCGGGCCTTTGCCCTTCTTCCCTCCCGGCCCCTTTTACCGGCGAGTAGAAGGCCCACCCGTAGCAGGGGGCATCGGCCGTGGCAGCGGCGGAGCTCGGGCTGAGGGAGGTCAGCCGCAGCAGTTGTTTGGGCGGTGGCGGTGGGGACCGTAGGGCCAGCGGGGACAGGGCCTCCTCCATCATAGGGAAAAAGGTGGAAGGAGGCACAGGTGGCAAGGAGGAAGGGTAGGGCTGGCCACTCCTCCTCACCAAGCAACAGGCAGAGGAGGAGGGCATCAATGCAAGGAAAGGGGCGGAAAAGGGGGCACTGGTTCGAGGAAGGAGCAACCGAGGAAGGGAGGGTTAGCAACCACTCCTCCTGCTAAAACTGAGGCAGAGGAGGAGGCGCTATTGCAGGGGAAGGCGCGAGGCAAGGGAATATAGTTGAGGAAGGGGAAGGGAGAAGCAGCCCTCTCTCCCACTGACTGATTACAGGGAGAGAGGCGCTGGCAGGGGTAGGGTAAAGGGGAACCAAGGGGCCAGCTACCACTCCTCCCTGCAAGGCTGGGCACAGAGGAGGAGGCGCTGGCAGGGCAAGGCAATAGGTGCAGGGCGGGGCCGGCTCCTCCGGCTGCACTGGGGTACTGAGGACTATGGGTCAGTGAAAGGGTGCAGTGCACTGGAGGGGAGCAACTAAAGGGGGCACAAAGCACTCGAGGGGAACCTGGGTACTCAGGGCAACAGCAGGGGACTATTGGGAGGCTGGGGGAGGATAGAAACACTAAGGAAGCTAGGGGCAGGGAGAGGCAGGCTACAACTGGGAGGGGCAGGGCACACACAACAGGCTAGCTTGACGAGGGCATGGCAGGTAAGAAGCTCTGGGGTTGGTGTGGTGGGTAAGGAACCTTAGGAAGGAAGGAAACCAAACTGGGCTAGTAGGGCAGGGCAGGCTGCTAAGGTAGGGTGGGGCAAGCAGGGGTGGGGCCCCTCAGCCAAACGTGGCTGAGGAGGGGCCAAGTCAAGGGGTGGGGAGGAGCACACCCACGAGCGCTTGTGGGGCTCGACCTCGCCCACGCTGCAGCAAACAGTCCCAGGTGGAGAGTGGGGCAGGAAACCCCACCCAGGGAGAAGAGGCAGTTCAGATGGTAAAGGGTGGTGGAGGGGCATTGGGGGTGGTGGCAGCAGGGGGTGGGGACAGCTGGACTGAGGGAGGGCTCTGAGCCTCTCCCCAGCCCCCTTTCAATGGCTCAGTTCAACATCACCCCTGGAGCAGATGACAAAAACTCAGTCTGATGAACAAAACCTCCTCCACAGTTCCGGATGGTAGTGTTCCTCTTCTCCTCCTCGGCAGGGTGCAGCAGCAGTGGGCGGGTAGCAGCCAGCAGGGGAAGGCCTCTGGGTGGTGGTGGGGTTCTCTTCCTCTGGAGTGGAGAGGGAGGGCAGCCGGCAGGCCCCCCCTTCTCCCCTCAGGCAGCAGCAGCAGCCGGTGGTGGTAAGAGGCAGTGGTGTCCAGGGGGAGCAGGTCCAGCAGCACGGAGGCCTCAGGTGGTGGCTGGGTGAAGCAGGGAGAGCCCCAGCTGGTGCAGGGAGCAGGAGCAGGAGCAGGAGGGGAAGAAGGAAGAGCAGCAGTACTGCACCCTACTGCCTCTTCTCCTTCTCGGGAGTGGAGTGGGGCACTGAGTGGCTGCCCACAGAGGAACCCCTCTGGGAGCCATTTTGGGCACAGCCTAGCCCCGCCCCCTCACCTGACCGGAAGCCAGGGGGCATGGCTAGGACTATAAGAACTCTGCCAGGGGGCTCAGTTAGGGCCCAGCCTCCAAGGGAGACAGAGGCCTGGCCAGAGCGCCTGGCTGAGGAGGCTGGGACCTGGCCTGGGCCTCCCACAGCTGCCTCCCCTAAGGCCAGCAAAGACTCCCCTGCTAGGGCTGCTGAGGCCTAGCCAAGCCAGCCAGCAGAGCTACCCTCTGACTCAGAGGAACCTGGGGCTCTGCTGGGGCCTGGAGAGTTTGAGGACCTGCCTGAGCCAAAGATCCCGCTTGAGCCCCGCGGTCTGCGGAAACCCAGGGACCCTGAGGTCTTGCCCGAGCCAGAGGACCTACCGACTGACGGGGACCCTGAGGGCGTCCCGGAGCCAGTGGATCGGCGGGAACCCCGATGCTTGCCTGAACCCCGGGGCCTGACGAACCTGCTGGAGGCTGCAGAGCTCCCACCCACAGAAGCCTGGATCGGGCTGCCCGGACCCTGCTGGGACGACACCGCCCTTGACTCCCTGACGGACCTGCTGGAGGTGCAGGTACCTACAAAGGGGGAGACGAGCAGTGGCCTGGGGGTAGCATGAGCTGAGAGCAGCCCTAGGCCAGCACATTGCGGGCTGGAGCCCCTGCTGAGCCAGTAGCAGCTGCACTGCTGCATTCAGGGCCCCTGGGCCGGGGCGCAGTGGAGTGGGTGGGCCTGCGCCCCCCCTGCCACCCACCTACTGGGTGGCAGTCTCCCCCTCACCACTGAGGCAGGTGCGCTACCTGCCCAGCTCCTGAAGTAGGAGCTTCAACAAACCTGTGTGTGTGTTTGCAGCCACGCCTTGCACCAGGGCCTGTCCACCATTTGCTGCCCTGCCCTGAGCTAGGGCCGGGCCGCCATTTTGATTAGCTGCCCTGCCCGGCACCAGGGCCTGGGTTCAGCTTATTGTGTTTGTTGCCCCGCCCTGCCCGAGGGCCTGGGCTTGCACCCGGTGTTTGTTGCCCCGCCCTGCTCAAGGGCTCGGGCTTACCAACTGTGCTTTGGTGCCGGCTGGGCATCAGGCTGGACCTTTTAAAGGGGCAGGACTAGGACTGTTGCCCTGCCCAGAACTGTGAGCTAAGAGACTTGAGTATCGGTGAACTTCTTCCCCTGCAACCCGGACCTGAAGCAAGGCCGGGGCACGCGAACTATTGCCTCTCACCCCGACCTGAAGCAAGGCCGGGAATAGACTCACTGACTTGGACTATTTTTAGGCACGGTAGTGCAGTGGGACAGGCGTGTCGCCCACTGTACTGGAGGCGGAGGAACCGCCTCCTGAAGGCCCACCGGCCTACAACCCACCCCCGGAAGGGGGGAACTCAGACTGTGGTGGGCACTGCCGGAGGGCAGTGTCCTGCAAGGGACCCCGCCCCCTGCCAGCAGAGCTAATTCCCAGAACCGACGGCAGGTGGCGCTGTGGCGGTAAATGTACCCTGCTACAGTCTCCCTGACAGAAATATCTCAGTGCCAGGGTGAATGGTGCCATAGGCATCTGTGTTGTGGTCGGTGCCAGCGAAGGTACCTGAGTCTGCGCTGGTGTCAGTGCTGACATCTGCTTCAGTGCCATCATGATCATGGTGCTGAGTGGTATATCTATGGTGCTGGAATCCAGTGCACGCAGTTGTTGTGGTACCTAATGTGTAGCCCTCTGCACCGTCGAAACGGCATCATGTCTATTCAATGCCATATTTATTGTTGAACTCCATGAACCAGACATATTCAAGCCTGTGGACTTGGCACAGGGTCTATGCATGCCATGTTTTTGTTAATGTGTCCAGTGCCAGAGATGACTGGTGCGTCGTACGTACTAACGTGTGGTACCATTTCAGCCATCGGTGCCAATTTTGTTGACAATGCGCCGTTTCAGTGATGGAACCTTATGTGGTACTGATGAATCACATTTCTTGGATGGCTTCTCTTTATCAGATTAGGGAATTTCAGTCACCTCAGCACTCGAATCAGAGGCTGGATGCTGTGATTTTTCCAGCATGATAAATTTGAGGTTCAGATCTTGGGTTTGCACCTTGAGTTTGGAGCAATGGTGACAATCTGGCAGGGCAGGAGACTCCCCCAAATATCTGACACACCTACGGTGCCCATCCAATACGGGCATAGCATCATTGTAAATGGTGGAACGTGTGATTCCCATCAGTCAAGCACAGCTAACTGAATTTAACCAAGTGAACGGCCACCCCTGCTCACTACAGGCCCTTACTGGAAGAGGGAGGTAACCTAGGGTACGTCTAAACTACATGGCTCCATCAACAGAGCCATGTAGATTAGGCTGGTCGGCAGAGGGAAATGAAGCCGCAATTTAAATAATCACGGCTTCATTTAAATTTAAATGGCTGCCGCGCTCTGCCGACCAGCTGATGATCAGCTGTTTGTCGGCAGATCGGGCCAGTCTGGACGCTCCCGTGCCGACCTGAAAGCCCTTTGTCGACCTCCCTGGTAAACCTCATCCTACGAGGCATAAGGAGGAGGTCGACAAAGGGCTTTCAGGTCAGCGCGGGAGCGTCCAGACTGCCCCGATCTGCCAACAAACAGCTGATCGTCAGCTGGTCGGCAGAGCGCGGCAGCCATTTAAATTTAAATCGCGGCTTCATTTCCCTCTGCCGACCAGCCTAATCTACATGGCTCCGTCGACGGAGCCATGTAGTCTATACACATCCCTAGTGACAAATGAGGTGGGAAAAGCTGAAGTATTAAATATTTTTTTCCTCTGTCTTCACAAACAAGGTCAGCTCCCAGACTACTGCACTAGGCAATGCAGTATGGGAAGGAGGTGGGCTGCCCTTGGTGGAGAAAAACAGGTTAAGAACTATTTAGAAAAGCTAGTCATATACAAATCCATGGGTCCAGATTTAATACATCCAAAGGTCCTGAGAGACTTGGCAGATGCCATTGCAGAGCCTTTGGCCATTATCTTTGAAAACTCAAAGATCGGACATCAGGAGAGAGCCTGGGTGATTGGAAAAAGGCAAATGTAGTGCCCATCTTTTAAAAAGGGAAGAAGTACAATCCAGGGAACTATAGACCAGTCAGACTTACCACAATCCCCAGAAAAATCATGGAGGGGATCCTCAAGGAATCCATTTTGAAGCACTTGGAAGAGGGGAATGTGATCAGGAATGGTCAACAGGGATTCACCAAGGGCAAGTCATGCCTGCCCAATCTGATTAACTTCCACGATGAAGTAGTTCACTCTGTGGACATGGGGAAGTCAGTGGGAGTGAAATACTTCGACATTAGTGAAGTTTTTGATAGTCTTCCACAATATTCTTGCCAGCAAATTAAGGAAGTATGGATTTGATAAGTGAACTATAAGGTGTATAGAAAGCTGGCTAGATTCTTGGGCCCAATGGGTAGTGATCAACAGCTCGATATCTGGTTGGTGGTCAGTTTCAAGTGGCGTGCCCCCACGATCGGTTTTAGGGCTGGTTGTGTTCTACATCTTTATTAATGACCTGGATGAGGGGATGGATTGCACATCTGGAGTATTGTGTCCAGTTCTGGGCCTCCCAGTACAGAAAGCATATGGACGCATTGGAGAGGGTCCAGTGGAGGGCAACCAAAAGGATTAGGGGGCTGGAACACATGACCTACGAAGAGAGGCTGAGGGATTTGGTCTTGTTTAGTCTGCAGAAGAGAAGCGTGAGGGGGGATTTGATACTAGCCTTCAGCTTCCTGAAGGGAGATTCCAAAGAGGATGGAGAGAGGCTGTTCTGAGTAGTGACGGATGGCAGAACAAGGAGCAATGGCCTCAAATTACAGCAGGGGAGGTCTAGGATGGATATTAGGAAAAAAATATTTCACTAGGAGCGTGGTGAAGCCTCCATCCCTAGAGGTTTTTAATTCCAGCTTGACAAAGCCCTGGCTAGGACGATTTAGTTAGAATTGGTCCTGCTTTGAGGAGGGGGTCGGACTCGATGACCTTCTGAGCTCTCTTGAAACTCTATGATTCTATGACCTGAGCAATCCCAATCCATGGAGTTTGCTGGAACAGGGACAGTCAAGGCTCCCTTCTGGCTGTTATCTCTGCTCCCCTGCCATCCTAATGCCCCCAGGCCAATTGGGGCTATGCTTCCACCTGAGGACAGGGCTGTGCTCCCCACCACAGTGGGGGCACCAGGCCTTACTGCCTCTGCCTTGGGCTGGGCTGCATTCCCTGCTGGGCTGGCACTGTCCAGGGCTTCTCCCCTGCTTTGAGGGCCCTGGCCTGGGATGCACTCTCAGTCACCACCAGCCCCACTGCCTCCAGCCTGGGCAGCTCTGTGCTCCCAGTCACCACTTCCAGCCAGCGGTGTGCTCTCCACTGCACAAACCTCTGCCCCCGAGGCTGCACCTTCCACTGTCAGCCCAGCCCCTGAATCTGGCCAGCCGGGGCCCTTTGATTCAGCAATATCCATGGTCCTGCTGGACCACAGATCATGCCAGACCTGAGTCCTGGATTTTAAAGGCTAAAACCTGCACCATTGCAGCCTGCAAGCTCATCCATACCTTCTTGTATGAAATTCTGGTTCTCTTCCATATTCACTAAACCACCCAACCTTGGGTCATCCACAGTTTTTATTAGCACACTCCCACTTTGTGCTAAGGTCAGTAACAGAAATGTTAAATAAGAGTGGCCCCAAGACTGATCCCTGAGGAACTCCACTAGTAACCTCCCTCCAGTTTGACCATTCATCTTTCAGTGGACCCTTTGTAGTCACCTCTTTAACCACTTTCTTGTCCTTCTCCTATTAATTTACACCTTCTTTTATTCAATCATTTCTCATGTGGAACTGCATCAAATGCCTCACTGAAATCCAGGCAGATTAGATCTGTATTTCCTTTGACTAAAAAATAATCTATCTTTTCACTTGCAGGCTTAAACTAGGTTAAATGGTGAATTTTCTGTAACTTGAAGTCTTTAAATTGTGATTTAAGGACGTCAGTGACTCTGGGGTAACAAGGAGACTCTCCACCATGGGTACCCTGAGAACTATTACAGTGGCATAAAGAGAGAAACCTCCCACTCCTTCCCTCAAAGCCCCACTTTTGAATCAATGAGAAATTAGTTCAAAGGATACATGAATGGTAAACAGACTTGTACAGGCATTTGACGCCATGCTGATGGGCATCTTAGAACTATCTACAATTAGAACACCTGAACTATTCTCTCCTCTCTTCTGAGTCTTTCCTGACCTCATACCACCTCTAGCCATACTAGTTAGCTCTGTCTCTCTTAGGTGTGTCTACACTGCACCCTTAGCTTGAAATAAGATATGCAATTTTCACTACACAAGTTGCATATATTATTTCAATTTTATTTTGAAATAAGCTATTTCAAAATTTGGTGCATCTACACAGTGCCAAATTTATAAATAACACACCATTTCAAGACATCCCTTATCCCTCATGGAACGAAGTTTTACAGGGATGCCAAAATAGTGCAACCACTATATTTCGCAATAGTGGACAAGTTCAAAAGATGTGGGGTAGCTATTTTGGGATACCTCTGATATTCCGAAAAAGGCTTGCAGTATAGACATACCCTTTCTCACTTGGCGCTATGGGAATTGGGGTAAACATCATTGAGCCACTAGGGGGCTGACCCACAAATGTTCAGCTGCTGCAAGGTGACTTCAATGGAGCTATAACAGTTTGCACCAGCTGAGAATCTTGCCTACTGATGGGAGAGTTAAACAAATTCCTGAGCTCCAGTGGTAGAGAGCTGCACTGCTACACAATTTCTGGGAGAACAGCAGTAAAGAGGGGATATTATAAAAGGAAGAAACAATTCCTTACCTTAGTTTCTTCAGTTTGCAAGCTGGATCCTTCAATGCTTTACAAAGCCAGTAGATCGATGAATAATGCGGTTCAAGCTGAAGTTTATTCCTGAAAAGAGAAATAGGCATATCCTATGTTGTTCTGTGGACACACATTTCAAATCTATTTCCTGAAGAATAAAATAGGCTCTTCCATGGTGTGATCATGCACTGGGAATGAGCAATTCTGCCATTTCAATTCATTATATCCACACCTAAAACCTCCAAACCAAAAATATATCTAGTGAATTAAGATGTATTTTAAATACACAGTCGAACAGAATAGGTTCTGCTAAGTGTAAGCTACTCACTTTTTGAACTTGAGGTTTTCTAAGCATTCATGTGCAGTGCTTAAAAACTCACACCAGTGGCGATGTCTCCACGAATTGTATGCTTTTGTGTTGGTCATTCCTTTTTAAAATCAGCTCTGGAGATGCAATAGGAATGATCATGTTTATCTAACCAAGAAAGTTGACTTCAATTTACCCACTAAAGTAAAAACCAAAAAATGGGAGTTTTGCTATTGACTGACTTCACCGAAGCCAGGATTTCACCCACTATCTGCTTCAATGCCCATCTCTCTACTTTAGCACTCACAGTGATTTGACTGTATCTCACACTTTTAAGCTAACACACCCAAAAGCAAGCCACAGCAACAAAGAAATTGAAATGAGCATAAACAAGTAAACCAGCACAAGCCTAGAAAAGAATGTCATGAGCCTCGAGCATAAATTGATTTTTTTTGCCAAAGCATAAAAATTAAAACTACTCCTAAAATAATGTTAATGGGATGTTTACATGACATTGTAACCTAATGTTCTACTAGGTATTACCAAGCTGGTTAGACTGCATTTTTGGAGAGAAGACATTGTGCACTTTGCAAAGTTAGACTTAGAAAGGTAGGGGATTTAATGTGAGTATGAAAAGTGCTGTTGTCATTAATATACCTGTGTGAAGACCACTACTTGAAGTGAGTTTGTTTTTATTGAAAATTGCTTTGTTAAATTTCTCATGTTATCAGATTATAATATAACATCTCATTGATGTGTGACACATGGTCAGAAAAGGGCTAAGCAGATCCCAGGCCACACAACCTGATTGGCTGTTGAGGCCAGCAAGCTGGCTCTTAAACCAGCATCACCAGAAGCCCACTAGCTTCAAAGTGCTCCTGCCCACCACTGTGACTGCTTCTGCCTTGCACCCAGCTTTGTCTGATATCCTGCTGACTCCAGTTTCTGACCTCTCCTTTTGACCCTTGGCTTTGATACCCAGTTTCTGTTTTCCAGTTTTGACCCTTGTTTGGCACCTGTCAAGGGGTGCACTCCCCCCTCGATGGTCCAGGGGTGTCTGACGCCTATTGCAAGGCCCCTTTTTCTAGGGCAAACGCAGCTCGTAGGCTGGCTTATAATCAGTGCCCCTCTATTAGGGGATATATGGCCCTGATGCCCAGCCAAAAGTGTCTTCCACTCTACTGGGGTGATTATGGCCTTGAGGCCCAGTCAAAAGTATCTTCCCCTCTATTGGGGTGAGTACAGCCCTAAGGCCTATTCAACAGGTAACCCTTTCCCAAATACTAGGGAGCTGGATTATGGTGGGAAGAGAGGGGGACCCAGGCCTTCCCACTCCACCGGGTCCCAGCCCAGGGCCCTATAGACAGCGCTGGATTCTGCTGTCTGCTCAGCAGGGATTCCTACCGATACATGCCAAGCCTCCGGAGGACAATCCTCCACCCTGGGCTTCTTCCTACCAGGATGGGATTTCTGCTGCATTCTCCTTGTAAGACTCCTTAGGCCAGTCCTGGTATGCTGGCCTCTCAGTCCGGTGTGGTCGTTGGTGCTGGTGCTGCTGCTGCTGAGGTGGCGGCTGGAGGGGCTGGCCAGGAGCTCCTACCTGAGCTCCTTCCCCTTTGATGACCAGCCCTGAGTGACAGGCTCCCTAGGCTTTTATCCCTGGCCTCCCCTGGGAGTATGCCCAATAGGGCTGTGGGGGTGGGTTTTTTCAGCTAATTGGGCCATGGCAACTCCTCTGCCCTTCAGCGTGAGGCAGGTACACCCCGTCATAGCACCAGATAACTGACTTTGGCTCTGACTTATTCACTAGGCTTGCATCCTTCTCTGACCACTAGATTAAACTGGCTTCATCCCAGCTGGCTGACATATTGTGAAATCAATAACACTGGCAATAGGGCTCTCAGCACAAGCATGGACCCAACTAAAGCTGCAGTGGAACTGGCAAATATAGTCGAGAAATGCAGTCACGGCATACAGCCTTGCAGACACAGATTGCTCAGCTAGATCCTCCTAACATACCTCTCCTATAGCTGAAGATGTGATAAACAGGGAGGAGGTAGTGTTGCCCTGTATATTAAAAATGTATACCCTTGGACTGAGATGGAAATGGACATAGGAGACAGACATGTTGAGAGTCTATGGGTTAGTTTTAAAGGTGTAAAAATCAATGGTGATGTCATGCTAGGGGTCTGATTCAGAACACCTACCCAAGTAGAAGAGGTGGAAGATGCTTTTTCTAAACAACTAATAAAATCATCCAAAGCATAGAATTTGGTGGTAATGGGAGACTTCAACTATCCAGACATATGTTGGGAAACTAACATAGCAGGGAACAGACTGTACAATAAGTTCTTGGACTGCATCGAAGATACTTTTTTATTTCAGAAGATTGAAAAAGCCACTGGAGGGAAGATGTTCTAGATTTGATTTGATTTGGCTGAGAATTTGAAAGTGGAAGGCAGCCTGAGTGACAGTGATTATGAAATCCTAGAGTTCATGATTCTAAGGAATGGTAGAAGGGAGAACAGCAAAATAGAGACAATGAATTTCAGGAAGGCAGATTTTGGTAAACTCAGAAAGCTGATAGGTAAGGCCCCATGGGAAACAACACTACGATAGAAAACAACTGAAGAAAGTTGTCAGTTTTTCAAAGGGACATTATTAAGGGCCCCAAAGCAAGCTATTCTGCTGAGTAGAAAAGATAGAAAGTATGGGGAAAGACTGCCTTGGCTTAAACAGGCAATCTTGCATGATCTCAAAATCATAAAGGAGTCATATAAAAAGTGGAAAATAGGACAAATTACAAAAGATGAATATAAGCAAATAATACAAGTATGCAGGGGCAAGATTAGAAAGGCAAAGGTACAAAACAAGCTCACACTAGGTAGGGACATAAAGGGTAACAAGAAGACTTTCTATAAATATATTAGAAGCAAGAGGGAGACCAATGACAGGGTAGGACCACTGTTCAGTGGGGAGGGAGAAACAATAACAGGAAACTTGGAAATGGCAGAGGTGCTTAAAGACTTCTTTGCTTCGGTCTTCACCAAGAAGTCTGATGATGAAGGAATGCCTAACATAGTAAGTGCTAGTGGGAAGCGGGTAGGTTTAGAAGTTTAAAAAAGGACAAGTTAAAATTACTTAGAAAAGTTAGATGTCTGCAAGTCACCAAGGCCTGATTAAATGCACCTTAGAATACTCAAGGAGCTAATAGAGGAGGAAACTGAGCCTTTTTTAATCATCTATGAAAAATCATGGAAGTCAGGAGAGATTCCAGAAGACTGGAAAAGGGCAAACATAGTGCCCATCTATAAAACGGGAAATAAGAACAATGCAGGAAACTACAGACCGGTAATTTTAAATTCTGTGCCAGGAAAGTTAATGGACCAAGTAATTAAGGAATTCATCTGCAAACATCTGGAAGAAAATAAGGTGATAGGTAATGTCCAGCATAGATTGGTAAAGAACAAATTATGTCAAACCAATCTGATAGCTTTGATAGGATCACAAGTCTTGTGGATAACAGAAGCAATGGATGTGATATACCTAGACTTTAGTAAGGCATTTCATACAGTCTTGCATGATCTTCTTATCAATAAACCAGGTAAATACAACTTGCATGGGGCTACTATAAGGTGGGTGCATAACTGGCTGGATAACTGTTCTCAGAGAGTAGTTATTAGCAGTTCACAATCCTGCTGGAAAGGCATAACAAGTGGGGTTCCTCTGGGGTCTGTTTTGAGACCAGTTTTGTACAATATCTTCATCAATGATTTAAATATTGGTATAGAGAGTACACTTATTAAGTTTGCAGATGTTATCAAGCTGGGATGGGTTGCAACTGCTTTGGAGGATAGGATCAAAATTCAAAATGATCTGGACAAACAGGAGAAATGATTTGAGTTAAAAAGGATGACATTTAATAAGGACAAATGCAAAGTACTCCACTTATGAAGGAACAGTCAGTTTCACACATACAGAAAGGGTAATGATTGTCTAGGAAAGAATACTGCAGACAGGGATCTAGGGGTTATCGTGGAACACAAGCTAAATATGAGTCAACAGTGTGACACTGTTGCAAAAAAAGCAAACATGATTCTGGGATGCAATAATAGGAGGGTTGGGTGAAAAATACAGGTAATAATTCTTGCACTTTGCTCTGAGCTGATTAGGCCTCAGTTGGAGTACTGAGTCCAGTTCGGGGCACCACAGTTCAAGAAAGATGTGGAGATATTGGAGGTCTAGAGAAGAGCAACAAGAATGGTTAAAGGCCTAGAAAACATGAGCTATGAGGGAAGATTGAAAGAACTGGGCTTGTTTAATTTGGAAAAGAGAAGACTAAGGGGACATAAGAGCAGTTTTCAAGTGCCTAAAAGAGTATTACAAGGAAGAAGAAGAAAAATTGTTCTCCTTCACCTCTGAGGGTAGGACAAGAGCAATGGGTATAAATTGCAGGAAGGGAGGTTTAGGTGGACATTAGGAAAAACCTCCTAACTGTCAGGGTGATTAAACACTGGAATAAATTGCTTAGGGAGGTTGTGGAATCTTCATCTCTGGAGATATTTAAGAGCAGGTTAGACAGACACCTATCAGGGGTGGTTTAGACAATGCTAGGTTCTGCCATGAAGGCAGGGGATTGGACTCAATGACCTCTTGAGGTCCTTTCCGATTCTAGTGTTCCATGATTCTATGATTGTATTAATGATGCAAATTCCACAACCTCCCTAAGCAATTTATTCCAGTGGTTAAGCACTCTGATAGTAAAGAAGTTTTTCCTAAAGTTCAATATAAACCTTACTTGGATCTCTCACCAGAAACCAAGATACTATTTGATCAGATATCTGCCCTCTTGGAACCCAAACTCTGAGATGTATTTACACATGTATTTGCCAGGGTAACTTCAGAAGTGTTTCATCTACCCATCCACATCCACAGCAGGTGCTCCAATTGTTTTGTCAAGAAGAAAAATGTCTTCTTGTGACCATGTATTGACAATCAGGCTCTGGATAAGGTGATTATACAAATCCACTACATGCTCCCTCTCCTCCATCTTTAAGAGTGCCAAGAAGAAAAAGTGGTTTGGCAGATTCTTGTCAGGTCCAGGGAAAACTACACTATCTAGTTGAAAGGAATGGGCATGGCCCAGATCAGCGTTCAAGTGAACCTGCAGACTACATCCATGCCCTGATCCTCCTGCACATTTTCCACAATACTTACCCTAAGATGCTTCAGGTGACCCCATGCTTAAAAACTAGCAAAAATTCTTAGCTCATTGATTATGAATAACTTAATAGAAAAATGACAAAGTAAGCAAAGAACAATAGGTAATTTCAGTTGCAAGCATCTTCTATTTGAACAGAAATAGGTACTAAGGCCTCTTGACACTGCACTTTAAGAATCAGTAGTGTTAGGGGTCATGAAAACTGTGATAACCATGTGATTGTACCTTAAAACACTTGTAATCACATGGTGTCACTACAGGGAAGAGTTGAGGTTGCTTGGTCTGCTAACTACGCATTCCCATGTCCTAAAATAAATCCAAACATGTTAACTTAACCTTAACTTTGAAGTTCCTGGATTTAATAAAGTTTTGTTTGGGGGATAATTTCAATATCCCTGTTATGCAGTTTACCCTAAATTACAGGCATGTATTCTCAACTTTTTTCCTGGAAATGGATAAGAAAATGGGGCATAATTCACCATTAGTTTAGGAAAGTCTAATTTGTTTTAACTTGTCTAAAAGGTGCAGGATAGACATTGAGGACTGGATAAAAGATATAGAGTATCTGCTAGCAGCCACTGGCATTCCTGAGACTTTGAAGTTCCCCACCCTTGTCAGATACCTAAGTAGGGGAGCCCATAGCTTAGTCCTTAATCTGCCGCCTCAGGAGCAGTTTCCAGCCTGAGCTGTTGAAGAGCTTAGAGCAGAATACAGTGTCTGTCATTTATCATTGGACCCCATGGCAGACTGTTATGAGAGATGCCAACGCCCTAGAGAAAAAGCCTCAGCTTATGCCATCGAGTTAGATGCCTTACTGTGGGTAATAGAGGAGAAGCTCCAACAGGGCCAACCCTTCCCTGATCAGGACTATAAACTGACACAGCAATTCATGCGGGGCATCAGGGACCGAGAAGTGCGGAACAGGTTGGCACCTATGCAGCCTTGCTACATGACATTCCGACAGTTGCAAGGAGAACTTCATCAGCTGGACTGGGAGAGGAACATAGAGGGTAGAATGCATGGGTCAGCCCAGAGGATAAATAGCCTGCAACAAGCCGCCCGATCAGACGATGCTGTGCAGGCTGCCCCCGAGGTACCTCCACCCAGCACTACCCGACATCATGCAATGCTGGAGACAGTGAAGGGCCTAACTGGGCTAGTCCAGGAACGGACTGCCTTCCAGAAACAGAGCCATGTGAGAATGGGATAGCTGGAGGCACAGGTATTGCTGCAAGGTATAGTAGGGAGGGCAGCACCTCACAATTCTAGATGGGGAAGTGATGGAAGTACCCTTGACGACAGTGCCCATGGCAGCATAGGCCATTTTGTATGCCACCATTGTGGACAAGAAGGCCACATAGCCCATGGCTGCCGTCAACTCCCTCAGGCTCACCTCATGGGGCCAGAGCAAGGTGAGGTTCCCTCTTCTTTAAACTGCTAAAGCGTGACACTGAGGGGCAAGTGAAGGGCAAAGAGTTGGTGAAAAGTCCCCCAATAGCATCGTTGTGCACATCATCCCAGTGTACCCGACCAGCTGCCAGCTGGCCTCCCAGCCTGGTGGGGCCCTTGACCAAGGAAATTGTGGAAGTGAATGGTATCCTGTGCAAAGTTCTAATTGATTCAGGGTTGCAGGGTTCTGGAGAAATCACCCTATCCTGGGCAAGTTACACCCCATGCCTGTAGATATCTTGATAGAGGGTGCTGGTGGCCAAGCAGTCTCCCATCAAGGTGCTTTCAAATTAGATTTATTTTTTCTCGGGCAACCTACAAGGGAGTCCCTGCCCTTCTGATGCCAGGAACAAAGTACCAACAGGGAGTCCCTGTGTTGTTGGGGACAAATGTCATACGTTCCAGCTGGCAGGATTAAGCCAATCAATTGGGCAACCAATTCCCAGACTGCCCGAAAGAGAAATCACCAGCCTGGCATGCAGCCTATAAGCAAGTAATCACTGGCCAAGAGAAACCACCCTTGAGATACACTGGCAAGCAGCCCATCTTGTTGAGAGCTGGAGAAGGAAAAACTGTACCTGTGAAGGCCACTTGGGGTACAGGATGGGAGCCATATACTGTTCTGGTAGAACCTGATGCTAAGAGTCACCTGCCAGGGAATTTGAGGGTGGAGGAAGGTATAGTAGATGTTGAACACGGGAAGGCTTATGTTTATCTGCAGAATATAGGACAAACAACAGCAATAATAGGGAAGAACCAACATCTAGCTACAGCTTCAGTAGTCTACAGCATGGCTCGCGTGAGTAGCAGCTTAAAATACTCTCCAGGGCAAGCACTGAGAGAAGAGGCACAGGCCAATGCCGAAGTGTCAGAAGTAGACCTGAGTCAGATAGCTGTGCAGGACCCAGCTCAACTGAAGATGTTGGAAGAACTGTTGAAGCAGAATGCAGATGTATTCTCTAAAAATGATCTTGACTTGGGGTGTACTTCCACAGTCAAGCATGAGATACCTCTGATTGACACTACTCCTGTGAGGCAACCCTACCAAAGGATACCTCCAGCACAGTACCAGGAGGTCCACAAGCACTTGCATGGCAGAGGAGGGAGCAATAAGACCAAGTCAAAGCCCATATGCTTCACCAATGGTGGTGGCAAGGAAGAAAGATGGCTCTATGAGAGTGTGTATTGATTGACTACAGACAGTTGAATGCTAAAACCACTCGGGATGCATTTCCTCTGCCCCGTATGGAATAAGCTCTGGATGCCTTAGGAGGAGCCAGATATTACTCTACACTAGATCTTACCTCAGGATATTGGCAGATAGAAATGGCAGAAGAAGATAAACCCAAAAACTGCATTCATCACCCCATGGGGCTGTTTGAATGAAATCAGATGCCCTTCGGTCTACAGAACGCACCAGCTACCTTCCAAAGGTTGATGACGCACGTTTTGGGAGATCTAAACTTCTCAGCAGTATTGATTTATTTCAATGATGTCATAGTATTCTCCAGTACTTTCGAGGAGTATCTGCAGCGCCTGGAGATGGTTTTTCACAGACTCCATCAACACAAACTCAAGCTAAAGCCCAGGAAATGTCATCTGCTACGAGAAAGGGTACGATATCTTGGGCACATAGTATCTGCCCAAGGCATTGCAACAAGATAAGATTCAGCAGGTGAGAGACTGGAGGATCCCTGCTAGCAGGAAAGAAGTGTTACAGTTTCTTGGGTTCACTGGCTACTACAGAAGATACATCAAAGACTGCTCCAAATTGGCAGTCCCATTATTCAGGTCAACTGGAGGGGACACCCAGACCAGAAGAAGAAATCAGAGGGGTCCTACACCCAGTTTTGTTTGGACAGAGGAATGTGACCAGCCTTTTACAGAGCTGAAGACAAAGCTGACAACTGCACCAATATTAGGTTATGCTGACTGCAGCTTATCATTCCTTCTCCAGACAGATGCATCTACGGAGGGGCTAGGAGCTGTACTAGCACAAGTTCAGTTAGGAAAGGAGAGGGTCATAGCTTATGCCAGCAGGCGCTTAACTGCCTCAGAAAAAAATTATCCTGCCCATAAACTGGAGATTTTTGGCATTAAAATGGGCAGCTGCAGATAAATTTAGAGACTATCTTCTAGGACACCAATTCACAGTGCTAAATGACAACAATAAACTGACCTATGGGTATATCTACACTTGTCCCCTAGTTCGGACTAGGGAGGCAAATGAAGCATTGCCGAAGTTGCTAATGAAGCGCGGGATTTAAATATCCTGTGCTTGATTGGCATATTCGTGGCTGGTCGCCATTGAGGAGTAACAGTTAATTTGAGGGAAGGGTTTTGGATCGGACTACCGCGTCTACACGCGGCAAGTTAAATCGGGCAACCGGCTTTTTAAAATGGTGAGAACTAGCCTCTAGGGACCTGAAGGCAGGATCCCATGGCTGGGTTTTATTTCTCCACTGTTGATTCCCAGTTTGTGGCATTTGCTGGGGGGCTTCCCCAGCCGGGCTGATTTGGTGCTCTGGCTCCCTGGGTGAGACCAGTCACCGCATGGTCAGCTCTGCTCTGTCTGCTCGTTCAGGGCTGCTGCCTGCTGTGTGTGTGTCTGAATGCTGGGGTAGGAGATTAGTTTGAAATTTGGTGCAGTTGTGTGGCCTGCACCTTGAGCCTTGCACCCCTGTGTGACAAGGGGAAATTCTGGGACGGAAGCAGCCTGATTCCTGCCTGAAGAGGATCCCTGCCAGAAGAGACCAGCCCCTCTGAACCTGAGGCTCATTCATGGAGTGTGTGAGTGTACCATCTTGTAGTTAGTCAGTCAGGGAATTTGTTTGGGGATTTTATAACCTGCTCCATATTAAACCAATGGAGGGATTTACCACCTTCTCCCACTTGTGAGTGCTTTGGGCTGTACTGGACCCAGTCAGCCCCACTGCTAAACCACTGCAGAAAATAATTTTGTGGTCATAAGTCATCAAGGGCCCCAACAAAGTACGCGTACCAACGGGACACTAACCTTACTGTTGCTGGGCACTGGTGAACCTAAAAATAGTGTTTTATCCTGTTATATTTGTCTCCTGTTTAATATAATTGTATTTAATATAGTGTATGTGTTTGTGTTATTTTCTGGGAGTCTCCAACTATCTGGCAAGTACGTGGGGATTACCCTGGGTTAGAATTTTCCTCCCAAGCTGCCCTGTTGACCCTGCCAGGAAGGAGTGAGGGGGGTGGAGGCACCTCCAAATAAATCCATAGGAAAAAATAAAGTTGAGTGAGTGGCGGGATCCAGAAGAACCCAAACCTATCCATTAAAACCTGGAAGCAGATTGGCCTTAAAGAATGTAACCAGGTGGAAAGGGGGCGCTACATTAGTTTTTAATCATGGGGTCACCTGAAGCACATGAGTCTAAACCTACTTCTGTCTAAAATAATGGAGTCATATTAATGAATTTGAAGACAAAGACACTGTTATTAATACTTGCACTGCTATTGCCCATTTCTATAGACTATGGTTTTCAAAAAATACTTTTAAAGCATTTCATTTTCACCCACAACCCCTTGGCAATAGGACTTCCAGGAGAGCACATGAGTTGTGGGAGAGGGGCATGCAGTGAATGTGCAAGGTTGTGTAGAGCACAGCTCAGCTTCCCAGCAAGTACCTGTCTGCCATGTATGGGTTCTTTCTGTTCAGGCTCTTGGTCTTGGACAAAGTACTTGCCTAGCTTCTCATTGTATGTATGTGAAACTCGCACATCACCAGAGCCCTTGTTCTTCTTGGTGTTTGAATAGTTCAGTTCAGCTCTTTGGATTGGTCATAGGATTGGAACACAACCCAGCAGTATCCTTCTCCCACAACTACTGCATTAGCTGCTTATAACTTTTGGCATCTTAGTGTATGTCTATACTACATGGCTCCATCGACGAAGCCATGTAGATTAGGGTGGTCGGCATAGGGAAATGAAGCCGCGATTTAAATAATCGCGGCTTCATTTAAATTTAAATAGCTGCTGTGCTCTGCCGACCAGCTGATGATCAGCTGTTTGTTGGCAGATCGGGGCAGTCTAGACGCTCCCCCATTGACATCAAAGCCCTTTGTCGACCTCCCCGGTAAACCTCATCCCACGAGGCATAACGGGGAGGTCGACAAAGGGCTTTGATGTCGACGGGGGAGCGTCTAGACTGCCCCAATCTGCCGACAAACAGCTGATCATCAGCTGGTCAGCAGAGCATGGCAGCCATTTAAATTTAAATGAAGTCGTGATTATTTAAATTGCGGCTTCATTTCCCTATGCCGACCACCCTAATCTACACGGTTCCGTCGACTGAGCCATGTAGTATAGACATACCCTTAGTGACTACTACAGAGATGACAATGGACATGCTCCTCTTTCCAGAAAGAAAGGAAGTAAAAGACCACAGCACGGAACCATGCATAGGGCATGTCTGTGGCAATGGCTTCAGAATCCATGTACTTGCACTAAGCTCTAAATGAAAATACATGGTTGGAAGATACTTAATCCTTCTGCATTTAACTGCCCAGTTAATCATGTGCACAAGGAATCCCTCACTCTAGGTCCCCTGGTGATGGAGACACTGGTCAGAGGAAGCTCTTTGAGTGTTCATAACAAGCCAAAAATCTATCCAGTCTCCAACCCCTCTGAAAGTCTCTTGGCCTTGAGTGTGCAAAACTCAACAATCATTAATAAAGTGAGTCTTATTTCTCTGAGACACCCAGAAATATTCTCACTAACACTCATTGAGCTAGTGTGAGCATGTCTATATGATCTGGGAATCACACCCTTAACTCCAAGTGTTCATGCAGCATTTGCAGCAAGGACATCAATGAAAATATTAAACAAAATCACTCCCAAGACAGATTACCAAGGTACTTCAATAGTAACTACCTTCCAGCCACTAGTTCATCTTTCATCATAACATTTTGTCATCTCCTCTTTATCCATCTTAAAATTCTTGTACTATTCCCAAAAGTGGAGTCCAAATATATCAAATCTACTGTATTTCCTTTCTCTAAAACAGGGGCAGGGAAGTTTTTTGGGTCAGAGCCCACTGACCACAGAAAAATCAATTGGAGCAGCACACAAGCAAGAAGCAAAAAACAAACATGACCCCTCACAGACATGACCCCAGAAGGAGAAAAACACTCCCCATGTTCACCTTGCACACCAGGGCCTATGGGGTGCAGGCTAGTAGATTTTGTGTGCTCCAGCCCTGCAAGGAGATGGTGGGGAGTGCCATTGCAGACTCCCCAGTATTGAGGGGGGAGCCCCAGGCCTCACAGTTCAGATCCAAGGACTGCATCCAGCCCCCAGGCCTTAGATATATGAGATATAAAACAGTTTATGGTTTTAAATGTGCAATTGAGAGCCATCAATTGTGAGCCCAGAAGCCTTAAAGACCATTTGATCAATTTAGCAGATTGATTACAACCTTGTTTGTCTTCTAAGTATAAGCAGTGGTTGGTCCTAGGAAGACATGTGACCAACCCACCTGATAGGGGAATACCAGTTTGACCAGGTAATTTTCCGTGGAAAGTTGGGGATAGAGGAAAAAAAGATTCCCGACCAGAGCAGAATCTATTAAAGAAATGGGACACTTAGGGTATGTCTAGACTACATGGCTTTGTCGCCAGATCCATGTAGATTAGTTTACTAGACATACCCAAATGAAGCGGCAATTTAAATAATCGCTGCTTCATTTAAATTTAAATGGCTGCCGCGCGCTGTGCCGATCAGCTGTTTAGCGGCACAGCGCTGTAGTAACCTCCCCGTTACGCCTTGTGGGATGAGGTTTACCGGGGAGGTCAACAAATGCCTTTGATGTCTACTGCGGGGCGTCCAAACTACAGCTCTGTGCCGCCAAAAAGCTGATCGGCACAGCACGGCAGCCATTTAAATTTAAATGAAGTGGCAATTATTTAAGTCACCGCTTCATTTGGGTATGTCTAGTAAACTAATCCACATGGCTCTGACGACAGAGCCATGTAGTCTAGACATACCCTTAGTGTGAAGTTGGGGTACATGATGCTTTTGATAACTATTGGAGATGGAGATGAAAGCCACAGGGAGCACTGTGCATTACAGACAATATCTGGGCAATATGGAGGTAGAAAAGACTGTGCAACTCTTTCCCCTTAATTCTCATTTCCATACTTGGAAGGTTTGGGTTAGATGGGGCACAATCCTTCCCAGCCAGAAATGTCTGTCACTAAATGGAGTCACTCTTATGCTGGGCCATTTGGCCATTTGTGAGATGAAAATTTGTGGGGTGGGGGAGGATCAATGTTTAAATAAATGTTTTTAAAATACTCAATTATGTAGATATTTTTAGAGCTCAGATAACACTCACCACTGTTGCATTGGTAAATTTCGATCGGGGTCTTCAGTAAGAAGCCTGCATTTGTCTATCCCAAGTGACTCCAGTTTAGAGCAATTCTTTATACAGAATGAAACCGCAATTTGATCCATTTTGGCAAAGGTATGTTCCGTTAATTTTAACTCCGTGAAATAATTAATTGAATTCTGCATGAATTGTATATCTTGAATTTCATACAAACAGTGAAAACACTCTAACCAGACAATCATCTCTTCAGAAGACAACTTTCTATTACATTTGAACAATGATATATTGATTTTTTCTTTAATCCATGTTATTAAATCATTTTTTATTTTGGGTGAAATTTTGCAGCTAAGTTCTTTTTCCAGCTTCTTCAATCTCTCTTTATTTAAAAGACCAAATAGGAATCTCACTGTAAACATTAAATAATTCCTAGATTGTCCCCACTTTTCAAACAATTTTTCCAGAGGTTGTATAGCATTTTCTGAAAATTTCACTCTTTCTTCTACTTCTAGCACATAAAACAAAGCTGCAAAAAACTCTTGAAAACTCAAGTGAATGAAGCTGTAGAGACATTCACAGTCAATGGATTTTTGAAACATGTTCTCACTCACAAAGAGGGAATCAGGTTTATCTAAACCGTGTTTCTTGACATCTTCTTCCTCAAACAGTATTTTCTGCTTCCAGATTCCATCTGCAGCCAAGGAGCAAAGACCCTTTATATTATCTTGAATCTCTTGCTTTGAATTGCTGTGCTGCTTTAACAAACTGAAGAGATAGAACATGTACACATCAGTGAGGGTAGTGGATGTTTGCGCAATATCTTTTCCTGCTTCCATCTGTTGTTTCAGAACTGTGCAGATGATCCAACACACAATAGGAACAAAGCACATGGTGAACAGCATTTCATTTTCTTTTACATAGTTAAAGGCTTTTTTTGCTTGTTCTTCATTCCCAAAGAACTTGTTAAAATATTTTTTTCTCTCCGTTTCAGAAAACCCCAGGATCTCTGCATGTGTATGATAATTCTTTTCCAAACACTGCTTGAGTTTCTCCAGAGCTGTTGGTCTTGTAGTAATTAGTAAGTGTGATTGTGGAAGCACTTTTTTCCTCAGTAAACTGCTCAGTGTGATTTCCATTGGCTGTTTCTCACTGGAATCAGATGAGAAATGACTTTCTGAATGATTAAAGGAAAATCTCAGTTCATCAAAACCATCAATTATGAAAAGGAGTTTTTCTGGATTCTTCAGAATCTCTTTGGTTGGTGCATTTTGCGCAGGACCATTTTTTACAATCAAATCTTCAACACTTCCCTGCTCTCTGCTAAAGTTAATTTCCCTGCAATTTATGTAGAAAACATAATCAAACATGCCCTGATACAGTTCTCCATTTGCCCAGTCCAACATGATCTTTTGTGCTGTCAGTGTTTTTCCAATCCCTGCAGCTCCCTGCAGCACAACAACTTCTGGTGATGGGTCATTTCTATAAGATTTAAATAAAAAACGTATGTTGAAGGAACATTTATGCTGGGATTCTTCAAGTCTCTGTCCTGAGGCCATTATTTCATGTTCTCTTTGGGTTTTGTGACAATGATTTTTTGCAATGATTGGCTCTGTGTACCTGCTGTTTAGCTTCACATTCTCCCCAAGATGAGTATTACTGTCTTTTATTGTTCCGTATTTGTTTTTTATATGTTCTCTGTACTTCACCCTGTAAGCTGAGGTAGTAACAAGAAGCATTAGATATTATTGTAATGTTACAATGAAGCTATTGAAACATTAATACTGGAACTGTAAGTTTATAGTGCCCCATTCATCACAGAGTACCTCCAGAGAAATCAATTATATGAAGTCCCAGTCCTTACTCATATAAGTGGTCCCATTGAAATCAGTGATGGGAGAGAAAAGTGCAGGCTCAGACCTTGTGTGCATATATACAAGAATCATTTCATTAGTTACTGAAATGCAGCCACTTCTGTGGTGAAACCTGTCAGGTGTTTAACAGCACACTATGTCACTCTGTAACAAAGTAGAGTATGAAGTGATGGAGACTGATATGTATATCTGAAATTGTGAAGGAAATTTAGGTGCAAATAATATAACTGAATACTCTGTCCAGGGCTGTGAGGTTTAAAAAAATTCCATAGCACTTTCAGTCACCACAAATACTGACTTCTAGTTATGGCACCTCACTGAAAAGGAGGCATCCCTAGCAGGGGAGGGTCTTCCAGCATCTTGCTGCTACACTAGTCAGTACTGCCTGAGAGACAAGAGCTGCACCTACTCACCAGCACCATGTTCTGCAGCACCTGATTCTTTCCTGGAGCTCTCCCTTCATTTCCCATCCAACCCTGCTTAACCTGCGTGATTTGTTGAGACTAGATTCTGAGTTCTATTATTACTACTAGTTAACTGAACATCTGGCTGATCTAGCCTAATGCTAGTAATCACTTATAATTATGCAGCACAATTCTTTATTAGAATGTCATGTACCATTTGCTAATGTTTGAGGTGCTTGCTGAGGGTGCAAAGCTGGAAGAGAAATTTCACGTTGATGTCAGTGTAACAGAAGTCACAGTGTCAGGCAGCTCAGGACATTCGGACAAGTCACTCATTCAGGGCTTACTGCCATAATAATCTCTCTAGAAAACCCACAGCTGAGGCAAGCAAAAAGAATCTTTGGAGACACTAGTTCAATGATATCTCTTTTTTTTTTTTAAATGACTAGAGTAGCCACTTACTTTACATCTACACAAGGCAAGCCTGGGCTCAAGTCTAACCCCCCTTGTGTCCGCACACACAGGCTACGTCTACTCTGTAGCATCTTGCGCAAGAAGTTATGCAAATGAAGTGCGGCTTAGCATATTGCCACACTTCATTTGCATAATTAATTAGCGCCTGTTTTCGTGCAAGAGGCTTTTGTGCAAAAAGGAGCCATCTACACAGCTCCTTTTTGCACAAACCCCTCTCTTGCCCACGAGCCATTCTTCCGCTGTTTTTTCGGGAAGAACAGCTCTTGCACAAAAACCTCTTGCACAAAAATGGGAGCTAATTAATTATGCAAATGAAGCATGGCAGTATGCTAAGTCATGCTTCATTTGCATAACTTCTTGCGCAAGAGGCTACAAGCAGCACAGTGTAGACATAGCTAGTGTAGACATAGCTCAAGTGTGCTAACCTAGGGCTCAGATCTAGGGTCCAAGGACTTGCAGGGCTTAAGTGTCTGAACCTGTGTTATGCTGAGCTCCAAGCCCTATTGCTTTCCTGTGTGCACATAACTGTGCCTTGACTTGGGTCCTGGAAAGTCCCTTGGGTGAATCCCAGAGATCCAGAGGGCAGTGGAGTAGCACTGCAGGCAGCCAGCCCGCCCAGCAACTGGAGCACCATTACTGCCTGGTAGGAAATGGTCCCTGACCCTGCTACTCTTGCACTGGCAGCAACTCTGGCTCTGACACCTCATCACTGCTGCATGGAGCTTCCCAGTACCAGAGAGCAAAGCTGTCAGGTGGGATGTTGGAAGTCATTCTCCCCTTGCTGTGCCAAGTCAAGAGCCCTCCTCCTTCCTATCCCTACACAGCAGCTTCTTGGTCCCTGCTCTGATCTCTGGCCCTTGCCCCCCGTCCCTCTGAAGCTGCATGTGCAGGGGTGCTTGGGCCACAGGCACTGTCAAGGGGGTTGCGTGGGAGTCAGTCCAAAAGTTTCTCTTCAGCCTCTTGCAGTGCCAGCAGCTCCAGCTCCTCTTTGCTGCAGGGCATCCATTCTGTCCCATTCTGCTCTGTTCCATTTCCTCTCATAACACACACACTGCTGCCAATGCTGTCAGTGCCCCAGACACCAGACCCTCCATGGCTTCCCATAAAGACCGAGGCTTCCATAGTCCCCTTACCAGAGGGGCAATTCCTCAACACACAACTTCCACAAACCTTAACACTTTCAGTCAGGAGTTTCCAAAGTCCTGCACACCTCGATTGCAGTGATACCTTAAGCCTGGACATAAGGGGGAAAAATCTTCATCCCTTGGTTCCACCTCCAGTTGCTGCCTAAGCCTTTACTTTGCTCCAGGCTCCAGCTATGGGACTTCATGTTATGGACCACTTGCCCATCCTTTACATGACCCAGAGCTACTTCAAATTTCCCCAGCCAGCTTCCTTGTAGGCCTCCTCAGACAGCATCAGCCAGTCACAACCCCTCATAAGCTGCAGTCCCAGCTTCTCCCATAGAACAGGGTTTCACCTTGACTCAATAGGACACCACTGAGAATACCAAATTCAGTACAGACTGCTGAGAAATAGGGCAGACTCACCCCCAAACCAGTGGTTATTAACAAGTCAGAAAAGCAGCCTACTTAGGTATTTCAGTCCCTATATCACCAGCAAAGTCATTAGATTTAATTGTGCCAACCTGAGCTGAAAGGAACACATTGATAAACTATACAGGCAACCCCCCAATTTACAACTGCACGACTTATGACCCCCCCCTCACATTTACAACCATTTTTTCCATGCAAGATAGCTCCTAAAAAAACCCAATATATGTCCACAGCTCGTATTTATGATGGCGCATGACGCAGACTCCATGCATCATCCCAAAACAAGAAACACACAAGGTCAGTCAGACTCACAGGCTGCAGGTACTGCTTGAACTATGTGCGTCTCCGCCACATCAGTCTTTATTTTTTTAGCTATTTTTGTGCATTATTTGAACTATTTAGTTTAGTTTTCCTCTATTTCTATAGTCAATTTTGGTATTTTTAGGGTATGAAATGGGTTTCCAGGAATAGAACCACCATTTATAACATTGCGCTTATGGGAGACAAGGGTTCAACTTACAACAGCTTGACTTACAACAGTTCTCCAGGAACCGATTAGGTCATAATTGCGGGGGTTGCCTGTACACAACTGCCACTGCTGTGTACTGCTTACTGCTCTCTTTGCTTTAAGACCATATAGGAAAGTACCTGCATGCAAACCTGTCTGGGAGGTGCCACCCGTTATTTCTAAGGACCTGAAATCAGGACTTAAGCTTAAGTGCAAGAGGAAACTTGAGGAATAACACCTATTTACCAGCAAATATGTAAACCTGAGTTATGGGTGGAGCATTCATGTTATCTTTTAGACTACTGGCTTATTGTGCTCATTATGTCTTGCTGCTAGAACCTATCCAGGGGCTCGGGAACTCCCACCCCATCACGTCTCTCCACCCATTGGCACCTTATATAATCTGTTGTAATCAGCTGTTTGTCAGTCTCGCTGAGCCTAATAAGAGAAGTGACACTCTACCAGCTGTGTGTAATAAAAAGCCTTGTGCTTGAATCTACACGGTGTCAAACTTCTGTTCCTTCATGCCCCAAGGGAGCTGTCTTTACCCAGCAGATGGGGCAGTGTCACATTTTTGGCACTGACAGGGCTGAGTCCATTGTCACAGGCCCAGATTCTTAGATCCTCATAGAGTCTACCAGGTGCTATTTGTGTGCTTCATTTACAACAAACCTGGCCTGGACACTTCAATCCTTATCTGATTTGGTGGTCTTTGGGGGCTGTCTTGGAGTCTGCTATATAAACTATATGTGCAGAGTTAATATACTATACAGAGGGAGCATATGCATGCAGCTAAACTGTTGTCATTGGACAGAACTAGAGACATGTCAGGATACCACACCAGAGACTTATGGCAACCACAGGTTATTAGTAGAACTAGTCCTGCCTTTTCCAGAGAGGGAAGAAAACTCTTAAACTGAGTAAAAGGTTTAATTATGAAGTGACGGTGAGTGTCCAGAATAACTGGTGAGCCAGCAGGTAATCAGGTGCCACCCCCAGTACACACTAGCGATGCAAAATTTTGATTATTTGACTAATCGAATAGTCGATGCAATTTGTATCAACTATTCATTTAGTCAATAAGAGCACTTCTGCCTTTGAAGTGTAGCAATAGCCTCAAGGCTACACTTCAAAGGCAAAAATGCTGCAGGGAGTACAGGACCAGTGGGGGACTCAAGCAGTCCTCTGCTGGCCCAATGCTCCCCCAGCAGTGCTTCAAAGCAGCAGTGCCTCATGGAGCCTGTGGTTAGCTGTGGACTCTAAACCCAGGCTCCATGAGGCACTGCCACTTTGAAACACTGCAGGGGGTCTGGCACCAGGCTCCACATGGCACTTCAAAGTGGCAGCACTGCACTGAGCCCAGGGTCAGCAAAGGAGTCCCCAGCTGACCCTGGTCTCCTTGCGGTTCTGCTGCTTTCAAATGCCACACGAAGCCCAGGGAAGCAGGGGACTCCCAGCTGGCATCAGACTTCATGAAGCATTTGAAAATGGCAGTGTTGCATGCAGCCCAGGGTCTGGCTCCAGGCTCCACGTGGCATTGCTGCTTTGAAGCAGCCCTGTTTTCTCCCCCCCACTTGCTGCCTCTTTTTGATAGAGGTGGAGGAGAAGGGGAAGCAACTAGTCCACTAGCCTGTTGACTATCAGATAAGTCAACTAGTCGTTTGCATCCCTAGTACACAGACAGCCTTCTATTCTTATGGGTCTTATTTTTAGAAGTGAAAACCTGAGAGGCCTGTTGAGACTTTTGTTGAGGAAGTGGTAAGAAAAACATACATCCTCTCCCCACAATGGCCTCTTTCACAATTACAAACTAGCATTTTACTGGAAAGGGCTAGAAAGAAGCAAACAACTAGCACTGCTAATTCAGTACAGTAAAACCTGTGTTATCCAGAACTTCAGAATCTGGAAAACTGTAGAAACTGGCACATTTCTGCTGGGAAAAGAAAAAAACCCCCAAACCACAAACACAGAAAATAAAAAAACACACTGGCCCTTTAAGAGCTGGCTGCTCTTTAGAGGCTTCCCCCCAGCCCCCGCCAAAAACAAGCAGTCAGGCAGGCACCCCAGGCGGGCCAGCTCCACCCCACGGTAGGCTGGCTCCCCCTGTGGCTTCCATCTCCCCCTATGCAGGCTCCCTCTGCGGCTTCTGCCTCCCCAACCCCCGCAGGCCAGCTCCCTTATTCTGGCTCCTCTGTGGCTCCTGCTGGCACCCCAGCCCCCATGGCTTCCACCCCGTAGGCCGGATCCCCTGCCACTCCCACCGGCACCTCCTCCGCGGCTTCTGCTCCCCGCAAGCCGGCTCCACACGTGGCTCCTGCTGGCACCCCAGCCCCCTCAGCTTCCGCCTCTCCTGCAGGCTGCCCTTGCATCTCCACCTCCTGCCCCTCAGCCTCCACCCCCTTCACCAGGCCACATTCTCCCCGCCAGCTCGTGGCCCTCCCCAGTAGGCCACTTCCCAGCTCACGCATGGCTCCTGTGCCCCCCCAGACCCCGCATGGCTCCTGCCTCCCCCTCCGTTAACCAGAACTTTTGAGTTACCAGCATGCCCTAATCCCCGGGCGTGCCAGACAACTCAGGTTTTACTGTAATTTATTGTGCACAATGTGCTTTGTGCCCCAGCTTCGGTCCACATTGTGATGTCAAAAGCTGCAGCCTTCTGACATTTTTGTGAGGCAAAGTGAGAGACACTTTTCCCACCCACTGTTCTGTAGCATTACGGAAACACACTGAACTGCGCAACCAGACACCATGACTTCCGTTCCCAGCTCTTTCACTTACTGCTAACGTCTGCAGCCTCTATCCAGCGGTTGCTTTGCCACCCTAGCAAAGCTTCAGTGTGCAGCCCCCAGCATATGCCCTAGAACAGAGGTTCGCAAAAAGGCAAGAGGTTGTGGGGAGCCTTCACGTGACTCAATGCTACAGAGGGGAAGGGATCAAAGGCAGAGGTGGAAAGTAACTAAGTAGAAATACTTCGTTACACTACTCAAGTACACTTTTTTGGCAATTGTACTTTACTCAAGTAATTTATTTTTGTGATACTTCAACTTTTACTCAAGTAGGGTTTTTTTTTAGAAAATATTGTACTTTTTACTCCACTACAATTTCTGGAAGTGCTTAGTTACTCACTACTCTCCTCACTGCAAATTTGTGCAAGCCAGCATTCTGATTTGCTAAAACATGATCACATGCACATGGGTGCCATTTAGAGGGAGCTAGATACCAAGTTTGAACTCCTGGATTTCATACTTGAGGTCTGTTAAGCTTGCCCTGGCTTCAAAGGCAGCTCTTAACTGAAATAGAGTTTTGAGAGCTTGCAGCTTTGCCTTTGGGGCAGGGAGTTTGTTATAGAAAAAAAGGGAGGAAGGTCATTAAGAATAATAAAGACTGGTCATTCAAGTAATTAAGGGATCCTTAGATCATCATGAAAACATTGCCAGGTACTTAAAAGGTAGGAGGGGGTGAGAGGAGTAGCAATGAGTGATGTGCAGTTGGGATTTGCATTTGGATTAGTACTATTAAACTATTAAATGTTCTTGATAAAGGGGTAAATGGTGAGAGCAAACTTTGCAGATACTACAAAATAACTCAAAGTAGTTAAGTCTAAAGCTGATTGCAAAGAGTTATAAAGGGAATCTCACGACACTAGGTAATTGGAAAACACAATAGCAGATGGAATTCAGTGTTGATAATTGCAAAGTATTGCACATGGAAAAGTATAATCCCAACTATGCGCGCAAAAATGATGGGATCTAAAATAGCTGTTACCATTCAAGAAAGAGACCTTGGAATCACTGTGGATAGTTCCCTGAAAACATCTGTTCAATGTGCAGTGCGGTCTAAAAACTAAAAAGCTAACAGAATATTGGGAATCATTCGGAAAGAAATAGGTAAGACAGAAAATATCATATTGCCTCCATATAAAGTCAGGGTGTGCCCACATCTTGAATATTATATGCAGATCTGGCCACCCCATCTAAAAAAAGATGTATTGGATTTGGAAGAGGTACAGAAAGGACAACAGAAATGAGTAGAGGTAAGGAACAGCATCCATATGAAGAGAGACAAGACTGGGACTTTTCAGCTTGGAACAGCAATGATTAAAGGATGGGGGGATATGTTAGCAATCTAAAAAATCACAAACAATGTGGAAAAATAGAATAAAGAAATGTTATTCACTCCTTCACTAACTTAACACAAGAATTAAATTAAATTTATAGACAGCAGATTTACACCAAATTATTTCTTCATGGTCAACCTGTGGAACTCTTTGCCAGGAGATTGTGGAAAGGCCCAAACTATAACAGGGTTCCAATAAGAAGAAAATAACTTCAAGGAAGATAGGTCCATCAATAGCTACTAGCCAGAATGGGTAGGAATAGTGTCCTTGGTCTCTGTTTGCCAGAAGCTAGGAATAAGTGAGAGGGAATGGATCATTTGATGATGGCCTCTTCTGTTGATGCTTTCTGAAGCATCTAGCATGGGCAACTGTTGGAAGAGAGGATACTGAGCTAGAGGGACCGTTGGTCTGACCCAATAAGACTAGTCTAATGTTCTTATATAGCACCCAAATGTATCTGCACTCTGCGGTAACCCTCTAGACACCACTCCCCTTCCTGAGCAGAGATAGAGCCCAAGAGCCCCGACAGTCTCTCTCTCTCTCTCTCTTTCTCTGCAGTTAGTAAGAAAATAAGATCATATATTAAAATTTTAAGGCTAACCGGTGTCCCTTAAGTGACTTGCCACAAGATGTCAGAAAGTGTTAATATTGGAGCTGAGTGGATCTAATATTTATTTAAATTTTCTTTCTTTTACATAGGAATTCAATACAGGGCTCCTGTCAGCTAATTGCTAAGTAATCTGCCAAAAAAACCCTAGAATTTTCCAGTGCACTCATTGCCCTAGCAAGAGGTAATACGTGTGTGGGGGGAAGGCAAATGGAATCTGGCCTGTGGGAAGCCCTGAAGCTTGGTACTCCCTGCCTCCTCTCCCCTCTCTCCCCAATGTGGGCCTGGAGCACCAGGGAAGCAAGGTATCTCAGCTGGGGTGCATCTACACTACATGCCTCTGGCGACAGAGGCATGTAAAATAGGCAACCCGGCATAGTCAGTGAAGCGGGGATTTAAATATCCCCGGCTTCATTAAAATAAACATGGCCATCGCGCTATGCCGGCTCAGCTGATTGTCAGCACAGCGCGTGAGTCAAGACGCGGATCAGTCGGCAGGGAAAGCCTTTGCCGACCGATCCCTTATGCCTTGTGGTTTTGGGGTACTTTTGTGAGCCCCCACTTCTGCATTTATCATGCCAGAGTGGAGGTTGAGCCATGACACTTGAGTACAATTAAGATGCGATACTTTTGTATTTTTACTCAAGTAGCTTCCCAGAAGGATACTTTGACTTTTACTTAGTTATATTTTTTCAAAGTAGCAGTACTTTTACTCAAGTAACTTTTTTGGGTACTTTTTCCACCACTGGTCAAAGGCCAGATCACAGCACCACTCGTTCAGGTGTGGTCATGACGCAAGGTGGCCTGGACACATTTGAGTGAGCAGCCTTACGACCTGTCGCAAAGGGTTGCAGAGCAACTCGGGCTTGGACAGGCCACCCCAGGCACAATCTGCCTCAGCAGGCATTTATCTGATCCTGTATCTATAGCAGATGGGTTGGCCAAAATGTGGCTCTGGAGCCACATGCAGCTCTTTAAAAGTTAATGAGCAGCTACTTGCTTAGATGCCAACTTTGGGGCTGGAGCTACTGGTGCTAACTTTTTGGTGTGCTCAGTGCTCAATCCCTGGCTTGTCCCAGGCCCTGCCCCTCCTCCACTCCTTCCCCCAAGGCTCCTGCCCCTTCCCCCAAGTCTCCTGCCCCTTGCTCCAGCATGTCATACTCTTGCTTCTCTCCCCAGCCCTCCAGAGCCTCCTGGATGTCACAGAAAGCACACTGTGGTCTGGATTGCCATTTCAGATTTGGGGGGGGAGGCAACCTGTGCATGCCCTAATGGGGTGGGAAGAGAGTGGGCAGATGAGGACAGTGGCTTGAACAGTTTTACTGACCATGCTCAGTACATGCCAAGCACCAAATTGAAAAGAGAGAACCAATTCCTTTTGCCTTCCCCACACACAGGCTGCATTTAGAGTGCAAGCTTCTTTCAGAATAAGCTCTTCTGAGAGAGATCTTCCAGAAAAGCTTATTTTGAAAGGGTATGTCTACACTAGCCCCCTATGTCTACACTAGCCCCCTAGTTCGAACTAGGGGGCTAGTGTAGACATACCCAAAGAGAGATTCTACACAGCAGCTGTTTCTCTGCTTCTGCTGCTTGCTTGCCTACCTCTCCGAGGGACAGCTAAGTTTTTTTCAGTGCATGCTCTGGTTGCTCAGCTTTTGGACACCACAGTATACTCCTTGCCATGGAGCCAGATCTGCCTCTGGGCATGCAATGGCCCCACACTGCCATGCTGCAGTTTCTGCAGCACTTTGTGCAAGCTGCCTTCATTGTCCTGCAAGAGCTTGACACCGAGCTCACCACTGAGACCCTCTTCCTATGTGTGGGACCAAGGTCCTTGCAACTGCACCCCATGATGGAGGAACAGTTTTGGAGGCTGGACACCAGTTCCGACTGGTGGGACCGACTGGTCATGGAGCAGTGGGATGACCAGCAGTGTCTCCATAACTTCCGAATCTGAAAAACCAGCTTTATGGAGCTGTGTGCCTGAGTCACCCATGCCCTCTGATGACGGGACACCCAGATGGGCCTCCCTTCCCCCGAAGATGTAGGTCACCATCGTCATCTAGAAGCTCACCACCCCAGACAACTACCAATCAATGGGCTTGGGAAAGTCCACCATCGGGGCCCTCCTCATGGAGGTAAGGCACTCTTGGGCTGCAGTCCCTGCAGGAAGGGGGGAGTCCTGGAAAGGGGGACCCTAGGGAAAGGGGGGTGGGAGGTGCGGGGGATGGCCTGAGCATGGGGGGAAGCCCTATCCCTGGGAGGGTTGTACCATTCCGCTCTCACACAGCTCAGCAACGAGGGCCTTATAGGGGTTGCTCCTAGAGTGTTTGAGGGCAGAAGGAAGGGGACCTCCCAAAGGCTCAGTCACCCCCTCTCACTTTCAGTTTTGTATGTTTCTTTGTCTCCTTCTGCAGATGGTGAGGGCCATCAAGTCTGTCCTGCTGTGCAGGGTCATCTGCCTAGAAGACCTGGACCCCTTTGTGGCTGGATTTGCTGCCCTGGGTTTCGCAACTGCAGATTGGACATGGATGGAACCCATATTCCCATCCACACACCACAACATCAAGCCACCCAATACATAAACCGAAAGGGCTATTTCTTGATGGTGCTGCAGGCCCTGGTTGACCACCATGGACAGTTCAAAGACATTTTTGTCAGGTAGTCAAGCATGGTGCACAATGCCTGCATTTTCAGGAATTCCAGCCTCTACCATAGGCTGGAGCAGTGCTACTCAACTTTGGCAGCCCTGGGAGCCACAATATTACCCCCTGAGGGGGAAGTTGTTGAGACAAAAAAAAAGCCTGTGTGTGTGGAGGGAAAGTTTTAGAGCAAAAAGAAAAAGGGCCCCTTTAAGAGCCGGGCCACTTCTCTGGCACTCCCCCTGCCCTTGTGAGCGTGCGGCAAACATGGCCACTCCGGCCACCTGACACCTCCTGCACCACCTCTCCCGCATACCAGACAGGCAGCATGGGAGCCATGTAGGCAGCACAGGAGGCTGATCAATGCGCTGCAGGCCGCATGTGGAGGTGTCACGGGCTGCATATGGCCTGTGGGCAGCATGTTGAATAGCCCTGGGCTGGCACATTCTTCCCTCGGTGTGACTTTTGGGTTGGGGACATGCAGATGCCACTGTGCATCATGGAGGACACAGCCTATCCCCTCATGCCATAGCTGATGACACTGTATACTGGCCACCTGGACCCCAGCAAGGACTAATTCAATGCCAACCTAAGCCAGGTCCATATGGGTTCAGGTGTCTCCTGACCCAACTTGATGTGGGGGAGCACAATATTCCTAAGGTGATCTTGGTCCATTGTGTTCTCTATAGCATTGTGGAGAGGAAGGGCAAGGCCTTTATACCAGGGTGGGAGGTGGAGGCCGGCTGGGAGGGAAGGGTTGTCGAGCAGCTGCACACAGCTGCAATCTGTCAGACCATCAGGTGACAGTGCACATCAGGGATGCCCTGAGTTTCTCTCAGTGATCCCAGTAACTCTCCCCAAGGCCTCCTCACTAGGTTCCTGTGCCTTGCCCCCCTATACCTTTCCCACCACAACCTCTCCCTTCCCCCTTCCTTGTAGCATCAATAAAGACACCAGTTTTGTGTTGAAAACCAAGAACTTTGTATTTTTTTTCATAATAAAATTAACTGGAGTAGAGGGGGTTCAGAACCTGGATAGGGGAAGGGAGGCTCAAGGCTGGGAGTGGCACGTGGTATGGCTGGAAGTGCCACCTCACATCAGGGGATCTCAGGAACCTCAGGGGTGGGTTTATAGTATTTAAGCTTTACATTGTATAGTAATTGTTCTTAAGGCATGTCAGACGTAAACAACTGTTTTAACTGCTTAAAGCTTGCAATAAATAAGAAAGTGATGAAGTAGCCCTGACATGACATGGTTTCCTGGTTTCCCCTGGATCTGAAATAAATCAAACCACATAGATATCAGCGTTTCAATGTCTGGAGCATGTCCTCCTCCTCACCCCAGACCTAGGAGGGCTGGGATATCTGCTCCAGACTAGAATGGGGCATGTCTTTTGGTACTCCTGTGCAGGCCAGAGGTGAGGCACTGAGACTGGGCCACAGCTCTGTAACAGTGTGGCAGTCAGAGCTGCATGGTGAGCATAGCTTGCAAAAGCCCAGCTTCCTGCCACAAGGCTTGTCTTGAGTGCTTGCAGCTTTAAGAGCTGGTAAGAGACAGGAACTATAGAGTTCTGAACCTATCTCATAGAGCTGGAAGGGACCCTGAGAGATCATCAAGTCCAGTCCCCTGCCCTCACAGCAGGACCAAATACCATCCCTGCTAGATTTGGCCCAGATCCCTAAATGGCCCCTGAAAGATTGAGCTGTCAAACCTGGGTTTAGCAGGCCAGTTGTCAAACCACTGAGCTATCTCTTTGGCCTGCAGGGCACCTGTGTTTTTTCCTGAAGGCCTCTTTTTTCAACAGCCCTCCTTCTTCCGCATCCACACACGCCTTTTTCTGGAAAAGCTTTTTCAGAAAAGACATTCCTCCTCATAGAAAAAGGTGTACCGCCATCAGAAAACCCCCTCCATTCTTTCGACTTTTTGTTGAAAAAACGCAATAGCAGTGGGGACGCAAGTATTGTTCTTTTGGAAGAATGGCCATTATTCTGGAAAAATGCTGCAGTATAGATGTACCCACACAAATATCATCTCTTTCTAGGGCTACTAAGGCCCTGGAAAATTCTATTGTTTTGGGCTTGTAACTTAGTGGTTAGCTGACAGGAGCCCTGTGTCTAATTCCAATATAAAAGAAAGAAAATGTAAATAAATATTAGACCCACTCAGCTCTAATATTAACATGTTCTGACATTTTATGGCAAGTCACTTAAGGGACACTGGCAAGCCTTCAAATTTTAATATATAGTTTTACCTTCATACTAACTACAGAGAGAGAGAAAAAGAGAGAGAGAGAGAGATTATCATGTCTCCTTGGCGCTCTCTGAGCTCTGGATGGGGAATGAGGTCCAGTGGGTTACAACAGGGGGCAGATACATTTGGGCTCTATATAAGATCAGAATGGACAGATTGGGTCAGACCAAAGGTCCATCTAGCCCAGTATTCTGTCTTCAAACAGTAGGTAATAGCAAGTGCTTCAGAAGGCATCAACAGAAGAGGCAATCCTTGTGATCCATCTCCTGTTACCCATTCCCAGCCTCTGGCAAACAGAAGCTAGAGAGACTACTCCTGCCCATTCTGGCTAGTAGCCATTGATGGCTCCTGCCCTCCTTGAACTTATTTTGTTCTTATTGGAACCCTGTTACAGTTTGGGCTTTTCACCATCTCTTGGCAAAGAGTTCCAATGGTTGACTGTGAAGAAATAATTTGTTTTATAAGTGATGTCTATAAATTTAATGTATTTTTTGTGTTATGTTAGTGAAGGAGTAAATAACATTTCCTTATTCTGTTTTTCCACACATTCATGATTTTCTAGGCTGCTAACATATCCTCCCATTCTTTAGTCATTTCTTTTCCAAGCTAAAAAGTCCCAGTTTTGTTAATCTTTCTTCATATGGAAGCTGTTCCTCACCCCTAATCATTTCTGTTCTCCTTTCTGTACCTTTTCCAAATCCAATATATCTTTTTTAGATGGGGTGACCAGATCTGAATACAGTATTCAAGATGTGGGCAGACAATGACTTTATATAGAGGCAATATACAGTAAAATCTGAGTTATCTGGCACGCCCGGGGATTAGGGCATGCTGGTAACTCAAAAGTTCTGATTAACTGGGGGGAAGGCAGGAACCATGAGGGGTCTGGAAGGGGCACAGGAGCTATGTGTGGGCTGGGATGTGGCCTGCTGGGGAGGGCCTTGAGGTGCGAGGGAGCAATGCAGCCTGGTGGGGGTGGGGATGGAAGCTGGGAAGCAGGAGGCGGAGATGTGAGGGCGGCCTGCAGGGGGAGGAGGAAGCCACGGCGGGGTAGGGTGCCAGCAAGAGCTGCATGGGGAGCCAGCCTACTAGGGGAACAAAGAGTCACAGGACGGAGCTGGCCCACCCGAGGTGCCTGCCTGGCTGATTGCTTCTGGCGGGGGTAGGGGGAAGCCTCTGAAGAGCGGCCAGGTTTTTTTTTTCTATGAGTGGGGTTTTTATTATTGTTTTTATTATTATTATTTGCTTTTCCTGGCAGAAATGTGCCAGTTTCTACAGTTTTCTGGATTCTGAATTCCTGATAGCACAGGTTTTACTGTAATATTTTCTATCTTATCTATTCCTTTCCCAATAATTCCCAATATTCTGTTAGCTTTTCAGTTTTCAGACTGCCACTGCAGATTGAGCAGATGTTTTCAGGGAACTATCCACAATGATTCTAAGATCTCTTTCTTGAGTGATGATAGCTATTTTAGAACTTATCATTTTTGAGTGCATAGTTGGGATTATATTTTTCCATGTACAATACTTTGCATTTATCAACACTGAATTCCATCTATCTTTATGTTGCCCAATCACCCAGTTTTGCAAGATCCCTTTGCAGTCAGCTTTGGACTTAACTATTTTGATTACATTTGTAGTATCTGCAAATTTTGACACCTCACTATTTACGCCTTTTTCAAGAATATTTAAAAGTTTAAGAGTTCTGGTCCAAATTCAGATCCCAGCAACACAACAGTCACTGCTATTCTTTCCTTGCTTCTTAGCTTTTAAGTACCTAGCAATGTTTTCGTGATGATCTAAAGATCCCTTAATTAGTTGAATGATCAGTCTTTTGGAGCTTCAGGGGGCTAGCCGAGTTAGTCTGTGACAGAAAAAAACAACAAATGGTCTGGTAGCACTTTATAGACTAACAAAACATGTAGATGGTATCGTGAGCTTTTGTGGGCACAGTCCACTTCTTCAGATGACTGGAGTTATGAGTAGGGGATATGAAGACTCAAAATAAATAGGAGAGAGGAAAGAGAGGGGGGAGAAAAAGAAAAAAAGGAAGGGGTGTGTGAGACAGAGCATCATTAAGTATCTGGAGAATGGGTACTTGTTTACATGTTTTTTTAGTCTATAAAGTTCTACCATTTTTTGTTTTTGACCAGTCTTTTGTTATTCTTAATTACCCCTCCCTCTTTTTATAACAAACTCTCTGCCCCAAAGGCAAAGCTGCAAGCAGCTCAAACTCAGTTGCAGTTAAGAGCTGCCTGTGGAGTCAGGGCAACTTTAAGCAGATTGCAAGCATAAAATCCACAGGCTCAAACACAAGAAGTGGGAAGTTATTATCTACTCTGAGTACCCCATAAATGGTGTTCACGTCCCTACCCTTGAGTTAGGGCTACAAAATTATCTGAGGCTGTGTGTAAAGTCAGGATGGGGGGAAAAAAGGCTGGTGCCTGAATAGAATTCCTTTTCTTGCTCACCTGCACATCCCAAGCACCTCTCTGCTTTTCAGGCTTAGTGGGAAATGTAAAGGCCATTTGGGAGGTGATGGCCCAGAGCAGCAGACAAGGGCTGGACTCAGCTACTAGTATCAGCTATTGCTTTTTTGTCATTCAGTTGGATTTTGAGCAATGGCTGACATCCCAACCATCCTGTAAAATGCTTCCCTGTGGCCTTTTGACCTGCACACAGAGGGATCCCTCTGCCCAGTTCCTATCCTAGCAGGGGAGGGCAGAAGAGAGGAAGACTGTTATGTTTTCTCCCACCTCCATGCTGCCAGTAGCCTATGCTGGCCACTGACAAATAAAATCTGCATAACTTTAAAATACTGTGCACAGAATTTTTAATGTTTTGGTGCAGCGTGTCTTCCAGAATATGGGGTGCAGGGCAGCTGTGGAAGGGGCTGTGAGAGGCTCTGGGCAGTGTGGGTACATCTGTAGGTGGGAGGGTGCTGAGCACAAAGATCTGTGGAGGAGATCTTTGGGTGAGGGGCCACTGTGCATGGGGATTGCTGGGCATAAGGGGATGGGAGTACTGGGCAGGGAAGAGGTGTGATAGGTGCAGTGGCAGTGCAGGGCTGGCACTGGAAGCACAGGAGAGAGGGAAGTGCAGAGGTTTGGATAAAGGGGGCAAAATGCAGGAGTTAGAGGCAGAAGGAGGCAGGAGTTAATGGCAAAGGGGGCACAGAATGGGGTGGGTCTTATGGAGCCGAGGAAAATGGGGGGAAGGATATTCAGGGGAGGAGCAGGAGCATCAAAATACAAGTTTGCCACAGGCACCATTTTCCCTAAGGCCAGTGCTGCAGGAAAAGCCAATGCCCCACTGACCCATGGAAAGCTGCCTGGAGCCGAGTCACAAGAACACAGAACCTGAGGCACTTACTGTGAGACAGGGAGTGTCCAGACATAATTTGGGATCCTTTCTGTGCCTCCGTTTTCTTAGTATCTCAGTCCGCAAGTAGAGAGAGAAGAGCCCAGCCAGCACCTAGAAGCAGTGGCGCTGACTCCCCTGTCTCCCTCTCCCCGCAGAGTCTGTTCTGAGAGACAGAAAACTCATTTGTGAAAGTGAAAGTGAAAGAGAGAAATGCAGTTACTGTGTTAACCCTTCACTCCCCTCAGTGCTCAACTGAGCGTACACAGGAGCAGGCGTAGGAGAAGGGGAGACATAGAGCTTCCCTGGCACATTGTACAACCAGTTGCTTATCTGGGGGCTATTTCTGAGGGGGTTCTGTTTTGTTGCTGTTGCTGTTGTTTTGCGGCATGGGCATGAAACAGAATCATAGAATCCTAGGACAGGAAGAG
The DNA here is from genome assembly GCA_019425775.1 of Rafetus swinhoei. NCBI lineage: Eukaryota > Metazoa > Chordata > Testudines > Trionychidae > Rafetus > Rafetus swinhoei. The sequence goes on along the minus strand of CM033446.1, from coordinate 14,719,365 downwards.
ACCTCAGGAGTCATCAAGTCCAGCTCCCTGCCCAAAGCAGGACCAACCCCAACTAAATCATCCCAGCCAGGGCTTTGTAAAGCTGGGACTTAAAAACCTCTAGGGTATGTCTACACTGCCACTCTAGTTCGAACTAGGGTGGCTAATGTAGGCATTCGAACTTGCAAATCAAGCCCGGGATTTAAATATCCCGGGCTTTATTTGCATGTTCTAGCGCCGCCATTTTTAAATGCCCCATAGTTCGAACTACCTGCCCGCGGCTGCGCGTACGGGCTAGGTAGTTGAATTAAACTCCTAATTCGAACTACTGTTACTCCTCATTGCAGAAGGAGTAACGGTAGTTCAATTAAAACTTTAATTCGAACTACCTAGCCCGTGCCGCATGTAACGGGCAGGTAATTCGAACTCTGGCATTTAAAATGGCGGTGCCTGAACATGTACAAATAAAGCCCGGGATATTTAAATCCCAGGCTTCATTGCAAGTTCGAATGCCTACATTAGTCACCCTAGTTCAAACTAAGGTGGCAGTGTAGACATACCCCTAGGGATGGAGATTCTACCACTTCTCTAGGTAACCCCTGCCAGTGCTTCACCACCCTCCTAGTGAAATAGTTTTTCCTAATATCCAATCTAGACCTCCCCCACTGCAACTTGAGACCATCACTCCTTGTTCTGCCATCTGTCAACACTGAGACCAGCCTCTCTCCATCCTCTTTGGAATCTGCCTTCAGGAAGTTGAAGGCTGCTATCAAATCCCCCCTTACTCTTCTGTTCTGCAGACTAAGCCCAAATTCCTCAGCCTCTCCTTGTAGGTCATGTGCTCTAGTCCCCTAATCATTTTGATTGCCTCTGTTAGATCCTCTCCAATGCGTCCACATCCTTTCTACAGTGAGGGGCTCAGACCTGGACACAATACTCCTGATGAGGCCTCACCGGGGATGAATAAAGGGGAATAATCACTCCTCTAGATCCAGAGGAGGAAAGTAACTAAGTTGAAATACTTTGTTGCACTACTCAAGTACTTTTTTCAGTATTGTACTTTACTCAAGTAATTTATTTTTGTGATTCTTTGACTTTTACTCAAGTAGTTTTTTAGAAAATATTGTACTTTTTACTTCACTACCATTTCTGGAAACTCTTAGTTACTACTTTTGTCACCTTAGTGACAGTTGCGTAAGCAAGCATTCTGATTTGCTAAAGAATGTGCATGGTTGCCAGTTAGTGCGAGGGCTAAGTAGCAAGTTTGAATCCCTGGATTTCACACTTGAGGTCTGCTGAAAGCTGCATGCCCTGGCGCCAAAGGCAGCTTTAATTGCAGTAAAATTTGAGCTGCTTGCAGCTTTGCCTTTGGGGCAGCTAGTTTGTTATAAAAAGAGGTAGGTGGTGATTAAGATTAACAAAAGACTGGTCATTCAGGTAATTAAAGGATCCTTACATCATCATGAAAAAAATTGCCAGGAACTTAAAAGCTAGGGATGAGAGAAAGGAGTACGAAACAGAGTTGTGCTGCTGGGATTTGCATTTGGACCAGTGCTGTTAAACTTTTAAATGTTCTTGAAAAGGGGTAAATAGTTTGCCAGAAGCTGGGAATGGGTAACAGAAGATGGATCACAAGGATTACCTCTTCTGTTGATGCCTTCTGAAGCACCTTTGGTCTGATCCAATCTGACCATTCTGATCTTACATAGAGCCCAAATGTATCTGTCCCCTGTTGTAACCCACTGGACCTCATTCCCCTTCCAGAGCTGAGAGAAAGCCAAGGAGACATGAGAATCTCTCTCTCTTAGTTCATATGAAAGTAAAACTATATATTAAAATTTGGCTTGCCAGTGTCCCTTAAGTGACTTGCCATAAAATGTCAGAACATGTTAATATTAGAGCTGAGTCTAATATTTATTTAAATTTTCTTTCTTTTATATTGGGATTAGATACAGTGCTCCTGTAAGCTAACTGCTAAGTTATCTGCCAAAAAATACCCTAGAATTTTCCACGGCCTTAGTAGCCCGAGAAAGAGGTGATATGTGTGGGGGGGTATGGCAAAAGGAATCAATTCCTCCCCTCCCGATTTGCTGCTTGGCATATACTGGGCATGCTCAGTAAAACTGCTGAAGCTGCTGTCCTCATCTGCCCCAAAGTTTTAACTCTCTCCCCCTCTCCCATCAGGGCATGCACAGGTCAGCCCCCCCTTAAATCTGTTCCTATTGGCCAGATTTCAGCCAATGGGAGCAGTGAGAACTGCGGAGATGGGTAAGTGGCCCCCCACTCCTCTTATGGCCAGCCCCTGCACCCACATCCCTCTCCCATCCCGCATCCCACGCAGCGCTTCCAGCTACAGTCTGCTTCTGTACCCTCCCACTCTTCCAGAGACCCCACCCTCAATCCACTCCTGTACCTCCCTCCTGGCCAGACCTCCATTCCCAGCCTGCTTGCTCCAGCACCCTACCTCCCACCCAGACCCACACCTCCATCCCATCCCTATCCCACTCCCTGGTATCCCCCTCCTGTACACTGAACCCTTCATTTTGGACTCACCCCAGAGCTGGGGGGGGGCCTCTCAAAATCTACTAACCCTGCAACCCCAAAAGAGTAAATCTGGCCTGTGGGAAGCCCTGAAGCTTGGTCCTTCCTGCCTCTTCTCCCTTCCCTCCCGGTGGGCCTGGAGCACCAGGGGACTGAGGTATCTCAGTTGGTGGTCACATCAGTGAGGTTTGGGGGTTTTTTGTTTTTGGGGGGTGCCTCTCACTTGTGTGGCCCCTGACTGATTTTTCTGTAGATCAGTTGAATTTCACAAAATTGCAGATGTCGTGGACATGGCTAACAGCCTGGAGTACCATCTACCAAAACACCACTCTTGTGTCTGCTACTTGTTGAAACTAGGTTCATCTGTAGATGTTGTACAGGCTGAATCAAGAGACACCTATAAAAATCTAGCCAGGTCTACTTTTGTCAAATGTCCAGCACTGTGAAATAAAACTGGACACTCAATTATTGAAGCAGAAATGGTGGAAGCAGAATGCAAGCTACAGTTCTTTCAGCCAAACCAGACAAGATGGAGCTCTATATTCATGGCTGTGGAGAGAATTCTGTGCATATTGAATGAACAAGGAGACAGGGCCATCAGAAATGTGTTTTCAGCATTCAAAATAAACATGTAAGTAGTTCTTCGCTTTATATTTTTCTCGTTGTTAAAAAAAGCCCTGATCATTCTGTATTTAACTTAATTAACAATATCTATTAACTATTCAGCAGAGCTGACCTTTTTGGCAAAATATGTCATGGTTACGGGCCCCGTGGCTAAGGCATTAAATATTCACCCATCGACCGCAATTGACTTGTTGATTGGGAAGGCTCGACCAGTTGATCACAAGCTGTTTGGGGCATCCCATTTCCCCCCACTCTCAAGAAGCCTCACTAACGCTACCTTCAGCTACCATGGAGGTAGCACCTGCTTCCTGTGGGTGGGGGGAAGTCCCGCAGCTGCACGCCGCTTCCGGGGTTCCAGGAAGTGCACCAGCTGCTCCCTCTCCCACAAACACCCAGTGGTACCTGAAGCCACCAGGGACTTCCTGCATGGGGGGAAGAGAGGGAGGAGCCCCTGGAGAACAGGGGTGGACTGGTCCGGCGGGATACCAGGAATTTCCCAGTGGGCCATCATCCAAATGGTTGGCTGCTGGAGGGGGAGGGGGATAAACCCACAAGCCACTCCTGGGAGCTGCTGCCGGAGTCCTGGCAGAGACAGCGCAGAGTCCAGCTGGAGCGCTGCATAGCGGGGTATGTTCAGACTCTGCCGGTGGGCTTTCTGCACGGTCCTTTCTCCCTCTCCCCCCCCAGCCCCTTTCCACTCTGCTGGGGGAGTGGCAATACACAGACCCGCTTACCCAGCCGTGCTCTGCATGGTGGGTTGGGGGGGCTTCCCCCCCTTCCCCCATGTTCCTGCTAATGGGAGCCAAAGCTGTTGCGGGGACTTCAGTAAAATTAGCACTTCGCAGCCCAGCTCCAGGCCCGGCAAGTGGTCTGGAGCCCCGGAAGAGCTGGGGCCAGGGCTGCGGGGACTTCTAGGGCTCGATCACAGACTCCATCCCTGCAAACTGGAAGGTAGAAGGTGGGGGAAGGGAAGGAGGAAAACTAGGGAGAAGGAGGGTGGGAGAGGAAGGGGCTTGTGCTGAGGGGAGGGGGCAGTGCAGAAGAAGCAAGTGGAAGGCACCAAGGGACAGGATGGAGAAGAGACAAATGCTAGGGGGCCAAGTGGAGACAATGAGGAAAAGGGCAGGAGCAGAGGTGTCAGTGGGAGGGGGGAGGGGACAGGGTAATGCTGGGAGAGGAAAGAGTAAGGGCATTGGGGGCAAGAGAGGGAGGGAGGTGCTGGGAGAAGGCTTGAAAGGAGGTGTGGGCATGAGGAAGGGAGGATGGAGCAAGTCGTGTGAGGGCAGAGAGGGGCATGAGGAAATGGGGGCAGAGGGTGGTGAGGGGGTGGGCATCAGGAAAAAGAGGGCAAAGGGGCAGGGGCAGTGAGGGAAGGGGGAGGCACCAGGAGGTGCAGGGCTAAGGGAAGGTGCAGGTGCCAGGGATTCTGGGGTGAAGCAGAAGGGCAGACACATGCAGGGGAGTGACCAGCATGAGAGGAGAGAGGCAGGGCAGGTGTGTAGAGGGAGATGTTAGAAGAGGGGATGAGGAGGGGTAGCTCACATGATCAGAGTGGGGATACTGGAGGAGGAGTGGGCACAGGGGGGAGAGAAGGGCTGGTGGAGGGAGGCAGGTCTCAGGACAGCTGAGGGCAGTGAAAAGGGCAGGAGTCAGGACAGCAGAGGAAGGTGAGGGGTTGGGGGGCAGCAGGCACCAGTGGAGCTGATGGAGCAAGATGTTGCCCCCACCAACACCCTCTCCCCTGCCACAGCACTCACTGGCAGCCTGTCCCAGCACTCACCAGCAGCCTGCCACCTGCCTCATCAGCTTCCTCGGACACCACAGCAGTTTATTTTCAGTTTGTTTTTGTGCTTTGCACTGTTTTTGACCATGGAGCTTGAGCTGCCCCCGGGCAGGCGATGGCCCCACACTGTGATGATGGAAGTTCTGCTGCATCTGCATGAGAGCATCATGACGTTTGTGGCAGAGCTGGATTCAGAGCCCAGCTTTGAGCCCCTCACTCAGGCTGCAGCCCTACTACCCTTGCCCCCAAACTTATTCCTGGAGAGGTGAGTTTGAATGCTGGACACCAGTTCTGACTGGTGGGACTGGCTTGTTATATAGCAGTGGGACAACAACCAGTGGCTCCGAAACTTCCGGATGCGGAAGTCCACCTTCCAGGAGCTCTGTGACTGGCTTGCCCCTGCCCTGCAACGCCAGGACACCCGCTTGCGGGCCGCCTCCCCCCTAGAGAAGCGCATCGCTATTGCTCTATGGAAGCTGGCCACCCCCGACAGCTACCGCTCCGTGGGACATCAGTTGGGCGTGGGGAGGTCTACTGTCAGGGCCATCTTGATGGAGGTAAGTCACTCTCGGGGGACAGTCCATGGGGGCAGGAGTGGGTGGATAAGGGGGACAGTCAGGACTGGGCACAGGGAATGGGGGATGGGGTGGGAGTGGTAGAAGCCTGCCTGGCCTCACCCTGTGGTGGTGCGGAGGGTACGGGGGGGTTGCCTGAGGGGGCCTCTTGGGGTCTGGGAGGAGAGGGGTGGGGGAGAACCTCTCATCAGCTCATGCAACTCCTCTAATGTCCTGTTATATGTGTTTGTATTTGTCTCTTTCTGCAGGTGGTGACGGCCATCAACTCAGAGCTGCTTCACAGGACTGTCCGCCTTGGAGACCTGGATACCATCTTGGCCAGATTTGCAGGGCTGGGTTTTCTGAACTGTGGTGGAGCACTCGATGGGACCCACATCCTGATCTGCGCACTACCCCATCGCGCAGCACAGTATATTAATAGAAAGGGCTACTTTTCGATAGTGCTGCAGGCCCTGGTCGACCACCGAGGACAATTCACAGACATTTGTGTCAGGTGGTCAGGCCAGGCACACGATGCCTGCATATTCCGGAACTCCTACCTGTACCACAGGCTGCAGGCTGGGGCATTCTTTCTGGAGAGGAACTATGCAGTCAGAGATGTGGAGATGCCTACGTGCATCTTGGCTAATGTGGCGTACCCCCTTATGCCCTGGCTCATGATGCCATTCATGGGACACCTGGATGCAAGCAGGGAACTCTTTAACTCCCGCCTGAATCGGGCTCGCTTCCAGATGGAGTGTGCCTTTGGCAGTCTGAAGGGCAGGTTTAGATGCCTGCTCACTCAGCTGGACATGGGGGAACACAACATCCCCGATGTGGTTGCAGCATGCTGTGTGTAGCACAACCTAGTGGAGAGGAAAGGGGAGGCCTTCCTCCCTGCGTGGGGGACACGGGCTGATGTGGAGGGGATGGCACTTTGAGCAGCCCTGGACAGCTGCCATCCGGCAAGACCACCAGCTGGGACTGTGCATTCAAGAAGCCCTGAGGGAGCAGTTCTCCCAAGGAGCCTGATGATTTTCCCGAGGGCCTTCCAGTTGTGGGATTGCCCCATGCCCCCGGTGCCTTCCTCCCCAAAACCCCTCCTGGCCCCACATTCACACATTGTACACATTCATCACACACTGAGAACAGAGACAAATTTGTCCAGCAAGCGCCTGCGCCACTCTGCCTCTGCCTCCATCCTCTGGTTCAGTGCGTCCTGCATCCCTTACAGGATCGAGATGTGCACCAGTGCCGACGAGTTCCCTGTAGCCATCTGGGTGGTGGGGCAGGTGTGGCACCCCCCTCCTGGTCAGCTGGTCCGGCTGTGGAGGACAAGAGGGAAAAGTCGTCAGTCATGCATGCTCACTCTTTCCCTGAGCGGGCATGCCCTCCTTCTCAGCAGTCAGTGCCTGTCCTAGGGTCAGAGGATGCTCATGTGCATCTCAGTAAGGCATGGTGTGGTCTGGCCAGCAGCCATGGCCTCCCTGGAGCCCAGAAGGTGTGCAGGCCACCATCTTGCCCTGCCTCACACACACCCCATGGCCAAGCAGCACAGACAAGTGTGAGGCCACAGTTGGGGTTCCCGCAGGTTGCTGAGAGGCCTGAAGCTGTGTGGCAATCCCAGCGTCCCCAACCCATGCCTGCACCTGGCATCACTGCCTGCAGGAGCAGGTGGTGCCTCGCAGCCATGTGGGTACATGGATGGGACGGCCCTCCCTGAGGGCGGCCATGTGTGTGCCCCCCCCTCGTTGTGATCAGCATGACAAGTCACAGCACTGCACCATCCACTTTGCTCCTGCCTGCCCTGCCCTGTGTGTGTTGGACCCACACAGCACTCACCTGATGTTCCCTCCCCAGTGTCCAAAGTTGTCTGGGAGGCCTCCTGAGTCTGAGCGGCTGGCTCCTGGGTGCTCCTGGTGCTGTCTCCCTCCTCCTCCTCCTCCTCTTGGAGCTTCCGTCTGCTGGGCTCTCACCCTGGAGCTGAGGCCGCTGCTGCACAGGGGTCTCCAAGACAAACTCCACAAGCCTCTCAGGAGGCAGGGGTTCCCCTGCCCCCAGGATCCGGTCCAGTTCCTCATAGTAGGCACAATAATGTGCCGTTTCCCAGAGTGGGAGCTGTGCTCATGGGCCCTGACATACCCCTACCACAGCTCCTTGACCTTGGCTCTGACCTGGGCTAAGGTGCGGGGGGGGGTGGCCTTTCCTTGCCAGATCATCAGCCATTCTGGCAAAGATGTCCGAGTTCCGTCACCTGGATTGTGAGACCTGAAGACCCTCCTTCTCAGACCACAGCTCCAAGAGGGCTTTTATCTTGGGCCCAGACCAGGAGGATGCCCAGCGTTTGATGCCCCTGGCTTCCTAGGGGGATGTGTCCCTGGAAGGGCCAGGCGGTTCTTGGGGGGCTTGTCCCTGGGACATGGCTTCAAGTGGCCTGACAGGAAAGAGCTGCGCAATCTCAGGGTCCTGGCTGGAGCTGGCTTGCTGCCAGAATGCTACTCCTGGGTGCCTGTGCCTTTTAAAGATGGCTACAGGCAGGAACAATAGAGTTGAAAGCTGTGGCAGGAGTGTCCTCCAGGGCTTCTTCCTGGAGGCTTTTATTGTCAACATAAATTCTTCCCCGTGTCCACACTTACCTTTTGTTGACAGAACTCTGTCGACAACGGCATTATTCCTCATAGAATTATGTTTACTGCTGTTGACAAACCTGCTGCATTCTGTCAACTTACTGTTGACAGAACGTGGCAGTAGTGTAGACGCAGGCATAGTTTTGTCAACTAAAGTCCATTTTTGTCGACAAAACCCTGTAGTCTAGATACACCCTATATGTGTATGTGTATTTGAGAGAGAGAGAGAAAATAATGGTACCCTATGATAACTTGGGTGGTTAACCATAGATTTCCATAGGATGGCTACTTTTTACTTCTGGATACTTGAGTGCAATTAAGATGGAATATTTTTTGTACTTTTTCTCAAGCAGTTTTCTGGAAGAATACATTGATTTTTACTTAATTACCTTTTTTTTTCAAAATAGCAGTACTTTTAGTCAAGTAACTTTTTGGGGTACTTTTTCCGCTACTGTCTAGATTCACTGGAAATGCTCTTCCAAATGCACCCTAATATGCAGTTAGCTTTCTTGGCTACAAGGGCACACTGGTGACTCATATTCAGCTTCCCATCCACTGTAATCCCCAGGTCCTTTTCTGCTGAACTGCTACTTAACCACTCAGTCCCCAGTCTGTAAAAAGTGTTTAGGATTCTTCCATCTCAAGTGCATGACTTTGCAATTGTCCTTGTTGAACCTCATCAGGTTTTTTTGGCCCAATCCTCTAATTCAGACGTGGCCTACCCACAGCTCATGAGCTGCATGCAGCTTGCCGGAGCCCCCCGTGTGGCTTGCAATGCCACCCCCAGGGGTTGGCTCGCGAAACTGCTCCTGCGCTGAAAGAAAAGCCACCTAGCAAGATGGCTGCTGGGAGTCTGCAGAATCCTAAAGGCCGCCTTGTTAAATAGAGTTTTGTTTTAAAGGGGACCTTTCCTTTTTTTTTTTCACTGACAAAATTTTGGAGTGGGCTGGTGCCTTTCCTTTCCTTTTTGCTATTTTGGCTCTTTTCGCCTAATGGGTTGGCCACCCCTGCTCTAATTTGTCTAGGTCACTCTGGACCCTATCCCTGCCCTCCAATGTATCTACCTCTCCCCCCAGCTTAGTGTCATCTATGAATGTGCTGAGGGTGCAATCCGTCCTCCCATCCAGGTCATTAATAAAGATGTTGAACAAAATTGGCCCTAGAACCAATCCTTGGGGCACTCTGCTTGAAACCGACTTCCAATCAGACATCGAGCCCTTGATCACTACCCATGGAGCCCAATAATGTAGCCAGCTTTCTATCCACCTTACAGTCCATTTATCCAATCCATACTTCCTTCACTTGCTGTCAAGAATATTGTGGGAGACCATACCATAAGCTTCGCAAAAATTATGGTATATCACATCCACTGACTTCCCCATGTCCACAGAGCCACTTACCTCATCACAGAAGGCAATCAGATTGGTTAGGCATGACTTGCCCTTGGTAAGTCCATGCTGGCTATTCCTGATCACTTTCCACTCTTCCAAGTGCTTCAAAATGGATTCCTGGAGGATCCCTCCATGATTTTTCCAGGAACCAAGGTGAGGCTGACTGGTCTGTAGTTCCCTGGATTGTCCTTTCCCCCCTTTTTAAAGATGGGCACTACATTTGCCTTTTTCCAGTCATCTGGGACCTCTCCTAATCTCCATGTGTTTGCAAAGAAACACTGACTTGAGGAGGCCAGACCCCAGCTCTGCCCTTCTGCCCAGAGTCTCTCCTCCTTCCTTACCCAGCAGAACCCAATACCCACAAATTGTCTATTGGGCCCTGCTTTGTATCCCAGCCTCCTATTGTGGCCACTGGCCCCTGCTGTTCTCCTCTGCGAGCCCCAGGGAAGTCATTCAGTGCAATCCTGCCCTTCCCAGCCCCAGAGCACAGGGAGACTAGGCAGCACAGCCCCAGTCTTCCTGGTCCACTACACCAGAGTACCAGGAACCCTGAACCAAACCTTCCTGACTTCAAAGCACCAGGCAGCCAGTCATGGGGAGCAGGAAGCAGGAGTGGGCCTGAGGTGGAGCATGGACCACACTTTGTTGTTTGGGGAGACTCATCATTGTTAAGGTTTGGATGCCAGAACTGGAGTCAGTATTCCAGTATCAGTCTCCCCAGTACCATCCATGGACATGGGCACTGACTCCATGGGGGGCTCCAGGGCTGAAGCAGCCACAGAGAAAAATCACTGGCTGCTTAGCATTTACTGGCAGCCAAGTTCCCCTCCAAAACCCCCACACTCTCACCCACTGCTGGCCCTGCTAATCAACTCCTTCCCTTCTCTCCCAATGCTTCCAGAAGGCCATGGAGCAACTGTTCAGTGACATGCAGGATGTGCCAAGTAGGAGGGAGAGGAGCGGGGCAGGGCATGCTCAATGGAGGGAGTGGAAAGAAGTGGGGAAGAGACAGAGTGGGCTGTTCCCTAGGAACAGCTAGGGAAGGATGAGAACTTGGGGAAAGGGTGGAGTGGGAGCAAGAAAAGGTAGGGTGAGGGTGGGAACCTGGAACGAAGGGTGGAGTGAATGCAGGGTCTGTGTCTGAATGGGGGGTGGGCATCCTTGGGGAAAAATTTGAATCCAATACCTGTGTTGACAGACATAAAATCATCTCCCTACCCCCTGTTCACTGTGTCCCTGTTCACATTTCAGAAGGATTCCTTTAGTACTTTTTGGCACAGCATCCCATTGGAGTTCATGTTTAATTTCTCTATGGCTCCAAAATCCATTTCAGAATCAGATCTCTCAGGATACAACCCCCACATACCACAGGCTCAACCTGCACTCCACATTCCTATATGTAGGCTCCCACTTGCTCTTCCTCCTTGCCCTCACTCACACCCAGAGCTGCTGGGAGATCTGGGAATCAGAGAGAAAGTTAGAACATTCCTCTCCTTTCTGTGTTAGATATTTGTGTGTGTGCAGATACAGATTACAGAAGATACAATGCTGAGGACAGATCTGTTCCACTTCAGGAGAGACTAGAGAAATCACTAAAGCCGTGGTTCTGAAACTTATATGATCAGTCTCTCCCTTCCCCCATTCTTTCTGCCAGTAATACTTTCCTGTAAATCCCCTTCCTCCCTCCCACAAGAACATATAGCACTACCCAGCTCTGAAAGAGGTGCCAGGCCTGCAGCAGCACAGAAGAAAGAGAGGCAATGCGATATGTGACTCTCACTTTTCACAGTGGACTTAGTGCCCCATTGCCACCCTTACATCTACACTGTTGCTGCCATTCCAAGACTGACAGCCAGAGCCCCTTTTCCTCAGGAGAGAATTTGGGAGTGGCAGAGGAGAACATGAGCTTGGCTGCCTTCCAGTGAGGAAATTATGGGAAGAAGGGAAAGACAGCCAGAACCTCAAGCAGCAAGGTTCTGGCTGGCCCATGTATCCCCACCTTCCAGGTAGACTGTATTTACCTGAACACACTGCTCTGCATAGGTATCCAGCAGACAGCAGCTGTATAGCTCCAAGTGATCAATTTTTGCTCATGTTGGGTTACAAATCACTCTAATACTGAATTGCAAGGGTAGTGAAATGTCAGTATCAATAATGTTTTTTTACCTTTATTACGTGAGTGAAGGGGAGAAGAACTGTGTTTAACCTATCCCAGATATGGGAGGCCATCTTCAGCTGAAAGAATCTCATGAAGCCAGGGGCTCAAATACTAGGACCCTGTGGAAAGTAAGAGGGGAAGGGGACAGATGTCTCTGCCAAGAGGTGTGGACTCTAACAAAGGTTTATAGTCTGGTTTACAGACCAGTCAGCTTAAAGTCAGTACCAGAAATGATAATGGAGCAAATAATCAAGCAATCAATTTGCAAAGACTTAGAAGACAATAAGGTGGCACATAATAGTCAACATGTTAAACCAACCTAACTGCTTTCTTTGAGAGGATAACAAGCCTTGTGGATGGGGGGAATCAATTGATGTGGTATATCTTGACTTTACTAAGGCTTTCATGTTGTCATGTCTGATCTTTTACTATACAAACAGCGAAAATACAACCTAGATGGAATGACTATAAGGGTATGTCTACACTAGCCCCCTAGTTCGAACTAGGGAGGCTAATGTAGGCATTTGAAGTCGCAAATCAAGCCTGGGATTTAAATATCCCGCGCTTGATTTGCATCTTCCCGGCTGGTTGCCATTTTTGAAATTTACAAGTCCGGACTAACTGCCCAGCTGGCTTCGCGTGGCAGGGACCGTAGTTTGAATTAAAGCCCTAATTCCGAACTACCTGTTATTCCTCCTGCAAGGAGGTTTAACGGCAGTTCGAATTAGGGCTTTAATTCGAACTACCGGTCCCTGCCGTGTGTAGTCGCAGGCAGTTAGTCTGGACTTGTAAATTTCAAAAATGGCGATCGTTGAAGATGCAAATCAAGCGCGGGATATTTAAATCCCGGGCTTGATTTGCAACTTCAAATACCTACATTAGCCTCCTTAGTTCAAACTAGGGGGCTAGGGTAGACATACCCTAAGGTGGGTGCATAACTGCTTGGCAACTGGTTCCCAATGTGTAGTCATCACTGGTTCACAATCAAGTTGGAGGGGAATATTGAGTGGGTCTGCAGGGGTTGCTCCTGAGTTCAGTTCTGCTCAATATCCTGATAAGTGATTTAGATAATGGCACAAAGAGTACACTTATCAAGTTTAAAAGTCTCAGAGGAGTAGCTGTGTTAGTTTATAACTTTAAAAAACAAAGGGTAGTCCTGCACAAAATCCACTTCTTCAGATGAGATAATGTTGAGTGGATAAAAAAGGGGGACCCTCAGAATAAGAAGGAAGAGGAAAAAATTACCTGTCAACCGTAGTCCTGATTCTAATGAAGCTAATTGAGTGGGTTTGAAGTATCAATATGGTGCTGAATGTAAGGAAAGCTGATGCTATAATATATTAACCAGTTCAAATCTCTGTTCAACTAAGGGAGACCATGTCAAATAGAAGGTCAATTCAGCTCTCTCTCTCTCTCTCTCTCTCTAGTTGGCTTGTGAAACTCCTTTGTAGAAGAATGGCTACTTTTAAATCCATTAATGAGTGCCCAGGCAGGTTAAAATGTTCCCCTGCAGGTTTCTCTGTGTTACTATTTCGAATATCTGTTCTGTGTCCATTAATCCTTTGTCATAGAGACTGTGCACTTTGGCCAATATACATAGCAGAGGGGCATTGCTGGCTCTTGATGGCACATATCACATTAGAGGATGTTCAGTTGTTTGAGCCCCTGATGTGGTGGCTTATGTAGTTAGGTCCTGTGATGGAATTGCTAGTATAGCTGTGTGGATAGTTGGCAACAGGGTTAATTGCAGGGGTAGGTTCCTGGGTGAGTGTATCTGAGGTGTGATGTGTGGCTGCTGGGAAGAATTTGCTCCAGGTTAGGGGGTTGTCTGTAGATAAGGATTGGCCTGTCTCCCAAGGCTAGTGAGAGTGGGGGATCATTTTCCAGGATAGGTTGCAGATTGTCAATGATGTACTGGAAAGGTTTGGGCTGTGGGCTGTAGATGATGGCTAGTGGTGTTCTGCTATTTTCCTTGTTGCACCTATCTTGAAGAAGCAGATTCCTGGATCGGTCAATTTGTTTTTTCAGTTCTCAGGGTGGATATTTAAGCTTTAAGTATGCCTAATAGAGATCCTGTAGGTGTTTGTCCCTGTCTATGGGATTGGAGCAAAACTGGTTGTATCTTAGGGCCTGGATGTAAACAATGGATCATGTTATGTGTCCAGGATGGAAGCTAGAGGCATGTAGGTAAGAATAATGTCTGGTAGGTTTCTGATATAGGGTGGTCATAATGTGGCCATCATTTAATTGCACTGTGATGTTAAGAAAGTGGATCACTTGTGTGGACTGGTTCAGGCTAAGGTTGATGGTGAGGTAGAAGTCATGGAAATCCTTGTGGAATTCTTCAAGGGTCTCCTTTCTGTGAGTCCATATGATGAAGATTTCATCAATGTAGCATATGTAGAGGAAGGGTGCTATGGGATGAGAGCTGAGGAAATGTTGTCCGAGGTCAGCCATAAAGATTCTGGCATATTGTGGGGCCATGCAAGTGCCCATAGCAGCATTACTGTCTTGAAGGCATAAATTGTCCCCAACTTGGAAATAGCTGTGGGTGAGGACAAAGTCATAGAGCTCAGCCATCAGGTGTGCTGTGACATCATTGGGGATAGTGTTCCTGACAGCTAGTAATCCATTATCATGTGGAATGTTCCAGTAAAGAGCTTCTACATCTATGGTGACCAGGATTGTTTTCAGGAAAATTACTGATGTTCTGTAGTTTTCTCAGGAACTCAGTGGTATCTCAAAAGTACCTAGGAGTGCTGGTAGTGTGGGGTCTGAGGAGAGACTCAGTGTAACCAGATAATCCTGCTGTAAGTGTGCCAATGCCTGATATGATGGGATATCTGAGATTTCCAGGTTTATGAATTTTGGGTAGCAGATAGAATACTCTGGATTGGAGATTTGAGGGTGTGTTTGTATAGATTTGGTCTCGAGTTAGCAGGGAGTTTCATGAGCAGATGGTGTATTTTCTTTGGTACTCTTAGTCGGATCAGAGGGAAGAGGCTTGTGGAGGATACCTAGCTGGGAGGGGCACACATGCTTTGGCAGAAAGTATTAAACTCCAAAAGGATGTGGTCAAGCTGGAGATGTAAATATGTCTGAAGTAATTTATTTATTTGATGTATGAAATTTGGTCAAGCCAAGTCACAGTGTTCTTATTAACAATGTTCAAGCCATGAAGTGGAAATATTTTGCAATCCTCAACAATGTGTGTCATGGTTTGTGTCTCCCATGTTGCTAGAGTAGACTTTCTTTACAATGTCACCAAAATTCTGCTGCAGCACAAATTCCATGTTTAGTATAAAGCCACTTCAGAACACCCCATTGCCTTTTCAGTGAATCAAACCTGGGTTGATATTAAGTGTGGTCTGGGATAAGATAAGTATTTGTCATTTTATTTGTGGACCATGAAGGTCATCTCCCATCCTCTACCATAAGCCCCTCACTCAGTAAACTTATCCACAGTGGGTGACGTGAGGGCAAAGGACCATTTGGGGGATTAAACAAGCCTTTAATTAATGGCAGAGGAGGCATATCACATAATTTCATCACAAGTTTTTCTACGCTTTAGTGCACCCAAAATAATATGCATGGTGGAATTAAGTTGTATTGTAGGGGACAATGGGCTGGCATTTATGATGCATCCCCCTTAAGTACCCAGCTGCAGTTTGTCTGAGGTCGAGAGAGACAGAAGATCTAATTAGCAGATCAAATTCAAGGACTACCAAATCTCTCAGACAGCCAGTCAAACAAATTCAACATGACTATTTGCAAGTCATAGGTCCAGCACTTAAGGTCCTCCAGCTACATACAGAAGGGTTGTCTGTCACCAATCAGGAATTTATTGGTGCTCCAGTCTGAAGCAAATAGGATGTCATTCAATAAGGACAAAGCCAAATTACTTAGGACAGAATAGTCAGTGCCACATGTACAAAAGGGAACTGATAGCCTAGGAAGCAGCACTTTGAAAAGCAAATGAGGGGTTATATTGGATCACAAGCCAAATATGTGTCAATGGTGTAAACTATTGCAAATAAGCGAACATGAGTTTGAGCTGTATGAGCAGGAGTACTGTAAGCTTGACCTGACAAGTAATACTTATGCACTACTCAACCAGAGTATTGTGTCCAATGCTGGGCACCACATTTCAGGAAAAATGTATGTAAATTGGAGATCGTCCAGAGGAGAACAAAAATGAGCAAAGGTGCAGAAAACATGACCCATGAGTAAGGCTGTAAGTCTGACATGGATGACCCACAAGACACATATTCCATGAGAAAATGTATGTAAATTGACCCACAAGACACGCTGTCCCCCTCTACCTCTGCAACAGTGGCAATTCTGTGTTGCCCAGCACCAGTAGCAATGGCGACAATCCTGGGCTGCCCTCCAAATCAATGGCTGCAGCAGTCCTGGGGCACCCCACACCAGCGGCATTCACAACTTTCCTGAGCTAGCAAAGCTGTTCCCTGGCCGTAGCAGTGGCAGCCCTGGGCCAATAGTGCCTTCCTCTGACAGAAACAGCAATGGTAGTCCCATGCTGAGCCCCCCCACCTCCAGCACGAGTAGGTGCCCCAGAGCTCTCCCCCACCCCACCCTGAATACCAACAATTTAGTCACAGGGCTGTGGATTTTGGTTTATTGCATGTAACCTGTTGATGACCTTTACTAAAAATGCCCATTTCCAAGTCTTAGCCTTTCCTATGACAAAAGACTGAAAACATTGGGGTTGTTTCTCTGGAGAAGAGAAAAGTAAAAGGGACATAATAGTTTTCAAATACATAAAAGGAGGAGGTAGAAAAATTGTACTTAACCTGTGAGTTTAGGATAAGAAGCAATGAGCACATTAGTATGGACGTTAGGAAAATCTTTCTGACTGTCAGGGTGGTTAAGCCCTGGAAAAAACTGCCTGTGGAGGTTGTGAAAACTCCATTAGTGGAACTTTTTAAGGACAAATTATACAAACAACAGTCAGGAATGGTCTAGCAGTTATTACCTAGTCTGTCTTGAGAGCTCTGGCCTGGATTAGCAATGAGGAGTCTTGTGACACCTGAAAAACTAGGTTTCATGGGGTAGGTAGCCGAGTGGGAGCCTCTTGAGCCCCATCTGTGTGGCCTCACCCCGTAATCAGGCCCCTTGTCTGTAGCCTGTTGCAGCAAGGCAGCACGGCTCAGTGGCCTAGTTTATAGTACCCCAGTCAGTGGGGCAATAAGGCCCAGCAGCCAAGTCCTCCAGTACCCCACTCAGTGGGGCAGTAAGGTCCAGTGGCCAAGTCAGTATCACAATAGGCTCACCCATGTCTGGGGGTCAATGGAGGCAGGGGAGGGAGGAGCCTGGGCCCTCCCGCTCCACTGAGCCCCTAGCCCAGGGCCCTGTCAGTGGTGGGTGTGTCCCACTACTGGCTCAGTGGGGAATCCATCTGAAATACTCCTGCCAGGCCAGTGTGGGAGGTACACCCCATCACACACCCTCCCCATTAAGAGGGGCTCCTAGGGAGGTACCTGTTCTCTCTTGTTGGTGTTGACACAGGAGAAAAAAATCAGCATTAGAATGCACTTTCCCTGGCTGGTGTGCCACTTGAAATGAGTAGGGCTGTAGTTATACATACCAGTGCATAATCTGCATGTTTGAATCCTTCATGCCGTGTAGACACTTGAGTGGGGCATGGTCTGTCACTAATGTAAAAAGAGCTACCCAGAAATCAATATCAGAGGGCCTCAATGGCCCATTTCACCACCCACGCTTCCTGTTGTATAGTGGAATATCTTGTCTCCCTGGGAAACAGCTTGTGACTCAGGTAGAGAATGGGGTGTTCTGCTCCACCTACCTCTTGGGACAGTACCCTGCCCCCCCCCCCCAGGCCCACCTCTGAGGCATCAGTCTGGAGGATGAATGGCTTTGTGAAGTCCAGTTGGGTAAGAACTGGTTTGTGGGTCAGTTGGTACCACAAGGCCCGGAAAGCTTCCTCACACTCTGCTGTCCACTCTACCTTCCGGGGTTACTGTTTTTTTGTCAAGTCTGTCAGGAGAGAGCAGCTAGTGTGGCAAAGTTAGGAACAAACCAGTTGTAATATCCCATCAGCCTCAAGAACAGCCGTTCTGGTCTCTTTGTAGTGGGAGTAGGGTAGTCTCAGATAGCCTGTACCTTGTCTACTAACAGCTGTAACTTTCCCTTTCCCACTGTATATCCCAGATAGGTCACTTTCCACTGTCCCAGGTGGCATTTGGCTGGATTCACTGTCAGGCCAGCCTCCCACAGGGCCTGGCCAAGGTGGTGTAAATGGTCTGTCCAGCTTGCGCTGTAAATGGTTATATCATCAATGTACTCCACTGCATATTCATTATGTGGGCTCAGCACCTGGTTCATGAGCCACTGGAAGGTGGCTGCAGCCCCATGCAACCTGAATGGCATCATGGTGAATTGATACAGCCCAAAGGGAGTAGGGAACATCGTCTTTTCCTTCACTGAAGGGGTTAGCAGGATTTGCCAATACACCTTTGTGAGGTCTAGTGTTGAGATAAACTTAGCCTGTCCCAACTGCTCTAATAGCTCATCTACCTGGGGCATGGGGTATGCATTGAACCTAGAGATGGCATTCGCCTTGCGGAAGTCCACACAGAATCTAACTGTCCCATCCAGTTTGGGAACTAACATGATCCAGCTCTGCCATTTGCTCCTCGACTCTTCAACCACCCCCAATGTTAGCATCTGGCTCAGGTCCTCCCTCACCATGTTCCACATTTTCCTGCGGAACGGGCAATGATTGTCCCTCACCTTTTGGCCTGGGATGGTGACAATGTGATGACTGGTTAGCCATGTCTTTCCTGGTTGATAGAACATGCAGAAATCAGGAAATTAACTCCTGTAGCTGTTCCCATTGTTCAGGTCCAAGGTCTTGTCCAATGTCTATGGGGTGGTGCTCATGTGGGTCACTGGCTTGCGGCCCCAGTTCTGGTTTTGAGAGGTATGGAGTCATTATCATGGCCTCTTGTTCCTTCCAGGTTTTTAGGAGGTTCACATGGTAGATGCAGATCTCCTTCTGCCACCCTGGCAGCCGTATCTCATAATCCATGGGCCCCACTCTCTGTGTCACTTCAAACGGCCTTGCCATTTTGCTAGTAACTTGAACTTTGCTGATGGTAACAAAAGTAACATTCAGTCTCCAGTGGGCCATGTGAAGTGTCAAATGAAATCTTATTGTATTGTCAGGCCTGTTCCTCCTGGACCCTCTGCAAATTCTCCCGGGACAGTTGGCTTAGCTCCTCAGCTGCAGCATGTAATGGACGGACCCTTGGGAGTGGGTCTCCTGCTCCTCCCAGGTCTCTCTTACGAGGTCCAAAAATCCCCCGAGGGCATTGTCCATATAGCAACTTGAAGGGCGAGACACCTGTCGAGGCTTGGGGCACCTCCCTTATGGGGAAAAGCAGGGCAGACAGCCACTTGTCCCAGAGCCGTGGGTCCTCCTCCATGAATTTCTGCAACATGGCCTTGAGGGTCCTGTTAAAACACTTGACTGGACCGTCAATCTGGGGATGGTAAACTGAGGCCTTCACGGCACAGATATTTAATAGGTGTCATAACTCCACCATGAGCTTTGACATCATGTTGGTTCCCTCGTAAATCAGTATATCCTTTGGGAGCCTGACCCTCACAAACACCTTTAAGAGCTTGTCGGCTATGGTGCAGACTGTCATGGCTCGTAAAGCGGTTGCCTCCAGGTAGCATGTGGCATAGTCCACTATAACTAGAATATATTTGTTTCCACTTGCATTTCTCTCTATGGATCCCACCAGGGCTAAGCCTATATATTCAAATGGAGTCCCCCACCACTGGTAATGGCACCAATGGCTCCTGCGTGACTCCTCCAGGGCTGGTCCTCTGGCACTCTGGGCACAAGATATAGTAGTCGCCGACTTCCTGGTGGATTCCCGGCCAAAAGAAGTGCTGGGCCACCCTCTGAAGTGTCTTTTCACATCCCAGGTGTCCAGCCCATGGTACTGCATGTGCCAGGTGAAGTAATGCCAGTAGGAACCTCTTGGGCACCAGTAGCTGGCAAATATTGGCCTTCATTTGAGGGTCCTGTACCAGTTGGTATGGAAGATCATTGAGGATCTCAAACTGAGGTCCCTGGATCCTGCATCACAGCTGATTGTGTCTTGGACATGTCCCTCCAGCCTGCTCCCAAGTGCAGTTGAAGGTCTGGTCATTCTGTTGTTCCTCCAGAAAATCCCCTTCAAGGGTTCAGCCTGTTGGGGGTTGACTGGAAGCTCTGCCATCTGGGGCAGTGACTTCTCCACCCTAGGGGCTCCTGAGGTTCCATCCCCCCTGGTTCGTCTAATGGATCCCACCCAGTGCTCTTGGGCTACGCAGTTTCTGCTCTGTCTTTGGGGGCTCCTCCGTTGCCATATAATCCTCTGTCAGGGAGATGGCCTTGGCAAGGAGTCACGTTACTGGATTTTAAAGTGAGCAGACAGATCACTGATGCACCCACGGGGGGTGGTGTGCAGGGGGTGTTTGCCCCGAATTCTATACAAGGTGGGCCATGTAAGGTGTCAAATGAAAGCTTATGCTCTGCTGATTCTATGTATGACACTCGTGTACTTGTATGATTTTGTATGAGGAGTTATGAATATGGGCTCTGTTCTTGTATTGTGAATGTTCTCTGTCTGGGAGAGAGCAATGGGCCTGGACTGCCTATTGTGAGGAAGGATTGTTTAGTGACTGGCTGTGCTAACTAGCACTGCTCTATGGACAATGGCTCTCAGAGTGGCCAATACACACCTGAGGAATGCATCTGGAAGCCTGCAGAACAGCCAGTGCCTCATGGCTGCTGGCACGTGAAACACCAACAGGTCACTTGATCATGTGACTAGCTCCAGTCTGGGAGACACCAGGAATATAAAAGTGCTATGAGGCTGTCTCCATCTTGTCTTCAATCTTGCTCCTGATTCCAGAAGCATCCTTGCTATGGACAGAGAGCCGGGAAGGATTGCTGATCTATACTAATATAGGATGTACACCAGAGACTTTTAAGCTAGCAGTTTGTAACATCTCTGCTGAGAGCCTGCATCAAGGACTTGGTAACTGATGTATGTAATGTATTCTCCTTAACAATCTTATTCTCAACCTTTTATTTCTTTTATTAATAAACCTTTAGATTATAGATTCTAAAGGATTGGCATCCTCTAGTGGGTAAGATCTAAAGCAGGGCTACTCAACTTTGGAAGCCCTGGGGGCCACGAAAAATACCCAGAGCACATGCTGCAGACTGCAACTTAAACACAGCTGTTTATATATGTAAATATATGCAAGTATTTATGAAAATATATGAAAATATGTGCAAATATATGCAAATAGCTTCTTTAATACTGATGGGCATGAATACAAAGATTAAAACATTTCCCTGCATCCAGCCCTGTTAGCCAGCAAGTGCCCCTTACCGGGCAGGGAAGCTTTGCCTTGGTCAGTCCCTAGGGCACATTGTGCCAGTCAGATCCCAGCCCTGGGAAGCGCTCTGAGATGCACCTCCCCCCCCCCCCCGCACAATGGGAAACACCCACATCTGCCCCTCGGGCTGGTTTGCAAACACCTCAGATGGCTCCTCCCTTCCCCCATCCCTGTCACTTCCATTCCCCCTGCCTCTCCCATCCTGGGTTTCCCACTGTCCCCATGGTCAGTTTGGCCCCCGAACAGCCCCTACCCCACATGAACTGGGCAACAGTGGCACCAGCAGCTGGTCTAAAAGTTTGCACCTTAGGATGGGCAGTGCAGGCGCCCCCCAGAACGGAGCATGGGCAGAAGCCATGGCTGAGGCCTCTGCCCTCACCCTGCGCGCAGGTGGGAAGGGGCTGGAACGCTGGGTGTGGCTGGCCCCTCACACTCAGCTCTGCACACACAGCTCCACATGCTGCTGCCCCAGGCTCGGTGCAGCTGTGACTAGATGGGGCCCAAGTGCCCCATGGAAGTGGCAGCAGCAAGTGAGTGGCAGTCGCGCCCCAGGGTGCGGGCAGAGAGATGGAGTGCTGAGTTGGGGGCGGGGCCAGAGGAAATAGGGGAGCCGAGATGAGGCAGGGCAGCCTGGGAAGGAGCTCAAGGCTCCACAGACCGCATGCAAATGGGTTGCAGGCTGCATGTGGCCCGCAGGCCACGTGTTGAGTAGCCCTGATCTAAAGTGTAAATTCACCGGGGACTGTGGCTGGTTCTTTGAAACCGAGAGGATCTGTTTGGGGTTGGTGAGATTGGGTTCTATACCATTCACCTGAGTGTAAGGCTCAGGGCAGATTGCAACACAGGGAAACCTGGGACATGTGAGGAGTTTTGCTCGTGAGGCCTCCTGCTGGCCAAATTGGCAGCTGAAGTGCTCTGTGTGACTGGTTTGTGGCCTGTTTGGGAAATGTCTCCAGTCGGGGGCTATAATTAGCCCTGGTTTTGAGCAACTCATCCTGAGCTGACGTGCTCAGCAGTGCCCGGACCCGGCCCAGTCTTAGGATGGTGCCATTGCACCCACTCCTCCCACTCCTGGGCAGGACTTGCACGAACTGCTCCAGGGCCACCAGTTCAGCTACCTGCACTGCCACCATCAGCTCTAGCCACCACCAGCAATGATCCCAAATTCACTGGGCCACTGCCTAGGGCCTGGGTCTTACGGTTACCATTCTTGGCACAGATGCTGATGGTACATCTCCGAGCTGACCCCGGCTTGGTCTAGTATAGCTGCCTTCACCCGTGGGTTTTCCAGTGTCCAGATTTCAGTAGGCCATCTGCACCAGACCAGTTTGATAGGGTGCCAGTAGGGTGGCCCAATGGTCTGGGGGCCCGCCTGCAGTGGCAGCGACCCACTCAGACATCACTGGGTGGGGCTTCTGGATCATGTGAGGTCTCATCTTTGTAAGCCATATAGGCAAGCCCAAAAGACCACCCCGACCCCTGCTTCAGCTAGGCTGGGGGAGGAGGTGGTGCAGCCTTCCACAGTGTCACCATCTGCAACAGCCACTGGTCTTATTTGGCCTGTTGTGTGGTAAGTTCCCTCAGCAGCTGTTGCTACTGCTGCTCCTGTTGTCAGGTGGCCTGCAACTGCTGATGGTTTATTAACTACTGGAGCTGTTGTTGGGCCGCCTGCTTCTGCTGGTTGTCCATCGGCCACTCAAACAGCTTGCTGGGATCTATCATGTCAGCCCACTTTCGCTAACTGCAACCTCTCTCTCTCCCTCCTATTATATATATAAATATTCCCCCCCCCCCTCTTTTTTATAACCCCCTAGAAGCCCCTTCTATGTTCTCTTCCCCTTATAGCAGGGGAGGGATCACTCTAGGTGCCCACATTCTCCACCAGTTGCCACGGGGTGGGTAGCCCGGCTCCCTGGGAAGCCAGGTAGGGGGCCTCTTGGGCCCCATCTGCATGGCCTCACCCCATAATCAAGGCCCTTGTCTGTAGCTTCTAGCTGAAGGGCAGAACAGCTCAGTGGCCTAGTTTATAGTACCCTGTTAGTGGGGCAGTAAGGCCCAGTGGCCATGTCTATAGAACCCCAGTCAGCAGGGCAGCAAGGCTCAGCGGCCAAGTCTCCAGTACCCCAGTCAGCGGGGCAGTAAGACCCAGTGGTCATGTCTCTAGTACCCTAGTCATCAAGGCAATAAGGCCCAGCAGTCAGGTCAGTATCACAATAGGCTCACCTATCTCTGAGGGTCAATGGCAGTGGAGCTAGGGGGAGCATGGGCCCTCCCTCTCCACTGGGCCCCAACCAAGGGTCCTGTTACTGGAGGGTGTATCCCACCACTGGCTTAGCAGTGAGTCCGCCTGAAATATGTGGAGCTCACCAGGAGGCCTCCAGCTCCCCATCCTGAGCCACTTCCTACCCTGTCTGCCAGCAAGCATCTTCCCCACCTGCATCCTCCTGTTACGCAAGGGACTCTGTAATGGAATAATGTTAATAATTAATTTATTTCTTAAGACAAATTTAGGCTCTGGTTCTAAATGATGGTATGCGCCCCTTGAAACCAGAAGCAAGATTCGCCCAGTAATACTGTATCTATCACCAGTGGGTTTCAAATAAACACTCAGGATTCGAGTTTAAGGCCAAACCATATATTGTAAATTTAAAAGAGCAAACATGAAACTGGTATAACAGTAATGCAATTCCAACCCTCACCCCAAAATAGAAAAAAAGAAGATAGGAGAGTCCCCTAAACACAAGGTAAGTATACTTTACAACTCCAGATAAGTGGATTGTGGATTGGCGATGTTGTTGCTCGTGACCTACAACACTTTGGCTAATTGAAAGCCTCTGAGGAGAAAGAGCGAGTGATCCCTTGGTGTGACTCTGAGCCTTCTGCCACCAAGTGGTGAGGAATGCAAAATCCACAGATGGACAGCCTCCTCTCCTGGCTAAAATCAATTAGTCCTTCGACATAAAAATAGAGTGAAGTACACAAAGGGACTGTCTGTGATTCTGTGTTAAAGCTGTTGTAGCACCTGCAGGATTTATACCGGACTGGTTGGTGCAATCTAAGTATACAACTCATAGTCAGTTTGGGGTTTGTGGCCTGCTTCCTGACAGTTTGCCCTCAGACTGGTGCTCATGCTCTTGAGTCACTGCAGACAATATGGCAGCACCACAGTGGCACATGAGATCCTGTTCTGGCTGTCTTCCCCTAATAAGCAGCATAGGAAAAATAAAAATTGCCTGTCTAGTCTCCCTGGAGCTCCTCATGTGTTTCTCTAGCCACGACTCTCCTAAGGCCTTGCCTGCACTACAAACCTTACAGAAGTTGTGATGCTGTAAGGTCTCCTGTGTGGCCCCTCTTTGTCAGTGGCAGAGGCCTCTCCCACCAGCATAATTACACCTCCCTGAATGAGCAGCGGTAGCTATTCGCTGGGAGAGAGACTCCCATAGTGCTGTCTGCAGTGGCACTTGTGTCGGTGAAACTTATGGTGGCCAGGGTGTGAAGTTTTCAACCCCCTGACTGACAATGCTTTTCCAGCAAAAGTGCTAATGGAGATAAAGACTAAATAACGTGTCTTCTTTTCCCTCTGCCTCTGACCATTCACATGTTTTCCAGTTCATTCATGAGCATTTCAGGCAACACTGGTGCGGCTCCCAGCCTAACTGCCCAGCCCAGGAAGGGTTGGGACTATGCCCCAAGTTAGGCTCAGGCCCTTCCCTCAGTGGAGTTCATTGGCTTCAACATAAAAACTTGGACAAACCCACCAAAATAAGGAAGCTCCTTTTCCCAACAGGGGCTTTTTGTCCCCAGGGCATTTCTCCTGGGCCACTCTGGTTTTCCCACTCTTCAAGCTGTATCCCTGGGAGTTGCCTAATACCTCAGAGCTACAGCCACAGAGAGGCCTTACGCTCAGCATCACAAGACCCTTCTATAGGTGCCCTTCAGCCTAAGGGATTCCAGAGCCCTGCCTGGGGCACTTGTGGCCTCTATATGATGCATGGAGAGAGTCAGGAGCCTAAGAATGGCATCTACAAATGTCATAAAAAATGGACATGCCTACATTAGCCAATGGGAAATAGAGAGGAGAGGAGAGGATGGGGCCAAAATCCCATCTCTCAAGGGGACATAGGCAGTGAGAATGAACCCTATATAACTTTTAACCCATTGGTTTGTGTATTCTACCATGATAGGACAGACTCAGGTTCAAATACCCTTCCCCCACTAACTGTTGTGGGGCAGGGATTTGAACCCACATCGCTAGAGAGTGTCCTAATAACTATGCTATAGGACACTTTAATGTGGATCCCCCCCCCCTCCCCCCGCATCTTATTGAAACCATTTTACTATGTATAAATAACTAATTATGTCTTCTGCCTGAAAAAGCAAAAGAGTGATTCTGCTAATTGATGGTTCAGGCTCTCACCTAGACTAATAGTGATTCAAGTTCAGGTCCCTGTGCCAATGACTATTTACACTCAGGAACCAATCTGCTCCTTGTGACTCAACTCTGCACTCCCAGGCTTATCTAAAAGGACCAGGTGCTCTTCATCCAAAAGCCTCCCTGGGAGGCAGATAAACAGTAACAGGTGGGATTGGCCTATCTCCCCTTAAAGGAGCCAATCACCCTGTGACAAATCAATTTACTCCAAAAACTTGAGACATTGCATCCTTGTTGTTCCAATATTAGCAAGCAGGGCAGAAACTATTTCCTTACATGGAGGAGGAAGAAATATTTTTCTCCTTGACCTCTGAAAACAGGACAAGAAGCAGCAAGGGCAGCATAGGTAGGACATTAGAAAAAATGTTCCTGTCAGGTTAGTGAAACACAAGAATAAATAGTCTAGGGAGTGTTGAAGCAAAAGCTCCTCTCTGGTTTGGCACCTAATAAACAGCTTTATTGATCAATAAGGCACAAAGTGAGCCAAACGTGGTCCCAGCAGAGCCGGGCCCACTAAGGCTGCTCAACACAATCAATCCTAGTATTTTATACCCTTAACCAAACAAGTTTGATGCCAGGGCATTCCATCAAAGCAAACTTCAAAGAAAAATGGTTATCAGCAAAGAAAGAAACAGGTTCTAGTGAGTGAGAGTCTCGACTCAAAATGGTTCATTAACACATTCCAACAGCTCATATTTCTGGCTTTTTCTCACTTATGTGAAGGTCAGTTCACTCATTGACGTACGTGCAAAACCAAGAAACTGAAATGGATTCTGTTATACAGAATGGCTTCTAGCTAAATATGAAATGGTTTCCACAGGAGGTTTTAAAATCCTGTCACAAGCAATTTTTAAGAGCAGGTTACACAAACATCTGTTAGGGATGGCCAAGGTATTATTTAGTCCTTCCTTGAGTACTGAGAACTGGACTAAATGCTCTTGGGGTTCCTTCTAGTCCTACCAGTCTCTGGCTCCTCTCTCATTTCTTGCTGCTTCTGGCTGTGCTAAGAGGTTGAATTAACTGTTCTGTCCTCACTGCTAAGGCTTCTTCTTAAGGTTTCTGTTGGGTATTCTCATATCATTACATCAGTTCTTATTCATTGATAGCTTCACTGTGGAGTCTGCATGCTGGACTCGATGTCCGCCTGAGCTCTCTTCCAGCTCTAAGATTCTGTGGTTTGACATTATTTGTTCTTTACAAATCCATGCTGGCTGTTACCTACCAACTTATTATCTTCCAGATGTTTGCAGATGAATCCCTTAATTACCTGCTCCATTATCTTCCCTGGCACAGAAGTTAAACTGACTGGTCTGTAGTTTCCAGTCTTCTTGAATTTCTCCCAACTTCCATGACTTTTCAAAGATGATAGCTAAAGGCTCAGATACCTCATCTGTCAGCTCCTTGAGTATTCTAGGATGTATTTCATCAGGCCCTGGTGACTTGAAGCCATTTAACTTTTCTAAGTAATTTTTAACTTGTTCTTTTTTATTTTATCTTCTAAACATGTGCCATCTTTACCTCAGGCTGTTTTAAAAAGGAGTAAAACATTTGTATCCATGGTTGCCCCTGGAACTTTTACTCCAAAAGTTTCAGTGAAATACAGCAGATCTTTGGATATTTATGTAATTTTTTAAACAAATCATGGCAAAGTATCTTCTATGAAAACTTCAGAAAAACAAAAGTGTGTGTGTTTTGGAGGAGGGTAAAATGGAAAGTAACCAATTAATGCTGTAAGATCAGTTTAAAGTACAGACTCACAACAGTAAATGAAGAAGAGGGTATCATTAACTCTGAGCCAAGAGTAGGTTGAATAGTTGGAAACCCTCACCCCAGGTTTTTGTCTTGGCTGTGGAAGAAGAGTGGGGTAGTTACCTTCTCCTGCAAACCTTGCCATTTTTCAAACTTTTTTTCCACCACTCCCTTAGAACCAAGCCCCAGCGCCTGTCTCTTAAGATGATCTGTTAACTCTGCTTTTGACTCCAAACCCTGTTGTGCCAAATTATTTTTAACTGCCTCCAATTCCAATCCACAATCCTTCAGCTGCCCTCGCTGAAGCAGCCCCAAACTTGAAAGATGACTGGCAGCTTCCCATGCTGCCTTTACTGCAAACCTTTTACCAGATGACTGGAATGTGCTTGGGGATATTTTAATCAGTGTGTGATAAGGGCTGCAGATGGGTTGTAGCTGTGAGAGCGAGTGGCTGTGATGTGAATGCCTTCACTTGTGCTGCTAGATTAAGTCCGTGGTGGTGGACTTCTTGTCCCAGCGGGACTTGCAGGGTGGACTTCCAGAGGAGACTGCAGGACTTCAGAAAACTCTACAAGAAGAACCACCTGGGCCACTTTGGCTGTGTCAATGCCATTGAATTCTCTAACAATGGAGGACAGTGGTTGGTTTCACATAAAAGCAGCATTAACACCCCCAAGTCTTTGCCAGCCTCCAACCCCCAGCATCTTGCCTCCCTTCCCCACAGTCACCTGAGGAAGGGGGGATTATAGTGGCATTTCCAGCCCTCCACCCCCTGCAAGGGACTAGTGCTCTTTAAGGAAGGATGTAGTGAGACACTTTTTGAAATCCCAAGGGTGGGCAGGCATCAGCCCACCCACTTCTAAAAGCCCCTCCTCCAGCCTGGGAGTTCAACTAATTTTGTAGGACAAATAATAAATAAACAAGGTCAAAGGGCATAGGTCATAGGTTTAAAACAAGGGAACCAGATGGGGACACCAAGCAGAGAAACTCAGAGTGCCCACTGCTCCTCAAAACTATCTACAGACCACTGGATGCCGCCTAGAGGAACTCTGCTCAGATACATGAAACCAGGGAGGAATGGAAGTAGGCCCCACAATTGCAGAGCACCCCCTCATCCAGCATCCTCCTCCTGGTGGTATATATGGCGGCTTTTGCTAGTGCCAGGAGGAGGTTGACAAGGAGGTCTTCAACTTTGTGGAACTATGGATGGGGAGTGTGTAAATGAAAAGGTGTGAGGAAAAGTGCAGACAGAACCT
Organism: Rafetus swinhoei; assembly: GCA_019425775.1. NCBI lineage: Eukaryota > Metazoa > Chordata > Testudines > Trionychidae > Rafetus > Rafetus swinhoei. The sequence goes on along the minus strand of CM033446.1, from coordinate 14,690,824 downwards.
CAATAGGAGGTTCTGGAAGAGCTGGAATAGGGGCTGCAACCTGGCACATTCCAGGTAAGCATGCACCAGGTTTTCCCTCATGCCACAGAAGGTGAACTATGCCAAGTACATGCCTGTACTCATGGCTCTGTGAAAGAGCCACCAACTGTCTGTGGCCACACCCCATCAGTGTCTTCCATGGCCTGGCAGTTCTCAAGTCCTAAGCAGTCCCAGGCCTCAAGGGTAGTGTTGAAGTCTTCACCAATGACCAAGCACTCTCGAGGATCCAGGGTGCCAAGGAAGGCAGCCACCTGCTGACAAAAGATTACCTGGTCCAGGCCTGTGTTTGGGGTGTAAACATTGACCAAGTTCAATGTCAGCCTCTCTACATGGGCACGGATGTGCAGTGGGTGGTCCGGGACAACCTCAGCAAATCCCAATACTTCTAGCCATAGGGCAGGGGAGAACAGGGTGACCACCCCAGCCACATGGACAGTGAGGTCACTGAAGTACACCCCATCCCCCCACTCCAGCTACCAGCTAGCCTTGACGGCTGGAGTCATGTGGCTCTCCTGCGGAAAAATCAGCGAGTATGCTCCCTCCCGCCCCGAAGGAAGGAGAGCATCCGACTCCTGAGGAGACCCGGTGTACATCCCTGAGCATTTAATGTAGCAATAATGGTGTATTTCATGATGAGGGCTAGGGTAGATCCTCACAGGCAGGGTGATCGTCAGCCTCCCACAGGTCCCACAACAGACCACCCCTAACCCAAAGGCCAGGAGAGCATTGCATAATTTACGGGTCCAGTGGTAGCTCACGCTCTTCCATCTTTTGGTCCCTCTCCCTCTCCCCTCCTGCAAGAGGGCTCTTCTGGTCTGGAGGACAGAGTGAAAGTCCCCCCAGCGCTGAAGGGCGAGCTGCACCTTGCCCTTAGCCCCATGGGTGTCCATGAGGAACTGGTGCAACTCAGCCCTCAGCACCAAGGGGGTTGGGGCAGAAGGGCTTTCCTCTGGCTGGGCTCCCAGATGGACTTTGCAGGCCAACAGGTTTGGCACCATGCTGCCCGTCCCCATCCACAGTGAGGGATGGAGCAGCAGAGGGCACAGGGCAGCCCCTACTGAACTGGGAATGAGGGACACAAATACCACCCCTGAGGGCCACTCATAGTTAGTGGGAATGAGATGGCCCCGATGGGAGTGGCAATAGCAGTGGGATGGGGGGGTGCGTGGAGGGGGAATGAGCATCATGGTGGGGACAGACGGGGGAACAGGGTTGGGCCTGGGAGCAGATGTCAGGTCAGGAGCAGGAGTGAGGATGAGGGTGGTGGTACATGCGGGACTGGGAATGGGGGCAGGACTGGGGCCGGGATCACAAATAGGGGTGGGATCAGGACGGGGGTTATAAGCAGGAACAAGGGTGGGATCAGGTCAGGGGGAAGGGCCAGGGCTTACAAAGGGGGCAAGGGGACAGTCCCCCAGGTCTGGACCACCAGGCTGATGCATCTCCCAAATGGGGTTGTGGACCAAGGGGAAAGCGGTTAGAAGGGGGCCCACGCTGACGCTGGACTCTGATGCCTGGATGAAACTTTTTTCCCGAGTCACAGCATTAGTTAGGGTGATTGCTGGTCCCCCAACAGGAAGGAAGGGTGACCGTTCCACCTGAAAGATGGAAGGAGCACCCACTAGTCCAGGGCCCAACAGCTCATCACTGTCCATTGCTCCTAAGGGCTCGGCGACTTCAGATGCGGTGCCTATGGCAGCTTGAGAAGAAGGGAGTATTAGGGGCATCCAGAGTGTGAGGGCAGAGATGGCCACCTGGGGCATGGGAGAGGGAGGAGCAGGAGGAGGAGGCAGCAAAATTGACTCACCGCCCAGACCAAGACCCACTGGCAATGGGTCGTCCTCCCCCCCTGAACTACTGGGCTGTGTCTAGACTGGCAAGTTTTTGCGCAAAAGCAGACGCTTTTGCGCAAAAACTTGACAGCTGTCTACACTGGCCGCTTGATTTTGCGCAAAAGCACTGACGTTCTAATGTAAGAAATCAGTGCTTCTTGCGCAAATACTTTGATGCTCCCGTTCGGGCAAAAGTCCTTTTGCACAAAAGCTTTTGCAGTCCAACGGGAAAGGGCTGATGCTAGAAATCAGCTTCCCCCAGGGTGCAGAGGGCAGGCAGAAGGGCAGCATTGGGGAGAAAGGGCAGGATGGAGATGAGGACCACCCATACGCCCAGGTCCTCCAGTGGCTCAAGGGGCACATGCACGCCTCCCACCACTAGGCCCCTCTCCACCACCTCCTGGGCTGTGACCTCTGAAGCAATGAAAAACACAACCTTGACATACATTTTGGAGGCCACATCTAGGGCCGAAGACCCCATCACCCTTGCCAATGCCTGCATGTATGTTTCAATGTGAGGTGGTAACCAGGAGGCAACAGATGCCATGATGGAGCTGGAGGTGGCAGTCAGGGCAAATGATGCAGCAGCATCTGTGTGTGTGGGGGGGGAGGCAGTGGCCACCTGGGCGTATGCTCTGGGAGCAGCAGATGGATCACCTCCAGAGCTGGTGGGAGGAACGGCAGGGGAAGGAGGGGTTGCAGCAGGCAGGCTGACCTCAGCAACAGGAGGTTTGGCCTTTTGGACTGGGCCTTTGCTCTTCTTTTCCCCCTGGCCCTTCTTGTTGGCCAAGATGGAGGGTTTTCCTGAATCAGTGGGAGCATCGGCTATGGCAGTGGCAGAGCCTGGACCAGGGGTCAGGAGGTTAACTGCAGCAGTTGGCAGGGTCAGTGGCACCAGAGGAACTTTGGGATCAATGGGGATGGGAGAAGGGGCAGGAACCTCCTCCCTAGTGGGGAGGGGGGTTGGAGAAGGCACGATATATAGTAGGGAAGGGGCAAAGGGGCAACTGCTTCTACTCACCCATCAGCAGGCAGGGGAGGGGTGGGAGGTCAGTGGAAGGGAGGAGTTAGGCTCTACGGGAGGGTCGAGCCAACCACTCCTCCCAACTAAAACAGAGATGGGCGAGGAGGACGCTCAGTTGGAGGGGTGGAGTCAGGTAAGGGGTAACAACCACTTCTTCCTGCTAGATTGGAGATTGGGGAGGAAGGGAACTCGAAGTGAAGGGGGTACTGAGGAAGGGGAGCGACAGCCACTCCTCCCCGCTAGCTGAAGGTGGAGAAAGAGGATGTAAGAGAGGGGCAGGGACACGGGGGAAGAGGGCTCGTGATTGGGGGGGGGAGAAGGAGAAGCAACCACTCCCTTGCACAAAGTTGTTTGTAGGAAGGGAAGGTGCTAATGGAGGAAGGGCATGGATGGGAAACTGAGGAAGAGGGAGGCTAGCAGACATTACTCCCTGAGGATATGTCTACACTAGCCCCCTAGTTCGAACTAGGGAGGCTAATGTAGGCATTCAAACTTGCAAATGAAACCCAGGATTTAAATATCCCGGGCTTTATTTGCATCTTCCCGTCCGGGTGCCATTTTTAAATGCCACTAGTCCGAACTAACTGCCCGTGGCTACACGCGGCAGTCAAACATTAACTCGAACTAAGTCCATGGCATGAGGTGTAACAGTTAACTCCAACTAAGGACTTAGTTCGAGTTAATGTTTGACTGCCATGTGTAGCCGCGGGCAGTTAGTTTGGACTAGTGGGATTTAAAAATGGCGACTGGACGGGAAGATGCAAATAAAGCCCGGGATATTTAAATCCCGGGCTTCATTTGCAACTTCGAATGCCTACATTAGCCACCCTAGTTCAAACTAGGGGGCTAGTGTAGACATACCCTGAGAAACTGCAGCAGAGGAGGAGGGCACCAGAGGGAAGGGTAGGGATGCAAGGGGGGGTTGCGATTGAGAAGGGTGGAGGTTGGGGAAAGCAACCACTCCTTCCCTCTGGACTGTTTGCAGAGTGGGAAGGTGCTAGCAGAGGCAGGGCACAGATGGGGAACCAAGGGGATGGGAAGCCAGCAATCACTCGTCCCTGAAAGGCTAGAGACAGAGAAGGAGGGTGCTGGTAATATGGAATAGCCCAGGGGATGAAGTAGTGGGTGCAGGGCAGGTGCTGTTTCCTCCGGCTGCACTGGGGTACGGGGAGGAAGGGGGAATATGGAGCCATTAAGGAAGTTGCAGTGTATGGGAGGGGCTAACTAAAAGGGGGAGGGAAGGGACACAAGCGCTCAGAGAGGGAACCAGGGATCACTAGGCAATGGCAGAGGGCTAGTGGGAGGCTGGGGGAAGGAATAAATACTAGGTGAATAAAGGGTGGGGCGAGGCAAAGCAGTTGCTGGGGGGGCAGGGCACACACTACAGCAAGCTAACCCGGGGTGGGGAAGGCAAGGGAACTGTGTAGAGCTCTGGCAGAGTGGGCAACAAACTCTGGGGCTGGGTGGGGCATGTGAGCAAACTCAGGGAGGGAGGGAGAAACAAACTGGGCTAGCAGGGTGGGGCAGGGAAGGATGCCAACTGCAGTAGTGGGGGGCAAGGCACAGTGAGCAGGGATGAGGGGGGCCCCCCAAACAAATGTAGCTGGGGGGGGCCAAGTTCAGATGAGGGGACTGTGCCCACAAACGCTTGCGGGGCTCAGTCTCTCGCCCACTGCTCTGCAAATAGTCCCAGGTGGAAAATGTGGTGAGTGGCTAGCCCTGCCGAGGGGCAAGGAACAAATCCAGTTGGTGCAAGGGGGTTGGTGGTGGGGGTGGTGGCAGTAGGAGGAGGCATAGCAGGGCTGGGGAGAGGGCTCCGTGCCTCTCCCTCACCCCCCTTGCAGCAGCTCAGTTCACCACCACCCCAGTAGCACGGATATTAAAGCTCAATCCAAACAAACCCCCTTCACAGGTCCCAGTGGCAGTCCTCCTCCTTGACGGGGTTGCAGGTAGTACAGCAGCAGCAAGTGGATGGCACCCAGCTGGGGAAGGCCTCTGAATGGTGGATGCTGGTGGTGATGGGGTCCTCTTCACCTCTCCTTCTAGGTGGGTGGGGGGGCATGCCGGCAGGTGTCCCTCCTCAGATGTTAGGAAGCTGTGGATGGTGGCAGCAGTCCAGGGAGGGAGAGAACCAGCAACAGCAGGCAGGCAGCCAAAGGAGAGGGTTGGCCAGGGAGGGTTCCCAACAGGAGCAGAAACCAGGCAGGGAAGGGGAGGGTCAGCCACACCCTGCTCCTCCTTTGCTGGAGTGAAGCCTATTTGAAACCCTAGGGGTGGGTGGGCATCAGCCTGCCCACTTCTAAAATCCCTCCCCCAGCCTTGCGGGAGGTACGACTGGACCTAGGGATCAACTAATTCCAGGGGACAAATAATGACAAAACAGGGTCTAAGTGTGTAGGTCAAAGGTTTAAAACAAGGGAACCAGACAGGGACACCAAGAAGAGAACCCCGGACAGCACCCACTGCTCCTCAAAACTGTTGATGGAGGCAGTGGATGCCGCCCAGAGGAACTCTGCTCGCATACGTGAGACCATGGAGGAACGGAAGTAGGTCCCGCAGTCACAGAGAATCCCCTTGTCCAGCATCCTCCTCCTGGTGGTGTATATGGCAGCTTTCGCCAGGGCTAGGAGGAGGTTAACAATAAGGTCTTGCGAAGAAAAAATAAGAGGACTTTGGAAGAAAAAATTAGAGGACTGGAGGCCCAAGTGTCGACCTTACGCTCGATCAGAGAGGATGAAGACTTCCTCGATAGAAGGCAGCGTTTAATCCTTCAAGCATGGCAGGCGGAAGAGCTGGAGAGGGCAGTACGGGACCAGGAAGAGAACTGGCAGCATGTAACTTCTAGAAGGGGAAAAAGGCCAGCATGGGAATCCCCCAATGCTATAGAGGTAAGTAATCGCTTTCAGGCTCTCTCCACAGGCTCTGCAGTGCTGAATGCATTGGAAGGGACCACCATCTACTGGAAGGTATGGAATGCGTAGTCCTGGAGATGGGGGTTCCACGGCCACCACCCCCAAAAGAAAATGACGGGTGGTGGTGGTCGGGGACTCCCTCCTCAGAGGGACTGAGCCATCCATCTGCCGTCCGGACCTGGAATCTTGAGAGGTGTGCTGCTTACCGGGAGCTCGAATTCAGGATGTGACTGAGAGGCTTACCAAATTGATCAGACCTTCGGATCACTACCCCTTCCTGCTTCTCCACGTGGGAGCTAATGATATGGCCAAGCATGACCTTGAGTGGGTTACTGCAGATTATGTAGCGCTGGGGAGAAGGATCCAAGAATCCGGAGCGCAAGTGGTGTTCTCGGCCATCCTCCCTGTTGAAGGAAAGGACTGGGCAGGATCGTGAATTGAGGAAGTAAATGCGTGGTTGCGCAGGTGGTGTCGCAGAGAGGCTTTGGTTTCTTCAACCATGGGACTCTGTTCTGGGCACAAGGATTGTTAGGAAGAGATGGGATCCACCTAACCAAGAGAGGAAGGAGCATCTTCGCGGGCAGGCTTGCAAACCTAGTGAGGAGGGCTTTAAACTAGGTTCGTCGGGGGACGGTGACCAAAACCCTAAGGGGAGTGGGAAAGTCGGATACCGGAAAGAAATGCAAAGAGGCACGAGCAACAAAGGAGGACCCCTGATTCGAATGAAGAAGATAGGGCGATCAACTGGTTATCTGAGGTGTTTGTACACTAATGCAAGAAGCCTGGGGGACAAACAGGAAGAACTGGAGGCCCTGGCCCAGTCCAAGAAATATGATTTAATTGGGATAACAGAGACTTGGTGGGATGACTCGCATGACTGGAGTGCTGTCACAGAATGGTATAGACTGTTCAGGAAGAACAGGCAGGGGAGAAAAGGAGGAGGAGTTGCACTATATGTAAGAGAGCACTATGATTGCTCTGAACTCCAGTATAAAGAGGGAGAAAAAACCTGTTGAGAGTCTATGGGTTAAATTTAAAGGAGCAAAAAACAGCAATGATGTTGTGGTTGGTGTCTACTACAGGCCACCAAATCAGGTGGATGAGGTAGATGAGGCTTTCTATGGACAATTGAGAGAAGCTTCCAGATTGCAGGTCCTGGTTCTCGTGGGGGGACTTTAATCACCCTGACATCTGTTGGGAAACCAATACAGAAGTACACAGGCAATCCAGGAAGTTTTTGGAGAATGTTGGGGATAACTTCTTGGTACAAGTGCTGAAGGATTCAACCAGGGGCCATGCGCAGCTTGACCTTCTGCTCACAAACAGGGAGGAACTAATAGGGGAAGTAGAGGTGAGTGACAACCTGGGAAGCAGTGATCATGAGATGGCAGATTTCAGGATCCTGACCCAAGGAAGAAAAGAGAGTAGTAAAATACACACCTTGGACTTCAGAAAAGCAGATTTTGACTCCCTCCGAGACCTGATGGGTAGAATCCCCTGGGATGCTAACATGAAGGGGAAAGGAGTCCAGGACAGCAGGCAGTATTTTAAAGAAGCCTTATTGAGGGCACAGAAAGAAACCATCCCGATGAGGAGCAAGAGAGGCAAACATGGTAGGAGACCGGATTGGCTTACAGGGGAAATCCTTGGTGAACTTAAGCACAAAAAGGAAGCTTACAAAAAGTGGAAACTTGGACAAATGACCAGGGAAGGTTTTAAATGTATAGCTCGAGAATGGCGGGGGGTTATCAGGAAGGCGAAAGCACAATTGGAATTGCGACTGGCTAAGGATGCGAAAGATAACAAGAAAGGTTTCTACAGGCATGTTAACAAGAAGAAGGTGATCAGAGAGGGTGCGCGGCCCCTACTGGATGAAGGAGGTAACCTAGTGACAGATGATGTGGGGAAAGCTGAAGTACTCAATGCTTTCTTTGCCTCTGTATTCACGGACAAGGTGGGCTCCCGGACTAATGTGCTAAGTGACGCAAGATGGGATGAAGATGGTCAGCCCTTGGTGAGTAAAGAACATGTTAGGAACTATTTAGAAAAGCCAAACGTACACAAATCCATGGGTCCGGACTTAATGCATCCGAGGGTACTGAGGGAGTTGGCAAATGTCATTGAGGAGCCTTTGGCCATTATCTTTGAAAAGTTGTGAGATCAGGAGAGATCCCGGATGATTGGAAAAAGGCAAATGTAGTGCCCATCTTCAAAAAAGGGAAGAAGGACGATCCAGGGAACTATAGGCCGGTCAGTCTTACCTCGGTTCCTGGGAAAATCATGGAAGGGATCCTTAAGGAATCTATTTTGAGGCACTTGGAAGAGAGGAAAGTGATTAGGAATAGTCAGCATGGATTCGCAAAGGGAAAGTCGTGCCTGACCAATCTGATTAGCTTCTATGATGAGGTAACTGGCTCTGTGGATGTGGGAAAGTCAGTGGATGTGATATACCTTGACTTTAGCAAGACTTTTGATATGGTCTCCCACAATATTCTTGCCAGCAAGTTAAGGGAATGTGGATTGGATAAATGGACAGTAAGATGGATAGAAAGATGGCTAGAAGGCCGGGCCTAGCGGGTAGTGATCAACGGCTCGATGTCAGGATGGCGGTCTGTTTCTAGCGGAGTGCCCCAAGGTTCAGTTCTAGGACCGGTTTTGTTCAATATCTTTATTAATGACCTGGATGAGGGGATGGATTGCACCCTCAGCAAGTTTGCAGATGACACTAAACTAGGGGGAGAGGTAGATATGGTTGAGGGCAGAGATAGGGTCCAGAGTGACTTAGACAAATTGGAGCATTGGACCACAAGAAATCTGATGAGGTTCAACAAGGACAAGTGCAGAGTCCTGCACTTGGGACAGAAGAATCTCAAGCATTGTTACAAGCTGGGGACCAACCAGCTAAGTAGTAGTTCTGCAGAAAAGGACCTGGGGGTTACAGTGGATGAGAAGCTGGGTATGAGTCAACAGTGTGCCCTTGTAGCCAAGAAGGCTAATGGCATATTAGGTTGCATTAAGAGCAGCATTGCCAGCAGATCCAGAGATGTCATTATTCCCCTTTATTCGGCTCTGGTGAGGCCACATCTGGATTATTGGGTCCAGTTCTGGGCCCCCCATTACAAAAAGGATGTGGACGCATTGGAAAGGGTCCAGCAGAGGGCAACCAAAATGATTAGGGGGCTGGAGCATATGACTTATGAGGACAGGCTGAGGGAGTTGGGTCTGTTTAGTCTGCAGAAGCGAAGAGTGAGGAGGGATTTGCTAGCAGCCTTCAACTTCCTGAAGGGAGGTTCCAAAGAGGATGGAGAAAGGCTGTTCTCAGTGGTGACAGGTGGCAGAACAAGGAGTAATGGTCTCAAGTTGTGATGGGAGAGGTCCAGGTTGGATATTAGGAAAAACTATTTCACTAGGAGGGTAGTGAAGCACTGGAATGGGTTACCTAGGGAAGTAGTGGAGTCTCCATCCCTAGAGGTGTTTAAGTCTCGGCTTGATAAAGCCCTGGCTGGGTTGATTTAGTTGGGATTGGTCCTGCCTAGAGCAGGGGGCTGGACTTGATGACCTTCTGAGGTCTCTTCCGGCTCTATGGTTCTATGATTCTATGACTTTGTGGCCACAGATGGGGTATGCATAAATACAAAGGTGTGGGGAATAAGAGGTTCCGGAGGAGCCAGAATAGGGGCTGCAACCTGGCACATTCAAGGTAGGCATGCATCACGTTTTCCCTCACGCAGCAGAAAGGGCAGGTATCCAGGATGGGGGTGAACCATGCCAGGTACATGCCCGTGCTCACAGCTCTGTGAAGGAGCTTCCAACTAATGTCCCCAATGGGCCATGGGATTAGGGTGGAATACATGCTGGCCCATTGGGGTTGCCCCAACCTCTACAGATCTTACATAGTCCTGTCACTTGGTGTCAGAGCAGGACACAAGGGTGAGGAAATGCATCATATAGAGCATGAGCGTGTACAGATGTTCCCTAGGCGTGGTTTGAAAGCAGTCTGGCTGCAAATCTGGAAGCCAGATGCGGGTCCAAAGGTCGGGAAGCTGGGGGGACCCGCAGAACAGGGGTCCAAGAAAAAGAGCTGGAGGGCTTGTGGTGGCAAGGAGGGCAGGGCGTACCCTCTCGCAGGACTCGCTGCAGGAAATTGAGAGTGGGCTGCGGCAAAGCTGCCTTCACCTCCTGGTGTAGGTGCAGGGAAGTTCAGGGGGGTGGAGAGCCCCATGATCTGAGTGAGCACTCGGGGATGCACCCAGTCCCCTCTGTCATAGTCCAGGAGGTCTCCGACCTTGGTGGTTTCTGCCAGGATCAGCCTCTGTTGCATCGAGGGAGACTGCGCACCTGCATGCACAAGGCTGGATTGTGGAGCAGGAGCTGTGCAAGGAGGTCTACTCCCTCAGTGGCCACAACAGACCTGGTCGCTCAGAACAGCTTCCAGGTCTGGAGGAGTTCCTTGTATAATTCTGGCAACTCTGAGAGGTCTCACGGAAGACCCCTCAGGTGGATAAAAATGCTGCTGGATGTATCGGAGCCCTTGGAGGTGGCGAAGGAAGGTATGCGCCAAAAGGCTCCCCCTCGGTCTACCTGCACTATAGAAGAGACTTCGCAGTGCCTGGAGGCAGAAGGTCCAGACCTGGCTGTGCATGAAGATCAGGGCCTGGCCCCCCTCCTCCAGGGGAAGAGACAGAACCCCTGCAAAGACCCAGTGCAGTCCTGGCCAGAAGAACTCCAAGGCTGTCCTCTGGAGCCTGACCAGGACCTCCAGGGCCTGGCTCAGGGTGTTGAGCTGGTGCCAAAGCATGGACAGGGCCAGTTGATTTAGCACCAGTGCAGCCTCCTCCCCCCGCTGGAGCAGTCCTGTCCATCTCCGCAGACACTCACCCACCCTGGCCTCCAAATCTTGCCAGATCTCCAGCAGAGAAGGTTGTGTGGTGGATAGAAAGACACCCAGATAGGGCAGCAGACCTGCACTCCACCTGATGGCCTGAAGTGTGGGTGGGAGGAAGCCTGCCTGCCACCTGTCCCCAACCACCAGGCCAGAGCTCTTGACCCAGTTGACCCAGGCAGAGGAGGCTGCTGAGTAGATGGCTTGGCTGGTCTCCACCCACACCAGGTCACCCAGGTCCTGGACCACGAGGAGCACGTCATTGTTGTATGCCAACAGGACCAGCTGCAGCCTTGGCTCTTGGAGCACCAACCTCATCAACTTCCGACGGAGGAGACAGAGGAAGGGCTCGATCGCCAGAGCATACAGCTGGCCCAACAGCAGACACCCCTGAAGTACTCCCTGCCTGAAGCTGACCAGCTTGGTCAGGGTCCAGCTGAGCTTCACCAAAAACTCCATGAGGGCGTACAGGACCCGGAGAAAACCCACAAAATGAGGCCTGAAGCCGAAGGCCTGCAGAGTGCCCAGGAGATACCCGTGGTCCATCCTGTCCAACGCCTTCTCCTGGTCCAGGACAGGAGGGCGAACGACAGACCGTCTCTACACCCAAGTTCCAAGAGATCCCAGACGAAGTACAAATTATCAAAGATGCTATGACCTGGGATGGCGTAAGTCTGGTCGGGATAAATCACGTCCACCAGCATGGACCACAGTTGCAGCGAGATGGCTTTTGGTACAACCTTATAGTCCATGCTAAAGAGCGAGATGGGACATCAGTTCTGAAGGTCACAGAGGTCCCCCTTCTTTGGCAGCAAGGCGAGCACCGCTCACCTGCATGACAGAGGGAGGACCCTGCTCTCCAAGGACCTGGCCCAGATGGTGTCGAAGTCTGGGCCAGGTACATCCCAGTACACGCGGTACAAGTCCACAGTCAACCCGTCCATGCCCAGGGTTTTGTTGGTGTGCATGAGAAGGAGGACTTCTGAGAACCTGGCCACAGTGAAAGGCAGCTCTAGCCAGTCTCAGTCACCTGTGCTGACCTTCAGGAGCTCGGTCCAGAGCACCCTGAAGGCATCAGCTTTGGTCAAATCTGAGGAGAACAAACCGGTGTAGAAGGCCCTGGCCCTTCCACACATCTCCTCCCGATCTGTGAGGGGTGTGCCGTCCTCTGCCAAAAGGCAGGTGATGTGCCTTTTAGCCCCCCTCTGTTTCTCCAGTACGTAGAAGAAGTGGGAGTCACAATCCATCTCCTGAAGGAGACGGATGTAGGATCGAACAAAGACACCCGGGGCCCAGTGGTCCTCGAGGGCCCGGAAAGTGATGGATTTTCGGGGTCAGATACCAAGCTACAAAACCTCCCGCTCCAACTGCTCTATCGCTGCATCCCTCCACCGGCTGTCACCCCTGGGGTAGTCACAGTGGAAGAGCCAGCGTGCACCTTCCCTACATCCCACCATTGTCACGCTGAGGGAAAGATGGGCCACTGCCCCCACCAGACCAGCCAGAACTCCCAGGAGTACGCCACAAAGCCCACATCCTCCAGCAGGCGATTGTTAAATTGCCAATAGGATGGCCCCAGCCTCTCCACACTGAGAGAGGCACGTGGGGTGAGGCATGACTGGGAAGGTGGAGAAAGCTACCACTCCTCCCCGCAGGGCCGAATGTGGAAGAGGAGGGTGCTAGAGAATCATAGAATCATAGAATACTAGGACTGGAAGGGACCTCGAGAGCTCATCGAGTCCAGTCCCCTGCCCTCATGGCAGGACCAAATACTGTGTAGACCATCCCTGACAGACATTTATCTAACCTACTCTTAAATATCTCCACAGATGGAGATTCCACAACCTCTCTGGGCAATTTATTCCAGTGTTTGACTATCTTGACAGTTAAGAACTTTTTCCTAATGTCCAACCTAAACCTCCCTTGCTGCAGTTTAAGTCCATTGCTTCTTGTTCTATCCTCAGAGGCCAAGGGACGTGAGTGAAAAAGGGGGGTGTGCGGTTGGGGTGAGGGGGAATGGGAGAAGCAACTGGTCCCTCCCTCCAGACTTTTTGCAGGGAGGGAGGGAGGGCACAGATAGGAAACTGAGGAAAAGGGGAAGCTAGCAGCCACTCCTCCCTGTGAGGTTGAAACAGTGAAGGAGGGTGCCAGAGGAAGGGGGCTTCACAACTGGGGAGGAAGGGGGATGAGGAAAGCAGCCACTACCTTCCACTGGACTGTTTGCAGCAAAGGAGGGCACTAGCAGAGGCAGGGCACAGATGGGGAACTGAGGGGGTCAGGAGCCAGCAACCACTCCTCCCTGCAAGGCTAAAGACAGAGGAGGAGGGCACCAGCAGGATGGGGCAGAGGATGTGGTAGCAGGTGCAGGATGGGGTCCGGCTTCTCCAGCTGCACTGGGGTATGGAGGGAACTATGGAGTCATCAAGGGGAGTGCAGTGTACGGGGCGGGGAGGTAACTAAAAGGGGAGGGGAGGGACACAAGTGCTGGGGGAGGGAACCAGGGCATAGGAAAAGGGCTAATGGGGGCTGGGGGAAGAGGGAGACTCTGGGCAAGTAAAGGGCAGGGTGAGGCAAAGCAGCAGCTGGAGGGGCAGAGCACACACTACAGCAGGCTAGGTGGAGCAGACAACAAACAAACTCTGGGGCTGGGTGGGCAGGTGAGCAAACTCAGGGAGGGGAGGAAGAAAACAAACTGGGCTAGTAGAGTGGGGCAGGCAGCAGGGAAAGAGACAAGCTGCTGTGGTGGGGGGCTATGTAGGGTGAGCAGGGGTGAAAGAGGCCCCCCAGCCAAATGCAGCTGAGGGATGGGGGACAAGTCCAAGGGGGTAGGAGGGAGCATGCCCACGAGCACTTGTGGGGGTTCAGTCCTCATCCGCTGCTGCAGCGGAACAGTCCCTGGTGGAAAAAAGGGGCAAGTAGCTATCCCCACTGAAGGGAAAGTGCAGGTGGTGCAAGGGAGATGGTGGAGGGGGTGGTGGCAGTAGGGGGGGCAGTTGGACTGGGGGGAGGGCTCTGCACCTCTTCCCTGGCCCCCCTCTTAGCAACTCAGTTCACCACCACCACCCCTGCAGCATAGATATTAAAGGCTCAGTTCAAACAAACCCCCCTCCAGATAGCCAGGTGGCAGTCCTCCTCCTCGATGGGGCACAGATGTTGCAGCAGCGAGTGGGCAGGTGGCAGCTAGCTGGGGAAGGCCTCTGGGTGGTGGGTGCTGGTGGTGGAGGGTCCTCTTCACCTCTCCCTCTGAGGCAGCCCCACCTCCCCTCCAGACAGCAGCAAGCTGTGGGTGGTGGCAGTGGCAGCAGTCTAGGGAGGGAGAAGCCCAGCAACAGCAAGCAGGCAGTCAGAGGAGAGGGCTTGCCAGGGAGGGTTCCCAGCAGGAGCAGCAGGCAGGCAGGGCAGGGGAGAGAGGGTGGGAAGGGTGCTCCGGAGCAGAGGAGAGGAGCAGAGCAGCAGCCACACCCTGCCCCTCCTTCTCTGGAGTGGGGCACTGAGGGCCGCCCACTGACCTGGAGGCAGAGGAACCCCTCTGGGAGACCTAACTGGCTACAAGAGATCTAAAATGGTTGACAGGTTTGCATCCCATTTTTGTTTTATTTTATTTGGGGGCAGTGGGGAAGGTGCAAATCCCCAACAAAAAGCTTTCAGGAAAGTGTTTGGCATGGGGGTGGCAGGCAGCACAGCAGTGTGTGTAAATGTGCTTTATTGCACAGTGATGGTTTTGAGAGCTGGCTGGGCTGAAATTGTCAGAGCCCAGTGATGTACCCCACATGCAGCCAAGCAGGGATAAGTTGGGGTGGTGCTGTGGGGTGGGTCACTGAGTGGAGAGTGTGGGGAGTCCAGTGAGCTGCTGGGGCATGGGTAGGCATACACTGGAGGTGCTGGGGGACTGCCCTGGCTGAGGGGGTTGCAGTGTGAGACCTTGTTGGGGTGGATGGATCTGGGAGGCTCAGGACACTTCTAGTGCCCAATTTGAGGGGGGGACATTAGTTAGAGATACTCCCATCAGTGCCCATGCCTGTCTGCATGGAGGCTGGGGAGCAGGACTGGGAGCAGAGTGGGAATAACCAGGTAATGGGAGGCATTGGCTTGTTGTTAACTGCCATAGGGGGAGGGGAGAAACAGCTGCAAGGTGCTTTGCGCTGGTACCCCAGGGCTGCTTCAGGTGCCTTTTTCTTTGTGGTGCTTCAGCCTCTCCCCTTCCGAGCAGAGTAGCTGAGAGTTTGCTCCAAGCTGAAGTTTTGCTGGGAGCTGCAGGCTTCACTCTCCTGGGCTTCTCATCAAGACAGGCCAGGGAATTGATAGCCTGTTTCACCCAGGGAAGGGGAAGCTGGGCCAGGCTCCCCCCAGTGTCCAGACACTCTCTGCTGGGGTGAGGATTGCAGTTCCCTTTCCTAGCCTGAGACTCCCAATGTGGGGAGGGTAACTGTGCCCCTGGGGTAGGAGAGGATCTAGTGCCCGTCTGGTGTAAGGAAAGGGCAGGCAGCCCTTTCCCCCAGCCATGGACCAACGATTGACGGGGGGGATGGGAACAGGTCATAGCCCCCCACTGAAAGCCAAGATCCTCCAGATTGGAGTGCATTACAGACCCCCACCTTTCCTCCTGTGTATATGTTTGGGGACGGGGGCGGGGGGATCACTACTTTCCTCCTGTGCCAGGTAGCCAAGGTTCCCAAAATGGGGACACCAGAAGTCACACTTCCCCTTACTGACAGTCAGGGCCTTCCAGATGGTATGTGTGTTGCAAAAAGCCCTCCACCCCATAGGGGTACAAAAAGGGATTTGCCCTCCTGGTGCATGAAAGACTATGGAATCATTGGGGGCTCTGTGAGAAGTCTGCTCCCCACCTCATCTAACTAGGGAAAGTGCCTGCGCCTTCCCCATTGACCACAGATTGTAATCGGGAGAGTTCCCCCCTAGATCCACAGATCTGCCCTTCTCT
This sequence comes from Rafetus swinhoei, assembly GCA_019425775.1. Lineage (NCBI taxonomy): Eukaryota > Metazoa > Chordata > Testudines > Trionychidae > Rafetus > Rafetus swinhoei. Next base: position 14,675,193 of record CM033446.1, on the reverse strand, counting down.
GTAGTAAGAGTCACAAGACTTTGATGCTTCCACATGTAGGGCTGCCAGATGGCTTAACCAAAAATACCAAACACCCCCCTCAAAGAAAAACACACCCTCCTCAAAGAAAAACACTGGGGAAAAAATTCTGTTGAGGAAAAAAAAAAGGGGGGGGGAGACCAAAGTTGTTGAGCTAAATAAATACATACATACATACATAAACCATCATGGCCTCTTTAAGAAATGCTTTCAATGGCAGTTGTCCACCATCTTGTCTCCCTGCTCTGGGCCAGGCAGCTCCCCTGTGGAACCAGGTAAGCACTCGGGATTTTTGCCTCTTGGCCGGGAAAAAAAATCAGAAAATACTGGACATTTTAGGTGTCCGGTATTTTCTGAATTTTTTTACGGGACAGGAGGCAAAAATATTGGACTGTCCGGGTCAATACTGGACAACTGGCAACCCTAGCTGGAGGACTCCTTACTGCAGCTCCTGGAACCCTCATTGTACAAGGATTAAAGGGAAGTCAGAGGAAGAGTACTCTATGTTGAAATAAGATCTGTGTAGACATTCCCAAATTTGAAATAAGCTATTTCGACTTACGCTACACAATTAGCGTAGCTCAAGTTGCGTAGTTTATTTTGAGTTTAGCCCTGCTGTGTAGACATACCCCGAGGTACAGGGTAGGGAAAGAGAGGGGCAAGGTCTTTATTAGTGTAGCAAGTGTTGCTTTTGGCATAGCAGGAATTTCTGAAGTAGAAATTGGATGTATTACATGTTGTCTAATGCACATTGAGACCAGCACTCCAGCAGATGCTGGCTAATTTAGGAACCATTCAGTGACAGCATAATAACCTTCTCTGAATGCCTTTGTTTCTAGTAAATTGATGCATTGGAATTCAATCTGAAGCAATTAGAAGAGCATCAAAATTTCAGCCAAGGGGCACTAACATATTTATACTGCCCAGCATTTCTTGGGTCCCCCCGCAGGGACTTGGGGCCAGGTGAAAAGCACCTCCCTATGGCTGCACAGCCAGGGGAAGGGTGCATGTCCCCAAGCTGTGGCGGGTCTAGGTTCATCTGCCCACTGCATCCCCCAGCCACAGCGAGGAATGCAGTAAACTGTGCACTTTCCCCTTGCTACCTGATGAAGGAGAACAACCAGAATCGTTCCCATATGAATGGGCGGGGGGGGGGGCTTCAGCCCCTTTGCCCAGCTGGAGGAGGGTGCATGTCTTTAAGAAAGACTTTATTTAAAAAAATTCAGATGCTGCAGCATAAGTACCATGCCTTCTTGGCAGCTGCAAAAACCATACACAAGGGAGGCAACAGCTTAAAATGTATTTACTTATCCTTAGAAGATGTTGTATGTTTCAATGGGTTATTGGGGATGGTAGGATTGCTCTTAAGCATTCATTTGTGATAATGGCTTCTCTTACCTTTTTATTCTTCAAACCCCTCAATCCCAACACAAGCATTCTTTTAGTAGCCTCTGTGGTACCTATATACAGAAGTGCTCCCTTACCATGGGCAGGGATATTAGTTTAAACAGCAATATTGCCATTGTATTTTGAGACTGACAGTGTATAAATAAGGTTACCAAGTGGCTTCAAAAAAAAATACCGGACACGTTCTCAGATGCACGGGGTGGGGACAGGCCAGGAGGAGTGGGGCTGCCCGGGGCGGGAATCAGATGGCAGAAAGCATGGCTGGCTGCAGGGGAGTTGGGAGCAGCGGGCTGGCCATGGGAGATGGGGTCAGGGGCAGCAGGGCTGGCTGGAGGAGCTCGGGGATCAGCCAGTGGGAATCAGGGTTGGTGGGTGGAGGAGGGGGTCAGGGCAGCAGGGCTGGCCAGGGAGATGGAGGGGACCAGCCAGCGGGAAGCAGGGCTGGCCGGGAGGGGGTCGGGGGAGCAGAGCTGGCTGGGGAGATCATGAGGAGGAGGGGGAGGACCGTCTGGCAGGAAGCAGGGCTGGCTGGTCTGGGGGCGCAGGGCTGCCCGGGGGAGATTGGGGCAGGGGAAGGGGAGCCGGCTGACAGGAAGCAGGGTTGGCCAGAAGGGGTTCTGGGGGATCAGGGCTGGCTGGGAGAAGGGGGGAGAGAATCGGCTGGCAGAGCAGGGACTGGGACTGACCCAGGTCATGCAGATCCCGGGGTGCTGCCCATCCTGCACACAGTCCTGGTGAAGCACAAGTGAGTCCAGCCCTGGGGACTCCATCCTGCCACGGCCCTGGCCCCCACTCACGTAGTTGCATACTGCCTGGCTGGTTGACATGCTTCACGCACTGTATGTGTCTACCAACCAGGCAGTTTGCAACTACCTAATGATACTTCTAATAATAATAAAACTTACCTAATTAGAAAATATTGGACATTTTATATTTCCAGTATTTTCTCAATTTATTTCCCAGACAGAACCCTCAAATACCGGACTGTCCGGTTGGATATCTGGCAACCCTATCCGCATGGCAGGTGTAACTGTTGGTGCATGGGCATCTGGCCTGTAAGGCGAAACAAGGCACAGCTTACCAAAAGTTGAGGCTGTGCTGGCTGCCCCCTTCCCCTCTCTGCCTCCAACAGCCATGTGGGGCTGCTGTGGAATGGTTAGTGTGATTCAGGTAGGTTCCAGGACAGTTGGGAAGGCAAAGTAGCTGGGAACCTTCTCAGCAGCCCGCCCCTGAATCTGCATGGAACAGACACAAAGCTCCAATTACAGTTACATGGGCTCCCCCTGCTGCTGTAGCAGCCTGCAGTTCCATTCATCTCACTTGCTCCAGGAGGATTGCCAGCCATGCAGAGCACCCCATCCTGCTTGCTGTGTTCCTGTTGCTGCTGCCTCTTCTTGCGGGTTTCTGCTCCTGCTCAGCCGCCTCCCTGCTTGGCACTTGACCCCATCTAGTTCTGCCTCCTTGCACCTTGGCCCAGGTATTCCTCCTTATTGCCCCCCTTCTCTTCTTTGCACTCTCTCTGCTGGGTTGGCTTCTTCACCCTCCTCCCCGCTTTGCTAGTGTGTGGATTGGTGGTGGGTTTGTTTTTTCTTTCCCAGCCCAGTTGCTACTGAGCCTTGCTATCTCCCCACATGTGCTCTCCATACTCCCCTTTCCCTTGCTAGTGTGTGGAGTGTGTGTGTGTGTGGGGGGGGGGGGAAGGTTGCCTAGCCCAATGAGCCCTGCAGAGATAGCTACCTGGTCCCCTCCCCTTCTTGTCCTCTCCCCACAGGCTTCTTGTTTTTGTATGCCCTGCAGTGGAGTTGGGTGTGGGGGTGGGAATGAGAGAAGTGGAGGTGAGGAGATGGGGGGAAGAGGCAGTGGGGAAGGAACAGGGAGTAAAGAGACTGAGGGGAAGTGGGTGGAGAAGAAAAGGGGATGAGGAGTTGGGATGGGAGAGCAGAAGAACATTGCATGCAGTGTTCCCTCAGCAGCAGCTGGGGCTCCTGGTTAAACAGACCCATCTAACCCTCACAAGCCCTGCTCCCCTAAACCTGGACTCATCCAACAAGCTCCCTACACCCAGACCCCAACCCTACTGAGCCCCAGCACGTTGCACCTGGACCTCCATCCTATGAAGTCCCATTTCCCCAGCACCTGGATCCCACACCAAGCCTCACCTTCCCCCAGCTCCTCTACTGAGCACAACCAGAGTCCCATTGCTCCTACACCAGAACCCACCACCAAGCCCCTGTGCATCCAGATCTCCCACTAAGCTGCCCACACCCAGACTGCCCCACACCTGTATACCCCCATAGTAACTCTTTCCCCACTTGGATCATGCTGGGCTGAGCATGTCCAGCCATACCTGGAGCAGGACCAGCCCTTACACTGTATCATGGTCAAGTGCAGCCTAACTGCCAAGTTCCTGTACTGTGGGAGACTGGGGTTTCAGGGTGATCTCCCCATCTCAGTGCAGCCAGTGGCCCATGCTCCCTTTTGCTAGCAATGTGAAGAACAGGGTGTTTCTTAATGGCCTTCCTGTAACAGACTCCAGTATGACATTGAACCCATCATGTAAGGTTTGGTCTAAAGGGGAGTTTTTCCACTATTTAAAAAAAAAAACAGCAGAAAAGGAACTTAATTATCTGGTGCCTCAGTTTCTCCATCCAAAAAAAGAGATACTAATATTTGTCTGCCTCACAGGAGTTTGTGTAGTTCATTGGTTTTAGTCAGGTTTTGATGTCATAGAATCATAGAACACTAGGACTGGAAGGGACCTTGAGAGGTCATCGAGTCCAGTCCCCTGCCCTCATGGCAGGGCCCAGTTCTGTCTAGACCATCCCTGATAGACATTTATCTAACCTACTCTTAAATATCTCCAGAGATGGAGATTCCACAACCTTCCTGGGCAATTTAGTCCAGTGTTTGACTACCCTGACAGTTAGGAAGTTTTTCCTAATGTCCAACCTAAACTTCCCTTGCTGCAGTTTAAGCCCATTGCTTCTTGTTCTATCCTCAGAGGCCAAGATGAACAAGTTTTCTCCTTCCTCCTTATGACACCCTTTTAGATACCTGAAAGCTGCTATCATGTCTCCCCTCAGTCTTCTCTTTTCTAAACTAAACAAACCCAATTCTTCCAGACTTCCTTCATAGGTCATGTTCTCTAGACCTTTAATCGTTCTTGTTGCTCTTCTCTGGACCCTCTTCAATTTCTCCACATCTTTCTTGAAATGCGGTGCCCAGAACTGGACACAATGCTCCAACTGAGGCGTAACCAGCGCAAAATAGAGCAGAAGAATGACTTCTCGTGTCTTGCTCACTACACACCTGTTAATGCATACCAGCATCATGTCATCAGATGTGAAGTGCTGAGAAGTGCAATTTTGCAAAATGTTTCTTAAAATTTCAAAATCTTTCTGCTTTATTTATGCACTAGCCACTGTTCCTGGATTACAGGAGAATTTCAATTTTGGACTTTATAGGATGACAACTCCTCCTATTGTGTGATGCTGGAGCAATTTGCCAGAAGAGGTGGGGAAGTGAGAGCAGGGCTTCAGTCGGCCTCCTCCATGATCATTTTTCAAAGGGCTGGTCAAAAATGCAGGTAGGCCAGCCAGCCTTATGCTGTGTTTGTGCTGCAGGGAGGGCTGGATCATTTGTGGCAGCGTGTACCCTGTGCTGGCCTGCTCAGTGGGACTGGATGGAATAATAAATGGCCAGGAGGAATGGATCCCCCTCCACCTGGGCCAGAGGATCCCTTCAGACCTTTCCTTCAGGTAAGCTGTGGCCTGAGCCAGGGCAATTTTTTTTTTACTTGTTCAAAGTCTGTCAGGGGAGGGGGAGTGCTTGGTTGAGGAAGGCAGTGATCTTGAGTGGTAGGGGCCTGAGAAGAAAGGGGTATGCAGGGAAGAAAGGGAGGGCAGAGAGGAGGGGTGTGGTGGCAAGGAAGAGAGAAGTTATTAGTAGGAAAAGTCTCAACTCTTTTCAGTGGTTGGGAGATTGTTTGCCTAGTGAGAACAGGGCTAGGGATTTGGTTGCTTTGCCCCCTGAGAATATTGGGGCTACCAATCTGATTCAGAAAGCTGTCACCATCATGCTGCCTCAGTGGGACATTTTACCTTCTTGGTTCTGTGAGCTGAATGGGTGCTGTTCTTGCTAAAGCAGCAGCCAGCCTGTGTTTTACTGGCATGTCCCTTGGTAATTCTTATTCATTGTCTGAGGTGCTTACTGCTGTTGAAACAATCAACATAGGAAGCCCTCAGCTTGTTTATGTGAAGAAATGAAAATGAAATGACAACTTTTGCAGTCTGACTCCAGTCATTGTCTTCCTGTCAGGGGTAAATGCCAACTGAGGGAGAGATCTGACACCTTGTTTGATTGTGTGAAGAAAGAACAGACATTTCTCAATTAGCTTTAACTGGGGCTTGCCATTCTGTGTTCCCCAGGATCAATGAGAGGAGTATGGAGCATTTGCAAGCTGCTTGCATATCAACTATGAGGGTATCTAATAAACCTGTGACTGACAGTTCTTATTCCCAAATTTAGTGCTGTTAATTAGGTACCTTCTGTATGTCTGGCACATGATACAAAACATGTTTCATTTTGGTGAGAGAGAAATTGCAGAAAAGTGGGGGTTTTTTTCAAAAATAATTTGCTTGGGTTCAGGGATTTGACTGGAAGGGGACAAGCACACAGTGAGCAGGGACACAGGATGTGCAGGGAAGAGAGGAAGGAGACAATAGGAAGACAGCGGGGCCTGGGCTGAGAAGCTAGTGCCTCCCCAAGTGAAAGCTTCACTAACTGCCTATGGACAGGCGGGCATCTGAGAATCATTCAGAGCCCTGCTGCAGCTACAGGCTAACTGGACACCTGCAACAAGTTAAGGCCTGCTGATCCACTATAAAAGGCTTCCCCTCAGGTAAGGAGAAAAGGATGTGCAGAGTGGAGGAGAACTGAAGTTTGTAAGCGGGAGAGGTTTCACTAAGGTGCCAGGGAGAAGGTACTGTGAGTGGTTGGGAAAGTGAATAATGGGAGGAGTTCTTAGAAGGGTCACATGACATGCTTTATTTCCAGTCATGTGTCCATCTTGACCCCAGGAAGTACTACCCTGGGGGTGGGATTTCTTATGGAAGATGGGTGTGGCTAATTGGATCAAGGAGCATGGCTAACATTTGTTTCATGGTCAGGCCCTTATATGATTATGTGTCCTCATTTTTGATTCTGTAAATATGGTCACTGTATAAATAAGGTAACTTGGCTCCAGGCCCTCAAACTCTTCCCCAACCCCCAGACTTCTGCCCTGACTCCTGTACCTCATGCCCACATCCTCAACCCCTGAACTGACTCCTATACCCCTGATATATTTATAAGAATCTTTTTCAGGGGGTAAAGGCAATATTCCATGTCTATTGCAAATACAGTACAGAAATCAGCATATGGATTCATTCACACACAGGTCCTGCAGAAGATGTCATAGTTAAAAGTTAAAAGTCTTATTGGTGCTCATGCCAGCCTAGTGGCCATCATGGGCACCTCAATGCTCTGAGTTGTTATAGGACTGAACCCAAAGCCACTTTTATAGTTGTAAGCCCCAACATCAGTCTATGGGTTTTGCAGTGTCATGCTGGAATCATCTAAGTGTTAATTGGTGTTTTCCTAAAGACTGCTTCCATTGTCATGCTCCACCAGAAACTGGGAGTGACTGCAGCTGGTTTATCTCCTTCACAGGTTCATGCCTTTGCTTTAGCATCTTCAAATGACTGATGCCTGAGTTCACACCTCCTTGTTAACCATTCTGACCATCTGGTGCTGGTGTTTTCTCTCTCTTGTCTTCTGATTTTCCTCATTTACATGAGGACAGTTCTTTTCAGAGAAAACCATTTCTCTTACAATGGGAATAGGCAGGATTTCTAACAGTTGAAAAATTAAAAAACAAGCTATTCTATAAACAATTTCTTACTCACTTATAATGCCTAATACAAAATGTATTTTAATACCTAACAGCTGCTATAAAACAAAGCCTATGAAAAATCCATACAACTACATACAACAAAGCTATAAAATAAAACCTATGTAACTACTACTATGTGTTAAGCCTATACCCACAACCCCCTGTCCTGACTCCTGCACCCCCACTCCCTTCTCTGAGCCTCCCTCTACATTCCCAGCCCCATGTGTTACTCCTGTGAAGGGCCAAAATCTCAATAATATGTATGCAAGATTCTGACCACAGCCTTTATTAAGAATCTTTCACATATGTGCAAACAGAACAGGCCTGGGCTGAGGCCTGAGACCTAGCTAACAATGGACAAAATGTGGCTAATGGAAAGCAAAGATAAGCAGGAAACAAACCTTGTTTGTACAACTAGGCTTAAAACAAAGCTGAGACAGCATAACCACAGGTGCAGAGCAGTCATTGGGGTCTTCTCAGTGAGTTATATGCCTATAACTCATGATAGGGATTTTGAAGTCTGCTCCTCGGTTCAGGAAGAGCTAACAGTACATCCTCCCCAAATACAAACTGGGTTCAGGGAGAGGGCTAACATGAGTGGAAGCAGGAAAAGGGAATAAGGGGATTTGTGTGCAGCCATCTCAGGTTTGTTAGCCTGTCTTTTGTTCTATTTCTAACTCTGACCCTACCCTCGCAAGAGTTGTAAGAGACGCTGTCTTCGCCTCTCTTTAGCAGATAAGGATGGAATGCTGACTTAAGCAGGAACCTTGAGATAAGGTAGCATCTGGAAGGGAGTTTGTATAAGCAAAGAAATAACTGTTAGCAATTAGTGCAAGTAACGGGAAAGTATATATATTGGTCTTTTAACTGCTTGTATTTGAAGATCTGCCTAAGGAAGGGGGGACCCACCCCCCTTTGTCCGACCGCAGTCTTCCCTTGCAATTGCTTGAATAAAACTGCCTCTGACTTGTTGCTTACAAACGCAGAGTGAGGACTTGTTTTCTTCCACAATTTGGTGCCGTGACTCAGATGGCAAAGCCCGGCTGAGACAACAGAAGATGCTGCGGACCTTTCTCCTTCGAACCCCAAGGTGCCAAACGAGAGGTAAGAGACCTTTTGAAATCTCTACTGGGGTGTCAAAGGAGGACTGCCTGTGGTGCCGTCTGTTTCTTTTGGGCTCACACCATCCGAACTTATTGAATCTGCAATAAGGTCATATGCAAAGAGGTGCTGAGGAATTTTTTGCCATCCTCATATAAGGTTAGTTAACGCGGTGCTGTGGAAATTTTTTTTTGCCGCCCCCATATATGGTTAGTTATATCGGTGCTGAGGAATTTTGCCGCCTCAAATAAGGGAAAAGGTTGTAATAAGTCTGGACATAAGGAATTAAGGTTATGGTTAAAGGAGATGCATCTAAATATGGGGAATGAATGAGTATGAATGCAATGAGTGAGGAGTGAATGCCGCTGACCAGGTCTGAGACTTAAGCTGACTCCAGCCACACCAGGGCTACCCCATGAGGGAGTCCTGAACGCAAGAGGGGTCAGCCGAACCTCGTGACCCAGCGGATATATGAAGGAGTGACTTCCCTTATTTCATGAGCTGCTGATAAGGTCTGCATCTCGAGACCCAGCAGACCCTTTCTTTGGAGTGTGTGAAAATAGTTTCCTATGAGCTGCTGAGCGGACAGGGAGTGGACAGGATACTCCCTTGTGTGACTAAAAATGGGTGGGGGTCAGTCTAAGCATACCCCCACACAGCCGAAAGGCACCCCTGCATACTACATGTACATGCATCATGGTCCTAGGACCTGTAGGTATTTGAAAGATTGGAATTTTTACGTGCGCAATAATCCATCTAAACAGTTCCCACTAGAAGGTACCTTTGATCTAGATAAAATCCTATGCCTCAGAGAAACCCTTAAATCATGAAAAATCTCTGCTATACAGTGGGAGACATTTGTCTATTGGTGGGAGGAAGCCACGAAGAGACTCCATGAGTTTCGATTGTGGAGTCTAAAGGACTCCCAGGAAAAATTAAAAACTCAAGTGCAGGATTTAAAAACAAAATGTAAAGCATCCAGATGCCTCCCCACCCAAACTACTTCATTAATTCCCTCGGCTCCTTTGTATCCCCAATTAGTTAAGACTGAGAGCAAGGAGGACGCAGCTGAGGACATTGTGGATTTCTTCAGCAGTGTTCCACGGCAGCAGCCATTACCTTCTTCTTCCCCTCCTCCGCAGGCTGCCCCTCCTCCTAATCTACAAGCTGCAGCACAAGCCTCACTGACACACCGGTCGGCTGCACATATTGTTCTCTCTAGAGAGAGATCTTCCTCTCCGCTGCCCTCTTGTGTAAATTGGGCTGTACTATTTATTGTACGCCAGATGGCATGTTCTTAAATGTCCCTGATGAGAATACTAACCTAGTGCTGGCCACCCTGCAAACAAAGGAGCCAGCCCAACAAAATTTGACTTTCAGCAATGATCTTGCTGACTTGTTGTCACAAGTTCCCTTTTGTCTCTGTTCCCAACATGCAAATGAAGTGGGACAGATTCAAACAGCTGAACCAGTTAAAATTCTTGTTGACCCTTCTAAGCCTCTTCCGAGAGTGCCACAGTACCCACTGCACCCTGAAACGGAAGAAGGAATTGCCCCAGTAATAGATTCTTTGTTACAACAAGGTATTGTTATTCCTATTACTAGCTCTTGTAATACTCCTATGCTTTCCATAAAGAAACCGGGAAAGAACACCTATAATTTTGTTCAGGATCTCCGCGTGGTTAATGCTGTTGTTTTACTGTCCTTTCCAGTAGTTCCAAACCCAGCTACCATCCTTTCTTGTATCCCCCCCACGGCTACTTGTTTTGCTGTTGTAGACCTTTGCTCAGCCTTCTTTTCCATTCCTCTTCATCCAGATAGACAATATTTGTTTGCTTTTACATATAGAAGGTGCCAATACACCTGGACCCACTTACCCCAAGGATATACTGAATCCCCATCTCTATTTTCTCAGTTCTTAAAGAAAGACCTAGTTGATGTGCTCTTTCCGGAAAAATCTGTACTCATACAATATGCAAATGATCTTTTTTTGGCATCTCCTTCCTTTGAATCCTGTAAAATTGATACTTTAGTTCTTTTAAGTGCTCTTGCCACAAAGGGCCACAAGGCCTCCCAGGAAAAGCTCCAGTTGTGCCAACAAAGAGTTCATTACCTTGGTCATGATATTTCATTTGGCACCCATCATTTATCAGATTCTAGCATTACAGCCATTTTACATATGCCTACACCTGTCACTGTCTCTCAAATGCGAACCTTTCTTGGTATGACTAGATACTGCAGGCAATGGATTTTGGGTTATGCAACAGTAATCTAGCCATTACAAGATCTAACTAAAGCAGACACTCCCGAGCCACTTCTGTGGTCCCAAGAGGCTGAACAAGCCTTTGTGGCTATTAAACAAGCCCTTTCCAGGGCCCCAGCTCTTGAGCTTCCTGATTATACTAAACCATTTATTCTTTTCTGCCACGAGCGTAATGGGTTTGCTTTGGCTGTATTAATGCAAAAACACGGAGATAAACACCGTCCACTTGCTTATTACAGCACTGCCCCTAGATGCTGTGGCAGCTAGGTTTCCTCCCCTGTCTTCGGGCCGTAGCTGCAACAGCCCTGGCTGTACAATTATCTGAATCTATAGTCTTAGGATCACCCTTGACTATTGCTGTGCCTCATACTGTGTCAGCTTTTCTGTTAAAATCCAAGACACAACATCTGTCCACTTCTCGCCTTACTAAATATGAGCATTTATTGCTATCTTCATCTCAAGTTACCCTGACTCGCTGCCCCATTTTAAATCCTGCCTCCTTGTTGCCTGGGCTGGAGGACGGGAAGCCTCATGACTGTGTCTCTGTGACTTCTGTCCTTACCCGTCCAAGAGACAATATTACAGATATGCCCCTGCAGAATTCTGATCTCATTTATTTTGTGGATGGCTCATGCCTGCGAGATTCTAAGGGTAAATTGCTTGCTGGTTATGCTGTGTGTTCTTCATATTCTGTTATTGAAAGCACCTTCCTCCCTTCTGTATTGTCAGCCCAGGTTGCTGAGCTTATTGCTTTGACCCGAGCCTGTATTTTAGCTCACAATCAAGCTGTTACTATTTATACGGATTCTCGATATGCTTTTGAAGTGGCACATGACTATGGGTTACTTTGGAAACACAGAGGCTTTTTTACATCCTCTGGTTCCCCTATTAAGAATAGTCTTTATGTATCTGCTCTTTTAGATGCTCTTTTATTACCCAAAGCTGTTGCTATCTTAAAATGTGTTGCGCACCAAGCCCCTCATGATGAAGTTACACGTGGAAATGCCTTGGCTGATTCAGCAGCCAAGAATGCAGCCCTTTCTGCCCCTCAGGCTGCATACACTTTTGCCTTGATTGAACAACCTCCGCTGGCTTCCCTTGACGATCTTACCAGGATCCAAGAGGTGGCGCCAGAAGCTGAAAAATGTTCTTGGAGTGTTGCTGGGTGCACTCTACACCCTGATCACCTTTGGCGCTCCCCGGACGGCTGCCTGGTTGCGCCTAGGGTGCTCTTACCCCATTTTGCTCACGTGCATTACGGTGTGGCACACATGAGCAAAGGGGGGATGATTACTGTAGTTAAATGAGACTGGTATGCACCAGATTTTTCTTCTATGGCCCAGCACTACTGCCAACAATGTACAATCTGCCAGCAAGGTATGTTGGTAAAGCTGTTAAAGTTAGGCAGGCAGCACACACCCCTCCTTGGAGACCCTTTGTAAATATTCAGATTGATTTTATTCAAATGTCTAAATGTTGTAATTATGAATATGTGTTAGTATTAGTTGATGTTTTTTCAAGTTGGGTTGAAGCCTTCCCCTGCAGGAGGGCAGACGCCAAGTCTGTTGTGAAAATCTTGCTCAAGGATTTTATAGCAAGGTTTGGCATACTGTTGGTATCAACAGCGATCATGGTACTCATTTTACTGGACAGATTTTAAAGGAGTTATGTGCAGCCTTGCAGATCCAACACAACCTCCACTGCCCCTACCACCCGCAGTCTGCTGGGACAGTGGAATGTCAGAATGGGATTCTGAAAAACAAACTGGTCAAGATCTGTGCAGAGACAAACTTGAAATGGCCAGATGCCCTTCCATTATCATTGATGAGCATGAGGACCAACCCAAATCGGAAGACTGGACTCAGGCCTCATGAGATCCTGACAGGGTGCCCGATGTGACTACCGGCAGTGCCCCCGCTGGCCCTTGCCCAGATGGGCATTCATTTAATGGATGATACCATGCTTAATTACTGCCAAGTATTAATGAAATGTGTTAGGTTTCTTTATTCACAGGTGAAAGAAGCATTACCCAAGGACCCGGAGCAACCTTGTCAACCGTTGGAACCAGGAGACTGGGTCTAGATAAAGGTCCATCAGCGAAAGACCACTCTAGCCCCGCGCTGGAAAGGCCCTTACCAAGTTCTGCTAACCATCAACACCGCTGTGAAGTGCCAAGGACTGGCTGCCTGGACCCATGCTTCTCACTACAAAAAGGCCCCTCCATCTTGAGATGATTCTACCCGGACTGCTGATAAGTCTATCTCTCCTTCTGGTCCTGCTTTCCCTCCTTCTGGACAGCAGGAGACAAAGACAAGGTGAAGTGCTAGTAACCTCTCCCTTGTCCACTGACAGAATTACCATACATTCGGTATCTGCCAGAAGAACCAAAATATTACAGGGTGACATGCTAGTAACCTCTCCCCTGCATGATGCTGAACCACGACTGCTCCAGGAAAGAAAAAGGGATGTTTGCTCCACTGACAACACCAAAGTCCAGAAACTTCTGACTACAAAAGACATTAAGAACTGGCCCTGGTGGAACAGGCGGAGTATTATACATTAGCAAGGAGGGACTTGCGGGGACCATTCATGGGAATGTGGTGTTGAGTGGTGGTTTGGGTTTCTTCCAGGGTCCGAGCTCTGTGCTTACGGACAGGTACCATCAGAATGTACTACCCTCCCTAATTGGCTTTCAGATAAGGAATACCAGAAGCATCTTGATGCCACTGCCTCCACCATCTCCTCCACCTCCACTACTGCCCCTGTAACATACCCAAATACAGATGATACCATATATTCTGATGAAACCCAATGGCCAAGGCCTTCACACCTTAGTTATTTAGCTAAGTATTGTTTGGAAAATTTATTCTTTAAGGTTCAGAATATTTCATATGAGCGTACAATTGAGTGGAAAACAGACGGATCAGTGAAGTAATTGATATCACTGCAAATGAGCCACAAGAATCCGAAATTGAGATTGGGGGGTTTCCTAGTGGGGTTGACATGATGGCTATTCCCGGAGTTTGCAGAATGTTGGAAGGAAGGGGCCCCTATTGTTACTTGGTTACCCAACTAGTCAATAATCAAACTCATACTCAGAGAATGTGTTCTACTAATGGAAATGTTACCTGTACTGAGATAATCCCAATAATTAATTAACTTGACCTGCACCATATTGCAATATACTCCTTCCTATGCTATTAATGCTAATGCTTCCTGGAAATATATGAGAATTATTAATCAACAGATGTGTATGATACGGTACCAAAGAGAGATGTGCTAGGATATCGATGGACAATAATTAATGCTACACTAGGGACTGTAAAATTCACACTGCCTTTACCCAGCTTTCAGGTTACCTCCTTATATCCAAACTGTTCCAAGGGGGCTGCCATTCGGTTAGCACAGCAAAGGACATGGGTCTCCTCTAGGAGGAAAAGGGACTTGGACGACCACCTATGGGATGGTGCAAAGAGCGTAGCAACAGTCTGGAACATTTACAAGGGCCAACAACATGAGGAGAGACTAGGGCAGCTGGGGAAAGCCATGGGACTTATTACTGGAGCACAATTAGTGAATTACATGTTATCTCTACCCTTAGTTCTATGACTCAGGAATTACTAAGGAAGATAATACTGGATATCACTGAGGCAGGGAAGGTATTGCAGTAGGATCTGGCTTGTTCAGAGATTCAGGATTTCCTGAATGACCAGCTCATGGCCATTCGGAGTGATCTTGAACATCAGACCTGGCCCACTGCCCTTACTAATGCTTCAGGAATGCCGTCGGAGCTGTGGCCATGGAGACATACTTGGAGATTTTCAGGGTGGAGATGCAGACACTCACAGTGCTCCTTCCAAGCATACAGGACAATTGGAGGGGTGTGGGTCCCCACATACTGAATCCTTCTGGGTCTGTGGGGAGGATGCATGTGGGATTGGGTAATTCACCATGACATTTGGGAAATTAAACCACCTGGTATACCCAGCTGGTTTATAGTCTGTGCTCCTGGAATAACTCCTGATATTTGGATGGGAATAGGGAATCTATGGACACTTTGGCCTTTAGAACCCCCGCAGCTTCAGTGTATGCGAAAGCTGAAGCCGCGGGAAGTTGTCACTGTTCATGACAAAGTTTGTTGGGAAGGTATGGGGCAAGGAACCACCCTAACAGGACACTTGATCTTTCAAGCTAATGATAGTTGCATATATGTTAAGGCCACCACTTTGCAAGACATACATTTCAATCTCACCACTACTGCGGGAAATCATATTATCTATTGGCCTGCGGACAAAGTCCTACAATTAGCCCTTAGGTTCCAAATACCCTTTAATTGGACTACCTTAGTACTCGACCAATTCCAAAATCTGCTTTAACTCTTACCAGAGGTCCAGAAAATCTCTGAATTACAAGGTCAAATTAATGTACTCCAAAATACATATCAAATTGAGAAACATGCTTTCCATACAACCTATAGAACATCTCTCTTGTGTACGAATTATGATATATCGTGTTATGTAACTAAGGTTATGAAACAACCCTATTATAGAATTACATTGGGGACATTAATAATGTTATTGTTTTTGCTTACCCTAGGAATATTTTTTGTTGTTGTAAAAAATATAATAATAGAAATAGCTTTTATGTTCATACTAATCATGTATTGCCGTTACAATCAACCAAGACTTGTAGGATCGATCTCCTTGATCTGGAAACAGAAATACAATGCCTAATGAAAATAGAGGTTTGAAAGGTTAGTTGTGCTGAAAGCACAAAAGGGGGGAGTGTGGAAGCAGGAAAAGGGAATAAGGGGATTTGTGTGCAGCCATCTCAGGTTTCTTAGAAATAGAACAAAAGACAGGCTAACTCTGACCATAGCCTCACGAGAGTTATAAGAGACTCTGTCTTTGCCTCTTTGCCTTGCTTTAGCAGATAAGGATGGAATGCTGACTTAAGCAGGAACCTTGAGATAAGATAGCATCTGGAAGGGAGTTTGTATAAACAAAGAGAACTGTTAGCCATTGGTGCACGTAACGGGAAAGTATTTATATTGGTCTTTTTAACTGTTTATATTTGAAGATCTGCCTCAGGAAGGGGGGAACCCCCCCCCCTTTGTCTGACCGCAGTCTTCCCGTGCAATTGCTTGAATAAAAACTGCCTCTGACTTGTTGCTTACAAACGCAGAGTGAGGACTTGTTTTCTTTCACACATGTCAGCATGAGTAATAATATCTGCCCCTCACAGATGCCAATCTGAGTCCAAAGAGGCTTGTTGATAAACTATATACAATTGCCAGTGCTGTGTACTGTTTACTGTTCTCTTTGTTTTAAGACCATATAGGAATGTACCTGTGGGTGAACCTGTCAGGAGGTGCCACCCGTCACTTTTAAGGACCTGAAATCAGGATTTAACCTACTTACTGCAAGAGTAAAACTTGAGGGATAACATCTGTGTACTAGCAAACATGTAAACCTGAGTTACGGGTGGAATGTTCATGTAATATTTTAGACTATTGACTTATTGTGCTCATTATGTCTTGTTGCTAGAACTCCCACCCTATTGCTTCTCTATGCCTATCGGTGCCCGATATAATCCACTGTAAAGTGAAGTTACTCACCATGGTGCAGTAACTGTCATTCTTTGAGATGTGTGTCCCTGCGGGTGCTTCACTGTAGATGCTGGGCTCATCCCGGCACCGCAGATCGGAAACTTTTCCATAGCAGTATTCGGCCAGACTGTGCATGTGTGGCTGGCGCCTCGTGGCATTCACACACTTTTGCACACACGTGTGGTCTGGCTCCTGCCAGTTCCTGAAATCCGCCCTGAAATCTGAAAATATAAGAAGAAAGTCTCTGGAGAGGGGAAGAAGACAGGTAGTGGAGCACCATGGGGACACACATCTTAAAGAACAATAGTTACTGCACCAAGATGAGTAACTTTGCTTTCTTCTTCAAGTGATGTCCCCACTGTAGGTGACTGTGCAGCAGTACCCTGAGCTGATAGGAAGGTGAGACTCAGAGTCACTGTTTGGTAGCCACTGAGAGTACTGCTGACGCCAATGAAATATCTGCGACCCATCAGCATTGTATTGCGTAATGCTTCACGAATGTGTTGTGAGATAACCAGGTGGCTGCTCTGCAAATGTCTCTAAAGGGGATGCCCTTGAGAAAGGCTGTTGAAGTTGCCACCGCTCTTGTGAAGTGAGCTCTAGGTTGTGCTGGGAGTGGTATCCAAGGCAAGGAGTAGCACTCAACTATGCATGCAGTTATGATTTTTGCTATGCATTGCGATGATATCAGCTCCCCTTTGGGCTGATCAGCAAGTGAGACTATCAGGCAATCAGTCTTTCAGAATGGTTTAGTCCATTCTATATAGAAGGCAAGCACCCTGTGAACATCGAGGGTGTGGAGTGATGCCTCTCGCAATGAGGCATGTGGTTTAGGATAAAAGGAGGGTAGGATAATTGGCTCGTTCACATGGAATTCAGGGCAGACTTTGGGAATGAAAGCTGGGCATTGTCTCAAAACTATTCCAACCTTATTGAAGATTGTGTATGGAGGTACTGCCATCAGAGCCGATATCTAACTGACCCTGTGGGCTGATGCGATGGTGTGGAGAAAAACCACTTTCATGGTCATCATTTGCAAGGGAGTAGTAGCTAATGGTTCAAAGGGTGGTGCAGTTAGAACACCAAGTACTATGTTCAGGTTCCATGGTGTGGGAAGGGGTCTTCAAGGAGGGTTCAAGTTCGTAAGCCCTTTGATGAACCTCTTAGTAGTGAGATGGGCAAACACTGAAGTGCCATCAGTGGAGTGCCTGAAGGCAAGCATCAGGGGGGTAGCCATATTAGTCTGAATCTGCAAAGCGAGGAGTCCTGTGGCACCTTATAGACTAACAGAAGTGTTGGAGCATAAGCTTTCATGGGCAAAGACCCACTTCGTCAGATGCATGTAGTGGAAATTTCCAGAGGCAGGTATAAATATGCAGCTAACTACAAAAGCAGCTTCTCCTCTCTTGGTGTTCACACCTCCAGATCAGCTACGAGAAGTGGGCCTCATCCTCCCCGATTGGATTCATCTCGTTATCTCTAGCCTGATTCTGGCCTGCATATTTATACCTGCCTCTGGAAATTTCCACTACATGCATCTGACGAAGTGGGTCTTTGCCCCTGAAAGCTTATGCTCCAATACATCTGTTAGTCTATAAGGTGCCACAGGACTCCTCACCACTTTTGTCTGAAGGCAGTGAGCCCCTCGAAATGCACTTTCAAAGAAGCTAATGCCAAACCAGACTGTTTTAGGTGTAAAATGTAGTCGGAGATTGCATACAGAGGAGATGCATGTGTTTCCATGTGGTGTTTGGAGCAAAGCAGCAAATCTACGCCATTTGGAGAGGTAAGGGGTTTGAGTATTCTGCCTTCTACTGTAAATCAGGATCTCTTCAACTTGTGTCAAGCATAGATCTTCAGACACATTTGGCCAACTAGGAACCATGCCGTGAGTTGTAGGATGTGTAGTTGAGGATGAAGCAGAAATCTCCGGTTCTGAGTCAGGAGTTCAGGGAGAGCCGGAAGGGGGTAAGGAGGGCATGGCGACATTCACTGGGGGACGGGGAACCAATGTTGGCATGCCTAAGCGGGTGCCACTAATATCATGGTGGCTCTGTCGGTCTAGACCTTGTCCAGGACTCTCAGGATAAGCACTTGGGGAGGGGGGAGGAATAAAGGAGAGATCCCTTCCCTTTGAGGAGAAATGCATCACCCAGGGATCTCCGACTCACTCCTGCTCTGGAGCAGTAATAACGGCACTTCTTGTTTTGGTAGGTGGCAAAGTGGTCTATGAGGGGAATTCCCCAATGTCAGAACAGAAGATGGAGGGCCCTATCGTGGAGCTCCCATTCATGGTCTGGTGTGCTGCTCAGGAAGTCTGCAGCAACGTCATTGACACCAGGTAAGTAAGATGCCAGAAGCGTGATGTTGCTCCAAATGCACGAATTCCAGAGTCAGATTGGCTCTACACATAGGGAGCGAGATCGTGTTCTGCCTTGACAATTGATGTAATGCATCTTTGCAATGTTGTCTGTGAGAATCTTGACTGTAGTGTTGAGAATATATATTGTGGAAGTGCTTGCAAGTGTTGAAAACTACTCTGAGTTCCAAAAGGTTTATGTGGAGTAATGTCTCCTGAGGCAACCAGTGACCCTGGGTGGACATAGTGCCCATGTGGGCTCCCCAGCCTAGGATGGAGGTATCTGTGGTGATATGCCATGATAAAAGGATGAAAAGGGACACCGGACAGGAGATTTCGGTTGTCTGTCCACCATTCGAGGGAATCTCGGACATGAGTAGGCGGTACCACTGATCTGTGAACATCTTGCTTTGTGTGGTTATAGATGGAAGCTATCCAATGTTGTAGGCTGCAGAAATGTAACCATGCATGATGGACTACATTCGTTGTTGCAGCCATGTGCCCCATTAGTTTTAGACAACTGATTACACTGCTCTACAGCCAAAATGCTTCTGAAATAAATGTAGTCAAACTTTACTAATTCTGGGTCACTGAGAACGAAAATGATGCTTACAATTGTTGATTGGCTCTAGTTTTCAAGATATGCTATTGGGTCAGTATATACGACCCTTGACTTGGGAATGGCGGAGGATAAGTGAGTTATAAAGGGAAGGATCTCAATTTAAACCAGAAATGACTAAAATACGTCTTTGACTGGATCTATGAATAAATCTATGACTGGGTTTGGACAGTACTTGCTTTTTAGGCAAAACAATGAATGATGCAATCTGAAGCTGGTATTGCATCATACATTATATGAATTGCATCATGTTATTCCTAGAAGTCATGGATGATGCAATCATAACGAAGCTTACATCACTCTGCTGAACAAATTGCCCTATATCAGCTCTAGAAATCATACAGTGTCATGCTCTCTTATTTGTCAGTGTTTGATTTTGCAAAGGGACACATTTCTGTTTAGCCAAAGTGAGCAGAGATGCCTTACTTGTGTGAACAGTGCAGATAACTTCTGCTATGTTTGTGGTGAAGTGACTTTGCATCACAAAAGCGCAGTATAACCACTATGGTTAAGAAAGCCTATCACCTTTATTTTGGCTGCAAAATTGGAGATCAGGACAAGAGGTGGGCCCCACACATATGCTGCAACACTTGTGCAACAAATCTTCGCCAGTGGTTGAACAGAAAAGGAAATCTATGCCTTTTGCAGTGCCAATGATTTGGAGAGAGCCAACAGATCATACCAGCAATTGTTACTTCTGCATGGTGCCTCCAGTTGGGAAAGGTGTGTCAAAGAAGAAAAGTGGACTGTGCATTATCCAAACATTCCATCAGCTATACGCCCAGTACTCCACGGAGAAGGACTGCCGGTTCCTGATGCACCAGAATCATTCTCACTTGAGTCAGACGAGGAAGAGGAAAAGGATGAAACTTCTGGTCCTGAACCATCAATGTCACAGGACCCACATTTTCTCCCATCCTCCTCCTCTGAACCACACCTCATAACACAAGGTGAACTGACTGACCTTGTCAGGGATTTGGAACTACCCAAGAGTAAGGCAGAGCTGTTGGGCTCCAGACACAAGCAGCTTTCAAGTACCTCCGTGGAAAATTTCCAAGGTTAAGTGAAGCTAAGATAAAGGAAGGTGTCTTTGCTGGTCCTCAGATTCGTGAACTTCTTCGAGATGATGCATTTGACCATGCACTGCGTGGCAAGGAAAAGATGGCATGGAAAGCCTTCCAGTTAGTGGCAATAAATTTTCTTGGAAACAACAAGGCAGACAACTACAGGTTGTTGGTGGAAAACCTCCTCAAGGCATACAAAAGCCTTGGTTGCAACATGTCACTAAAGATACATTTTTTTGCACTCTCATCTAGATTTTTTCCACCGAATCATGGAGCAGTGAGCGACGAGCACGGCGAGCGATTTCACCAGGACATTGCAACAATGGAGAAATGCTATCAGGGCAAATGGAGCCCATCAATGCTTGCAGACTATTGCTGGACAGTGACAAGAGATGCTCCATTTAATGAATACAAGATACAAGCCAAGAAGCACCGAGTAGACACTGAATAGGACTAAACTGTGTACATGATAGTTTTTTGCCTTTTGTTCCATAATAAATTTTATTTATATAACCCTTTTGCTGATTTTTAAAGTGTTACATAAACACGACAGGTGAAATATTATCATGTAAAGCAACCATAAACACATGAAAAGACCTAGGTTTACAATTTATGTTTAAAACTCTACTATCTACACAATATACATAGACGTAAAATGTAAAAACTTAAATATCTTGGAAACAGTAGCCAATCAGTTGTTTTAATTGTCATATTTGAATTCAGCACATCAAAATACATAATAAATAGCACATTTTATCTCTGAAGCAGACGACTTCTAAAAAATTGTAGACCAGTGTTATCTGTACCGTTGGGCTGTAGAGTAAGATATCTATCAGGCTCTGAATAGCCTGGAATCTTTGAAGGAGTAGGTAAGCTCTTGCTGTGGTGGCATCAAGTTGGGTGCCGATAAATTCCAAGTCTTGAGCGGTCTGGAGTGTTGACTTTTGTTCCTTGACCAGTAATTCAAGGAGGTTGAAAGTTTGTCTGTGGTATTTACCATCATAGATGTCTCAGTTAATGAACGGCCTTTTAGGAGACAGTCATTGAGATAAGGAAAGATTATAAACTCCTTCTTGATTTAGGTATGCTGCGACTACTGCCAGGGTCTTCGAGAATACCCTGGGGGCAGTGGATAGGCCGAAAGGTAGGACTCGGTACTGGAAGTGATCTGTACTGACTGTGAAATGGAGGAATCTTCTGTGTGCGCGGTGGATCGTGATATGGAAATATGCATCCTGAAGGTCAAGGACAGCAAACCAGTCATTGCGATCTAGTGCAGCTATTATGGATGCGAGAGTCACCATTTTGAATCATTGTTTCTGGAGGTAGCAGTTTAGCTTTCAGAGATGTAGTATTGACTTCCATCCACCTGTCTTTTTTTTGTATAAGGAAATAGTGAGAGTAGAAGCCTTTCCCCTTGAACTTGTCTGGCACGCTTTCCATGGCTCTGATGGAAAGGAGGTGGTCGACTTCCTTGTGCAACAAGTCCTCATGAGAAGGGTCCCTGAAGAGGGATGGGGTGGGTGGTGTGGTTGGTGGGATGGAGAGTAAAGGTATTGTGTAGCCCAATTCTACTATTTCCAAGATCCACTTGTCAGTGGTAATGGAGGCCCATTGTTGGTAAAAGGGCCTCAGCTGACGGTGAAACATGTGGATAATATGGTGATTCTGGTAGGTGACTGCGACTATTTGGATGCCCTTGACCAAGCCATCAAACTTGCTGCTTATTGGGCTGTTGAGGTTGCGTGCAGTTGTTTTCATTTTGCCACCTCTGTGGCCTCTGTCGCATGTGGGATTGGTCAAAGCCGCGTTGTTGCTGTTGCAGATGTTGTCTATTATAACCGTAGTCATAGTGCCTCTGGTAAGGATATAGCATCTTCTCCTATACGGGGGGGGAGGGGCAGGGGCACATACCCAAGGTGCATAAGGTGGTACCTGAGTCCTTACTGGAGTGAAGTACGCTGTTGGCCTTTTCAGCGAATAGTTTTGTTTTATCGAATGGTAAGTCCTCAACTTTATTTTGCAGGTCCCTGGGAACCCCTGCTGTCTGGAGATATGAGGCTCATCTCATTACCTCTGCTGTGACAGTTGACCGAGCGGCTGTGTCTGCCACATCAAGCGCTATTTGCAAGCCTGCTCTGGAGGAGGCGTATCCTTCTTGCACCACTGATCTCAAAATGGGTCTTTTTGACTCAGGAAGATGATCCATGAGAGATGTTAGTTTGGAATAATAAATGTGGTTCGATAAATGTGCGGCATAATTTGCTATTCCAAGTAAGAGTGTAACTGAGGTGTTCACTTTTCTGCCAAATAAATCTAGCCTCTTGCTGTCTTTGTCAGCTGCAGGGTTTCTGTACTGTGGCGTTTTTTATCTTTGCTGTGCGGCATCAACCACCAGGGAGTTGGATAGAGGGTGGGTGAAAAAAATTCCATCTCCTTGGGCGATACAAAATATTTCCTGTCTGTTCTTTTACTGATGGGTGGAGCAGATGCTGGGGTTTGCCAGATCTCATCTGCTGCTTTCAGTATAGCCTCATCTAAAGGAATGGCTGTCTTAGAGCTGTGTGCTGGCTGCTGGCTGTTTTAAGGAGACAGTGCTGTTTCTCCTGTACTTCTGCCATCTGCACCTCTAGGCTGACTGCCACCCTCTTAAACAATTCTTGGGACTGTTTGAGGTCACTGGGAGGAGAGACATCTCCTGGAATAATGGCTTCATCAGGGGAGGATGAGGACTGATCTGTTGGAGAGATATTGGGCGGTTGGTCCTCCATGTCAGAAACCTGTCCTTCCTCCAGTTTAGACTGCTGCAATGGAGGTGATGGAGGGTGGTGTGCTGGAGGTGGGGGAACTGGAACAGGTGATTGCCTAGAAGATGCACATTCACTTAGGGACTGTTCCCTAGATCTAGACCTATAGTGTCAGTGGTAGGAGTAATAATGAGGTGAGTAATGGCAGTAATAATCATGGTGGTAATATGACCTGCCAGGAGATGAACATCTCACAGCATGGGAAAGTCTATAGTCTTCCCAATATGTTGCCCATGGTGAATGTGGTGAATAGGACCAGATGTATGAGACTCTGAATGAAGGTGATAGAGAGGCAGAAATATGCTGTTGGTAATGAAGAGTATCCGTCACTGATGGGTTGAGAAAGGGGGATGGCAATTTGCAGTGTAGACAGCAGGGACAGATATGCCATTCTGTGGTTTGGATTCATAGTATTGGCAACCTCGGTGACGGTGGTGAAGGGGATGGTGCCAGAGAAAAGGTCAATGACAGAAAACGTGGGGTAAAGTTTTGGTGCTGGGCCATTTTCGCTGAAGACTTCATTGGTGCTACATGCGTGTGTAAAAGGGCACAAATGCTGCTGTCAAGGCTGTTCCCCATTCTGGCATGATACATGCAGAAGTGGGGGCCCGCAAAAGCCCCCCCAAACCTGATCTCACAGGCTTTGGTACAAAAACTTCCCCCCAAAATCCTAATACCCGGATTTTGGGGAATAGCTGCTGCCACCACCCAAGTATTCCAAGAAAATCAGGGAAGAGATCACTTGGGAAAACTCCTCCCTAAAACCTCAGGGGTACCTCAAGTTCTTTTCCCCAAAGAGCTTGAGAAAGAAAAGAGAAAATACAAGCTGCAGTCTGTGGTAGCTGCCCCCTCGTCAAAGGCATGCAGATACACACAGACAGATTTTCCAGGACACAGAAATGAACCAATACCAGGTTCATTTAAAAAAAATAAAACAAACTTCTATTATCAAAACAATACCATAGTTGCAAGCATAATAAAGTGGCTAGATGAAAAAGAGCCACCAATTGATATACTCATGGGGGATCCCCCATGGGCTCAAATCTTCATTACAAAAGAGAGGAAAAAGCCACTTTTAACAACACAGACATCATTTCCACATTCCCAAACCATAAAACAATAAAATGTGATGGGTTAACTAACTTTGCCCTACTTACACATTTTGAGGAGACTTTTCTTGGAGAGAAACAGACCTTCCCATCTCTCTGTTACTTGGAAGAAACCGCTCTGACTCAGACAAAGGAGGGAAAAGATAAAAATTCCTTTGTCCCAGTTTGAAATCCCTTCCTGCGTTGTTATTGGCTGACCAACTACCTGGCTAGGTATAGGAGACATACTTAACCCCTTAGGCCCCAGGTTGCTGGCCAACCCTCATGGTTATGACAGCCGCAAGACACCGGCTGCACATGTGCAGTCCGGCCAAATACCGCTATGGAAAAGTTTCTAATCTTTGGCGCCCGGATGAGCCCAGCACCTACAGTGGAGCATCCATGGGGACATCACTCAAAGAAGAACCAGCTGTTTGTCAGTCTCACTGAGCCTAGTAAGCGAAGTGACACTCCACCATCTGTGCAATAAAGGCCTTGTGCTTGAACCTGCACAGTGTCAGACATGCATTCCTTCACCTGCACACTCCAACCCTTTGCCCTAAAGCTCCTCTCCATACACTCCACCCCACACTTAAATTTCTTACAAGTACTGTTGCAACACAATCTCCTACACCCCCTGTCTTGAGCATCACGACCTCCTCCACTCCAAAAGAGACATGTTGTGATAGGACAGTGCCCATAAGAAATTTAAGTTTCTTTCGCCCCAGTTTACTGGACTCCAGCAAAACTGACATCCTGTGTGGCACAGTGGTTCCCAAACTGTGGTTCGCAAACCTTTGGAGGTTCACAAAATATTACTGGGGGTTCTTGGGAAAAAAATCCATAATAGCAGAAGAAAAAGTATTTGTATGCCAGGATGGAACCAAGACCTTGTAGCACAGGTAATGTCCCTCAGTTAGTTGCTACTCAGTCATTCTCTGTGCCAGGCTGTTTTGTTTCAGTGAGACACGAGTGAGGCTATGTCTAGACTGCAGAGCTTTTTTGGGATACCAGAGGTATCCCAGAAAAGCTCTGCCACATCCAAGGAATACATCTGCTTTTGAAAAGGAAAAAAATTAATTCGGAAAAGCAGATGTGTTTTTTCAGCATCCCTGTATTCCTCTTGCTGAGAGGAACAAGGGATGTTCTGAAAAAGTTTTCTGAAATTTGGCCCCATGTAGATGGACCAAATTTCAGAAAAGCCTCTTTTGGAAGTAAATTGGAAAAAGATACACAAATTGCGGTTTGCAATTTGCCTGTCTTTTTCTGATTTATCTTTGAAGTGTAGACCTAGCCTGAATCTTCAGTGTGTTGTTTTTATTTGAAATGTTCTACACCCAGTAATGAAAAAGACACTGAAAATAGAATGTGTAAAAAACCCAAAAAACCAAACATTCAACATCAGCTTGAGAGTGTCAAGTAAAATCTTGGAAGAGCGTTACTATTTTTGTTATGTAATGATAAATGATAATGTAATAATTACATTGTGTAATAAGTATCATAAAATAGATTTTATATTTCCAAGTTCACTGCTTTTCTAAGTAATGCTCAGGTAAGAAAGAAAATCCTTGGAAATATTCCTTTTTAGGAGGGATTCGCAAGATTTGTAATTTTTGTGAATTGGATTCAGAGGGTGAAGTTTGGGATCCACTGATCCAGCAAAAACAAATGCTGTAGACAGACCCAGAATTCCGACTTACTGACTGGGGAACTGAGTGAAACTGGAGGAGGGAATATGGGAAGAAACATACAAAAAATAATGGCTATTGGAACAGCATCCGCAGGCTCCAAGGATGGTTCTTGGGTTACACTGATACATAGTTTCCCTTGCTTCCCCCTGCTCCATCCCCACCATGAAACCCAACTCTCACTCCAAGCCCACTGACCCCACAGACCTACTCCCCCCTCTGTTACCCAAAAATTCCCACTGAAGACCAACCAGGGTTACATTAGTATATATTTATTGATTGAGAAATTAAGATGCCACTGTATGCACTATATGGTTAAAATAAAGAGGATAGGGCTGCTACTAAAGGGGAACCCCAGCTATCTCTCACACACATTCATTCCTGCCTTCAGGCACTCACACACTTACACAGGCATATGGGTTGCAGAAGGAGCCAAGGCATGTAGATTCTGGAGGGTCTGTCTGCTCATCATGGCTGGGGAAGCTGGGCAGGAAATAAACTAGTTGTAGACAGAGGAGCTTCTCAGGAAGAGGACAAAAAAAGGGCCTTCTGCCATGTGCTCTCTCTTTTTATTGCCTCACCAGGGAGCATGCCCAGACTTCCCTTGGTCCAGCAGAGCAGCAGTCTCCTTTGTCTGCTCAGGCTTTAGTGGTCTGATGACCCATAACCATGTGCCCAGCCTTGCAATTTCAAACACACAATAGCCACCAATCACACCCACATTCATCACTCAGGGGAGAATGCATGTTAGAGCAAGTTACAAGTTGGCTGAGAGTTACAAAGATGAAGAAGTTACTCACCCTGTGAAGTAACGATGGTTCTTCGAGATGTGTCCCCGTGGATGCTCCACTCCTGGTGTCGGGTCCTTTCCCAGTGCCACGAATCGGAGAATTGCCATAGCCATGCTCCGCCAGACTGCACATGCACGGCTTCTCTGTAGTGCCGTTTACACTTTTGATCCGTCGCGCGCGGTCCAGCCCTGCTCAGTTCCTCTCACCCACTTATCTGAAACGAGAAACAATTCCAGAGCGGGGAGGAGGGCAGGTTGTGGAGCACCCACGGGGACATATCTAGAAGAACCATCGTTACTTCACAGGGTGAGTAACTTCTTCTTCTTCGAGTGGTCCCCATAGGTGCTCCACTCCTGGTGACTTCGGAGCAGTACCCAAACTGCTGGAGGGCTCCGGAATTTGAGTCGAGTAGTGCTCCTTGTGATGGGCCGACAGCAGCCCGCACTCCGGGTGGCACCGGGTGGCCGCGGTGGCCCGGGGAGTGGGCAGCGGCGCCAGGGCCTCCCCCCATGCCTACGCAACCGGGCGGCGGCTAGCCCCGCCCTCTGCGTGCGTCCACGGAAGGCGGGCGCAAGGAGCAACGGCCGGGGGGAGGAAGCAGCCTGGGGTAGGGTCCTTCTGGCGCCCGTGGGCAGACATGTTTCGGGAGCGTATCCCACGCCTGCCGTGCAGGGGACTAGGAGGCCCCTGCACTTAGGGCCCCGGGCTGGGACCCGGAGGAGAGGTTGGGCCCGGGTCCCCCTCCCCACATATCCCTGGAGGAGCCGGCATTGGCCCGACCTCAGGGAAATTAGAATTCACGGACGCCAAGAGGCAAAGGAAACCCCAATCGAGGGGCACAGGACTCAGGGTCCGCAGATCCCCCAGTCGCCCCCCCCCGGGGATGGGGTGATCGCACCCGACGCACCGGTACCGGACTTGGGCCGGCGGCCAGAGACCCAAGGACGGGCTCCGGGGTTCGCTGAGCCCCCTGTGGGAGGTCAGGGGGTGATCGCACCCCGAACCCGTCCACACTCCTATAAAAATCAGATCCTGAGATGGCACCGGTGATGACTTTTGTGCATTTATGAGAAGGCCCAGGGACGCGAATACTTTGGACGCTGTTGTCACCATCTGATGTGCCTCCATATATGTGCGCCCCCTGACAAGGCAATTGTCCAAATAGGGAAATATCATCACCCTTGTCCTGCGTAAGTGGGCCGCCTCTACCACTAGGGTTTAGGAGAAAACCCTGGGAGCACATGCCAAGCCGAAGGGTAGTACCCTGTACTGGAAATGTTAGTCTCCTAACTGGAATCGGAGAAAGCGCCTGTGTGCCACATGTATAGCAATGTGGAAATAAGCATCCTGTAAGTCGAGGACTGCAAACCAGTTTCCCCTGTTCAATGACAGAATGATAGTTGTTAGGGTCACCATCTTGAAGCGATGCTTTCAAAGGTAGTGATTTAGCTTGCGAAGGTCCAAAATAGGTCTCCATCCTCCTGTCTTCTTTGGGGCAAGAAAGTATCGGGAGTAAAATCCTTTTCCCCAAAACTGTCTGAGCACCCTCTCTATTGCTCCAATGGTGAGCAAATGTTGAACTTCTTGCTTTAGCAGTCACTCATGAGAGGGGTCCCTGAAAAGGGACGGGGTAGGTGGGGTAGTTGGGGTAATGGAGACAAAAGGGATGGAGAGACCGGACGCTACAACTTCTAGTACATACTTGTCTGAAGTGATGTTGGACCATTGGTGGTAATATGGCTTCAGATGATGGTGAAAAAGATGGGAAGAGTTGTTTTCCACATTGACTATGGGAGTCGTGTTTGCATCCTCGACAGAGAAGTCAAATCTGCTGCTTTGTCGAAGATTGATTGAACGAGTGGTTTGGTTGAGGCTGCTTGCGTTGAGGGTGTTGTCGGAAACACTGATTCTCTAAGGCACGAGGCTGTTGTCTTTGAAAAGTGTAGTCATAAATCCGTTGATAGGTATAGTAGCGTTTATGCCTAAAGGGAGGTGTGTACATCCCTAGTGTATGTAGAGTGGTCCGAGAGTCTTTTGCCCGAATGAAGGACTTCATCGGTATTGGCAGCGAAGAGCTTATGCTTGTCAAACGGTAGATCTTCGACCTTACTCTGGAGCTCTCTCAGGGCTCCTGCAGAAGAAAGCCATGAAGATCTTCTCATGGCAATACCCGTAGCGGTGGCCCGTGCGGCTGTATCTGCCACGTACATGGCAATCTGCAGTGCAGTACTACATGAGGCATAGCCTTCCTGTACTATGGCCTTCAGTAGTGGTTTCTTAGTATCCGGGAGATGTTGTAATAATTCCGCTAATTTTGAATAATTATCGGAAGTTATGGTTTGAGAGGTGAGACGAATAAGTTGCGATACGTAGCAGTAATGTGGTTGAAGAGTAAATTTTTCTACCAAAGATATCCAATTTTTTATTGTCTTTATCTGGAAGTGTATTTCTGTACTGCGGTGCTTTAGCTTTGCGCTGAGCTGCGTCAACTACAATCGAATTAGGTTGGAGATGATTGAAGAGAAAATCCAGCCCCTTAGCTGGCATGAAGTATTTTCTATCGGCCTTTTTACTTGTCAGAGTAACCGATGTTGGGGTCTGCCATATTTCGTCAGCCACTTCCATAATCGCCTCGTCAATAGGGAGAGCGATCTTCGCATGCTGTTGTGGTCGTAGATTCTTTAGCAGATGGTGCTTTTTAATCGGGACATCTCCCAACTGTATCTCTTGTGTGTTTGCCACTCTCTTTAACAGGTCCTGAAATTGCTTCAGGTCATCCGGTGGAGAGGTGTCGCCTGGGAATATCGCCTCAACTGGTGATGAAGAGGAACAATCAGTTGGGGAAGTTTCTGGCTTAGGGTCTTTTGTTTCAGACAGCTGCCCCTCCTCCAGTTCTGATTGGTCATGCTGGATAGTCAGGCTCTTCGATGGAGGAGGTGAATGCAACCATTATGGTTGTTGAGGTAAGTATTGCACACTTGGTGATCGACAGCTGCAGGAAGATCCCCTATAGGACAGTGAAATATGGTCATGATGGGGACGATCGTTGTAGGACCTATGATAGTATCCATAGTATCTTTCTGAGCACATCGGGGCGGAGTGTCGTGAGGACCGAGCGCTACTGTGCCGTATATAGTAAACATGACGTGGAGAGCATCTAGGTGACCTGTGCCTCGGTGACGGTCCAGGTAAGCGAGAACGTTGACGGGGACTGTCGCGTTTCTAGATGCACGGTATCTCTATAGTTGCATCGCCTGTATGTCATATGGATAGGAGAGACACTATACCCTTGATATCGCTGATGCCTTGGCGGAGAGGGGTATGGTCCCAGAGAAAAGACTGGTGAGAGAGACCTCTCCTTTGCGTGTGTCTTTGCTGGTGCTTTCCTACGTGCTGAAGCACTATCGGTTATCATGGCAACAGGGGAGCTGGGTGCTAACTGAGGCAGGCTCAGTGCCAAGGAGATCAGCGGCGTTGCCAGTGCCGACGCTATGCCTGGTGCCGACGTTGCTGCCGGTGCCGGTGGTGCCGGGGCTGGTGCATCAGCATCCAGTGCCACAGGGGTCAGTGCCGCTGAAGCCAGTGCTGCTTGGCTGGTCAATTGCGGCACCAGCGCTGTTACCAGTACTGATGCAGATCGCGCTCTCGGCGCTGGTGGCAATTTCTTTGTCCTAGGGCCAGTAGAGTGTCAGGACCCTGAGGTGGTCACTTGGGAAGCTCCTGGCCTCTCTGTATAGCTCGCCCTTTTTGTGGAAGCCGGTGGGAGGGATCGTGTTGGGGACGGTTTAGTCTTCTTTGAAACGGCTGTCCCGGGAGAAGCCGTTCTGCGCTTATGATCAGAGTACTTGGCAGCGGCTGAGGCAGGCACATCCTCGGGTGGTAATGCTTTGCCAAACATCAGCATTTTTAATCTCATTTCCCGCTCCCTCCGAGCTCTTGCTGTGAGCTTACAGCAGTGGGTGGTGCACTTTTGTGGGACGTGTGTTTTGCCCAGGCACCTAATGCAGGCATTATGGCCATCAGAAGCCGGCATGGCTTCATGGCAGACTGAACACTTTTTGAAACCGGGGAACCCTGGTATTGTCAGAGAATAAGTAAGGGTAACTGATTGCTTACCCCTTCTTTCCGTCCCCCCTCTTTTTTTTAAGGTGGTTAGCCGCAACTGTTTCCTGTGTAGTTTCTGAAGAAATTTTTTTTAAAATGAGAGATAACTGTAGAACAAGAATACGACTAACAAGAACTGCTTAACTATTTACAGATAGCAAAATGCTGGGAAATGTTCTGTGAGAAAAGAAAAAGGAAGAGAAGAGGGAGCTCCATCCGCGACCAGAGGCAGTTGAGAGGAACTGAGCGGGGCCAGACCACGAACGACAGATCAAAGGCGTGAACGGCACTACAGAGAAGCCGTGCATGCACGATCCGGTGGAGCACGGCTATGGCAATTCCCCGACTCGCAACGCCGGGACAGGACTCGACACCGGGAGGAGCACCCACGGGGACCACTCGAAGAAGAATACAAAGTTGCAAGGCTCAACAATCACCAAGCTTACAGTAAGTTTCTGAATGAATAAAGCAAAGTTGCTGAGAGTTACAACGTTGCAAGGTTTTACAAAGATCGCAGTGAGTTGCAGAGTTTAACAAAGATTACAATGAGTTGCAAAGTTTAAAAGGCAATGCAGACAAACCATCAGCAATGGAGTGACTTAGAAGACAGTTGCTCCCCACCCCAGCAATGCAGTCAGCAGGAGGTTTTTGTCAGTCTCTAAGTCATGTATTGGCAGGACTTTACAGTTTAGTATACTTCCAGAAAAAGCATGTGTAAAATCAAATAATAGATCAGGCAGAGGCTTTTTATGCAACACTCTCCTTCCCTTCGGATCCTGTACTCAACTCCTCCTTGGGCAGGATGCTGGACTCAATGACCTCCTGAGGTCTCTTCCAGCCCTAGGATTCTATGATTCTATGATTACCCATTCTGCCGACCGGAGTTTTTGTTGGAAATTTACTATGGGATGGCTCACCAATCTGACCAGAATATTTGTATGTTTGTCCTCTGCCTGGGACACAGAAATTAAGAGCTGGACAGCTCTATGGCAGGAGGCTGATTTTGGGAAACCCAGCAACAAAGACACTTACACTGTTGACAACAAAAACTCGACTAATTTAATGTAAAGAATGGTATGATTACACACAATTAGATGGCCACATAAATGGATACAATTGTCTTAGGTCGCAACATCAATGTAAATGTACCATAAAGACTAAATATATATATATCCTGAGTATTCAATTGCAACTACCTAGCATAACACCATACTTACATCCTCTTGAAGACCCTCAGGAAATGAAGGAGCTAGTGAGGGTGAGAAGATATGGTAACAGAGAATATATGTGTACTACTACAGTAAAGGATAGTGTGTAAGGCAAGAAAAGACAGAACTGTCGACCTCGGGCAGATCATTTATAGGCATTTTCACATCACCAATAGCCAAACCAAAGACAGTTTTTTGCACCTTAAGATTTGAGGGTGCACACATCTGATTGGAGACAATATATCACAAATAAAAAAATGGGCAAAACACTGAAAATTCTAAAAATGACTATATGTTATTCACCACTTGACTCTCTCAGTCAAACAGGGCATCTCACATATATTTTTTAAATCTTGGCTAACACTCTAGCGCCCTTTATGGTTTTAACCCGACCTTATCAACAAGACTGGAAATTTCTACACATGCTAATAAGCTACATTTTAACACTATCTGCTGAAATTCTTACTTATAACCTACGCTATTGCCAAAGCTAACTTCTTACAGAAATAAGATTTCTGTAGGCTCCTTGCATTACTGCTAAAACAGAGTGAAACAGTAAAAACTTTAGGAAATTATACAAAGTACAGGCAAGGTTTAGGGGAAAATATAGGGTTATGGGCTACACCTCCAACCTCCCTGACTCTGCAATCCAACTCCCCACTCCAAACCTCCATCCCTGCAACCCAACCCCCTCCAAGGTCAGACCAAGCATGGAGCAAATCCAGCTTCTACCCCTGAGTTTCTTGCCCTCAGACAGGAGGGTTGAGCCCGACAGTCTCTACCCAGCCCCCTATTTCAGATGCTGAGATATGTTGCTGGAGTCCCTGGGGATAGTGGGACCCCTCTTAAGCTAAGTAGGGTGGAACCAGACTACTGGCACTAAACATTAAAAAGGCCGTAGAGCAGTTTTTAAACTAAGAGATGGGGGAAAGCCGATTGGTGTGGAGATGCACGTAAATCGGATGGAGACTTCTCTTAGAGGAGGATCCATTAACAGAGATTCTCTAAGCTGTAGTCAGAAAGAGAGGAGAGGAGAGGACAAACCATGGGCCAGAGCAGACAAACAACCGCATATAAAGGAATCCAATGCATCAGGGAAGGGCAGACAAATAAGCAGTGGCAAATTTTTAAAGTGCTTCTACACAAATGCTAGGAGTCTGACTAATAAGATGGGTGAACTAGAGTACCTCGTATTAAAGGAGGAGATTGACATAATAGGCATCACTGAAACCTGGTGGAATGAGGAAAATCTGTGGGACACAATCATACCGGGATATAAAATATATCGGAAGGATAGAGCAGGTCGGGTGGGTGATGGAGTGGCACTGTATGTGAAAGATAATGTAGAATCAAATGAAATAAAAATATTAAATGAATCAACATGTTCAATAGAATCGCTATGGATAGTAATTCCATGCTCCAATAATAAGAAATTAGCAGTAGGGATATATTACCGACCACCTGACCAGGACAGCAATACTGACATTGAAATGCTGAGGGAGATTAGAGAGGCTACCAAAATAAAGAACTCTATAATAATGGGGGGATTTTAATTATCCCCATATTGACTGGATACATGTCACCTCAGGAAGAGAAGCAGAGATAAAATTTCTCAATGGCTTAAATGACTGCTTCTTGGAGCAGCTGGTGCAGGAACCCACAAGGGGAGAGGCAATTCTTGATTTAGTCCTGAGTGGAGTGCAGGATCAGGTCCAGGAGATAACCGTTACAGGACCGCTTGGGAATAGTGACCGTAATATAACAACATTTAACATTCCTGTGGTGGGAAGAACAACTCAGCAGTCCAGCACTCTGGCATTTAATTTCAAAAAGGGGGAATTACACAAAAATGAGGAGGTTAGTTAAACGGAAATTAAAAGGCACAATGACTAGAGCCAAATCCCTGCAAGCTGCATGGAAACTTTTTAAAGACACCATAATAAAGGCCCAACTTAAATGTATACCCCAAATTAAAAACATAGCAAGAGACCTAAAAAGAGTCACTGGGCTTAACCACCATGTAAAAGAAGCAGTGAGGGACAAAAAGGCATCTTTTAAGAAGTGGAAGTCCAATCCTAGTGAGATAAATAGAAAGGAACATAAACACTGTCAAATCAAGTGTAAAACTGTAATAAGAAAAGCAAAAAAAAGATTTTGAGGAACAGCTAGCCAAAAACTCTCAAAGAAATAACAAAATGTTTTTTAAGTACATTAGAAGCAGGAAGCCTGCTAAAAAACAAGTGGGTCCCCTAGACGATCGAGATATAAAAGGAGCAATCAAGGACGATAAAGCCATTGCGGATAAACTAAATGATTTCTTTGCTTCAGTCTTCACGGCTGAGGATGTTAGGGAGATTCCCAAATCTGCACCATCCTTTGAGGGTGATGAATCTGAGGAACTATCCCGGATTGAAGTGTCAGTACAGGAGGTTTTGGAACAAATAGAAAAACTTAATGTTAACAAATCTCCGGGACCGGATGGCGTTCATCCAAGGGTTCTAAAAGAACTCAAATGGGAAATTGCTGAACTATTATCTGAGGTTTGTAACCTAGCCTTTAAATCGGCTTCCTTACCTAATGACTGGAAGGTAGCCAACGTGACACCAATATTTAAAAAGGGCTCTAAAGGCGATCCTGGCAATTACAGACCGGTAAGTCTAACTTCAGTACCGGGCAAATTAGTCGAAACAATAGTAAAGAATAAAATTGTGAGGCATGTGGAAGAACATAATTTGTTGGACAAAAGTCAACATGGTTTCTGTAAAGGGAAATCATGTCTTGCTAATCTATTAGAGTTCTTTGAAGGGGTTAACAAACATGCGGACAAGGGGGCTCCAGTAGATATAGTATACTTAGATTTTCAGAAAGCCTTTGACAAGGTCCCCTCACCAAAGGCTCTTGTGTAAATTACATTGCCATGGGATAAGAGGGAAGGTCCTTTCTTGGATTGAGAACTGGTTAAAAGACAGGAAACAAAGGGTAGGAATAAATGGTAAATTTTCAGAATGGAGAGAAGTAACTAGTGGTGTCCCCCCAAGGGTCAGTCCTGGGACCAATCCTTTATAAATCCTGTATAAAACTATGCTACACCCACATCTTGAATAATGTGTACAGATGCGGTCTCCTCACCTCAAAAAAGATATTTTGGCCTTGGAAAGGGTTCAGAAAAGGGCAACTAAAATGATTAGGGGTTTGGAATGGGTCCCATATGAAGAGAGGTTAAAGCGACTGGGACTTTTCAGTTTATAAAAGAGGAGACTGAGGGGGGATATTATAGAGGTATATAAAATCATGAGTGGTGTGGGGAGGGAGGATAAAGAAAAGTTATTTATTTGTTCCGATAATAGAAGAACTAGAGGACACCAAATGAAATTAATGGGTAGCAGGTTTAAAACTAATAAAAGAAAGTTCTTCTTCATACAGCGTGTAGTCAACCTGTGGAACTCCTTGCCAGAGAAGGCTGTGAAGGCTAGGACTATAACAGAGTTTAAAGAGAAGCTAGATAATTTCATGGAGGTTAAGTCCATAAAAGGCTATTAACCAGGGGATAGAAATGGTGTCCCTGGCCTCTGTTTGTCAGAGGCTGGAGAAGGATGGCAGGAGACAAATCACTTGATCATTGTCTTCGGTCCACTCTCTCTGGGGCACCTGCTGCTGGCCACTGTCGGCAGAAAGGCTACTGGGCTAGATGGACCTTTGGTCTGACCCAGTATGGCCGTTCTTATGTTCTTATGTAGGTTCTCAGCTTCCCTGGCTGCTGACCCAGTTAGTGGCAGGACAGCCAGGCCAGAGCCATGTTGGTGCAGTGGCTCCCACTCAGTCCTCCTCTGAGCAATCCTTTATGTGGAAATCAGGTCTTATCACTTTCACCTCATGCCACTCTACCCACACCTTGCTTCCTCGCTCTTCCTGAACAAGATTGCGATACTCGATTCTGTGGAGAAAACAAGGCAAGAAAAGGACGTTAGTTCTCTCTGCAGGCAGGATGCCTGACCCCACAGTCCCTGCCAGTTCCCTGCCCACCACTGGGTTCTTTCTCAGCTGCCTGTAGAGCCCACAGGCTCCTGCCTTGCCTGCTACTCTGTCAGCAGATGCCTTTCCCTTGAGGGAGGGAGGGCTGGTGCAATCTGTAGCTCTGGGCAGGACAGCAATGTTCTCCCTGCACCTAAGGGCCTGCATCATGCAGTCTTTGCTCAGGGCAGTGAGCACTTACTAACATGCACAGCCCCAGTGTTTGCTGTGGGGTACTCAGCACTCCCAGGGAGCAGGTGCTGCAAACCCAGCTCACAGACTTTCTCCATGTAAGCAGCGAGAGCCCAGCTCTCAGTGCTGCCTGGTCTCTTCACGTCCTCTCCCCACAAGCTTCAGTAACACAGTGATTAAAGGGGTGAGTTTTAGCAGCTGTTATGGGGCTGCAGACTTGGCCTGGCACTGCTGAAATGCAGGAGGAGCTCATTCTCCACCCCGGTTGCAGGAAGACCCTCACATGTCACTTCCTCTTGTATTTACTTTTGCAGCCAGTTCAGAAGAATGGGGTTGGTCTGTCTGCAGCCAGGGGAAGAGCAGTAGCCAGTGCTCAGCTCAGAGCTTGGTACTTGTGACACCAGGAAATGAAGTATCTGCTCTGGCCTAGGCCGTAGGTCTCAGCTAAGAACTAACAAACTCATGGCTGGAAGCCCGACCAGCTGACTGGTGTTTTAGAACAGAGAAAAAGAGATGTTAAACATCTTTAGTGTGTAAACTCTATGGATAACTGGTGGGGTGTTGCATGCATTGTTTTCACATCTACACCCTGTTATACCGTAATAGCAAACATTCACATTGTATATTCCCCTGTAATGAAGTAACTTATCAAACAAAAAAGAAGCATTATGTAACACAAGCAAAGAACTCTAGCAGAAAGGTGTTAAATCCCATGCAATCAATGCAAGTGTAACCACCACCATGGCGGATTTGAACCTGGGACCTCACTCTAGGAGCCTCTACCCTCTGAGCTAAAAGCCAGCTGGCTCACAGCCCATGCTGTAGAGGTCTCTTGATCTTAACTATTGCAGTGGTCTAGGTGCCACTTATGCTTACTCAGTAACCACACTAGGTTATGTCTACACTTGCAGTGGCGCGAGTAATATGCAAATGAGGTTGCGTGAATATCGCCGAGCCTCATTTGCATATTTATGAGCCACCATTTTTTCAGAAGAGGTTTGCAAGAAGAAGGAGCATCTACTGCCCTTCTTGCATAAGAAGAAACCCTCTTGAGCAATGCCGCTCTTCCTGTCAAGTAATAGGTGTAACAGCATTGCGCAAGAGGGTTTTTCTTGCGCAAGAAGGCAGTGTAGACGCTCCTTCTTGCGCAAGAGCCTCTTCTGAAAAAAATGGTGGCTCATTAGGTATGCAAATGAGGCTTGGCAATATTCCACGCTTAGCCTCATTTGCATATTACTCGCGCAAGAAGCCGCAAGTGTAGACATAGCCTAGGTGTATGGTTACATACTTACCCTAGGTGAGGAAGTGCATCCTGAGCTTCCGAGACTCAGTTGAGATCCCAGACGAGCCCCTACTTGTAACCACCACCAAGGCAGATTTGAACCTGGGACCTCACTATAGGAGCCTCTACCCTCTGAGCTAAAAGCCAGCTGGCTCGCACCCCATGTCCTGTCAGCTTGGTTTCTGTGACATGGGTGGCTGCCCCTCTTTGATCTAGCCCAGCTAGAGCATTGTGAAGCCTTGGTGAGCTGAACCTGCAGCTAGCTGGCCAGGAGGCTGCCCCTCTTTGCTCCACTCCAGCAGGCAGCAACATTCAATCTGCCAAGGCTGCACTGCACTCCAGCTAAGCTAAATCAAAGAGGGGCAGCCACCCATCCAGCTGGCCACAGTGATCAACTCTTAGGGGCACCATTATCGACTAGCTGGTGATCACTGGGTTAGACCAGTGGTTCATCTAGCCATGTGGCATATCTTGTGTCAGTGGCCAATGCCAGCTCTCTCAGAGAAATGAACAGAACAGATAATCATCTGATCTATCCCCTATCACCCATTTCCAGCTTTTGACAAACAGGCTTGGGACGCTATTCCCATACACCCTGGCTAATAGTCATTAATGGACCCTCCTCCATGAATTAATCTAGTTTTTTTGTAAAACCTGTTATAATCCTGGCATTGACAACATCTTCTCACAAGCAGTTTCACAGATTGACTGTGCATTATGTGAAGAAATATTTGCTTTTTTATGTTTCAAACCTGCTACCTATTAATTTCATTTGGTAACATCTAGTTCCTGAGTTATGGGGAGGAGTAATAGCAATTCTTTTTTCACTTTCGCCACACCATTCATGATTTTAAAGCCCTCTATCATTACCTCATTTAGGTGCAGCTACACTGCACTGTTTTTCCAGAATAATGGCCTTTATTCCAGAAAAACAATACTAGCGTCCACACTGCAATTGCATTATTTCAACAAAAAGTTGAAATAATGGACGGCTTTTTCCAACAGCGGTAAACCTCATTCCATGAGGAATAAGCACTTTTCCAAAAAAGCTTTTTCAGAAAAGGATGTGTGTGTATGTGGAATAGGGAGTTCTGTTGAAAACAAGAGGCCTCCAGGTAATACCACAGGTGCCCTGATGGCCACTCCATTCACACTATTCAGAACTCTATAGTTCCTGTTAGCTCTTAAAGCTGCAGTCACGGGACACAGGGTTTGTGTCAGGAAGCCAGCCCTTGGCGCTTTCAGCCTCAACCCAGCTGCCAGTGCCACACTTCTGAGCCACAAGCCTTCCCAAGAACCTCCTGCCCATCCCAGGGAGCATACACAGGGTCCCCAGGAGCCTGCCAGGGGCTGCAAGAGGCATGCACCATCCTGTCCAGGATGGAGATCCTCTCCCTCCTGGAGGTATGGGGCAATGAGGAGAACATCCAGGATCTCCACTCCAGATGGCGCAATGCTGATATCTATGGACAGATGGCTGATAGCCTGGCCACAAAGGGCCATACCAGGACACTGGAGCAGGTCGGCAGTAAAGTTAAAGAGCTGTGGAAGGCCTATGCTAGGGCGAAGGTGTGCAGCTGTGCTCCTGGGCAAGACCCCAATCCTGCCCCTATTTTAATGACCTGCACAGCATCTCCAGGTGGTGGACTTGGAGTTGGAAACACCCATCATCGCTCACCTGGGAAGGCCAGCCCATGAGAAGGAGGAAAAGGAGGAGGAGGAGAACGCAGCCAACACAGTGACCACCATCAACCTTGAGCTGGTACCCCATGGCCTGGATGTGTCCCAGGCAACCTCAAGGCCGGGGAGGGATCATCAAGTGAGTGGTCTTAGTTATTCACACACACAGAGTGTGGCTGGCACATTGAGGGACTGTGGTGTGATTGTCGCTTGGCTTTCTCAATTTGACCATCGCGCTGCAGTCTGTGCCACACAGCTCCAGGAGGCAGCCCTGAAGCACTGCTGGGCTCCTGCTCACAGGCTCTGGGGAGGCCTTCCACACTTCTGACCCCTGAGGGGGACACCCTCCCATCACCAGCCATCACTGGAAGGAGGCTGGGGACAAGGACACACACATGCACTCACACAGACTCTGGAGTGCCACACATGGCACACAGGCATGCCTGCTCAAGTCACCACCCACTCCCGGGAACAGGCCTCCCTCTTACCTATCCTCCCAGGACCCCATCCCCACCCCCGAGGTTGCAGAGGTCCCAGCACATGTGGCGGAGGATGCACCTAAGCCATGTGCCACTCTGAGCCCCAGTCCTGAGCCCCTTGCTCCCTCCTCCCCATTTCCAGGTTCTCATCCTCAATCCTCGCCAGTTACTTTAATCCCTAATAAACAGTTATTTTTTTCCAAAACAAAACAGTTGTTTTTATTGTGTCTTTAGGAAAGCGGGATGGAGGGGGGAAGGGAGGGCTTATTGTGAGAAAGGCAGCGAGGGGCAAGGCACAGGCCCCTAGTGTGGAGGCCATGGGAAGAATTATTGGGGTCCTTGAGTGAAACTCTCCCTCAGGGCCTCCTGGATGTGCACCCCCACTTGATGGGCCTGGCAGATGGCAGCTGTGCATGGCTGCTCAAAGGCCCGTCCCTCCCAGCCATCCTCTGCTCCCCACCCTGGAAGGAAGTCCTGCCCCTTCCTCTCCACAATGTTGTGGCTCACACAACATCTGGATAGCATTTGGGGGATGTTCTGTTCCCCCACATCCAGGTGCATCAGGAGGTACCTGAACTGCACCTTCAAGCTCCCGAAGGCCCATTTGACCTGCATGAGGGCCCTGGACAGGTGGCCATTGAAGCAGTCCTTGCTCAGTTCATGGTGGCCGGTGTAGGGCTTCATAAGCCATGGCATTAGGGGTTCGGCCACATTCCCCAGAATGTACAGCTGCATCTCAACATCCCCAATCCCGACGTTGCACTTGGGGAAGAAAGTGCCAGCCTCCAGTTTCTGGTACAGGCTGGAGTTGCAGAAGACATGGGCGTGGTGTGCCTTCCCCAACTAGCTGATGAAAATGTCTGTAAACTGGCCGCTGTGGTCAACCAGGGTCTGCAGGACCATAAAAAAAATCCCTTTCTGTTTATGTACAGTGCTGCATGGTGATCAGGGGCTCAGATGGGGATGTGGGTTCCATTAATAGCCCCCCTCCCCCCAACACACACACACATCTGGGGAAGCCCAGTGTGGCAAATCTGGTGACAATGGGGTCCAGGTCACTCAAGCAGATGACCCTGTGCAGCAGGACAGTGTTACATGGTCCTCACCACTTGCGGGAGGACACAAAAAAACAAAAGAGAGAATAAAAGGGGGTGCCTCAGCCCTTGAGAGGTCCCTTCCCCCCCCCCACTTCCCTTTACAGGAACTGCAGCCCAAGAGCACCTTACCGGCATGATGAGGGCCCTGACAGTCAACTTCCCCATGCCGAACTGGTTGCTCATGGACCGGTAACTGTTGGAGTGGCAAGCTTTCAGATGGCGATGGCAACCCGCTTCTCCAGGGGGATGGCAGGTCATATCTGAGTGTCCTGTTGTCTGAGGGTGGGGGCAAGCCAGGCAT
The DNA here is from genome assembly GCA_019425775.1 of Rafetus swinhoei. Taxonomy (NCBI): domain Eukaryota; kingdom Metazoa; phylum Chordata; order Testudines; family Trionychidae; genus Rafetus; species Rafetus swinhoei. The sequence goes on along the minus strand of CM033446.1, from coordinate 14,634,094 downwards.
GCAGCTCCAAGAACATCTCCTTCCTCATTCAGAAGTTTTTGAGCCACTGTTGGTCATCCCACTACTCTATCACCAGCTGGTGCAGCCTCCATATGCATCACTCCACCACGGGCTGCAGTTGCATGGGCATCGCTCCCGCACACAGGGAAAGGATCTCAGTGATGAGCTCGGAGTCGAACTCATGCAGGGCCATGAAGGCAGCCTGCAGAAACTGCCACTCACGCTCCATGGCAGGGAGTGCTATGGTGTCCTTAGGCAGGGCAACCAGAGCACACAGTGGAAATGCTCTGCTGTCCAGGCAAGCAAGCAGAAGAACCTGAGAAACAGCTATCCAGGGAGGTCCCTTTATCCATGTGAATCAGAAAGCCTTAGGCAGCAGCTATAGGAAACAACTGCTGAACTAATGCCTTACCTGAAGTGGTTCTGGGTGGCCTTAAATGCAAAATAGCATCCAATCAGTGTGGATGCAACCTTTTGAAATAGCTATTTTGTTGTGCTTTTTGTGTGTAGATGCTCAATTTCGAAATAAGCTTTTCCGGAAGATATCATCTGGAAAAGCTTATTTCAAAGGCTTATTCCAAAAGAAGCTTGCAATGAAGACATACCCTAAGTCATCTCTTTTCCAAGCTGAAAAGTTCCAATCATTAATCTCTCTTCATGGCAGCTGTTCCATACCTTTAATTTTTGTTGCCATTTTCGGAACATTTTTCACTTCCAATATATATTTTTGAGATGAGGTAACTACATTTGCACGCAGTATTCAAGATATGGATTGTACCATCAATTTATATAGAAGCAATATGATATTTTTTTCTTATTATCTATCACTTTTTAATGATTCCTAACATTGTTAGCTTTTTTGACTGCTGTTGCACATTGAGTGGATGTTTGCAAATAACTATCCACAATGACTCCAAGATCTCTCTCTTAAGCAGTAAAAGCTAATTTAATCTCTATCATTATAGATGTGTAGTTGGGATGATGTTTTCCGATGTGCATTATTTTGCATTTATCAACATTGAATTGCACTTGCCATTTTATTGCCCAGTCACCCAGTTTTGTGACGTCCTCTTGAAGCTCTTTGCAGTCTATTTAGATTTAACTATCTTGAGCAGTTTTGTATAACCTGCAAATTTTGCCATCTCGCTTATTACCCCTTTTTTCCCGCTCATTTATGAATATGTTCTTTCCAATTGCACTGAACTGTAACATGATTAAGCCAGCTGACCTGTCAGGGAGCCCAGGGCTTGGGTATCTGCACTGCATTTTAATCCTAAATTAAGAATTTTCTGACCTGTGCTCAAACCTAGGACTCTGACTTGGGTCTGTGCATTGCAGAGTGGATGATAAAGTAACCAGAATGCCAAATGGATCTTCCCCCCTCCTCATCCTTGTGTCAATACTTTAGCCCTGTGAATGTCTTACCTCTCTGAGCTGAGTCACACAGGCAGAACATGCCCATGAGCTCCTGAACTAGGACATTCATCTCCAGGGCTGTCAGACTACTCAAATAAAACTGCAACTCTTAATTTTTTTTCAAAATAAGCTGTTCAACGAAGCTGTTTTGGTTTTTTGTCTCTTTTGATGTTGAAAAAAACTACAAAGTAAAACCAAGTTTTTCAGAGAGAAAAATTTCCACCCGCCTCAGACTGGATGTTGCTGCAGAGTGGTGAAGTATATCCTCTGGGCTTGAGTGCAGTGTGTTCCAGCAGCCCATGGGGATCTCTTACCTATGCCCCCACCACACTTTGTGAGGCAGGGATAAGGGATCCCTGGGAAGCTGTTGGGAATTTTTGGCTGACCCCTACTCATCATTGTCACAGTGTATAGTAACTGGGCACACTGACTCTGCATATACAGCCCCAAGGAACTCTGGGATATATCTGCACCCAAGTCAAACCAGGGCCATATACACACAGGAAACCACTAGGACACAGATCGTAGGGCCCAGATTAATACAGGTTTGGACTCTCCACCTGACAGGGTCCTGTGACTCTGGGTTTTAGCCCTAAATTAACACAATTGGTGTGATGACACAAGGGTGTTAGGCTGGGTGCAAGCCTCAACTACAATTGCTGTGTAGACATGCCCTTAGCAATAAATCTCTAGATAAAAATGGCTGTGTGAGATCTAGGATGCAAGTCAACCTTGGTGAGTGACTAAGGGGAAAAAAAAACCCTGGACACTGTCCTCATCTCACCAAGTTCATACCCAATGCTGATAAGGAGACTGAATAAACTGGTTATAAGCCACCACTACACTCCCCCCATCCCGGGCCAGTGGAACAAAATGGCCTCTGGTCTAACACAAAGGACTGTCCTAAGTTATCCCAGATACTGTGCCGGCCTAGGATAGGTGGCTACAGGGGGATCCTTAACTGCCCTTTACAGCAGTTGCCCAACTGCTTTCTCTGCTTAAGAGGGACTCAGGCCTTAGCCCACTACATTGTTCAGTTGTTTAACATAAAATACCACCAGAGAACAACCCTGTGGGAGGGTTCCTGTTGACAGGGGAGCAGAGTGGGGCTGATCCATGGCTGGGCTCCACGCCCTGTAGGCTGTAGTGATCCTGCAGCACTGAGTTTAACTCACAACATCACACTGTTGCCAGGCACAGACTAAAAGGAGCCAGCTGTTACCTACCGTAGTGTCTGCAGTTTGCAGTGTGGATGTTTCAGCCCCTCACACAGCTGTTGCATTCCTGAATCCTCCAGTTCACTCCTCCATATATTGAAGTCTGTCAGGGTCTCGCTGGTGCTGAGAACAGTGGCGAGAGCCCCATAACATGCATCTGTGAGATCACACCCTCTCAACCTGCAGGAGACAGATATACAGGAGAGTAAAATGACTTAAATATCCCTTAGTGTCTGTATTTCCCTTCTCTGATACCTGTGTGTATTTCCAAGGGATTCTTAATTCAAGACAGTGGCTAGGGATAGATAGTGGCTATTTTTTTTTATTGAAATAACCATAAAATAAACCTATTTGAAGTTTTAGATTATATTATATCACACACACACAGTATTAAGAAAATATTGTGGTTTTAAGATCAAGCACACAAAAGTCAGGAACTGCCAAGGTTTAGGCTGCCCAGGTAACCTTAATTGAGCCTCTTTCTGTGTGTGCATGTTGATACCATCAGGGCAGGGAATTCTTCTTGCTGCTGGGGGTGGGAAGAAGAAGTGTGGAGTTCTCCCTTTCCCCTTATCACTCCTGCTGTCCATGTGCTTCTCAGCCTACTTCCACCTGGAGATGCTGTGCAAGTGCATGTGGGTGCAGGTGCTCCCTGTCAGACTTTCTTCTCCTTTCTCCTGTCCATTTGCATGAGTGGGTTGGTGAGTCTCCTTCTCTTGCCTTTGCCTATCGAGCAATCCTTTACGCTTCCCACGCTGTAGTACACCCTTTGCAATTCCCAGTCTCTATCTCACATGGCCCCCCCTTGTGATCCTCTTTCTCTCATGGTGTGTTACCTGTTTCCCCTCCCATCCAGACACCTTGCTACTTGTTGACCTTTGCTCCACTCAGCCCCACTTGTCCCGTGCACCCTTGGGTGACTGTGTTTCCCCTTCCTCCCACACATATATGCACCCCTTCACTTTCAGTGTGGCTGTAGAAGCAGAGCTCCCTCCATATCATTTATCTGATTAATCCCACATCTTATTTGCTCCCTCTTTGCCCCACTGCAAACTAGTGGCGAGAAAAATAATGGAGCAAGTAATTAAGGAAATAAAGTGATAGGGAACAGCCAGCATGGATTTGTAAAGAACAAATCATGTCAAACCAATCTGATAGCTTTCTTTAAAAGGATAACGAGTCCTGTAAATAAAGGAGAAATGGTGAACGTGGTATACCTAGACTTTAGCAAGGCATTTGATACAGTCTCGCATGATATTGATAAGAATCAATAAACTAGGCAAATACAACTTTGATGGGGCTACTATAAGGTGGGTGCATAACTGGCTGGATAACCGTTCTCAGAGAGTAGTTATTACCAGTTCACAATCCTGCTGGAAGAGCATAACTAGTGGGGTTCTGCAGGGGTCTGTTCTGGGACCGGTTCTGTTCAATATTTTCATCAACGATTTAGATATTGGCATAGAGAGTATACTTATTAAGTTTGCAAATTATGCCAAGCTGAGAGGGGTTGCAACTGCTTTAGAGGATAGGGTCATAATTCAAAATGATCTGGACAAATTGGAGAAATGGTCTGAGTTAAACAGGATAAAGTTTTATAAGGACAAATGAAAAGCACTCCATGTAGGAAGGAACAATCAGTTTCACACATACAGAATGGGAAGCAACTGTCTAGGAAGGAGTATGGCAGACAGGGATCTAGGGGTCATAGTGGACCACAAGCTAAATATGAGTCAACAGAGTGACACTGTTGCAAAAAAAGCAAACATAATTCTAGGATGCATTAACAGGTGTGTTGTGAGCAAGACACGAGAAGTCATTCTTCTGCTCTACTCTGAGCTGATTAGGTCTCAGCTGGAGTATTGTGTCCAGTTCTGGGCACCACATTTCAAGAAAGATGTGGAGAAATTGAAGAGGGTCCAGAGAAGAGCAACAAGAATGATTAAAGGTCTAGAGAACATGACCTATGAAGGAAGGCTGAAAGAATTGGGTTTGTTTAGTTTAGAGAAGAGAAGATTGAGGGGGGACATGATAGCAGTTTTCAGGTATCTAAAAGGGTGTCATAAGGAGGAGGGAGAAAAAATGTTCTTCTTGGCCTCTAAGGCTAGAACAAGAAGCAGTGGTCTTAAACTGCAGCAAGGGAGGTTTAGGTTGGACATTAGGAAAAACTACCTAACTGTCAGGGTAGTTGAACACTGAAATAAATTGCCTAGGGAGGTTATGGAATCTCCATCTCTGGAGATATTTAAGAGTAGGTTAGATAAATGTCTATCAGGGATGGTCTAGACACTACTTGGTCCTGCCATGAGGACAAGGGACTGGACTCAATGACCTCTTGATGTCCCTTCCAGTCCTAGTATTCTATGATTCTATGATCCTCAGTCATGAAGACTGGAACAAAGAATTCACTTAGCTTCTCCGCAATACCTTAATCATCCTTGAGTGCTCCTTTAGCATCTTGATCGTCCAAGGGCCCCACTGGTTGTTTAGCTAGCTTCCTGCTTCTGATGGACTTAAAAAATATTGTGCTATTACTTTTTGTGCCTAGCTGTTCTTCAAACTCTTTTTTGGCTTTTCTTATATTTTTACAATTAATTTGAAAGAGTTTATGCTCCTTTTTATGTTCCTCATTAGGATCTGACTTCCACTTTTTAAATGTCACTGCTTCTTTTACTTGGTTGTTAAGCCATGGTTGCACTTGTTTGGTTCTCTTACTGTGTTTTTTAATTTGAGGTATACACTTAAGCTGGGCCTCTATTATGGTGTCTTTGAAAAAATTCCATATAGCTTGCAGAGATTTTACATTTGTCACTGTACCTTTTAATTTCTATTTAACTGTCTTTCTCATTTTTTGTGTAGTTCCCCTTTCTGAAATTAAATGCCACAGTGTTGGGCTACTAAGGTGTTTTTCCCACCACAGGGTTGTTAAATTTTATTACATTATGATCACTATTTCCAAGCGGTCCAGTTATATTTACCCCTTGAACCAGATCCTGCACTCCACTGAGGACTAAATCAAGAATAGCCTCTCCCTTTTGGATTCCAGAACCAGCTGCTCCAAGAAGCAGTCATTTAAGGTATCAAGAAATTTTATCTCTGCATCCCGTCCTGAGGTGACTGTAGTAAGTTGAAGGTCAGACATGGAGTCAGAAGGCCTGAATAAAGGCTTGTAACATGAAAACAGCAACATGTCTGGAATCTAGTGAGCAAGACTTTGGTTCTGTGACACGGCAGCCAAGAATGAGGCTCTATTGATAAAAGGGCACCGCAAAAGGATAAGCTCCAACTCACCGCGGGGGGCGGTGCATTAAGAACCTGAAACAGCAGGTGTCATTTCTGAGACTTACAGAATGCACAGTGGCTTAACATTGGCTAACTGCTGTTAATATCTGTCATTTGTCAATAGACCTGCTATGTGCTGGTACATTGTCAACACTTGCAGAATGCACTGTGGCTTAGCATTGAGACTTTCTGCTAACCCTTTCTGCTGCATAGCACTTGGCAATACACCTGCTCGATTGGTTTCATCCTTGCCTGAGTCTGTCGTTTCCGGGGACTCTCAGCAATATCCTGTGTTGAACCAAGGGCACGGGGTCCAACACTTTAGATAAAGGGAACACACATGTGCATACACACAGCTGAAAGTTTAGCATCACTGTCGGAGTAGAGGACCTGTCAGGAGTGTACCGGGACAACCCCGAAACTCTTAGGGTATGTTCACACTTCTACTGAAGTAGGAGGCAAATGAAGCATACGGTTGCAAATCAAGCCAGGATTTAAATATCCTGTGCTTGATTTGCATATTCGTCGCCATTTTAGAAATTTACTAGCCCGAGAATTGCCCGTGTTTATACCGCGGCAGTGAACAGAGTTCGATTTAAAGCCTAAATCAAATTAGCTGGTATTCCTTCTGCAATGAGGTTTACCAGCTAATTCGAATTAGGGGCTTTAAATCGGACTCCTGTTTCACTGCCGCATGTAGACGCGGGCAGTTACTCCGGGCTAGTGAATTTCTAAAATGGCGACCAGCTGGGAACATGCAAATCAAGCGTGGGATATTTTAATCCCGGGCTTGATTTGCAACTTCGGTATGCTTCATTTGCCTCCCTACTTCAAAGTAAAGGGCAAGTGTAGACATACCCTAACTGATGACAGTGACATGTACCCAGTCAATACGGAGATAGTTGAAATCCCCCACTATTATTGAGTTTTTTATTTTGATAACCTCTCTAATCTCCCTCAGCATTTCATAGTCACTGTCACTGTCCAGCTCAGGTGGTCGATAATATATCCCTACTGCTATATTCTTATTGTTGGAGCATGGAATTACTATCCATAAATATTCTATGGAACATTTTGGCTCATGTAATATTTTTATTTTATTTGATTCCACATTTTCTTTCATATATAATGCCACTCCCGCACCAGCATGACCTGTTCTATCCTTCTGATATATTTTGTACCCTGGGATGACTGTGTCCCATTGATTGTCCTCATTCCACCAAGTTTCCATGATGCCAATTATATCAATATCCTCCTTTAAAACTAGTTACTCTAGTTCACCCATTTTACTATGTAGACTTCTAACGTTTGTGTATAAGCACTTTAATAATTTGTCACTATTTAGCTGTCTGCCATTTCCTGATGTGTTAGACTCTTTTTCATTTGACTGTGTCTCACCTGATCTGACCCATACTTCCATCCTCTCCTTCTGACTAGAACATAGAGCATCTCTATTAATAGACCCTCCTCTAAAAGATGTCTCTGTCTGATCCACCTGCTTATTAATATTTGTGGTGTAGGAGTTAACTTTACTAAATAAGGGTTTATGGAAAGTAGTGATAGATGTTTGAATTTACATACTAAAGTGTATAAAGAAGTGTAACTTCTGCCAAATCTTTGCCACTCGGAATAGTGTATTGGATGTCTGAGGTAAACATGTGTGGACAATAAAGTGGTCCATTTATTCCATCATCTCTTGAATTTCCAGTGCTCCTTCTTCCAACATTTGCCATCACGGACAGGATTCCAGGGGAGATTCATGCCTGATTCACATATTTAGTTGGATGAGATGCGTAAGTCATTTGGGCCCTTTACTGCAAAGCCAGTTCGGGATTTTACTAAAAAATTGGCTGGGCGATGGAGGGGGGATGCTTATGCGAATCCCTCCAGGGTCATCAAGATTGGTCTGCGACTCAGGGATGGGTGGAGACCTCCCTGGTGTCCAGGGGTTCCCAGGAGAAGGAAAAGACTGTGTTGGTGCTGGCTTTTTGAGAGGATCTGTCATGTTTGTGGGAGGAAGTTACTAACCTTAGAACTAAAGTAACTGTACAGATGATTTTTAATCACCTTAAGTCAAAGAATCTGTCCCTAAAGGGCCAAGCAGACACTTTACATCAGGGCTACTCAACATGTGGCCCATGGGCTGCAAGCGGCCCGCGGCCCGTTTGTTTATGGCCCGCAGTGCGGTTTGGGTTTACACGGGGCTCAACACACAGCTCACAGGTGGGACCTTTTGAACATGGTCTACACTGGGAACGTGCTTCACAATGATGGGGCATCTCCCAGATGGGGTGAGCACTGAAAGATGCAAGCGGAGGGGCTGGCTGGAACAGATGGGTACCAGATGTTGGTGTTTCTAGCCCCAAGGGAGGAGGTGCTAGGAGTGCCTGGGCATTGGAGGAAGTGTTTGAATGTAATCGGATGCCCTTCGTTCTACAGAACACACCAGCTACCTTCCAGAGGTTGATGACACATGTTTTGGAGATCTAAACTTCTCAGCAGTATTGATTTATTTCAATGATGTCATAGTGTTCTCCAGTACTTTTGAGGAGCATCTGCAGTGCCTGGAGATGGTTTTTGACAGACTCCGTCAACAAAAGCTCAAGCTAAAACCCAGGAAATGTCATCTGCTACGAGAACAGGTACGATATCTTGGGCACATAGTATCTGCCCAAGGCATTGCAACAGATCCAGATAAGATTCAGCAGGTGAGAGATTGGAGGATTCCTGCTAACAAGAAAGAAGTGTTACAGTTTCTTGGGTTCACTGACTACTACAGAAGATAGATCAAAGGCTACTCCAAATTGGCAGCCCCATTATTCAGACTAACTGGAGGGGATAGCCAGACCAGAAGAAGAAATCAGAGGGGTCCTACTAAGATACTCAGTTTTGTTTGGACAGGGGAATATGACCAGGCTCTTACAAAGCTGAAAACAAAGCTGACAACTGCACCAATATTAGATTATGCTGACTACAGCTTACCATTCATTCTCCAGACAGATGCACCTACAGAGGGGCTAGGAGCTGTACTAGCACAAGTTCAGTTAGGAAAGGAAAGGGTCATAGCTTATGCCTCAGAAAAAAATTATCCTGCCCATAAACTGGAGATTTTTGGCATTAAAATGGACAGCTGCAGATAAATTTAGAGTCTATCTTCTAGGACACCAATTCACAGTGCTAACTGACAACAGTCAACTGACCTATGTTACTACTACTGCTAGGTTGGATGCAACTAGTCAAATTTGGATGGCAAAGCTGTCAGAATTCAGCTTCGACATAAAGTACCGGCCTGGGAGAAGTAATGCCAATGCTGATGGCCTGTCTCGGCTACCCTGGGAGGAGGTGGCTACTGTTCTGAATGCCGGATGCAATGTGTCCTCCGTAGCAGCCCAGTGTGATGGCCAAAGGAGAGCAACAGATGGAGCTGAGCCACTCCATTGGCCACGCAGAGTTAATCCCAGGCCTGCCTAAGGAAGAATTGAGGAAGCTGCAGGAAAAGGATGCAGTAATCTCTCAAGTAAGATCCTACCTGCCCAGACAGCGGATACCCAGTGCCCGGGAGAGGCGGAAGGAAGTAACACCAGTGAAGATATTACTGAACCAATGGAAACGATTGCAGCTGGTAGAAGGGATCCTTTACAGGAGAACAAAAATCCTGAGAGAGGGACAGATCCAACAAGTTGTGCTACCAGAGAAACTCCAGAGAGAAGTGTTTGAAGCTCTGCACACAGACATGGGACATATGGGCATTGACCATACAGTGGACCTCATCTGCACTCGCTGTTATTGTCCAGGCATGCAGTCCACCATCCAGAAGTGGTGCCTTTCCTGTCCAAGGTGCTGCATAAGAAAGAGAGGAATTTTTGGAAACAGAGCTCCACTTATTTCCATCCATACCAGTAGGCCCCTGGAGCTAGTATGTATTGACTTTCTCACCCTGGAACCATTCCGAGGGGGCATCGAGAATATCCTTGTAGTTACTGACCACTTCAGTCACTATGCTCAGGCATACCCTACTCGTGACCTATGGGCATCTACTGTGGCCAAGGTGATGTGTAAACAATTCATCTACAACTATGGCATCTGTCACGTTACTGGATTTTGAGGGGAGCAGCCAAGATCACTGCTGCACCCATGGGGGGGTGTTTGCCCCAAAAGTTGGTTCAAAGGGGGCCATGTGAGGTGTCAAATGAAAACTTACTTTCTTCTGATTCTATATATGCTATTCATGTAATTGTATAATGTCTGTGTGTGAAGTTATAAGCACGTATTCTGTGTGGATACTGAATGCTTCTCTGTATGTGGTTGAGCAATGGGCGAAGCAGCTCAGTCTATGGACATGCTAATGAGCAAGTCTCCATGGAACAATAGCCCTCTATAGGGCAAGGACACACCTCAACAACGGTGACTGATACCTAAGGGCTACCAGCAGGGAACATAGGGATAGGCCACTGGCCAGGTGACCTGCTGCAGCCAAGAGGAGACCAGGAAGGAGATATAAAAAGTACCATGCGGCATGGTCCATTTTGTCTTCAGATCTGCTCCTGACCCCAGATGCGGCCTCGCAGGGAATCACGAGCCGGGAAGAATTGTGGACCCATCCTGACATAGGATGTACACCAAGGACTTTTAAGCCAGCAATTATAACATCTCTGCTGCAAGCCTGCATCGAGAACTGGGAGATTCGATGCATGTAATGCATGATACCTTAACAACCTTACTCTCATGCTTTTCTTTCTTTTAGTAATAAACCTTTAGATTTTAGATTCTAAAGGATTGGCTCAGTGTGATTTGTGGGTAAGATCCAGAGTGTAAATTGACCTGGGATCAGTGGCTGGTTTCTTGGAACCAGACAGAACTTGTTTGGAGTAGGTGAGATTGGGTTCTAAAACCCCTCACCTGTGGGTTAGGCCCGGGGCTGTTTGGGGCATGGAGAGAGCTGGGGTGTCAGAGTGGTTTGCTCGTGAGGCTTCTGGCTGGCCAGGCAGGCAGCTGAAGTGCTCTGTGGAACTGGTTTGTGCCCTATTTGGGAAGGTCTCCAGTCTGGGGGCTATAGAGAGCCCCGAATTTGAGCAATTCACCCTGAGCGGACGCCCTCAGCTGTGCCCAGCCTCAGCCCCAGCCCCAGGGCCGTCCTTAGGCATACGCGGAGTATGCAGGCGTGTAGGGCACCACACTTTCTGGGGCACCACTCTGCCAGCCCGGGACGGAGGGGAAGCATAGGCGTGCGCTCTGCACCGGAGCCAGTAGGGGTGCTGCCGGCACTTACGGCCCCGCCAGAAGACCCCACTGGGCCGAGGGACTCCGGTGAGGAGGCCGGCAAGCTGACCCCGGCTGGAGAAGGGAAGCTGTCAACCCGGTGGCAGCGTCGGGAGGAGCTGGGGCTGCGCCGGGGCCGGGGTCATGCACAGCAAGCCGGAGGGGCCGGGGTCATGCGCGACTTGGCGTTGTGGCGCCATTTTTAAAAATGGCCAAGCTGCGCCTCGGAAGGAAACGCGCTGAGCGGGGCGTGGGGGAGCAGAGCCTCACTAGAGGTGGGACCGGCCATGTTGTGATGCGCCGGGGCTGCGAGTGGCCCGGCTCCAGCTCTGGCTCCGGCACATGGTCTGGAGCCTGGGCTGCAGGGACTTCTGGGGCCTGATCGCAGACTCCAGCCCTGCAAATGGGAAGGCAGAAGGTAGGCGAGGCGAGAGGAGGGGGAAAATAGGGGAAGGGGTGGGAGAGGATGGTGCTTGTGCTGATGGGAGGGGGGCAGGTCAGGAGGAGAAGAAGGGGAAGGCACCAAGGGAGGGGTGGAGGAGAGACTAATGCCAGGGGGCAAGTGGAAACAATGAGGAAAAGGGCAGGAGGAGGTGTCAGTGGGAGGGGACAGGGTGATGCTGGGAGAGGAGGGAAGGGCATTAAGGGCTAGAGGGGAGGAGGGGAGGTGCTGGGAGAAGGCTTGAAAGAAGGTGGGCATGAGAAAGGTGGGGATGGAGCAAGTCATGTGTGAGGGCACAGGGGCAGTGAGGGGAACGGGGCAGAGAGTGGTGAGAGGGTGGGCGTCAGGGAAAAAGAGGGCAAAGGGGGCGGTGGCAGAGGCAGTAAGAGAAGGGGGAGGCACCAGGAGGGTGCAGGGGTAAGGGAAGGTGCAGGTGCCAGGGGATTCTGGAGGTGAAGCAGAAGGGCAGACACCTGCAGGGGAAGGACCATCACCAGAGGAGAGAGGCAGGGCAAGTGTGTAGAGGGAGGTGTTAGGAGAGGGGATGAGGAGGGGTAGCTCACATGATCAGAGTGGAGCTACCGGAGGATTGGGCACAGGGGGGAGAGAAGGGCTGGTGGAGTGGGGCAGGTCTCAGGAAGGCTGAGGGCAGTGAGAAGGGCAGGAGTCAGGACAGCAGAAGAGGGTGAGAGTTGGGGGCAGCAGGCACCAGGGGAGCTGATGGAGCAAGGGGAGAGACATGGCAGCAGAGGGAAAAGGTACAGGATTATAAGATATTTATTAATAACTTGAGTGCCACAGTGGCACATCCAAACAAGCCACATGAACTCAGTACTGGTATACAACACAAAATTCATTTTGCTCGTGGGAGGAAACTCTTAGGGTATGTCTACACTTCCACCCTAGTTCGAACTAGGGTGGCTAATGCTAGCATTCGAACTTGCAAATGAAGCTCGAATTTAAATATCCCGGGCTTTATTTGCATGTTCCCGCCATTTTTAAATGCCCTGTAGTTGAACTCCCTGCCGCGGCTGCGGCATGGACTAGGTAGTTCGAATTAAAGTTCCTAATTCGAACTACCGTTACTCTTCCTGCAATGAGGAGTAATGGTAGTTCGAATTAGGAGCTTTAATTGAACTACCTGAGTGGGCAGGAGTTCAACCTACGGGCATTTAAAAATGGCAGCGCCGAACATGCAAATAAAGCCCGGGATATTTAAATCGGCTTCATTTGCAAGTTCGAATGCCTACATTAGCCACCCTAGTTCGAATTAGTGGCAGTGTAGACATACCCTTAGAGGGAACACTTCCCCCAGCCTCTCTGCCCCCCTGAGTTAATGTCACACACATTGGGTTAATGCAATTGCTGGATAATTGCATGAGGGGAGTTTGGTGGGGGCCAATCTAATCCGTATTGGTAGGAGGATGGTGGGAAAAGTCCTTGGGGGGGGGTCACATGACACCTTTTACTTTTGGTCATGTGTCCATCTTGCCCGGAGAGTGTTGCCTTCAGAGGCGTGGCTAATGGGGGCCAGGAGTGTGTCTAACGGGGGGTCAAAGAGTACATTTAAAAAAAATTCTTTGGGTGCACACCCTAATGAAATGTGCTGCGCATCCTATAACGGGAAGCAGTGGAGCATGTAACAGCAGGGCTGGGTCCTAGAGAGGCCGAATGCACTGCCTGCAGCACAGTCTGAGGGAGGGGATTGGCTGCTGGGGTCTCTGGGAAGGGGAGGGAGTAGGGGTGGTAGAGCAAGTCAGGCATAGGGGCACCAGTTTAATAATCTCGCATAGGGCACCATAAATCCTAAGGACGGCCCTGCCCGGCCCGGTCCATCACAGCATCCCTGAAAGGATACATACAGACCAGGGGAGGAATTTTGAAAGTAATCTCCTTGTTCAGCTTTGGAAACTGATGGGGATCTCAAAAAGCAGAACCACGCCCTATCACCCACATGGGAATGGGACAACTGAGAGGTTCAACCGAACACTCATGAATATGCTGGGAACCCTGTGTCCAGAGCAAAAGGCAAATTGGAACGACTATGTTGAATCCCTGACACATGCCTACAACTGCACTCATCATGAGTACACTGGGTTTTCCCCATTCTTCTTAATATTTGGCCGGCACCCAAAGCTGAAGATAGATCTAGCTCTGGGTCTCTCCCACCGAGGAAATGAGGGGTTAGAGGTGTAGGAGTTTGTCTCCCAGTTCCGAGAATGCCTAGAGACAGCGTACCATCAGGCTGCACAGGCATCTGAAGCTGCCAAATGTCACCGGAAAAAGTACCATGACCACCAGACACGAGAAACCCCATTGATTCCTGGAGACAGGGTACTAGTAGCCAGGGAAAAGAAAGGGAGACAGAAATTGGGAGACAGATGGGAACTAATTCCCTATATTGTGATTAGAAGACAAGGGGACTTGCCTGTCTATGTAGTGCAGCCAGAATCAGGAGGGGGGGAACGGGTGATACACCGTAGCTGAATTACACCATGCATGTTTCTACCTATCAGTGGAGTCAGTCAACCAGCTGGCAGGGAAGTAGACATGCAGGGAGCCATGCCAGAACTTGAGGGAAGCCTCCCGTTGGAGGCAGGGGCAGGAATAGAACTTACTGGAGGCCCTATAGATAGGCCAGGGGGCTGTAGAGGAAAGAAAACCTGTAGGGGGATGACACACACAGGGGAGCCAGGGTTACACTGCAATGAGTCCCCAGACCCAGGCCATTTTGACTCAGACGCTCAGTACTCTGACCTGGAGGAGTCCAACCAGACCATGGGGGTAACAGAAGAGGCCGACCAAACTGAAGAGAGTCTCAATGAACCAAATTGGATCGGAGAAGGGCAGACTGAGTGGGATCAGACCGAAGAGGTGCCTAGAGAGAACCCACCAGCTCCGCGGCGCTCAACAAGACAGCACAGGGCACCTGTCTGGCTCAATTTGGAACAGAGGGCCGCCTGATGAAAGAAGAGTAGAGACTGGGGGTTTGGCCAGAGCTGCTGTGGGATGTGCAGCAGGATGCTGAGAGATTTTTGATTAAGGAAAGGGACGAGGTCACCCTTTCAATAAGTGGGGGAAGGGTGTAGCCCAAGGTCCAGTGTGTTTCAGAAGCAGTCCTGGGAACTACAAGTTGTGGACTACAAACTGCGGCATGTTGGGAGAATTTCCTGGTTCCTGTCAGGATGTGCTCTCTGCCCCCAGCAGGGTCTCAGCAGGGACTGTGCTAGAAGGAGCACATAGGCTGCATGCTGAGAGGAGAGGCTGCTGAACTATGATCCTGGTCTATGTTTTTTACAGAATAAAGCTTGTTCCTGGTGGTTTATCTGACTGGGTCTGGTCTGAGGTGCACACACATAACACACAACGCAGAGCACAGCAAGCAGCCTCAGGCCTAGCCTCCCACAGTGGTGTAAAAAGTCACAAGGCTTCCCTATGATGAATAACCTCACACTGGGCTAGCCAACAGGAGGGGTTACATACAGAAAGAGAATTTAACTTTGCAGAGTCGTGGAAGGGGGCATGATTGGAATAGAACAATTAAATGCTGTGTAAATGCTATGGAGGGAAATTGTTATAGAAAAAGAATTCTTGGTTTCCTTTCAGCCATTCGGATGGAAAAATAGGCCCTTTTCCAAAGATGTGTCTGTAGATAATCCAGGGACAGAGACAATCTAATTTGTGTGTGTGTGTGTGTGTGTGTGTGTGCGTGCGTGCGTGCGTGCGTGCGTGTGTGTGTGTGTAAACAAAAATGTAGTGTAAATAGGTAACGGTTTTAGAATCTAATCAACAATTGTGATTTTGTAAAATTCTGCTCTGTATGCTTGAAATGTATTGTTTTTTGTTTGTTTTTAATACTATTTCATTTCAAGTTGTAAAACTGACAAGATACTTTTTTTTGGCATCCACAGGTAACTAGTGTGGCTTGGCTTTTGGTATTTAGCATTTAATCTTTAAAGCTATGTCTACGCTGCAGACTTTTGCTGGCAGAAAGTATGCTAATGAAGCATTCATTAGCACTTGTTGCGCTGTATTTGCATATTCTCTGCTGAGGTTTTTTGCGCAAAAATAAGCAGTGTAGACTGGTCTGTTTTGTGCAAAAAAACCCTTTTGTGCAAGATCCTTATACCTCTTTTTTTGAGGCATAAGGATCTTGCACAAAAGGTGTTTTTTGTGCAAAATGGACACACCTACACTGCTTATTTTTGTGCAAAAACCTCTTGTGCAAAAAACTTCGGCAGAGAATATGCAAATGACAGTGCGACAAATGCTAATGAGTGCTTCATTAGCATACTGTCTGCTGGCAAAAGCCTGCAGTGTAGACATTGCCTAAGGTACTTCAAAGTATAAAGTTCAATATCTTTTTATAAATTAAGATGTGGCTGTTAGAAGGGACAGCCAAAACCAGGAGAATAGAGAAAGATTCTTGATTTCTTGTTTCATGGTAAAATAGCAAATAAGAGTTGTAGAAAAAGAATTGACAGAAAACAGCAATGTTAGGATATTTGCTCTCTTGATGTTGGCAGTATTGAATATCTGTTTTCATTGTCTTACAGAACTGGGATTGCAACATCAAAATATGCTGCATCTGGGATTTGCTAAAAACCCCTGGACACTGTCCTCAACTGCACCAAGTTCACATTGGGGGTACGTCTAGACTACAGGCTTTTGTCGACAGATACTGTCGACAAAGCTTCTGTCGACAAAGAGCATCTAGACTACATTCAAAGCAAGCTGCTTTGTCGACATGACAGTGTAGACGCAAAGGACAGTGTAGATGCAATAGCACCTTCTGTTGACAGAACTCTGTCGACAAAAGGCATTATTCCTCGTAAAATGAGGTTTACAGCCGTCGACAAAACTGCTGAGTTCTGTCGACGTTATGTCGACAGAACCCAGCGGTAGTGTAGACGCAGGTATAGTTTGTCGACAAAAGTCCACTTTTGTCGACAAAACCCTGTAGTCTAGACACACCCTCAGTGCTGATGAGAAGACTGAAGAAACTGAAACTGGTTACAAGCCACCAGTGCACTCTCCTGATCCTGAGCCAGGGGAACAAAATGGCCTCTGGTCTAACACAAAGCAACCTCAGAGCTGCCCTAAGTCATCTCAAATACTGTGCCAGCCTAGGGTAAGTCGAGCATCATGTACCTTTCTTTCCCTGATGAACACCTCCATGCTCCTCCACAGCCCCCTTGTGGGGGCAGAGGGATGCATGCAATGGTGTAGAGTTCTCTTTACCTCCTGTCACCACCTGAGGATCACCCTGAGTCAGGGGGATCCTTAGCTGCCTCTTTACAGCAGTTGCTTTCCCTGTTCAAGAGGGACTCAGGCCTTAGCCCACTACATTGTCCAGTTGTGTAATGTAAAATACCTCCAGTGAACACCTCAGTGGGTCTCTATTGACAGGGGAGCAGAGTGGGGCTGGTCCATGCCTGGGCTCCATGCCCTGTAGGCTGTAATGATCCTGAAGCACTGAGTTTAACTCACAACATCACAGTGTTGCCATCTACAGACTGAAGGGAGCCAGCTGTTACCTACTGTAGCATCTGCAGTTTGCAGTTTGGATGGTTCAGCCCCTCACACAGCTGCTGCATTCCTGAATCATCCAGTTCGCACTTCCACAAATTGAGGTCTGTCAGGGTCTGGCTGGTGATGAGAACAGCGGTGAGATCCCTACAACATGCAGCTGTGAGATGACAAAAACTCAGCCTGTAGGAGAGAGATACACAGGAGAGTAAAATGACTTATGTATCCCTTAGTGTTTGTATTTCCACTCTCTGATATCTGTATGTATTTCCAAAAAGAGTCTTAATTCAAGACAGTGGCTAGAGATACTGTTATTTATTTATTTATTTTGATTTAAATAACCATAAAAGAAGCCTATTGGAAGTTTTAGACCATATTATATAACCCCTCCTCCACTGGTATTAAGAAAATATTTCGGTAGCAAGATCAAACACCCCAAAGTCAGAAATCACTAAGCTTTAGGCTGTGTAGGTAACCTCAATTGAGCATCTTTCTGTGTGTACATTTTGATAAGTCTGGGCAGGGAATTCTTATTGCTGCAGGGGATGGGAAGAAGTGGTATGGAGCTTGCCCATTTCCTTTGCCAGCCCTGCTGTCCATGTGTCTCTCAGGACAGCATCTTCCATCTGAAGATGCTGTGCAAGTGCATGTGGGTGCAAGTGCTCCCTGTAAGACTTACAAAAATGTAGTGTAAATATGTAAAGGTTTTAGAATCTAACCAACAATTGTGATTTTATAAAATTCTGTTCTGTAGGCTTGAATGAATTGTTTTTGTTTGTTTGTTAATAATGCCATTTCATTTCAAGTTGTAAAACAGACAAGACACTTTTTTGGCATCCACAGGTAACTAGTATTGCTTGGCTTTTGATATTTAGCATTTAATCTTTAA
The DNA here is from genome assembly GCA_019425775.1 of Rafetus swinhoei. Taxonomy (NCBI): domain Eukaryota; kingdom Metazoa; phylum Chordata; order Testudines; family Trionychidae; genus Rafetus; species Rafetus swinhoei. The sequence goes on along the minus strand of CM033446.1, from coordinate 14,616,060 downwards.
GATACCTCAATATATAAAGTTCAATATCTTTTTATAAACTAAGTTGTGGCTGTTATAAGGGGCAGCCAAAAGAAGGAGAATGGAGAAAGATTATTGATTTGTTGTTTCATGGTAAAATCGCAAATAAGAGTCAGTGTGAAAAATTGAGGGAAAACAGCAATGTTAGGAACACTGAGCCTCAAGGTGGCTCTGAGTAACCAGACTATCATGTTGATAAGAGTACATGAAAACTGTGAGCAAAAAAAAAAAAAGTTCCACCTTATGTAAAATTGATATGCCTAATATAATGCTATAGAAGTTAAACTGTGGAATGAATGAAGGAATATGCATTTTCCTGTGACATATAGAGGGGGAAAGAAATGCAAATGAAACATGGTACTTAATTAACATCTTATTAGTGTTCCAAAAAGGAGACACAATAGGTTGTGTTTTCTTTTTCAGATTACTGAGTGTTGTAGGAGCAGAACTTGAAAGTACAAGGTAATCAAAACTCCTGCAGTTCACTGTGTCCCTTCTCAGGCAGAGTCTCTTAGGGTATGTCTACACTAGCCCCCCTAGTTTGAACTAGGGAGGCTAATGTAGGCATTCGAAGTTGCAAATGAAGCCTGGGATTTAAATATCCCGGGTTTTATTTGCATCTTCCCGTCCGGTCACCATTTTTAAATGCCACTAGTCCGAACTAACTGCCCGCGGCTACACGCAGCAGTCAAATGTTAACTAGAACTAAGTCCTTAGTTCGAGTTAACTGTTACACCTCATTTCACAAGCAAAAGCAGCCAGCCAGCCACTTGAGCCAAGAGTGGCAGAGGCAATGGAGGCAACGCAACCCCAGCAGATTCCTTGGGATACATGGCCCCAAGGTCCTGGCTATTACGTAGGATGTTGGCCCAATGGATCTGGTAGGAAGTGGCCCAGGGAGGGTGCAGGAGTGGCCTCTCCCACCCCAAGATCCTCAGTGTGTTTTGGTTGGATTCCCCACCAAGGGACTGGTGGACTGTTCTGTCACTCACAGGGCCTTGGCTTGGGACCCAGTAGAGTAGAATGGGCCCAGATCCCTCTACTGGGGCACAGCCCCTCCCCCTCCATGACTCTGGCCATTGGGCCATCCAGCCCTGCATAAAAGGGCCAGCTTTGACTTGAGTTTACTGACTCTGGCCATTGGTCTGTCCAGCCCTGCATTAAAGGACCAGCCTTGACTTTAACTTGCTGACTCTGTCGTCCAGCCCTGAATTAAGGGGCCAGCCTGGACTTTAGTTTACCGATTCTGGCTGCCAGACTATTCAGCCCTGTGGGGAAGGGACTAACTACAGGTGTTTTACAGGTTGTGCGGGGTGGGTCATGGACTCAGAGGGCCCAGGGACATGGGATCCTACCTCCTAGGACAGATCACAGAGGACCGCCCCGCAACACCCTGGGATAAATTTAATGTTCATAACTAACCTTGTAACAATGTATAATGCATATGATTTTTTCTTTTGGAAAAGGAAAACCCTTTAAGCATGCTGGAATGGTAGTTGAAAATATACCTGGTTTGTGGTATAAGAAGGAAACTGAGGTACACCACCTCATTAATTTAATGATTGAACAGTGGGATAATTCACCATCTGTTAGGGATGTCATATTAACTCTGGAAAACATCACCAAATTTCTCATGACTTACCTAGTGAGCAGTGTAAAGACTGTCCTTTGGGGAGAAACCTGTGATCAAGTGCAACAGACCCTGATTGCCCATCTTGTAACCCACCTGGCTCACAACCCTGGGGGGAATGCACACTAGCTCGGTGAATCCTCACCATCCAGAGTGACACTAAGGGGTATTGGACCTGAGCCACCCTCTTGCAATCTGGGGCGGGTGCAGATAAAAATGGTACCAGGAACCAATATGGCAAGTCCAAGTTGGGGAAAATAGCACTCAATTTTTAGTAGAGTCAGAGATCTACTATTCACATATGAGGTTAATATGGGCAGGAACTGGAAATAGTCAAAGGGGATGGTCACTAGAACTCCCATCCCTGCAATGCACAGAGCCGGTTTCCCCCTCAGCACTGGGGAGAACAGGGAAATAGAATTTGTTGGGAGGGATCAGCCACACTCAACGGCCAAGTTTTGGAGGGTGGACAATGTGTATAAAGGGTGGGATCTGGTTTGGGCACTTTTTCCTTGCAACTAGGGAACTCCACCTATTGAATTCATATACCAGCTGTACAGCAGCTTAACCTGATCACCATCTGATGATGCCTGCTGAGTGGACTAAAGCAGTACCTGAACCACCTGAATAGATTGAGACACTTTGAAACACCTGTTAAAGCAGCTCCAGGCTGAACAACACCAAGCACGAATCTTGGAAGCCCAGGACAACCAAGGGACTAATGCATTCCAACTGGCAGCTGAACTGCCTGCAGGCTGTGCTTGGACTGATGTACCACAGGATGTCACAAGGAGGAGGGAGAAAAATTGTTCTCCTTGGACTCTGAGGATAGAACAAGGAGCAATGGGCTTAAACTGCAGCAAAGGAAGTTTAGGTTGGACATTAGGAAAAACTTCCTAACTGTTAGGGTGGTTAAACACTGGAATAAAATGCCTAGAGAGGTTGTGGAATCTCCATCACTGGAGATATTTAAGAGCAGGTTAGACATATGTCTATCAAGGATGGTCTAGACAGCACTGAGTCCTGCCATGAGGGCAGAGGACTGGACTCAATGACCTCTCGAGGTCCCTTCCAGTTCTATGATTCTACCCTATGCCCTCAGGATAGGCCTAATGGACACTCATTTCCTCCTCAGTTGGATTATTTACATTATTGGAATTTTGTTCTTACTGATTGCATCACTGATTATATTACTGACTGGCTGTAAGTTATTTGTTGCCCTGGCCACTTCCCGGAAGCTGTACTTGCAGGTCAGTTAGGTCAGTTACCTACCCCGGATGTGGCCTACCTTTCCTACCTCCCCATAGCATGACCAGTGGATCAAGGCATCAAGTAATTAGAACCAGGGTCTCTAGCCCAAATGCCATGCTGGTCAGTGTGCAGGAAGGAGGGGCACTTGGGCCCTTCTTTGAAAGAGAGTGGGGAAGTGTTGGGATATTTCAGAGTTAATCAGGTTCTGGCCAGGCTTGCAAAATTTTTCCTTGCTAAATTAAAGGCCTATTCCTTTCTTTGCATGAGGCCCACTTTTTCTCTCCTTGCTGCTTGTAGGAAAGATAGTGAGGCCCATTTTTTCTTTCCTTGCTGCTGACGAGATAAATCGGAGCATTGTTACACTAAACTGCAACTTGACAAACACATCCATTGTTAAGAGTGCATCATTGTACCCCTTGCCTGTTCTCGCTCAGGGTGTGTCTAGACTATAGGGTTTTTGTGAAAAAAGGGGCCTTTTTTTTCGAAAAAAACTTCCCCTGGCCTAGACTGCTGCTGCGTTCTTTTGAAAGTAAATCAAAAGAACGTGGCAGTTTTTCTGACCGCGGAAAACCTCCTTTTACGAGGAAGAACACCTTTTTTCGAAAGCACCCAGGCTGCCTGGGTGCTCTCTTTCGAAAAAGTGGCTTGCTTTTTCGAAAGTACTGGTTGCAGTCTAGATGCTCTTTTTCTACAGAGGCTTTTTCAAAAGATACTTTTGAAAAAGCCTCTGTTGAAAAAGGTGTGCAGTCTAGACGTAGCCTCACTGTAAAACTTATCAGAGTCAGAGCTTCTTTCCCCCTCCCTGTAAGTTGCTGATTAAGACAGCAGGTAATGCTGACTCAACTAAAAACCAGGAAACAACAAACAGGGGTGAGTATAATTGTATTCATCACCTACTTATTAATGTTCATTCTATAGGAGTTAATTTTACTAAATAATGGTTTATGGAAAGTAGTGATAGATGTGTGAATTTACACACTAAAGGGTATAAAGAGTGTAACTGCTACCAAATCTTTGCCAGTCAGAATGCTGGAGGTCCAACGTAAACGTTCATAGGCAATAAAGTGGTCCATTTACTCCATCCTCTCTTGAGTTTGCTGTGCTCCTTCAACAGAACTGAGGTTCACCACAGCTTTGCCAGGTCACCTGCTGGATCAGTGAATCTGAGTGGAGTGCTGATCCTCAGTCTCATTCATATCTAAGTCCTCATACTGGGCACAGAGTGTGTGTGTGGGGGGGTGGTTCTATCAATTGGAATCCACCTTCCTCAGCATCTAGGATCCTCATGAGTGCCTGGTCCTGGGTAGGGACTTTAACACTGTTCTGGACTCGTGAAGCTGTGCTGGAAGACAGACTTGCGAGGCCTCCACTGACATCCTCAGGCTACTTATGGACTATCATTCCCTGGTAGAAGTCTAGCACAATCCCCACCTAGATGATTCTACCACCATCACCTATGTCTAAGTAGAAGAGGCTCAGTCATGGCGCTCCCACTTGCACCTCTTCTACATCTCCTGTTTTACCATTTTGCAAGCCCATTCCTTCAGCAGCTGGAGGAAAGGAAAGTGGACGTGGTGGTGTTTGCCAGAAGGGAAATTATTCTGCTCCCATCTGCCCTGTCTGTACCTGTAAACACACAGCCCCATTCCCAGAAGCCTGCCCTTCAAAGGGTATTTTTACATTTATATTTACATGTTCAAATCTGGAAGGTTGGGGACCCATTGTGAGTCCTTCCTGCAAGCGCTGGAGAGACTCTTAATTTTCAGAATGATGCCTCCTGCTGAGCACTTTACAACAAGGACACCTGGAAATGCATAAAGGAGGTCAAATGTTACTTACCCCAGAGCCTCTAATTTGCAGTTCGGGTGTGTCAGCCCCTCACATAGCAGCCGCACTCCAGCATTTCCCAGTTTACGACCACCCAGGTCCAGTTTTGTCAGGCTCTGTCTGGTTTTGAGTAAAGCAGCAAGATCTCTATAGCCAGCAGCTGTCACATAGCTCTTAAAGGCATTGTACAAGCTGCAAGAGAGAGAAAGGCAGAGAAGGGGGGATCATGGTGCAAATGAGCTCATCAGCATCCAGAATGAGTCTGAAGTCCTGACCCATGTCCTACAACTTGTCCAGTGAGAAACCAGTAGTCAGTAGAACTTCCTGTTTAAGCTCCACCCCTTCCTCTTCACCAATCAACAGAGAGAATGGCCTAGCCATCTCAAACCTCTGTCACTGACCAATGAGGAATGAAGTTTGGGATAAGATTTCCCTCCTAAACACCATTCCCTCACCCTTTCCATTGACTAAAGAGGATTCAGAAAGGATTAAAAAAAAGGTTTCCGTTTAATTCCCATGCACTCAATTCTTGACCAATCAGGTTAGATTTGGCACTGATCAGCCTGAGGATGATATGATTCAATTAGAGCAGATCTTTTCTATGGGAACACTACAGGGGCACCTGCTCCTGGGCAGCTGGGGCAGGCTCAGAGCAGTGATTCAGAGATCCTCCTCCCCCTCCATGACCATAGGACTAGCTTGGCTTCTCCATTGCATAACACAGCTATCACTTGTCTCTATCCCCAGCCCTTCAGCATCCAGCTCTGACCATAAGGCCTGGGAATGGAAGGGAACCACCAGGACAAACAAGCCCAAATGCACAACATGTTTCAGTGACAACTGTACAACACTATTCTCATAACTTCATATGTATTAATAATATACACATTTAGATGGAACAGTGGCTTCAGCAGATCATAACCTTTCCCATGATAACTTACATAGCATACTTTATGTCATGCCTGGGTAAAATACCCTCTGCGCACCAGATCTGGCCCGCCAAGCTGCTGGATCTGGCCCATGGAAGCAGCGGGGAGCCTCAGGCAGACTTCTTGCCTGGCCCCTGCACGCTGCCAAGAAAAACTGCTGCAGGGTTTTGTTTGAATAGCTGTGAGCCTTCATGCACTGCTCCCATCCCCAGCACAATCCCATTGTCTGGTTTCTGGCCAATGAGAGTTGCCTGTTGTCAACAGACAGCTTGCAAAGCACCTTCCCCATCCCTTGAGTTTCATAGCTCTTCAAAAACCATATGGCCCCTCCAGCCAGTGTGGGGCAGGGCAGGGAGTCTGCTTTAGAAGGCTCCTAGCTGGAAGACAAGAAAGTGAGTCTCCCAGCCAGGGGCCTCTCTGGCATCCCAACACTTTGCCCCTCCCCCACACACACACAACCCAAGCCCTGTGCTCCTCCTGCTGCATCCATATCCCCTACCAGATCCTGCATCCCAACCCCTGCCCTAGGTCACAATCCAAACGCTCTGTCCCCCACCTGCATCCCAATCCCCTATCCCAGGTCACAGGCCTAACCCTGTGATGGACCCCCCACTTCCCATGCTTTATGAAATGGAGTTATTGGCCCAAATATACATAGCTCAAAGATGTTTGGGAAAAATTGTCTCATGTAACCTATCAATCTTCATGTCATAATCTACTGGGGACAGGAACAAAAGGATCCCAGGAGCATGCAGCTTCTAAGCTGATGACTGTACACAGGCTTAGAGCTGGGTGTAGCAGCAGAGCACTGATGTATGGGAGGGGAAACTGAGGTACGCTGCCTCATGGCAATGGTGACTAAATGCCAGGACACTGAAATATCGAGAGACATTGCTACCTGTGTTCTGGGTAGCCAATATACCCACACTGTGGATGTGTCCCAGACATCATCCGAGGTCAGAGAAAGCACACTGGGTGAGTGCCATCATGTTCCCTTCACACTGGAGGTGGAGGTGGCGGGCAGTGAGGGATAGCTGGACACTCAATGCTCAGCCCTTGTGGCCTGGGGATCGTGCAGCAACCTGTGCACATGGGAACATGTGCCATGCTGCTCCTGGCCACATAGCACCAGGAGGCTGTGACACAGGACCTTTGTGCTATTGGCCACAGGATGTATGAAAAGGCCTGGCATACTCATGATGCTGGGGTAGGACATCCTCCCTAGACAAGCCACCAATAGAAGGAGGCTGGGGACATGGAGACACATGCTCAGCAGTCCTGCACTTGGGCATGTCTGCACTCTTGAGGAAGCATCTACTCCCCAGGGACAGCACAGTGAGGCACAGGAGCTTCTGCTGCTCACACACCCCTCCTCCAACTTCTCTTCTCCCTGGTTCTTTTCCCAGTCCTTCCCCAGTTACTTTGACCCCAAATAAAAGAAAACACAGTTTATTTTTCTGAACAAAAATGTCTGATTTATTGTCTTGGGGTGGGGGGGGAGAGGGAAAAAGGGAAAAGGGAGGGGAGTGGGAGGAAAGGCAGAAAGGGGCGATGCACTGGCCCGTAGTGGGGAGGCCCAGGAGAGAGTGTCACTGGGGCCTTTGTGAGAAACTCTCCCTCAAGGCCTCCTGGATGTGCACAACTCCCTGATGGGCCTGCCAGATGGCAGCTGTGCATGGTTGCTCAAAGGTCCTGCTGATGTGGTCAGCCTCTGCCCCCACCACCCCCCCAGCAGAAGTGCCTCTCCTTCCTCTCACAAATACTGTGGAGCATGCAACACGCAACCACCATTTGTGGGATATTCCACTCCCCAATGTCCAGCCGGGTGAGGAAGCATCTGAACTGCATCTCCAAAGGCCTGAAGGCACCCTGTGTAACCATGCAGGCTCTGCTGAGCCAGGCATTGAACTGTACCTGAAAGTGGCTAGTATATAGCTTCATGAGCCAGGGGAACAGAGGGTAGGCTGCATTCCCCACCATGCACATAGGCATGTCCATGGCCCCAGACCTTGATGGTATGGAGAGGGAAAAAAGTTCCAGCATGCAGCTTCTCATGGTTGAGTTGTGGAACACATGGGCATTGTGCACTTTCTCCGACACTCGATGTATATGTCCCTGAACTGGCCGCAGTGGTCTGTGATGGCCTGCAGGGCCATCTAGACGTATCCCTTTCTATTGATGTACACAGAAGCTCGGTGGTAGGGTGCTGCTTTCCAAACAGTGACTAGTTTACACACAGGGCTTGTAAAGCTGTCTAATTCTTAGCCAGGTTGTGAGTCAGTGGCTTTGTCAGCACTCCAATGGTGCCTTCTGGGAATACAATGCATTACAAACCCCTGTACCCTCTTCTGCATCCTGATTCCCTGCCCAAGGTCACAACTCAAATCCCTGCATCCCAGTCTCTCTAACTAAGATCACAACTACCTCCTTCACCAAACTCTCTCCCAGATCCCACACCATCTCCTGCACCCCAAGCCCTTACCACAAGCTCCCTTCTGCACCCAACCTCCATCCCAGACCCTACACCTCCTCCATTAATACAGAAAGAGTGTGGCCCTTGACCACTTTCCAAATTCTTTGAGTGACACTCCATCAAAAATTATTGCCCACCCCTGCTTTATGTGTAATATCACTCTTATGTAGACATAATGAATATCAGGGTCACAGGACACTCCCCCACAGTGTAGTGTCACAGGAGGAGAACCCCAACATTTGAGAGAGAAAAAGGCCCCTGAAGCTGTAGAAGGGAGAAAAGCCCCACATCTTGGGGAGCCCCCAGTGTATGTATGGGATTGTAGAGCTCCCAAGGTAGTTTGGAGAAAAGAAGAAAGGAGCCTGTAGTGGGAGTGGAGGGACAGATTCTAAGACTGGTTGAATGATAGGAGAAAAAAACCTCAAAGGTGTATGTTGGAATCTGAGGGGACAAACCTACTTCGGTGAGAGGTGAAGAGAAGAGAGCATCCAAGCTGAAGCAGAAGAGAAAACCCCCACAAGATTTAAAGACTAAAAGAGAGAGAAAGAGAAACAGAAGACACATGAAGTAGGAGTAAGAGACCCCAAAGTAGGAGGGGGACATGTGAGGGGAATGGATCTCACTTCATATTAAAAGAAGACCACATTAAAAATATTGTTATTCTGCCCAATAAGAAGCTATGAAGGGATCCCTAGAGTGCAATCTGTGAAGGGAGTAGAGAAAGGATGAAAGAATGAACCCCCATATACCCTGATATCTTTGATAAAAGAGATAAGGCTGAGGCATGGTGAGGAAACACCCATCAGGGTAAAGAGGAAGGCAGACCTCCAAGGAAGAGCAATGAAAGTGGAGAAAAAATAAAGAACATAAGAATGGCCGTACTGGGTCAGACCAAAGGTCCATCTAGCCCAGTATCCTGTCTGCCGACAGTGGCCAGCACCAGGTGCCCCAGAGAGGGTGGACCAAAGACAATGATCAAGCGATTTGTCTCTTGCCATCCCTCTCCAGCCTCTGACAAACAGAGGCCAAGGATACCATTTTATCCCCTGGCTAATGAACTTTTATGGACCTAACCTCCATGAAATTATCTAGCTTCTCTTAAACTCTGTTATAGTCCTAGCCTTCACAGCCTCCTCTGGCAAGGAGTTCCACAGGCTGACTACACGCTGTGTGAAAAGAATTTTCTTTTATTAGTTTTAAACCTGCTACCCATTAATTTCATTTGGTGTCCTCTAGTTCTTCTATTATGGGAACTAATAAATAACTTTTCTTTATCGGCCCTCTCCACACCACTCATGATTTTATATACCTCTATCATATCCCCTCAGTCTCCTCTTTCTCTAAACTGAAAAGTCCCAGTCGCTTTAATCTCTCCTCATATGGGACCCGTTCCAAACCCCTATCATTTTAGTTGCCCTTTTCTGAACCCTTTCCAAGGCCAAAATATCTTTTTTGAGGTGAGGAGACCACATCTGTACACAGTATTCAAGATGTGGGCGTACCATAGTTTTATACAGGGGCAGTAAGATATTCTGTGTCTTATTTTCTATCCCTTTCTTAATAATTCCTAGCATCCTATTTGCCTTTTTGACCGCCGCTGCACACTGTGTGGAAGTTTTCAGAGAACTGTCCACGATAACTCCAAGATCTCTTTCCTGATTTGTTGTAGCCATATTAGCCCCATCATACTGCATATAGTTGGGGTTATTTTTCCCGATGTGCATTACTTTACATTTATCCACATTAAATTTCATTTGCCATTTTGTTGCCCAATCGCTCAGTTTGGTGAGATCTTCTTGGAGTCCCTCACAGTCTGCTTCTGTCTTGACTATCCTAAACAGTTTGGTATCATCCGCAAAACTTTACCACCTCACTGCTTACCCTTTCTCCAGATCATTTATGAATAAGTTGAACAGGATTGGTCCTAGGACTGACCCTTGGGGACACCACTAGTTACCCCTCTCCATTCTGAAAATTTACCATTTATTCCTACCCTTTGTTTCCTGTCTTTTAACCAGTTCTCAATCCAAGAAAGGACCTTCCCTCTTATCCCATGGCCATGTAATTTACACAAGAGCCTTTGGTGAGGACCTTGTCAAAGGCTTTCTGAAAATCTAAGTATACTATATCTACTGGATCCCCTTGTCCGCATGTTTGTTAACCCTTCAAAGAACTCTAATAGATTAGTAAGACAGGATTTCCCTTTACAGAAACCATGTTGACTTTTGTCCAACAAATTATGTTCTTCTACATGCTTCACAATTTTATTCTTTACTATTGTTTCGACTAATTTGCCCAGTACTGAAGTTAGACTTACCGGTCTGTAATTGCCCGGATCGCCTCTAGAGCCCTTTTTAAATATTGGTGTCACGTTGGCTACCTTCTAGTCATTAGATACGGAAGCCGATTTAAGGGATAGGTTACAAACCACAGATAATAGTTCAGCAATTTCCCATTTGAGTTCTTTTAGAACCCTTGGATGAATGCCATCTGGTCCCGGAGATTTGTTAACATTAAGTTTTTCTATTTGTTCCAAAACCTCCTCTACTGACACTTCAATCCGGGACAGTTCCTCAGATTCATCACCCACAAAGGACGGTGCAGATTTGGGAATCTCCCCAGCGTCCTCAGCCGTGAAGACTGAAGCAAAGAAATCATTTAGTTTCTCCGCAATGGCTTTATCGTCCTTGATTGCACCTTTTATAGTTTGATCGTCTAGGGGACCCACCGGTTTTTTAGCAGGCTTCCTGCTTCTAATGTACTTAAAAAAAATTTTGTTATTTCTTTTTGAGTTCTTGGCTAGAAAATAAGGGAATCCTCTAGAAAGTAACACGGGAGACAGAGAGAAACTAATAAGAATACAGGGAGCAAGACAGAAAAAATTAGTGAAGCATGGAGAGAGTGTCTAGGGAGCAGCAGAAGGCAAATGAAGAAGATGGAGCGAAGGGAGAATGGCAGAAAAAATGGCTAAATATAAGGGTAAACAGATACACTCAAAAGTCTGAAGGAAAGGTCCACTCCCACAAACCCATGCACTACTACTGTACAGGGCCCCACACAGAACCTGCCACTGCTCAGTACCCTAATACACTGTGATGGGCTGGGCTACTTCATGGAGTGCTGACAAAGCCACTAAACCTCTCCTCCTTGCTCTCTGGATCCTCTCATGACCCTGTCCTGCTGGGCCAAATCATCTGGTGTCCCCCAGCCTAGGCATAGAGCTGAGATCACCCTTGTCTCCTGAAGAGCAATGCAGACACTGAATAACTTCAGGTCTGAGGAGAATGCAGTTTTAGGCAAAGCATTCAGGTAACCAACTGCCAGGTGGGATCAGAAACTCAAATAAACCATTCAGGTAAGTCTCCTTTAACAATGAAAGGTGGATGTACACACTGATTGCTCTCCCAGGCAACAATTATTTACACCAATAAAAGTGATTTTACTAATTACCAAAAGTAGGATTTAAGTGGTCACAAGTGAAAACAGAACAAAGTAAATTAAAATTAAAAAAAAGAAAAAGAAAATGCAGAGCTAGTTCTAACACATTAAATCTTATTGCAAACTTACCCTAAAACTGTTCTTATTTCAGCTCAACTTTTAATCCAGGAAAGATCATTTTTTCCTGGGGTCTCTGGTTTATTCTCTTGGGGCTATCATGCCAGCCAAAGACAAAGGAACAGCAAGCGTCCCATTGTTTTATAGATTCCACTTTGGGCCAGAATGTCTTTTCCTTCCCCCTTTCTATGGAAAATTACCTGATCTGACCCTACTAGTTGAGGTGGTCACATGTCTTCCTAAGACTAATCACTGCTTAGACTTAAAGGACAAAAGGGGCTGTTTACTGGTGATCATCCAGAGACTGAGGGAAACATCCTTGATGGCTTTCATTTGCGCATTTAAAACCATAAAACATTTTATACTCCATATTTCTAACTTTACATACATCAAAATAAGACATACAGACCCAGAAGATTGTGACATTAAAATTGATGGGTTACATGAGTTATTTTCTCCAAAGTATCTTTGGGTATGTCTACACTAGCCCCCTAGTTCGAACTAGGGAGGCTAATGAGGGCGACCGAAATTGCTAATGAAGCGTGGGATTTAAATATCCCGCGCTTGATTAGCATATTCCCAGCCGGTCGCCATTTTGGAAACTGACTAGCCTGAAGTAACTGCCCGCGTCTACTTGTGGCAGAGAAGTGGGATTCTGAGATAAACTCCTTAGTTCGAATTAATGGTTAATCCTCATTCCACAAGGAGTAACAGTTAAATCAGACTAAGGGGTTTATCTCGGAATCCTGCTTCTCTGCCGCATGTAGACGCGGGCAGTTACTTTGGGCTAGTCAGGACTTAGTTCGGATTAACTTCTGACTGCCGCGTGTAGCTGCGGACAGTCAGTTCGAACTACGGGGCATTTAAAAATGGCGCCCGCCCGGGAACATGCAAATGAAGCCTGGAATATTTAAATCCCGGGCTTCATTTGCAAGTGCGAATGCCTACATTAGCCTCCCTAGTTCGAACTAGGGGGCTAATGTAGACATACCCCCCCAGAGCCACAGATTGGAGACATTTTCATAGCAGCTAGCAGATGGGCCACACGTGCGTTGTGAGCCTCTTGTGCCACTGGCAGTTGACGGGTGAGTGTGATCTGACCCCCTTCCCTCAGTTCCTCATCTTCTGCAGAGCAATTGGACTGTCAAGATGTGTAACTTTCTTTTCTTCTTTGGGTTATGTCCCCATGGGTGCTCCACTGGAGGTGACTACAAAGCAGTACTCACTGTGGCTGGTGGGACTCAGAGTCACTGCTTCGTAGAGGCAGATATAACTGCCTTAGCCATTGATATGTCAGACACCATTTGAGGCATAATGGAATAATGTTTTGAGAACATGTGGTCCGATGACCAGGTGGCTGTCCGATAAATATCTTTAAGGGGCTGTAGCACAGGTGGAGTGTGCCCTTGGGAACGTCTTTAGTGGTTTGTTACCAAAGGAGTGACATTGGAGGATGCAGCTCGTTATCAGTTTTGAACTGTGTTTTGTGGAGAGTGGGTTGCCCCTGGAGTAGTTCGCAATAGAGACAAAGAGTCATGGGGTCTTGCGAAACATCTGCGTTCTGTCAATGTAAAAAGCCAGGACCTTTCTGACATCGAGGGTGTGAAGTATGGCATGTGTAGCCGATGTATGTGGCTTTGGAAAGAATACAGGTAAAACTATTGGTTTGTTAATGTAAAAGTGTGTGTTGACTTTATCTATAAAGGCTGGATGTGATCTCAAAGTCACTTTGTCCTTGGCAAAGACTATGTATGAGGGGCCCACCATTAGGGCTCCTAACTCACCCACCCTCCTTGCTGACGTGATTGCCACCAGAAACAGCACCTTCATTGTGAGGAGCCAGGGAGGGCATGTAGCCATGGGTTCAAAGGGAGGCCTCATAAGGGTCTCCAGGACCAAATTCAGATCCCAAGAGGGTGTAGGTGCTCTACAAGGTAGGAAGAGGTTCTGAAGGCCTGTAAGGAATCTTTTCATCACGGGATGCGCGAACACTGATGACCCTTCTATGTGGTCGTGAAAGGCCGTAATGGTTGACAAGTAAACTTTTATAGAAGACGTTGACAGGCCTTCAGTCTTTAAAGTGTATAAGTAGTCGAGTATCATATGGATTGGTGTCTTGTCTGGATTGAGTTCACTTTGACAGCACCAAGATGTGAAGTGTTTCCATTTTTGTTGGTAAGTTGCTTTAGTGGTGTTTCTCCTGCTATGCATGAGGATGTTTCTGACTTGTTCCAAGCAGGTTACTTCCACACCTCGAAACCAGACAGGAGCAAGGCATGGAGATGAAGGGTGCGTGAATCTGGGTGCAGTAGCTTACCTGTGTTCTGGAAGAGGAGATTGTGGCAGTGAGGGAGTGGGTGTGGTAGTTTCATGGACATGTGTTGCAGATATGGGTATGTGGGAGAAAAATCAAATAACTCCAATTGTGTCTAAGGGGAGACTGTGGAGGAAACCAAAACTCTCTAAAAGAAAACTGCTGTAAGGGTTAAAAGTTTTCCAGGCCTCTCTCTCTGTAACAGAGAGAAATCATCTTAACTCAAATCAAGACCCTTACAATGCCTCCTATCTCAAGTTCATGGAGACTCCTAGTCTGTCACAAATTGCCATGTAAACTCTTATCTTTGTCACAGTTTGCCTTGTAGACTCCTCACTCAGGTTATCATGTGTCTTTGTACTGTAAAACTGACTTCTAGCACTTCTGGTGTGAACAGAAACGTCTCAGAGTACTTCTGCTGAGACTTTGATATGTTAAAGAAAACAATCAACAACTAAACTGTCTGAACATACTGTATAAAGGATCCCTGAAACTGTCTCTCAGGGCTGCTGCTGCTTTCGTTCTGGTAGCTGTCAGCCTGCATGCATGCATAATAAAGTTTTCCTTCGAGATTTCTCTCCTGCCTCACTGCTTTGACCTCCAGCCTCGGACCCTTCTGGGGACTCTGTACCCCAAGGGAGCGAGATTTCCCCAACAGGTACCAGGTCTGTCTGGACCATGATGGAACTGCTAGGATGACCTGGGCTGCATCCAGACGGATCTTGCACAAGATTCTGGGGATTAGTGGTATTGGCGGGAAGGCATAGTAAATGGGTTCATCCAATGTGATAAGGAATGTGTCTCCCTTGTACCCCTTCCTCAGTCCTGCACGGGAGCAAAAGCGAGGGCATTTTGCATTTTTCACAGTTGCCAATAGGTCCGTTGTTGGATAGCCCCACCTGCGAAAAATGGAGTTTAGCACTTGTGGGTGGAATTCCTACTCATGATCGATGGTGTAGTTGTGGCTCAGAGAATCTGCCACAGTGTTGTTACCCCTGGTAAGTATGCTGCCTTTAATGTGACCCCATGTTGTAATCACCAATTCCAGCGGTGGACTGCCTCTGCACAGAGAGATTGGGAACATGCTCCTCCCTGTATGTTTAGATAAAACATGGTAGTCCTATTGTCCATAAGGACATGAACAGTTCTGTTGGTAATGGATAATGTAATGTGCTTGCACGCGTTCTTGACAACCCTGAGTTCAAGTAGGTTGATGAGTAGTGTCATGTGATAACCATTTGCCTTGCACTGTTTGTTGCTGCAAGTGTGCTCCCCACCCCATTAGTGAGGCATCAGTTGTGATTTAGACTGATGGTTCTGGTTGAAAGAAGGGCACCTCCTCAAGAAGACTGATGGGGGACGTCCATCACTGGAGAGATTCCAGGACCTGTCTGGGTATAAGTACAGTCTTTTGTAGAGAATGTATCAATGGTGTATTGACCGACATCAGCCAATGCTGCAGAGCTTGGAAATGTAGACGTGCATATTGGACCACATATGTGGTGGCCGCCATGTGGCCCATGAGCTGAAGGCAGGTATGTACCATTGTGTTGGGGTTGACTTGTAGGAGGGTGAAGAGGTCACGCAGCATCTCAAATCTCTGCTGCAACAGGTAAGCCCTGGGTCGCACCCCTATGAATTCTAGATCTTGAACTGGATCGAGTATCAACTTCTGCTCTGTGATGAGGCTACAGAGCCCCGCACTACAGGCGGCGGGGTTGTGGCCCTCTGGGGTGAATGCCCACTAGCGCCATGTCTCTGAGGCTCATGCTCCCAGGCTGCCAAGGCAAAACGGCCCCGTGCTAGGACTCTGGGGGAACACGGCACGTTGGGAGGCCTGGTGCAAGATGCTGGGCTGTGTCCGTGCCGGCTGTGCCCAGGCCATAAGAGGCCCGGGTTCGGAGAAGTGGGGAGAGGAAGTCCCTTGAAAGGGAGTGGTCCTTGGAACACCTGGGGGAAGGGGCGAACGCACCTGCTGCACAGATGGCGCAATCGTGGATGCTGAGTGGGTGGGGGGGTCTCAAAACCTTGGCCTAGGGTAGTATTGGGTCCCCTACCCCAACTACCATAAGGAAAGGGCCTGCCGTCCTGGTAACTGAGAGCCGGGTGGACAGAGACCTGGTAGGCCCGGTGCGGGAGACGTTTAGCCCTTTGACCCATCCAAACTCTCCCCTGCAACTAGGTGACTCTGATGCGGATCCCCTGAAAGGCCTCATTGGAGATCAGACGCATGCCAGCCAAGGAGCCCAGGGGGACCATGTGAGGGTTAGCTCAACCCAGCCATCTGGAGGGCCCATCGATGCAGGTACACTCCTTGCCCCCAACTCATTCCCTCAAGACACTGGATCTGTGGATGGAGAATGACTTCAGATAGGTAGTCGCGTTGATGTAGGAAGCGATCCCGGGTGGGGCTACTGAGCTCTGCGGGGGTTGGTGCATTTTGGCACATTATCCCACCAACCCCAGCAGTGGATCTTCTCCCTGCCTTTAGGGCCCTGGGTCAGGACCTGGTAGAGTGGAAGGGCCCAGGTCCCCCTAACGCATCCTCTACAAGAAAGACTTATAATTGGTGGACTGTGACCAAAGAGCCCCTTGAACTATTGACCAAGGAGCTAGACTATTGTATTGGGTTGGGTGAGCCCCGGGACTGTGGTACCCGCAAAGTTTAGGGGTCATAGACTTGGTGCTGCTTGCACCATACACCGTTGAAATCACCTTTATATTTGTTTGAGTGACTTTAAGAGAGGGATCTGTCTCAGTCACACGGACCCCTCACATGCTCGTTTATTAGTAAACTAAGTGGTTGAACAGCTGTTTGGTCTTTAGTATCATCTCCTCAGTTTCTAGTTTGGAGAGGCCCTTTATTAGACAGTTGTCCAGATATGGAAAGATGACGATGCCCTGACGCCGAAGGTATGCTGCAACCACCACTAGGACCTTTGAGAAAACCCGTGGTGCCGAGAGAAGGCCGAAAGGTAGGATGCTGTATTGGAAATGTGCATTTCCTACTGTGAATCTCAGGTAGCGTCTATGTGCAGGATGTACCATAATGTGAAAATATGCATCTTATAGGTCAAGAGCTGCGAACCAATCCCCTCTGTCCAGTGCTGGTATGATCATAGCCAGTGTGACCATCTTGAATCTCTGCTTTCACAGGAACTTGTTCAGTTTGCGGAGCTCTAGCACTGGTCTCCAGCCTCCTGTATGCTTCTGGGTCAGGGAACAGATGGTGTAGAACCCCTTTCCCCGGTATGGTTCAGGTACCTCCTCTATAGCTCCTAGATGAAGAAGCTGGTCGATTTCTTGTTTGAGGGATATCTCGTGAGATGGGTCCCTGAAGAGAGACAGGGTAGGGGAAAGGGTATGAGGGAGAATGTTGAATGGAATGGAATATCCCATACAGATTTCGATGACCCACTGATCGGATGCTATGGAGGCCCAGTGATGAAGGAATGGATGTAATCTGTGGTTGAATAGACAGATGCACTGGACGGTTGGGGAGGTCGGGCATGCCCTTGACCAATGTGTCATATTTGCTTCTTTGGGCCCTGGCCACCATAGGAACATGGTTGTTGTTTGTGGTTCCTTGGGTGTGCTGCCTGGCATGATTGTACTCATATGGTCTGTACTGAGTACGGTTGTAGTACAAGTCTCTGTTTTTATCATAGGGGATGCAGTGCCTGCGCTTGTGCAGTGGTGAGTACATTCCCAGGGTACGCAAGGTGGTACACATATTTTTGCTGTTGTGCAGAATCTCATCAGTGTTGCTGGCAAAAAGCTTGCGCTTGTCAAAGGGAAGATCTTCTACCTTTGACTGCAGTTCTTTTCGCATCCCCGTGGCTTTGAAGCCATGATGTTCTTCTCATCCCAACTGCTGTAGCTGTTGTTCTTGCTGCTGTGTCTGCAATGTCAATCACAGCCCTGAGTATGGGCTTCTCGGTATCAGGCAGATGCTCCATCATGTCTGCTAATTTAGAGTAGTTGTCAAAGTTGTGATTTGCCAGCTGTGCTGAGTAATTGGCTATTCTAAGCTACAGGGTGAGTAGAGTAGACCTTCTTCCTGAATTGGTCTAGCCTCTTGTGCTTCTTGTCGCCAGTAGTTGATCTAAGGTGAGGGGCCTTTGTCCGTTGGCTTGCCGCATCAATGACCAGTGAGTTTGGCCAAGGATGGAAGAAAAGAAAGTCTAGATCTTCAGGTGGGACAAAGTATTTCTTGTCCACCTTTTTGCAGGTCGGCTGAGCTGATGCTGGCATTTGCCAGATGTCTTCAGACACCTCCATAATTGCTTCATCTATGGTCAACATGATTCTGCCCTGTGATGATGGGCAGATATTCTTCAGGAGACAGTGCTGTTTCTCCTTAACCTCCTGAAGTTTTATTTCTTGTGATGTAGCAACTCTCTTAAAAAGGTCCTGGAATTGTTTCAGGTCTGCTATCATGTGCTCATCATCTGGGACTATCACATCCTCTGGAGGGGAAGTGGTATTGTCTTGTGACTATGCCAGCCGAGTGTCGTCCTGATCATCAGCTAATTGGCCTTCCTCCTCCTCTGAGTCGGGTATGGATACCATAGTGTGGGATGGTGAACCTGGTGGTAGCCTTTTTCACGAAGATGGGGCAGTGAAGTGGTATTTGGGTGGTGCCCAGTAATCCCAAGGTGTCCACTGTGGCTGGTAATGTGGCTGTAGGTAATACCAGCTTGGGTGCCACTGTGGATGATACAATTGTGGTGCGTACTGATGCCCTTATCAAGATGAGGTGGAGGATGCCTGCTGGGAGGAGAATGCACTCCTCTCATCATAGATCTCTGTTGAGCACCCCCATCCCTGCTTTGGTGGTGAGTAGGGTTGGTACGGTGACAGAGACTGTTCCCTTGATGTAAGTGGGGGAGGGGGGGAGACCAAGGTTGTCTGTGCTTGTTATAGTTCCCCGAGTCCCGTGAGGTCTGCATCTGTTTCAAAGCCCGTCTGCTTACTCTGCGAGCTAAAGTACTGTTGTAATGAAGGCAGTTGAGAGGCAGGTGCACTAAGCGGCGGTGCTGAGGTTTTGCGGGTCCATAAGAACATAAGAACAGCCATACTGGGTCAGACCAAAGGCCCATCTAGCCCAGTATCCTGTCTGACGACAGTGGCCAGTGCCAGGTGCCCCAGAGGGGGTGGACAGAAGACAATGATCAAGCAATTTGTCTCCTGCCATCCCTCTCCAGCCTTTGGCAAACAGAGGCCAGGCATACCATTCCTTGCCCCCTGGCTAATAGCCTTTTATGGACCTAACCTCCATGAATTTATCTAGCTCTTTTTAAAACTCTGTTATAGTCCTAGCCGTCACAGCATCCTCTGACAAGGAGTTCCACAGGTTGACTGTGCACTGTGTGCAGAAGAACCTCCTTTTATTTGTTTTAAACCTGCTACCCATTAATTTCATTTGGTGTCCTCTAGTTCTTATATTATGGGAACAAGTGAATAACTTTTCTTTATTCACCCTCTCCACACCACTCATGATCTTAAATACCTCTATCATATCCCCCCTCAGTTTCCTCTTTTCTAAACTGAAAAGTCCCAGTCTCTTTAGCCTGTCCTCATATGGGACCCGTTCCAAACCCCTAATCATTTTAGTTGCTCTTTTCTAAACCTTTTCTAAGGCCAAAATATCTTTTTTGAGGTGAGGAGACCACATCTGTATGCAGTATTCAAGATGTGGGAGTACCATAGTTTTATGTAGGGACAGTAAGATATTCTTCGTCTTATTTTCTATCCCTTTTTAAATAATTCCTAGCATCCTATTTGCTTTTTTGACTGCCACTGCACACTGCGTGGACGTTCTCAGAGAACTATCCACGATAACTCCAAGATCTCTTTCCTGATTAGTTGTAGCTAAATTATCCCCCATCATATTGTATGTATAGTTGGGTTATTTTTTCCAACGTGCATTACTTTACACTTATCCACATTAAATTTCATTTGCCATTTTGTTGCCCACTGTGTAGGCGGCATCGCTTCTCTAGATGGTGTCACTCTGAGCAGCAACACTGAGGGTTTGAGGGGCTGCTTTGAAAACAGCTTTGCTGCTTCATCCGGTGCTGCGCACATGCCTGTTTCAGTGTTGAAGGCTGCCTGTGAGTTTCTTCCAGTTCAGGGAGAGATTGCACAGCTTGTCTCTGCCTGGCCGGTGCAGAGGCAGATGACTATGAGGCTGCCATGTCCCTCCCATTCATTATGGGGGACGGAGCCAGCTGCAGGGATCTGGCAAGGGAAATCCTGCTCCTTTGATGTGCCTTCAGCATTGGAGAGGCTGATTTATTCCTGGGGATCTGTGTCTCTTGATCCTGCTCAGCCTCTGCCTGGGGCTGTAAAGCCCTCTCCATAAGGGACATATGGAGCCTAAGCTCTCTGTCCTTTCTCACTCTTGCAGATAGGCTTTTACAATGGTCACATTTCTGAGATTGTGCGCCTCTCCCAAGCATTTGACACTGCAGCTATGTCTGTCTGAGGCTGGAATAGGATTGCTGCAGCCACCGCACTTTTTAAAGCCTTGCGAGGCAGGCATATTTGAGCCATTGGTGGTTGGGCTGGGGAAGGGGAGGTTCTTAGCCAAGCTGCTGGCGCCCTGTTAATCTGAAGGTGTCAGCTTGTGAGGAGTTTTTTTTAAGTATTCTTCTTTCCTTCTCTCCTTCTTCTTTCTTTCTCTCTTTCTCTCTCTCTTTCTCTCTCTCTCTCTCTTTTTCAGAGCCAGCTGGCAGAGAGCAGCAGCCGCTGAAGCCACAAGCTGAGGGAACAGAGTGTTCCCCGGTTTTGTTTTATTTGCCTTTCAAGTGGTAATAAAGTATCAGTGATCTAAGATGAATTGAGGTAAAAAAGTTGAAAGTTTTATCTATGAGGAGGAAATTGCCTGAAGCGGCAGGAGAACTCCGTCTACCAAGGGCGGTAGAAGAGGAACTGAGGGAAGGGGGTCAGGCCGCGTTCAACTGTCAACTGCCACCAGCATGAGAGGCTCACTGCACACACATAGCCCTTGGTCAACTGCTAATTGCTATGAAAAAGTCTCCTATCTGCAGTTCCAGGGAAGACCCATCACCTACAGTGGAGCACCCATGGGGACATCACCTGAAGAAGAACTGCCTTTTTCTAACTACTGGAATTCCCTCCCCCAGAGATGTATCCTTAGTGTGAGAGGTGACCGCAACATCCTCTGGAAGGAGGGTTCCAACTATGGGATCATTTCCCTCTGCTCCAGTTGACTGTTCTCCTTCCCCGAGCCTTTCATCTTCCTTAACAGCACAAGGGCTGTCTGACTGGAGGTGGGACAGTTCTACAGTGTCTTGGAAAGCCTCATCTATGTACCTCTCGGCCTCCCTTAGCTCCTCCAATTCAGTAACAGTTGCCTCCAAAGCTCATACATGGTCTCTAAGGGCCAGGAGCTCCTTGCACCGAACACATACATATGCCACCTGCCCACAGGGCAGATAATCATACATGCTACATTGGGTGCAATAAACAGGATAGCCTCCACTCTGCTGCTGGGCTTCTGCCTGCATTCTCTCCTATGCAGAATTAGATTATTGATAAGATTTTTATTTAAATCAGGTAGCTTTGGTTTTAGTTTAGTTTAAAAGTTTTAAAGAATGCTAAGTGTACCTTGCCCCCTTCCAACTCGCCTTCTAAATGCCCTCACAAAAACACCTTGTTAGCTGCCCCTGTTCTAATGAGTACTCATTGCCTATAACTGTTTGTTATCCTCCCCTGCCTTCTCCCTCTGCTCTGCAACATGTTCAGGGTCACAAATTCCTCCACCACCCCCAACCTTATAAGTTGCTCATTCAAGAAGTTTGCAAGTTAAATCTGCTTGCTTCAGCTAAAAGTACTATAAACAGAAAACGGGGTGGGTACAATGATATTCATCACCTCGTTATTACTATTCATTGTATGAGTGTTCACATTATAAAATAAGGGTTTAAGGAGAGCTGTAACAGATATGTATATTTGCATACAGGTTGCAGCTCCCAAATCCAGTATTCTCTTGTCCAGCAACATCCATGAGAGAGACCTGGGGTAGGAGGATGAGTTTTCTTGCAGCAGAGCTGCAGCAGACTGGGCAGAGTGTGATGGGGACTGTCTGCCACCTGGCAACATGGCCTGGACCACAGCAGCCCAAGAGGGGAAGTCTGGGACTGTACCGGCAGCAGCTTGGAAGGGGAAGTGAGCCATGGCAGCCTGATAGAATCAGTGCGGGTGGGGCCATGTGCCACCCAGCAGCAGGGCAGGAGCTGCTGTAGCCTTATTGGGCAGCGTGTTGTTCAGCAGTGGGGATGGAGTGGTCCAGCTGGCTGGCTGGTGGTGGAGCCAGAGCTAGGGCTGGCTTGCAGACAGCCCAGATGGGCTGAAGTAACTGGCAGTGGGGAAGGGCAGTGGGCTGAAGGGCTGTTGTCAGGAGACCTCCTGTTATCTGGCAAATTCCCTCTTCCATCTTTCGGGACTGGTCAGGTCCCAAGGGTGCCGGACAAGAGAGTTCCCACCTGTACTAAGATAAAAGAGTATGCCAGGAATTAATTTGTTGCTCACTCAGACAAGGGCTTTGGGAATCCATGGAGAAATGGTCTATTTGCACCTCATCTGGCTCTGGGTCACCTGTTCTTCTATAGCACTGACAACAGCAGAAAGCGCTGACACTGTTGTTGAAAACAAATGGCACATGGCTGCTCATAGGGTGACCAGAGTGATTAAGGGGGCAAAATAAAGTAGTATGGGAAGGGAGGGTTGAATCTGCATCAAAAGATGAGGGTATTATGGGGAGGAGGGACACATGGGAATGAATGGTGAGGCAGGGAAGAGGTGTTGGTGGGCTCAGGTAAGAGAGGGGTAAGAATTGGGGAAGTGGAAAGGGCTGTAGGGCTGAAGAATTGAGAGGTAGCAGAATATAATGAGGGTTTCGGGGTGGAGATATCTGTAAGACCTGAATTGTTCCCTTCCACGTGTGTTCTGGGATTTCTAGCAGCTCTCCTCTTTTGCAGGGGTCTGAGCCCCTCTCCTTGCCCCCTGGCTGTTCTGCTGATCATGCTTGTAGTCAAGACTAAGAACAGAAGAAACAAGGAACCATTTCTGGGCCTTGTTTGAGAGGCTTTTGTGGAGGATGATCTGGGCAAGCTGTTCACCAGTCCAACGACAAGCCAGGGCTGTATATCCCCACCACAAGTTAGCATGGACGAGGGTAGCTTGACAAAGAGAGAGGGCTTAAAGTTGGAAGCTGGGAGTCAGACAGCACAGATCAGGGAGCCACTGCTAAGTTCTTGTTCCCCACAAAAAGGAGTTTGCATTACTCTTAGACTGTGGTTTCATGGGGTGTGTCTAGACTACTTCTCTCTATCGACAGAGAGATGTAGATTAGGTACATCGAAAGTGCTAATGAAGCAGGGATTTAAATATCTCGCGCTTCGTTAGCATAAACATGGCCGCCACTTTTTTCAGAACGGAGTTTTTTCGAAAATAAGCGACCGTCTAGAGAGGGATCTTTCAAAAAATAAAGCCGTTTTCAAAAGATCCCTTATTCCTCATAAAATGAGGAATAATGACCTCACCTCCCTCAAGCACCTCTGTATGGTCAAGTGCATGTGCCCCCCACTCTCTCCATTCGATGCCAAAAGCCTCAGCCACAAGTCACCTCCAGACAAGTCACACTCCCATATGCCAAAAAAGAAGTTGTGTAGCACTTTAAAGACTAACAAAATAGTTTATTAATGAGCTTTCGTGGGACAGACCCACTTCTTCAGATCATGTTCTGAAAGTGAATAGGCAAGTCCATTATATAGCAGAGGGATACAGTAAAAAAATCATCACAGACTGACATACAAAGGGTGGGGATGAGGGGGAAAACAACAGGAAGGATGAAATTAAGTGGCTAATCTGGGGTCACTATGAATATCAAAAGATGGGGAAGCTGTCTTTGTAATGTGTAAGATAATTATAATCTCAATTAAGGCCCATTCGCAACGTGTCAAACTTTAGCATAAATAAAAGTTCAGAGGTTTCTCTCTGTAATCTGCTGTTAAAGTCTCTTTGTTGTAAGATGCATATTGTCAGATCCTTAAGAGAATGGCCAATTTGATTAAAATGTTGGCTTACCATCTTGTCTGTGTGGAATTTCTTGATGTCTGATTTATGAGTATTAATCCTTTGCAGAAGTGACTGGCCAGCTTGTCCAATATATATTGCAGAGGGGCATTGCTGGCACATGATGGCATATATCACATTGCTGGACATACAGGATTATGAGCTCTTGATCATGTAACTGACATGGGTAGGTCCAGTGATTATTTCTCCAGAGTAGATATGTGAGCAAAGCTGGCAACTGGGTTTATTGCAAGGGAAGGTTCCAGGGTTAGTTGAATGTGATATGCCCTGTGGTTGTTAGTGAGAATCTTCCTGAGGTTAGGTGACTGTCTATAGGAGACAAGTATCAGAGGGGTAGCCGTGTTAGTCTGAATCTGCAAAAGCGGCGAGGAGTCCTGTGGCACCTTATAGACTAACCCAAGTGTTGGAGCATAAGCTTTTGTGGGTAAAGACCCACTTCGTCAGATGCATGTAGTGGAAATTTCCAGAGGCAGGTATAAATATGCAAGCCAGAATCAGGCTAGAGATGATGAGGTGGATCCAATCAGGGAGGATGAGGCCCACTTCTAGTAGCTGATCTGGAGGTGTGAATATCAAGGGAGGAGAAGCTGCTTTTGTAGTTACCTAGCCATTCACAGTCTTTGTTTAATCCTGAGTTGATTGTGTCAAACTTGAAGATGAACTGTAGCTCAGCAGTTTCTCTTTGAAGTCTGGTCCTGAAGTTTTTGCTGCAGGATGGCTACCTTTAGATCTGCAATTGTGTGTCAGGGAGATTGAAGTGTTCCCCTACAGGTTTTTGTATATTGCCATTCCTAATATCTGATTTGTGTCCATTGATTCTTTTCGTAGGGACTGTCCAGTTTGGCCGATGTATATAGCAGAGGGGCATTGTTGGCACATGATGGCATATATTATGTTAGTAGATGTGCAGGAGAATGAACCAGTGACAGTATGGCTGATCTGGTTAGGTCCTGTGATGGTGTTGCTGGTGTATATATGTGGGCAGAGTTGGCACGAGGTTTGTTGCATGGATTGGTTCCTGAGTTAGAGTTATTGTGGTGCGGTGTATAGTTGCTGGTGAGAATATGCTTCAGGTTGGTGGGTTGTCTGTGGGAGAGGACTGGCCTGCCTCCCAAGGCCTGTGAAAGTGAGGAATCATTGTCCAGTATGGGTTGTAGATCACTAATGATGTGTTGGAGAGGTTTTAGCTGAGGTTTAAGCTTACGCTCCAACACTTTGGTTAGTCTATAAGGTGTCACAGGACTCCTCGCCGCTTTTGTCTATATGAGAGTACAGGTCTCATATAGACACACAGGCCAAGGTGTGTCTAGACTACAGGGTTTTGTCGACAAAACTGGACTTTTGTTGACAAAACTATACCTGTGTCTACACTACTGCCGAGTTCTGTCGACATAATGTCGACAGAACTCGGCAGTTTAGTCGACGGCTGTAAACCTCATTCTACGAGGAATAATGCCTTTTGTTGACAGAGTTCTGTTGACAGAAGGCGTTATTGCATCTACACTGTCCTTTGCATCTACACTCCCATGTCAACAAAGCGGCTTGCTTTGTCGACAGAACTGGCTGTAGTCTAGACGCTCTTTGTTGTCAGAAGCTTTGTTGACAGTATCTGTCGACAAAAGCCTGTAGTCTAGACATACCCCCAGAGTTTCTCGGAGTGTAGCAATAAACCCCATTGCCCCCGTGGCCGTAAAGATGGCTCCCTGCACTTACCGGGTGAAGGAGCCATCCGGCAGGGATTGAAAATGGCAGCCACAAGATGGTGGCCGCCAATGAGAGCCTGCTTGGGCCAAAAAGCAGGCAAAAGCAGTTTTTAAAGGGGCAGCGTCCTTTTTTTTCCTTTTTGCTTGACAATATTGGCTGACTTACTGGCCTTGTGGGTAGCTCTGCTTTCCTGACATTGGCCACCCCTGACATAAAGGATATCTGTAAACACAGAGGAAGCCAAATTTACTTACCTTAGACTCTGTAATTTGCAGTTTTGCTTCAGTCCTTCACACAGCAGGTGAACACCATGATCTCCCAGGCGATTAGAATGCAGGTCCAGCTCTCTCAGGCTCTGGTTGATTCTGAGAGCACTAGCAAGATCCGCACAGCAGGAGTCTGTCAAATGACACTCACTCAAGCTGCAGGAGAGAGAAATGCAGGCAACGGGGATTGTGGTGAGAACAGAGCTCATCACAGAGGTTCTGACAGGCAGCCCTGCCCACCAGCCCCTCTCCCTGACCAATCAACATTGACAATGGGCCAGAAACTCTAATATAGACCTGTCTCAAGTCCCACCCCTTAGTCAATGAAGATGGACATAAGGTCCATTAAATCCCGTCTATTGGTCTCTCAGTGAATCACAGACCAGAGCAGGCCCATCACTGCATGGAGGTTGCACTGCACTGACTCAGGCTTCAGGCACCCAACAACCTATCCCTGAGCAGAGCCCCAGGAACAGGTATTTCCACAGCCCTGTTAGAGCTGTAGATCAGTCTGGGCAACAGCACAACCTGGCCAGGAGCCCTCCTGTTGCCGCACAGTGTATCATATGATAGAAACTCCCAGTGGGCTCCTGCCCCTGCCTTGCCTGGGCCCTGTCCCAGGACTGGCCTTGCCTTAGTCCAGCCTTGTTCCAACCCTGTCACCAACCTGCTTCGGCCTTGTCCTCATCTCCTGATCCTCCCCATCCTCCCCAGATCCACAGACTCCAAGTACTTGATTTCATCCTTTGTCCAGTATGTGGACACTGGCTTTGATATTGATTTGGCTTGTTCCTGTGCTCTGATCCCCTTCACTTGCCTGCCTCTGGACTTCTGTTACAGTTCTGAGTCTGGTTTGTCTGTACATGGTGATCTAAGTTTTGATTCCAGCCTGTCCCTGGATTTGATTTCCAGCACCCACCCTGGGCCCAATCCTAGCTCCACACATAGCTACAGCCTACACTGCAACCTCTAGCCCTGCTTGTCAAAGATAGCACCTGACACCACTGTTCTGACCCTGTATGACCATTCTTATGCACTACGTCTCTCTCTCTCCCACCGGCCCAGGTGTTTGGATATTGATCTTGGATGCCCAAGGAGTAATAGGTGTTTGTAAACTCATTTTCTGCCCAGTGTTCAACAGGGATAGCTGGGTTTGGGATTATTTTGAACAGAGGCCTCGGTTTTACTCAGTTATTTGGCAAACAGCCAAAAGCATTCATTCCAATTAAACACAGGAACAAAAAGTCAAAATAGTCATTGATGTTGAAAATGTCACTGTGGACATGTCTGTACAATGAGATAAGGTCAAATCTACTATGATCGATTTCTGGGGCCCTAATTTTGCGAAGTCAAAGGTCCGTAACCTTGCTATGGGGAAAAATCTAGTATAGTCCAAAGTAGGGCACTCCCATGAGGGAGTCTACCATCGAGTCAGAGAACAAAGCACAATGGGCAGCTTTGCAGTCTGGCCTATGCCTCTGATGCCTGCTGGGTCCAAATCTCCACTGCAGTTAGTTACAAGGGCTCATGTCAGCTGCATTCCATAAACCATATCTCTAGTCCTTCCCCCTCACATGAGATAAAGGGATGAAGTGTGCTTGCACCTTTTGGTGCTCTGGTTGCATACATGGATGACAGCACTCTGACTATAGAGTATGCTGGAGATCATTGTCCTGTATCGTGGTGCAACTTGTGGCATTGTACTTCAAGAACATACATATGTTGCTCCACCAGTTGCTCCATTAGTTCATTCCCCACCAGGTCCTGGGGCCCTGGCAGCCTTTGGGAAGTCTGGGGCTGGAAACCATGGGGCTGGTGGAGCAGGAAACTTGGGTGTTATCTGGTAGGGTGCATTCTGAGTGGTGGCCTGTTCCAAGCAGTTTGCCACATGCTTCCTCAAAGTGGTCAGGGTGAAAACTTTCATATTGTGCTGGCACTTGAGCTGCTCCCTGGCAGCCCTCCTCTCCTGTTGCTTGGCAATCTGGTCCTGCTACTCACCATGGATCTCCACCATGAGGCTGTGCACGATGTCTATCTGCTCAAAGAACATCTCTTCCCATACTTCCATCCTCTCCTCATGACTGGAATTTGGAGCATCTCTATTAACAAACCCTCCCCTAAGAAATGTCTCTGTCCGATCCACGTGCTCCTCTACATCCGTCTGCTTTCCCACAGCCCTTATTTTAAAAACTGCTCTACAAACTTTTTAATGTTAAGTGCCAGCAGTCTGGTTCCATTTTGGTTGAGGTATAGACCATTCATCCTGTATAGGCTTCCCCATGCCAACAGTTTCCCCAGTTCCTAATAAATCTAAGCCCCTCTACTCTATCAGCTCATCCATGAATTGAGACTCTGAAGTGCTGCCTTAGTACCTGGCCCTGTATGTGGAACTGGAAGTATTTCAGAGAACGCTACCATAGAGGTCCTGGATTTCTCTCTTTTCTAGCAGCCTAAATTTGGCCTCCAGAACCTTTCTCCTATCCTTCCCTATGTCATTGGTATTGCATGTACCACGACCACCAGCTTCTCCCCAGCACTACTCATAAGACTATAGAGATGTCTCTAGAGATCCTCAATCTTCGCACCAAGCACGCAAGTCACCATATGATTCTCTCAGTCATCGCAAACCCAGCTATCTATGTTTCTAATTATCGAATCCCCCATTACTAACACCTGCCTTTTCCTAACAATTGGAGTTCCCTCCCCCAGAGATGTATCCTCAGTGTGAGAGGATACTATAAGATCCTCTGGAAGGAGAGTCCCAACTATGAGATCATTTCCCTCTGTTCCAGTTGACTGTTCTCCTTCCCCTGAGCCTTTCATCATCCTTAACAGCACAGGGGCTATCTGACTGGAGGTGGGACAGTTCTACAGTGTCTTGGAAAGCCTAATCTATGTGCCTGTTGGCCTCCCTTAGCTCCTCCAGTTCAGAAACCTTTGCCCCCAAAGCTCATACATGGTCTCTGAGGGCTGGGAGCTCCTTGCACCGAACACACACATATACCACCCGCCCACAGGGCAGATAATCATACAGGCTACACTGAGTGCAATAAACAGGATAGCCTCCACTCTGCTGCTGGGCTTCTGCCTGCATTCTCTCCTACAGCTACTCAGGTTATTGATAGGGTATCATTTAAATCAGAAAGTTTTTATTTTAGTTTAGTTTAAAAGTTTTAAAGAATGACAAGTGTACCTCATCCAACTCCCCTTCAAAACTCTCTCAAAAAATTCCCTGTTAGCTGCCCTGTTCACTAAGCTCCCTGGTCACTTACTCATGGGCTTTATAAAGCCCTGGCCTTCCTGATAGGTCCATCCCCTGGGTAAAGCTTGACCAATGAACAGAGGGTTCTTAAAATCCTCATTAAGAAGCTCAGACCTTTCAACTGCCGACCACACCACATCATTTTTCAAACAAACAGATCAGCACTTGAATCTCCAAACAAACAGACAAACACAAGCTCAGCACACAGTTTATTTCAGGAAACTAGCAAGTAACCCCAAAACACAAACACACACTACAGACAGCCACTTATCCAAGGGTCCTGTATTCACTCCTCTTTCACCTGGAGAACTCCCTCTCAAAACCCCTATTATCTGTCTTTGTATTCAAAGCTCCAGTGACCCATTCATCTTTAGAGTTGATTCAAAACTATGATCATCTTACTCACAGGGGAGCAGAGCCCCCAACACTTTTGAGAGAAATAAGAGTTGCTGAATGTGTGCGAGGAGCATTCAGTCCTTGTGTGAACCCACAAGTTCTGTGAGGGAGACTAGAGCTCCCAAAACATTTAGGAGGTAGGATGAGAAGAGACTCCAGTGGCATGAGGGACTCCATGGTTGAGGTGAAGATGGGGAGAAAAACCCCATAGGTGAAGATGGGAAATTGGGGAGATAAAGCACAACTTGGGTGGCAGTGGCTGGGGTGAGAAGATGCCATCCAAGATAAAGTGATGAAGAACACTGCACCCCACAAACAAATGTGCAGCTAAAACAAAGAGGAGACACCTGAAAAGACAAGGTGAAAAAGACTCCAAAGTGAGGAGAAGAAATCTGATGGGAAACAAGGACCCCAACTGGATTCCAAAGGAGAAGACTTCATCCCCCAACAGTAGTACAGGGATGTTGTATTAATTTTATTTAATTTTTACATCAATATTTTTTATTAAGAACATAAAAACTGCCATACTGAACCAGAACACAGATACACATCTAGCCCATTTCCTGTCTTCCAACAGTGGTCAATGCCAGGTGCCCCTGATGAGTGAATAACACAGGTAATCACCAAGTGATCCATCACCTGCCACCCATTCCCAGCTTCTGGCAAATAGATAGATGCTAGGAGAAACATCCCTGCTCATCCTGGCGAATAGATGTTGATGGATTTAGTCTTCATGAACTTATCTAGATCTGTTTTGAACCCTGTTATGGTCTTGTCCTTCATGTTATCCTCTGGCAAGGAGTTCCACCGATTGACTTCACACTGTGTAGGAAAATATTTCCTTTTTTTGCCTTACATTTGCCACATGTTAATTTCATTTGGTGACCCCAAGTTTTTGTGTTATGTGAGGGACTAAATAACACTTCCTTATTTACTTTCTTCACGCCAGTCATGATTTTCTAGCTCTCTAACATTTCCTCCCTTTGTCCTCGCCCCCCCCCCCCCTCCACATGTATCATCTCTATCCAGGGGTTACCAAAGCACTGAAAAACTCTACTTTTTAGGCAACTTTGCAGCTAGCTGACAGGAGTCCTATATTTAACTCCCTGTGATGGGGTGGACAAAGCCCAAACTCCCTGCTGGAGGCCTTTCAGCACCCTGGTCAGCAGCAGGAGCAGTGGAGAGGTCCTCCAAGCAGGGTAGAGGGGCAGCTTTCACTGCAGCCAATCAGGATGCGGCAGACTGCTATATAAGGAGCTGCTAGCTAAGGCCTGTCAGTTCTTTCCTGGAGCTCAACCCAGGCAGATCTCTGGGCTGACTGGGAGCACCAGAACCTTGGACAGCTCTAAGTGGGCTCTGGGTACTCCTAACTAAGAGTATGTCTACACTGCCACCCTAGTTCGAACTAGGGTGGCTAATGTAGGCATTTGAACTTGCAAATGAAGCCTGGGATATTTAAATCCCGTGCTTCATTTGCAAGTTCGAATGCCTATATTAGTCACCCTAGTTCAAACTAGGGTGGCTAGTGTAGACATACCCTAAGTGAAGCTAGATCCTGCAACTAAAGGCTAGCCAGTGACAACTCTGTGGATCCCTGGACAAGGGGAACTCTGCAACAAGGCCCTAGAGAAAGGTTGGATGAAACATCATCCCAGGGAAGTGGCCCAGGAAGGTGACCATATTTACAGATTTTGAAACTTGGCAGATAACTGCTACGTATAGGGTCCCTGGGCCAGGACCCAGAGGAGTGGGTGGGTCTGGTTCGCCCCCAACCCCCTGCAAACCACACCCGAGCGAGGGGGCTAAAAGAGGAGGCCTGAACCTTGACCATGGACTTTTGACTCACCACAAACAGGTGAGTTAAATATTGTGAGACCCCCTTCAGCCACCAAGGGGCATTCACACTCAGGACTGAAACTATTACACTGGTACCAGGAGTGGCGTTTCTACGAGTCACCCCTGCATATACAGGACTTGGTGAGGCTGCTGGCCCAACAGCAGTATAGCACTGCTGAGGCATAGAAGGCCCTGCTGGAAGCACAACAGGAGGCCCAGCAAGCGGCCCTGCAATAGCAGAGTACTTTTGAGGTACTTCAGCTATAGCAGTAGAAGCAACAGCAGGAACAGCAGTTTCAGGAGGCAGTACTCCAGCGACTGGTAGCTCCAGGGCCTGCTAATCCAGTGAATGTGGGTCTTGGGATACCACTGGCCAAGCTTGGGCCACACGATGACCCAGAGGCATACCTGGTCACCTTTGAGTGGGTCACCACAACCTCCAGCTGGGAAAGAACTACCTGGGACTACCTGCCTGGCCTCGTTCCTCTCCGGGGAGGCCCAGGCAGTTTACTGAGATCTGGAGGAGGGGGCTGCAGCCAACTATGGGACAGTGAAAGCTGACATCCTAGATTGTCTCAGTGTGTGCCCTGAGACATACCAACAACACACTTCTGTGCAGAATCTTTTCCAGCTGGAGCTCAGCCCAGAGTGGTCACACAGTGCCTCAAGGACTGGGCCTCTGAGATCATGGATTCAGAGCCTCTGAGATCATGGATTCAGTAGTGTTGGACCAGTACTTAGAGATCCTGCCAACAGCAATTCAAACATGGGTACACCAGCACAACTCCAATTTGCTTGCTGCTGCTATCCAGAACACTGAGGATTTCCTGCTTGCAGCTGAGCCTAATAAACCTACCCAGCCTTTTCCTGAGGGTGGGCTGACCCTGGGTTTGAAAGACACAGCCTGAGCGCAGAAAGGGGCATCCAAGGGACACAAGCAAGGGACAAGTACTGCCCCTTGCGAGACCATTTGGGAGCATCGTACCCCATAGGGGCCCTTTTCCCCCGACCATCACTGAGTCAGGTTCCAGGGGATCGAAAGGGGCTGAGTCAGACAGGTTCCACTCTGGGATCATTGGTGTGCTTCTGCTGTGGGAAGCCTGGACATTTCAGCAGGTCATGCCCTGTCATGTAGTGTGACTTTTTGGATTGTGGGATTGCTGAAACTTGTGGTAGTTTTGACCAGGGGCCTGACTGGCAGCATAAGGCTTATGTGGTGCCAGTCACTGTGGAGGGCCTCAGGGTGCTTGGGTTGATAGATTCAGGGAGTTCTCAGACCCTGATTTGGGAGTAGTGCTGGACCTTAGCACCATTCAATATGATAGACCCCTAAAGGTGCACCCCTAACCCACATCATGGGTCCAAGTGAAGGACTGTACGGCAAAGATTAGGGTTAGCATAGCAAAACACCTTCCCTGGAAGGTCATAATTGGCTGGGATTGGCAACAGATTCCCCAACACCTGGGGGGGATGGTTCCTCTGGAAGGGAGGTGCTATCCAGTGAGGGGAGCAACAAAGATAACTGTTTCCCATAGTGAATTCAGACCTATGTGAAGGACCTGCTTCGCCTGAGAAGCCAAGGAAATCCAGCAGCACACATTGGAAGGAGGGTAGGTCCTGGCTCCAAACTCATCTGGCAGGGGGAGACTGAGCTGGACGAGGAACTGTCGCAGCCAGGAGATGACCCCTTCCAACGAAGAGGACCCCGTCACGGAGATGGATTTACAATATTTAACTAGTTCATATGATTTTGTCCAGGGGCAAAAGGATGATCAGATCCTGAGAGAAGAGTACTCTCGGATCGTGATTATTGATGGGGTCGTTACCCAGGAAACCCCAGCCTCCCTGTTCCCCCACTTCAAACTCAGAAAGGACCTGCTTTATTGAGCCAACAAGGACCCAAATACAGGGGGGAGGTCAGATACCAACTCCTGGTGCCTCGGGAGGCCCGGAAAGCTGTGTTACGCTTGACTCATTCAATCCCCTCTGCAGCCATATAGGATGAGAGAAGACCTTAGCTCACCTCTTGGCCCAGGTCTTTTGGCCAGGAGTCTATAAGGAAGATGCGGACTTTTGTGCCTCGTGTCCAGACTGTCAAGACGGGGCGGGCTCGCCTGGTACCCTTGCCCCTGGTAGGTACACCCTTTGACAGAATAGGAGTTGATATTGTGAGCCCACTAGAGAAAAGTGCCCAGGGCCCCCAACATATACTGGTCATTGTAGACTACACTACACGCTACCTAGAAGTGATCCCCTTGTGCTCAATAAGGGTACCTACCGTGGCTACTGAGCTAGTATACCTTTTCTCTCAGGTAGGCCTTCCTACAGAAATCCTGACTGATCAGGGGACCAATTTTATGTTGCTACTGTTAAAAGAGGTCTGGGCACTCCTCAAAGTAAAACCACTTCAGACCTCAGTTTACCATCCTCAAATGGATAGCCTATTGGAAAGGTTTAATCGGACCTTAAAGCACATGCTAAGGAAATTTGTAAATACAGATGCTCACAATTGGGACCGACTGCTGCCGTATTTAATGTTTGTCGTACGAGAGGTACCTCAGGCCTTGACTGGCATTTCGCCCTTCAAGCTGTTGTATGGTCGACAACCTAGAGGGATAATGGATCTGCTCAAAGAAACCTGGGAAGATCAAGCCTCCCAGTCCCAGAACGTAATCCAGTATGTGGTGGAGATGCGGGAGCGACTGGGCCCAATGACCAAATTTGCCCAAGAGAACCTAAAGAAAGCCCAACAAACCCAGGTGTGCCATTATTATAAAGGGGCCAATGAAAGGTGCTATCAGCTGGGTGACCGGGTCTTGCTGCTGCTACCTAGCTCTGACAGCAAACTCTTGGCCAAATCGCAGGGCCCATATGAAGTGCTATGCCAAGTGGGAGAGGTGGACTATGAAATTTGGTGTCCCGATGAGAAGGAGGAAAAATGGATTTTCCATGTGAATCTACTAAAACCCTGGAGAGCACAAGAGGCCCTGCTCATAGACCCCAAAAAATTCCAGAAGATTTAGGCCCGGAAGTGCAGCCTCTGACAGGCCCTGCTGATGTACCTATTGCAGACTGCCTACCTCCGTGGTTGTAATGGCAGGCCAGGAATTTGTTAGAACATTTTAAAGATCTCTTCTCACTATTGGGGCAAACCCATCTGGTGGCCCACCAGATCTGGACAACTCAGGCAGCTAAGCCCTAATACAAGAACTATCAAGTTCCCGAAAAGCTCTGAGGGGCCTAGAAGGGGAAGTTTGGGCCATGTTAAGCTTAGGGGTCATTGAAGAATCCCAAAGCCTTTGGTGCAGTCCAGTAGTCCTTGTACCAAAACCTGATGGCATCATCCGCTTCTGTGTCAACTTTAGAGTCATGAATGCAGTCTCACAGTTGATGCATATCCCATGCCATGCATGGATGAGCTCCAGGACTAGCTCGGAAAAGCCCAATACATCACTATGTTAGACTTAACGAAGGGCTAGTGGCAAATACCTCTTACAGAGGACTCACGAGAGAAAATGGATTTTTCCACCGTACTAGGACTCCTCCAGTTCATAACTATGCCCTTCGGGCTTCACGGGGTGCCAGCCACTTCCCAGCATCTAACGATCAGATGCTGCGAAACTGCAGGCAATTCTCAGCAGCCTATTTAGATGACTTAGTCATCTTTAGTGAGGATTGGAGGTCACACTTGATCCACATCACAACCATTCTGCAGGTGCTGCGAGAAGCAAACCCCAAGAAATGCAAACTGGGTACGCTGCAGACCAAGTATTTGGGATACCTGGTGAGGTATGGAAAGGTACAACCCCTCCAGGGCAAAATAGACACCCTAGGCAAAACCCCAGTTCCTACAATGAAAAAAACAGGTGTGCGCCCTCTTGGGGTTGGCCAGCTATTACTGTCACCTTATCCTAGATTTTGCAACCCTGGCTGCTCCGTTGTCAGATCTAACCAAAGCTTCAGCACCAAATGTTGAAAAGTTTTTGCAGAAGATCTCCAGCACACATGGCCTCCTGGGGAGAGTGCTAACCGTTTCCCCTCCTCCTTCTTGTAGGTTGCCATGCAACATATCAGTCTTCTCTCAATCACACTCAGCGATAGGGAGTGTATACTGACTGAAAATGGCCAAAAACCTTGCCTTGATGCTGTACTGCTTTGTGGTTCCATGACACCAGACCACTTACTGGTGGCGTGGCTTTGGAAGGTGTCCTACCACAGAGAACGGCATAAGGCTGGCTTGCCCAAAAACCTTGTGAGAAGGATTAAAGAGGTCCTATGTGAAAGCTTCATGGAGTTGTGCAGACAAAACTCCTGCTCCATCTGCAAACACATTTACAAGCTGTTCTGTGCCCCCCCGTACTGTATAGGCAGAAAGAGCAGGGATCTTCCACAAAAACTTCTTGCGCAATAATACATCCACACTACAAAAGCACATCGCAAAGCACATTGCTTTTGTGCAAGACAGCATCCACACTGCATGGACACTCTTTTGCAAAAAAGGCCACCCAGAAGCACTTCAGGCAGGGCTTAAGGTCACCATTTGCTTCCAAAGGTTGGTGCTGGAGCCCTGCAGAGACACGTGCTTAAAGAGAATTCCCTGGACAGCCATTTCTCTGCTGCTGTTGCCTGCTTGCTACCTCTATGAGGGACTGCAAAGCTTCAGCAGGGCCTGCTGTGGTTACCTTGTGCTTCTTTGGACATCAGAGCTTTTCTCTTGATGCCATGGAGCTGGAGCTGCCCCTGAGCATGTCCTGGCCCCACACAGCCAAGCTCCAGTTTGTGCAGCAGTTGATGCACGGTGCCATGCTGCTCCTGCAGGAGCTCGACCCTGACGACAACCTGGAGCTTCACTGTGGCACCCACAGCCCACTGTGGAGAGGCAGTTCTGGAGGCAGGACACCAGTTCCTACTGGTGGGACCGGCTGGTCATGGAGCGGTGGAACAACCATCAGTGTCTCCAAAACGTCCGCATGAGGAAGGACACATTCTTGGAGCTGTGTGCCTAGCTTGCCCCTGCCCTCCGAAGACACGACACCCACCTGCAGCCCACTATCTCCCTGGAGAAGAGGGTCGCCATTGCCGTAGGGAAGCTCGTCACACCAGACAGTTACCGGTCGGTGGACGACCAGTTCAGAGTGGGCAAGTTCACTGCTGGGGCCCTCCTCATGCAGATAAGGCCCTCTGGGGCTGCAATCCCTGCAGGTGGGAGGGTGGAGGAGGAGAGTCCTGGCTGTGGAGGTGCAGTGGAGGTGAGGGGGAAGTCTTGTCCCCCAGGGGATTGTGCTGTCCCACCCTCACACATCCCTGCTGCTGGGGGGGGCATCCTCATGGGGGGAATCCTGGGGTGTTTGGGGGGAGAGGGCATGGGAGGAGGAGCGGGCACCTCCCAAGGGCTCACCCCCCCCCCCATTTTCTGTGTGTTTTCTATGTTTCTCTATGTCCTTCTGCAGGTGGTGAGGGCCATCAACTCCATCCTGCTGGGAGACCTGGATGCGGCCGTGGCCAGATTTGCTGCCCTGGGGGTTCTCCAACTGTGGAGGAGCCATAGATGGGACCCATATCCCCATCTGAGCACCAGAAAATCAAGCGGCCTGCTTCATAAATCGAAAGGGCTATTTTTTGATGATGTTGCAGGCCCTGGTCGACCACCATGGACACTTCACAGACATTTTTGTGGGGTGGTTGGGCAGGGCACACGATGCCCGCATCTTTCAAAATTCCAGCATGTTCTGCAAGCTGGAAGCGGGCACATTCTTCCCCCACTGGGAATTTGCTGTTGGAGATGTGCAGATGCCACTGTGCATCGTGAGGGACACAGCCTACCCCCTCATGAAGCTGGACACCTGGACTCATGAAGCTGGACACCTGGACTCCAGCAGGGAACAATTTAATGACAACCTGAACTTGGCCAGGAATCAGGTGGAGTGTGTCTTCGGCCACCTCAAGGCACTCTTCTGTTGCCTGCTGACCCACCTCATCATGTGGGAGCACATCCCACAAGGTGGTGGAGGCATGTCGTGTCCTCTACAACATTGTGGAGAGGGAGGAGAGGTATTCCTCCTGGGATGGGGGACAGAGGCCTGGCTGATGGGCACCAGCCAGAGCAGGAGCAGGAGGGCGAGGATCAGCCAGCCACAGCAGTGGAGGATGAGCAGGAGGAGCAGAGGTGCACCGTGACCCTCTCCCTGAGTGCTCAGAGGCAGGACCCCACACCAGCTCCAGGGAGAGGGTCACGGTGCACCTCTGCTCCTCCTGCTCGTCCTCCACTGCTGTGGCCGGCTGATCCTCACCCTCCTGCTCCTGCTCTGGCTGGGTGAAGAATGTGGATGGGGAATCATCCTCCCCAGCCCCCAAGTGGCATGGACATATGCCAGGCGGAGTTCCTTGACTTTACTCTGGACCTGTTCCAAGGTCCAGAGTGGGTGTCCATGCTCTGCCAGGGCCTGTGCCATTTGGCCATAGATGTCGGCATTCTGCCACTTGGCCTGGGGATCCTGCAAGGACTCCTCCTGGCCCTACAGCTTCAGGAGGGCCTTGATCTCTTGGCCAGAGCATGTCGGAGCACACCTCTTGGTCTCCTTGGATGGGTCCTGGGACCCCTGGGGCTGTTTCTGATGAGGGCCATGGAGGTCGCAGGGGGCTTCAGGTGCGGACATGGCTGTGAAGGCCTGTGGCAGGGAGAGCCATGCGGTGAGGTACTGCTCTCTGGGTGGTTTCCTGCCACAAGGCTTGCCCAGGTACCTGCAGCTTTAAGAGGGGCCAGGAGACAGGAACTATAGAGCTGTGATGAGTTGCACGGAGTGTCCACCAGAGCACCTGTGCTTTTTCCTCGTGGCCTTTTTTTTCCACAAAACCCCCGTCCTGCCTGTCCATACACGCCTTTTTTCACAAGAGCTCTTGCACAAAAAGGCTTATTCCTCATAGAAAGACGAATAACTATTGCACAAAAACCCCTCTCTTCTTTTGATTTACTGTAAATTTATTTGCACAAAAATCTGCTTTCAGTGTGGACGCTCCATGAGTTTTTGTGCAAAAACTCTGCTGTGTAGACGTAGCCTGGGCATATTTTTGCTCCTGCATTTGACACAATGTTCCATTATCATACAAGTGTCACCTTTAGCCAATCCATAGTAGGTATCTGGGGCCTGGCGAGTTGGAGGAGAAATGGCAGACCTGAAGTCTGAGTAAATTCTTGTAAAGATCCAAGAAGGGTCTTCCAGAGAAGCTGGAGGTTGGGTTCCTGCAGAGTCTGGGAAGCAGCCTGCAGAAACTGCTGTATAAGTTGCAGCACAAGCTGCAATAGCCATAGACTGCCTAGAGGCAGCTCTGGCTCCATAGTTGGCAAGCTGATGCATCTGCAAGGGCAACCACAGCAGGCAGAGAAAGGCTTTGCTATCCCTCGAGGAGGTAAGCAAAGCAGAAAATCCTGAGGCATGGCTGTACCAGGGGTTCCCTTTAAGCATGAGCTTCCGATAGTCTCAAGCAGCCACATGAAGTAACTGCTGACCTGATGCCCTGCCTGAAGTGGTTACAGGTGGCCTTAAATGTGAGTTAGCATCCAATCAGTGTGTGCACTCTATTTTGAAATACGTAAGCTCTATTTCAATGAGCTTTTTGTGTATAGACTCTATATTTCAAAATAAGCTATTTTGGAAACTAAGTTTAAAAAAAAAAATTTTTTTTTAATGAATGAGCACGTAGATGTAGCTACAGGGACCAAGTCATCATTTAAGTGTGAGGTCCCCAAAGTATTTGGAAAGAAAAAGGAACTCAAGGATCACACTCACTCAAAAGCAGAGCTGAGCAAAATCAAATTTTTCATCCAGCAAGGAAATTTGTTTTCATCCCAACAGGTGACAAACAGATTGTGTCAGTTTTTATGGAACAGAAATGAATTTCTATTTTCTGAATTAGAAATAAAGAAACTTTGTTTCATCCCTCTTGACCCAAATGAAATATTTTGCATTATATTGTGTTTTCCTGTTGTTGGGCATTGGCTCCTGTAATTGTAGTGTGGTAACCTGATGCAGCCATTCTCTCCTGTGCGCAAGGTTCCTGCATGGACTAGGGCTAGGTCTATATTACACTGGTAAGTCAGAAAAAGAAATGCAACTTGCGGTATGCAAATTGTGTATCTTTTTTCCACTTACTTTCTAAAGAGGCTTTTCCAAAATTTGGCATGTCTATATGGTGCCAAATTTCGGAAAAAGTGCTCTTTCTACACATCC
This sequence comes from Rafetus swinhoei, assembly GCA_019425775.1. NCBI lineage: Eukaryota > Metazoa > Chordata > Testudines > Trionychidae > Rafetus > Rafetus swinhoei. The sequence goes on along the minus strand of CM033446.1, from coordinate 14,576,246 downwards.
CTTATTTCCCATAGGACAAGGTGTACAGGGATAGCAAAAGAGTGTGTCTGCTTTTTTGATTTTTTTTCTGAAAAAGCAGATGCATTCCTTGGACACAACGTTGCTTTTCCAGGATATGACTAGTATCCCGGAAAAGCAATTCAGTCTAGAAGTAGCCTACATCTCCTATGATGAAGCCTTCATCCTCCCATGATGCATCACACAAAATGTACTTACTTTAGACTCTGTAATTTGCAGTTTTCCTTCAGTCCCTCACACAGCAGGTACACACCGGGTTCTTCCAGTGCAACACTAGAGAGGTTCAGCTCTGTCAAGCTCTGGTTGATTCTGAGAGCAGCAGATAGATACTCACAGCAAGACTGTGTAAACCAAGAGCTTCCTAAACTGCAGGAGAGAGAAATGCAGAGAAGGAGGATTGTGGTGAGAACAGGGCTCATCACAGAGGTTCTCACAGGTAGCCCTGCCCATCAGTCCCCTTCCCTCACCAATCAGCATTGAAAATGGACCAGAAATTCTGACATAGGCCCTGTCTCAAGCCCCACTCCTTAGACAATAAGGATGGATATAAAATCCCTGAAGTCCTGCCTGTTGAGCTTTCAACGAATCACAGACCAGAGCAGGCCCATCACTACATGGAGGTTGTGCTGCACTGACTCAGGCTTCAGGCACCCAACAACCTATCCCTGAGCAAAGCCCCAGGAACAGGTATTTCCACAGCCCCGTTAGAGCTGAAGATCAGTCTGGACCTCAGCACAACCTGGCCAGGAGCCCTCCTGCTGCCGCACAGTGTATCAGATGATAGAAATTCCCAGTGGGCTCCTGCCCCTGCCCCTGCCTGGCCTGAACCCTGTCCCAGAACTGGCCTTGCCTTACTCCAAAACTGCCTCATTCCAAACCTGTCACCAACCTGCTTCAGCCTCCATCTCCCCATCCCCACTCCCCCAACCCTCAAACTCCAAGTACTCCGCTTCAACCTTCAGCCTCTATGTGAACACTGGCTTTGATATTAACTTGGCTTGTCCCTTGACGCTGATCCGCTAATCTCCTGACCTTGACCACTCAATTGCCCCTGGACATCTGCTGCAGTTCTGAGTCTGGTTTGTCTGCACACGGTGATCTCAGTTTTGATTCCAGCCTGTCCCTGGATTTCATTTCCAGCACCCACCCTGGGTCCAACCCCAGGTCCACACATAGCTGCAGCCTACACTGCAACCACTAGGCCTGCTTGTCAAAGACACTAGCACTGGTCTGACCCTGTATGAGTATTCTTATGCTCTACATCGCTCTCCCACTAGCCCAGGTGTTTGGATATTGATCTCAGATGCCCAAGGAGTAATAGGTATTTGTAAACTCATTTTCTGCCCAGCGTTAAACAGTGATAGCTAGGTGTGGGGTTATTTTGAACAGTTATTTGGCAAACATCCAAAAGCATTCATTCTAATCAAATACAAGATTAAACACAGGAAAGAACAAGAAGTCAAAACAGTCATTTATATTGAAAATGTCACTGAGGACATGTCTACACTATGAGATAAGGTTGAATCTACTATGGCCAATATCTGGGTGCCCAAGTTTGTGAAGCCGAAGGTCTATATCCTCACTACATGGAAGAGTCAAATACACTCCGAAGTAGCTTGCCCCATTAGGGAGCCTACTGTCAACTCAAAGAATGAGGTGCTGTGGGTAGCTTTGCAACCTGGGCTATGCTTCTGATGCCCGCTGAGTCCAAAATCCTGCTGCAATTGGCTACAGGGGCTCATGTCAGCTGTGTCTCATTTGGCACTCCTCTAATCTCTCCACCCTCATGCAACATAAAGGCTGAGTCTACATGTGACGTGGTGTGGCTACCCTGTACTGAACAGCAGGGAGTTGCCCTGGCCCAGCTGGCCAAAAGGGCCCATTCCCATGGCCCTGCAGGGCATGCTCACAAGCGAGACCAGGTATAAAAGCACAGGGAGCCATTCAGTCAGGGCTGGCCACCAGAGGGAAAGGAGCTCAGGCCCAAGCTCCTGAGCAACCCCGGCCCCAGTAGCTGCAGCCAAAGTCACAGCAACAGCAACCCTCTGGAGCAGCAACCCTGGCAGCTGCAGCTGCAGCCACAACTGCCCCAGGAGCAGCAACCCCAGCAGCAGCAGCCACAGCCTTAATGGCAGCCCTCATAAGGGAGACCATCCACGAGGTTCTGGACCACTGGGCAATGCCCGGAGAAGAGAGCAGCACACTGGGAATGGTATGAAGTGGCGCCGGGTTGAGGATTGGCCTCCGGGAGCTCAGTGTGCTTTAGCAGTAATCCCTGCTGAGCAGGCAGTGAAACCCTCCACTGCCAACAGGGTCCTGGGCTGGGACCCAGTGGAGCAACAGGGCCCAGGTCCCTCTACCTCCCCACCCCCTCACAAATCTCCTTGCAGGAGGAATAACGACAGTTCGAATTAGGAGCTTTAATTCTAACTACCGGGTCCCCGCCGTGTGTACCCACGGGCAGGTAGTTCAAACTACGGGGCATTTAAAAATGGCACCCACCCGGGAACATGCAAATGAAGCCCAGGATATTTAAATCCTGGGCTTCATTTGCAAGTTCGAATGCCTACATTAGCCACCCTAGTTCGAATTAGGGGGCTAGTGTAGACATACCCTTTGTGAGTTGGCCTGCAGGGATGTATATACCCTGATAGAGGGGAATGTGCTTTGACCTAGGCCAGAAGGCCAGAGGTACCTTGGTAGGAGGACATTTGGGTATGTCTACACTACAGCACTAATTCGAACTAACTTAATTCGAACTAAGCTAATTCGAATTAGTGCATCTAGACCTAAAAACTAATTTGAATTAGCGTTTTGCTAATTCAAAATAGCATGTCCACATTGAGTGGACCCTGAACTGAAGTTAAGGCTGGCCAGAACCAGTGCCGGCAGGGCATCAGGTTAGGACTTAGAGTGTGGAGCTGCTGCCTCAGGCTAGCTGAGAGCTGTGCTTAAAGGGACCCAACCTCCACTCCGGACAGACAGTTCTCAGGGTTCCCTGCTTGCTTGTCTACCTCGATGAGGGACAGCAAAGCAGTCCTGTCTTGGAGTGCCCTGAGTGCCCACACTCGGCACATCACAGCACTTGGCCATCAGCCTGGCTGCACTTGCCGCAGGCTGCCATCCGGGGGGGTCAATCGGGGGGCTGTCAAGATCCAGGAGGCCCTGCAGGAGAGCTTCCACCCCGAGGAGCCCACAGAGCCACCCCAGTCCTCCCCATCGGGGGCTTGTGCCTCATTCCTTCCTCACCTGCTTCCACTTACCCCTTCCTAGCCCCCCTTCCTGATGTAAAAAATAAAGGACATGTGTGTTCAAAAATAGAAACTCTCTTTATTTAACAAAACTGGGGGGGGGGATTAAACTCTGGAGAGACTGGGAAAAGGAGGGGGATGAGAGAGGGTGGGAGAGGGGAGGTGGAAACCTGGGAGGAGGCAGCTGGAAGGGGGAAGCAAGGGGAAGAAGGAGGAGGGGAAGTATAAAACTATGGTACGCCATATCTTCAGTACTGTGTACAGATGTGGTCTCCTCACCTCAAAATAGATATTTTGGCCTTGGAAAGGGTTCAGAAAAGAGCAACTAAAATGATTAGGGGTTTGGAACAGGTCTCATATGAAGAGAGGCTAAAGAGACTGGGACTTTTCAGCTTAGAAAAGAGGAGACTGAGGGGAGAGATGATAGAGGCATATAAAATCATGAGTGGTGTGGAGAGGGTGAATAAAAAAAAGTTCTTCATTAGTTCCCATAATAGAAGAACTAGAGGACACCAAATGAAATTAATGGGTAGCAGGTTTAAAACTAATAAGTGAAAGTTCTTCTTCACATAGCACATAGTCAACCTGTGGAACTCCTTGCCACAGGAGGCTGTGAAGGCTAGAACTATAACAGAGTTTAAAGAGAAGTTAGATAAATTCATGGAGGTTGGGTCCATGGAGTGCTATTAGCCAGGGGGTAGGAATGGTGTCCCTGGCCTCTCTTTGTGGAAGGCTGGAGATGGATGGCATGAGACAAATCACTTGGTCATTGTCTTCGGTCCATCCCCTTTGGGGTACCTGGTGTTGGCCGCTGTCGGCAGACAGGCTACTGGGCTAGATGGACCTTTGGACTGACCCACTACGGCCATTCTTATGTTCTAAGCTCAGGGCTCAGGGTCGGGGGTCTCACTGGACCAACTTGATTTTCATGCAAACCTGCTCCTGGGTTCGCATGTGGCCTTTGGTGGCCAGGCTGGCAGCTATCCTGCCCTAGACAGCCACATTCCTGTGCCTAGTGTTGGAGGCCTCCCCCCAAACCTTGACGAGGTCCACGATCTCCACACTAGACCAGGCGGGCGCCCGCCTCTTGCGGCCCTGGGCAGGCTCCTGGGAGCCACCAGCCTGGTTCTGGGAAGAGGCGGAGGGCTGGGTGGCAGCGGGTGGCTGGCTCATGCCGTGCCATGCGCAGGGTCTGCTGGCTGGGTGCTGGCAGGCTTGCAACTGGCAGAAGCACTGTAGCCAGACCGTGCCCCTTTAAGAGCTTCGGGGCTGGGAGGGGGGCAGAAAAGTTTCCCTGGTTTGGCCCAGAGTGGCCACCAGGGCAAGCTGGGAAGGGCTAGTTTCCAACTAGTTCGAATTAAGTGGCTACACAGCCCTTAATTCGAACTACTTAATTCGAACTAGGCATTACTCCTTGTAGAATGAGGTTTACCTAGTTCGAGTTAAGCGCTCCGCTAGTTCGATTTAAATTCGAACTAGCGGTTTGTATGTATAGCCGCTAGTAAAGTTAATTCAAACTAACGGCTGTTAGTTCGAATTAACTTTGTGGTGTAGACATACCCTTTGAGAGGAACTGGACCTATGGGTCATGTTTGCCCTGCGCAAAGGAGGCACTGACCCAGACTTTAGGAGCCTCTGGACCATGCCTGCCCCTCGACAACTTGGTAGAGAATGTGGGCATAGAGCCCTGATCCTGTCCCTGAGGTAAGGGACTTTGAATAAGACAGCCGGGGCATCAAAGAAGGAAGAAAGTAAGGTAACTCCAGGACAGTTGCAAACATGGATCCAGGGAAACTCTTTGAGTGGCTGCAGGAGAATCAATGGCAGCAGGTGGTCCAAGCGCGGGAGCAGCAGAACCAACTACTGCAGCAACCGGATACCCAGCAACAACTGCAGTCAAACCAGCAGTTGGGGCAACAGCAACAACTGTTTAGGTAATTAGCCACCCAGCAGCAGACATAATAAGGCCGGTGGCTCCAACAATTGGCGAGGAGGGATACAGCAGTCCCCTCCCTAGAGATCAGTACAGCAGGAGAGGGAACCCTGATAAAACCTCAATGCCTCCCCATACACCTGAGCAAGATGGGGCTGGAGGATGATCCAAAGGCCTTTTTGGTAACCTTTAAGCGGTTCGCCATGGCCACCGGGTGGCCAAGAGAACATTGGGTGGCAATACTGACCCCATACCTCACAGGACCAGTGTAACTGACCTTCCAGAATTTAGACTCCTATGATGCCCTAGATTATCCTCAGGTGAGGGCAGCTATCCTGGACCACGCAGGCGTCAGTCTGGAGACATACTGCCAGCAGTTCTGGCAGGAGCGATACCCACCGGAGCCCAGGCCATGGGCCATTGCTCAGAAACTCCAGGATCTTTGTTGGAGACGTATAGAACCTGAGAGATAGACTGGGGTTCAGGTGACCAAAATGATCCTGATGGAGCAATTTGTACAAATCCTTCCCATTGGGGGACAAAGGTAGGTGAGGCGACACCATCCGTGGGCACTGAGTGAGGCTTTGAGCCTGATGGAAGATTACTTGGCAGCCAAGGACCTTGTGAAGAGAGGCAAGAGTACCAGGGCTCCACCAACCCAGAGAGCTAGGGGGGCAAGAACCCCAGAACCCCAAAGGCGTTACCCGACCACCATGGCCAAGGAAGGGACTGAAGAGGCTATCATCTGCCAGTGTTCAGTGAGGTAGGGGGCAGATGCCTTGCTCTGCAGGAGGAAAGAAGGAACCTGGCGGGGGGTCAGGGGTGGGTTTGGGGGCAGTGGGGCTGGCCAGGGGAAACCAGCCGGAGTAAGCAGGGCTGGCAGGAGCGGGGGCAGTGGGGCTGGCTGGGGAAGATGGGGGTGGGGAGAACCAACCAGCAGAAGCAGGGCTGGTGGGGGCAACAAGGTTGGCTGGGAGAGATCAGAAGTGGCAGAGAACCACCCAGCTGGGAGAGGGTCAGGGTGAGCAGGGCTGGCCGGGGGGGATGCGGGGGGGAGAGAATCGGCCGGGGGCAGCGGGACTGACCCGGGCACACGCAGATCCTGGGGTGCTGCCGGTCCCGTTCACGGTCCCGGCAATTCCATTTTGCCACCCCCCCCCCCCTTGAGTAGTTGCAAACTGCCTGGCTGGTGGACACACTCACTCACCTAATAATAATAAAACTTACCTAATTAGAAAATACCGGATATTTTCTATGTCTGGTATTTTCTCAATTTGTTTCCCGGACAGAACCCTCAAATACCAGACTATCCGGTACAAAACAGGACACCTGGCAACCTTACCCCTGCTTGCACCCTCGCTCCTAGCCAGATATCCTACCCCCAATCTGCTCCTGCTGCCGCCTCCCAGTGTGCCCATGTGCCTGGTCCCCCAAGGCCTGGCCCAGACTGAGTGGAGGATGCAGTGGGTGAAACAGTGAAAATGTATTCATTTTTCATTTTTTTTAAATGTGATTTTATATTTTTGGGCTGCAAAAAACAGTACTGAAAAAAAAATAGGTTCCAACTAAAGTAAAAAGTTTGAGAAACCCTGGTCTAGCCAGCTTTCTATCCATCTTACTGTCCATTTATCCAATCCATATTCCCTTAACTTGCTGGCAAGAATATTGTGGGTGGCCATATCAAAAGCTTTGCTAAAGCTGCACTGGGGACTTTGGGAGGACCAGAAACAACTTATCTGCATATTCATCATTTGCTTAATGAATATGCAAATAAATGTTACCAGTCCTCTGAAAGCTCGTGAATGGATTTACTGGTCCCCATGTCAAAAAGTTTGGGAACCCCTGCACTATGAGGTTTGTGACTTCTGTGAGTCCTGTCCCAAATGACAATGCACCAACCCAAAGGGGGTGCCAAAAGCGCCATTTGTGGCCTTGCCCATCGTGGGGGGTTCCTTTTGAACGAATCAGCTTGGACCTGGTGGGATCCTTAGAGAAAGTGAGTTTGGGATGTCAATACATCCTCCTCATCATAGACTATGTGAGTAGGTACCCCAAAGTCGTGCCATTAAAGAATACCACCACCCTCACCATAGCGTCAGAACTTCTAAAGCTGTTTTCCCGAATTGGGATACCAAAGGAGATCTTGACAGACCAGAGAATGAATGTATCTCCAGGTTGATGGCCCATCTGTGCCAGCTACTAAATATCCCTTCCCTCGAATTAACTGTTACTGACAAGTAACAGTTAATTCAAGGGAAGGGTTTTGTATCGGACTACCGCATCTACATGCGGCAAGTTAAATCGGGTGACCAGCTTTTGAAAATGGCAACCGACCGCGAATATGCTAATCAAGCACGGGATATTTAAATCCCGCGCTTCATTAGCAACTTCAGTATGCTTCATTTGCCTCCCTAGTCCGAACTAGGGGGCAAGTGTAGACATACCCCATGAGAACTGTTTTCTCCAATTGGACAATCAGAATTGGAGTGGTGGACAAGCCTATCGTGAACCTGGGTGATCCATCCTACCCCATTCTCCCGTGGCTCATGAAGCCCTACATGGGCATTCTGGACCCCAGCAAGGAGTTTTTCAACAATAGGCTAAGCGGGAGCTGAATGGTGGTGGAATGTATGTTCGGATGATTAAAGGGAAGGTTTAAGAGTCTTCTGACCTGCTTGGACCTCAATGAAAGCAACAGTCCCTTTGTGGTGATGACCTGTTGTATGCTCCGTAACCTGTGCAAGAACAAGGGAGAAAATTTTCTGGCAGGGAGGAGAGCTGAGGTAGAATGCTTGGCCCAAAAGTTTGAGCAGCCAGACACCAGGACAATAAGGAGAGCACATGTTGAGCCTGCATTCCCTGTATTTCTCTTTAATCCCCCAATCCACCTCTACCCTTCCCACCCTAGCCCACCTAATCCCACACCTGCAGTTCAACCAATAAAGAGTCTGATTTTCAGTTAACATGAGTGTTTATTTGGGGAAATCAACAGGGAAAGGACAGAACAGGGAACCAGAAAAGGAATTTGAGTGGGACTGCTTCCTGAGGGTCTGAAGTCTCTGGCTCTCCATGAGTTCTTCCCCACCCATGCTGGGTACTCTGGGACCCCAGTGGCCCCAGGGAACTCTGGGGATGGAAGCCGCAGGGCTAGTGGAGGAGGGACTGGGGTTTCAATGGGGCAGGTGGGTCCTGGGTGGTGGCCTGTTCCAAGAAGGTCGCTATGAGCTCCATCAAAGCGGTCAAGGTTGAGAACATTGTTTCATGCTGGCATGCGAGCTGCTCCCTGGTGGCCTTCCTCTCCTGTCACTTGGCAATCCAGTTCTACCACTCAGCTTTGATCTTTGCCACAAGGGTATGCATTCAGTCCTTCTGATCATGGAAAAGCTCTTCCCTCATGCATTTGCACCTGCAGATCAAAGCCAGGGGGCAGATGCAGTGGGAGAGGGAGGGCACACCAACCTGGCAGCTGTTCTACCTGAAAAGAAAAGTTACAAGTGCAGACATTACAAAAGCCACATTGTGTTACGCATACCCCTAATCAGTTAGCCTCATCCAAAGGTAACTGTAAAGACAAAGGAGATGTGTTCCGGCAAGGCTGAATGTTTTCTTTAACATGGGCATTTTACAGCAGGGGCCCAAACGTCTTAGGGGAGCATCGGGACAACAGGCATCCAGAAGCCTGCAGATGGGATGTGGTTGTGGCAGAGGGCAGCTTCCTACTGTGTCTGACACATCCTGGGACAATCACATGAGGTGTCCCGGGAATACTTCTACTTTCCCAGTCAGGCCAGGAGCCTGCATACAGGAGGGAGGAAGGGACAGGGAGGATTCCCACTGTGTTCAGTACTGTTTCTTTTCCTTCCGACAGGAGGAATAAAGGGGGATATGTGTGGCACACACAGCATCCCAGGGAGAGTGCTAATAGGTTCCCTTCCTCCTTCATGCAGTTTGGCATGAGAGATATCAGTCTTCAGCAAATTACACCAAGTGATCGGGAGTGGATGCTGACTGAATGTTTCCATAAACATGGGCCTTATGCTACACTGCTTTGAGGTTTCATGATGCCAGACCACTTACTGGTGGCTTGGCTTGGGAAGATGTCCTGCCATAGAGCATGGTGTAAGGCTGGCCTTCCCAAAAACCTTTTGAGAAGGATTAAAGTTTCCCTGCGTGAGAGCTTCATGGAGATGTACAGAGAAGACTCCCACTCCATCTGCAGACACATGAACAAGCTGTTCCATGCTTCCTGTGCTGTGTAGGAATAGAGAGAGTGTAATGCACATCACACCCTATTGCCTGAACCCACTTGATAGACAAAGTTTGTAAACTCACCAAAAGTGCTCCTCCTGGGGTTGTTGATGGACTGAAAGATGTCGGGGGAACAGGCTTTAGTTTCATGAGGCGCTTCCGGCTCTCAGGAAATGGTTCCTGGCTAGTGTCTTCCTCCACATCCTGTCCCTCTACCACCGCACTCTCCTGGCTGACGTCAGGCATTTCTTGTCCAGACTCCACCACAATGCTGGAAAAGCTGACTGAGCTCCTCCCCAGAATGGCATCCAGCTAGTTGTAATAGCAGCACGTGTGAGGTAAGGTTCCAAAGTGTCTGCTCTCCATCTTCACCTCCTGATAGGACTGGAAAAGTGTCTTGATTTTTACCCTGCATTTCTGGGCTTCTCTGGTATGGCCTTTAGCTGCCAGGCAGGTTGCGATCCTGCCGTAGGTATCACCATTCTTCTTGCTGGTTCTGAGCTCCATCAAGATGAACTCATCCTTGATGAAGTCCAGGATTTCCCAGACATTCCAGGCTGATGCTCTTTTGTGCCCCTAGGAACTAGAGCAGGTGTCACAGTACTCGGAGGATCATTGGAGGAACTAATTTCCATGTGTATCATGCTGTGCTGCTCACTTGCAATGCTGGCCATGTGGGACAGGCCAATCTACTGTTCCTGGACTTTTTAAAATCACCAGGAAAGCAGTAAGGGCAGAAGTTCTGGCCAGAGTGGACACCTGAGGGAGGCATCCCAGAGACCAATAGCATTGAATTTCTGGCAATACTGCATATACACTGGCATAACTACAACTACACAAGGCCAGGAATAGAGCTTTTCCTGGTGAAAAGCAAGAGTAGAGAAATTTACTTCTGCAACCCCTAAGGATGATGCAACAGGCTTGGTAGTATGCAAACATCACTTAGAAAATCAACAGCATGGGGCTAAGGTCAGTGTAAAGTGCTAGTGTAAACCAGCCCTGAGTGAGTAAGTAAATCGATATCTTTCTCTTTGGAGGAAAAATATCAGAGTTGCTTATTTTCTGAACAAATTTTCTTTGAAGAAAAGGAAAGGAGCCATTTTATTTTCAGTCCTCACATATACTTTATTGCTGTTTTTTAACAAATAGACAGACACAAGGAGGAAAAGAGACAGGTCAGAAAGGTGGGTGAACAATGGGTTTTGCTGAGGATTTTGGAACAACGTATTGCTGGTTATTTATGTGTGGATGCTTTTTGGCTGGCAAGTCAACCATGACACCTGCTGCTTCGACCCTGGTTTACAATCTGGCCAGGGATGTTATCTGAGGGCATCTTTTCTTCTTAGAGAAGGCAGGTTGGATGAATACAGCACAGCTGACATCAGGATTTGATGAAAAGCCAAAGAAAGTATAATAGAGAACAGAAGGAAAGAAAGGGGGGCAGAAAATAACAAAGGAAGGGAAAACAATGCAGCACCTTATGTACTTCTGCTGTGCTGGCACTTTGATACCGCACTGCTGGGCTGAGGATTGCATGGCATGGTAATGTGATGCCATTCAGCACTCACAGGTGAAAACAAAGTTCCTTGACCAAGTTTAAGGCCAACCAGCTCTCCTTTGAGGAGGAAATTCCTTTAGCTGAGTGGAGTTGCAGGCTGGCAGTTTGGAGGATAAGCTGGGATACAAGGTGGGATGGGACATGAGAGGGGAGCTCCTCTGAAGTGATCTGAATGGTTTTTCCCAAAGGTTTTGAAGGACCCAAAATGGGAAAACTGGGTGTCATAGTTCATCTGCATTATCATTTTGTGCCCCATTTAGTCTTAATATCCATCATACCAGTTTCCAGCTCCAAAACCTCTGTTTTTTACAAGCATAGTTTTAACTGTCCTTGGATTATATTACCAAGACCTTTTTATTTTGATCATCTATTTTCTCTAGCTGGTTTTCTTGCACCACTAAGACGCAAGATTGTAAACAACCTGCCCTGTTTTTTGTGGTTATTGTAACATCTTATGGACTCTCACATACCGTTTACATTTGAGCTCACAATAGGGATACACCTTATAAACCTTAGTCAAACAGCTCCCAGCTATGACTGTCAGGCCTCAGGAGGGGAGGCAGCCATCAGGCCCAGCACTGGCAGCATCACACCCACCTTCCATTGACACCAAGGTTAAGGGGGGAAAGAGAAAAGAGCCTCCTAGCAAGAATGAGCCCTGATATTTGGGGAGGGAAGAGCTCTTCAGAGGAGTTGCAACCATGTGCAATGGTTGTCAGGGCCTATTTCATGCTCTCTTTTGAGATTATAAAAACAGAAGAACTGCAACCCCCTGAAGAGTCTTCGTTACTGATAAAGCTGCCAGCCATCTAAGGGGGCTCAAGAAATATCTGGCCGAGGGGGATCCAGTGGATATAGTATACTTAGATTCCCAGAAAGCCTTTGACAAGGTCCCTCTTCAAAGCCTCTTATGTAAAGTAAGTTGTCATGGGATGAGAGGGAAGAGCCTCTCATGGATTGATAACTGGTTATAAGACAGGAAAGAAAGGGTAGGAATAATTGGTAAGTTTTAAAAAATGGAGACAGGTAACTAATGGTGTCCCCCAAGAGTCTGTCCCGGGACCAGCCTATTCAACCTAAATGATCTAGAGACATGGGCTGTAGGTTTGTATAATTTTTGGTGGTGCCCCATTAGCCACGCCCCCTACCCCCATTAGCCACACTCCTGACCCCCGTTAGCCATGCCCCCTGACTTCCTCCCCCCCTGTTAGCCAAGCCTCTGGAGGTAACACGCTCTGGGCAAGATGGACACATGACCAGAAATAAAAGATATCATGTCACCCCCCTCGAAGGGCTTTTCCCACCATCCTCCTACCAACAGGGATTAGTTTGTCCCCCACCAAACCCCCCTCATGCAACTATCCTACAGTTGCATTAACCCAATGTGTGTGACATTAACTCGGGGGCAGAGAGGCTGGGGGAAGTGTCCCCTCTAAGGCTATGTCTATACTCGCGGCTTTTTGCGCAAGTACAGCCGTTCTTGTACAAGAACCCACAGTGCCTCCACATCGCCCACCTGCTCTTGCGCAAGGAAATTTACAGTATGACATAGTAAGAGAAGGCGTCTTGCACAAGAGCTACGCTCTTGTCTAACAGGTGTAAGCTCTCTTGCACAAGAGGGCAGTGTGAATGTTCAGCAGGGATTTCTTGCACAAGAAACCCTTATGGCTAAAATGGCCATGGGAGCTTTCTTGGGCAAGAGAGCGTCCACACTGCCATAGATGCTCTTGTGCAAAGGCACAGCTCGCACATGGCAGTGTGGATGTGTTCTTGCACAAGACTTCTTGCACAAGAACTCTTGTGCAAGAAACCGCCAGTGTAGACATAGGCTAAGAGTTTCCCCCCATGAGCAAAATGAATTTTTTGTTGCGCACCAGTACTGAGTTCATGTGGCTTGTTTGGATGTGCCACTGTGGCACCCAAGTTATTAATAAATATTTTTAAACCTTTACCTTTTTTCTCTGCTGCCATGTCTCCTCCTTGTTACATCAGCTCCTTTGGTGCCTGCTGCCCCAACTCCTCACCCTCCTCTGCTGTCCTGACTCCTGCCCTTCTCACTGCCCTCAGCCCTCCTGCAACCTGCCCTCCACCAGCCCTTCTCTCCCTTGTGCCCACTCCTCCAGTAGCCCCACTCTGATCATGTGAACTACCCTCCTCATCCCCTCTTCTAACACCTCCTCTACAAACCTGCCCTGCCTCTCTCCTCTGGTGCTGGTCCTCTCCTGCAGGTGTCTGCCCTTCTGCTTCACCCCAGAATCCTCTGGCACCTGCACCTTCCTTACTCCTGCACCCTCCTAGGTGCCTCCCCTTCCCTCACCACCCCCTACTCCTTTGCCCTCTTTTTCCCTGATGCCCACCCCCTCACCACCCTCTGCCCCATTCACCTCATGCCCCTGTGCCCTCACACATGACTTGCTCCATCCCAGCCTTCCTCATGCCCACCCCTTCTTTCAAGCCTTCTCCAGCACCTCCTCCTCCAGCCCCCAATGCCCTTACCCTCTCCTCCCAGCATCACCTGTCCTCTCCACTGACACCTCCTCCTGCCCTTTTCCTCATTGTCTGCACTTGGCCCCTGGCATTTGTCTCTCCTCTACCCTGTCCCTTTGGTGCCTTCCCTTTCTTCCCCCTCTCCCCTCCTCCTCTGCACAAGCCCCTTCCTCTCCCAGCCTTTCCCCTTCCCCTACCTTCTGCCTTCCACTTTGCGGGGCCAGAATCTGTGCTCTGTCCCTGGACTCCAAACCTGCAACTTAGCCACATGGCGCAATGCAGAGCCCAGCAGTTTTAAAATCCCGGGCCGTGACGTTACGTCACGCTTGGGCGTCTCCCCGCCCACCAGTTTGAGCATGCTGCGCATGGCAGCAGCAGCCGGCAAGGAGCAGCTCAGTGGAGATTGCGCACGGCAGGGATGGGACGGGGACGGGAACGGGGGAGAGACGCTCTGGGGCCGGGATGGGAGGACGCTCGGGGGGGCTGGGGCCCGCTCCAGCTCCAAATATTGGTGGAGCCTGGGCACCACGAGCCCATACAACTTGCCACCCATGTCTAGAGAAAGGGCTAAACAGTGAGGTTGCAAAATTTGCAGATGATGCTAAACTGCTCAAGATAGTTAAGACCAAGGCAGCTGTGAAAAGCTTCAAAAAGACCTCACAAAACTAAGTGATTAGGCAACAAAACGGCAAATGAAATTTAATGTTGATTAATGTAAAGTAAGGCACAATGGAAAAAAATAATCCCAATTATACATGCAATATGATGGGGACTAATTTAGCTATAACTACTCAAGAGAGAGATCTGGGCCACTTCAGAGCCAAGACTAAGATCTCAACAACATCAGTGGTAGAACTTCAGTATGCTGACGATGCCCATGTCAGTGCTACCTCAGAAGATGGGTTCCAAGCAATTGTCAATGTTTTAACCACAGCCTACTGCAAGTTGGGACTGGCAGGTTGGGACTGACTCTCAGTGCACAAAAGACCAATGCTCTCTTTCAGCCAACACCTGCCATACCATTATCTGAACCAACCATCACAGCAGATGACCAAGTACTAGAGAATGTCAACAGCTTCCCCTATCTCAACAATATCTTCCCCTATCTTGGAAGCTATCTGTCCAGCAATGTTGACATTGATAATGAAATCTGTCACTGAATCTCCAGTACCAAAGTAGCTTATGGACATTTACGGAGGAGATTCTTCGATGACCGTCACATCAAAACGCGCACCAAGACTGACATCTACAATGCAGCAGTCATCCAAACATTGTTATATGGAACTGAAGCCTGGATTCCTATAGACATCATATTAAAGATCTGGACAAATTCCATCAAAGGTACCTGTGGAGAATATTGGCATGGCAGGACAAATGGACCAATGTTAGTTTCCTCATAGACGCTGATTCCCACAGTAGTGAGGCAATAATCGCCCACAGGCAGCTTCAATGGCCTGGACACAGGGTCAGGATGCCTGATACACATTTGCCTAAACATTTTTTCGATGCTCATCTGAGGACCGGGGCAAGGTCTCATGGCAGGCAGAGGAAGCACAACAGAGAAGTCCTTAAGAACACCTTTGGTAAAGTGCGGCATTGATGCTGACACCTGGAAGAGGCAAGTGATGGATTGGGTAACTTGGAGGACCACAATCAAGAATGGTGCCTGACACTTTGAGAGCAAGCATCATCTAGAAGACTAGAGAGCCAAACATAAGGCGTATGCCCAGTCCTGTATTGGCTCCACTAGAGTCAGCACCAATGAAGACAGAGACCTCATGTGCACCAATTGCCAGAAAGTGTTCCTTGCCAGAAATGGCCTTATTTCTCATTTTAACCCTCATCAGTTATAGGCATCCAAGGGGAAATCTTACTTGGTTCGTGGAAGCCCAGAGAGAGAGAGGTTGTCTCATCTGAAAAAAGGTATATTGGCATCATATATATAGCAGCCCAGTGTCTGAGAGTCTGTAACGCTGAAATGCTGGCTGTTCCCTCTGGGTGGCGCTGTTGCCTGAAATGCTGGCTGTTCCCTCTGGAGGGGCGCTGTTGCCTGAAATGCTGGCTGTTCCCTCTGGGGGGCGCTGTTGCCTGAAATGCTGGCTGTTCCCTCTGGGGGGCGCTGTTGCTGAAATGCTGGCTGTTCCCTCTGGGCGGCCCGTGCTTCATGGGGAGTGTGGGGCCCAAACAGCTGCTTGCTCCCACGCGGCGGCCTGGCTGAGTGGTGCAGAAGTCAGCCGAGCGCCACGGCGGGAGGTGAAGGGGGGTGGGGCAGTGAAATGCGGCGTAACAGCGGCTCCAGGCCCTGCCCCCTGGCTGTGAACGTCACCGCCCCACCCCCCTTCGCCTCCCGCCATGGCGCTCGGCTGACTTCTGAGCTGCTCAGCCAGGCCACCGCGTGGGAGCAAGTGGTGCAAGCGACCCTTCATGCAGCACGGGGAGTGCAGCGGCCAAACGGCCATTTGGGCTCCGCGGTCTCTTGAGTGAGAGGCAGGAGGGGGAGGAGAAGAGAAAGAGAGGGACAGAGAGAGAGGCAGGAGGCGGAGGAGAGCTGAGAGAGAGGGGGGGAGGCAGTAGAAGGAGAGAGAGAGAGAGAGAGAGAGAGACGGAGCGAGAGACCGGAGGCTCAGGAGAGAAGACCGACGTGGAGGAGAGACCTGAAAATCCCGTCTTATGATGGGCTAATTGGCTAGTTGGAAAAGATTCAGAAAAGGGCAACAAAAATGATAAGGGGTTTGGAATGGGTCCCATACAAAGAGAAATTAAAAAGACTGAGACTTTTCTGTTTAGAAAAGAGGAGACTAAGGCCGGGGGGGTATGATAGAGGTCTATAAATCATGACTGGTGTGGAAAAAGTGAATAAGGAAAAGTTATTTACTAATTCCCACAATATAAGAACAAGGGGTCACCAAACAAAACTAATAAGTAGCAGGTTTTAAGAAACAAAAGGAAGATTTTATTCATGCAGCACACAGTCAGCCTGTGGAACTCCTTGCCAGAGGATGTTGTGCCAACCAGGATTTTAACAGAATTCAAAAATGAACTAGATAAATTCATGGATGATATGTCCATCAATGGCTATTAGATAGGATTGGTAGGAATCATGTTGCTAGTCTCTGTTTGTCAGAGACTGGAAATTGATAGCAGGAGAGGGATCATTTGATAATTATCTGGTCTATTCACTCCCTCTGAGGCATCTGGCATTGTCTACTGTCAAAGATAGGATACTGGGCAAGATGGACCTTCGGTCTGACCCAGTATGACCGTTCTTATGTTCTTATAAAATCAGAAGAACTTCTGGTTTCTACAACCCTTTGCTGTGTTTTGGCTGCCAGGCATCTGAATGGGTAGCCATAGCAGCAGGATGGGTATGACCATGTGCACCCACAAGTTCTGTGAGGGAGAATAGAGCTCCCAAAACATTTAGGAGGTAGGACGAGAGAAGCCTCCAGTGGCATGAGGGACTCCATGGTTGAGGTGAAGATGGGGAGAAAAACCCCATAGGTGAAGATGGGAAATTGGGGAGATAAAGCACAACTTGGGTGGCAGTGGCTGGGGTGAGAAGATGCCATCCAAGATAAAGTGATGAAGAACACTGCACCCCACAAACAAATGTGCAGCTAAAACAAGAGAGGAGACACCTGAAAAGACAAGGTGAAAAAGACTCCAAAGTGAGGAGAAGAAATCTGATGGGAAACAAGGACCCCAACTGGATTCCAAAGGAGAAGACTTCATCCCCCAACAGTAGTACAGGGATGTTGTATTAATGTTATTTAATTTTTACATCAATATTTGTTATTAAAAACATAAAAACTGCCATACTGAACCAGAACACAGATACACATCTAGCCCATTTCCTGTCTTCCAACAGTGGTCAATGCCAGGTGCCCCTGATGAGTGAATAACACAGGTAATCACCAAGTGATCCATCACCTGCCACCCATTCCCAGCTTCTGGCAAATAGATAGATGCTAGGAAAAACATCCCTGCCCATCCTGGCTAATAGATGTTGATGGATTTAGTCTTCATGAACTTATCTAGACCAGGTGTCTCGCTGCAGCTGAATGTCTATCTGCAGCCTCTGGTCCAGGTTCTGCTCCAGGGATCAGAGTGCCACAAGGTTCTCCTGCTGGAACTCATCCATGGGTCTCCTTTGCTGGCGGGTCCCTTGGGGTTGGGATGCTGGCATGGGTGGTGTCCACTGGCGCCCTCTCACAGCTGGTCCAGCTGTGGAGAACAGAAAGTCAGTCATTCCTGGGGACACTGTGCATGAAGTCCAGCCCTGATCTCTGAGGCAAGATTGAAAAGTGTCAGTTGAAATGAAGGTGATGTGCTTGAGAAAGGCCATGTGTGGCCCTTTCCTGAAAGGATGCAGATGTCCAAGGAGGGAGTCTCACTACCCCATGTCCCAGGGACAAGCAGGCATGTGAAGGTGATGGCCAGATTGGGTTTGTGTGAGTGGGAGGGGGGACATGGGGTGGCTGGGCTTCCCTCCATGTCATGCACATGCTGGGTCCAGAAGTGGCTGTGTCCTGCAGGGAGAGAACTTGTATCCCTACCTGGTAAAGGAGAGGGAGGAAGAGTTTTGGGGGAGGTATGTGCAGCAGATTATCCTGATCCTGAGTGCGTTATCCCCGGGAGTGGATGCTTCCCTGAAAGTGTGGGTATACCCATGTGTTGTGTGCGGTACTGTTGAATGTGCGTGTGTCTCCATGTCTCCAGCCTCCTTTTAGTGGCGGCTAATGGAGAGAGGATGTCTCACCCTGGTGTCATGAGCATGGCAGGCCTCTCCAGACACCTTCTGGCCAATAGCATAAGGGTCCTCTGTTGCAGCTTCCTGGAACTATGTGCTTCGTACTGGCACTCCATGTGTACCCATGTGCATAGGCTGCTGCACGATCCCCAGGCTGCAAAGGTTGAGTGAGGAGTGCCCAGCTACCCCTTGCTGCCCACCACCTCCACCCCCTGTGTGAAGGCAACATGATGGCACTCACCTGATGTGCCTTCTCTGGCCTTGGACAATGCCTGGGACATGTCCAGAGCACGGGGTACCAGCTCCAGGGTCAGGAGGATTATTGTGCTGGCCTTGTCCAGTTCCTCCTCTTCCTTCTGCTCCTCCTGATCTGTGTATCTGCCCCCCCGTGAGGGCAATGACAGGCATCTCGAGCCCTGAGTCCACTACCGAGGGGGAAGGGGCCTCATCCCCTAGTATGCAGTACAGGTCCTCATAGTGGGGACAAGTGTGGGGCTCTTCCCCAGAGTGGGAGCTTCCCTTCCTGGCCCTTGCATATGTCTGGCAGAGATTCTTTACTTTCATCCGCACCTGCTCCTGTGTGTGGATGTGCCCCTTGGTGGCCAGGCTGTCGGCCATGCAGCCATAGACATCAGTGTTCCTGCATCTGGTGCGAAGACTCTGGAAGTTAGTCTCATCACCCCAAACCTAAATAAGGTCCAGGATCTCCACACCAGATCAGTAAGGTGCACGTCTTTTCCATGATCAGGCAGGGTACTGGGAGCTGGCAGACTGCTCCCTGGGAGTAGTGGAGGGCGGTGAGAGCAGCAGTGTCATTCATTTTGATCCAACTGGAAACAGTGGCAGCTGCTCTGTGGCTCAGGGCTATCAGGGCCTGCTGTCTGCCATAAGCCCTTTCCCCTGAGATGGCAGCTTTAAGGGCTGCTGGAGAAGGGGGACTACAGCATTTTGATGAGTGTGGACAGAGCATCCAGCAGGTCACCTGTGGGAAGAGCTGGAAGCCAATTATTTCAAAATAACTCCTTCTGCCCTGAAACAAAATACAGGACTATGTAGCACTTTAAAGACTAACAAGATGGTTTATTAGGTGACGAGCTTTCGTGGGCCAGACCCACTTCCTCAGAATTCTGCCCTGACTACACAGGCACTATTCCAAAATAGCTATTTCAGAAAAGGTGTTATTCCTCATGAAATGAGGTTTACAAATGCTGAAATAAGCCACCCATTATTTCAAAATTATTTCAAAATAATGAACTATCTGTGTAGACACTCGCATAGTTATTTTGGAATAACGAATGTTATTCTGAAATTATGCTGATATTAAAACATACCCAAAGAGAGACCTTCAGGGATGAGTTGAGAAAGTGAGGAGAGACCCTAAATGCAGTAGGGGAACCCATACAAAACAATATGGGGATAGAAGAGGAGAATTAATAAAGATGGCTGGAATAAATGAGTCATGGAGGGTACTTCTACATTTGCTCCCTAGTTCGGACTAGGGATGCAAATGTAGTGTATCAAAATAGCTAATGAAGCAGGGATTTAAATATCCCATGCTTCATTAGCAAGATCTCCCCTGGCACGCTAGTTTGAATCACAGCTGATTCGAACCAGGAAGTGCACGCTGGGACGCGTTAGTTCAAATCAAAGCCCTTGGTTCGAACTAATGTTACTTCTCAGCTTCATTAGACATATTTAAATCCCTGCTTCATTAGCTATTTCGGTATGCTACATTTGCTTCCCTAGTCCAAACTAGGGAGCAAATGTAGATGTACCTGGAGGGAGTATGAAGAGAAGAGAGAAAAGGAGGAGGAATAAAAGAGAAGATGAAAGCAAGGATTTAGAGGTCGAAAAAGTTAAATTGGAGAGTAAACATGGACAGATGAAAGGCTGAGGGGAAAAACAGACAAAAATACCTGAAAAAAGAGAAATAAGAGAACAATTTTAAAAGAAGAGATGGGAGAAGAGGAGAAAAGGGGAACTCATGGTTTTTAAAAATTATTTTGTAGAAAAGTTGGAACCAAAAAAATTGCAGAAGTACACACTCTTCTGAGAGTTGAAAGTGTACCCAAATCATAAGTTGGGTGTCAAAGAGTATTTACTAGAAAAAGTTACAAAACTGGCTTTAAAAGCATGAAATTTTCAACATTATCCAGTCTAACACAGTATAAATCTCTGTGATAACAAGGTTCTCAGAGGACTTGTTGGAAATGGTAGTAGAGAGCATGTGAGTCCATCGTTTCTGAGATCAGAGGCAGGAATAATTTTGCTTTTTGTTTATTACAAAATGTTACCAGTGAAATAAAGGGATTTCAGTCCCAATTTAATTGTATATTTTACCATATATTCAATCTTCAAGATGCTAATACCTTTCTATACATTTCCATAATTAACAAGGCTAGACCCGCATTGCGCATGTGCGCGCCGCCGGTGAACGAGGCACGCAGCTGAAATCTACTCGCCACGGGTGAGTAGATTCTATAGTTTGTCGAGCCCTGATAATTAATATAAGTTGATGTTGAGTTTTAGAATATAGTTGGGCTTACATGTATTCATAAACAATCATATATATTGGAGCTCATGTTGTTTTGGTGGATGTCTATCATTACAAAATGTATTTTGATATTCTAGAGCAGAATCTCAGATGAACACCAGATAAATGCTCTTATTATTCTAAGCAAATAGAATGAAATATTATGAAATGCTCTTACTGTTCTAAGCAAATAGTATGAAATACTTCAAAAAGCCTGCTAACTAAGTCCTTAGTTCGGATTAACTGTTATACCTCATTCCACGAGGTGTAACAGTTAATCCGAACTAAGGAGTTAGTCTGGATTAACGTTTGACTCCCACGTGTAGCAGCGAGCAGTCAGTTCGGACTAAGGAGATTTAAAAATGGTGGCCGGACGGGAAGATACAAATAAAGCCCGGGATATTTAAATCCCGGGCTTCATTTGCAACTTCGAATGCCTACATTAGCCTCCCTAGTTCGAACTGGGGGCTAGTGTAGACATACCCTAACTGTTTCCAAGGTTCACCTTTAACAGGAGCCCATCTTGTTGCCTTCTGTTTTAACCCTCTGAGTCTGTCTCTCAGTCTCTTTCCCCACTCTGGATGAGAGTGGTGCCTCCAGGGCTTTCCATACCTGGAGACAGCTCCTTGCCCTGAGCTCAGGATTTTATCGCCGCATAATCCTGCAGTATTCAATGAATTCTCCAGTTAGATCTCTCTGTGGTGCTGTGATTTTCTCAGTCAGCCACAGTCTTCACTCTTTGAGATTTGTACTACAACTGACTGCTGCTTTGTTTTCAGCCCCATGTATAGGCCTTCCTGGTCTTTGATTGGATGGTTTCTCCTTCAGCCACTTTACCCTGTTTGCAGGACTTGTCTAGGGCCCTTTCCTGGGGTGGGATGTGGCAGGACCACAGGGCCTCTTGCAGGGGGCCTCAGGGCCTGGTCCATCCCATCACTATTCCCCAGACACTAGGGGGCTGATGATCTAATTCAGTGGTCCCCAACGCGGTGCCCGCGGGTGCCATGGTGCCTGCTGGGCCATTTATGTGCGCTCACAGGACAATCAGCTGGCTCTGCCCCTGGGTGCGTGGCACATGTGTGGTGCCGGCCCTGGGCGTGTGGCGCATGGGCAGCCCCTGCCCCAGGAGTGCGGCACAAGCACGGTGCCAGATCCGGGCGCATGGGCAGCTCCTGCCCGGGGTCACGGCACATGCCGGTGCTGGCCCCGGGCGCGAGACGTATGGGCAGCCCCTGCCCCGGGGTTGCGGTACATGCTGGTGCCAACCCCGG
Organism: Rafetus swinhoei; assembly: GCA_019425775.1. Classification (NCBI taxonomy): domain Eukaryota; kingdom Metazoa; phylum Chordata; order Testudines; family Trionychidae; genus Rafetus; species Rafetus swinhoei. The sequence continues at coordinate 14,554,197 of CM033446.1, read as the reverse complement.
GTGCATGGGCGGCTCCTGCCCGGGGTCACGGCACATGCCAGTGCCGACCCCGGGCATGAGGTGCGCAGCCCGTGAGTGGCCCTGCCCCCGGACAAGCGGCGCGTGAGCGGCCCTGCTCCCAGGCTCCCGGCAGCCCCAAAAGGTTGGGGACCACTGACCTAATTGCTTGGTGTGGGTTCAGTTTTACTAAGCTTTAATTCTCTAAACAGGGCAGCCTGGGGTATGTTTTGTGAAACAGTGATATGTGTGATGGATACACTGAGCTCTCAACTACTCCATGTGGCTGCAGAGACACCAGCCACATGCCCTGTCAAACTCTTTATATAGAGGTGATCTCTAAACACATAGAGGAAGCCAAATTTACTTACTTTAGTATCTGTAATTTGCCATTCTGTTTCAGTGCCTCACACAGCCGGTGAATGCTAACATCGTCCAGACAATTATTGGTCACATCCAGCTCTCTCAGGCTCTGGTTGGTTCTGAGAGCAGCAGCAAGAACCTCACAGCCAGAGTTTAACAAATGACACTCATGCAAGCTGCAGGAGAGAGAAATGCAGAGAAGGAGGATTGTGGTGAGAACAGAGCTCATCACAGATGTTCTGACAGGTAGCCCTGCCCACCAGCCTCTCTCCCTGACCAATCAGCATTGAGAATGGGCCAGAAATTCTGACATAGGCCCTGTCTCAATATCCACCTCTTAGTCAATGAGGATGGGCACAAGGTCCATTATATCCTGCCTGTTGAGCTCTCAATCAATCACAGATCAGAACAGGCCCATCGCTACATGGAGGTTGTGCTGCACTGACTCAGGCTTCAGGCATCCAACAACCTATCCCTGAGCAGAGCCCCAGGCACAGGTATTTCCACAGCTCCTTTAGAGCTGCAGATCAGCCTGGGCAACAGCACAACCTGGCCAGGAGCCCTCCTGCTGCCGCACAGTGCGTCATATGATAGAAACTCCCAGTGGGCTCTTGCCCCATCCTTTGCCCCTGTCCCAGCTTTGTCTGAGCCACTTCCTAGAACTGGCCTTGCCTTACTCTTGCCTCACTCCATCCCTGTCATCGACTTGCTTCAGCCTCCAACTCCCCATCGCCCCCTGACTTTTGGACTCCAAGTACTCTTCTTCAGCCTTTGGCCTGTATGTGGACATTGGCTTTGATACTGACTTGGCTTGTCCCTGGACTCTGATCCCCTGCCCTTCACCTGTTGTCTGGCTCTGGGCTTCTGCTACAGTTCTGAGTCTGGCTTGTCTGCACACGGTGATCTCAGTTGTGATTCCTGTCCCTGGATTTCATTCAAAGCCTCCTCCCCACCCCCTGGGCCCAACCCCAGCTCCACATGTAGCTGCAGCCTACACTGCAACCATTAGGCTCGCTTGGCATCACTGGTCTGACTCAGTATGGCCATTCTTATGCTCTGTGTGTGTCTCTCTCTCCCATCAGCCCAGGTGTATGGATATTGATTTCAAACCCCCAAGGAGTAATAGGTGTTTGTAAACTTGTTTTCTGCCCAGCATTAAACAGGGATAGCTAGATGTGGGGTTATTTTGAACAGAGGCCTTGGTTTACAAACAGGAAAAATCATTTATTCCAATTAAACACAAGATTAGACAGAAGAATGAACAAGAAGTCAAAACAGCCATTGATATTGAAAATGTCACTGAGGGCATGTCTACACTACGAGATAAGGTTGAATCTACTATGGGCACCCGATACACTAAGGTCAATTTCTGGGCACCCGATTTTGCGAAGTCAAAGGTCTATGTCCTGGCTACAGGGAAGAATGGAATATAGTCTGAAGTACCATGTCCCCATTTGGGAGCCTACCATCAACTCAGAGATCAACTCAGAGATCAAGTTTCCATGGGTAGCTTTGCATCTGGGCTGTTCTTCTGGTGCCTGTAGGGTCCAAAATCCTTCTGTCATTAGAGGAGGTTTTGAAACAAATACAAAAACTTAACGTTAACAAATCACTGGGACCGGATGGCATTCATCCAAGGGTTCTAATGTAGGGATAACATATTAAAGTATTAAAAATGATTCCCCCAAGTGGAAGTGACTCCCCATAAAATTTGTTCCCCACAACTGAAAATCTAAGTAGTATAAGTTTAAGTAGAAGAAGCATATAAGTGTTTAGATTTATTCTTGTTAAAGTGTTTAGATTTAGTGTTATCAAGCTTGGTAAGTGTTTAGATTTATTATTATTATTATTTGTTAAGATTGTTAAATGTTTAATTGTTTAGATTTATAATTATTGCCCCTCTAGAATATAATTTGTTAGGAATGTAATATTAGGTCATGTAACTTAGAACTGTTAAGAATATAATACTATGTAGCCAGAAACAACTCCCCTCTCTGTGTCCCAGGGAGCCAAGCCCTGTAATTGATTAAGGGCATTGTTACATTAATTAGGGAATGTATGTAAGAGAGAGAGTGCTTGGACAATGAATGAATGGTTTGAGAGGTGTCGGCCTGAGAATGCAGCATCAAAGGGCTGAAGAAGGCGTCAGGTGCCAGTGCAACCAAAAGGTGTCAAGTGGAGAAAAACTGGAGACTGGAGGTCCACCCTATGAGATCACTGACAAGCACCTGGCAGCCACCCTGAAGACATCAGCATGATGCAGCAATTCCCATAGACTGGCATAGGAAGAAATTCCTATAAAGACTGGACCAAAAGACTATGGAGTCAGAGTCCAAGGTTCTGCTGCCAGCCCACCAGGAGCTTCAGATGCACATCTGGTCAGGACTTCGCTCCCCACTACCATCACTTGTGTGCAGGATACCTGGCCAGTATTCTGTCACAAGCAACGTCCAGGCTGGTAACTATAACAACTACACAGAACCTGAATGATTGAATGAATGTTTATGTTTGTATATATATATATATATATATATATATACATATATATATAAAATTATCTTTACAATAAAAGTGGCTTTTTGCCTTATCCCCCTCATAAGATCCTGCTTGCTTTTATTGGTACAACACTAAAAGAACTCAAATGGGAAATTGCAGAACTATTAACTGTGGTTTGTAACCTATCCTTTAAATCGGCTTCTATACCTAATGACTAGAAGATAGCTAATGTGACACCAATATTTAAAAAGGGCTCTAGAGGTGATCCTGGCAATTACAGACCAGTAAGTCTAACTTCAGTACCAGGCAAATTAGTCGAAACAATAGTAAAGAATAAAATTGTCAGGCATGTAGAGGAACATAATTTGTTGGGCAAAAGTCAACATGGTTTCTGTAATCTATTAGAGTTCTTTGAAGGGGTTAACAAAAATACGGACAAGGGGGATCCAGTAGATATAGTATACTTAGATTTTCAGAAAGTCTTTGACAAAGTCCTTCACCTAAGGCTCTTGTGTAAATTACATTGTCATGGGATAAGAGGGAAGGTCCTTTCATGGATTAAGAACTGGTTAAAAGACAGGAAACAAAGGGTAGGAATAAATGGTAAATTTTCAAAATGGAGAGAGGTAACTAGTGGTGTCCCCCAAGAGTCAGTCCTAGGACCAAACCTATTCCACTTATTCATAAATGATGTAGAGAAGGGGGTAAGCTGTGAGGTGGTAAAGTTTGCAGATGATACTAAACTGTTCAAGATAGCCAAGGCAGAAGCAGACTGTGAAGAACTTCAAAAAGATTTCACCAAACTGAGTGACTGGGCAACAAAATGGCAAATGAAATTTAATGTGGATAAGTTTAAAGTAATGCACATTGGAAAAAATAACCCCAACTATACATACAGTATGATGGGGGCTAATTTGGCTACCACAAATCAGGAAAGAGATCTAGGAGTTATCGTGGATAGTTCTCTGAAAACTTCCACACAGTGTGCAGCGGCGGTCAGAAAGGCAAATAGGATGTTAGGAATTATTAAGAAAGGGATAGAAAATAAGACACAGAATATCTTACTGCCCCTGTATAAAACTATGGTACGCCCACATCTTGAATACTGTGTACAGATGTGGTCTTCTCACCTCAAAAAAGATATTTTGGCCTTGGAAAGGGTTCAGAAAAGGACAACTAAAATGATTAGGGGTTTGGAACGGGTCCCATATGAAGAGAGGCTAAAGTGACTGGGACTTTTCAGTTTAGAAAAGAGGAGACTGAGGGGGGATATGATAGAGGTGTATAAAATCATGAGTGGTGTGGAGAGGGTGAATAAAGAAAAGTTATTTATTAGTTCCCATAATAGAAGAACTAGAGGACACCAAATGAAATTAATGGGTAGCAGGTTTAAAACTATTAAAAGAAAGTTCTTCTTCACACAGCGCATAGTCAACCTGTGGAACTCCTTGCCAGAGGAGGCTGTGAAGGCTAGGACTCTAACAGAGTTTAAAGAGAAGCTAGATAAATTCATGGAGGTTAGATCCATAAAAAGCTATTAGCCAGGGGGTAGGAATGGTGTTCCTGGCCTCTGTTTGTCAGAGGCTGGAGACGGATGGCACGAGACAAATCGCTTGATCATTGTCTTTGGTTCACCCCCTCTGTGGCACCTGGTGCTGGCCACTGTCGGCAGACAGGCTACTGGGCTAGATGGACCTTTGGTCTGACCCAGTACGGCCATTCTTATGTTCTTATGTTATGTTCTTATGATGCCTGCATCATTTGGAACTCCTGTCTCTTCTGAAAAATGCATGCTGGAATTTTTTTCCCTGACTGGACAATCAGACTCAGAGAGGTGCACATGCCCATCGTGATCCTCAGCGACTGAGCCTACCCCTTGCTCCTGAGGCTTACTGAATCCTATACAAACTGCTTAGACTCCAGCAAAGAGAACTTCAAAAATAGGCTGAACAGGTGCAGAATGCTGGTGGAATGTGTGTTTGAATGTTTAAAGGGGAGGATTAGGAGTCTTCTGACCTGCTTGTGTAGCCTGCACATCTATATACATTTCTATCTTATCCCTCTTACTATATTTGTGTATTGCCATTAATCCAAGGCCTGGAGGACTTATCCTGTATGAGTTGGCTTTAGCAGTAGTGTAGTATGATAAGTAAGGGTTAATATCTCTTAGAAATTTAACTAAATATCCTTAAATGTCTCTTTAGAAATTGTGAAAGGCTTTGAGGTGAAATTTTCAGTTGGGTCAATACACAGATAGGGTAAGATATGTGACTCAGTGCCTTGTGAAACCTAAAATAAGTCCAAACTTCAAGACCCAGCCAAACTGACATCCCGGTCAAGGGAACAGAAGGCCTTGCACCTAACCACAGGTTCTCACTTTTCCCACATCAGGGAACCAGTCCAAGAGGGGCATCAGTTGATCTCATCCATGCATATTCAAAAGATGTCCCAATATCACCATCCAATCAAGTACATGGACCCACAAAATCTCAGGGTGCGGAAATCTGTTTAGGGCCATTAGAGATTGGGTATTAATGATGCAAAAAGACCCATAAAAAGCTATGACAGTAGTGAAGATATGGGGAAACTCTTCTTCTTCATCAGGCATCTCTTTCCTTTATATCAAAGCTCTTTGCTTCACTGTACTTATTCTTTCTTAGTCTCTTTGCTACTAAGTTTTCCATACTTTGCCTTTCACCAAAGTACCACAAGCGGTCCTTTCATGCTCAGTCTTCTGGGAAAAGGCTATGTGAGTATGGTATTATATTAAGTAATTTACTCTGTATACTTAGATAAGTACAATTATATAACCAAACTGTGTTATAATGCTACCCTCAGAGATGATTGAGTCAATCTGTGTGATCAGTGCTGTATGCATTGTTTTGTTTGCCATCTTAATACCAGTCATAATAAAAATTGTTTTAATTTGGTACTATCCTCATTGTAAGTGTGGCTGCTGTTGTGGTCCCCCAGATCTACCTTCAAACATAGAGCTTTATAGGCCTCAACACCTTTGTGACCTGGGAAAGGAGGACAAAACCTAGAACCTTCTAACCAGATTGAGGAGCCTTACCCACATAAATTATATTATACTTCACTCCCAGGCTACACTTGGACTTCAGCAAATGCAACATTCCCTTTGTGGTGGTAGCATGTTTTATATTCCATAACCAGTGTTAGATCAAGAGAGAAACTTTTCTGGCAGGGTAGAGGGTTGAGGACTACCCAGAGAGTTTAAGCAGATGGACACCTGCACCATAAGGAAAGGACATCAAGAAGTGCAAATCAGAGATGCCTAGAATGACAGTTTTATGAAAGGCCACTGTTGAGACTCTTCTCCTTGGCTCTCCACCAGTTGCCCCTCCATTCCCTGTGTTTCCCTTTAATCCCTCATCCCATCCTTCCCCACCCACCCCAGCTCATCCTACCCCAGGGCTGCAGTTCAGCTTATAAAAAGTCTGTTTTTCAATGAACATCAGTGCTTGTTTGGGGAAATCAACAGGGAAAGGACAGAACTGGAAACAGAAAAGAGAATGGGGGCTCAGGAAGGGAAGTGGGACTGCTTCCTGCCTCCTGAGGGCCTATAGGCTCCAGATCCCTGGGAGTTCCCTCCCCATCCCCATGTCCTGCAGCCCTGGTGCCCCCTGGAAAGTCTGGTGGTGGAAATCATGGAGCTGGTATAGAAGCGACAGGGGTGTTATCTGGCAGGTGAGTTCTGGGTGGTGGTCTATTCCAAGCAGGTCACCATGGGTATGTGTAGACTACATGCCTCTGTCGCCAGAGGCATGTAGATTAGGCTACCCGGCGTAGGAAAATGAAGCAGCGATTTAAATAATTGCCGCTTCATTTAAATTAAAATGTCTGCCACGCTGTGCCGATCAGCTATTTGTCGGCACAGCACGGCAGTCTGGACGCTCTGCAGTCGACATCAAAGGCATTTGTCGACCGCCCCGATATGCCTCATGGGATAAGGTTTACCAGGGCAGTTGTGTAGTGTGGGTTCTATAGTGGGGGTTGTGTCTACTCTGACACAGGGAGTCCTCTGCACACCCATGTATGAGCCTCCCCAACTCCAGCAGCTGTCAAATACTGTGCACATCCCAGGCTCCTCACCTACTAGAACTGAACACTACAGCGATGCCTTCATCTTTACAGTTGTCTTGAAACTATGGCCATCCTACTGATGGGGGAGCAGAGTCCCCAACACTTAGGAGAGAAATAAGAGCTACTGAATGTGTGTGAGGAGCATACTGTGCTTGTATGAACCCACAAGTTCTGTGAGGGAGACTAGAGTTTTCAAAACATTTAGGAGGCAGGATGAGAAGAGACTCCAGTGGCATGGGGGACTCTATGGATGAGATGAAGATGGGGAGAAAAACCCCATGTATGAAGATGAGAAATTGGGGAGATAAAGCATAACTTGGGTGGCAGGTTCTGGAGAGAGAAGATGCCATCCAAGATAAAGTGATGAAGAACAACACACCCTACAAACAAATGTGCAGCTAAAACAAAAAAGAAGACAGCTGAGAAGGCAAGATGAAAAAAACTCCAAAGTGAGGAGAGGAAATCTGAGGGGAAACAAGGACCCCAACTGGATTCCAAAGGAGAAGACTTCATCCCCAAACAGTAGTAGAGGGATGTTGTATTTATTTTATTTAATTTTTCCATCAACATTTGTTATTAAGAACATAAAACTGCCATACTTGACTAGCCAATTTCCTGTCTTCAAACAGTGACCAATGCCAGGTGCCCCGATGAATGAACAGAACAGGGAATCACCCAGTGATCCATCCCCTGTCACCCATTCCCAGTTTCTGGCAACCAGACACAGCTAAGGAGACCATTCCTGCCCATCCTGGCTAATAGATATCGATGGACATATCTTCCAAGAACTGATCTGGCTCTTTTTTGAACTCTGTTATAGTCCTAGTCTTTACAACATACTCTGACAAGGAATCATAGACTCATAGAACCATAGAGCTGGAAGAGACCTTAGAAGGTCATCAAGTCCAGCCCCCTGCCCTAGGCAGGACCAATCCCAACAAAATCAACCCAGCCAGGGCTTTGTCAAGAAGAGACTTAAACACCTCTAGGGATGGAGACTCCACTACTTCCCTAAGTAACCCATTCCAGTGCTTCACCACCCTCCTAGTGAAATAGTTTTTCCTAATATCGAACCTGGACCTCTCCCACCGCAACTTGAAACCATTGTTCCTTGTTCTGCCATCCGTCGCTACTGAGAACAGACTTTCTCCAGCCTCTTTGGAACCTCCCTTCAGGAAGTTGAAGGCTGCTATCAAATCCCCCCTCACTCGTCTCTTCTGAAGACTAAATAGACCCAAATCCCTCAGCCTCTCCTCGTAGGTCATATGCTCCAGCCCCCTAATCATTTTGGTTGCTCTCCGCTGGACCCTCTCCAATGCGTCCACATCCTTTTTGTAGTGGGGGGCCCAGAACTGGACACAATACTCCAGATGTGGCCTCACCAGAGCCAAATAAACAGGAATAATCACTGCTCTGGATCTGCTGGTAATGCTCCTCTTAATGCAACCTAATACTGTATGCCATTAACCTTCTTGGCTATAAGGGCACACTGTTGACTCATATCCAGCGTCTCATCCACTGTAATCCACAGGTCCTTTTCTGCAGAACTACTACTTAGCCAGGCGGTCCCCACCCTGTAGCAATGCTTGGCATTCTTCCATCCCAAGTGCAGACTCTGCACTTTCTCTTCTTGAACTACATCAGATTTCTTGTGTCCCAATCCTCCAATTTGTCTAAGTCACTCTGGACCCTATCCCTGCCCTCGAGCGTATCTACCTCTCCCCGTAGCTTAGTGTCTTCCGCAAACTTGCTGAGGATGCAATCCATCCCCTCATCCAGATCATTAACACCGGTCCTAGAACCGAACCTTGGGGCACTCCGCTAGAAACCGACTGCCATCCTGACTTCGAGCTGTTGATCACTACCCACTGGGCCCGATTTTCTAGCCAGCTTTCTATCCATCATACCTTCCATTTATCCAATCCACATTCTCTTAACTTGCTGGCAAGAATATTGCGGGAGACCGTATCAAAAGCCTTGCTAAAGTCAAAGTATATCACATCCACTGACTTTCCCATGTCCACAGAATCAGTTACCTCATCATAGAAGCTAATCAGATTGGTCAGGCACGACTTGCCCTTTGTGAATCCATGCTGACTATTCCTGATCACTTTCCCCTCTTCCAAGTGCCTCAAAATGGATTTCTTGAGGATCCCTTCCATGATTTTTCCAAGGACTGAGGTAAGACTGGCCGGCCTATAGTTCCCTGGATCGTCCTTCTTCCCTTTTTGAAGATGGGCACTACATTTGCCTTTTTCCAGTCATCCAGGATCTCTCCCGATCTCCACGACTTTTCAAAGATAATGGCCAAAGGCTCCGCAATGACATTTGCCAACTCCCTCAGTACCCTCGGATGCATTAAGTCCAGACCCATGGATTTATGTACCTTTAGCTTTTTAAAATAGTCCCTAACCTGTTCTTTATCCACCAAGGGCTGTCCACCTTCATCCCATATTGCATCACTTAGCCCATTAGTCTGGGAGTTCCATCAGTTGATTGTACACTGTCTAAGGAAATACTTCCTTTTTTTTTGCTGCCACCTGTTAATTTAATTTGACGATCCCTAATTTTTGTGTTATGCAAAGGCATAATTACCACTTCCTTATTACTTTCTCTACACTAGTCATGATTTTCTAGCTCTCATTTCCTCCTTGCCTTTGCAAGCTGAAAACTCCCAATCTTGCTATCCTCTTCTCATACGGGAGCTTTTTATAGTTCTAACCATTCTTGCCTTTTTCTGAACCTTTTCCAATTCCAATATATCTTTTTTGATATGCAGTGACCACATCCACACAAAGTATTCAAGATATGGGAGTACCATAGCTTATATAGAGGCAGGTGACTGATCCAGGTAAAAAAATACTTACATCCACTTTTGTACAATCAGGTATACAACTGAAGTAGAACTATGAGAACTAAATTATTGTTATGGGGTAAGGAAATGATCTCCTTTCCTTCCACCCTGGTATGTTTAATGAAAGAGTTTAGGTTCATGTGGGAAAGTGAAAATGGTGTGGACCATGGTGTGGACTGTAGGGCTATGTGTACACTGCACAATTATTTAAAAATAAGCTATTCCAGAAGAAATACTCTGAAATATCTTATTTCAAAATGAATGGAAGAGATAAGGTTCAAGTGGGAAGGTGTAAATTTACTATGGTGTGGACCGTAAGAGGGATGAATTAAGAAATTGGAGAGAGACCTTTAATGGAGTTGGGGACTCCATAATAAGCAATATGGAGCTATGGCACAGAGAATTAATAAAGAAGTCAGGAATAAATAAGCAATGGGAGGAACATCAAGGGAACAGAGGGAAGAAGGAGGAAAAAAAGGAAGATGAAGCAAGAGATTCAGAGGTGGAATTGAAGGAAAAAAGTTAAATTGGAGGGTAAGCACAGACAGATGAAAGGCTGAGGGGGAAAAGAGACAAGAACATGACTAAGAAAAAATAATTAAGAGAACCCAAAAAAGGGAGATGGGGAGAGGAGAAACTGGGAAACTCAGGTTTCTTTAAAAAAAAATTAAAGAAAATTTGGAACCCCAAATGTGCAATAATATACACACTGAGTGTTGAAAGGATTCTGAATCATGAGTTAGGTGTCAAAGAGTATTTACTGGAAATAGTTACAAAATTGGCTTAAAACTCATTAAATGTTCAACATTATTCCATCTAAGACGGCAGGATTCTCTCAGAGGACTTGTCGGGAATGTAGTAGAGGATATCAGGAGTGCCATTTCAGATTTTGGTAGTGGGTGATGCGTGCATGCTGTGACAGGGGGTGGGGAGGGAGTGAATGAGAGCATGGGGGTGGGTGGTCTGAGGATAGAAGCTTCGTTATTGTTACTGAGCATGCTCAGTACAGGCCAAGCACCAAATGGGGAGAGGGGAACCAACCCCATCCATTGACCCCCTCCACATGCATCATCTCTATCCAGGGGTTACCAAGGCACTGAAAAGCTCTACTTTTTTGGCAGACAACTTTGCAGTTAGCTGACAGGAGCCCTGTATTTGATTTCCATATTAAAGAAAGAAAATTAAATAAATAGTAGACCCACTCCATTCTAACACTAACATATTCTGACATCTTGTGTCAAGTCATTTAGGGTACACTGATTAGCCTTAAAATTTTAATGTTCATTCTTACTTTGTTACTAACTCTGTGGAAAGAGTGAGACGCCGTCTGAGCTCTGGAAGGGGAGTGGGGTCTAGTGGGTTTCAGAAAGAGGGCAGATTCATTTCAGATCTATATAAGAACATTATAATAGCCATACTGGGTCAGACCAATGATCCTTCTAGCCCATTGTCCTGTCTTCCTATAAGTGGCCAATGCCAGGTGCTTCAGAAAGAACAAACAGAAGAGCAATCATCATGATCCACCTCTGTTGCCCATTTCCAGCTTCTGGCAAACAGAAGCTAGGGACACCATCCCTGCCCATTCTAGCTAGTAGTGATTCATGGACCTATCCTCCTTGAACTTACTTTGTTCTTATTGGAACCCTGTTATAGTTTGGGCCTTTCCACAATTTCCTGGCAAAAATATCCAAAGTTGATTGTGAAAAAATAATTTATTTTGCTTTTCTTAAGTCTGTTGCCTATACATTTATTTGGGTGATCTTCTTGTGTTATGTTAATGAAGGAATAAATAACATTTCTTTATTCAATTTTTCCACGCCGTTCATTATTTTCTAGGCATATAACATATCCCCCTATCCTTTAGTGATCTTTTTTCCAAGCGGAAAAGTCACAGTCTTGTTAATATCTCCTCATGTGGAGGCTGTTTCGTACCCCTCAACATTTCTGTTCCCTTTCTATACCTTTTCCAGATTTAATATATCTTTTTTAGAGGGGTTGACCAGATCTGCATACAACATAGTATGATTTTATGAAGCGACAATATGGCATTTTGTCTTCTTATCTCTTCCTTTCCTAATCATTCCCAATATTCTGTAATCTTTCTAGTTTTCAGACTGCCACCTCACATTAAAGAGATTTTTTTTTAGGGAACTATCCACAAGGATTCCAAGATCTCTTTCCTGAGTCATAACAGCTATTTTAGACCCCATCATTTTTGGATCTATAGTTAGGATTATATTTTCCATGTGCATTACTTTACATTTATCAGCCCTGCTCTTGTGTTACACAATCACCCAGTTTTGTGAAATGCCTTTGTAGTCAGCTTTGGGTGAGTTCCTGTTCACTCCCTTTTCAAGAATATTTATGAGAAATTTAACAGCTCTTGTACAAATGCAGATACCTGCAGTACAACACTCATTGTAACTCTTTTTTTTTTTCTCTTATTTTTTGTGGCAGGATCAGGCCAGAGGGCTGCTACAGAGAGGAAGAAAGGCAGCCCAAAAAAGTTAAGAGGCCTTCTAAATAGAAGCAGAGGGTGGCAGGACAATTAGAAGCAGCTGGTAGGGAGCTGACCCAGGCAGATGGAGGCCAAGTGATTCCACTTCCATCATGCTGGAGGCCTTTAAAAGCCTTCCCAGTTGGAATGTGGGGAGGAGCATGAGAGGATGGAAGGAGAGGTAGACACAGAGAGTAAGAGAGCAAAGGTTTAAGATTAAGCCATAACAGTCTTAGAGCAGAAACAGCAGGGGCAGGGGAAGTCCCACAAGGAGTGGCTGTGCTCCCTATCCCAAAAAACAGCTGCAAGTCCCAACCCCTGTGGAAGGGGGCAAGCTGCCAGCTCAAGCAGTGGCTCTGGGAAAGAGGGATCCATGCCACATTTGGTATCAAAAGTGGGATGTTACTATGAGGCTTTACAGTGACCCTAAATCCAGTCATCTGACCCCTCTTAAAGGAGAAGAAAATATGGAAGATGTGGTGAAGGTCCTGGTGTAGGCCACGGTGGCACAGCAAGAGGCTACCCAGGTATAAGTGGCTGCCCAGCAAAAGTTGGTGCGGCTCCAAAATGAAACACACCAACTATTGATGAGCCAGGCAGACCAGGACTGAGCCATCCTGCAGGAGGTGGTGAAACAGTTGAAGGCCCTGGCCATCCACTAGCATAGTCAAGATGGAACCTGCCCATTACACACCAGTTGTTAATTACAGAGGATGATATGGAAGCCTATCTTTCTGCCTTTGAAAGGACAGTCTTGTGGAAGGCTTGGCCCTCTAAGCCCAGTGAGCTGGCATTTTAGCCCCTTTCCTGAGTAGGGAAACCCAGAAGGCGTACTTTGAAATGGTGGTGGAAGTTGCTTTCAATTACTCCCAGTTGAAAGCTGAGATTCTGGCTTGGGCAGGGGCCATGGCAGCTGTGAGACTCCAACGATTCCACAAATGGAAATATTGGGATAACAGAGCACCCAGGATCCAATTATTTGACCTGGTCCATCTGGCCTGGAAGTGGTTGCAGCCTGAGACCCACAACCCAGAGAAGATCATTGAGATCATTGTGCTCAACAGGTACATGAGGGGGTTACCACCAGACCTGCATGAATGGGTCGGCCACAATGTTCCCTCTATGTTTGACCTAGGGTGTATATACACTGCACTCTAAACTCAAAATAAGATACGCAATTTGCACTATACCAATTGGGTATCTTATTTCAGTTTTATTTTGAAATCGGCTATTTCAAAACTTGGCACAGCTACATGGCACCAATTTTTAAATAAAGTGCTATTTGATGCCATGCCTTATCTCTCATGCAACAAGATTTACTGGGATGGCAAAATATTGCCATCCCATTATTTCAAATGGGAAATGCTTTATTTACATCTTCCCGTCCGCGTTCCATTTTTAAATCCCCTTAGTCCGAACTGACTGCCCGCGGCTACACGCGGCAGTCAAACGTCAACTCGAACTAAGTCCTTAGTTCGAGTTAACTGTTACACCTCATTCCACAAGGTGTAACAGTTAACTCGAACTAAGGACTTAGTTAAAGTTTGACTGCGGGCCGTCAGTTCGGACTAAGGGGATTTAAAAATGCACCCGGATGGAAAGATGCAAATAAAGCCCGGGATATTTAAATCCCGGGCTTCATTTGCAACTTCGAATGCCTACATTAGCCTCCCTAATTCGAACTACGGGGCTAGTGTAGACATACCCGAAGAGAATATGCAGTGTGACCTAGGGAACCTATGAGACCCCTGCACCCTGATAAACCTTATAGGCATTGCAATGGCCCCCCATAAGTAGACCCAGCCAGTGAAAATGAATGGTGTAGAAACCACCATGTTGCAAACAGGACAGCAGGGATAGATGGTGATAGGTCTGCTGTTGTTACCTGCGCAGTGTGTGCCATGTTTGTCTTCCTCCCGGAAGAAAGAACAGATTTCATCTGCACAAAGTGCAAGCTGGTCGCCATTTTAGAAGAAAAAATTAGAGGACTGGAGGCCCAAGTGTCAACCCTACACTCCATCAGAGAGGATGAAGACTTCCTCGATAAAAGGCAGTGTTTAATCTTGCAAGCACAGCAGGCAGAAGAGCTGGAGAGTGCAGTACGGGACCAGGAAGAGAACTGGCAGCATGTAACTTCTAGAAGGGGAAAAAGGCCAGCACGGGAATCCCCCAATGCTATAGAGGTAAGTAATCGCTTTCAGGCTCTCTCCACAGGCTCTGCAGTGGTGAATGCTTTGGAAGGGACCTCACAAGGAAGAAATCGCAAGGGAACACCATCTACTGGAAGGCATGGGATGCGTAGTCCTAGGGATGGGTGTTCCACAACCACCACCCCCAAAAGAAGACGACGGGTGGTGGTGGTCAGGGACTCCCTCCTAAGAGGGACTGAGCCATCCATCTGCCGTCCGGACCTGGAATCTCGAGAGGTGTGCTGCTTACCGGGAGCTCGAATTCAGGATGTGACTGAGAGGCTTACCAAACTGATCAAACCTTCGGATCGCTACCCCTTCCTGCTTCTCCATGTGGGAACTAATGATACGGCCAAGAATGACCTTGAGCGGGTTACTGTGGATTATGTAGCACTGGGAAGAAGGATCCAAGAATCCAGAGCACAAGTGGTGTTCTCGTCCATCCTCCCTGTTGAAGGGAAAGGACTGGGCAGGGATCGTCAAATTGAGGAAGTAAATGCGTGGTTGCACAGGTGGTGTCGCAGAGAGGGCTTTGGTTTCTTCGACCATGGGACTCTGTTCCGGGCACAAGGATTGTTAGGAAGAGATGGGATCCACTGAACCAAGAGAGGAAGGAGTATCTTCGCAGGCAGGCTTGCAAACCTAGTGAGGAGGGCTTTAAACTAGGTTCATTGGGGGACAGTGACCAAAACCCTGAGGGGAGTGGGAAAGCTGGATATCGGGAAGAAATGCAAAGAGGAATGAGCAAGAAAGGAGGACCCCTGATTTGAATGGAGAAGATAGGGCAATCAACTGATTATCTGAGGTGTTTGTACACTAATGCAAGAAGCCTGGGCAACAAAGAGGAAGAACTGGAGGCCCTGGCCCAGTCCAAGAAATATTATTTAATTGGGATAACAGAGACTTGGTGGGATGACTCGCATGACTGGAGCGCTGTCATGGAAGGGTATAGACTGTTCAGGAAGAACAGGCATGGGAGAAAAGGAGGAGGAGTTGCACTATACGTAAGAGATCACTATGATTGCTCTGAACTCCAGTATATAGAGGGAGAAAAACCTGTTGAGAGTCTATGGGTTAAGTTTAGAGGTGCAAACAACAGCAGTGATGTTGTGGTTGGTGTCTACTTCAGGCCACCGAATCAGGTGGCTGAGGTAGATAAGGCTTTCTTTGGACAACTGAGAGAAGCTTCCAGATTGCAGGCCCTGGCTCTCGTGGGGGACTTTAATCACCCTGACATCTGTTGGGAAACCAATACAGCAGTACACAGGCAATCCAGGAAGTTTTTGGAGAATGTTGGGGATAACTTCTTGGTACAAGTGCTGAAGGATCTGACCAGGGGCTGTGCGCAGCTTGAC
This sequence comes from Rafetus swinhoei, assembly GCA_019425775.1. Classification (NCBI taxonomy): domain Eukaryota; kingdom Metazoa; phylum Chordata; order Testudines; family Trionychidae; genus Rafetus; species Rafetus swinhoei. The sequence goes on along the minus strand of CM033446.1, from coordinate 14,538,342 downwards.
CTTCTGCTCACAAACAGGGAGGAACTAATAGGGGAAATAGAGGTGGATGACAACCTGGGAAGCAGTGATCATGAGATGGCAGATTTCAGGATCCTGACCCAAGGAAAAAAAGAGAGTAGTAAAATATACACCTTGGACTTCAGAAAAGCAGATTTTGACTCCCTCCGAGACCTGATGGGTAGAATCCCCTGGGATGCTAACATGAAGGGGAAAGGAGTCCAGGACAGCTGGCAGTATTTTAAAGAAGCCTTACTGAAGGCACAGAAAGATACCATCCCGATGCATAGCAAGAGAGGCAAACATGGTAGGAGACCGGATTGGCTTACTGGGGAAATCCTTGGTGAACTTAAGCACAAAAAGGAAGCTTACAAAAAGTGGAAACTTGGACAAATGACCAGGGAGGGGTTTAAATGTATAGCTTGAGAATGCCGGGGAGTTATCAGGAAGGCGAAGGCGCAAGTGGAATTGCGACTGGCAAAGGACATGAAGGATAACAAGAAAGGTTTCTACAGGCATGTTAACAAGAAGATGGTGATCAGAGAGGGTGTGGGGCCCCTACTGGATGAAGGAGGTAACCTAGTGACAGATGATGTGAGGAAAGCTGAAGTACTCAATGCTTTCTTTGCCTCTGTATTCACGAACAAGGTCGGCTCCTGGACTAATGCGCTAAGTGATGGGATGAAGATGGACAGCCCTTGGTGGGTAAAGAACAGGTTAGGAACTATTTAGAAAAGCTAAACGTACACAAATCCATGGGTCTGGACTTAATGCATCCGAGGGTACTGAGGGAGTTGGCAAATGTCATTGAGGAGCCTTTGGCCATTATCTTTGAAAAGTCGTGGAGATCGGGAGAGATCCTGGATGATTGGAAAAAGGAAAATGTAGTGCCCATCTTCAAAAAAGGGAAGAAGGACGATCCAGGGAACTATAGGCCGGCCAGTCTTACCTCGGTTCCTGGAAAAATCATGGAAGGGATCCTTAAGGAATCCATTTTGAGGCACTTGGAAGAGAGGAAAGTGATTAAGAATAGTCAGCATGGATTCACAAAGGGCAAGTCGTGCCTGACCAATCTGATTAGCTTCTATGATGAGGTAACTGGCTCTGTGGACATGGGAAAGTCAGTGGATGTGATATACCTTGACTTTAGCAAGGCTTTTGATATGGTCTCCCACAATATTCTTGCCAGCAAGTTAAGGGAATGTGGATTGGATAAATGGACGGTAAGATGGATAGAAAGCTGGCTAGAAGGCCAGGCCCAGTGGGTAGTGATCAACGGCTCGATGTCAGGATGGTGGTCGGTTTCTAGCGGAGTGCCCCAAGGTTCGGTTCTAGGACCAGTTTTGTTCAATATCTTTATTAATGACCTGGATGAGGGGATGGATTGCACCCTCAGCAAGTTTGCAGATGACACTAAGCTAGGGGAGAGGTAGATACGCTTGAGGGCAGAGATAGGGTCCAGAGGACTTAGACAAATTGGAGGATTGGGCCACAAGAAATCTGATGAGGTTCAACAAGGACAAGTGCAGAGTCCTGCACTCGGGACAGAAGAATCCCAAGCTTTGTTACAGGCTGGGGACCAACCAGCTAAGTAGTAGTTCTGCAGAAAAGGACCTGGGGATTACAGTGTATGAGAAGCTGGATATGAGTCAACAGTGTGCTCTTGTAGCCAAGAAGGCTAATGGCATATTAGGTTGCATTAAGAGCAGCATTGCTAGCAGATCCAGAGATGTCATTATTCCCCTTTATTCTGCTCTGGTGAGGCCACATCTGGAGTATTGTGTCCAGTTCTGGACCCCCCACTACAAAAAGGATGTGGACACATTGGAGAAGGTCCAGCGGAGGGCAACCAAAATGATTAGGGGGCTGGAGCATATGACCTATGAGGAGAGGCTGAGGGAGTTGGGTCTGTTTAGTCTGCAGAAGAGTGATGGGGATTTGATAGCAGCCTTCAACTTCCTGAAGGGTGCTTCCAAAGAGGATGGAGAAAGGCTGTTCTCAGTGGTGACAGATGGCAGAACAAGGAGCAATGGTCTCAAGTTGTGGAGAGGTCCAGGTTGGATATTAGGAAAATCTATTTCACTAGGAGAGTGGTGAAGCACTGAATGGGTTACCTAGGGAAGTAGTGGAATCTCCATCCCTAGAGGTGTTTAAGTCTCTGCTTGACAAAGCCCTGGCTGGGTTGATTTAGTTGGGATTGGTCCTGCCTAGAGCAGGGGGCTGGACTTGATGACCTTCCGAGGTCTTTTCCAGCTCTATGATTCTATGATTCTATGGACTTGGGGAGTACAGTTACATTGGTCTTAGGGAAGCTAAAGGGCTGATCAGCTGTCTAGAGCCAAGTGCAGCGGGATATCTTGTGTACATGGGGATGTTAATTATTACCTTGCCATCCCCATGAAGATAGAAGTTTAAGGAAAAGTCACAAGTGTGACTGCAGGGGTGGTCCCGAGGCTCCTCTATCCGGTTGTTATAGGATAGGACTTCCCTGGGTTTGACAACTGTTACCACTGACTGGGCAGAAGAAAATAGCTCCATCCCAATCTTCCACAAATTTTCCAAGGACCTATTCTCTGTGTCAGGGAAACCACAGAAGATGAGGCAGGAGAGGAGGACAGCTAAGAGGTTGTGGACAAGAATCTTGCATCTGAAATCTGAAGTAGGTGCTTGCAGAAGGGAAAGCTGATCCGACTACTAGGAGGGCAATCCAGGAAGTTGATGAACCAGAAGCAGGACCCAGCTCTTCAGGGGAGGGAACTGAGGTAGGTCCCCTTGAGCTCAGACATGTGGGACCCTCATGGGAGACCTTTGGGCCAGATGAAGCCAATGATCCGGTCTATCAAAATGTCTATAAGGATGTAGTCGAGGTTAATGGGGTCCCAGTTGAGGGAAAGGGCAAAGGTACAGGCCCTATTATATAATTGGGGGGGGGCCTGCTATATAGAGTCACCCATATACAGGAACAAGAAGTGGAACAACTCTTAGTGCCTCAAGTTACGAGAGGCTGCTAAGAACAATTAGCACCTCCATTGTTTGGTTGGTTGGTTGGTTAAGTCATTAGGATGTGGAAGGTAGTGTATGAGCCAGCTGATATCCCTGTTCGTTCCATTTTGATAAGAATTAAACTTATAAATGAAGTTAAGTTCCAAGCATCCCCTATGTATTTGGCTTGTGGAATTGGCCTGAAACAACATGGTGACTTGGATATCCATTAATGAGTTCCCAGCAGGTTAAAGTATTCTCCAACAGATTTCTGTGTGTTGTCTTTTCAGATATCAGTCTTTAAGGTGCTACTAGACTACTTGTTGTTTTTAAAGTTTTTCTCGTTACAGACTAAGTCAGCTACCCCTCTGAAGCTCCTCCCAGGAATGTCATGGAGAATTAAACTGGCAGCAGAAACTGGGAACCAGTGATGGGGACTGGAGCATGACTTGATATGGTATACCAGCATAAGAACTGAATAGTCATTCCTGTACTATCTGGAACAGAAGCATTGCTCTTATATTCAGATTTAGGTGCAGTGAAACAGAGTGATCCAGTCTGGAGAGGAGAAGTAGACTAAATAAAATGGCTACCAGACTATTTGTTGTTTTTTTAAGTTTATCTTGTATAGACTAACTCGGCTACCCCCTGAAGGTCTGAGAAGGCTGCTTGGTACCTATGAGGAACAGACTGAACTGTCCTGACATTCCAGAGATACTGTGTGTGATGCCCCCATGACACAGAGTGGGGTGACATGTTTTCCTATCCATTTTGTCATTTTTTAAAATCAATTGCTGTGTAATAAATTGTATTTGCTTTGAACTGTATGTAATGATCAGTGGCTCAGAGGAACATCAATTGCAGAGAGAGCACCCCAGAGTGGGGACACCCTAGCCCCTGCCTTAGGTGACGACAACAAGGCTGGCAGCTGGGTCCACAGGAATCCTGGACCCAACCTCGTTGAGGTTATGAGGACTCTGCCACACAGTGGAGTTGAACTGGAGTCCTTGAGACCACAGAATCCTCTGAGTAAATGAAGTGGGAATAGGGACTCAGATCCTTTCGCTAGCCATTTCACCAGGGTGGTGTAAAAGCCAGGAAAGTTCCTTCTCAATAGCAGGATCATTCCCCTGCTTACACTAGGCTAGTGAAAAGAATCCTAACAAATGGTGAAACCCAAGAAAAGGAGAATAAGACAAGAAGAGATGAAGGACACTAGAGAGAAAAGGCAGAACTGAACTAGAACATGAAAAACCAGACACCTGAGAGGTAAGACCAAGTGGAAGGGACATATTGAGAGCTGACCAGAACAAATAAGTGATCAATAACTATCTTAACACAGTAAATCATATAGTCTGAAGTTTGATTTAATGAAAATGAACAAAACTCTGGGGCAGCCATGTTCTGTATTAAAAAAACAGAGAAAATAAGGGGTATGGAGGAGGAGCGCAGAAAGGGATCTCAAAGATGGCAGAGAAAAGAGAGAGGGAACCAGGGATCCTCAAGCAATTCTAAGTAAATCTTTCCCCTGTAACTCAAATGAGCAGATAGTTATGTATCTCCTAGCTTTAGGGCCCATATATGATGAATGTACTTCCATTGAATTCTTTCTCTTATTGGAACAATACTGGCTGCAGCATTCAAGAAAGCATGGTCATTTCAGGACTGATTTATGTGAAATTCTGATATTTTATTTTTGGAATTAAATGAAAGAAGATGTAAGAGCAGGTAGGAAAAAATAAAGAATGTAGATGTGCAAGTCTGCAAACAGAAATGAAGCCATAGTCTGGTACAGAATTTTAATACAATATAATTAGAGATGGGAGAGACATTTGCCACACAAGAGTTCAGTTGATCAGACAGCCTCTCTGCAGACAGTCCTTAGTCATTAAACACAGGAATAGTCTAACTGGACTACAATCTTTAGAGGGAAAAAAAAGGGAAGGCTAAACAAAAATACCCTTCCACACACACAGTTGTGCAAAAGATACCTTTGTCCACAATTTACTACCTCTTTTCAGATCTTTCTCCAAAGTATGCCTTGGAAGGTCATACAACCAAGGCTTGTGAGAGCCAATGTGTAACCAACTGGTAGGCTGCAGTTCCACAAAAACACTCAGGATACAACTACACAATGGCACTACCTTGAAATAAGTAATTTGAGCTATGCAAATTGTATAGCTTCTTTTCAGCTTCTTTTGAGATAGTCTATTTTGAAATTTGTTGCTGTCTATACATTGCCAAATTTCGAAATAGACTACTACCCTGACAAGTCCCTTAATCTCTGTGGAATGAGGTTTACCAAGATGTCGGAATAGCAAGCCTGTTATATTTCAAAATAATGGGTTTGTTGTTATCATGCAGAAAACACTATTTTGGGATAACAAACTTATCCAGAAATAGCACCCCTGTCTAGACGTACCCTCAGAATGTGGCTTGCATGCTAGAAGATAGATTGTGAGCATCCTAGGGTCAGCTACCTCATCAAGGCCTTGTAAGGCACCTAGTGTTGCATGACCAAAGTGACATTTGCTCACTGGTCTGGATAGTGCAATGGTATGTCACACACACAGACACATATTTTTTAAAACTGTCAAATAACTAAATTATTATCAATAGCTCTGTCCTTTAAAATAACATCTTAAACATCTTAACACTGGGGAGTCAAATGAATAATGTCAAAACTGATGGAAATGAAAGAAAGAAAGAAAGAACCCTGCTCCCTAAACATTCTACTTCAAGAAGGGTTTTTGGTTTTTTTTGAGCGGGAGATAAATTTTGGGCATGAGAGGTAATTTGTTATGCAGATTTTTATTTAACAGATCATACAAAAGAGGAGGGGTCATAATAGTCACCATACAAGTTCAGAGACTGAGACAGCCAACATTTTATTTTATTTAGCCACTAGCCCATCATAAGACGGGATTTTCAGGTCTCTCCTCCACGTCCTATTCTCTTTCTATCTCGCTCTTCTCTCCTGAGCCTCTGGTCTCTCGCTCAGTCTCTCTCTCTCTCTCTCTCTCTCTCTCTTCCTCCTACTGCCTCCCTCTCTCTCTCTCAGCTCTCCTCTGCCTCCTGCCTCTCTCTCCGTCTCTCTTTCTCTTCTTCTCCCCCTGCCTCTCCTCTCTCTTTCTCTTCTCCTCCTCCTCCTCCTGCCTCTCACTCTCTCTCCACTTTCCTCCATTCTCTTCAGTCTCCGTCAGGGATGCATGCTCATCCAGGCCCCGCCCCCTGGCCGTGTATGTCACCGCCCCGCCCCCCTTCGCTTCCTGCCGTGGCACTCGGCTGACTTCTGCGCCGCTCAGCCGGGCCGCCACGTGGGAGCAAGCAGCGCAAACGGCTGTTTGGGCTCTGCGCTCCCTATGCAGCACCCCCGAGGTGCAGAAGTCATCCGAGTGCCACGGCGGGAGGCGAAGGACATTACAGAAGCAACAGCACCGCCCTGAGGCAACACCAAGATTTACAGAGTTACAGAGTCACAGACATTGGGCTACTATATATATGATTATATTGTAATGCCCAGGGCTCAAGTGGATTGAATGGCAGTTCACATCAGTGGTCAGAGTTCACACAAGAGGTTCCATAGCTGAAAATACAATCCAAGGGAAAGGTACAATAAGGCAGTGGGTGGGGTCAGGTGAGGCAGCAAGCAGGGCCAGGTGGGGCAGCAAGGCAGAGTCAAGCAAACCCAAGTACTAACTAGCAAATGAAAGCTTGTTGCTCAGACAAAGCCAGAAAGAAGCAGGAAGTTTGGCTGGTGATCATATATATTCACAAAGCCTTTTTCAACAGATCCGCGTCTAGACTGCCATTTTTTTTCAAAAACGCTCCATTTCAGAAAAAAGCGGTGGTCATGTTTATGCTCATGAAGCGCAGCATATTTAAATCCCCGCTTCATTAGCAATTTCAATGTGCCTAATCTACATCTCTCTGTCGACAGAGAGGTGTAGTCTAGACATACCCTAAGTGGATGGCACCTCTTTAACAGTCTTCAAACATCCTCCTTAATGAAGTTGGCACATTGGGTTTTTTTGTTGTTCCCTACATTTGTGGTGGGGGTCAACTGCAAGCAAGTTTGCAGTGAGTAGATAGTTGCATATGGTAGAGAGAGGGGATTTAAGTAAAAATACAATTATAACACCATCTTTAGTGGCTCACAACTGAGTCCCTACCTCAGGGCAGACTGTCGTAAGCAGGGGACACACCCCCAAACTGGTGCTGTATTCTGCAATTAGATTTCTCCAAGCAGGTGACAAATGTGAATTCTTGGATCATTGTACTAGTCTTACCATAGAGTCACAGACCGTGCCTTTAGATTCTCCCAATCTAACTGACCATCCAGACAAACAGGACTTCATGAATAAAGGTCACTTAAATCAAAAGTCATACACATCAGGTTGTTTGCAGTCTCAAGAGACTATTCACTCATGGAGAATTGGTACGCTAGAGACACCAGAGACAATGCTGCTAGCCAATTCTATGGTAAACTAAAGGAAGTTTAATCACTCTGTACAGTAACTGAGGTTCTTTGAGTTGGTTGTCCCTGTGGGTGCTCCACCTTAGGTCTTTGAGTGCCACTACACCTCTAGTAGGAGAATTAAGATAGCATTGCCCACGGTAGTCTGTACATTCAGGTCAGCCAGCATTCATTGTTTGGAGTGGCTACTGCACATGCTCAGCCAACCAACCCTTCAGTTCCTTCTCTGCCCAGAATGAGATGTTCTGAAGCAAAAAGGAGGAAGAGTGGATGATGGAGCACCTACAGGGACAACCATCTTGACGAACCTCAGTTAATGCACAGTGTGAGTCACCTTCTCTTGTTCTTCAAGGAGTGTCCCTGTGGGTGCTCCACCTTAGGTGATTATGAAGCAGTAGTCATGGTTAGCAGAGGGAGCTTCGGTAAGTATGTATTAATCGTAGATATTGTGCCATGGGCTGAATAGGTTTCTGTGGCACAATACTTAGTGTAAGTATGTGCGGACACCCAGTTATCAGCTCTGCAGATGTCATTTATAAGTATATTTGAAGGAAGGCTGTGAATGCCTCCATTGCCTTTTTCCCCAGTTTTATTGAGGTGCATATCCTATTGCTCCCAGTTGCAGAAGGTGGCTCAATTCCTGCATGAGAGCTACTTTATGAGAAGGTCCCTGAAAAGGGACAGATAGGGGAGATCCTGGGGAGAAGCTAAAAAAGGAGTTGAATCACCAGTTAACACTATCTCCAGCACCCATCCGTCCAAGGTAATGTGGTTCCATGCTTGATAGAAGGCTAGTTTGTTCCTAAATGATGTGGGAAGCTTTGAGAGTTTGGGGTTGTCTAGCCCTCAATCAGTTCTTCAAAAGGTTTGAGAGTACTGATCTAATAGGCATCACAGGAAGTTGGTGGCATGGGATGTTTCAATGCGACAAAGTAAAACCAAGGGTCAAAAAAATACTGGACTAAGGGTATGTCTACACTACAAAGTTAATTCGAAATAACAGCAGTTATTTCGAATTAACTTCTATAGCGTCTACACATACAAACCGCTATTTCAATTTTAAATCGAAATAGCGGAGCACTTAATTCGAATTTGGTAAACCTCATTCTACGAGGAGTAATGCCAAATTCGAATTAGCTAATTTGAAATAAGTGCTGTGTAGACAGTTATTTCGAATTAGCTGGCCTCCAGCCCTTCCCAGTTCCCCTGGTGGCCACTCTGGGCCAAACCAGGAAAACTCCTCTCCTCTGCCCCAGCCCCGGGGCCCTTAAAGGCGTAGAGTCTGGCCACTGGCCACGTGCCAGAGCCAGGCCTGCCAGCAGCCACAGACCCTCACCCAGGCTGCACAATGGCAGACAGTTGCAGCCAGCCATCCCCCGCCCAGTCCCCCAGCACCCAGGGGCCAGCCAGGGGCCGGAGACGCCGTGCTTCCTCCTGGACTAGTGAGGAGATCATGGACCTCATTGAGGTTTGGGGGCAGGCCCCCAATGTCCATGATCTCCTCACTAGATGGAGGAATGCGGCCGTCTATGGCCGCATAGCGGCCACCATGGCCAGAAAGGGCCACAGGCGCACCCAGGAGCAGGTGCGCCTGAAAATTAAAGAGCTGCGGCAGGCGTACGCCAGGGCCACCAGGGGCAGAGCCGCAGCAGGGGCTGCCACCTGCCCCTACTTCCCTGCCCTCGACCGCATCCTGGGGGGTGGGGTGGTCCGCACCAGCCTGGGGGGCAGTGAGCCAGAAGCTGAGGTCCCTGACACGGGCACAGAAGAGGGGCCACCACCAGCTGTCCCGGCACCAGAGTCGGCAGGGTCATCCGGGGAGCCCATACCAGGTAAGTGCCAGCACTGTCCCCTACCTGGGGGGGGGGACGGGAAGGGAGACCCGGACCAGGGACCGCGGATCACGCAGGAGGCATACCGGAGCGGTCAACAAAGACTTCCTTTGTTGACCGCGCCGCGTCCAGACTGCCCTGCTGTGCTGCCAAACAGCTGATTGGCACAGCGCGGCAGCCATCTTTATTTTAATGAAGCGGCAAGTATTTAAGTCGCCGCTTCATATTGCTATGCTGGGTAAACTAATCTACATGGCTCCGTCGACGGAGCCATGTAGTCTAAACATACCCTGAGTGATGGACTCCTTGCCCTTTCAAGATCTCCTGGAAAACGAGCCAATATCTCATATGAAAACTCTGATCTGCTCTGAGTCAGAGGGTATGTCTACACTACAGAGTTAATTCGAGTTAACTTAATTCGAAATAGTTAATTCAAATTAAGCTAATTCGAATTAATGCGTCTATACACAAAAACTAATTCGAAATAGTGTTTTGCTATTTTGAAATAGCACGTCCACACTGAGTGGACCCTGAATTGAAGTTAAAGCTGGCCAGAACCAGTGCCGGCAGGGCATCAGGGTAGGACTTAGTGCGTGGGGCTGCTGCCTGAGGCTAACTGAGGTCCGTGCTTAAAGAGACCGTACCGTCACCCCGGACAGACAATTCTCAGGGTTCCCTGCTTGCTTGTCTACATCGATGAGGGACAGCAAAGCAGTCCTGTCTTGGAGTGCCCCTGGGTACCCGCACTCGGGACACCTCAGCACTCGGCTACATGAAGCCAGAGCTGCCCCTGGGCACGCCGGTGCGTCTCGTGGGGTTGTTGCCGCGAGCCTGGCTGCACTTTCTGCAGGCTGCCATCCAGGAGGTCCATTGGGGGGCTGTCAGGATCCGGGAGGCCCTGCTGGAGAGCCTCCACCCCAAGGAGCACCGAGAGCCTCCCTAGTCTGCCCCACTGGGGGCTTGTGCCTCATTCCTCCCTCACATCCTTCCACTTATCCCTCCCTAGCCCCCCTTCCTGATGTCAAATAAAAGACACTTATTTCCAAAAACATAAACTCTCTTTATTTCACTAAACTGGGAGGGGGGAGGATGAACCTCTGGGGAGAGTGGGGAAGGGTGGCAGGAGAGGAGGGGGGAAACCTAGGAGGGAGGAGCTGGAAGGAGGAAGCAAAGGGAAGAAGGGGAAGGGGAAGCTCAGGGCTCAGGGTTGGGGGTCTTGCTGGACCAACTCGATTTTCATGCAAACCTGCTCCTCGGTTCGCATGTGGCCTTTGGTGGCCAGGCTGGCAGCTATCCTGTCATATATGGCCACATTCCTCCATCTAGTGCGGAGATCATAGACGTTGGGGGCATCCCCCCCAAACCTGAATAAGGTCCATGATCTCCACCCTGGACCAGGAAGGTGCCCGCCTTTTCCAGCCCCTGTCAGGCTCCTGGGAGCTGGCGAAGGGCTGGCTGACAGTGGCTTGCCGGCTCATGTTTTAGGGCCACTGGGTCAGGGGCCTCGGTGGCCACTGCTGGCTCTGGGCTGGCAGGCTTGGAGTTAGCACAGGCATGGTGGCCAGGGTCTACCCCTTTAATGGTTCCGGGGCTGGGGGAGAGGGGAGTAAAGTTTTCCTGGTGGTGCCCAGAGTGGCCACCAGGGCTCCTTGGGAAGGGCTAGAGGCCAGCTAATTCAAAATAAGTGTATACACAGAACTTATTTTGAATTAGTTATTTCGAATTTGGCATTACTCCTCATAGAATGAGGTTTACCAAATTCGAATTAAGTGCTCCGCTATTTCGAATTAAATTCGAAATAGCAGTTTGCAAGTATAGACTCTATTAAAGTTAATTCAAAATAACTGCTGTTATTTCGAATTAACTTTGTAGTGCAGACATACCCAAAAGAGTGGAATGGCAAAATGGCCACTAGATGAACCCTAATAGAAGACTGTGACAGGCCTTGATTCTTCATGAGAAGTAAGTTATGCAGAATGGTCTGCAAGCATGAATCCATGGGAGAGACGCTCTGCTCAGCTGCCAAGAGAACCGCATCCATTTTGCCCCTAAGTTACCCTAGTACAGGGTTTCCTGCTGCCTAACAACACCTGCTGCACTTCCCTCAAGTACTCTTCTGGGTTCAGCCATGCAATAGCCATGCCATGAGGTAGAGGAATGGGAGACTAGGGACGTAGGAGATAACTATGGTCCTGCGATAGAAGGCCCAGGCAAATGGGCATTGTTCACTACAGGGATATGGGGAGGTCCAGGAGTGTGCCAAACCAATGTAGATGCCATCATGCCAGTGTTATCAAGATGACCCAGGCCTTTTCCCTCTTGATATTTGCCAGGACTTTGCTGACCAGAGGAATTGGTGGGAATGTGTACATCAAGCTTCCTGTTCGAGACAGGGAAAGTCATCTGTGAGAGCTTTGCTGCTGGGACTTCACAGGGCTCAGAACTGACAACACTTTGATGAAAACCTAACTTGGAATGGGCATGAGAAATTACTCCATGAAGAACTTCAGCTTCTTGAATTGTTTGCTGAGGTCTCGCAGATCCAGAATGGGACTTTTTCCCTGTTAGCCTTGAGGATTAAAAAGTAATGAGAATACAATCCAGTGCCCCAGAGATGTAGGGTGTTGTACTTCTTCATACCTTCTGAGGAACAAACCAAGACAAAGGGTGGGCTGGAGCAGTAATGCTTTTGCGGTTGTTTATTGGTACAGATTCTTAAGAGTAAAGTGATACTTACATGCACACATCACATTCATGCTTGCAGTTTGGAGGCAGGCTGCAAGTGCGATGTAGATTACATTTGGCCAGCCCTCCAGCCACCAGCAAAATCAGTTATCAGCTTCCTGGAGACTCGACCGTGATGTTCCTTGGGAGATCCCTTCAGATTTACAAGAGGCTTTACTTTCTCTGGGCTGGTCCCAGGTTTCTGCTGTGATGTTACATCTTGTCCAAGAGACAGAGAGAGATTTTTCTGGCTACTCCTCAGTTAATTTATCTGCTTGCAGTGTCTTTGTCTGCCTTAAAAGGTCACGGATCCTAAACTGCCTTTTTGGTTGGGTATTTCTCATTCACACCTCACACACATTTCAGAGGTTACATACATATTCATAAGCAATATGGTTTCTAAGCAAAGTAAGGCCTCATGGCCTTGAGTACAAGACATTGTATTGTACTAAAGATAACATACCAAAGGCATGATAAAAGACTTCACAAATTATAAGTAAGGAAGCCAAGGTCAGGGAAGAAGGGAAATTGCAGAGGAGTACATCTGGTTAGCTACACACCAGTGAAGAGCAGGAGGGAAGAAGGGAAATTGCAGAGGAGTACATCTGGTTAGCTACACACCAGTGAAGAGCTGGGAGGGGGTCATGTCAGGCTGGTTACATAGGGGTACCTTTTCCATGGCCCCCACCTGCAAAAGGCTCTGCACTTTCTTTTGCAGTAGAGTCTCATGAGAAGGTTCCCTGCAGAGGGATGGGTAGACAGGATGGGAAGGGGGGATAAAAATAAACTAGAGAGTATATTCTGGTGCCACAGTACTGAGGACCCAGTGGTCTGAAATTATAAACACCCAGATCAAGAATTAAAAAAGAAAGTCAATTCAAGAAATGGAGGAGGGGAATGATCCAGGACTGTGGCTGGAAAGTTGCCCTTGGGCACGTCCTCAAAATGCCATCTTTGATCTGTGCTGGCAGTGGGAAGATCCAGCTTGCACAGAGGTAGAGGGTTTCTGGCCCTGATGGCCTTGGTAGCACGTGGCCTTCTTCTGGAAGGGTTCTTGCCTAGGCTAGCTATACTGCCATTGGGAAGACGGTGGCATAAAAGGCTATCTTTGCGGGAAAAGGGTGCTGACATGATGAAGAAGGGTTATAGTACCCCTGGCACTGGGGTTGCAGGGTTGAGCACTTCTTAATAGGTTTGTGCCATCTCACTAGTGACAGAAGCTTTGGGCTCATAGCGTTATTACTGGAGTTTAGAGACCAGCGCCAAAGACTCCGACTGGAGGGCAGCCCTACATCCAAGTTGTAGGGACTCTGCATAGGTAAGCACTTGCAGAATGCTCTTCCGGGAGCCAAGAAGTGTCACATTGAGGAGGACAGAGGGAATGAGTCAAAGGCAGGCTTACTTCTTGGTGTGGGAGCTGCTGATGCAGTGTGGGTGGCACTAGAGGGACAAGAGAGGTAGGTAGACTTTCACTGAGAACAGCACCACAGGGCACTATGCACTGAAGATATAGTGCTGCGTGTGGAGTCTGACCTCGGCTACTCAGATGCTGGTGTCAGTGCCGACACCATAGGAAATGCTTTGAGTCGGATGTCCCACTCTTTCTTGCTGTGGGACTTAAAGCTCTTGGAAATACAATACCTGGTGATGACACAAAACTGCCCCAAACACCATAGGAAACTGGTATGGGGATCACTGATTAGCATAGGTTTCCTACAACAGTTGCAATTCTTAAAATCTGGGGATAGGTCCATTCCCCTTCCTGAGGCTAAGCCCCATCTAGGACAACTGAAACTAACTAACACTAACAGAACTAATACTAACATTTAAAAAAATCTACTTACAGTAGAAAGTTCACAACAAACAGTTCTAGAGAAGCAAAGGTTTGCAAAAGCAAAGGAATATTTCAGAACTATCCCTGGTGGTAAGAAGGAACTGAGGATGAGAGGGCTGGTGGCACTTCTTGTACTGCAGCATATGCATTTCAGTCCAGAGGCACAAGAGCCAGTCCCCCGTGGATACCACTGAGAGGAAAAAACTGTGTGCACTAGTGTATATGGGGAGCACACACCATAACAAAATGGACATGAGCGAGCACTCAAAAAACTTGAATATCTTGGCATTCTATAGAATTGTAGCAAGTGAGGGGAAATGAAGGAGCCTCATTGCTTCTGTGGTGGAGATAAGGACTATGATCCTCAGAGAGTAGGGAAAGGAAACACTGAGAAGGCTGCTCTCTGAGACCATTATGTGCCCTATCCACATCCACTCTCTAGAGACATGTTCAATTCTTCTCTAGGCTACTGTCCCAGTCTTATTCCTCAATCTTTTCCACCTCTTTGACTCTGTTGTCCATGCCATTGCTCCCTCCCTGTTGTTAGTCAAAACATGCCATTAGGCCCAGGTGTGATGCTGTTTGACTGAGATATGACTAATTTTTATCATTGTTGTAGGTATACAACTGCAACAAAACTTGGACAAAATATATTACGTAAGGTGCTGATGGAAAAGTTATGATTTGTGTGATGGGGCAGATCCACGCCAACAGGGTGGAGCTGATCCGCCCTGCGCTCTGCCGGTGCTGACCCCCATGCTTTATGGGACAAGCAGCAGGCGGGCGGCTGCCTGCGCCATTTGCTCCTGCGCAGCAGCCCAGCTAAACGGCACCACAGTCGGGGGCACGCTGAACACGACCACAGCGGCGGCGTGCCAGACAGTACGTCCGGGGCGCTGCCTAGGGATGTTGCCAGGGGCGTGCGTCAGGGTGAGGGGCTAGCAGGATGGGTCCCGGCAGCAGATTCAAAAGGAGGCAGGACGGGGGCAAGAGGGAGTGCTGGGACAGGAGAAAGTGGGTGGGGCGGGGAGCCCCTCCTTCACAGTTCGCAAAATATAAATCTTCTGTTTATATATGTTTTATCTGAAGTTATAAATATTGATTATGTACTTGTATCCTACATATGTGCTGTAAACCTGAGAAAGACCAACAAGATAGTTTACATC
Organism: Rafetus swinhoei; assembly: GCA_019425775.1. Lineage (NCBI taxonomy): Eukaryota > Metazoa > Chordata > Testudines > Trionychidae > Rafetus > Rafetus swinhoei. The sequence goes on along the minus strand of CM033446.1, from coordinate 14,523,330 downwards.
CATTCTAGGCAGTCACTGTGCATGGACTATTCTAGATTGATGGCCCACTAGAAGACAAGTACCCCTCACTACAGGTCATAGAAAATAAAATTCATGCCAGTGCTGACATGCCACCCAATAAGCCTTCCTGTGGACTTCCCAGCCAGAATATAAGTAATGGCTCTGACTGGGACTCATCAAAACATAGAATAATAGAATCATAGAATACTAGGACTGGAAGGGACCTTGAGAGGTCATCAAGTCCAGTCCCCTGACCTCATGGCAGGACCCAGGACTGTCTAGACCATCCCTGATAGACATACATCTAACCTACTCTTAAATATCTCCAGAGATGGAGATTCCATAACCTCCCTGGGCAATTTATTCCAGTGTTTGACCACCCTGACAGTTAGGAACTTTTTCCTAATGTCTAACCTAAACCTCCCTTGCTGCAATTTAAGCCCATTGCTTCTTGTTCTATCCTCAGAGGCCAAGGAGAACAATTTTTCCCCCTCTTCCCTGTGACACCCTGTGACACCTGAAAACTGCTATCATGTCTTCTCTCAATCTTCTTTTCCAAACTAAACAAGCCCAATTCTTTCAGTCTTCCTTCATAGGTTATGTTCTCTAGACCTTTAATCATTCTTGTTGCTCTTCTCTGGACCTTCTCCAATTTCTCCACATCTTTCTTGAAATGTGGCGCCCAGAACTGGACACAATACTCCAACTGAGGCCTAATCAGAGCAGAGTAGAGCGGAAGAATGATTTCTCGTGTCTTGTTCACAACACACCTGTTAATGCAGCCCAGAATCATGTTTGCTTTTTTTGCAACAGCGTCACACCGTTGACTCATATTTAGCTTGTGGTCCACTATGACCCCTAGATCCCTTTCTGTGGTACTCCTTCCTAGACAGTCGCTTCCCATTCTGTATGTGTGAAACTGATTGTTCCTTCCTAAGTGGAGCACTTTGCATTTGTCCTTATTAAACTTCATCCTGTTTACCTCAGACCATTTCTCCAATTTGTCCAGATCATTTTGAATTATGACCTTATCCTCCAAAGCAGTTGCAACCCCTCCCAGCTTCGTATCATCTGCAAATTTAATAAGAGTGCTCTCTATGCTGATATCTAAGGGCATGTGACTTGCTCATGTGACCCTGGACTCCACCCTGTGCCTCTAATTTTCCACAAACTGAGATTGGGACAGTAAAATTCTACCCATATGGCAGAAGATATAAAAGATCCTGGAAACATCTCAATTTTGTTTCTTTCCTGCTCTGATTCTCTGGACTGTGGATTTACTGATTATGGGCAATTGATCAGAATTTACCATATGCTTTAACACCAACAGTCTCTAAAATAACTGCAACAAACCTCAAAAAAATAACTTTGCAATGATTGCACATATGCACATGATTTATTAACCCTTTAACTATACTTTTTCCCTCTCAAAAATAAACCTGTGGAGTTTAGATGTTAAAGGGCAGACAACAGAGTGATTATTGCATAAGATCTGAGTTGTATATTGACTTGGCTACATGGCTGGTCTCTTGAGAACACTTTGTTTGATAAAAAATGGCTTTCAGTAACCATTCATCATAAATCTAGCATCTGAGTAGTGAAATGCATGGACTGACTAAAAAGAGTGCATTTCTGGCTTCTTGTTAACCAGTGTCATGAGGCAGAAAGGGGAAGTTACTCACCTGGTGCAGTAACCTCTGTTCTTCAAGATGTGTGTCCCTGTGGGTGCTCTACTGAAGGTGTCAGGCTCGTCCCAGTGCTGCAGGTCGGAGATTTTTCACCAGCAGTAGCCCTGCTGGACTGCGTATGCACACCTGCTGTCTTGCGCTGTTCGCACCGTTTTCTGCAGCGCGGCTCACCCCGTCAGTTCCTCCTAAGCTGGCAGCATCTGTAAGCCATAAAGACACTAGCTCTGAAGCAGGGAGGAGGGCAGGTCATGGAGCACTCACAGGGACACACATCTTGAAGAACAGACGTTACTGCACCAGGTGAGTAACTTCCTCTTTGTCAAGTAGTGTCCCCATGGGTGCTCCACTGAAGGTGACTGCATAGCAGTGGTCCCGTGCTGATGATGTCCTTCAGACTCATGGCCTCTTTGCCATGGATAGGACTGCTGTGGCCACTGAAGAATAATTTCTAAGTGTATTAGCAAGGTTGTAATACCTGGCGAAAGTCAGGCTTGAAGACCAGGTTGCTGAACAACATATGTCTTGTAATGGTACACCTTGAGAGAGGCTGTGGAGGCTGCCATCGCTCTAGTGGAATGAGCTTTCGGTCTCTGTGGTAGCATTCTATTTTACAAGGAGTAGCAGTGCGTGATGCAGGATACTGTAAGGTTTGATATGCACTGCGCAGAAAGCTGTTGGCCTTTTGAATGCTCCACTATGAATAATAGTGATTTTCGGAAGGTGTGTGTTCTTTTAAGGTAAAATGCGAGAACTCGCCTCATGTCCAGCGTATGTAAGCAGGTCTCTTCAATGGTGGAATGTGGTTTCAGATAGAAAGTTGGGAGACTTATGGGTTCATTTATATGAAATTCTGAATTCATCTTAGGTAAAAAGGTGGGGTGTATGTGTAGCGTCACTCTGTGACCGGTGAATAATGTGTATGGAGGCTCTGCAGAGAGTGCTGCTAGATCCCCCACCCTACGTGCTGAGGTTATGGCAAGAAGGAATGCCACCTTCATGGTCAGCGTGTGGAGATCGCATGTCACGAATGGCTTAAAGCGAGGGTGCGTCAAAGTGTCCAAGACCAGACCTAGATCCCACGGTTCCAGGGGAGCTCTATGAGGGGGGTATAGGTTTGTGAGACCCTTTAAAAATCTTTTGGTTAGTGGATAAGCAAATATTGAGTGGTCATCAATGGACAGTCAGAAGGCCAACATTGCCGTCAAGTGCACCCTGAGGGAGGATATTGCCAAGCCCGCACTCTTTAACTGTAGGATACAATCAAGTATTTGTTGAATAGGTAGGGATAGAGCATCGAGGCTTCTCGCTGAACACCATGATTGGAATCAATGCCATTTGTGACAGTATGTTGTTTGAGTGGTGTGCTGTGTATAAGCACGTTCTTAACATCCTGGGAGCAAATCATTTCCGAGCGTTGGAACCAACTAGGAGCCATGCGGTGAGGTGCAGGCTACTGATTGTGGGTGGATTACTGTACCCTGCTGCTGAGACAGTAAATTGTATAGATTGGGTAGTTACTGTAGGTGGGATGCAGACATCCGCGATAGTAGTGGGAGCCATGTCTGTCAGGGCCAAAATGGTGTTATTAATATTACTGTGGCACGGTCCATCACTATTTTCTCTAGCACTCTCAGGATCAATGGAAGCGGTGGAAAAGCATACATTAGACGATGATGACTCCAGTTGAGTAGGAAAGCATCCCCTTGGGATACTGTATCGATGCCCACCTGTGAACAATAATGATGACATTTCCTGTTGTGACACGTGGCGAAGAAGTTTATACTGGGGTATCCCCATCATCGGAAGAGGTTGCAGGTGACACTGTTGTGAAGCTCCCATTCGTGTTGTGGAAGGAATTGTCTGCTGAGGGTATCGGCAATGGTGTTGTCTTTGCCAGGGAGGTACGTTGTGGTCAGGGTGATCCCGTGCCAGATACTCCAGTTCCACAATTGGATGGATTCCACGCAGAGGGATCGCGATCGAGTGCCGCCTTGCTGGTTGATATAATAAACAGTGTATATGTTGTCAGTGAGGACTTGTACTATGAGATCACAGATCATGTGTAGAAAATGTCTGCACGCCTTGAATACCTCTCGTAATTTGAGGAAGTTTATGTGCTGCAGGGACTCCTGAGGCATCCACAGACCCTGAGCCTGATGGTGTTGTAAGTGGGCTCCCCAGCCCATTAAGGAAGCATCTCTGGTGATTTGTACGGTGGGTTTTGGACAGTGGAAGGGAACGCTGGTCAGCATGTTCTCCGGATTGTTTCACCATGATAATAAGTCCCTGATGTGTTTCACAATGGAGACTGTCTTCACACCGCTGTGTCGGCGATGTCAAGGGTGATCTGTAGGGCTATATGAGCTTCTGTGTAACCCTCTTGAACCACCACTTTTAGAATCTCCCTCTTGCTGTCTGGTAAATGCTCTAAGAGAGCGACTAGTTTTGTATAGTTGTCAAAGTCATGGTTAGCAAGAAGGGCAGCATAATTGGCCATCCTTAACGTTAAAGTGGCAGATGAATATACCTTTCTGCCAAAGATGTCCAGGCGTTTGGTTTCCTTGTCATTAGCGACATTTTTGCACTATGATTTTTTTTACCTCTGTTGTGCAGCGTCCATGACAAGGGAATTGGGTTAGGGGTGCATGAATAAAAATTCCATCCCCTTAGAGGAAACGAAGTACTTCTTATCAGACCGTTTGTTAGTTGCTAGGGTGGAGGCAGGTGTTTGCCAAATGTCATTAGCCACTTCTAGTATGACTTCATCAAAGGGAAATGCCACTTTGGATTTTAGGGAAGGTTGCAGGTTCTTTAGCAGACGATGTTGTTTCTGCTGCACCTCTCTGATTTGCACCTCCTGAGACTGAGCAACTCTTTTAAAAAGATCCTGGAATTGCTTGATGTCATCTGTCAGGGAAGAGTCTCTGGGGCAGACTGCATCATCGGGTGAAGATGACGACTGGTCGGTTGGAGAGTCTACGTGTTGTTGCTTGTAATCCGAAAGTTGGTTGTCATCTTGCTCCTGGTGGCTAGGAGCTGTGGCTGCATCGCCTGTAGGTGTCGGTGGATCCACGTGAGAGAGCATGGTGCCATGAGCAGACTGTTGCGGGGACACTGGCCGCCTGTAGTGAGATGATCTCCAACGGGGATACTCCTTGCTATGCGAATATGGGTGCTCGTAATAATAGTGGCCATAGTGTCGCCTATAATGATATGCACCTAGGGAATATCTTGGAGAATACCTGCTTCTACTTTATAATGGTGGGAGTACACCGAGGGCATTGGTGATCTTGGTGACCTTGACCTCACCGTGAAATGAGTCGAGAATAACGGCCACGATAATATTGTTGAGGAGAGGGGAGAATGACATGGTGATGTGTGGTAACGTTCCCTGGGTGAAAAGTAGTGTGAACTACACAGTCGGCTCCCGGAGCGAGATGAAGATGGTGAAGGAGGGTCTAAAGAAAAAGTAGCCAGTTCGGGGCTAAGAGAAGGTGTGAGGACATGCTTAGACTTTTGCTGTGCTTTTGTGAGTATCGGGGAGGTGCCCCCAGCAGGCAAAGCTGTTTGTAATGGGCTGGTCAGTGCGACGACATCATAGCCCAGTTCCACTGTAGTGCTGGGCTGTGTCAGTGCTGTTGGCATCGATGATGATGGTGCCGGTGCTGGCAGTGGTGTCCATGCCGTCAGCGCCTTGTGTGTCGATGCCGGTGCTTGAGGTGCCGATGCTGTGGGCATGGTCCTAGTGTGCATCCTTAGGGCCATTGCCGGTCCCGATTCTGACTGCAGTGTCGTATGCAGTGTCGGTGCCTGGTCATTCGATAGGGCTGGGCTCGGAGCCGATGTACTACGGCCCTTCTTTGCCTTGTCGGCATCATGGCTCGGTGGCATACCAGAGATGCCTGGTCTGTCTCCTACACTTACACGGCTTGCAGGCGAAGATTGAGCTGTGGAGGGCCTCTAATCAGAGGCACTCGAGATAGATCAGGATTTATGCACTGTAGGAGTCTCGTCAGCTGATGAGTCTGTGCCTGCTGGCTGTAATGCTTTATTGAATAAAAGCATTTTGAGCCGCATTTCCCTATCTCACCTGGCCCGTGCAGTTAACTTAGTGCAATGCAAGCACTTATGAGGGATATGACCCTCTCCGAGGCACTTGATGCAGCGCGAATGTCCGTCTGATGTGGGCATGGCATCCTGGCACGCTGCACATTTTTTGAAGCCGGGGGATCCAGGCATGATGACCAGACTCCCCTCTCCTTGTTGTTCTCTTCTTCTGCTTTCTGTTGGTTTTTTGTTGTTGTTGTTGGGTTTTTTCTTTTTTTGAGGTAGGGCTACTCTAACGAAGGACGTATAACTGGGAGGGTTTTTTTTTTTTTAACTGTAACTAGGAACTGAACTATGAAGGACTATAACTACGAATGACAACTAGCATAAACGAATTAATTAAACAACTAATTTTTGTTGTTGTTGTTTCCTTTTCTTCTCAGAGTGGAGAGAGAGCTCATCCTGACTCCGTCTGCAACTGTGGATGGTTAGGAGGAACTGGCGTGGCAGGACCGCACTCCAGAAAATGGTGCGAATTGCATGAGGCAGGAAGCATGCATGCACGGTCTGGTGGGGCTACTGCCAGTGAAAAATCTCCGACCTGCAGTGCCAGGACAAGCCTGAAACCTTCAGTGGAACACCCACAGGAACACTACTCAACGAAGAATTTATTTTTGTAAGTGGATTGGTATAGCTAAGGATAGAATAACCACTGGTTTAGTTCTCAGCCTGCCCTAGTTCTCAGCAATTTGCTCTAAATCTGCTACTTTCAGCAGTGACCCATTGAGACATGGTGACACCAGGACACACCACATTCATATGTTATGTATATTTCATGTCTTTTGAAACAATTTTTTTCACTTTTCCTCTCATCAAAAGATAAATATCCCATAATACTCTAGAAGCAAAACACAGCTTTTGGCATTACCAACTATAAAAACTATAACTATCAAAGGCATGTTACATATACCATACAACCTATTGAAGATGTGGTGGTACTTTCATGGCACTCTGTAAAGTAGTCTTCAGAACAAAGAGATGCGTACACCATGATAATGAAGATAAACAGCTAACTGGTGAGTTCTAGCCCTGGGTGACATATTCAGTGCTTTCTAACTTGTAAATAATGCACACTATTACAGCACAACTTCTGCATTAAATGAAGATTCTGTGGGATTAGTTCTTGCCCAGAAGGTGTGTACGTATGCCTCCTTTTCATATTGTACTGATTTGTCTCTTATTAATAAACTAAGGCAAGAATTTTTTAATTGGCCTCTCAAATATTTTTAACTAGCTGGAATTACCCGGCGTTGCTCAGGAAACTGGAGGAACAAAATTTAGAAAATGTAGGAAAGGAGGGGACCCTGAGCCAGGGGACCCCCAGAGCCACAGACCCTGGAGGCTGATGGCTCCTGGCCCACACCTGACCCTCTGAGAGCAGCAGGACCCTCCTCCCCCCAGGACCGAGCAGCCAGCCCCAGGAGAACAGTACACAGCCATGCGGCCAGTAGCAAGGGGACTTCTCTTTGCAAGGTTGGCTCAGGGATCCACCTGCCCTGACTTGGCAAGCAAAAGCTCAGAGCTCACATTTAACCCCAATGGCTGGAACCAGACACAGAAGAGCCTCACTCACAGTACGAACAGCAGCCAGCTGGCTTCACAACAGTGTAACACAGAGAGGGTTTAACCCGGCCCCTCCACCTTGTGCTGCAGCAGGCACATGGATTCCTTCTGCTCAGATAAGCCCAGTGAGCTGAGCAGAAAGGCTGGCTGGCTTTGGTTTTGGTTTCCGGAGGGGGGGGTGGCAGGTGGGGAGCAATCCCGGGTTGAGGGGAGGTTACACGTGGGAAAGGCGCCCCAGCTCATGCCCGGGGCTGCAGATGCCAAGGGGGGCAGGGCGGGTGCCCGAGCCATTTTGCGTGTGGGGGTGGGGGCACTGTGTGCCAGCATGGGGAGCAGAAAGAGGGTCGGTTATGTAACCTCGCGGGTGGGAGGGGGCGAGTCCCAGGAGGCTACACATGGGAGGGGCACCCCAGCTCGCATCCAGGGCCACAGGTGCTGCAGGGGAGTAGGGTGGGACCCCGATTGGGTCCAAAAGTACCTTAAAACCTTCTCCTGGAGGAAAGGTTATCCCATGCAAAGTTTGGTTGTGGTAGCTCTTATAGTGCCCAAGTTATTAGCTCACAAACATTCTCCTTTCTATATTAGATACTGAACTGTAAGTGTTGCCAAGCAATTGGCTGCATCTCAGTGAATACTGCCAGGCTGACACAAGTCACTGTATATAGGGGAGATGTAAGCAGCAGCTAACTTTTTATTCAACAACTGCTGATGTGAGTTTCTCTCTCTCTGAGGTTCCACAAACTCAGCAGGATTCCCATTCCCTTGCAGACTGAATTCAGAGTCACAGTATGAATTCTCAAGGCCCTAAGTTATGACCTGATGTGTACATTAGACAATTCCACATTGCAACTTACATCTATGTGACTGAGGCTATGTCTACATTATGAGTTTTGCTGGAAAAGACAACACAAGTAAAGTGTCAATTAGCTTTTTCTTGCACTTCATTTGCATAATCTCTTCTGATCCACTTTTGTACAAGGGGTTTTTGCGCAAAAACAAGCAGTGTGGATGTGTCCATTTTGCGCAAAACCCCCTGTTTGTGCAAGATCATTATACCTCCTAACGATCTTGCACAAAAAGGAGGTTTTGCGCAAAATGGACACATCCACACTGCTTGTTTTTTCACAAAAACCCCTTGTGCAAAAACAGATCCGAAGAGATTATTCAAATGAAGCACATGAAAATGCTAATCACCACTTCATTTGCATTGCCTCTTCTGGCAAAACTCGAAGTGTAGATGTAGTCTGAGCTGGAAGCTGCAAGGATGCAGAGTAGCCACACTAGCCATTCTCTCGCAGGCACATGATGCTCTTTCTCCACAATCAGCACACTCTGCAAATGTTGTGGGGGTCTGTGAATAATTATACCTACCATAGATTTCCTTTTGCTGCTCCCTGAGGTGCTCATTGTCTATGACTAAGTTTGTGTGCACTTAGTCTCTATTTTTTGCTTTGCTGCGACTAAATGGTTGTGCCCTGTACAAGGATCTGCACATATACTGTGAGAAGTGACACCCTCACACTTGTAGATGCCATGACCAAATGTCAGCAGCTCCTAATGCCATTATGCCCATGCACAGACATTTTCTGGGCCTAGACACCCAGAGTGGGTAACAACAGCATTGGGTGTTGTGGTCATGAAAATGAGGTGCAAATGTTTTTTCTTCTCATTCATTTCTTCAATAATCTTGTTAGTTTCCTAGGAATAATTTGTTTGTTATCATTTTCTTATTTAATCAGTAGTTTGCTTGTTCCTAGTTTGTTGTGTAGCTGAACTCAGTCCTCTCCATCCTGTATTTTCCTATAGGAGGTTGAGAGGATAGTGCTCTTGGTCCAGAGAAAGAATATTGTTTGCCAGGGACAACCTCAGGGTACCGTGAGATGAAGTGCATGTATAAGAAGAAAAATGAAGAGTAAGAGAAAATAAAATGAGTTGAGTGTGACCCAGAGAACCCTCAGCAAATATCTTCCTGTTTTTGTGCAAACAGCTCCCAACTTAAACTTGACAAACTCACTCCAGACACCTCCTATGGGATTTTTATTGATCAAGTATTTCATGTAACTTATCTACTGAAAGCTGTGTTGTCTACCCTTGCCATGTCCCAGAACAGTCAATAAAAGGGTATGTCTACACTACAGAGTTAATTCGAATTAACTTAATTAAAAATAGTTAATTCGAATTAAACTAATTTGAATTAACGCATCTATACACAAAAACTAATTCGAAATAGCGTTTTGCTATTTCGAAATAGCACATCCACACTGAGTGGACCCTGAATTGAAGTTAAGGCTGGCCAGAACCAGTGCCGGCAGGGCATCAGGGTAGGACTTAGTGCGTGGGGCTGCTGCCTGAGGCTAACTGAGGTCCGTGCTTAAAGGGACCGTACCGTCACCCCGGACAGACAGTTCTCAGGGTTCCCCGCTTGCTTGTCTACATCGATGAGGGACAGCAAAGCAGTCCTGTCTTGGAGTGCCCCTGGGTGCCCGCACTTGGGACACCACAGCACTCGGCCACATGGAGCCAGAGCTGCCCCTGGGGACACCGGTACATCTTGTGGAGTCACTGCCGCGAGCCTGGCTGCACTTTCTGCAGGCTGCCATCCGGGAGGTCCATTGGGGGGCTGTCAGGATCCGGGAGGCCCTGCTGGAGAGCGTCCACCCCGAGGAGCACCGAGAGCCTCCCTGGTCTGCCCCTCTGAGGGCTTGTGCCTCATTCCTCCCTCACGTTCTTCCACTTACCCCTCCCTAGCCTCCGTTCCTGATGTCAAATAAAAGACACTTATTTCCAAAAACATAAACTCTCTTAATTTCACAAAACTGGGGGGCAGGGGATGAACCTCTGGGGTGACCGGGAAAGGGTGGTGGGAGAGGGGAGGAGGAAACCTGGGAGAGGGGAGCTGGAAGGGGGAAGCAAGGAGAAGAAGACGGAGGGGAAACTCAGAGCCCAGGGTTGGAGGTCTTGCCGAACCAACTCGATTTTCATGCAAACCTGCTCCTCGGTTCGCATGTGGCCTTTGGTGGCCAGGCTGGTAGCTATCCTGCCATAGACGGCCACGTTCCTCCATCCAGTGTGGAGATCATGGACATTGGGGGCATCCTCCCCAAACCTGAATAAGGTCCATGATCTCCACCCTGGACCAGGAAGGTGCCCGCCTTCTCCAGCCCCTGTCAGGCTCCTGGGAGCTGGTGGAGGGCTGGCTGCCAGTGGCTTGCCGGCTCATGTTTTGGGGCCACAGGGTCAGGGGCCCCAGTGGCCACTGCTGGCTCTGGGCTGGCAGGCTTGGAGATGGCACAGGCACGGTGGCCAGGGTCTACCCCTTTAATGGCTCCGGGGCTGGGGCAGAGGGGAGTAAAGTTTTCCTGGTGGTGCCCAGAATGGTCACCAGGGCTCCCTGGGAAGGGCTAGAGGCCAGCTAATTCGAATTAAGTGTCTACACAGCACTTATTTTGAATTAGTTATTTCGAATTTGGCATTACTCCTCGTAGAATGAGGTTTACCAAATTCGAATTAAGTGCTCTGCTATTTCGAATTTAATTTAAAATAGCGGTTTGCATGTATAGACACTATTGAAGTTAATTCGAAATAATTGCTGTTAATTCTATTAACATACCCAAATAGAATTAAAGTCAATGGCAAAAAAGGAAAATCACATGGAGGTGAAAAGGAATGTCACAGCAGGCAGGGTATCACCCTGGCCGTAAATACAACAGAGAACAGTTTTCTCTATGATGGGGAGTAGGGAAAGGCACTCTGTATTCATTCACTAAAGCAGGGGTGGCCAACCTGTTGCTCTTGAGCTGCATGTGGCTCTTTGCTCAAAGAAATGTGGCTCTTAGGGTTATGGCTCATTCAGAGCCGTGCACCCAGACTGCTCACGGCTACTCTATGCATATGCCCCAGCTGTGGCTGCAGCTTCAGTGAGACCCAGGCATTGGGTTAGAGTGGGGGTAGAGTAGGGGTATTGGGTTAGAGTGGGGAGTCTAGGGGTGCCTGGCTCTGGGGGAGGGTGGGATGGGTGCATTGGGTTGGAGTGGTGGGGCTAGGGGTGCCTGGCTCTTAGAGAGGGGTGTGTTGCTCTTTGCACTACTATCCACAGCTGCTTTGGCTTTTAGTGTCTAACTGGTTGGCCACCCCTGCACTAAAGAAATGTCTTGAGTTGCAGGTGTTGTCCTAAATGTTTGGATCCAGGTTCTTTAATACGGTTGTCCCTGTGGGTGCTCCACCTTACGTGTCTGAGACACCGCTGCCCCTTTAGTTGGAGCTTTTAGGTAGCAATGTCCTCAATAGGCTGTGCACACAGAGCAGATGGCACATGCAATGTTGCTACTCTGCATGTGCAGCCAATCGTCCCCTCAGTACCTTCTCTACCCCAGAAAGCATCTGTGTCTGAAGCAGAGGAAAAGAAGGGTGGGTGATGGAGCACCCACAGGGACAACAATCTTGAAGAACTTCCATTACTGCATAAGGTGAGTAACCCTTTCTTCTTCTTTGAGGAGTGTCTCTGTGGGCGCTCCACCTTAGGTGACTATGAAGCAATATCCAGGTTTGGAGTGGGGATGGGTGCTTTGACTGGATACAATCTTGTACAGTAGAGAGGACTGCAATCCAAAATGAATATCATGAGACAGGTAAGTTTCAGGGGCACAGTGCTTTGAAAACATATGGATCGAGGACCATGTAGTGGATCTACAAATGTTCCTGAGAGGTATGCTGTGCAGGGTAAGCTGTAGAAGCCATGATAGATCTTGTAGAGTGCAAACATAGCTGCAATAGAGGGTCCTAGCTGAACAAGCTGTAGGCCAGTCTGATGCAGTCCACTATCGCCCCCAGATAATATCTGGGTTGAAATTGACATACCCAGGGACCTCTCTGTGGTGGATATGAATAACCTTGGTGACTTGAGTATTTGCTTAGTGCTGTCCAGGTAAAAGGCAATCACCCTGTGGACATCCAGCATGTGTCATGCAGACTCTCTACCATCTGTGTGAGGCTTCAGGAAGAAGACAGATAAGTATATGAGTTTGTTACAGTGAAAGGGAGTTGGATCCTTAAGGAAGAATTTTGAGTGTGGATTAAGAATTACCTTGTCCTTATGAAATACTGTGAAAGGGGCGTCTGCCATCAACTCACCAATTTCACCCACTCTTTTGGCAGATGTGACAGCTATCAGGAAGGCCTCCTTCATGGAAAGGTGGAGCATGGAGCCAGAGGTTCAAATGGTTTGCATATAAGAATCCAAAGCACTTAATTAAGGTCCCAAGCTGGAGTTGGGGGCCTTGTGTGTGGGAAAGTATTCTGTATGCCCCTTAAGAAGCATTTGGTGGTTGCATGGGTGAATACTTATCATCAATGGAGGGATGCAAGGCTGTTATGGCTGCATGGTGAACCTTTATGGAACTGAAAGACAGCCCCAATTTCTTTAACTCTAGCAGGTATTCTATGATTGTAGATAGTGTTGCTGTACTTGGATTTAAACATTTTTGTTTTGTTCATACTGCGAATCTTTGCCACTTATAGACATATGATTTTTCTGGTGGTTATCCTGCAACTGTTCAATAAGATTTGTTTGACCTGGTCAAAAAACATTATTTCTACTGAGGTGAACCAGGGAGGAATCATGCCTGAAAGTGGAGTGTTTGCAGAAGTGGGTGATGAACTCGGTTGTCCTCCTGTGTCAGGAAATGAGGAAACAACAGGAGTCATCATGGCCTGGTCACCACGGAGCAAGTACCATGTCTGCCTGGGCCAAGCTGGAGCAATGAGGATCACTGTGGCTGCATCGGGTCTTATTTTGTTGATCACTCCATGAAGGAGCAGAATTGGGGGGAAATCGTAGAGAAGGAGTGTATTCCATTTTATTGTAAAAGCATCTCCAAGAGAGTATGTGCCAATGCCTGAACACGGACAATATTGTAGACATTTCATCTTGGCACTGGTTGCAACCAAGTCCACTGTCAGAAAATCCCAGTGGGTGAACAGTTGATGGAGGATGTTGGGATCCATTTCACATTTGTGATTGGAGTTGAAATTCCTGTTGAGATCATACGCAGTAACATTGTCCTTGCCTAATAGGTATGGGACTTATAGGTGTATGTTTTATGTAATGCACCAGGTCCAGAGGTGAACAGTCTCCCTGCATAGGCAACAGAGCCTGGTGCCTTCTTGTCTGTTGATGTAATACATAGTTGATTGATTATCTGTAAAAATATGTATCGTGTTGCTGATGCTATGGAAACAAAGTCTATATGGAGTTCTTAGCCATTGCTGCATGTGTCTCATATTCAGTCTAGTACAATGTGCTACATAAGTGGCTGTTGCCATGTGCCCTAACAACTGGAGGCAACCCCTTCCTGGAATTTGTGGGCTGGTCTGAACTGCTGAGACAAGGTCCTGTATGGCCTGAAACTTCTGTTGCAGAAGAGAGGCCACAGCTGATATACAATCAAGGTGAGCTTCTGTAAATTCTGTTGTGTGAGTTGGTTGGAGTTTGCACGTGGGCAGGCTTATCTGTAGGCCAAGGTTCTGGAATACTGCTCTGGATGGGGAAACAACCTCTTCTTAATTTGTGCATGCTCATAGCAGGCAGTCGTCGAGGTATGGGAATCTCAAGACCCTCTGTCTGCAGAAGTGAGTAGCAACAATGGTAAGCACCTTGGAAAACACTCTTGGGGACATGAATAGTCCAAAGGCATGCACTGTGTACTGTAAGTGTGTATTATGAACTTCAAACCTGAGATATTTTCTGTGTGCCAGGTGAATAGACACATGGAAGTAAGCATCCTGTAGGTTGGGGATTGATAACGAGTCTCGTTTGCTTAAGGGGGTGATTATTGTAGCTAGGGTAACCATCTTGAATCGTTATGGTAATATGTAACAGCTGAGTCATAGAATCATAGACTCATAGAGCTGGAAGAGACCTCAGAAGGTCATCAAGTCCAGCCCCCTCCACAAGGCGGGACCAATCCCAACTAAATCAACCCAGCAAGGGCTCTGTCAAGCTGAGACTTAAAAACCTCTAGGGATGGAAATTCCACCACCTCCCTAGGTAACCCATTCTAGTGCTTCACCACCCCCCTAGTGAAATAGTTTTTCCTAATAACCGACCTAGGCCTCCCTCACGGTAACTTGAGACCATTGCTCCTTGTTCTGCCATCTGTCACTACTGAGAATAGCTTTTCTCCATTCTCTTTGGAATCTCCCTTCAGGAAGTTGAAGGCTGCTGTCAAATCCCCCCCCTCACTCTTCTCTTCTGCAGACTAAACAAAGCCAAATCCCTCAGTCTCTCCTCATAGGTCATGTGCTCCAGCCCCCTAATCATTTTGGCTGCTCTCCGCTGGACCTTCTCCAATGTGTCCACATCCTTTCTATAGTGGGGGGGGAGGGGAGGGGCCCCAGAACTGGCCACAATACTCCAGATGTGGCCTCACAAGAGCTGAATAAAAGGGAATAATCACTTCTCTAGATCTGCTGGCAACACTCCTCCTAATGAAACCTAATATGCCATTAGCCTTCTTGGCTACAAGGGCACACTGTTGACCATATCCAGCTTCTCATCCACCCTAATCCCCAGGTCCTTTTCTGCAGAACTACTACTTAGCCAGTTGGTCCCTGGCCTGTAACAATGCCTGGGAATTTTCCATCCCAAGTGCAGGACTCTATATTTGTCCTTGTTGAACCTCATCAGATTTCTTTTGGCCCAGTCCTCTAATCTCTCTAGGTCACTCTGGACCCTATCTCTGCCCTCCAGTGTATCTACCTCTCCCCCAGCTTAGTGTCATCTGCAAACTTGCTGACGGTACAATCCATCCCCTCATCCAGGTCATTAATAAAGATGTTGAACAAAACAGGTTCCAGAACCAATCCTTGGGGCACTTCGCCAGAAACCAACCACCACCCTGACATCGAGTCGTTGATCGCCACCCACTGGGCCTGACAGTCTAGCCACCTTTCTATCCATCTAACAGTCCATTTATCCAATCCATACTCCCTTAACCTGCTGGCAAGAATATTGTGGGAGACTGTATCAAAAACTTTGCTAAAGTCAAGGTATATCATATCCACTGACTTTCCCACATCCACAGAGCCAGTTACCTCATCATAGAAGCTAATCAGATTGGTCAAGGATGACTTGCCCTTCGTGAATCCATGTTGACTACTCCTGATCACTTTCCCCTCTTCAGAGTGCTTCAAAATGGATTCCTTGAGGATCCCCTCAATGATTTTTCTAGGGACTGAGGTAAGGCTGACTGATCTGTAGTTCCCTGGATTGTTCTTCTTCCCTTTTTTAAAGATAGGCACTACATTTGCCTTTTCCCTATTATATGGGTTCTCCCCTGATCTCCATGAGTTTTCAAAGATAATAGCCTAGAGCCCTGCAATGACATTTGCCAACTCCCTCAGTACCCTTGGATGCATTAAATCCAGACCCATGGATTTGTGTAGGTTTACCTTTCCTAAATAGTTTCTAACCTGTTCTTTCCCCATTGAGGGCTGCCCACCTCCTTCCCATACTGCATTGCCTAGTGCATTAGTCTGGGAGCTGACCTTGTCTGTGAAGACAGAGGCAAATAAAGCATTGAGTACTTCAGCTTTTCCCACATCATCTGTCACTAGGTTACTTCCCTCATCCAGTAAGGGCCCCACTCCTTCTCTGATCACCCTCCTATTGCTAGCATGCCTGTAGAAACCTTTCTTGTTACCCTTCACATCCCTTGCTAGCTGCAATTCCAGTTGATGACACCCCTGCATTCTCGAGCAATATATTTATACTCCTCCCTAGTCATCTGTCCAAGTTTCCACTTCTTGTAAGCTTCCCTGTTGTGTTATGCTCACCAAGGATTGCCCCAGTAAGTCAATCTGGTCACCTACTACATTTGCTTTTCTTACTGCACATTGGGATGGTTTCTTGCAATGTTGTTAATAAGGCTTCTTTAAAATACTGCCAGCTCTCCTTCATATAAGCATCCCAGGGAATCCTGCCCATCAGTTCTCTGAGGGAGTCCAAGTCTGCTCTTCTGAAGTCTAGGGTATGTATTTTGTTATTTTCCTTTCCTCCTTTGGTCAGGATCCTGAAAACTACCATCTCATGATCACTGCTGCCCAGGTTGTCCATGACCTCTACTTCCCCTATTAGTTCCTCCCTGTTTGTGAGCAGCAGGTCAATCTGCACATGGCCCCTGGTGGGTTTCTTCAGCACTTGTACCAAGAAATTATCCCCAACATTCTCCAAAATCTTCCTGGATTGTCTGTGTACTGTTGTATTGATCTCCCAACAGATGTCAGGGTGATTAAAGTCCCCCATGAGAACTAGATTCTCCCAGTTGTCTGAAGAAAGCCTCGTCTACCTCATCCACCTGATCTAGTGGTCTATAGCAGATACCAACCACAACATCACTCCTGTTGCTTCCACCTCTAAACTTAACCCATAGACTCTCAACAGGCTTTTCTCCCTTTATATACTGGAGCTCTGAGCAATCATACTGCTCTTTTACGTACAGTGCAACTCCTCCTTCTTTTCTCCCCCGGCTGTTCTTCCTGAACAGTTTATACCCTTCCATGACAGTGCTCTAGTCATGTGAGTCATCCCACCAAGTCTCGGTTATTCCAATCAAATCACAGTTCTTTGACTGGGCCAGGGCTTCTAATTCTTCCTATTTGTTTCCCAGGCTTTTTGCATTTGTGTACAAACACCTTAGATAACCAGCTGATTGCCCTACCTTCTTCATTCGAATCAGGGGTCCTCCTTTGTTTCTCGTTCCTTCTTGTGTTTCTTCCCCATATCCGGCTTTCCCACTTACCTCCGGGATTTGGTCACCGTCCCCCAACAAACCTAGTTTAAAGCCCTCTTCACTATGTTTGCAAGCCTGCCCGTGAAAATGCTCTTTCCTCTCTTGGTTAGGTGGATCCCATCTCTTCCTAACAATCATTGTGCCCAGAATAGAGTCCCACGTCCGAAGAAACCAAACCCCTCTCTCTGACACCACTTACGCAACCACGCATTTACTTCCTCAATTCGACGCTCCCTACCTGGACCTTTTCCTTCAACAGGGAGGATGGACGAGAACACCACTTGTGCTTCAAATTCCTTGATCCTTCTTCCCAGCGCTACATAATCTGCAGTGACTGGCTCAAGGTCATTCTTGGCCGTATCATTAGATCCTACATGGAGAAGCAGGAAGGGATAGTGGTCCAAAGGTTTGATCAGTTTTGGAAGACTCTCGGTCACATCTTGAATTCGAGCTCCTAGTAAGCAGCACACTTCTCAAGATTCCAGGTCTGGATGGCAGATGGATGACTCAGCCCCTCTTAGGAGGGAGTCCCCAACCACCACCACCATCTTCTTCCTTTGGGAGTGGTGGTCATGAAACCCCCATCCCTAGGACTACGCATCCTATGCCTTCTGGTAGATGGTATTCCCTTCTGATTTCTTTCCTGAGAGGTCTCTGCCAAAGTATTCTCCACTGCAGTGCCTGTGGAGCGATCCTGAAAGAGGTTACTTACCTCTCTACAGGAATGGAGGTTACCTGAGTTGGCCTTCTTCTTCTAGAGGTTACATGCTGCCAGTTCTCTTCCTTGTTCTGTACTGCCCTCACTGGCTTTTCAGCCTGCTGTGCCTGCAGGATTAAATGCTGCCTTCTGTCAAGGAAGTCTTCATCCTCTTTGATAGAACATAGGGTTGATACTTGGGCCTCAAGTCCTCTAATTTTTTCTTACAAAATGGCGACCAGCTTGCACTTAGTGCAGATGTAATCCCTTCTGTCTTCTGAGAGGAAGAGAAACATGGCACATGCTGTGCAGGTAACCACAGCAGACCTATCACTATCCATATCTGCCTCCCTTCTGAGAGATTTCCTCAGATGTTTTTAAATGCCTCCTTGAAGGGCAGAAAAGAAAGTTTCAAGGAAAAGAGAACCAAACAGTTTGGGGCTCCCCCAGGGTGAACTCCCAAGCTAAACTCTCCTGTTGGCTGCTGCTCTGTTCACTGCTCTCTGCCTTCGCTCTTGCTGCCTTTTGTATAGGCCCGGCTCAAAGCCTTGCCTCAGATGCAATGAACCCCCAAAGGTCCACCTGAGCTCAGGAAGTTTCGACTATACAGTAAAAGCTGTGTTATCCGGTGCTTAGTTAACCAGAAAACATAGCTAACCAGAATTTCTGATATGCAGTAAAACCTGTGCAATCTGGCACTTAACTATCCGGAAAACTTTAGAAACTGGCAAATTTCCTGTTAGGCCAATTCAATTCACCAATCTACTAACAGTTAACCTTTCCAAAGCCTTATAATAATTACAGTGCTGTTTCTTTTCAATAAAATAAGATTAAATTTTACTTGTTTGATTGTCCCACACATACTTAGCATTGTGTTTACGTTGATCACACTATAGTTTACATTGGTAGATATCCAAAATTTGAGTTTTACTATTATTGTCCATTAGTATTTCTTAAGTTGATGAGACCCTCAGATAACCAGAACATCCTAATCCCCAAGCGTGCCGGATAATATAGGTTTTACTATACCTAACGGGGAACCCCGAGAGATGGAGCCATGAGGTTCTTCTCCTCACCACACCAGTCGCAATGAAGTAGGATGTGGTGTTTGATGCATCCAGGGTGGCTTGTAAACCTATGAGTAATATCAGAGTCCCTTCATTTATATTGGTTCTAAACTGGCCTCTTTTTGTGTCTAAGAGACTTTTAATAAATTGTGATAGTTGCTGAGAATATGATTTGTATATTTGGTAAGCATCAACATATAGTCAGCAATCCAGAGCTGAAGTGAGGCCAAGGAAGAGGCCTTCCTCCCCATGAGGTCAAGATATTTCCATTCCTTGTCATAGGGAATCATTCTGGCAGCATTCTATTTCCCTCTTTGATTAACTGCATCTACCACAAGGGAATTTGGTGTTATGTTGTATTTACAGTCTGATCTCTTACAAATTGGTGAGGCTGCAGGTGGTGTCATCGGCAATGCCAACTTAGCAGATGGGAAGGCATTTAAGATGCTAGTTAGTTTTTGCTGGATTTCAGAGAGGCACACTAAGGAGACTTCCAGCACACCCACAACCCTCTTGTACAATTCTTGAAAAGATTTGAAATCGCCTCATGCTGTGGGTGGAGGAGGCATCAGAGTGTCATCTGGTGACAAAGATGATATATGTGTGGGTGGTGGTGAAGAGGAAGTAATTTCTTCATCACTACAACATGGTTCATCCTTCTCTTGACATGTAGACCTATCAAGGGTGGGTAACTATGTGACCCTAGGTGATACCAAAGGAGGTACCTGAGGTTGTGGGTGCTGTAGTTGCTGGGCCCTGTAGATTGCCCAGAGATCCCAGTAGGGCAGGTTGGCTGGCACTGGCACTAAAGGTTGTAGTCATTGGAGTGTCTGCCATTGAGGTGTTGCCTGTTGCTGAGGATTCTTTGGTGAAGAATGTCGCAGTGTATGGGTATCGACCAAAGGTTTATCATCTTCCTCACTAGACAGTGGTGTTGCTGAGCCTTCAGGGGTAAAGACAGAGACCATCATAGACACAGGTGTGCTGTCACTGCCGAATAGTAGGGCTGCCAGTACAGATATTACAAGCAGCAATTCTGCCATGGTGAAATGCTGCGGAGACAGAGGCAGCGGTGCTAAAGGTGGTGTCGATGGTTGTACCAGCGCTACATGTGGTGCCATTAGTGCCACATGCAGAGTCAGTGGTGCCATATGTTTGTGCTTTTTTGGTGCCTGCGGCGGCATGGGTGCCAATGGCACTGAGTGGGATTTTGGTTTCTTCAGTGTCAATGGTGTTTCGTAGGGTATGGACTTGGCTTTTGCCTTCATCGGTACCAAGGTCAAGTCAGATGGTGCTGTTGGTGCCATCTTCGACTTATGTTTTTCAGAGGCCTTGGAACCCATCTTGTTAAGGTCCTTAGACCATCAGGAGCCATTGGTGCCTGATGGTTCAGAAACCTCTCTGTCCAGTACCTTGGTCAAGGCCATTGCAGGTGGTATTTTGCGTGTTTGACCCTGTTTTTTTTAAGGGAATCACTTCTCTTTGACAAATGAGTTTTCTTCCTCAGTTGTTGGTCAGAGGAAGAGTCCTTAATGCTGGAGGCTGAGGGAGCAGCCTTCTCAGATATGACTACTATGGAGGGCTGAGGAGGTGGAGTCGGGTGGTCTGGATCCAAAGCTGGCCACAATGTATTTTCAAGAGAGAAAAGCTTCAACTACAACTCTCTGGCCTTCTGCATACAGGGAGTTAGGTGCTTAGAGTGCTAGCACTGGGCAGTATGTGATCCTGCCCCCAAGTACCAAATGTACTGTGAATGCTCGTTGGAGATGGAAATTGAGAGCCTGCAAGACAGGCAGTGTTTGAAGCCTGAGGAACCTGGGATCCCAGAAAGGAAAACTTGGCCAAAGGATAAAGGCCTGAACAATAAAGAGAAAAAAATTAACTAACAATAACTATTTAACTATTGAAGTATGAAGAAGTATACTATACTATTAACTACACTAAGTATGATTAAAACTAGCAAGGTTTGAAAAATTTTTGGAGGGCAGCTCTCAGTTCTGACTGAAGGTGGTGAGAAGGAACTGAAGGGATGATTGGCTGAGCATGCCATCTATTCTGCGTGCACAGCCTACTGAAGGCACTGCTACTTAAAATCTTGACTAGAGGCACAGCGACGCCCCAGACACTTAAGATGGATCACTCAGAGGGACACTTCTTGAAGAAGAACCAGGTTCATAGTTTTATGATTTGGTTTTGTGTTGTAACCAGATAATGTCTCCATCACTTTTTCTCATTTCTAGATACATTTTTATGCTGTCTTAAATAAGCCTACATTTGTTTTATTACAAGTGTTCACAAGTGCTGTGTGGCCTACTAAAGTGGTGATTTAAGATAAATCTGGTAAACTGGGATACACAGAACTTTTGGGTGCAGAGGATTTGGTACTTCTGTGAATAGTCAGAGTCAGGGGCTGGATGTCACAGGAGAAACATTCAAAGGGATTCAGTGATAAGGGTACCCCTCTTTTCAGCCTGCGAGGCAAAGCTGGGGCTGCCATGAGCCCAGAGGAGGATGCTTCAGTGAGGGAAGGGCCAATGGTTTCAGGGAGGCACCAAAGTAAGATTTCCTCTAGTTGTGGGTGGAGGATGACAATGTGACTCTCAATACCCAAAAAACATCATAGTGGTGAAGAGAGAGGAAATAAACCTTTTTTCCCCTTCTCCATCTTTCTCCTGCCAAGAGCTTCACACAGACACCTGTAAATCTAAGAGGCCAAATGTCACTTACTGCAGTCTCTGAAGTTTGCAGTTTTGGTGTTTCAGTCCTTCACACAGCAGCCACACTCCATCATGACTCAGGTTATTGTAAGAGAGGTTTAAGTCTGTCAGGCTCTGGCTGACTCTGAGAACAGTGGCGAGATCACCACAGCAAGTTCCATTGATATTACAATTCTTCAACCTGCAGCGGGAGACAGGAAGACAGACAAGAGTGATCATGCTGTGAATAGGCCTTGTCACATCTGTTCTGACAGGTGGCCTTGCACAACAGCTCCTCTGCCTGACCAGTCTGCATCCAGAATGAGCCAGAACTCCCACTTAACCCCTTTCCCAAGTCCCACAATTTGTCCAATAAGGCATCATTATTGGGTGGAACTTCCTGCCTAAGGTCCACTCCCAAAAATCATTCTTCACCAATCAGCATTGTGAATGGCCCAGATACCTCAAACCTTAAAGCTCTGCCACCTGAGCAATAAATATTAAACTTTGGGGTAAGACTAAGCACCACTCCTCAGCCTTTCCACATGCCAAACAGGATTGAAAAGGGCAGGCATCTGACCACCCTAACTCCCACCTACCCAACTCTCAACCAGTCAGGCTGAACTGGCACTGATGTTCTCCAGGATGGTGCAACCGAATCAGAGCAAGCGGATCAGTCCAGGGAGACTGTGTGTTAGTCACCTCCCCAGGCAGCTGGGCCTGGCTCAGGTAAGGGGAGACCCTTTTCCTCCATGCCCTGGCACTAGCTCTACTGCTTCTCTCAAGTACACTGCCATATCCCATCCCTGTCTCTGCCCCCCAGCCCATCAGCTCCCCAGCTCTAACCATCAGGCATGGAGAGGAGAGGAAGATACAATGCCCAGCACTGGAAGCATCATACCCAACATACATAAACCTAAGGGAGGGAATGGGAAGATTAGAAGTCAAAGAGGACTTATTATAAGTAATAAGAAGCAAATGAAAATAAAATGAGGTAAAATAAAATAAAATATAATGAGGGTAACTTGGTTGTTTCGGTAGTCTAACTTTTTTTCACATACACTTGAAATTTTCTGAGAGTCTTGGTGGACCATTTAATGATCTTTCCAAATATTGTTTGCACCAGTAGCTAACTATTGTAAAGGGCTTTTGCTAAGACTGCTTTATTAAAAAAAAACAATAACCTTTCCTCAGTCCACCTGAAGTTTGAGAACTTCTGGTCTAGAAGAAAGTTTGTGTTTCCATTAAACTAATGTTTAAAATGTGTAAAAATAAAATGTATAAATGATGCATAAACTGAAAAATATAAAAGTTAACTTCCTCTGAAGAAATTTATTCAATCTGAAAAAATTATTCATTCAATTAAGTGATCGTAAGTAATATTTTGAGGCACTTTCGATTGTCAATAATGCTGAACTTGTCAAATGTTCCTAACACATCATATTTCACAAATACTTTTAACTCATTTTGATACAGAAAACGAACATTCACCAGAAGCATTTGTGACAGGTATTGTTAAAAATATTTTCAAAATGGACTTTACATTTGAAAAGGTTACCTACAAATTGTCATATACAAGTCTATACAAAACAACTGGTGATTTCAAAGCACAGACCTCATCATTTTTAATGAAATGAATGAAATGTTTCACTTCATCTTCAAAAAGATTTGTGTCAATGTCCTCTCAGTAGAATTCACTTAATATCTTACTGTGGTTGCTTTTAGCATCTCCATCCATGCTTCTCAAAAAACATGCAAAATGAATCAACAGTTTTCTTTACAGATTCACCTCTACTCTGCAATTGCACAATTACTGTCACAACTAACACTGACAGTCTCGACAATGATCTTCAATTTCCCCTTTAAATTGATTTCATTGTCTCTGTTTTCATCATAACATAACTTATCACAAGCTAATTACAGAACCTAGCTTGAAAAGGAAGCTGCAGAACTTAATTTAATTTACAAGTTTGATACCTACAACAGAGGATTAAACAAAAACCTTAACTGGATTACCTGCTACATTCCACATCCTAATGACATAAAACACCAAGTATTTAAGGAGTATTTAGAACCCATTCTATAAGTTTCATTTAGCATGGACAATCAAAGGCTAAGTCTAGACTGCAGGTGTCTTTCGGAAGAAGGTTTTTTGGGAAGAGTTCTTCTGAAAAAAAAAACTCTTCCAAAAGAGAGCGTCTACACTGCAAAAGTACATCGAAAAAGTGATCTGCTTTTTTGAAAGATAGAGTCTACATTGAATGGATGCTATCTCACAACTAAGCTGTGATTACTACGGACAGAATGGCCACAAGGGCACCTTTCCTTTTCCTCTTTCCTCTTCTTCCAAAAGAACTCTCTGTTCCCCGTCCACACAAACCTTTTTGCAAAAGAGCTCTTTCTCAAAAAAGGCGTTCTTCCTCATAGAATGAGGAATGCCAGCACTGAAATGCAGGACTATTGGTTGTTGATGTTTAAGTTTTTTCGTGTTTTTTATGCTTCTCATGAGATATACCAGAAGAACTTATTTTTTTCTGTTAATAAGCTTCAGAGGGGTTCACATCCACTAATGTGATCTATGCCATCAAATGCCAGCAATGCCCCAGTGCAATGTACATTGGACAAACTGGACAGTCCCTATGGGAAAGAATGAATAGAAACAAATCAGATATCTGAAAAGGTGAGGGAGGCACAAAAACCTGTTGGAGAACCCTTTAATCATCCTGAACACTGATTAATGGATTTCCAATAGTAATAGAGGTAGCCGTGTTAGTCTGATCTTGCTAAAACAAAAGGAAAAATATGTAACACTTTAAAGACTAACAAGATGGTTTAATAGGTGATGAGCTTTCGTGGGCCAGACCCACTTCCTCAGATCATATTCTGGAAGAGAATTGGCATGACCATATATACCAAAGGAATACAATGAAAAAAGTGAACACATTATAAACTGACAAATCAGATTTAGAACAGAAGGTGGAACGAGGGAGAGGGAGGGAGGAAATAGCTATTTATAATAGCTATTGATAATGCATTGGAGGGGTTTAAGTTGGGAACTATAGGTGATGATAAGTGGTGTTCTATTGTTGGTTTTCTTGGGCCTATCTTAACCCAGTGACTGCTCCACTTACCTACATGCCTCCAGCTTCCATCCAGGACACACCATACGATCCATCATCTATAGTCAAGCCCTTAGGTACAACCACATCTGCTCTAATCCCACTGACAGAGACCAGAAACATCAAGATCTCTACCAAGCATTCGTAAATCTCAATTACCCACCGGGGAAAATAAAAAACCAAATTGAAAGGGCCAGACAAATACTCAGAAACTATCTACTTCAAGATAGGCCCAAGAAAACCAAAAATAGAACACCACTTGTCATCACCTACAGCCCCCAACTTAAACCCCTTCAATGCATTATCAATAACCTACAACCTATACTGGAACAGGATACTACACTCCGAGAGGCTCTGGGGGACAGACCCATACTCTCCTATAGACAACCACCTAACCTCCGGAAGATTCTTACCAACAACCACAGGACATACCAACCCTGGAACTTTCCCTTGCAACAAACCCCATTGCCAACTTTGTCCACATATTTATTCTAGTGACACCATCAATGGACCTAACCATGTCAGTTATACAATCAAGGACACATATTCCTATTCATCCAGAAATATAATTTATGCCATCATGTGCCAACAGTGTCCTTCTGCTATGTATATTGGACAGACTTCTCAGACATTTTGCCAAAGAATTAATGCCCACAAATCAGACATCAGACATCTTCACAAGGAAAAACCGGTTAGTTTTCATTTCAACCTACCTGGACATAGCCTTGAAGACTTTACTACATGAATCTTACTTCAAAAAGACTTTAACACCAGATTACAGACAGAAACTTCAGAACTTTCATTCATGCTTAAATTTGACATGTTACAAAAGGGCCTTAACAAAGATGCTAATTACCTTACACATTACAAAGATAGCTGCCCCACCTATTGTTAGTACTTATCACCCCTGATTAGCCATTCATTGACTTATAAATAGCTATTTCCTCCCTCTCTCTCCCTCACCCCACTTTCTGTTCTAAATCTGATTTGTCAGTTTATAATGTGTTCACTTTCTTCATTGTATTCCTTTGTTATATATGGTCATGCCAATTCTCTTTGGGTATGTCTACACAGCAAAGTTATTTTGAAATAACAGCCCTTATTTCAAAATAACTTTCCTAGTGTCTACACAGCCAAACCACTATTTCAAAATACATTTGAAATAGCGGAGCACTTATTTCGAATTTGGTAAACCTCATTCTATGAGGAATAATGCCAAATTCGAAATAGCTATTTCGAAATAAGTGCTGTGTAGACACTTATTTCGAAATAGGGGACTCCAGCCTTCCCAGGAGCCCTGGTGGCCACTCCAGCCTCAACCAAGAACACTCCTCTCCCTTCCCCACTCCCTGGAGCCCTTAAAGGGGTAGACTCTGGCCACAGTGCCTGTGCCAGCTCCAAGCTTGCCAGCCCAGAGCCAGCAGTCACTGCCCCTGACCCAGTGGCCACAAAACATGAGCCAGCAAGCCACTGGCAGCCAGTCCTCCACCGCTCCCCATGAGCAGTCTGCCAGCTCCCAGGAGCCTGCCAGGGGCTGGAGAAGGCGGGCGCCTTCCTGGTCAAGGGAGGAGATCATGGACCTTAATCAGGTTTGGGGGGGATGCCCCCAAAGTCCATGATCTCCGCACTAGATGGAGGAACGCGGCCATCTATGGCAGGATAGCTGCCTGCCTGGCCACCAAAGGCCACATGCGAATCCAGGAGCAGGTTCGCATGACAATCAAGTTGGTCTGGCGAGACCCCCAACCCTGAGCCCTGAACTTCCCTTCCCCCTTCTTCCCCTTGCTTCCCCCTTCCAGCTCCCTCCTCCCAGGTTTCCCCCACCCACCCTCTCTTCGCCCCTCTCCCACCTCCTTTCCCCAGTCTCACCAGAGTTTCATTCCCTCCCCCCCCAGTTTTGTGAAATAAAGAGTTTGTGTTCATGAAAATATGTGTATTTTATTTGACATCAGGAAGGGGGGTTAGGGAGGGGTAAGTGGAAGGACGTGAGGGAGGAATGAGGCACAAGGCCCCAGTGGGGCAGAGCAGGGAGGCTCTTAGTGCTCCTCAGGGTGGAAGCTCTCCTGTAGGGCCTCCTGGATACTGACAGCCCCCCGATGGACCTCCCAGATGGCATCCTGCAGAAAATGCAGCCAGGCTTGCGGCAATGCATCCAAGAGAAGCACCAGAGTGCCCAGGGGCAGCTCTGGCTCCATGTTGCAGAGTGCTGTGGTGTCCCAAGTAAGGGCAATCAGAGCACGCAGAGACAAAATGCTCTGCTGTCCCTCATCAAGGTAGACAAGCAAGCAGGGAAACCTGAGAACTGGCTGTCCGGGTTGCGGGGGTGGGGGTCCCTTTAAGACCTCAGATAGCCTCAGGCATCAGCCCCACACAGTAAGTCCTGACCTGGTGCCCTGCCGGAACTGGTTCTGGCCAGCCTTAAATGTGATTCAGAGTCCACTCAGTGTGGACGTGCTATTTTGAAATAGGAAAATGCTAATTCGAAATGCATTTTGGTGTGTAAACGCATTATTTCAAAATAAACTATTTCGAAATAACACTGTAGTGTATACATACCCTTTCAGAATATGATCTGAAGAAGTGGGTCTGGCCCACGAAAGCTCATCACCTATTAAACCATAATGGATCTCCAAGTTACTGTTTTGTTTCAGACCAATTCCACAAGCCAAATACACAGAGAAGGATTGGAACTTAACTTCATTCATAAGTTTAATTCTCGTGCAAATGGTCTAAATCTGGATATCAGACAGCTGGCACATTATACACCAACCAAACAATGAAGTTGCTAATGGTTCTTGATGTCTGTGTATAATCTGGTGTTGGTCACCTTCCTTTACAAGTGCAAACTTATCGTTTTTATCGGCCTCTTATAACTATTTAGTCTTTAAGGTGCTAATAGACTATTTGTTGGGTTTTTTTTTTCAGTTTTTCCTGTTACAGACTAGCTCGGCTATCCCTTTGAAGCTTATCTATTCACTGTCTTTTTTTTTGTCCCCCTCCTTTTTTTCCTTCTTCCCTCTCCCCTCCTTCTCTTATTTATTCTTGGATCTGGACTTCCAACACTCCAGTCATCTGAGGAAGTGGGTTGTGCTGAAAGCTCATGATATCATCTACATGTTTTGTTTGTCTTTAAAGTGCTACTAGAATATTTGTTGTCTTTTAAGTTTTTTCCGTTAATGTTTCTACAGACCTGTAATCATTTCAAACTCCATGTCAAAACTTGTAATTGAGGCAACTAATTGTGCAGATTTCAATATATTTTGTATCAACTTTTTGTAGTGATTTGCTAATGGCATTAATTCTTTGAACTAAACAGTTCTACAAAACAGTAAAAACAACAATATTATACTTTTCAAACTTTTCTGCTAAGAATTTTGCTTCAGTTTTCGCATGTGTTTTTTTAGAATTTGATGTGACTATGTCTAATAACATTCTCTTTATAACTTCAGAGCTCATTTCCAAAGCCAAAACAACATCTGCATGAGCAGACCACATGGCATCACAAATTCTTTTGACTTTCAAATGTTTTCCATTTGCCTGCTCCAAGCATGATTGTGGCATACTCCACTGATGTGTGAAAATCGAAAAAAGAACATACTTTTTTGAACAAACCTAAATTTGCAATGATTTCCAAAACTATTGTTTCTAGATATTCAGAAACGTGGGATTTTAGTGGGACAAAACAAAGAAACCTCTACAACTTGGCCACTGTTGGCAGACACGATACTGGGCTGGATGGTTCTTTGGTCTGACCTAGTATGGCCGTTCTTATGTTCTTATGCTCTTAACTTTTGCAGTCTTCCCGGTATCCCCGCAATTCAGCAAATGAACAGATCTCTGAGGTATTTCCTTGACCATAATTTTTGATGAATGTCCACTATTCAATACTTCAAGATTTTAAAAATAAGATGGCAAGTTGCCATTTTGCTTATCTTTGTCTTGGATTCATTTTGTGAGAGTGTATTTTTGACTGCCAGACTCATAGTATCACTTCATTATTGCTAAAAAACTGACCTTGATTTTTAGGCAGATTAAAAATGTTTGAAAGATCTGGGTATAGTAATGGGTGGGCCTGAGTGACCCATGGTCTGGACCACCCATTCGCCAATTACGTTTAACACCTTTGGCACTAAAACATTTTTAACAGTGGGGTGCTGAAAGCCAGCCTCTGTCTCTCCTAGGCACAGGTGCAGACCTGGGTAGTGGCCTCAGGCACAGGAACTATGGGTCCAGGCAGGGCTGCTGATAGAAGAGGCAGGCCTCTGGACAAGGTATGGGGGGCACATCTAGGTCTTCAGAAGGACAGGGCCTTGAGTGGAAGAGGTGGAGCCGAGGGTCCTTGGCAGAAAATTGATGGAATGAGGACAATCAATAGGACACAGACATACCAGGGTACAAAATATATCAGAAGGACAGAACAGGTCATGCTGGTGGGGGAGTGGCACTATACATGAAAGAAAATATAGAATCAAATGAAGTACAAATCCTAAAACAGCCATAATGTTCCATAGATTTTTTCCATTTCTAACTTTGAGAACTCTGCATAATAACAAAAGAAAATGATAATTACCTTTTATATGATGTTAATAGAGAATCTCTCACAAAAAGTGTTGTCAAAAAAACAAAGCAACAGAAAGCTTAGAATTGACAAACCTACCTTGTGCCAGTATGCACACATATGCTAATTTTCTCTAAGTGAATGCTTAAATTATAAACATGCCTAAAAACTATATATATATATCTCCAAATAGCAGTGGAGATATATTATCAACCACCTGATCAGGACAGTGAAGTTGACTATAAAATGATGAGAGAGATTAGAGAGGCTATCAAAACAAAAAACTCAATAATAGTGGGGGATTTCAACTATCCCCATATTGACTGGGTACACGTCTGCTTAGGACAGGATGCAGAGATAAAATTTCTAGATAACTTAAATGACTGCTTCTTAGAGTAGCTGGTTCTGGGACCCACAAGGGGAAAGGCTATTTTAGATTTAGTCCTAAGTGGAACATAGGATCTAGTTCAAAAGGTAAATGTAACTGGATCGCTTGGAAATAGTGACCATAATGTAATACAATTTAACATCCCTGTGGTGGGACAAACATCTCAGCAGCCCAACACTGTGACATTTAAATTTCAGAAAAGGAAACTACACAAAAATGAGGAATTTAGTTAAACAGAAATTAATAGGTAAAGTGACAAAAGTAAAATCTATGCAAGCTGCATGGAAACTTTTCAAAGACACCTTAATAGAGGCCCAACTTAAATGTAAACCCCAAATTAAAAAACACAGTAAGAGAACAAAAAAGTGCCACTGTGGCTTAACAACAAAGTAAAAGAAGCAAGTGACAGAAAAAGAGATATCTTTTAAATAGTGGAAGGCAAATCCTAGTGAGGAAAATAGAAAGGATCATAAACGTTGTCAAATTAATTGTAAAAATATGATAAGAAAAGCCAAAAAGGAGTTTGAAGAACAGCTAGCCAAAAACTCAAAAAGTAATTGTAAAATGTTTTTAAAGTACATCAGAAGCAGGAAGCTGGCTAAACAGTCAGTGGGGACTTTGGATGATTGAGATACTAAAGGAGCACTCAAAGATGATAAAGTCATAGTGGAGAAGCTAAATTAATTCTTTGCTTCCGTCTTCATGGCTGAGGTTATTGGGGAGATTGTCAAACCTGAGCCTTTCTTTTTAGGTGACAAATCTGAGGAATTCTCCCAAATTAAAGTGTCATTAGAGGAGATTTTGGAACAAATTGTTAAACTTCACAGTAACAAGTCACCAGAACCAGATGGCATTCACCCGAGTTCTGAAAGAACTCAATTTGGAAATTGCAGAATTATTAACTGTGGTTTGTAACCTCTCCTTTAAGTCAGTTTCTGTACCTAATGATTGGAAGATTGCTAACATGATGCCAATATTTAAAATGGGCTCTAAAGGTGATCCTGGCAATTACAGACCAGTAAATCTAATGTCAGTATGGGGCAAATTAGCTGAAACTATAGTAAAGAATAAAATTGTCATACACATGGAAAAACATAATTTGTTGGGGGAAAGTCAACAGGGTTTCTGTAAAAGGAAATCATGCCTCACTAATCTGCTAGAGTTCTTTGAGGGGGTCAACAAACATGTGGACAAGGGAATCCAACGGATACAGTATACTTAGATTTCCAGAAAGTCTTTGGCAAGGTCCCTCACCAAAGGCTCTTAAGTAATATAAGTTGTAATGGGATAAGAGGGAAGGTCTTTTCAGGGACTGATAAGTGGTTAAAACACAGGAATCAAAGAGTAGGAATAAATGGTAAATTTTCCAGCTATAGAGAGGTAACTAGTGGGGTCCCTCAAAGGTCTGTCCTGGGATCCATCCTATTCAACTTATTTATCAATGATCTAGAGAAAGAGGTAAACAGTGAGGTGGCAACATCTGCAGATGATACCAAACTGTTCAAGACAGTTAAGACCAAAGCAGACTGTGAAGAGCATCAAAAAGATCTCACCAAATTAAATGATTGGGCAACAAAATGGAACATTAAATTTAATTTTGAGAAATGTAAAGAAATGCACAATGGAAAAAATAATCCCAAATATATATACAATATGATGGTGACTAATTTGGCTACAACTACTCAAGAGAGAGATCTTGGAGTCATTCTGGATAGTTCTCTGAAAACATCTGCTCAGTGTGCAGTGGCAGTCAAAAAAGCAAATAGAATGTTAGGAGTCATTAAAAAAGGGATAGAGAATAAGACAGAAGATATCTTATTGCCTGTATATAAAGCCATGTACGCCCATATCTTGAATACTGCATACAGATTCAGTCACCTCATCTCAAAAAAGATATATTGGCATTGGAAAAATTTCAGAGATGGGCAACTTAAATGATTAGGGGTTTGGGACGGGTCCCATATGAAGAGAGATTAAAAAGACTTGGCCTTTTCATTTTAGAAAAGAGGAGACTAAGAGGGGATATGATAGAGGTCTATAAAATCATGAGTAGTGTGGAGAGGGTGAATAAGGAAAAGTTATTTCCTTTTTCCCACAATATAAGAACTAGGGGTCACCAAATGAAATGAATAGGCAGCAGGTTTAAAACAAACAAAAGGAAGTTTTTCTTCACTCGATGCACAGTGACCCTGTAGAATTCCTTGCCAGAGAATGCGGTAAAGGCTAGAACTTTAACAGAGTTCAAAAAAGAACTAGATAGATTCATGGCTATTAGCCATGATGGGTAGAAATGGTATCCTTTGCCTCTGTTTCTCTGGAGGTGGGTGACAGGGGAGGGATCACATGTGGATTACCTGTTGTGATCCCTCCCTCTAGGGCATCTGGTATTGACAGACAGGATACTGGGCTAGATGGACCTTTGGTCTGACCCAGTGTGGCTGTTCTTATGACCCAGCACAGGAGCAGAGCTGCCGTGGTGGGTCTGGGAAAGACTGACAGAGGAGATACAAAGATCTCCATGGTTGTGGAAGACAGCATCAGGTGCCCTAATGGCCCTGCACTTGCTGGCCTGGAGAAATGAGTAGAGACCACGTGTGCTCCACCTGAAGGTGGGGAGTGGCTACAGTTCCAGTTTAATCAGCCACCTGAGCACTTCCTCCCTGGGCTCTCCATCCCTCAACCACTCTCTCCCTTATTTGTGGGCAGCAGTGCAACATTACAGGGGCTGGAGAACTCAGGAGGATGGGGCAGCATACCCACGCACCCAGATGTTGGACAGAAGCAGCGCTTTCCCACTTCAATGTGCATTTTTCCTGCTGGCTGTGCAGCCACCCTCTCTACCCTCTCTACACGTTGGCCACTTTCCCACTTCAAAGCACCGCTTTACTCCAGCTGATTGTGTGGCTGCCCCATGTTCTTCTGAAGCTTTCCAGCCAGTGTTCATGCTGCTCGCCACCTCCTGCTGATCTCCTGAGAGATTTTGCTGGGGGCAGGAGCAGTGCATCAAATTTCTCAGCCCTCTGGCCTCTGGCATCCCATCTCCTCCCACATCAAACTCCCTCTCAAACCTTATACCTTCTTCTATACCCTTCTCCCTGGCCAGAATCCTCTCCTGCACCCATACTCCATCATGGACTTTGCACCTCAATACCCTGCCCCAGGTCATAACCCCCCTACTTCACCCAAACTCCCTCTCAGCCCCCACAGCTCTCCTGCACCTCAGTCTCCTATCTCAAGCTTTGTTCTCCACCTAACCTCTGTCCCAGATCCCAAACCCTCTCGATAGAAAAGTGCAGCCCTTGACCACTTGCCAAAATCTTGGAGTGCCCCCCCACCATTAAAAATTATTGCCCTTTCCTGACCTAGACACAGAAGAGAAATGACATTATTGTGAGAGTGCTTTGCTTCCAGGCCTCACATGACTTATCCTAGGCTTTTCAATCTGCTTTGTCCCCGAAGAGCACAGCAATGTCCTCATTGTTATAGGCACTGTAGAGTTTTTCTACAAAGTCTCTCCCTTGAAGAGTTTATAATGTAATTAGGCAAGACAAACAAATAGAGGGGACATAGACACACAAGCAGAATGAAGTAGTTTTTGAACCTTGTTGTTTTGTTGGAGGAGTATTTCTTTTTCCCATTCTATGGGTGGGGTTTGTTAGGGTGGGGATTAGCTTAATGGAAGGTAAGAGGAGGGGGGAAAGGAATTGTTGGGGGACAACAGAGAACAGACAGAGAGAGGCAGAGGTGAAGACACTGTAAGGGAAGGGGAAAGAGGAGATGAACAAACAGCCAATGAGCACAACAGGAGAATGACAAGACAGGGGCAATCTGATGACATCACTCCCCATTGCAGCCTGCTGAGGCAGCTTCTGTGTCTGCTTGTTCTGGCTGGGACTCTTTCTAGGCCCAGGCCTGACTTCTTCCCAGAATTCATGGAGAATTAAGACCAAGGCATTAAAATGGCAGCAGAAACTGGGAACCTGAGTGGGGCAGAAGGGAAGGAGACTGGAGCTTTGATTTGATGTGGTTTAGCAGCATAAACCATGGAAGGAACAGACAGTCCTTCCTGTATTATCTGGAACGGAAGCATTGCTCTTACATTCAGCTTTAGGTGAAGTGAAATAGAGTGAGGGTATGTATACACTACATGGATAAATTGGAAAAGGAAACACAATTTATCTTTTTTTGATTTACTTCCAAAAGAGGCTTTCCTGAAATTTGGACCATCTACATGGGGCCAAATTTTGGAAAAAAAACCCTCTTTTGGAACATTCCTTCTTCCTCATAAAACAAAGCTTAAAGGGATTCAAAAAACAAAATAAAACAAAACCCGACATTTTTTTCAGAAAAGCTGACGACGTACTTAGATGTGGCACAGCTTTTCCAGGATACCTCTGGTATCCTGGATAAGTTCTGCAGTCTAGACATAGCCTGATCCAGTCTGGACAAGAGAAGTGGACTGAACAATATGGCTATGAGACGGGGTTGAGGGGGGCCAATGGGGAAAGGCCCGCACCCCGCACTAATGCGGCGCACCGTCCGGCGGTCACGGCAAACTCCCGGCAGTGCCGGGAGTGTTCAGCCGCGGCCTCAAGCACCTGCACAGTAGCGTTCGGCTGGCTGGGTCCAGGAGGAAGAAGAGCGCAGGCGCCAGCATCTGGGGAGGACAGCGCCACCTTTAAAAAGGCCCAGCTCAGGGAGGTGAAGGGGGGGCAGTGTGGAGGGACGGGGAACCGGCAGGAAGGAGCGGGCGGTGTAAACTGGCAAGGGAGTGGGAGTCCTCAGTGATGGGGGGGAGCCAGGCAAGGGGTCGTCCCAGGCAGCAGGCGTACCCTGAGGGGTCCCACAGCCCTTGCCGAAGGGGGGGTAGGAAGCAGTCCAGGACAGGGCGAGTACGGAGCCTGCGGGCCAGTGAGTTGCGGCACTCCCACCGGCCGGACAGGAAGGTAGGCTTTCTATCCTTAGGGTCCTGGGCTGAGACCTGGAGAGAAGGCGGGCCCAGGTCTCCCTACCCCTCCCCGGCAGACCGGGATTATTCGATCCCCAGGAGGCTCACGAGCTGTTACTGAGGGGGATCTGACGGGACAGAAGTCGCTCCCGGAGGCGTCCGGGGCGGAACTGTAACAGGCTAGCTCCTCATCTAGGCAGAATGTGTGAAGATTCTGAGCAAACTGGCAATTCCCAATTGAACTTAGAATTTACTATTAAAATCTGAATTGCACAATCAAAGGCTTTGACAAATGAAAAATGTCACTTCAGTCCCTTCAGATACTACAATTCTAATCTCAGATCCAGAAGAAGACACCACACAGATAGAAACTAATACTTGGCTATTGAAAAGAATGCTAACAAATGGTGAAAGCCGAGACAAAGACAAGAAAGATGCTAGAGATGAAAGGCAGAGAGCACATACTGGGAGAAGTGAAACAGAACATGAGATCCCAGTCACCTGTGGATCTAAAGATTAACCAGAAGGAACTTACTAGGGGTTGTTCAGAATAGGCAGGTGAACAGTAACTATCTCAACACTCTAAACCCAATAGTCAGAAGTTGGTTTAACAGAAGTGGGCAAAACTCTGTGACAGATGCGTTCTGTACTAAAAATAGAGAAACTAAAGTACCTAAAGGAGGAGCACAAAAATGGGATTTCAGAGATGGAGAAGATTGGAAAAAACAGAGAGGGAATTGGAACGAGGAGTTCTATATAAATCTCCTACCCCTGTGATAACTGCAAAGAATCAAATGGTAATTTATCCCTGAGGGTGAGAGCTAAGGTCCCATATATGGAGAATGTACTTACTTTGAATTGTTTCTTTCAGTCCAAGTGTTATTGGGAGAACACACAGGCTGTGTCTACATTGGCACCCTTTTCCGGAAAAGGGATGCTAATGAGACCAGTCGCAATTGCAAATCATGGCGAAGATTTAAATATCCCCAGCGGTATTTCTATTTACATAACTGCGCTTTTTCGGCTCGGGCTTTGCGGAAAAAGCGCCAGTTCAAACGGGGATCTTGCGGAAAATAAACCCTTTTTCGCAAGATCTCTCCTACAGGAATAAAGATCTTGCGGAAAAGGGTTTATTTCGCAAGATCCCGTCTAGACTGGCGCTTTCGGCAAAGCCCCCGGCATAAATCTTGCAAATACTGCGAGATATTTAAATCAGCGAATTTAATTGCGACTGGTCTCATTAGCATCCTTTTCGAAAAAAACTCAGGCAAATACGGTATTTGGGTACAGATTTATATGATATTTTGGTATTGTAGTTTTTTATTTAAGTGAAGGGGAATGCAATGATCTATTCTGAAATTTGAAAAAAATTAAAAAACAACAAATAGTCTAGTAGCATCTTAAAGTCTAGCAAAATATATAAGACGGTATCATGACTTTTCATGGGTAAAACCCACTTCTTCTGTTTCAGTTCTTCTAAGTTTCTCCAGTTACAGACTAATTTGTCTACCTCTCTGAATATTCTAACATTTTTCAGGCTTTGATAGACGTAGCTGAAAGTGATCAATAACCACCAGCAGCCTGTCCATGAGGCAGTCACTGACTAAGATGCTGGATCAGTTCAAGACAGCTTTTGACACACAAAAGACTAATCTTATGAATAAAGCACTACAGGAGCATTGAGTTGTGTACTGTCAAAAATTTATATGATTTTTAGCATACTTTCATGATACCTGTGATGTATTTGAGGACATTTCAAAAGATCTCACACCATCTGACTACGAGACCACACAATGCAAACAACTGAGAAAGCAATTTTTTATGATAATATTATCTCAGATTTGAGAGCCAGGGACAAATTTCACACAGGCTATGTCTAGATAGAAGCACTATTTTGGGATAAGTCTGTTATCTTCAAATAGCATTTTCCGTATCTTAACAACAAGCCCGTTATTTCAAAATATATGCAAAATAATGGGCTTGCTGTTCTGATGTCCTGGTAAACCTTGTTCCACAAGGATTAAGGGACTTTTTGGAATAGTGGTCTATTTTGAAATTTGGTGCTGTGTAGACACAATTTGCATAGCTTATACGTAGCCACACAGTGCTTATCCTAACATGGGTAAACTTATTGTTCAGATGGTCAGATAATGAGCAGCATATACCACATTGAATAAAAGGTTCAGTTTTCCTGTGGATAGATAAATTTGCAGTGATAATGTTGCCTCCAGAGCAAGGGCATTAGTCAATATCTATCCATCAGATCTTGAATGTGTATTTACAGATGACTTTCTGTTGTTCTCATGTATCTATGCAGAGAAGAAATCTAGAGCGGAAAGTACCAATGAATAGCAAACAAGTTGCTGACAAGTTTTCCAAATGTCAGCATTGCCTTTAGAATGTATCTTACCATCTTGGGAGCAAACAGTGAAGGGGAGTGCTCTTTTTCAAAATCAAAACAGATAAAGAACTGTCTTTGATCAGTCAAGGGACAGACACTTTATGACATAATCTGTGATTTTTGCTAACAAAAAGAGTTGCAAAATAAATAATTGTGTGTGATACCTGTATGTTGTTTGTTAACTAAAGATAGCAAATTATTAACTTTGATTTAGCAGTTTTGTGTTCTCATTTTCTAGTCAACTATGCATTTTCTTAGGTCCTAAACTTTTTGTAGGCCCTAAATTTTTTCATGGGCCCTAGCCACTGTGCCTATTGTGCCTAATGGATAATCCAGCCCTACTTTCAAGTACCTAAAAGTTTGTTACAAGGAAGAGGGAGAAAAAATATTCTCGACCTCTGATGACAGGACAAGAAGCAATGGGCTTAAATTGCAGCAAGGGACATATAGTTAGGTCATTTGGAAACATTTTCTAACTATCGGGGTAGTTATGTATGGGGAAAAATTGCCTAGGAAGGTTGTGGAATATTTATCATTGGGATCTTAAAGAGCAGGTTAGACAGACATCTGTCAGGTATGGTCTAGATCAGTGTTTCTCAACCTTTTTTTATAAAGTGCCCCTTTTAAAAAAAATTATAAGTACCCCCTGTACCAGTACCTACGGTTTTCAGACACACACAATTTTTTCTACCATTGCAACACATTTGTTTAAACAACTTAATTGTAGCCAGGCAGGCAATGACAGTTTTGGGTGTAAAAAGTACAAAAAAATTAAAGTGCTGCAAAACTTAAAACAAAAATTCAGTTTTCTCCAAATTTCAATTGTGTTGACGTACCTCTTAGATTTCTCTCAAGTACCCCTGAGGGTACTTGTACCACTGGTTGAGGAACACTGGTCTAGATGGTGCTTGGCTCTGCCATGAGTGCAGGGGACTGGATTTGGTGATCTCTTGAGGTCTCTTCCAGTCCTATTTTTGCCATCCTGTCTAAGCACTGATGGATGAAGCAACCAATAGAAAATAAGAGTGACCCTGGCCAATAAGACCTGCAATTAGGGTATATAAGGTTGAGGTAACTGTGTGGGACCCCAGAGTTGCTGAACCATTGAAGAAGTTCTAGGACTGAAACACAACCAGGCTCTTGCCCTGCCCCACAGACCAAATTTCCCCCTCCTAAAGTGACCAGAATAGAGAAGATGAAGCAAAGAGAATTAATTTCAGAGATTATATATTTTTTTGTGTATCTCTTTATATATAACTCAGTGTTATCTTGCTGCCTGTATACTCTATTTAGTAAGATTTCAAGAAACCCTATTATGGAGTTTTACTAAACAATGCTATCTGCATGCTTTTACTTTATAAGCCCAAGTATATTGGCCAAAGAACCTCAAAATATAGATTTAAGCAACAGCTTTTGAGATTTTAAAACTGTTCCATTCATACACATTAAACAGCAGGCATTGTATATTTGTAAACATACCTTAAAGCAATCGCATGCTTCTTGCTTGGAGAATTATTGGAATTCCCTAAAGTGGGATTAATGTGTGAGTGGTACTAAAGCATTGATAACTAATGATTATAAGTAGATGTAATTAGAAATTTTGGTATTGTTCCTTCGTACACTTGCTGGACCCTAATACTACAGGTGTTCTTTGTGTTCAATATTTGCCTGGAATATTTATGTATCTGTAACTGACTCATAAATGGGTACATATATTCATATGTGGTTATGAAAGAATTAATAAAAACTGTTGGTCATTTAAGAGCCTCATATGTCCTGATCTGTCCAAAGTAAAAGCTAACCTGATAAACTTTAAAATTTGACTGCTAATGCTCCCAGGACTCAACAAAAGAATTTTAAATTTTAAATTCTTCTCCAACATTAGCCAATTTGAAAAATGTTGTAGCCAATGTAGCTTGTTAGATTTCAGCTTTAAAATCTAATTGCCCCTTTGACAAATTCATAAAATAGCTCTACATTTGCATTAACAACATTAACAACTGTGAGTTTCTGCTTGGCATTTCTGACCTCACAGGTTGTGGTGTTAAGACAACATCCTTTGCTTAGAATCCCAGGATGTGTCTAGACTACATGCCTCTGGCAACAGAGGCATGTAAACTAGGCTACCCGACATAGTCAATGAAGTGGGGATTTAAAGAATCCCCCCCGCTTCATTAAAATAAAAATGGCCGTTGCGCTGTGCCAGATCAGCTGATTGTCAGCACAGCGCAGCAGTCAAGACGCAGATCGGTCGACAAGGGAAGCCTTTGCCGACCGATCCCTTATGCCTCGTGAAACGAGAGTTACAGCATCAGTATGGCGGCCATTTTTATTTTAATGAAGCGGGGATTATTTAAATCCCCACTTCATTGACTATGTCGGGTAGCCCTAGT
Source organism: Rafetus swinhoei (assembly GCA_019425775.1). Classification (NCBI taxonomy): domain Eukaryota; kingdom Metazoa; phylum Chordata; order Testudines; family Trionychidae; genus Rafetus; species Rafetus swinhoei. The sequence continues at coordinate 14,483,917 of CM033446.1, read as the reverse complement.
TTACATGCCTCTGTCGACAGAGCCATGTAGTCTAGACACACCCCCACTATATGCAATAATTTTATCTCAGTTATTAATTAAACTGTAATGGGTTTTTTCTTTCCCAGTGGCTGGGCTGCTGGGGGGTTGTGACAAGAGAAAGCAAGGCTGAGGGAATGGGAAACTGAAACAAAATGTTCTCATGGCTGGTCATGCTCCCATTGTTAGCTCAAAGAGAAGCAGGCACTGCTGTGTTAAGGTTCTCATGACATTAAAGATTTTTGAATTTTAGATAAGGTGGTGTAGTCTTACTCCTTGCAACCCACCTGATATTACCATATGTGTGTGTTGTAGCAATGTGGTTCTATGGTGAGGGCAGCTGGGATTTTTCCCCATCTGCAATTACTTTTTTCAAGCTGTTGTAAGGTAAATGATGCCAGAGATGCCCGGTGCATTGAAGGTTCTGACTTTCAATGATGTCACCAAAGGCAACACAGAGCCCTGGTCTACAGTATGACTTTATTTCTAACCGCCCCCCAAGTCAAACTTATAAGCTGAGCATCCACACTACCAAGCCTGTTGTTTCAAAATAACAGGTCACAGAATTCTAAATCTGCACTCCTGCTTTTCATTAGGAGTAATGCTAATTCAGAAGTAGTTATTTTGAAATAGCAGTAGTGTGGATGCTCCAGTGCCACTATTTTGAAATAATTGCTCCCCAGAGTAATTTGAACTAATTATTCCCCAGTGCTTCCTGGGGCTGTATGTCCAAAATAGCATGTCCACATTAACAGAGCCTTCCTCAGACTCATTTTGAGGCTTTCCTGTAGTATCGATACGTTAGCTCAAATCTCTTAAATCAGTGGCTTTGAGAACAGGGACAGCTAACAGGAAGTTTCATGAGGGAGTTCTCCAGGTGAAGGAGGAGCGATTACAGGGCCCTTGAGGTAAGTGGCTGTCTGTAGTGTGTGTGTTTGTGTTTGGGAGTTACTTGCTGGTTGCCTGAAAGAAACTGTGTGCTGAACCTGTGTTTGTTTCTTTGTATATTAATGTGCTGAGCTGCTTGTTTGGAAGACTGTGTGTTGAGGCCAGCAGTTGAAAGCTGTGAGCTTCTTAACAAGGATTTGAAATCTAGAACCTTTTGTTCATTGGTCAAGCTTTAGCCAGGGGACAGAGCTCTCAGGAAAGCCAGGACTTTATAAAGCCTGGTAAGTGACCAGGGACAGCTAATAGGGAATTTCATGAGGGAGTTAAGAGGGAGAGTTGAAAGGGGGCAAGGTACACTTGCCATTCTTTAAAACTTTTATACTAAACTAAAACCCAAACTACCTGATTTTTTAAAAAAACCTATCAATAATCTAATTATCTGTAGGAGTGAATGCAGGCAGAAGTCCAACAGCAGAGTGGCGGCTATACTGTTTATTGCACCCAATGTAGCATGTATGATTACCTGCCCTATGGGCAGGTGGCATATGTGTGCATTCGGTGCCAGGAGCTCCTGGACTTCAGAGACCACGTACAGGCTTTGAAGGTCAGTGTGGCTGAACTGGAGTAGCTAAGGGAGACAGAGAGATATGTAGATGAGGCTTTCTGGGATGCTGTAGAACTGCCCCACCTCCAGTCAGACAGCCCTGTGCTGTTAAGGAGTTTGAAAGGCTCAGGGAAGGAGATCAGTGAACTGGAGCAGAGGGAAACCGCCCCATAGTTGGGACTCTTCTTCCAGATCATGTTTTGATAGCTTCTAACACTGAAAATACCGTTCTGGGTGAGAGGACTCCAGTCATTAGGAAAAGGCAGGTGTTTATAATGGGGGATTTGAGCATTAGAAACAGATAGCTGGGTTTGTGATGACTGGGAGAACCGTATGGTGACTTGCCTGCTTGGTGCGAAGGTTGTGGATTTCTCAAGGCATCTAGATAGACTTACATGTAGAGCTGGGGAGGAGTTGGTGGTCATAGTACATGTAGGTACTGAAGATATAGGGAGGAATAGGAGACAGGTTGTGGAGGCCAAATTTAGGCTTCTAGGAAAGAGATTGAAATCCAGAACCTCTAGAGTAGCATCCTCTGAAATACTTCCAGTCCCATGCATCTCAATGCGTGGATGAGATGATGTTGTACAGAGGAGGGGTTTAGATTTCTTAGGAACTAATGAAACTTTTGGCATAGGGGGAGCCTACACAGGAAGGATGAGCTCCACCTAAACCAAAATGGAACCAGATTGCTGGCACTTAACATTAAAAAGGTTGTAGAACAGTTTTTAACCTAAAGGCTGGGGGAAAACCAACAGGTGCAGAGGAGAGCATGGATCAGACAGAGACATCTCTTGGAGGGGAGTCTATTAATAGAGATTCTCTATGTCAAGTGAAGAGGATGAAAGATGATAGGTCAGATCAGATGAGAAACAATGAAATGAACAAGAGTTTAACACATCAGGAAATGGCAGACAGATAAACAGTGAAACATTTTTAAAGTGTTTATACACAAACACTAGGGGTACGTCTAGACTACATGGCTCCGTCGACGGAGCCATGTATATTGTTTGTTCGGCAAGGAAATGAAGCGCGATTTAAATAATCGCGGCTTCATTTAAATTTAAATAGCTGCCCGCTCTGCCGATCAGCTGTTTGTCGGCAGATCAGGGCAGTCTGGACGCTCCCCTGTCGATATGAAAGCCCTTTATCGACCTGCCCGGTAAACCTCATCCTACGAGGCATAACGGGGAGGTCGATAAACTTTCAGGTGGTCTTGAGGCGTCCAGACTAAGCGCTGAGCCGACAAACAGCTGATCAGCTGTTTGTCGGCCTGCGCAGTGACAGCTCATTAAATTTAAATGAAGCCGCGATTATTTAAATCGCGGCTTCATTTCCCTCTGCCGATCAGCCTCATCTACATGGCTCCATCGACGGAGCCATGTAGTTTAGACACACCCTAGAAGTCTAAAAATAAGATGGGTGAACTAGAGTTCCTCCTATTAAAGGAGGATATTGATATAATAGTCATCACAGAAACCTGCTGGAATGAGGACAATCAATGGGACACAACCATACCAGGATACAAAATATATCAGAAGGACAAAACAGGTCATGCTGGTGGGGGAGTGACACTATACATGAAAGAAAATGTAGAATCTGTTGGGGATTTTAAAAACCAATAGGTTCAGAATGGTCTTTTTGCATTAGTGGTTAAGGATTCAGCCACAGCTGGCATTATCCTTGGACATGTCCTTTTCCTTTTGTTTTGTAATTTGGGGTGATAGGGTCCAGTTGAGACCAGTATTATGTTTTGATATCTATGTCCTTGATCTTTCTCCCTCTGTTCAGTAACCTAGAAAGCCAGATACATATGGATCTGTTCTGCCTTGTTGTGTCTCTTGCTTATCCTCATTGGCTCTGCATAACATTTCTAGGGTCAAATTCCTTGTAATCTCTGTAATTTGTTAGTTTGTAGTATAAGAAATTACTGATTTAATTTAAAATTCTGTAAATAATCATTAGGGACAGGTATAATTGTATTCATTATTTGCTTATTAATATTCATGTTATGGGTGTTAACATTACAAAAAAAGGCTTAAGGAAAAGTAGTGATAGACATGTGAATTCACATACTAGAATAGATAAAAGATTCTAACTACTGCCAGGTTGTTGCCACTTGGACACTGTGTTGAATGTCCGAGGTCAATGTGTGTAGGCAATAAAGCAGTCCTTTCTACCCCATCCGCTTGTGGGTTGCCTGTTTCTTCTCTAACAGAATCAAATGAAGTAAAAATCTTAAATGAGTCAAAATGTTCCATAGAATCTCTATGGATAGTAATTCCATGCTCTAATAATAAGAATATAGCAGTAGGGATATATTATCAGCCACCTGATCAGGACAGTGATAGTGACTATGAAATGTTGAGGGAGATTAGAGAGGCTATCAAAATAAAAAACTCAATAGTAGTGGGGGATTTCAACTATCCCCATATTGACTGGGTACACGTCATCTCAAGACGGGATGCAGAGATAAAATTTCTGGATACCTTAAATGACTGCTTCTTGGAGCAGCGGGTTCTGGAATGTATAACAGGAGAGGCTATTCTTGATTTAGTCCTAAGTGGAGTGCAGGATCTGGTCCAAGAGGTAAATATACCTGGACTGCTTGGAAATAGTGACCATAATGTAGTAAAAATTAATATCCCTGTGGTAGGACAAACACCTCAGCACCTCACCACTGTGGCATTTAATTTTAGAAAAGAGAACTACACAAAAATAAGGAAGTTAGTTAACAGAAATTAAAAGGCACAGTGACAAAAGTAAAATCCCTGCAAGCTGCATGGAAACTTTTCAAACACACCATAATAGAGGCCCAACTTAAATGTATATCCCAAATTAAAAAACACAGTAAGAAAACCAAAAAGTGCCACCGTGGCTTAGCAACCAAGTAAAAGAAGCAGTGAGAGATAAAAAGGAATCATTTAAAAAGTGGAAGACAAATCCTAGTGATGAAAATAGAAAGGAGCATAAACCAGATTTTCAAGGGGGAACCTGTGAGCTGGGAAAGAACCAAATTCAAGGCTCATGGAGGCACTGGGGTCTGTGATGTGTGGGTAAATGTGTTCCAGCCTCTTACAAGTTGATACATCCACACAGTCTGTGGATTGTTGGGCCTACCATACATTTCCTCACAATGCTCTCTGGAGCATGTGCTTAGTGTCTGTTACTTACAGTATACCATCTCTGAAAGTCAATGCAGACTTCATTCTGGTCGAGGCGTGGCTGATATGATATTTACAACAAAGCTGATCTGAGAAAAACACAGAGAGCAACATCAGGATGTCTACATGATTTTCTACATGACCAAGGCATTTGACATGGTCAACAGATACAGATTTTGAAAGATACTTCAGCAAATCAGATGTCCTGAAAATTTAACAATATAGTCTTTTCACGATGGTATGCTGAGTCATATCCTTGACAATGGAGACAATAATACCTTTTGAGGTATCAAATGGTACAAAATAAGGAGATGTCCTTGCTCCTTTCGTGTCCTTTCAGTGTCTAATTTTTGATGATGCTGTCAGTTGTTTTCAAGGATTGTAAGTTGAGCATACCCATTTAATTCCAAACTGATGGCACCATTTTCAACATCCAAACACTTCAGGCTCACAGATAAATGTTTGCTGCAATTATCTGTGATCTTCTATTTGCTGATGACTGTGCATTGTTGGCTTATTCAGTTAAGGATACACAGAAACTTTTTGATCACTTTGCTACCTCTGGTCACCATTTTGGACTCACTGTGAGCAGAAGAAACAGACGGTATTTTTCAGTCTGTCCAGAAAGAGCCCAGCACCCTAGTGATCATTGCTGCTAATACTGTCCTTAAGGCTGCTGATATGTTCTCCTACCTGGGAAACATACTGTCCTCCATTATACACATTTGTTAATACAGCAGTTACATTGTCATAAAAACATTGCCTTCAGAAGAGTGACAAAACACTTATGGAATGAAAATGGTGTTGCACATCACAGAAAGGTAGCAATTTATCAGGGAGTTGTCCTGACTATGTTGCTGTAAGGTTTGGTGTCATAGACAATACATCAAGTGTGGCCATCCTGAGCCTGATAAGGAGCCACCATTTACCAATGTACATAGCCAAAGAGCTACAGTAATTTGTCAGCAGTCCCCATCAAGTGCCTCCTCTCCCATCTCCAGTATCTTTTGCCCATCAGCATCCCCACTGATCAGTGCCTCCTCTTCCTTCCCTACACCTTCTGCTCACAGCAATCAGCTGTTTTGTGGCATTCAGGAGGCTCTGGGGGAGAGAAGGAGCGAGGGCACAATACACTTGGAGGAGGAGAAGGAGCCAGGAGTTGAGCACTGGAAAGTTGGCATTGGCACCTGTAGCTGCAGCCTCAGAGTCAGTGCCTGAGCAAAGAGCTGCATGTTAACTTCAGAAAAGCCACAGGCTGGTCACCCCTGCAATATATTAGTTCCATGTGCACTGCCTTCAGCAGATTGCCCATGAGAATTTTTTCCCATGGGAAAAAATTACAAACATGGAGATTCTTAAGCTGTGTGGCATAGAAGCAATTCTTAGGAACAAACAGTTTTGCTGGATTGATCATGTGAAGATGGATGACATGTGGATTATGAAAATGATCTTCTGTGGCCAACTTGTTTGTAGAAAATGTTCTATTAGTGATCTGTACAAGCATTATAAAGATATCGTAAAAATCAATGCGAAGTCATGCGGCATATCTCCCAATAATCTGGAAATGATAACTCAGCACAGATTGTGCTGGTGGCAAATTATTGTACAGGGTCTCAAATCCTTGAAGAGTCAACATATAAAGACATTACAAGTGTAGGATTCAAAAGGAGCACATAGCACCTGCAGATGGTGGATTTAAATGTAACATCTATGATTGGACTTGCTGATCAAGAACTGGCTTAGTGGTTCACTAAGTGCATCATAGATTATGAGATCCATCAATCAATAGTTCAGTGCAGACCAATTGTGTGAACTTAGTTATTCTTTTTGGTTTGTTTCATTGCCTGCTTTAAATGGTTGTTCCCTACACAAGGATTGACACATGCACTGTGAGCAATGACACCCTAACACTTGTAGAGGCCATGAGAAAGGGTCAGAAGCTCCTAATGTTATTCCCCACTCCCATACTTTCTGTGGGTCTGGAGGCTTGGGCTAGGGCTAGACTACAGTCTTCTACTGGAACAAGCTACACAAATTGCCCTCCACAATTTGCGTAGATTTTTCCGATAGCTTTTCCAGAAGAGACTTTTCTGTCTGTATGGGGCCAAATGGTGGAAAAGCTTCCTCTTTTGGAGGAGCCCTTATCCCTTGTGAACATTGGAGAGCAGCTGGATTTTCTCTTTTATTTCATTTCTTCAATAATATTGTTTGTATCTGAAGCAAAGTTTGTTTTAATTTTCTCATTTGTTCAGTAGTTTTGCTGGTTCATGGCTCACTCTGCAGCTGATCTCAATCCTCTCTGTCTTGTGTTTTCCTTTAGGAGGCAGAGATGAGAGCGCTCTGGGCCCAAAGGAAGGATATTGTTTGCCAGGAAGAACACCAGGGTCAGCATGAGATGGAGTGGGAGCAGTAAGAGGAAAGAGAAAGAATAAGAGGAAAGAAAATGGGGTTGGTATCACACAAAGATCCCTGGGCAAAAGATGCCCTGTGCTTTGCAAACAGCTCTTACCTCAGACCTGGCATACTCACCAAACACATCTTATAGCATATATATCCATCAAGTATAACAAATAATATATTTATAGAAACCTGTGTTTTCTACCCTTTCCGCATCCCAGAACAGTCAGTGGAAAACAACCAAATACAACAGCAAATTATCAAAATCACTTGGAGATGAAAAGGAACATCTCAACAGTCAGGGGATCACCCTGGCTATGAATACAACATCTGACAGTTCTCAGTGTAACAGAGGGTAGGGAACTCTGTGTTCATTCACTGAGGAAACCATCTAAGGAGCTGTGGGGACTGTCTTCAATGTTTGGATCCTGTTTCTTATGAAACCAGCTAGGTCTGCAACTGACTGCACTTTGTGGGGAAAGCCTACCTTGTCAGCTAGAAAAGGTACCGGTAACTATTTTACAGGTCTAGACCCAGGTTCATGGCTGTGTGATTTTGTTTTCTGTTGTAACCAGTTGCTCTTATCACTTTCTACCTGTGACAGAGCCCCCCATGCTTTATGAAATGGATTTACGGACATGAATATACATAACTCAATGGTGCTTTGAACGAATTATTTCATATAACCCATCAATGTTCATGTCACAATCCACTGATTCTGCTTATCTTACTTTGATGTATGTATCATTGTTTTGTGTAAAATTAGACATATACAGTGGGGAATACTTTGTGGGTTTCAAATGTGTGGATGAGAGACACAGCGGGTGTTATGCTGGATATCTTGATGAGCAACTGTTAAACGATCTCTTTGGTCCCATTACACCCATTACAAAGATAGCTTCCCCAATTATCACCCCTAATATAATTACCTCACAGACACTAACCTTCCCCCCTCACTCCCTTCCCCATTCTAAAATCTGATTTGTCAATTTTATATGTGTTCACTTTTTTTGATTGTATCACTTTGGTATATATGGTCGTGCCAATTTTCTTTACAAATTGATCTGAGGAAGTGGGTCTGGCGAAAGCTCATCACCTAATAAACCATCTTGTTAGTCTTTAAAGTGCTGCATAGTCCTGTCTTTTGTTTCAGCTAGACCAGACTAACACTGCTACATCTCTATCACTCTTTCGTCCTTAAATCTGAGCAGTGGTTGGTAGGGAGTGGTCTCAATATCTTAACAAAAAGAATAGGAAAACAGAGGTCTAGGTCTTTTGGCTGGGCTGCACCTGAAGAAAGGAACCAAAGACCCCAGGGTTGGGGAGACAGGCTTGGTTTGAAGGGGCAGCTGGAAAAGAGATTTTAGGGTGAGTTTGAATAAGTCTGTTCTGAGGTTTCAGTGTAGAATTAGCCAAGTGTTTTGTTTCTTTTGATTTGTAATCTACTTTGCTCTGCCTGTTCTCACTTATTAGCACTTAAATCCTACTGCTTGTACTTAATAAATCACTTTTATTTTCTACCAAACCCAATGTAAGTAATTGTTACCTGGGGGCAACCAGTGTGCACATTCCCCTTTTCATTGTTAAAGGTGGCTTACCTAATTCTTTGGAGTCTGATCCAATTTGAGGAGTATTATCCAGGGAAGCTGGGCCCTAAACTACAATCTCCTTGGATTTGAAGAGGTTCAGTGTCTCTACTGCTTCTTGGTGGCAGCAGGAATCTCAGCTCCAGGCCTTGGTGGGGGGAAAACCAGCAGAGCTGGCCCAGGAGAACAGGGCAGTGACGAGCCCCACAGAGTAGAAAGGCAAGTGGCAGTGGCTGTCAGCATTCTGGGAGGCAACCCCGAGGGGTTGTCTGGGACCTCACCCTGTCATACTACCTACTATATATTTTAGAGAGTTTGTCTGTTTGATTAAGAACCCTTCCTAAACAGAAACAACTAGTTCCACCAAATTCAGCATACATGTTCTTTTCATGATAACCAAAAGCAACGAAAGATTTGGTCATGAAAGGAAAATGGGATGTGCCTGCAATGGGATTGCTTCTCATAAAACCAAACAGAAAAAAGACTGAATCACCAAATCAAGTAAGTCCTCAAAATTGACATAACCAAGTGAATGTTAAAAGAGACCGAACTAAGATTAGTCAGAAAAAGAGGATGAACACGGAATAGAATTACTTCTCAATAAATCTTACAGAAAAGAGATAAAAATGGAAAAATTCAGAGTAGTACTCTGTTTAGGGTTAATCAATACTTAAGTTTTGAAAACTAGAAACAAAATTATTATAAACCAAACTGACTATAGCCCTTTTTATTAAAACAGAAAATGGGAAGAGTCTATGGGGATGAAGAAAAAATATACTTGATGGAATTCCCATTTTAAAAAAATCACTGAAAAACAATTAAACAGAAAAATATTATCAATCCCTTTTTAAGAAATCTCAAACAAAATTAACTTAATAAAATAACACTGTATTTTTGAAAAATACAATCATTTCAGTAAAGCATTCTCATTTTGCTTTTATTTTACCCCCAAAAAACAAACAAACAAAAAACCTTAACTGACCTTATCAAACAGTTCTGGATAAATCTGCTAGTTTCTAGATAAATCTTTGTACTTTTTTTTTAAAAACTTTACTTTTTGTTTTATTACAAAAGTTCACAAGTGCTGTGTGGTAAATTGAGAGGTGATTTAAGGTAAATCTGGGAAACTGGGAAATGTGGCACTTGGGCTGCAGAGAATCTAGAACATGTGTGAGTAGTCAGAGTCAGGGGCTGAGTAGCACAGGAGCACAATTCAAAGGGACTCAGTGATTAGAGTGCCCCTCTTGTCAGTCTGCAGGCAAAGCTGGGGCTGGCATAAGCCCAGAGGAGAGTGATTGAGTGAGTGAAAGGCTGATGATGTCAGAAAGATTACACCCAGCTACTACAAATAAGACCCCCTCTAGCTGTGGGCAGGGGGTGATGAGTTAACTCTAAGTTCCCAAGAACCATCCCAGTGGCACACAGAGAGAGAAATCCTGTTTTTCCCTCAACCATCTCTCACCCTGGCAACTGCTTTGCACAGAGAACACCCACATAGGAGGTCAAATGTTACTTACTTTAGTCTCTGCAATTTGCAGCTTGAGTGCATCAGTCCCTTGCACAGTAGCTGCACTCCGGCATCACCTACCCAATTACCCTTTAGATTCAACTGTGTCAGGCTGTGGCTGGCTCTGAGGACATCAGCAAGATCCCCACAGTGAGCTTCTTTGAGATTACAGAACCGCAAGCTACAGTCAGAGAGAGAAACACATATAAGAGTGATCACACTGTGAACAAAGTTTGTCACAACTCTTCTGACCATGGCCTTCCCCAACAGCCCCTTCCCCCACCCATCAACACCCCTAATGAGCTATAAACCCTGCTGAATCGCTTTGTCAAGACCCACCATTTGTACAATTACCAACCAGTGTCAGGTGGGACTTCCCTTCTAAGCCTTACCCCTTGCACTTCACACTTGACCAATCAGTATTGTGAATGGCCCAGATACCCCAATTCTCAAACCTCTGCCATTGAGCAATAAAGATTAAGAGTTGGGGTAAAACTTCAACACGAAGCACTGCCCCTCAGGCCTTCCACCATCCAACCAGAATTTAAAGGGTAGCTGTCTGACCACCCTAATTCCCACCTATCCAGCTCTCAACCAGTCAGGTTGGACTTGGCACTGATGTTCACCAGAAAAGTGCAACTCAATCAGAGCAGACGCAACAATACAGGTAGGTAGTAGGGGAGCCAACTCCCCATACAGGAAGCCAGGCTCTGCTGCTTCCCTCCAGAACACAGCCATGTCCTCTCCCTGTCTCTGCCCACCAACCCATCAGCTCCCAGCTCTAACCATCAGACATCTGGTGAAGGGAGGCAGCTGTGCACTGGCAGCTTCAAACATGCCTTTAACTGACACCAGTGCCCAAAGAGTGAAGGTAAAGGATTGAAGGCAAAGAGAGGAAAAGCCCCACAAGGAAAATCCCCAAATTTGAGGGGGAAAAGCCCTGAGAGGAGGGCGACCATCTGATCTTATTGGCAGAGCTGTTCCAGATACTCTGGTAATGTTATTGCAACAGAAATGTTCTGCTGCTTTCTGCATCCTCCTACAGAGTCTAGGCTACTGGGGGAGCTGCCAGCCACTGGGTTGTGGAACTAGGGTGGCAGCCTGGCTATGAACATGTATCTTAATGACCAGCCCCCACCATGCCTGTCACACACTGTCCCTGCTCCCTCCCTCCAGGGCTCATAGGGACATTTCTGCATCCCCAACAGCTGCCAAATCTTACACAGATGTTGAAACACCCCTCCCACCAGAACTGTCACCTGCACAGCCTACTCATTCATTACAGTTGCCTTGAAAATATGGTCGCTCCATCATATAGAGCTGAGAATCCCAATGTTTGTGTGAGAAGCAGCCCTGGATTTGTATGCAAGAGAGAATGCCTCACTCCCTGAGGTGCCCCCAGGTTCAATGAGGGTTCATAGAGCCCTGGAGATATTTTGGGGACAGGAAGAGAGGCACCCACAATGGGATGAGAGATGAGAAGGTTACTCACTTCTGTAGTAACTGGAGTTCTTCAAGATGGTTGTCCCCATGGGTACTTCACCTTAAGTGCTTCAGCACCACTAAGCCCAAGAACAGAGATTTCTACAGCAGTACCCCTTGCCAGACATGTGTGCAGGGAGCCTGTGTGTCTTGTACTGAGGCTACTGCACATGTGTGGCCACCCCACCCCCCGCCTCAGTTCTTTCTCTGACCCAGACGTGGTATATTCCAAAGCAGAGGGGAGGAGAGCGGGTGGTGGAGCACCCACAGGGACAACCATCTCGAAGAACTCCAGTTATTACAGAGGTGAGTAACCTTCCCTTCTTCCTCGAGGAGTGTCCCTGTGGGTGCTCCACCTTAGGTGATTACTAAACAGTATGGCTGTGTCTACATTGGCATGATTTTGCACAAAAGCAGCCACTTTTGCGCAAAAACATGCTGCCTGTCTACACTGGCGGGGAGTTCTTGCGCAAGAGCACTGACGTTCTAATGTATGAAATCAGTGCTTCTTGCGCAAGAACTATGATGCTCCCACTCAGGAATAAGCCCTCTTGCGCAACTGTTCTTGCGAGGCCAGTGTAGACAGGCAACATGAATTTCTTGCGCCAAGAAAGCCCGATGGCTAAAATGGCCATCGGGCTTTCTTCTTGAAGAAGCGTCTACACTGGCACGGATGCTTTTGCGCAAAAGCACATCTCTTGCGCAAAAGTACATGCCAGTGTAGACACTCTCTTGCGCAAATACTTTAACGCAAAAACTCTTGCGTTAAAAGTATTTGCGTAAAATCTTGCCAATGTAGACACAGCCTATTTGTAACCAGAAGTGGGAGCTTCGAATGCTGAGCCTGTGAGGCCGAGAGTATTGTGTGACCAAACATTGTCTCTGTCTCAGCGAACGTCTGTAATGCGTAATGTTATGCGAAGGTATGTGTTGATGCCCATGTTGCAGCCCTGCAGATGTGTTCTGTTGGGACCTCTACAGGAATGCTGTTGTGGCTGCCATTACCTGTGTTGAATGTGTTCGTATAGTTACTGGGGACTCTTTCTGGGCTATGGCATACGCTAGTTTAATGCAACTGGATATCCATTTTGAAATGCTTTATTTTGATACGAGTAACCCCTGTGACTGGTCCTTTGAGGAGACAAACAGCCATGGGGTTTTCTGAAAAGGCTTAGTCCGCTGTAAGTAGAACACTAATGCTCTACGAACGTCCAAGGTATGGAGAGCTGATTCTTTTTTATCCCTGTGTGGCTTCGGATCGAACACAGGTAAGTACATGGGTTCATTGCAGTGGAAAGCAGTAGGTACTTTAGGTATAAATTTGGGGCGAGTCCTAACCATGACCTTATCTTTGTGAAATATGGTGTATGGTGGATCCGCCATCAACACTGATATTTCCCCCACTCACCTTGCAGAGGTGATCACCACTGGGAAGGCTACTTTCATAGATAAGTGTAGGAGTGAGCATGTGGCAAGAGGCTCAGAGGGTTTACCCATGAGCACTTTGAGAACCAGGTTCAATTGCCATGCAGGGGTTGGAACCTTGTGTGGGGGAACTAAGTTGTGCAGGCTTCTCATAAATCATTTGACTGACGGATGTGTAAAGACTGAGTACCCTTGTATCGGAGTGCAGAAAGGGATGTGAGGTGAACCCCAATGGTACTCAGGGAGAGACCCACATTGTGTAGACCTAGCAGGTATTGTAGGATGTGGGATACTTCCATGTGGAGTGGTGCAAGGTTGTGGGCTGAACACCAAACCATGAACTTCCTCCATTTTTGATCATATGTCTTTCTTGTTGCAGGTTGTCTGGCGTCTGTGAGGATGAGTTGTACTGATTCTGGAAAAGTCCTTTCTGTTGGACTCAACCAACAATCATCCACAAGCCCAGAGGTGTAGCTTGTGAATGGCCGGATGGGGAATTTGACTGTTCTGTTGTGTCAGTAGCGATCTGACTGGTGGAAATCAATGTGGAGCCCGGATGCTCATTCATAACAAGTATGGGTACCATGTCTGCCTAAGCCAATTGGGTGTTATAAGTATCACTCTGGCCCTGTCTTGTCTGATCTTGAGGATAACCCTCTGTATCAGTGGGAGAGGCGGGAACACGTATAGCAAGCTTGCATTCTATTCTATGCTGAAGGCATCTCCCAGGGAGCCGGGACCTATATCCACTCTGGAGCAGTATTGTGAACTTTGGGCATTTTTGTGTGTTGCAAATAGGTCCACCATAGGGAATCCCTACTTCCTAAAGATGTGAGTGAGCATTGATTGGTTTATCTTCCACTCATGGTTCCATGGGAATTGTCTGCTCAGCTCATCTGCCAGTATGTTGTCCTTGCCTGGTACGTAGGCTGCGACCAGGTGTATGTTTCGTGGGATACACCATTCCCAAAGACGTACTGCCTCCTGGCATAGGTGGTGTGAGCGTGCCCCTCTTTGTTTGTTGATGTAATACATTGTTGAGATGTTGTCCATAAATATCTGCACCATTTTTCCTCGAATGAGGAGAGGAAAGTGTGAGCACACGTTTCTTACTGCTCTTAGCTCTAGTATGTTTATGTGGCATCTGGTCTTGTCTTGTGTTCATTGTCCTTGCACAAGCTCATGCTGTAGCTGAGTCCCCCACCCCAGAAGGGAGGCATCTGTAGTGATTGTTACTTGTGGGGGAGTCTGTTGGAAGGGGACTCCTGCACATACGTTTTCTTGTATCGTCCACCATGTGAGGGAGGCATTTATCCTGGTGGGCAGAGTAAGTTTCTTGTTCAAGGGATGTAGGTGGAGCCTGTAGGTTGTGCGTAGCCATCTTGCATTGGTCTCATGTGTAGTCGAGCATGGATTACTACAAATATGGCAGTTGCCATGTGTCCCAGTATCTGTAAGCAAGACCACACTGTTATCCAAGGGCCTGACTGTACTGCTTCTATCAGTTGCTTGAGTGAAAGCCATCTGTGTTGTGGCAGATAATCTCTGGTTTTCGTGCAGTCTAGATGTGCCCCTATGAACTCCAGGGTCTGTGTGGGTAAGAAAGTGCACTTTGTGGCATTTAACAGCAGACCTAGTCTGTCGAATAGGGTCCTTGTTGAGGAAACAGCTTGCTGGGTATCCTGTTGTGTATGGCCAGTCAGAAGGCAGTCATCTAAGTAAGGGAATATTATAATATGGTTTTTGCGTAAGTGAGCGGCCACTTCTGTGAGCACCTTCGAAAAACCCTCGGTGCTATCGATAGGCAGAATGGCAAACCCTATCTTGAAATTTTTGTTCTTTATTGTGAACCAGAGAAACCTTCTGTGAGATGGGTAAATTGAAATATGGAAATAGGTGTCCTGGAGGTCAAGGGTAGACATCCATGCTCCTTTTTCTAGGGCAGGTATAATCATAGCCAATGTGACCATCTTGAAGCACTGGTATTTGACAAATCAATTGAGTTTGTGGAGATCCAGAATGGTTATCCAGCCCCCGACTTCTTGGTGGTAAGGAAATAATGAGAGAGTAGAAGCCCTTGCCCCTGTGTTGTTTGCAGACTTCCTCTATAGCCCCTAGAGCCATAAGGCGTTCTGCCTCTTGTAAAAGTAAGCTCTCGTGAGATGGGTCCCTGAAGAGGGATGGGTGGGGGTGGGTGGGATGGGGTTCACTTATGAAGGGGGAAGCAATAACAGATTTGTATGATTTCTAACACCCACTTGTCTGTGGTGATGGCCAACCAGGATGGATAAAAGTAGGCTAGTCTGTTGCCAAATAGTGGTGATGGCTGCATTGGAAATTTGGGTGATGTCAGACCCTCAACCAGGGCTTCACATCTGTTGTCTGGATGTTAATGATTGTTAGTTGGATGACTGTTCAGAAGTCTGTCTGCATCTACTTTGGCACTGTCTATGTCTATTATCAAAGTGACACTGCTGCTGATTAAATGGTGGCAGTCTGTATTTTTGTTGGAATGATCTATTCTGTTTCCTCCTTATGACAGGTACCTGGTCGCCTAGGTTTCTGAGCGTGGCCCTTGAATGCTTGAGAGTATGGAGGGACATATTTGTGGATTCCGCGAATAATTTTGTACCCTCAAAGGGGAGGTCTTCAAGGGTGGATTGGACCTTTCTGGGAAAACCTGACAGCTGCAACCAGGAAGCCCTCCTTATCACTACGGCCGAGGCTAGGGATCTGGCTGCTGTGTCTTCTGAGCCTAGCACGTCTTGTAGAGCTGTGCATGCTATAAGTGTACCCTCCTTGATGTTTGCTTTGAATTGCTCTCTCTTTGTGTCTTGCATAGATTCAATAAAGGATGACAATTTGTCAAATATATAGTGGGTGTACTTGGCTAACAGTGCTGTGTAGTTAGCAATTCTGATCTGGAGACTTGCTGACGAGTAGACCTTTTTCCCCATTGTATCCAGCCTCTCCAAACTCTCTCACTGGGAGCTGTATGTGTATTCTGTTGCCTCCCTCTTCGACTGACCGCTTCCACCGCTAACAAATTTGGCGTTGGGTGGGAGAACAGGAATTCTGTTCCCTTGGGGGCTACATAGTACTTTTTGTCTGCCCTCTTGTAAGTTGGCGAGATTGTGGCTAGGGTGTTCCACACAGTCTTGACTGGATCCATGAGAGCCTCATTCATTGGGATGGCTAGTTTTGGGTGGAGAGATGTTTGTAGGATGTTTGTTAGCTTATGTTGTGTCTGAGGAGCATCTGAGAGTGGGATCTCCAGAGCCTCTACTACCCTCTTAATAGTTCTTGCAATGCTTTGGTATCATCCCCGGTTGTCAGTGATAGAGGCATTAGTGTCTCATCAGGAGCAGTTGTCGTCTTGTGCATGGGTGGGGAGGAGGGTGGACTACATTCTTCCTCCATACTGTTTTCCTCTTGCTTATTTGATTCATCTGATTCTGAGCTGTAGTGTGCCATGGATTTTATTGATGGAGCCTGTGACCTTGGTGTCACAGGTATGTGCAGTGACTGTATGAATTGTTGCTGTCTATATAAAGCCGAAGGGTCCAGTATGGCTAGTTGGGCATAATTGGTAGTGGGACCCACCGTTGTTGTTGTCCTTCTTGTCTCTGCTGATGAGAATTACAATGGGAGCATGTTGGTAGTTGAGAAGCGCTATATATCTAACCCTATCTCATGTTCCTCATCACTAAAATCACCACAGACTGAGGTGGCTGGAGTGGTTGTGAGGGTGCCCCTTAGACTGCAAGGGCATCCCCAGCACTGAGTGGATTGCTAGCTCTGCTTCAGTTGTGAATTGCTGTAGCAGGGCCAGCGGAGGGAATATCAGAGGCTGGGAGACCAGGGGGATCTGTAACTGTTCCAACTGCGTACTCTGCTGCCCTAGATGGGCGGTCAGTGCCACATGCTTTCGTTGTGCCTGTGGTGTCTGCTGAGGTAACTCAGAGTGGCTCGGGACCATGTGTGCCCGCAGTTTGGTTCCTGCCACAGACACTACAGTGGGTTGTCTGGTCGGTACTGGCATGGAGGCTTTGTTATTCGCCTCCTTCAGTACCTTGTCTGTCACACAGTGTGTGCGTTTGGGATCGCAGCTTTTCTCTGTGCCAGTCCCTTTTGTTTAGTGCTTCCCCATTCCCTTTTGTAGAGAGGGTTTGGGTGCAGCATTGACGGAAACTGACTGTTTCTGTAATGATGAGTCAGTTTCTGAGGGGGGAGTGAGAGCACTTTCGTTAGCGCTACTCCTCCCTCTTTCCTTAAGGCTCAACCCTGGGGGAGACATTATCTCCGACCCCATCCCAGGTGATCTCTATCTGGGAGAGGTGGATTGAGGCTGGTCATTAGGCGTGTTGCCAGCATTTTGCATTTGAATAATCTTTAACTGGAGCTCCCTTGCTTTCTTTGACCAGTTTGTCAGCTTATGACAATGCTGACAATTGTCAGTGAAGTACTGTTGCCTCAGGCAGCACAGGAACTACTCCTGTTCCTTGGAAACTGATATAGCTAATTTGCAGGCCATGCACCACTTGAACCCAGGTGATACCTGAATGTCCTGGAGGGTCATCAATTTCAGAAAGCTGGTGCACCTTGAAGCATAGTGAAAAACCTCTTCTCTGCAGGGTTTTTTTTTTTTTTTTTTTTTTTCTCCTTAATCCTATCACTAGAATAACCACTATGAGAAGAAAAGATCTAAAACTGATTTCCATTTACAGCTAGATAAGGGTTGAATGAGATGAAAGGGAGACTGCTAATCTGCTACCGTAGCCCACGGTGGTTGAGAAGGAACCAAGGGGGTGGGGCGCACGTGCGCAGTAGCCTCGCTAGAACACACACTGGCTCCCTGTGCGTATGGCCAGCTGGTGTACTGCTGTAGAAATCTCTGCCTTGGGCTCAGTGGCGCTGAAGCACCTATAATGGAGCACCCATGGGGACACTCCTTGAAGACAAATCTAAGGTTATCAGGAGCATACTGGCAATCAAAATAGGAACGGCCCTCCCCATGACGTCACTTCTGCATGCCTCTCAAGCCCTGCCCCGTTTCCCTGCGTCACGTCCAGCACACAGTGCAAGCGGCAGGTCGGGCTCCGCGCGCCGCATACAGTGTGGACGCAGAGCCGCTTGGAGTGCGGGGCAATGGCACGCAGACACTATGGCCCACCGGGAAATTCCCGGTATCCTGCCGGGCCAGTCCACCCCTAAAGGTTATGCTGAACAGTGGAAAACAAAAAACTCACGTGTGCAGGAAATTGGGGAGATAAGCCCTAACTGGGAGAGGTGGGAAAAGGGTGTTTGTGATGAAGCAATAGAGAGCTCCACAAAATATAAAGGTAAGAAAGGAAGGAAAACAAGTGAGAAGTTGAGGAGAAATACTCTGAAGTGGTGGAGGACACATAAGGGAAGAAGGACTGAAACTGTGATAAAAAGGAGAGACACCCCCAAATGAGGAGTAGTGTTGGGGGTAAGCTTTAGGAAGGATGTAGTTCTGCCAGCAATAGGAGAGTTTGTTCTCTGCCCTGGGCTCTGTCTAGAGTCCATTCTTGAGGCAGAGTTTCTACTTGGGAAGCTGGGATGAGATGTCTGGAAGAGGAGCCTGTCCTGTGTTTTGTGTGACCCTCTCATTCCAAAACAGGTGAATAATTCTAAATATGATAATTTTCACATAGGCTATGTCTGCACTGTGGGGTTTTTGCACAAGAAGCCTTTTGCGCAAGAGTTTTCGTGCAAATCTTCTTGTGGAAAAATGCATCTACACCTCAAAAGCACATTGCAAAAGCGATACGCTTTTGTGCAAGAGAGCGTCCACACTATTGGATGTTCTCTTGCATATAAACTGACCCAGAACAGGTTCTAGCCAGGTTAGAGGTCATCAGTTGCTCTTTAGTGCTGGTGCTGTGGCCCTCCAGAGACGTGCACTTTAAGGGACCCTTCTGGACAGCTGCTTCTCTGTTTCTGCTGCCTGCTTGTGGACCTCTTTTGGGAAGCAAAGCTTCAGCAGTACCTGAAGAGCCAGGCATGGCAAAAAAAAAGGGGTGACAAACAACGAAGACCTGGGGTTTTTGGTTTTTGTTTTTTTGAGGAAAAAAGGTGTTTTTAATTTGGTGTTTAGGGTAGGAGACGAAACTTGGAATTAAGGAGAAAACTGAGGAGAGTTAAATTTTGTTGGTTTTTAGGTGAAGAAAGGGCAAGTCAATGAAGCTCTGTCTGCTGCTGAGAACAGTAGAGAAAGAACTGAGGGAACCACACCACGTGTGTGCCTAACAGATG
Source organism: Rafetus swinhoei (assembly GCA_019425775.1). Taxonomy (NCBI): domain Eukaryota; kingdom Metazoa; phylum Chordata; order Testudines; family Trionychidae; genus Rafetus; species Rafetus swinhoei. Next base: position 14,464,567 of record CM033446.1, on the reverse strand, counting down.
ACAATGGCACAAGCAGGCGCCATGGTGAATGCACAGCAGGGCACTGCCAGGACAAATCTCTGGTCACCAACACGAGGGTGCACCAGCACCCAGAGTGGAGCACCCATGGGGACATTATTCAAAGAACTTAACATAACTAGTAACTGACATAATGATTAATACTAGCACAAATGAAACATTGTACTTAGACTTTATTTAATGGGACTTCTGCTGCTGCATCTTTTCCCCCCTTTTATTTGAAGTTCACATCATAACTGGTCAAATCCAGCCTCATACATGCATTCAGGCTGTCTTCTGTCATTCTTATGTCAGGGGGCTGTGGATATGGAGATGCAGGAGTCTGGGTTGGGGTCTATGAGGGGTTTAGGGCAGGGAATTTTTTTGTACAATGGGCTCTGCACAAGGCTGGGGCACGTGGGGGTACAGGAGTGTTATGTCAGGGGACTGGGGATGTGGGGGTACAGGAATCTGGGGATGTGGGGGTATGAGACACTCAGGGCAGGGGATTCAGATGTATGATGGGCTCAGTGTTGGTGTGTGTGGGAGGGTGCAGCAGTGTTATGATGCTGCAGCTGGATGGGATCTGGGCCCCAACGGGGGCTTGTTGGCCAGGCTTCACTTTTAAATAAGGTAAAATATTATGTCCAACACAAAAAGTTTCAACATTGTCTTTATCTATGGCAGGAGTGCGGGACTATTTTGGGTTGGGGGCCACTGACCCACAAAAAATCATTTGGGAACCACACAAGTCAGAAGCAACAAAACCCCTCCCCAAACCCCCAACTCTCACTGATGTGACCCCCAACTAAAACACCTCACTCCTCTGGTGCTCCAGCCACGTGGTGGGGGAAGGGGCAGGAAGGACTGAGGACTCGAGGTCCCTTCCAGTTCTAGTGTTCTATGATTCTATGATTTAACTTTGTACACAGTAAGCCTGCACTGGACAACAGAAACCCCCACGCCAAAGAAAGGAGGACTGCAGAAACTGAAGGAAGACAGAGAAAGAAAGCAAATACACAATGCAATTCCGTAAGCTACTCCTTCTCCCCTAACATTTTTTCTCCTATTAAGTCTGGAAGTGAGGCAGTTCAGGCAAATACCAGTCCAAGTGAACCTGTTGCACCTGATGAAAAGGATCCTCTCCTGTCACTGTAACTTATGCAGCTGCAGTCTCACCTCACTCCTCTGAAAACTTTCCCAGTAATAGTAATATAAAAATATCCTTCCCCAATTATCCAGGAGAGTGGGACATGGCTTCTCAAGATCTCATTACATATAGGACTGAGAAGGGCCCACAGAAATGCCAGAATCTAGATGCTGACTTTTCATTAACATAGTGAGAATACACCAATCAGAATCAATGTTTGAATATGTGAAGCTTAACAGACAGATTGACAAGAGAGAATGGCTCATTTAGTCACCTTCAAAAAAAAAAAAAAGGATACTGTTTTACTGCCGCCTTTTTTTCTAATGCCAGAAAATGGGAAATGTTCTGCAAAGGCTTCAGTGATTGGAAGAATACTGCATACGTTACCAATCATGCAATGAGTGAGCTATAGACATTGTTAGTTAGCAGCAACAGTGCCCAAGAGAAAGTTAGTGGCACTTGTTCTGGGATATCACATCTTTGAATTACTAGAGAACATTAAGGAATGATGAATCTCAAAAGGCAGCAATGAGAAAAGATGCAAAGGTCCTGAGTGACGCAATGCACACTTTGGAACTGGTATTTTGTGTGAGGTCTGGACTGATATACTTCAGCCATTCAACATCCAACATCTAAGCTTCCAACATCCTCAAATTGACCTTTTCATTGCTGTAAATCTAATGAGGAATCCTGGAACTGCTCTTCAACAAACGTGGGATATTTTAATGAGTATGAAATTCTGGTGACTGCAAAGACTGCTAACTATGAGCATATATTTTTAAAAGTTTGTAGATATGGAAGAATGAACATTAAATCAAGGGATAATTCACATGCTTTACTATATAAGATATTTATTTAGTGTGAAATCAAATTAAAAGAAAATTAATTCTGCTCTTCAAGTACATATATATATATATATAATCATCTTCTTGTCTATTAACTCAAGCTCAGATAGGACACATCAGCAGTGGTGCCATCTATGCCCACATATCTATACAAGCAAATTCATTACTGGAGCCAACAACAAGAGCTACAAAATCAGAGGATCATTTAATTGCACATTCAGTAATTTAATCTATGCCATTAAATGCCAGCAATTCCCCACGGCTAGATATATTGGATAAACTGGACAGTCCCTATGGGAAAGAATCAATGGACACAAATCAGATATCCATAGAGGGAACATACAGAAACCTGTTGGGGAACACTTCAATATCTCTAATCACTCTTTAAAAGATCTCTGAGTGGCAGTCTTGTTACAGACCAATTCTAAGCCAAATCCACAGAGAAGCCTTGGAATTAGAAGTCATCCACAAATTCAATTCTCACTTTGATGGCCTCAATCGGGACAATGGATGGCTAGGATATTATCAACCTAACTTTCAATGAGATGCCAATAGCTCTTTGTGTAGATTCTTGCATTAGTCCTCTTCCTCTCTAATTGCTATCCTATGATCCTTATCTGCTTCTTTTAACTATCCCAATCTTTAGGTCCTCATTGATTACCAGTTCTGCCTGTTTATGCACCCTCTGTTTCTTGTTTCCCTCCCCCTTCCATTTTTTCCTCCCCCGCTCCCCCTTGCCTTCTCCCCTATTTATTTTGGGTCTGCACATCCTAAACTCAAAACTCCGGTCATCTGAAGAAGTGGGCTGTGTCCACAAAAAGCTCATGATACCATCTACATGTTTTGTCAGTCTGTAACAAATCCAGGGCCCCTGTGAAATGCTTCGAGTTCCACACACAGGGCCAGGTAAGCAGGCAGAGCTTCAGAGACTCAATGCATGGATGCAATGATGATGTAGAGAGGAGGGGTTTAAATTTCTTAGAAACTGGGGAAACTTTTGCGATAGGGGGAACCTATACAGGAAGGATGGGCTCCACCTAAACCAAAATGGAACCAGATTGCTGGCACTTACAATTAAAAAGTTTGTAGAGCAGTTTTTAAACTAAGGGCTGGGGAGAGCCGATGGGTGATGAAATGCACATGGATTGAAGAAAGACATCTATTAGGTGAGGTTCTATTAATAGGGATGTTCTAAGTTCTAGTCAGGAGGAGAGGATGGAAATATGGGTCAGATCAGATGACAATCAAATGAAAAAGTGTCTAACACATCAGGAAATAGCAGACAGAAAAACAATGACAAATTATTAAAGTGCTCATACACAAATGCTAGAAATCTAAATAGTAAAATTGGTGAACTAGAGTACCTAGTTTTAAAGGAGGATATTAATATAATAGGCATCATGGAAACTTGGTGGAATGAGGATGATCAATGGGACACAGCCATATCAGGGTACAAAATATATCGGAAGGACAGAACAGGTCATGCTGGTGGGGCAGTGGCACTATATGTGAAAGAAAATGTAGAATCAAATGAAATAAAAATCTTAAATGAGCCAAAATGTTCCATAGAATGTCTATGGATTGTAATTCCATGCTCCAATAATAAGAATATAGTAGTAGGGATATATTATCGACCACCTGATCAGGCCAGTAATAGTGACTATGAAGTGCTAAGGGAGATTAGAGATGCTATCAAATTAAAAAACTCAATAACAGTGGGGGATTTCCACTACCCTCATATTGACTGAGTACACCTCACCTCAGGACAGGATGCAGAGATAACCTTTCTTGATACCTTACATGACTGCTTCTTAGAGCAGCTGGTTCTGGAACTCACAAAGGGAGAGGTTATTCTTGATTTAGTCCTAAGTAAAACACAGGCTCTAGTACAAGAGGTACATATAACTGGACTGCTTAGAAAAAGTAACCATAATGTAATACAATTTAACATCCTTGTGGTGGCTAAAACACCTCAGCAACCCAACACTGTGGCATTTAAATTTCAGAAAAGGGAACTGCACAAAAATGAAGAAGTTAGTTAAACAGAAATTTAAAGGTACAATGACAAAAGTAAAATATCTGCAAGCTTCATGGAAACTTTTCAAAGACAGCATAATAGAGGCCTAACTTAAATGTAAACCCCAAATTAAAAAAAAACAGTAAGAGAACAAAAAAAGTGCCACTGTGGCTTAACAACCAAGTAAAAGAAGCAAGTGACAGATAAAGAGATATCTTTTAAATAGTGGAAGTCAAATTGTAGTGAGGAAAATAGAAAGGATCGTAAACTTTGTCAAACTAAGTGTAAAAATATGGTAAGAAAAGCCAAAAAGGAGTTTGAAGAGCAGCTAGCCAAAAACTCAAAAAGTAATAGTAAAATGTTTTTAAAGTACATCAGAAGCAGGAAGCCTGCTAAACAACCAGTGGGGCCTTTGGATGATTGAGATGCTAAAGGAGTGCTAAAGGAGCACTCAACGATAATAAAGTCATAAAAGAGAAGCTAAATTAATTCTTTGCTTCAGTCTTAAGGGCTGAGGATCCCCTGAGGCCCTGAAGGCTAGGAGCCAGTCATGCCAGCTTATTAGACTGCAACCCAGAATCTGGATGGCTTGCTGCAGCTTTTAGAAGAGAGCTTGCCAGCCACACAGTCCAAACTGCCAGCATCCCTCTTCGACTGGGTGTTCCAGTCCAAAACCGGACACTGGCTCACCCTTCGTGAGACCACCCAGCACTGCATATAAGGGCCACTCTACAGACTCTGGCCATGAGGCTACACAGCCCTGCTTGCAAGAGCTTCTCTGCTGACTCTGGCCACTAGATCACCCAGCTCTGAAAGGGAAGGCAGGCAGATTGACTTTGGCTGTGAGGCCAGATTATTCCGTGTTTCAGAGGAGTCACACAGACTTGCCTGCAGGCCTAGAATGACCTGTGTTCCATCCCAAAAGAAGACATGGCATGCATGACCTGCAACATCCTGGGAAAATATGTGCTGCTACATTGTTTGTGAAATGATAAGATTTCACTGTATGGTGCCAAACTGAGAGTGGCAGACAGGTCAGGCTGAAACAAAGGAACATGTGCTCTGCTCAATTTGCATTCAAGCAGGAAACAGACGTCGAACTGTAAGGGACGATAAAGGAGGATCAAACAGGTGAAGGAATAACAGCAAGGCACATCCATTCCCGTAGACATTTTGTCTCCTGAATCCCAGCTAGAATTGCTTACCCAAAAGGGGGTAGGATTATAAAAAGAAGGGGAAGACACACCAGGGTACCCCTGTGGTATTGCATCCCCATATTCTTTATATAAATATGAACAGATACATGGCATAACTTGAATATGCTTTATGCATAATATTGCTTGTAACCTATTTCTGACCAGCTTGTAATCCTCTTAATACATATTCTATTTGTGTGCATGTATCATTACTGTATTTGAAATTAGAAATATGAAGCAGGCCATTGGTGGTACTTCAGAAACTTAATGTCCCGATACTGAAGACAATGAGCTATGAATAGTTTTGCTTGTGCTATAAGCCTTATCTATGGTTGGTCCTACCAAGACATATGGCTAGGTCATCTGATGTTGGGAACCATTTTGGATGCTGTGTTTTTCAACTCAAGGTGAAAAAAGTTTGAACTGAACAGAAAGGATTCCCACCTTGGCTAAATTCTATATAAAGGCATGAAACCAAGCAATAGGGGCTTATGCTATATAACAGTAGACCTCTGGCTACAACCTAAAGTGACTGCTGGAAAGATCTAAGACCTAACAGTGGGAAGGATCAGCCCCAAGCTGGGATGCTGCCTAGTTTGTGAGAAAAGATAATTACAACTACCGTTAGGGTAAGAAATCGTATGTAACAAGTTTCTTAGCATATTAGGCTCTGCTAGTGTATTTTGTTTTATTTTGCTTAGTAACTCACCTTGATCTGTCTACTATTACTTGCAACCACTTAACTCCCACATTTTATATTTAATAACATCACTTTTATTTATTAATGAACCCAGTGTAAATAATTGTTATCTGAGGGAGAACAACAGATGTGTCTCTATCTTCATTGATAAAGGAGGTGAACAACTTATGTACACAATCTGTATAAAATTTTATATGGTTCAAGGAAGAATTATTTGGAGTTTGATCCCTTTGGGTGCTGTGCTAAGAACCTTTGACTGAGCCTTCCCAGAGCTGAGTAGATGTCAGTGTCTATGTTACTCTGCTGTGGGCTGTGACCTAAACTCTGTGTGAATGGCAGAAGAGACCACAGAGACTGATTCAGGCTACGTCTACACTACAAACCTCTTCTGCAAGAGGAAATGCAAATGGGTGCTCATTTGCATATGTTGCACTCTCATTTGCATTTTCTCCCCAGAACCCTTTTTTTGCAAGAGGTTTCTGCACAAAAAAGTGCTGTGTAGATGGCTCATTTTTGCACAAACCCCCCTTTTGCACAAAAGCCATTCTTCCTCAAAAACTGAGGAAGAATGGCTCTTGTGCACAAGGGTTTTTTTGAGCAAAAAGGAGCCATCTACACAGTGCTGACGGCTTCTTGGGAGAAAATGCAAATAAGAGTGTGACATATGCAAATGAGCACTCAATTTGCATTTCTTCTTGTGGAAGAGGTTTGTAGGGTAGATGTAGCCTCAGTGGAGCAGAGTGGTGGCTGCCCCATTGGGCTGGTAGGCAGGCTCAGTAGGTATTTCAGCCCATCAAGTGACAGTATCAAGATAATTCCTATGATCCAACCTATCACAATCCCCCATCCTGCCCACTGCATCCATGCGCTCTGCCTCTTCTGAACTGTAGCAAAATGTGAGTGGGTTCTTCTAAGTGAAACAACTGTTTCTTGTGCTTTTAAGTTAGTTCTGGAAAGGCAGAAGCTTGGAAATGTGACTGATTAAATATTCAAAGCTTGGTGTCTTGTGGTTTAAAAGAAACAAAGAGAATATCAGTAGGAGATGTGGTGGGATGCAGTGCTAGCAGGGACCTGTTTTCTTATGGCAGGCTAATATTTTAGGAGGTGTTTTCAGCTCCCTTGCTAGTCTGGGAGAAGATTTCTGGATACCAGTACTTACCTTCAGCTTTTAATAACAAAATCTGGTAACATTTGAAAATGTTGGCCTGATCATGATTAATTCCGTTTGTTATATATTATATTAAGGAAAATCATCAGGGGCCTTTTAGTATTAATGTATATGTTGTAAGCACTTTCAGCCTTCATTGAATAGACCAATATTTTATAGTCTTATCAGGAACTTTTAAATCAAATCATTGAACAGAATTTCTTGCCACCCAGGTTTTCAAGACCTTTCCATCTACCATACCTATCAGATCGCTCATAGACACTACTAAAATAAATCCTCCTGTAAGCTCTGCAGTCTTTTAAAATGGATTGTGTTTGCCACCTTTTGAAAGTAGAGATGATCTAATTTTGTCTACACAAAATGTATTTTTTTCTTTGAAGGCCTGTATAGAAAGCAGTATGTCTCTTTTTATTCGTGGCTGCTTCTGATCAGGTTAGAAAGTACCCACTATCTTATCTTTCTTGTGTTGCATGCTCACTAGAGGATTTACTCAGTGTTGCTTGGTCTTCAGCTCAAAGTTGTGTTTTTCTTCATTTAAATCATTGCTCTGTAGCTTATGTGAATGGAGTCTGCAAACATATAGTTTACAAGGCAATCCTGAAGAGACAAAATTTAACTGTATATATTAATGAATGAAAGTTTATATACCCTCTATCTTCTAAATAACTTTTGTCACCTCAGCAAGGGGTCCAGGCAGGTTTTACCATAAGAGAGACCCTGAGAAATCATCTAGTTCAGCTGGGGGAGGTTCAAGAAGAAAGTTATAAACAGAGGAAGTTGGCTTCTGAAAATTTTGCAATATTAATTTTCTTTTTATTTTACTTCATATAAAAACATTTAAAAGTCATGCACCTTATTAATTATCCCTTGTTTTAGTATTTTCCTTCCATACCATTTTTAAAAAATATATACAAGTTATTTGTTAACTTGGGTACCACAGTGGCATACATATGAACAAGAGCACATAAACTCCATATTGGTGAATAAGACAAAACTCACTCTGCTTAAGGATGGAAAATCTTAGAGGGAACACTGGTTGTGAGCCCCTTGTGAGTAAGCAGCACACTGCAGCATGTATAGAAATGGCATTGAGTAATCCCAACAACAGTGGTCCCAGAGGATCCAGTTTCCAAGGGACACAGAAGAGCTCCTACATGGAGCGTTCAACAGAGCTTGAACCTCATTGAGGTGGGGGAGGATAAATCCATCCTTAATGAACTCTAAACCAGCAGGAGGAACACTGAGATATATGGCGGGATCACAAGCACATAGAGGCTAAACAATATTCCAGGAATGTGCAACGGTGCAAAATATTGCAAAATTTTCAGAAGCTAACTTCCTCTGTTTATAACTCTCTTCTAGAACCTCAGTCTGGGCATACAGCCTAACTAGAGAAATAAATCAACAATGAAAACCGCAGCTTGGTTTCACACTTAATTCTTTATACACTAGATTTCTAAGATTTTAAGAGTTTTGAGATTTTTAAGATTGTCTATTGACACCTGTCTTGGCTCCTGGCTGGCTCGCCAAATCTGTTACCTGGGAAGGAGTTTTAGTAAAATTTGGAATGTTTACAGCTTGCCAATCTGACCAAAAAGTCTAGGTTCATCCTCTATCCCAGGTTAGAGTGCATTGGGACCATAAGATTCCCCCTCTTGAGGGCTGGCAGGTGACCAATGGCAACCACCTGCCAGCCCTCAAGAAATGAAACAGAAATGAAACAGAAAACAATTTTATTGCTAAAGGAACTATAATAAACTCTACTACAAACACAGCGGCAAGGACACAGATCACTTGAATTCCTTCCCCAGATGTCATTAACACAATCAAATTAAAACTTATCTAAGTATATATCATCATCACTCTTTGTAAGCAGGATCTGAACCACTGCCTGCAATGCAGGCAGCTGAAATGGGACAGCGGGCTGGGGTGGTTAGGCCCATGTATTGTTCAGCTCTGCAAGATAATTAATTATTGATATGTAAATACAGCTAATGCTGGAATAGGGAAAGAATCTGAGGTGTGGTTATGTAAATCCATTCCAGTCAGTGCTGATGGATGGTCAGTGTTGGAATGGAAAGTAGTGTATTGTAACTAATTTGGCTGTTGTGGGGTCACAAATCATGCTACCCCCTAATGTACGAACTGTGAAATACGACACCAGTGCTTGCAGGAGAAACACTGTCATTGTAAAAGGTCTCAGATGGACAAGCCTACTCCCTCCAGATTTGAGCTGAATGAGTTGTGGGGGGAAGGGGCTTGAGCCAGCCTGCTTTATGTCTGCCAGGTGTGAGTTGTAAGACTGGTTCAACCTGTCTCCTTCCCCCAACCCCTGTTCTAAGGATAGACCTAAGGAAGACTGCATAAGGAGTCTCTTTGTTATTCCAGTGGAAGCTGAAATCTTTTGGCCAACCTAGGGGGTGGCTAAGAGCTGAAATCACCAAGAGCTGAAGTCACTAGCTTGGCCTGGAGCGAGAACCATTGCAATCAGTGGTCAGCCAATAGAGGAAGAGGCAGGCGGCCAGCAGGGCAGCTGGCAGAAGCAGGCAGCGAGCAGTGTGACTGGCAGGAGCGACTGGTGGACAACTGGTAGAAGCAGCAGGTGGCCAGCAGGGCGACTGGTGGGAGCAGGTGGCCAGCAGGGAGGCTGGCGGGAGTGGCCAGCAGGAGCAGGTGGCCAGCAGGGCAGCTGGCAGCAGCAACCAGTGGGTGGCCGGTAGGAGCAGTGGCAAGTGGCCAGCAGGGCGGATGGCGGGAGCGGGCAGCCATCAGAGCAACTGGTGGGAGTGATCGACGGGTGGCTGGTAGGACCACAGGAGCAGCACAAATGTGGCATTGCCTCAGCTCAATGACTGGAGTCATCAGGGTGATGTATTTGGGTCCACACTGACTAGATAGAGCTTTAAGTGGGGCATTTGAAGTGGGGTATGGACAAAATTTGGGTATGTGGATGGGACGCTTACATTGTTGGACTGGTGAGCCTGAGAGGACAAGGACTTTGCTCGATCCATTTGAGCTGGGACAGTTACTTGTGGGTTGGTTATGAACTCTGGTTGTGGTATTTTTCCAAGCTAATACCATGTGACTTCTCTTTCTCTTTCATTAAAAGTTACTTTTCTACACTCAGACTCTGTGCTTGTGAGTGGGGAAGCATCGCCTCTCAGAGGTGCCCAGGGGTGTATGAATTTCCCAGGCTACTGGATGGGGACTCAAGCCGGTTCTGTGTGAGATGGATGAAAAGGAACCCCTAGATATGGACCCGGCCCTGGCTGCTGCTGGTGCTACCTGGCAGATGGGTTACAATAATATAACATAAGAACATAAGAATGGCCGTACTGGGTCAGACCAAAGGTCCATCTAGCCCAGTAGCCTGTCTGCCGACAGTGGCCAGCACCAGGTGCCCCAGAGAGGGTGGACCGAAGACAATGATCAAGAGATTTGTCTCGTGCCATCCCTCTCCAGCCTCTGACAAACAGAGGCCAGGGACATCATTTCTATCCCCTGGCTAATAGCCTTTTATGGACCTAACCTCCATGAAATTATCTAGTTTCTCTTTAAACTCTGTTATAGTCCTAGCTTTCACAGCCTCCTCTGGCAAGGAGTTCCACAGGCTGACTATGCGCTGTGTGAAGAAGAACTTTCTTTTATTAGTTTTAAACCTGCTACCCATTAACTTTATTTGGTGTCCTCTAGTTCTTCTATTATGGTAACTAATAAATAACTTTTCTTTATTTGCCCTCTCTACACCACTCATGATTTTATATACCTCTATCATATCCCCCCCTCAGTCTCCTCTTTTCTAAACTGAAAAGTCCCAGTCGTTTTAACCTCTCTTCATATGGGACCCGTTCCAAACCCCTAATCATTTTAGTTGCCCTTTTCTGAGCCCTTTCCAAGGCCAAAATATCTTTTTTTGAGGTGAGGAGACCACATCTGTACACAGTATTCAAGATGTGGGCGTACTATAGTTTTATACAGGGGCAGTAAGATATTCTGTGTCTTATTTTCTATCCCTTTCTTAATAATTCCTTGCATCCTATTTGCCTTTTTGACCGCCGCTGCACACTGTGTGGAAGTTTTCAGAGAACTATCCATGATAACTCCAAGATCTCTTTCCTGATTTGTCATAGCCAAATTAGCCCCCATCATACTGTACGTATACTTGGGGTTATTTTTCCCAATGTGCATTACTTTACACTTATCCACAATAAATTTCATTTGCCGTTTTGTTGCCCAATCACTCAGTTTGGTGAGATCTTCTTGGAGTCCTCACAGTCTGCTTCTGTCTTGACTATCCTAAACAGTTTGGTATCATCCACAAACTTTACCACCTCACTGCTTACCCTTTCTCCAGATCATTTATGAATAAGTTGAACAGGATTGGTCCTAGGACTGACCCTTGGGGACACCACTAGTTACCCTCTCCAGTCTGAAAATTTACCATTTATTCCTACCCTTTGTTTCCTGTCTTTTAACCAGTTCTCAATCCATGAAAGGACCTTCCTCTTATCCCATGGCCATGTAATTTACACAAGAGCCTTTGGTGAGGGACCTTGTCAAAGGCTTTTGAAAATCTAAGTATACTATATCTACTGGATCCCCTTGTCTGCATGTTTGTTAACCTCTTCAAAGAACTCTAATAGATTAGTAAGACATGATTTCCCTTTACAGAAACCATGCTGACTTTTGTCCAACAAATTATGTTCTTCTACGTGCCTCACAATTGTATTCTTTATTATTGTTTCGACTAATTTGCCCGGTACTGAAGTTAGACTTTCCGGTCTGTAATTGCCAGGATCTCCTCTAGAGCCCTTTTTAAAATATTGGTGTCACGTTAGCTACCTTCCAGTCATTAGGTACAGAAGCCGATTTAAAGGATAGGTTACAAACCACAGATAATAGTTCAGCAATTTCCCATTTGAGTTCTTTTAGAACCCTTGGATGAATGCCATCCGGTCCGGAGATTTGTTAACATTAAGTTTTTCTATTTGTTCCAAAACCTCCTCTAATGACACTTCAATCCAGGACAGTTCCTCAGATTCATCGCCCACAAAGGACTGTGCAGATTTGGGAATCTCCCTAACATCCTCAGCCGTGAAGACTGAAGCAAAGAAATCATTTAGTTTCTCCGCAATGGCTTTATCGTCCTTGATTGCTCCTTTTATATCTCGATCGTCTAGGGGACCCACAGGTTTTTTAGCAGGCTTCCTGCTTCTAATGTACTTAAAAAACATTTTGCTATTGCTTTTTGAGTTTTTGGCTAGCTGTTCCTCAAAATCTTTTTTTGCTTTTCTTATTACATTTTTATACTTGATTTGACACTGTTTATGTTCCTTTCTATTTATCTCACTAGGATTGGACTTCCACTTCTTGAAAGATGCCTTTTTGTCCCTCACTGCTTCTTTTACATGGTGGTTAAGCCACGGTAACTCTTGTTTAGTTCTCTTGCTATGTTTTTTAATTTGGGGTATACATTTAAGTTGGGCCTCTATTATGGTGTCTTTAAAAAGTTTCCATGCAGCTTTCAGGGATTTGGCTCTAGTCACTGTGCCTTTTAATTTCTGTTTAACTAACCTCCTCATTTTTGTGTAATTCCCCTTTTTGAAATTAAATGCCAGAGTGCTGGACTGCTGAGGTGTTCTTCCTACCACAGGAATGTTAAATGTTATTATATTATGGTCACTATTCCCAAGCGGTCCTGTAACGGTTATCTCCTGGACCTGATCCTGCTCTCCACTCAGGACTAAATCGAGAATTGCCTCTTCCCTTGTGGGTTCCTGTACCAGCTGCTCCAAGAAGCAGTCATTTAAGCCATTGAGAAATTTTATCTCTCCTTCTCTTCCTGAGGTGACATGTATCCAGTCAATATGGGGATAATTAAAATCCCCCATTATTACAGAGTTCTTTATTTTGGTAGCCTCTCTAATCTCCTTCAGCATTTCAATGTTAGTATCACTGTCCTGGTCAGGTGGTCGATAATATATCCCTACTGCTAATTTCTTATTATTGGAGCATGGAATTACTATCCATAGCGATTCTATTGAACATGTTGATTCATTTAATATTTTTATTTCATTTGATTCTACATTCTCTTTCACATACAGTGCCACTCCGCCACCCACCCGGCCTGCTCTATCCTTCCGATATATTTTATATCCCGGTATGACAACCTCCAGATGCAAGAATGCCAACATATATGGCTGGATGGCTGAAAGCCTGGCCACAAAGGGCTATACCCGGACCCAGGAGCAGGTCCAGAGTAAAGTGAAAGAGCTCCGCCAGGCATATGCCAGGGCAAGGGAGTGCAGCTCATGCTCTGGGCCAGGACCCCACTCCTGCCCATACTTCGATGACCTGCATCCTGGGGGGTGGTGCAGCCCCTTCTCCAACCCTGGTGGTGGACTCAGGGCTTAAGACACCTGTCATCGCCTGTCATGCGGTCCCAGCCCACCGTGAGGAGGAGGAGAAGGAGGAGATGGTGACCACTGTGACCACCATCACCTTGGAGTCGATACCCTGTGGCCTGGATGTGTCCCAGGCATCCTCCAAGACCAGGGAGGGATCAGCATGTGAGCGCTCTTAATTTTTCATACATACAGGATGGGTGCTGAGGGGCTGTGGTGCAATCATCACTCGGCCTGACCATCGTGCTGCAGTGCATGCACATGGATGCACGTGCAGCACTAGTCTGAGCCACACATCCCCAGGAGGCAGCACCAGAGCACCCTAGGGCTTCTGCTCACAGGCTCTGGAGAGGCTGCCCACACGTCTGATCCCTGGGGAGGACAACCTCCCACCACGAGTCACTGCTGAAAGGAGGCTGAGGACAAGAAAACATGCATGCACACACAGACTCTGGAGTGCCACACATGGCCCAGGGGTATGCCTGCATCCTCAAAGCAGCACCCCGTCACAGGGACAGTGCTGCCAGGTGTAGGTGTGTGTGCAGCCCCGATGAAAGGCCAGGAAACTTGAGACCACCCTTTCACCCATTGCACCCCAGTGTGGTCAGACATTGCCCTTGTCTGCTTGTCCATGGGACTTGGTGCGGGGGCGTGCAGGAAGCATGGTCACTGGGGAAGTCTGGGCCCCTGTAAGACAGGGCCCGCTGTGCAGGATACATATGGCCTTGCTCCTGGGACATCACCTTCCTCTGACCCCAGGAACTGTTGCTCTCAGCTCACAGATGGGGACTAGGCCTCAGGGACCTACCTGACTGACTGACCACCTCTCTTTAATCTCCCCAACTGGATACTTATTAAAGACTGGATGGTGCTTTCATGGCACTTTGTAAAGTAGTATTCAGAGCAAAGAGAAATAATAAGGAAAACAAGCTAAACAGGTGACTGGTGAGTTCTAGTGCTAAGTGACAGTCTGTGTTTTCTAACTGGTAAATAACCATGCTGTGCAATACTGGATGCACACTGTTGAAGTACAACTTCTGTGTAAGATGAAGATGCTGCCGGATAAATTCTTTCCCAGAAGGCGTGTACATATGCCTCCTTTTCATAGTGTACTGATTCGTCTCTTGTTAATACACTATGGCATGTTGGATTATTTGGTCTATTGAATATTTTTAATACTGAAATACAAGTGTTGCCAAGCAATTGGCTGCACCTCAGTGAATACTGAGAGGCTGACACAAGTCACTGTATGTGGGGAGATATAAGCAACACATTCAGATGGCAGCAGCTAAGTTTTTAAGCAATAACAGCTGATGCAAGCCCTTCTCTTTCTGGGGCTCCACAAACTCAGCACTTTACCCATCCCCCTCTAGACTGAATTCCGATTCGCAGTACTAGTTCGGAAGGCCCTGATGTGAAGAGAACTCCATGTTACAACTTGTATCAGTGTGACTGAGCTAGAAGCTGCAAGGATTCAGAGCAGCCACACTAGCCATTCTCTCGGGCTGGTTCTACATTAAAGGGGAAGGTCACATTAAGTTACACAACTCCAGCTATGTTAATTAAGTAGCTGGAGTCAACGTAGCTTAGTCTGAGTTTCCCCGTCAGCTTTCTTTTACTCCTCACAGGAGCAGGAATACTGGCTGCCAACAGAGCTTCCCTCTGAGTTTGATTTAGTGAGTTGTGACCCACTAAATCAAACTCCAGAAGATAGATCATGACAGCGTTGATCTTCCCAAGAGTGAAGACCTGGCTTCAGGAGCATACAATGCTCTTCCTCCACATAAGCGCACTCTGCAAATACTGTGGCGTCTATGCATTGTTGTACCTATGTACATTTCCTCATGCTGCTCGCTGGAGCAAGTGCTTAGTGTCTTTTGCTTACAGCGTTTGTGTGCATTTAGCCCATATTTTTGCTTTACCACATTGCCTGGTTTAAGTGATTGTGTCTTGCACAAGGATCTGCACATGCACTGTGAGCAGGGACACCTCTGTGCATGTAGATGCCGTGACAAAAGGTCAGCACCTCCTAATGCCCTTCTGCCTCCTCCCCATACACACACATACAATTTCTGGGCTTGGACACCCAGAGTGGGCAAGAATAGCCTTGAGTGCTGTGCTTATGGAAGTGAGGAGCTGAGCTTTTTCCTGTTAATTCATTTCTTCAACAATGTTAGTTTCTTTGGTAGAACTGGATTGTTTTAATGTTCTTGTTTGTTCAAGTTTTACTGCTTCCTGGTCTGTTCTCTAGCTGAACTCAGTCCTCCCCTTTAGGGGGCAGAGAAGGGAGTGCTCTGGGCTCAAAGGAAGAACAATATTTTCCAGGAAGAACACCAGAGTAAGCATGAGCTGGAGTGGGTGCAATGGGAGGAAAGAGAAAGAATAAGAGGAAAGAAAATGGGGAAGGGGGAGTGTCACACAGAGAGCCCTGGGCAAAAGGTGCCCTGTGCTTTGCAAACAGCTCTTACTTCAGACCTGGCATACTCACGACACCAAACACATCTTACAGCATATGTACCCATCAAGTATAACATGTGAGAGTATCTACAGAAAGCTGTGTTGTCTGCCCTTGCCACATCCCAGAACAGTCATCGGAGAAGCATCAAAGACAATGGGAAATGATCAAAATCACCTGGAGGTGAACAGGAACCTTTAGGCAGGGACTCGCCCTGACTATCAATACAGCAGATGGTGGTTCACAGAAGAACAGAGTGTAGGGAAAGGCTCTATATTCATTCACTGAGGAAACCCCTTATGGAGGTTTGGAATCTGTAATGTTTGGATTCTGGTTCTTATGAAACCAGTTAGTTCTGCAACTGACTGAGGTATGTGGGGAACTCCTACTTTATACCTACTGCATAAGCTGAGACGAGAGTGCTTGAGTGAGTGAAGAGTCCATGGTGTAAGGAAGCTGCTCGGCTACTACAACTAAGAACATTTCTTCCTATAGGCAGGGGGTACCGAGGTGATTCTGAGTCCCCAAGAACTAGCTGAGTGGAGCAGAGAGAAAGAAAGAAAAATCCTTTTCTCCCCTCCACCATCTCTCACCTCGCCAAGAACTTTACACAGAGGACACCTCTGAATAGACAGAGCACAAATGTTACTTACCACAGTTTCTGCAGTTTGCACTTCGGGTCTTTCAGTCCCTTGCACAACAGCTGCACTCCAGCATCTCCCAGATCATCTCCCAGACTGCCAGTCAGGTTCAGCTCTGTCAGGCTCTGGCTGTGTCTGAGAACATCAGCAAGATCCCCACAGTAAGCAGTTGTGAGATGGCGCTCCAGTCTACAGGCGGGAGAAACACAGACAGAAGTGATCATGCTGTAACTAGGGCTTGTGGCAGCTGTTTTGACAGGTGGTCCCACCCAACAGTTCCTCTCTCTGATTAATCTGCACCCGGAATAAGCCAAAACCAGGTTTCCCAAGCCCCGCCCTTTGTCTCTTGAGAAAAAGGTGTTGGGGGAGAATTCCTGCCTAAGCCCAGACTTTGCACTTCACTCTTCACCCATTAGCATTTAGAAAGACCTAGACAGCCCAATCCTTAATCCTCTGCCAAGGAACAATAAAAAATAAAGTTTGAGGTAAGACTTCATCACTGAGCACCTCCCCTCAGCCTTTCCATAGATTAACCAGAATTTAAGGGGCCGCTGTCTAGCTGCCTAAGTCCCACCTTCCCAATTCTCAACCCATCAGGCTGGGGCTGGAATTCTGTGCTCTGGGACAGTGTGATCCAATCAGAGGAGGCCCATCACCACAGAGAGGCTTTACGGGTCATCATCTCCCCAGGCAGCAGAGCCAGGCTCAGAGCAGTGGAGATGCTGGTCCTCTGCTCCACTGCACTAGATCTGCAGCTGCCCTGCAGGACACAGACCTCCCCTGTCTTTGTCCCCAGCCCACAAGCTCCCAGCACTGTCAGGCCTGGAAAGGAGAGGCAGCTGCAAGGCCCAGCCCTGGCAGCATCACAGCCACCTTCCTCTGGGACTAGGTACCAAAGGGTGGAGGTGGGGAGATAAGAAAACAAAGAGGAGAAAAGCCCCACAACAAGGGGATCTGCAAAGTTTGGAGGAGAAACAGCCCCTGCTCCTGTAGACAGGGCCTGTTCCAGAAATCCTACTGAGGTTATTACAGCAGAAATTTTCTGCTGGTTTCTGCACCTCCCCCCCGGCAGAGACTGGGCTCCTGGGGGAGCTGCCAGCCAGCAAAGTGTGGAACTAGGGCAGCAGCCTGACTATGTACATGTGCATGTCAGTAACCAGCCCCCAGCATGGCTGGCACATCCTGCCACTGCTCCCTCCCTCCAGGGCTCACAGGGATACCTCTGCATTCCCAACAACTGCCACTACCCCTCCCACCAGAACTGTCACCTTCACAGCCCCCTCCATCACTATGGTTGCCTTGAAAATGTGGTCACTCCACAAGGGGAATGGGAATCCCAACGTTTGAAAAGAGAAAGAGCCCTGAATCTGTATGAGGAGAGAAGCCCCCACTCTCGGCGGGGGGGAGGAAGGGGCAGGTTCAGTAAAGATTGGTAGAGCCCCTGAGATATTTTTGAGGCAGGAAGAGAGGCACCCACAATGGGACTACATCTAACCTGCAGGCTTCTTGCACAAGAAGCTTTTTTTGGAAGAGAACTTCCAAAAAAACTTCTTGCGAAAGAGAGCGTCCACATTGCAAAAGCATTCAGAAAAATAGTGTCCAGACTGCCTGGATATTATCACGCATGTAAGCTGTGATTGCTATGGACACAATGCCCTCCAGGGCACGTGCGTTTTTTCCTCTTCCTTCTTCTTTTGAAAGAACTCCATCTTCCCCGTCCGCATACTCCTTTTCCCGAAAGAGCTCTTTCACAAAAAGTCTTCTTCCTCATAGAATGAGGATTACCAACTGTGCAAAAACCCCTCTGTTCTTTTGATTCACTGTTGAAAGAATGAGCTTGCAGTGTGGACATAACTCAAGTTTTGTTGGAAAAACGGATGTTTTTCTGACCCAACTCTTTATTCTAGGCATACCTCAAGAGACCCCAAAGTGTGAAGAAGACTTGTAAAGAGAAAGAAAGACTCAACTGGGATACAAAAGGAGAGACACCCCAAATGCAGACTATTGTTGGAGTTAATCTTTGGTAGAAATTTGCCAGATATTACAATGGAAAAATTCTCTTCAATCAAAATACAAGAGCATTCCTGGAATTTTGCGCTAGGGTGTCTTGCTAGGATATCTTATTATGATGCACTTTTTAAGAGATGTACATGCATAAGAACCACAAGATCCAAATAAATTTGATTTCATCACATAGGAGTGGGGAACCTCAGGCCTGGGGGCCGAATGTGGCTCCCACCTTGCCTGGATCCAGCTCCCAATACCCAAGGCCCCCACTCTTGCATTGTGGCTGTGCTGGCACTCCAGCCCCACCCCCGCTGCCCCACCATAGGGCTGGAGCACACAAAATATACTAGACGCCCTCCCTCCCTCCAGGCTCTGGTGTTTGAGGGTAATGTGGGGAGTTTGGTGTTCCTTCTCAGTTGGGTGCCACGTCAGTGAAGGTGTTTTGTGTGTGTCCCCCAACTGACGTTTCTGTGGGTGAGTGACCTCCAACCCAAAAAAGTTTCCTCACCTCTGTCCTAGGAGATGCAAACACAGTCTAAAAGCAAGCACCAGTTGAGTGGGAAATGGGAATGTTGCAGCGGT
The DNA here is from genome assembly GCA_019425775.1 of Rafetus swinhoei. Classification (NCBI taxonomy): domain Eukaryota; kingdom Metazoa; phylum Chordata; order Testudines; family Trionychidae; genus Rafetus; species Rafetus swinhoei. Next base: position 14,445,405 of record CM033446.1, on the reverse strand, counting down.
TGTAGCAGCTGCATAATTTATTTTTATTACTCTACCAGCCCAGACTCATTTTGGGAACTAAGTGGAAACATATTGGTGAGTATGGAGATGGGGCATCACCTAAAATGTGGCAGACACTTGATCTCCCCTCGAATTTCCTGCCCCCCTGCTCTCTCCACGAGGCATAAGGGAGAGGTCGTCAAAGGCGTTCCCTGTCGACCGATCTGCGTCTTGACTGCCGCGCTGTGCCGGATCAGCTGATTGTCGGCACAGCACAGCGGCCATTTTTATTTTAATGAAGCTGAGATTATTTAAATCCCCGCTTCAACTATGTCGGTTAAGCTAGTTTACATGGCTCTGTTGACAGACCCATGTAGTCTAGACATACCCATTGATTCCAATCAGGTGACTCCTAAGCTGCCACCCCAAGGAGGTGGAGTCAGAGTTAGGAATCACAGATTGGAGCACTGCTCTACCAACAGTTGCATCCTCCCTGGAAAAGTTAACAATAGCATAGTGGGCCATGAACATATGCATAGAGAACCATGTGACTGCCCTCCAGATCTCCTGAAGGGGAACTTGTGTCACAAATGCTGTAGATGAGGCATGTGCTCTAGTCGAGTGGCCCATGACTGGGGGTGGGGGTGACCCTTGCCAGATCATAACAGTTGCATATACACCATACTATCCAGGATGATTTGCATTGTGAGGGGACCTGATCTCTCATCCATTCCACTACAGCTATGAACAGTTGTGTGTATTGTTTTGTGCAATCAATATAGAAAGCTAGGCCCTTCTCACATCTAGTATGTGCAGCACTCTCTGCCTAGCTGTAGAGTGCAGTTTTGTGTAAAAAACTGGGAGGAAAATGTCTTCGCCCAGGCGGAACTGAGAGACCACCTTGGGCTAAAAGATCGGGTATGGCCTGATCTGCCCCTTCTCCTTGTTCAAAGCTGTATATGAGGACTCCAAGGAAAGAGCTCTGAGCTCAGACGTGCTCCTTGCTGACGTGATGGCCACTAGGAAGGATGAAGCAATGAATATTCAACTATTGTTCAAAGGGGTGAGTGGGGAGTTCCGTAAGTTTATTGAGCACCAAGTTAATGTCCTAAGTGGGTACAGGCAAATGAGAATATGGATACAATCTGTCCAACCCTTTCCTAAAATGGGTTACTATCAGATGACTGAACAGGGAACATTGGGAGAACCCTGGGTGAAAAGCAGACAGAGCTGCTAGGTGAACTTTGATAGAGGAAGGTGCTAAACCCTGTTTTCGTAAATGTAACAGGTAATCCAATGCCACTGGGATGGGTGCCCCCCTGGGTGAGATAGCCCATTCTGCACACCAGGTAGAAAACCTCCTCCACTTTGCCTACATATGCTGCCCTAGTGGAGGGCTTCCTGCTTCCCAAAAAAATCTCCCATACCTGGGCAGAGCATTGAAGCTCTAATGGATTCAACCATCTAGCTTCCATGTCATGAGATGGAGAGAGTGCAGGTCTGGGTGTCTGAGACACCCCAATGCTGAGTTAGAAGTTCTGGGTACAAGGGAAGAGCTATCGGCACCTCCACTGACAGGCTGAATAGAGTGGAGAACCAATGTTGGTGTGGCCACACGGGCGCCAGCAGAATTAGGCATGCCTTGTCACTGTGAGATTTTAGTAAGACTCAGTGAAGCAGGACACTCTCCCCCGGCCCCTCGCCCCCCAGCGTAGTGCAAATGTGTCTGCTGTGGAACCCTGACAATGATTGTGGAAGGAACAGAAGTCCTTGTACTTCTTATTCTCTGGTGTGGCAAACCAGTCTAGATGAGGAGTCTCTCACCTGAGGAAGATTGAGAGTATCTCATCTTTTCTGACTGACCACTCGTGGACCATGAAGGTCTTCCTGAGGGTGTCTGCCACCATGTTCTGCATCCCCTGCAGGTACTGGGCCTCTAGATGGATTTAATGCCAAAGATTTTGGGCTTTGAGGCAAAGTCAAGAGGACCATACCCACCCTGCAACCCCCTGCTTATGTATATAAAACATCACAGTCATATTGTCTGTACACACCGACATGCATTGGCCCTACATCTGAGGTTGGAACACCTGAGAGGCCAACCTGACCGCCTTCAACTCCTTCACACTGAGGTGAAGTACTAGGTCCGTAGGAGACCATAGTCCTTGGATCCTCAGATTCCCCCAAATGGGCTCCCTACCCCAGGTCTGAGGCATCTGTTACCACAGTCAGAGTGGGCAACATTGGGGCAAACTGTACTGTTTGCCCACCACCTGAGAGTAGATATCATACACTGCGAGATGAATATCACCAAGTCCAGGCTGTCACACTGAGGCTATGTCTACTCTACGAGACTCTTGCAGAACAGCAAATGCAAATAGAGCGCTCATTTGCATATGTCGCACTCTCATTTGCATATCCTCTTCCTTTCCCTTTTGCACAAGAGGTTTTTGAGCAAAAAAGCATTGTGTAGACGGCACCTTTTTGCACAAAAAAATCCCTTTTCGCAAGAGCTGTTTTTCCTCATTTTTTGAAGAACAGCTCTTGCACAAAAGGGGGGTTTTGCACAAAAAGGCACCGTTTACACAGCACTTTTTTGCGCAAAAAACCTCTTGTGCAAAAGGAATCTGAGGAGGAAATGCAAATGAGAGTGTGACATATGCAAATGAGTGCTCCATTTGCATTTCCTCTTGCAGAAGAGGATTGTAGTATAAATGTAGCCCCCAATATGAGACGCAGATGCACATATCTGTGACCCAGAAGGCTAAGACGTATCCTTACAGTTGTAATGGGGTACTGGGTGAGAGAATGTACCAAATTCCATAGCACCTGAGACCAGGCTTCCAGAGAGTTGCCCTCCCCTGAGCTCTGTCTAGAGTCACTCCAATTAACTCTGTTCTTTGCACTGGACTCAGAATCAACTTCTCCTCAGTGAGGAGGATGCCCAGGGACTTGAACAGCTCTAATGCAAGTCTTACATGTGCCTGAAACTGCTCTTGGGAAGTCACTTTTAGCAACCAATTGTTCAGGAAGGGGAACATCTGGACATCCCTCTTGCACAGGAAGTTTGCTGCCACTGCCATACATTTGGTGAAAACCCTGGGGGCAGTGGATAAGTGAAAGGTGAGCACCACAAACTGATAGTGCTCATTCACCACTGTAAATCTGATGTAGCGTCTGTGACATGGAAGAATTGATATGTGGAAATATGCATCCTTCATGCTGAAGGCAGCCAACCAATCACCTGGTAAAGGACCAAAATCCCAGTAATATGTATGTAAGATCTTGACCACAGTCTCTGTTAAGAATTTTTCAGTTATGCCTAAGCCTTACAGGCCTGGCCTGAGCCTGAGACCTAGCTAACAATGAACAAAATATGGCTAAAAGGGGAACACAGATAAGCAGAAGACAGGCCTTGTTTGTACAACTAGACGTGAAACAAGCTGAGACACCAGACCCCCAGGTGCAGGGCAGTAGTTGGGGCCTTATCATGAATTATAGACACACAACTCTTTGGGCACGTTTAAACTACACCCCTCTTTCGAAAGAGGAAGAAAAAGAGTGCACAGGCTTTTGGGGGATGGTGAGCATGAGCCTCCCCCTCAGGCCCAGCCTACCAACCTGCTCAGGATGGTTGATCCAGGGCCTCAGATGGCAAACTATCTCTTCTTGGGAGATGGGACACAGTGGCCGAGGGAGCCCTTGAATGACACCTATTCCAGGGGGAACAGGACCAGTGGTTTGTAGTTACCACCAACCTGGGTGCACCCTGGGACTGGTGATATGCCCAAAGTGTCCAGATAGGCCATTGTTTGGGTGGTGGCCATTGTGTGTGGCTCCATCAGGAATGGGCCAACACCACATCAGACTCCAACTCTGACTGCAATGACCAGGGTGGTGCCCCTGGAGACCTTGACCAGTACTGGGAGAGTTGAGACCTGGATCAGTTCTGTGTCCTTCTCAATCTTGACCTTGTCCTGGAGTGAGAACACAACTTCAACACTGAAAGCCGTGGCTTGCTCAGTGTTGGTCTTGGAGGATCTTCACCTCTTTCTCAGGAACTCGGTGCCGGAGTATCCACTGGTGCAGTTCATGCAGCATGCTATACCAGCAATGGCAATCCATCCAAAGACAAAGAGGACAACCTGTCCCAGTGCCAATCAGGGACTGCTAGTGTCACAGCATCACTGGCTTGCCAATTGAGTGGTGCAGTCTTAGCGGTGCCATTGGTTTATCCCACATCCTAGACACCTCACTCTCCAAAATCTCTAGTAGGTTCCACGGTAGGATATTCTGGTTCACACCCCTATTGACTATAGTCCAGTGGTTCTCAACCGTGGGTCATATGGCTCCCCAGGGGCCACGCCCTACGTCTACGGAGCCACATGGAAAAAAATGAAACATTAGGTAAATTATGTACCTTTTTTTCCAACTAACAGCAGCTATGAGGGGGGGCACAGAGGTAAACAAGGCTCAGAAGGGCCATGAGCAAAAAAAGGTTGAGAAACACCTGACTATGCCACCTATCCTTGGGCCAGCCACAGTTTTTATTAGCATACTCTCACTTTGTGCTAAGATCAGTGACAGAAATGTTAAATAAGATTGGCCCCAAGATTGATCCCTGAGGAACTCCACTAGTAACCTCCCTCCAGGCTGACCATTCACCTTTCAGTGGACCCTTTGTGGTCACCTCTTTAACAACTTTCTTGTCCTTCTCCTATTAATTAATAAACTAGTATAAATGGTGAATGTTCTGTAACTTGAAGTCTTTAAACTGTGATTTGAAGAATTCAATAACCCAGTGGTAACAAGGAGACTCTCTTTCTGGGTACCCTGAGAACCATTACAATGGGACAGAGTGGGCGAGACAGAGAGAGAGAGAGAGAGAGAGAGAGAGAGGGGAGAGAGAAACCTCCCACCCTCTCCTGAGAGCCCCACTTTTGAAACAGAGAGAAATCATAGAATCATAGAACATTAGAACTGGAAGGGACCTCAAAAGATCATTGAGTCCAGTTCCCTGCCCTCATGGCAGAATCCAGTACTGTCTAAACCATCCCTGATAGATGTCTGTCTAACCTGCTTTTAAATATCTCCAGAGATGGAGATTCCACAACCTCCCTAGGCAACTTATTCCAGAGTTTAATCACCCTGACACTTAGGAAGATTTTCCTAATGTCCAACCTAAACCTTCTTTGCTACAGTTTAAGTCCACTGATTCTTGTCCTGTCCTTAGAGGCCAAGAAGAATATTTTTTTCTTCTCCTTGTGACACCCTGTTAGATACTTGAAAATTGCTATCAAGGCCCCTCTCAGTCTTCTCCTTTCCAAACCAAACAAGTCAATTTCTTTCAGTCTTCTTTCATAGGTCATGTTCTCTAGACCTTTAATCATTCTTGTTCCTCTTTTCTGGACCTTCTCCAATTTCTCCACATTGTTCTTGAAATGTGGTACCCAGAACTGGATAAAATACTCCAACTGAGGCCTAAACAATGCAGACTACAGCAGAAGAATGATTTCTCGTGTGTTGCTCACAACACTCCTGTTCATGCATCCCAGAATCATGTTTGCTTTTTTTGTAACAGCGTCACACAGTTGACTCACATTTAGCTTGTGGTCCACTATAACCCCTAGATCCCTTTCTGCAATACTCCTTCCTAGGCCATGTCTACCCTGTAGAGTTTTTCCCGGATACCGTGTCCCGGAAAAACTCTGCTGCATCCAGGGAATGCATCCACTTTTTGGAACAGTTTCCAAAAATGCGGGTGTGTTCTTTCAGCATCCTTGCATTCCCCTTGGTAAAGGAATAAGGGTATGTTTATACTGCGAGGGTTTTTCCAGGATCCTGGAAAAACTCTGCTGCATCCAGGGAACATGTTTGCTCTTCGCTTTTTTTTTTTTTTCTCTGAAGAGTAAACATGCTCTTTTGGGGAGCCCTTTATACCTCATTCTACAAAGAATAAGGGCTCACTCCTCTCAAAGAGGAGGCTTTTTCCCCATTTGGCATCTAGGTCTGCGAAAACCTCTTTTAGAAAAGCCATCGGAAAAAGCTACGCAAATTGTGGAGCACAACTTTCATAGCTTTTTCCAAAAAAGGCTATAGTGTGTAGACCTAGCCTAAGGGATGTTCCAAAAGAGGATATTTTTCCAAAATTTGGTGCTGTGTAGATGGGCCTAATTTCGGACAAGCTTCTTCCAAAAAGAAGTGAAAAAAGATATCTTTTCCCAAAGAACCTGCAGTCTAGATGGGGCCCTAGACAGTCGCTTCCCATTCTGTATGTGTGAAACTAATTGTTCCTTCCTAAGTGGAATTCTTTGCATTTGTCCTTATTAAACTTCATCCTATTTACCTCAGACCATTTCTCCAGTTTGTCCAGATCATTTTGAATTATGACTCTGTCCACCAAAGAAATTGCAATCCCTCCCAGCTTGGTATCATGTACACACTTAATAAGCATACTCTCTATGCCAATATCTAAATCATTGATGTAGATATTGAACAGAACTGATCCCAAAACAGACCGCTGCGGAATCCCACTTGTTATACCTTTCCAGCATGACTGTGAATTATTAACTACTCTCTGAGAATGGTTATCAAGCCAGTTATGCACCCACCTTATAGTAGCCCCATCTAAGTTGTATTTGCCTAGTTTATTCATAAGATCATGCAAGACCATATCAAATGCCTTACTATAGTCTAGGTACACCACGTCCACCACTTCTCCCTTATCCACAAGACTTGTTATCCTATCACCTTATTATCTTCCAGATGATTGCAGATGAGTTCCCTAATTACTTGCTCCATTATCTTTCCTGGCATAGATGTTAAACTGACTGGTCTGTAGTTTCCAGGATTATTCTTTTATTCCTTTTTATAGATGGGCACTGTATTTGCCTTTTTCCAGTCTTCTGGAATCTCTCCCATCTTCCATGATTTTTCAAAGATGATAGAGAGCTAAATGCTCAGATACGTCCTCTATCTGCTCCTTGAGGATTCTAGGATGCAGACACCTAGCTTTTCTAAGTGATTTTTAACTTGTTCTTTTTTTATTTTATCCTATAAACCTATCCCATTCCCAGTACTATTTTCTATATTAGGCATTCCTTCATCATCAGACTTCTTGGGAAAGACTGAAGCAAAGAAGTCTTTAAGTATCTCTGCCATTTCCAAGTTTCCTGTTAGGGTATGTCTACACTGCAAAGTTAATTCGAAATAACAGCCGTTATTTCGAATTAACTTTAATAGCGTCTATACATGCAAACCGCTATTTCAAAATTAATTCGAAATAGCGGAGCGCTTAATTCGAATTTGGTAAACCTCATTCTACGAGTAACTCCAAATTCGAAATAGCTATTTCGAATTAAGTGCTGTGTAGACACTTAATTCGAAATAGGGGCCTCCAGCCCTTCCCAGGGAGCCCTGGTGGCCACTCTGGGCACAACCAGGAAAACTTACTCTCCTCTCCCCGCAGCCCCAGAGCCATTAAAGGGGTAGAACCTGGCCACAGTGCCTGTGCCAGCTCCAAGCCTGCCAGCCCAGAGCCAGCAGTGGCCACAAGGGCCCCTGACCCAGTGGCCCCAAAACATGAGCCAGCAAGCCACTGGCAGCCAGCCCTCCATCGCTCCCCAGGAGCAGTCTGCCAGCTCCCAGGAGCCTGACAGGGGCTGGAGAAGGCGGGCGTCTTCCTGGTCCAGGGTGGAGATCATGGACCTTATTCAGGTTTGGGGGGGATGCCCCCAACATCCATGATCTCTGCACTAGATGGAGGAACGCGGCCATCTATGGCAGGATTGCTGCCAGCCTGGCCACCAAAGGCCACATGTGAACTCAGGAGCAGGTTTGCATGAAAATCAAGTTGGTCCAGCAAGACCCCCAACCCTGGGCCCTGAGCTTCCCCGCCCCATTCTTCCTCTTGCTTCCCCCTTCCAGCTCCCTCTTCCCAGGTTTCCCCCTCCCCTCTCCCACCCTCTCTCTTCCCCTCTCCTGCCTCCTTTTCCCAGTCTCCCCAGAGGTTCATCCCCGCCCCCCAGTTTTGTTCAATAAACCTAGTTTCTATTTTTGAACATACGTGTCTTTTGTTTGACATCAGGAAGGGGGGCTAGGGAGGGGTAAGTGGAAGGATGAGAGGGAGGAATGGGGCACGAGCCACCGGCGGGGAGGACCGGGGTGGCTCTGAGGGTTCCTCGGGGTGGATGCTCTCCCGCAGGGCCTCCTGGATCCTGACAGCCCCCCGATGGACCCCCTGGATGGCAGCCTGCAAGTGCAGCCAGGCTGATGGCAACGACCCCACGAGACGCACCAGCGTGTCCAGGGGCAGCTCTGGCTCTATGTGGCCGAGTGCTGTGGTGTCCCAAGTGCAGGCACTCAGAGCACTCCAAGACAGGACTGCTTTGCTGTCCCTCATCAAGGTAGACAAGCAAGCGGGGAACCCTGAGAACTGTCTGTCTGGGGTGGGGGTAGGGTCCCTTTAAGCACGGAGCTCAGTTAGCCTCAGGCAGCAGCCCCACACACTAAGTCCTAAGCTGATGCCCTGCTGGCACTGGTTCTGGCCAGCCTTAACTTTGGTTCAGGGTCCACTCAGTGTGGACGCGCTTATTTCAAATAGCAAAACGCTATTTTGAAATAGTTTTTGTGTATAGATGCGTTATTTCTAATTAGCCTAATTCGAATTAACTATTTCGAATTAAGTTAACTCGAATTAACGCTGTAGTGTAGACATACCCTTATTGTTTCTCCCTCCTCACTGAGCAATGGGCCTACCCTGTCCTTGTTACCTTTTATGTCTGTAGATAGATTGAGCTTGTTTTTGCCTTTGCCTTTCTAATCTAATGAGATCAAAAGATATATGAATGGTAAACAGATAGACTTGTACAGAGTTTAGACACCATGGTGATGAGCACCTTAGGGTTAGAAATAGCTATGATTAAAATACCTAAAACATTCTCTCCAACTTCTGAATCTTTCCTGGCCTTATACCACCCTCAGCTACACTAATTAGCTTTGTCTCTCCCACTTACCTGTTGCTATGGGAATTGGGGTAAACATCATTGAGCCACTAGGGGGCTGACCCACAAATGCTCATTTGCTGCAAGATAAATTCAATGGAGCTATGACTGTTTGCACCAAGAATCTTGCCTATTGATGGGAGGGCAACACAAATTCCTGAGCTGCAGTGGTGTAGAGCTGCACTGCTACAGAACTTCTGGGATAACAGCAGTAAAAAGGGGATATTAAAAAAGGAAGGAACAATTTCTTACTTTAGTTTCTTCAATTTGCAATTTGGATCCTTCAGAGCTTGACAGAGCCAGTAAATAGGTGAACGATGTGATCCAAGCTGAGGTTCTGCCCTGAAAAGAGAAATAGGCATATCTTATGTTGTTCTGTGGACACACATTTCAAATCTATGTCCTGAACAATAAAATAGGCTCTTCCATGGTGTAATCATGCACTGGAAATGAGCTATTCTGCCATTTCAATTCATTATATCCACACCTAAAACCTCCAAACCAAAATAATATATCTAGTGCATTAACATGTATTTTAAATACACTGAATCAAACAGAATAGTTTCTGCTAAGTGTAAACTCATCATTTTTTCAACTTGTAGTTCTCTGAGCATTCATGTGCAGTGCTTAAAAACCCACACCAGTAGCGATGTCTCCAGAGACTTTATGTTTTTGTGTTGGTCAGTCCTTTTTTAAATCAGTTCTGGAGATGCAACAGGAATGACCATGTTTATGTAACCAAGAAAGTTGACTTTCACTAAAGTAAAAACCCAAAATGAGAATTTTGCTATTGACTTATTTCACTGAAACCAGGATTTCACCCACTATCTGCTTCAACACCCATCTCTCTACTTCAGTACTCACAGTCATATCACTGCATCTCACACCTTTAAGTGAACACACCCACAAGCAAGCAACAACAACAAAGAAATTTAAATGAGCATAAACAAGCAAACCAACACTGGCATACTAAAGAATGTCATGAGTCTCAAGCTTTCCTAAAGCATAAAAATTAAAATGACCCCAGAATAATGTTAATGGGATGTTTAAATGACATTGTAACCTAATGTTCTACTAGGTGTTACCAAACTGGTTGGACTGCATTTTTGTAGAGAAGACATTGTGCGCTTTGCAAAGTTAGACTTAGAAAAGTAGGAGATTTGATGTGAGTGTAAAAAGCGCTGTTGTCATTAATATACCTGTCTAAAGATCACTCCTTGAAGTGAGTTCATATTTTTATTAAAAATTTCTGTGTTAAATAATTTCTCACATGTTGTGATTACATTATCAGATGATTAACATAACTTCTCATTGATGTGAGGCACATGGTCAGAACAGAGCTAAGCTGATCCCAGGTCACACAACCTGATTGGCTGCTGAGGCCAGTAGGCTGGCTCTTAAACCAGCATAAGCAGAAGCCCACTAGCTTCTCAGTGCTCCTGCCCACCCCTGAGCCTGCTCCTGCCTTGCATCCAGCTTTGGCTGATCCCCTGCCCTCTCCAGTTTCTGACCTCTCATTTTGACCCTTGGCTCTGGTACCCAGTTTCTGCCTTCCAGTTTTGACCCTTGAGTTTGGCTCCCAATAACTGACTTTGGCTCTGACCCATCCACTAGGCCTGCTGCCTTCTCTGGCCACTAGATTAAACTGGCCTCATCCCAGATGGCTGACTGATCATGAAATCAATAACACTGGAAATAGGGCTCTCAGCATGAGCATGGACTCAACTAAAGCTGCAGTGGAACTGGCAAACATAGTCCAGAAATGGAAATACGGCATACAGCCTTGCAGACACTGACTGCTCAGCTGGATCCTCCTACTTTAACCTGGGTAGGAGTTTAGTAAAATTTGGATGGGTAAGGCTCTCTGATCTGATCAGAAAAGATCTAAGTTCATCCTCTATCCCAAGTCACAGTTCAGTGGAACCACAAGGCTCCGTCTCTTGAGGAACAACAGGTGACGGACAACAACAACACCTTAACTCAGGGAATGAAATAGAAAACAACTTTATTGATAATGGAATAATTGCCACAGCAAAACCAATAGTAAAAACACAGATCTCTTGAATTCCTTCCCAAGATGTCATTAACACAATCAACTTAAAACTTATCTAAGTGTACAAAGAGTAATAATAATAATAATAATAATTCCTACACACACAAGGATCCCAAGGCTGAATGGAGAAGAGTGGCTTCCCTTCTCCTGGAAGACCTGGGAGCAAGTGTTAGTAGGATTCCTAAAAGCAGACTTAAGCAAGATTAAAGAAAGAAAGAAAGCCATTATAAAATGGAAAAATAGATATAAGTCTTTAGCTTCTCTGACCTTATAAGGAAGCACCCTGGAGCAGACTGCTTCTCAGCTGTGCTGATCCTGCAGCTCCAATCTCCCAAATCACTAGGCCTAAATACCCCTTTCGATGCCAAAGCATTCCAGATATACCGCCCCTTTTCCATAACTGGGCCTAACACCCCAAGATTTCTGAGGGTACCATCTTTGATTGGAAGAAATTTTGGGGTATCTTATGAATATTTATTATGGGTGACTGATGTTTTTTGGATGTTGTCCCTACACCGCAAAGAAAGCGCAGGAAGCTGCACAGGAAGCTGCGGTCTATAAGTCTCCATCTGTTGTGACTGCACAAAGAGATTGAAATGTTCATAACTGTCATGTTAGCAGATTTATGCCATAAATTCCAGGTAGGATTCAAAAAATAAACTTCTTGCGCTGACCGCAAACTCTTGCTTCACCCCTTTATGGAAAATTACACAAACAAGGTATATATTTCACCACTTATGTCTATTGCCGTCAGCCATCTTACAGAACCTGAATGCTGTAAGCCCCTTGCATTACCAGCATATTTAAAATCTATATAAAGGAAAATAAGGATAGAATAATAAACTATTATTTAACTAAAGCAAATATGATTTTAGTAGGCCAAAGTGAAGCAGATAACGGTTAGTAGGCTACATTAGTGTGCCTCTCCTACAGCTGAAGACATACTTGATGGATTCCTGAACCAATGTCATCTTCGGTTCCTCCTGCACCCCTGATCATTCTGCATGGACCAGGCCCAAGTAAGACTCATCTTAAGTTTGTTGACTGGGAAAGCCTGGTTTCTGATGCCGGATTACAGGCTTGTGTCTATGTTGAACCAAACCATCAGGTGGAGCAAGCTGAAGTTTGGGTGGAGCAAGCAATCCTGGTCTTGGGAGAGCAGATCCAGCCTTAGTGGCAGCCTCCAAGACATATGGAACACAAGATTCATCAGCCTCCTAAGTCAGTGGTGGTGAGACCAGTCTAGTCCGATGAGGATGACTGTCACCATATCCCTCTTGACTTGCTGCAGGACATTGCTGAAGAGGGGAAAGGAAGGGAAGGCACAGAGGAGACCTTTTGACCACTGTACAGGAACGTGTCCAAGAGAGAGCCTCGCTCAAGGCCAAACTTAGAGCAGAACTGGCTGCACATTGCTTTGGCTCTCATTTCAAAGAGATCCACTATGGGAAAGCCCCAGTTGCAGAAAAGGGAGGCAGTCACCTCCGCATGAAGAGCCTGCTCATGGTGAGAGGAGAAGTCTGCTGATACAATCTGTGATTTTGTTTCAAATCCCTGGGAGGTGACAGACTTCCAGCATGATGTACCAGACACAAAATTCCCAGAGTGTCATTGCCTCTCTGCAGAGCTCTGGAGCCCAGGCTCCTCCTTGTCTGTTTATGTAGTACCTGGTGGCAGTGTTGTCTGTGAGGACACAAAGTATGCTGCCTGTGAGGTAAAGTAGAAACACTTTGCACACATTCCTGATCACCCTTAGCTCTTTTTGCTTATATGAAGCAATCTCTCTTGAGGGGACCACATGCCTTGGGTGTGAAGGATCTCCATGTGGTTTCCCCAACTGCTGCCCAAAGCGTTGGCTACCAGCTCCCTCAAGTGCGGTTGAGGATGGTATGGAACATCCAGCATAACCTGGTCTGGGTCTGTCCACCTGACTAGAGCAGACAGGACCTGGGGCAGCACCATCACTACCCTTTCCAGGGAGTGTTTCACTAGAATGTAAACCAAGGTGAGCCACAACTAGAGGAACCTCATCCTGAGTCTGGCCAGGGGTACTGCCAGGGCTGGCCTTAGGGGTAGGCAATGTGGGTGGAGGCCCAAGGCACTGCAGACAGGGGGGCACCAGTAAAGGGCTCTGATCCCACTCCTCCCCTTTGGCTCCTTTTTCCTGGCAGGAGTAAGACAGAGAGCACATGCATAGGCTTTTCTCTTCCCACTTCCTGCCTTGGCCCAGGTCACTGCACCCTCAGCCTCCTGCCCCCTCTCCCTACACAATTAGAGCACCAGCACTGGCTTCCCACTGGAGGGGGAAGGAGAGAAAGCTCCAAGCCTCACTCTGCAATCTGGCTTGCAGGGAAGAAATGCTGCCCCTTCCCCTCTCCTAGATGGGGGAACAGCAGTGAGCGAGCAGCACTTCTTTCCCATAAGCTCGATTGTGGAGTCAGACTTGGGGCTTTTTTCCCTTTCTCCCCCCACACAACAGCCTTGTCTTCCCCCCGCTCCCCCCGCCACCCGTGACTGAAACACCAGTGCTAGCTTCTCACTGTGGGGTGGGGGAGAGGAGAGAAAAAGCCCCAAGTCTTATTGTGTGATCTGGCTCATGGCTCATGGGGAAGAAGCGCTCCCACTCTCCTGGCCAGCGTGCTTCTGTTCCCCCAACCAGGGGGAAGGGGAGGGGCAGCTCTTCTTCCCTGTGAGCCAGATCATGCAGCAAGGCTTGGGGCTTTCTCTCCCTCTCCCCGCCCCACGCGGTAATACAGTGCTGGCACTCCAACGGAATCTGGAAATGGGTATAGTAGAGGCAGTGCCTGGGACCAGTGTGGGGAAGGAAGACAAGTAATTGCCTCCACCCTTCATGCCAGCCCCCCACACCTCCAGACTCCTCATGCACCACCACCCTACCGGGACACCTCATCCCCAGCTTGCTCCTGCACCCTTCTCCCGGCCAGACACTCTACCCCCACACTGCTCCTGTAGCCTCCCTTGCTCCTGTACTTTTCTTCCTGGACACATGTTGCACCTTCTCTTCTTCCTGTTTCCTCACCACTTCCAGACACCGTACTCCCAACCTGCTCCTGCACTCTGTCTCCTATTCAGATCTCACCCCCTCCCTCACCCTACCTCCCACCCAGATCCTGCACCCCTATTTCTCTCACTGGCAGCCCTGTCCCACTCCCTGAACCCCCCATTTTTCTGCAAATCCCAGGGTCTGGGAGGTGTCCACAAAATCCACTAACCCTGGAACCCCAGAGGAGTAAATCTGGCCTATAGGAAGCCCTGAACCTCAGTCCTCCCTGTCTCTCCCCATCCTGTGGTGGGGCTGGAGTGCCAGAGGAGTGAAGTTTCTCAGTTGGGAGCCACATCAGTGAAGGTGGGGGATTTTTGAAGAATTTGTGTTTGTTTGTTTGTTTTGCTTCTCACATGTGTAGTCCTCAATTGATTTTTCTGTGCATTAGTGAACCCCAAAAAAGTTCCCCAACCTGCCATAAATAAAGAAGACGGGAACTTTTGTGTTGGACGTAAATTAATATTTTACTTTATTTAAAATGAAGTTTGATTAACAGGAGAAAGTTAAAACGCTTAATCTTTTTAATAATTTAAATTAATATTTCCTTTCTTACTGGTTAAATTAAACCATTCTCCCTAGCATTCCCTCAGCATTAGCAAAATGGCTCGGGCATAAAAATGTAATTAACAGTGAGTTTCCATTAGCACCTCGGGGTCTATGGAAAGTTTGCACTGAGCCAGGAGGGCTATGGGCCAAAGGTGTTGGGCGATAATGGGCAGGGAGGCAATATGGTAGGCACACTGGCAATGCAGGACTGTTATTGGGTGTGCAGGTGGGAAGGAAGTGCAGGGGTTGGGGTGAAGGTGACAAAATGTTGAGGTTGGGGCACAGTGTAGGAGTTAGGGTGCAGGAGAGGCAGGAGTTAATAGCAAAGGGGACACAGGATGGGGGGTCCAGGAGTGGAGGAGCCCATAGCAGCTAAGGGAAATGGGGGAGCACCATGCCTGGGTTGGGAGTCAGGGTCACCAAAATACAATTTTGCGCAGGGTGTCGTTTTCCTTAAGACCGGCCCTGGGCACCATATATGTGCATGCCACAATACGACCCAGGATCTGTAAACACACTTGTGCTGTAGTCATGGGAGTGAGTGTGAACTGACAAATGAGAGTTGAGATTGTCTTGAGTCTCTCTTGAAGTAGCGGTTCTCTGGCCATAGTGGAGTCCAGAACCTCTTGTGAACTCTATCCTCTGGCTGGGCACCAAGATAGATTTTATTTCATTTATTAGCAGGCCAAGCAGATGGCAGGTGTCTGGGAGGAGACGAATGTTGTGCTGGACCCTTTCCCTGACGGGCCTTTGACAAGCCAGTCATCTAGGTAAGGGTACACTTGAACTCCTTGACACCTAAGGTATACCACCACCACCGACAGCACATGGAGACCCTGGGGGCCATAGATAGTCTGAAGGGCAGGACCATGAATTGAAAGTGTTTCCTTCTAACTACAAATCTCAGGAAGTGCTTGTGGCTCTCAAAGATGGCAATATGGAAGTATGAATCCTTGAGGTCGAGGGTGGCACACCAGCCCCCAGGATTCAGTTCAGGAATGATAGTGGCCAGGGAGACCATATGGAACTTGAGGTGGACAAGGTACTTGATGAGTCCTGGTAAGTCCAATACAGGCAATAGGCCCCCCTTCACCTTAGGGATAAGGATAGCGGGAGCAGAACTCCTTGTTCTCGAACTCCAGTGGTACTCTCTCCACTGCTCCCACCTGCAGCAACTGGGAAAGCTTTTGTATGAGAGAGGTCCCTGAAGAGGGAAGGAGCAGTGGGTGGGAAGGTGGTATAGAGAAGAGCTGGACAGTGTAACCAATTTACACAGTGGCCAGACGCAACAGTCTGACATAATGTCCCTCCATGCCAGGAGGAAGAGATGGAGCCTGATGGAAAATAGGTGAGTAGGATCTTGGGAGTACAGTATATCATCATTAGGCACACCCTCAAAAGGAGCGCTTGACGTGGGTTTTCGCCTGGCTGGTCAACTGCTGGCCAGATGAGGGATGACGGCCCTGTTTGCGTTTCAGAGGCTTGAGGTGTAAAGTGGCTCTTTCCGGTTGGGGATATTGACCCCTTTTGTTGAGAGGCCTGAGGCTTGAACCTTTTCCTCTCGGACTCAGAAACATAGAGGCCCAGGGTTTTAAGAGTCTTATGGGAGTCCTTGAACCTATGCAACTTAGTGTCCATCTATTCTGCAAACAGAGGCCTCCATGTTGAATGGCAGGTGTTGAATGGAGTTTTGTGTCTCTGGAGACAGAACTGACAGGAGAAGCCAGCTGCCCACCGCCATCACCATAGAGGATCCTTCCTCGAATAGGGCCTTGAACTCTTTGTGAGAGGTTTCAGGCAAGGAGGCCTCAAACTTCATCAGCACCTTTCAGTTATTCACCTCATACCTGGTGAACAAGGCCTGGTGGTTTGCCACCCATAACTGAAAGCTGGATGAAGAATAAATCTTCCTGTCAAACAAGTCCAGTCATTTGGAGTCTTCATTTTGGGGGATGGGTGCTGGCTGGCCTTGCTGTTCCCTGTGGTTCACTGATTCTACAAGGAGGGAGCTAGGTGGAAGGGGAAGGTACGTATAAAGGTAGTCATGCCTCCCTGCCAGAACAAAATACTTCCGCTTAGACATCTGGGCTATAGGAGAAAGGGTAGAAAGGGTTTGCCAAAGCGTTTTGGCAATTTCTGTGACTGTCTCATGCAGGAGCAATGCCATCCTGCCAGGGCCTACTTGACCAAGGCCCTCCAACAACGAGTACGAGGACTCTTTCATCTCCTCGGGCTGTAGACCCAAAGCATTGGACACCCTCTTGAGGAGGTCCTGGTAGCTTTCGAGTATCCTGGAATACTGCCAGAGAGAAAGCCTCATCCAGGCTTTCAATTGCCTCATCCAGCAACAAAGAGGAGGAAGCCAGGACAGCCTGGGCTTCTTCACAAGGCAGGGGCTGGTCACTCATCCCTGCTGCCTGCTGAAGGAGGGCTGGTATCCCCATATCCCCATGGGATACACTCTTTAGCAGTTCTGGGACACGTCCCATGGGGTACAAGAGGCCCTGGCAGCACCAATGCTCTTTCCACACAGCACATTATGGCTGGAATCTCCTTTGTCATGTAAGAAGTTCCAAGACCAATTACAGGCATTAACCATGAAATATCATAGAATCATAGAATCATAGAGCTGGAAGAGACCTCAGGAGGTCATCAAGTCCAAGCCCCTCCACAAGGCAGGACCAATTCCAACTAAATCAACCCAGTCAGGGCTTTCTCAAGCCGAGACTTAAAAACCTCTAGGGACAGAGATTCCACCACCTCCCTAGGTAACCCATTCCAGTGTTTCACCACCCTCCTAGTGAAATAGTTATTCCTAATCTCCAACCTAGACCTCCCCCACTGTAATTTGAAACCATTGCTCCTTGTTCTGCCATCTGTCACTACTGTGAACAGCCTTTCTCCATCCTCTTTGGAACCTCCCTTCAGGAAGTTGAAGGCTGCTATCAAATCCCACCTCACTCTTCCCTTCTGCAGACTAAACAAACCCAAATCCCTCAGTCTCTCCTCATAGGTCATGCGCTCCAGCCCCCTAATCATTTTGGTTGCCCTCCGCTGGACCCTCTCCAATGAGTCCACATCTTTTCTATAGTGGGGGGCCCAGAACTGGACACAATATTCTAGATGTGGCCTTACCAGAGCCCAATAAAGGGGAATAATTGCTTCTCTGGATCTGCTGGCAATGCTCCTCTTAATGCACCCCAATATGCCATTAGCCTTCTTGGCTACAAGGGTACATGGTTAACTCATATCCAGCTTCTCATCCACTGTAATTCCCAGGCCCTTTTCTGTAGAACTGCTACTTAGCCATTCGGTCCCCAGCCTATAACAATGCTTAGGCTTCTTCCGTCCCAAGTGCACGACTCTACATTTGTCCTTGTTGAACCTCATCAGATTTCTTTTGGTCCAGTCCTCTAATCTGTCCAGGTCACTCTGGACCCTATCTCTGGACCCTATCTACCTCTCTCCCTAGCTTAGTGTCATCTGCAAACTTGCTGAGGGTGCAATCCAACCCCTCATCCAGGTCATTAATAAAGATGTTGAACAAAACCGGTCCAAGAACAGATCCTTGGGGCACTCCGCTAGAAACTGACCACCAACCTGACATCGAGCTGTTGATCACTACCCATTGGGCATGACAGTCTAGCCAGCTTTCCATCCATCTTACAGTCCATTTATCCAATCCATATTCCCTTAACTTGCTGGCAAGGATATTGTGGGAGACCATATCAAAAGCTCTGCTAAAGTCAAGGTATATCACATCCACTGACTTTCCCATATCTACAGAGCTAGTTACCTCATCATAGACGCTAATCAGATTGGTCAGGCATGACTTGCCCTTCGTGAATCCATGTTGACTATTCCTGATCACTTTCCCCTCTTCCAAATGCTTCAAAATGGATTCCTTGAGGATCCCCTCTATGATTTTTCCAGGGACTGAGTTAAGGCTGACTGGTCTATAGTTCCCTGGATCATCCTTCTTCCCTTTTTTAAAGATGGGCACTACATTTGCCTTTTTCCAATCTTCCGGGATCTCTCCCCATCTCCACGAGTTTTCAAAGATAATGGCCAAAGGCTCCGCAATGTCAATACCACAAGGTCCTTTAACATACAGTGTGCCATTTGATACACCTCTTGACAGGTTCAACGGTCTTTCCAAAAGAGCATGCACATTGTACATTTTTACAATTCTTGGTAACAACAGCACACTGGTTACAAAAGCTAACATCAGCAATAGGAACAAATAGATATTAAATATAAATCAACAGCACTTTCTCTCATGCCACATCTTTGGCTCAGTACTGATGGAATCCTGGCCTTTTAGGCTTAAACTGCAACTCTCCTTTGCAAAAGCAAGTTTTGCCCTTCTGCTTTTTCTTGTGGGTTCGAACCCTGAAGTCCCTAGATTAACAGAGACAAAGGGCTGGCTGGGTGTGTCCTCCCTGTTCACAATGGCCATGGAATTCTCCTCCTCCCCCCAGTCAGTCAGGTAACAATAACAAGCAGCCCAGTCACCCATTTGATCCTCTGCTTTCAGCTTAATTTTCCAAGTTGGTCCCTGCCTATGGTGACCATATGGCCCCAAAAATCTGGGACTGTCCTGATTTTGGGGTGCCTTGGAAAACACTAAATTTGTCCTGGAAAAAGATCCCTCATTGCTTCTGCTTCTCCCTCCCTCCCCTCCCTGGGGGAGAAGTCAGGGATGCTTCAGGAGATCCAGCCAATAGAAGAGGTGGGAGCTGGTGCCTGTAGGAGCCCAGGAAGCCAAGTAAGTGGCTGGGCTGCCTGCTAGGACAGACAAAGGGGAAAGCAGAACTGTGAAAAGCGTCCCAGCTGGGTGATGGGGGGAAGAGTGCCCCCCCTTGGCCCTGCAGGAGGTGGGGAGAGAGCAGCACTCCTCGACCCGGCTAGATGGGGGAGGGGAAGAGCGGCCCCGGCACAGCTGGGTTGGGAAGGGGGAGCGCTCCTCCCCCCCGCAGCCCAGCTGGGCAAGGGATGGAGAGTGGCCCCCCCTCAGACTGGCAGGAGGGGAAGAGAGCAGGCCCCCCCCACCTGGCTGTGCAGGAGAGGGGAAGAGTGGCCCCCCCTTTCCAAGACCTGGCTGGGAGGGAGGGGGTCAGGAGAGCAGTTGGAGGGAGGCTAAAGGAGGCAGAAAGAAGGGGGAGTCTTGGGAGCGTCTACCCCCTCAGTCTGCTCCTGCACACTTCCCCTTGGCCAGACACCCTACCCCCAGGCTATGTCTACACTGTGGGGCTTTTCTGGGATACCAGAGGTATCCCGGGTAAACCCTGCTGCATCCAGGGAATGCATTTGCTCTTCCACTTTTTTTTTATGGAAGAGCAAATGTACTCTTTTGAGGAACCCTATTTTCTGCGTTTCATGAGGAATAAGGGCTCCTCCAAAAGAGGAGGCTTTTCCACCATTTGGCCCTGTCTAGACGGGGCCACATGGTGGAAAAGCCCCTTCCAGAAAAACAATCAGAAAAAGCTATGCAAATTGTGCAACTCCCAGACTGTTTCTTCAGCCTACCTGCCACCCACACCTTGCAACCTTTCCCTCCTCTGCCCCCCACCTTCCTCCCAGATCCTGCACCCCATCCTATTCTCTGGTGGCCCTGTCACTCATACTGAACCCCTTATTTTTGTCCCCAACCTAGAAACTAAAGGGGGCTCCATAAAATCTACCAGAAAAGTTGGGGCTAGAACAACGGAGGAATGAGGTGTCTCAGTTGGGGGTCACCTTGGTGAGGGTTGGAGGGGGTTGGAGTTCTTTTGCTTCTTGTTTCTGTGGTCCCCAACTGATTTTTCTGTGGATCAGTGGCCCCTGACTGAAAAAATGTTCTCCACACTGCCATAAAGAATCTAAACTTAAAAAGCAACAAATAGTCTGGTAGCACTTTGCAGACTAACAAAACATGTAGATGGTATCATGAGCTTTTGTGGGCACAACACACTTCTTCAGATGACCGGAGCTGTGGGCTGTGCCCACAAAAGCTCATGATCCTATCTACATGTTTTGTTAGTCTTCAAAGTGCTACCAGACTACTTGTTTTTAACGTTTATCCTGTACAGTCTAACTTGGCTACCCCTCTGAAGCTGATAAATAAAGAAAACATTGAAACCTTTTGTATTGGACATAAATTAATATTTTATTTTATTTAAAATGAAGTTTGATAAACTAGGGGTACGTCTAGACTACATCCCTTTTTTGAGAAAGGGATGTAAATTAGATGTATCAATATTGCAAATGAAGCCGAGATTTAAATATCCCAAGCTTCATTTGCATAATGGCGGCTGCTGCTTTTTTCCAAAACGGGGCTTTTAAAAAAAAAGCGGCAGTTTAGACATGGATCTTTCGAAAATAAATCCTTTCTTGAAAGATCCTCTATGACTCAAAAAATGAGGTTTACAGGATCTTTCAAAAAAGGGTTTTATTTTCGAAAGATCCACTTCTAATGTGCTGCTTTTTTTCTAAAAAGCCCCATTTTGGAAAAAAGCAGCAGCCGCCATTATGCAAATGAAGTGTGGGATATTTAGATCCCGGCTTTATTTGCAATGTCGACGTGACTAATCTATATCCCTCTGTCGAAAGAGGGATGTAGTTTAGACACAGCCTAAGAAAGAGAGTTAAAATGCTTAATCTGTTTACTAATTTAAATTAAACCATTCTCCCTAGCTGCAGCACTAGAAAAATTGGTCAGGTGTAATGATGTAATTAACAGTGAGTTTCCATTAGCAACTGGTAGTCCATGGAAAAGGTTTACATTGGCCTGTAGACCCCTTAGCTCCAGACCCCTCTGATTACCAGTTAATTGGAACCAGTAGGCAACATCCATTAAGAGGACTACGGAAGTTGCCCCATGAAATTGTGGGATAGTTCTGGATGATTCCCAGGCTCTGAGTCAAATGGGGCTGCATCTACACTGCAAAGTAATAGATCTTAGATCCTGGATCTCATTTTGAATCTAGGTTAGCCCCTTAGGGCACATCTACACTACAGTTTTAATTCAAGTTAACTTAATTTGAAATAGTTAATTCGAATTAAGCTAACTCGAATTAATGCATCTACACACAAAACCTATTTCAAAATAGAGTTTTGCTATTTTGAAATAGTGCGTCCACACTGAGCGGACCCTGAATCGAAGTTAAGGCTGGCCGGAACCAATGCCAGCAGGGCATCAGGTTAGGACTTCGTGTGTGAGGCTGCTGCCTGAGGCTAGCTGAGCTCCATGCTTAAAGGGACCCTACGCCCACCTCAGACAGACAGTTCTCAGGGTTCCCCACTTGCTTGTCTACCTTGATGAGGGACAGCAAAGCAGTCCTGTCTTGGAGTGCCCTGGGTGCCCGCACTTGGGACACCACAGCACTCGGCCACATAGAGCCAGAGTTGTCCCTGGGCACGCTGGTGCGTCTCGTGGGATCATTGCCATCAGCCTGGCTGCACTTGCTGCAGACTGCCATCCAGGGGGTCCATCAGGGGGCTGTCAGGATCCAGGAGGCCCTGCGGGAGAGCATCCACCCCGAGGAGCCCTCAGAGCCACCCTGGTCCTTCCCACCGGTGGCTCATGCCCCATTCCTCCCTCACATCCTTCCACTTACCCCTCACTAGCCCCCCTTCCTGATGTCAAACAAAAGTCACGTATGTTCAAAAATAGAAACTGGGTTTATTGAACAAAACTGGGGGAGGGATGAACCTCTGGGGAGACTGGGAAAAGGAGAGAGGAAGAGAAAGGGTGGGAGAGGGGAAGGGAAACCTGGGAAGAGGGATCTGGAAGTGGGAAGCAAGGGGAAGATGGGGAAGGGGAAGCTCAGGGCCCAGTGTTGGGCTTCTCACCGGACCAACTTGATTTTCACGCAAACCTGCTCCTGGGTTCGTATGTGGCCTTTGGTGGCCAGGCTGGCAGCTATCCTGCCATAGATGGCCGCGTTCCTCCATCTAGTGCGGAGATCATGGATGTTGGGGGCATCCCCCCAAACCTGAATAAGGTCCGTGATCTCCACCCTGGACCAGGAAGGCGCCCTCCTTCTCCAGCCCCTGGCAGGCTCCTGGGAGCTGGCAGACTGCTGCTGGGGAGCGATGGAGGGCTGGCTGCCAGTGGCTTGCTGACTCATGTTTTGGGGCCACTGGGTCAGGGGCCCCAGTGGCCACTGCTGGCTCTGGGCTGGCAGGCTTGGAGCTGGTACAGGCACTGTGGCTAGGATCTACCTCTTTAATGGCTCCGGGGCTGGGGGAGAGGAGAGTAAGTTTTCCTGGTTGTGCCCAGAGTGGCCACCAGGGCTCCCTGGGAAGGGCTGGAGGCCCCCTATTTCAAATTAAGTGTCTAATTTGAAATAGCAGCACTTAATTCGAAATAGCTATTTCAAATTTGGGATTACTCTCGTAGAATGAGGTTTACCAAATTGACTACGCTCCCGCTATTTCAAATTAATTTCAAATAGCGGTTTGCATGTATAGAAGTTAATTCAAAATAACGGCTGTTATTTCGAATTAACTTTGCAGTGTAGACATACCCTTAGCATTGCACTGTCATGGGTCCCTAGATCTGGACCCTGGGTTAATGCAATTGCAGTATAGTTGCATGGGGGACTTCTACGGAGCCCAAATCCATCCCTATAGGTAGAGGATGGTGGGAGGAATTCTTAGAGGGGTCACATGACACCCTTTACTTCTGGTTATGTGTTCATCCTGACCCCGGAAATACTATCCCAGGGATGGGACTTCCTGTGGCAGGTGGGTGGGGCTTAAGGGGTAAGGGCTGTGGCTAATGGTTTCAGGGCATGTGGCCAAGCTATCCTTATTTTTGGTTCAGAAATTATGGTCACTGTATCCCTGCCTCACAGAGACAGGGTCCATTCTCACAGGCATGAAAGACTTACAAATCTCTTGTCCTTCCACCACCAACCTCTGCTTCCTCATGGAATTAGATGTTAAGTTCACTGATAGATTACAAGTGTCCACAGTGTCTAGACATAGGAGTTTAACTGCCATCTCCGGCATTCTAGAGAAAGTAACCACACAGCTGTCCTGCTCTGCACATTTAGCTACATAGTCCTTCCCTTGAATCTGAGACACACACTGTCCACTCTCATAATCAATTTGGAAACATTCCTGTCCCAACCACACTGACTTCCCAGGAAGTTGGTCAAATACAATCACTTGGTTATCACAAGACTGTTCCAGTTCTCTAGCTGTTTCTGCCTCATTTGAAACAATTCTTGGTCCTTCTGAAATCTCTTCAAAACTGTTCACACTGGGTCTTTCTAAATCCAAGTCAATGGAGTCACTGCTAACAGAAAAATTCTGTCTATTAGGCACTGAAACAAGTGTCTCACAAAATAAGCTGCTGCCTTTTACAAGCAGAGCTTTCTCTTGATCTTCCCCAAGCAAGCCACTTTCACTACCGTCAGCCACAGCAAACTGTTTGCCAAAGTCACTGTAAGCAATAATCCACCTTTCCCTGGCCCTACAGTAACATTACTCTGCTTAGCAACAATCAACTCCTCTTGAGTTTCCTTTACACCCTGAATCATCTCTGGCTCATCAGGTGGATTCCTAGACAATCCCCTTTCAGGCAAACATACAAGGTCAGAGACGTTTTCCTTCCCTTTGCAGCTTTCCAGATTGCTACAAGCTTCAATAATGTCAGTAGGCACAACAGTTAACTCACCCTCATGCTCTCCGGATTGATATAAGGATCCTTTTAGCGCAAAATAGACACATCTACAGTGCATGTTTTTGCACAAAAGCCTCTGGTGCAACACCGGATCAGAATAGATTATGCAAATGAAGTGCAAGAAAATGCTAATCAGCACTTCTTTTGCATTGCCTCTTCCAACAAAACACACAGTATAGGCATAGCCTCTGTGTTTTAATCTGTTCTTTTCTCAGTTTCTCTGTGATACCAAGCAACCAAGTATACTTTATCAAAGATATCTTTTTGTGTTGTTAATAAAATAACCTTCTTAAGGTGATGATTTCATTCTTGTATCCTGGAAGGTAACAGGAGGTTGGTGTATGCATGGCTAAGACTAAGGGTACGGCTACACTGTGTTTTGTTTTTCAGAAGAGGTATGCAAATAGCGCTCGCATTTGCATGTCTTCTTCTGTTTTTTTCCAGAAGAGGCTTTTCCACCATTTGGCCCCATCTACATGAGGCCAAATGTTGGAGAAAAAAACCTCTTTTGAAAGCCCCCTTATTCCTTGTAAAATGAGGTTTACAGGGGCTTTCGAAAGAGGGTTTTTTTTTACATTTGGCCCCGTGTAGATGGGGCCAAATGGCATAAAAGCCTCTTCCAGAAAAAAAATGGCAGAAGGTATACAAATGCGAGCGCTTTTTGCATGCCTCTTCCAAAAAACAAAACACAGTATAGCTGTACCCTGAGATGTCAGCTATCAGAGATTGCACTTTTCTGATTTTTAATTCAAGCTATCCTGTGGTAAAAGAGGTTGGGGATACCCCTCAGGAAAAAGTTCAAATGTTCCTTCGTGGGCCTAAGAAGAAAGGAGTTTTTGGTTCACTTGATGGTGGCAGCTACCTCCCAAGACCAGGGAATCTGTGACCTTGGGGAGTTTTTTAAAGCAGAAGCCAAAAAGGCAAGGTATTTGAGGTCTCTTCTGGGTCCCCACCTTCTGCACTCGGAGTGCCAGATTGAGCAACAGGCTTGACAACAGCACACGGATGTGATTGCCTCATCCCAAAACGATATATTGGCCTTGGAAAAGGTTCAGAAAAGGACAAGAAACATGATTAGGGGTTTGGAACAGGTCCATACGAAGAGAGATTAAAAAGACTGACTTTTCATCTTAGAAAAGAGGAGACTAAGAGGGGATATGATAGAGTTCTATACAATCATGACTGGTGTGGAAAAAATGAATAAGGAAAAGTTATTTACTTGTTCCCACAATATAAGAACTAGGCGTCAACAAATTAATAGGTAGCAGGTTTAAAAGAAACAAAAGAAAGTTTTCTTCACCCAGTGCAGTCAACCTGTGGAACTCCTTGCAAGACGATGTTGTGAAGATCAGAACTTTAACAGGGTTCAAAAAAGAACTAGCTAAATTCATGGAGCTTAAGTCCATCAATACTTATTAACTGGAATGGGTAGGAATGGTGTCCCTAACCTCTATTTATCAGGGTCTGGAAATGGATGACAGTAGAGGCATCACTTAATGATTACCTGTTCTGTTCACTCTCTTTGAGCTATCTGGCATTGGCCACTGCTGGGAGACAGGACACTGGGCTAGATAGACCTTTTGTCTGAGCCAGTATGGCTGTGCTTATGTTTTTATGAAGAAGTTAATGGACTAAAAGGAGGTGCAGGACTTGGATGAGAATCCCTCAGAAGAGGCAGAGCCACCAGTCTTGTGCCCTACAGATGTGGAGGCATTGCATGAGACATGCCAAGAATGCTTGATAAACATTTGTGAAGAAGCAGAGAGAAACCCTGACCCGCAGTCATGCCCGGGACCAGAGTTTCCCCTGACAGGGATCTCAAACATCACAGGAACCCTACTTTGAAATATGCAACAAGAGTCTGTACCAGTAAGAAAAGACCCCCAAACCCAGAAGACACTGCAGCAGTTATAAGTTCCTGTTACACCTGGCCCACTCAGTGCCACATGTGGGACACTCAGTTTATCTGGAGGCCAAGCTTCTGAAAACACTGTATTGTCGATGTAGTCATGCGTACTGCTTCTGTCTTCTAAAAGCCAGATCACAATCCTTGAGGTAAGGAAATATAATTATTCCCAGAGTGTGCAGATGGGCTGTGACTACCACCAGTATCTTGGAAAACACAGGAGATGTCGTAGATAGGCCAAAGGGCAGGACTTGGTATTGATAATGCTTCAGGCGTAGTATAAATCTCAGGAATCTCCTGTGAGCAGAATGGATTAGGACATGGAAATAGGTGTCCTGGAGGTTGAGTGCGGAAAACCAGTCCCCTTGTTCAAATGCTGGGATTATGGTGGAGAGAACACTCCTGTGAAAATGTTGTGTCTTGACAAACTTGTTTCATCTGTGCAGATCAAAGATAGGTCTCCAGGCTCCTGATTTCTTCTGAGTTAGAAAGTATCAGGATTAGAACCCTTCAACTCTGTGTTACAGTGAGACCAGTTCTATGGCTCCCAAATTCAACTTATATAGCACCTCTTTTGAATTAGAAAGTATCAGGTGTAGAACCCCTTTCCCATCTGTTGCAGCGGGATCAGTTCTATGACTCACAAATCCACTATGGAGCACCTTTTGCAGAAGTTGTGTCTCATGGGAAGAGTCCCTGAAGAGGTACGGGATAGGAGCATGGGTGCATGGTCTGGAGACAAAAGGGATAGAATAGCCCAAGAGAATATTGAGTACCCATCTGTCTGAGGTGATAGTGGCTCATTGGTGGTAAAATGGATGGAGGCAGTTTTGAAAGGTAAGCATAGTCATGACTGGCATTGAAACTTCTGAGGGTTTTTCCAGGCCCTCACCTCAAATTTGACAGCTGTATCCACAGCATATAATGCAGCTTGGAGGCCAGTATGAGAAATAATTCATCCCTCTTCTACAATGGCTCTAAATTCAGTGATGATAAATGCAAAGTAATGCATATTGGAAAACTTAATCCCAACTATATGTATAAAATGATGAAATCTTCATTAGCTATTACCATTGAAGATTGAGGGTACATCTAGACAGTAAGCTTCTTTCAAAAGAAGCTTTTTCAGAAGAGATCTTCCAAAACAACTTCTTTCGAAAGAAAGCATCTACACAGCAAAAGTGCATTGAAAAAGTGATCTGCTTTTTTGAAAGATAGCATCCACACTGATTGGACACTATATTACATTTAAGCTGTGATTACTATGGATGAAGTGGCCATCAGGGCACCTGTGCTATTTCCTCTTCCTCTTCTTTTGAAAACACTTTTCTGTGTCCACACATGCCTTTTTTCGAAAGAGCTCTTTCGGAAAAGGCATTCCTCCTCATAGAATGAGGTTTACTAATGTTGGAAAAACCCCTGCATTCTTTCAATTTTCTTTCGAAATAATGCAATAGCAGTGTGGACGTAAGTGAAGGTTTTTAAAACAAAACAAAACAAAAAACAGCCGTTTTTCTGAAAAAAAAACAAACCCTGCAGTCTAGACACACCCTGAGTGTCATCTCAGAACTGGATTATTGCTATATCCTCTATTTCCCTGCCTTTGATATTCACATTTCCACATCAAATGCTGTGAATGAGACACATACATCCTGACTTAAAAAGTTTAATTAACACCAGTTTTACAACTGACAGGTACTTCTTTTGCTGTTATATATATCTTGGATGCTGTAATTTCCATCCAATGCATCTGATGAAGTGGGTTTTACCCATGAAAGCTCATGATCTAATAAATCTGTTAGGGTGCATCTTGTTGGGGAAATCTCGCTCCCCTGGGGTACAGAGTCCCCAGAAAGGTCCGAGGCTGGAGGTCAAAACAGTGAGGCAGGAGAGAAATCTAGAAGGAAAACTTTATTATGCATGCATGCAGGCTGACAGCTACCAGAGTGAAGCAGCAGCAGCCCTGAGAGACAGGTTCAGGGATCCTTTATACAGTATGCTCAGACAGTTTAGTTGTTGATTGTTTTCTTTAACATATCAAAGTCTCAGCAGAAGTACTCTGAGTATGCTAGAAGTAAGTTTACAGTACAAAGGCACATGAGAACCTGGTGAGGAGCCTACAAGGCAAACTGTGACAAAGATAAGGGTTTACATGACAAACTGTGACAGACTAGGAGTCTTCATGAAGTTGAGATAGGAGGCATTGTAAGGGTCTTGATTAGAGTTAAGATGATTTCTCTGTTACAGAGAGAGAGAGGCCTGGAAAACTTTTAACCCTTACAGCAGTTTTCTTTTAGAGAGTTTTGATTTCCTGCACAGTCCCCCCTTAGACACAATTGGAGTTATTTGATTTTTCTCCCACAATCTACACAGCACTATTTCAGCAAAATAACAAAGTGAGCATCCACACAACAATTCCGTTATTTCAAAATAAATTTGAAATAATAGACAGCTTATTCATATTTCTGTAAGCCTCATTCCATGAGGAATAAAGCCTCTTTTGAAATAGCTATTTCAAAATAGGGCATGTGTGGATGCTCCACTGCTGCTATTTCAAAATAGCTCCTTACTAGGGACATTGTAAGTAATTTCTCCCCAGTGCTTCCTGGGGCTCTAAATCAAGGTAGCATGTCCACATTAGGGGAGCCTGCCTCAGACTAATTTTAAGGCTTCCCTGTGGTATGGTCATTCTATTTCAAAATAAGCTATAAGGGTATGTCTACACTAGCCCCCTAGTTCAAACTAGGGAGGCTAATGTAGGCATTCGAAGTTGCAAATGAAGCCCGGGATTTAAATATCCTGGGCTTTATTTGCATCTTCCCGTCCAGCCGCCATTTTTAAATGCCACTAGTCCGGACTAACTGCCCACGGCTACAAGGAGCAGGGACCCGGTAGTTCGAATTAAAGCTCCTAATTTGAGCTACCGTTAAACCTCCTTGCGCGAGGAGTAACAGTTAATTCGAACTAAGGAGTTAGTTCAAATTAACGTTTAACTGCCTAGCTGTTTAACCGTCTAGCCGCGGGCAGTTAGTTTGGACTAAGGGGGATTTAAAAATGGCGGCGCCCGGGAACATGCAAATGAAGCCCGGGATATTTAAATCCCGGGCTTCATTTGTAACTCAGTTGCCCTCATTTGCCTACCTAGCTCGAACTAACGAGCTAGTGTAGACATACCCTAAGTTATTATCTATATTTAGGTTCCTAAGTAGCCCCTGAAATCATGATTAAAATTGTCCCTACCTCAGCAAAGTCTGAATCAGTGCTCCTGTGCATTGACTTGGGCACAGCTGACAACTTTATCACCACAAAATCAGCATGGACAATACAGAGTCCCCTGTGACCCAAACCCATTCTGGACTTAGTAGACAATCCCATTTATCCTCTGGGACAGTGCCTGCAGCAACTGTTCTTCTTCAGGTTACTATCCAAGGGCACTGAGACACTCTACGGTTCAACACCATCCATTCCTCACACTGGGAATCTTGTAGCTAGTCCTCCACAACCTCCTTCTTGGTTGATGTGCTCTAAATATTGACTTTTACACAGCTTAGGCACCCCACAGACAGGATCTGCTACTGTGGACAATGTAGCCTATCAAAGTTACTTTTCTATCATGCTAATAATATGTTTGTGTTAATTTAGATTAATTTGGTAATAGTTAAAAGCTGTAATGCAAGAAATCTAAAAGCCACTCTCAGCATTCCCGTAGGCCCTTTGTGATAGCTTGACTGATGTCTGGGTTCAGGTGTAATACATTAAGACTTATGTCTGCCCAAGTTTGTGGAGACCCACTAATACTAACACAGCAGCACTCAACTTCTTGGGCAAGGGCTTTGCCATTAACCCATCTGGGTACAGGTCTGTGCCCTTTCCTAGTTGGGGCCAAGACATGTTGGTATACAAGAATCTAGCAAGAGCCCCAAATTAGTGGTCCTGCTGCTTGTACCTGTCTGTGTGCATATGCTGCTTGCATTTCCCCTTTTCCCCCACAGCCAACCACAAGCCTGTGGGTGCCATGCATTGACTGGCTGTGTGGCAGTCAAGATGCCATTAGGCGTAGGAGCAGCATGGGTACAGTACAGCCCAGCCTTAGGTGGTCTGGTGAGTTGGGTTCCCCTACAGTGCAGTGACTTCTGCTCTAGAGTATAACAAAATGGTACAGCCTCTGAATGCACTTTCCAATGAGAGTCATGTGTGTATTACAATCGATTAGAGGGCAGGGTTGCACTTGAATGAAAGAACATACATAAGCTCACAGTCCAGGTCAAGTAATATGGGGTTATATTTTATCTTTTGTCCATGCTGGAACAGGCTGTTTGCAAGATCCGCAGAAGCAGAGGTTAGCAGACCTCCATGATTGAGACATGGTCTCACCCAGATGGTTTCCCAGGACTGAAAAAGGGGAACTCAGCAGATGTATTATTAAATATAAGTCCCAAATAATTGGTTCAGGCTGAGTTGAGTAATCAGGACACAGGTTGTGATAGATAACCACAAAGGCCCATGGAAATGAATTGACATATATTATAATAAGTTAAGAGCAATGATACATTGACCAACGGGAAAAGAACACTTCAGCATTAGAAACATCCCCTATTGAATATGCATAAAACATATTATCATCAGTGCCACTTAGTATAAAAGGAGGACCCCAGCCAAAGAGCGATAGAGAGAAGATGTAGTCCTTGAAAGGGCGAGAATGATGGTCCCTGGTGATGGGGAAGGAGAAGGTAATGAGAAAGATGATGAGCTAACACCTAAGATTGTTCTAGAAGGAATGAGGCAAGTATATGGTAAGGAAATATGGATGTACATTCCCTGTCTAATGAAACGGAGATGTTTGTGACTGTGCTAACTGTATTAATAAAATGTAAATATTGTAAATATGCAAGAGTTTCTATAGTGTGAGTGTTGCAACCGTCAACATAAGGGTTCCCAATCACAGAATAATTGAATATTGGGCCTGATCCTGGGACAAAGAATCTGTCAACCCTAAAGGTGGGTAATTAGAATTTAAACAATCTTAGATCAGGCTACAATAGAGACTGCTCTTTGGGACGCCAGAGCAGCTTCTATTCGCAGGGAGATGAGGCAGCAGCACAGGGTGGCAGGCAGGAGCTGGTCTGCATGGGGAGCCAATTTTTAAACCAGTCACACAAAGCACTTCAGCTGCCACTCTGGCCAAGAAGTCTCACAAGCAAAACCCCTTAGACACCCCATCTTTACCTGTGCTACAACCAGAGCCGTACCTTATACAGGCAAGAGGTTATAAAGACAATCTCACCAACTCCAATCAGGTTCTCCCAGTCTCAAAGGGCCAACCACAGTCCCAAGTCAATGTATACCTCAGATCTTACCCAAAAGAGCACACTGTACCAATCCTTTAGCATCTAAAATCTACAGGTATATTAATAAAAGAAAGAAAAGGTTGAGAATAAGATTGTTAAAGAGAATACATTACGTACATCAGTCTCCAAGTTCTTGATTCAGGCTCTTAGCAGAGATGTTACAAACTGCTAGCTTAATAGTCTCTTGTGGTCTCCTTCTGGGCCCTCTATTCTAACCAGTAGCTCTTCTGGAGCGAAGGGCAGGTGTGATGACAAGATGGAGGTACCCTCGTAATACTTTTATAATCTTTCCATGTGGAAGGAAAATTTATTGTTTTCCTGGTACCTCCCAAATTGGAGCTAATCACATGATTAAGTGACCTGTCTCTGTCTTTCATGAAAATAGCCATGATGTACTTGCTGGTCTGCAGGTTCCCCAGCACATGCTCAGGCATGTACTGACAACCTTGAGAGCCTTTTTCTATGCGGCATCGCTAACTAGCATAGGCATTCATTGGCTAACCATTCCTCACAATAGGTGTCTGAGGCTTATTGCTGTCTCTCAGAGAACATTTAAATACAAGTGCAGATCCCCCCGCCCAAAAAGTGTTTTTTTAATGGCATAAATTTCTAATAAGAGTAAGAACAGTAATTACTAATAAGTTATTACTAATATTAATAAATATCACCCAAGTTATTAATAAATATCTTATAAACCTCTACCTTTTCCCTCTGCTGCGATGTCTCCTCCCCCTTGCTCCATCAGCTCTCCTGGTGCCTGCTGCCCTCCAACCCCTCACCTTCCTCTGCTGTCCTGACTCCTGCCCTTCTCCTGCCCTCAGCCTTCCTGAGACCTGCCTCCTCCACCAGCCCTTCTCTCCCCTGTGCCTCCTCCAGTAGCCCCACTCTGATCATGTGAGCTACCTCCTCATCCCTCTCCTAACACCTCCTCTACACACCTGCCCTGCCTCTCTCCTCTGGTGCTGGTCCCTCCCCTGCAGTTGTCTGCCCTTCTGCTTCACCCAGAATCCCCTGGCACCTGCACCCTCCTGGTGCCTCCCCTTCCCTCACTGCCCCTTCCCCTTTGCCCTCTTTTCCCTGATGTCCACCCCCTTACCATCCTCTGCCCCCATTCCCCTCATGCCCCTGTGCCCTCACACATGCCTTGCTCCATCCCTGCCTTCCTCATGCCCACCCCTTCTTTCAAGCCTTATCCTAGCACCTCCCCCTTCTTACCTCCAGTGCCCTTACCCTCTCCTCTCCCAGCATCACCCTGTCTCCCCTCCCACTGACACCTCCCCTCCTGCTCTTTCCCTCATTGTCTCCACTTGGCCCCCTAGCATTTGTCTCTCCTCCACCCTGTCTCTTGGTGCCTTCCCCTTTCTTCTTTTGACCTGCCCCCTCCCCTCAGCACAAGCCCCTTCCCTCTATTATTTCCCCTTCCCCTCCCCTACCTGGCTTTTGCCTTCCAGTTTGCGGGGCTGCTGGAGCCTTTTTTAATCCAGTGGTCACTGGCCGTAACGTCACGACGCCATGTCACACCGACGTCACGCCCTCTGGCTCGCGCCCCTCCTCCTTGCGCTGGAGCTGCACGCAGGCAGCTCAGCGGCAAGAATTGCCTCACTTCCCCCTGCCCAGCGGCGCTCCACTTCTCCACCCGGCCAGCAGATGGGGTCACACCGCCCGTAGTGCGTATGCTTATGTCTGTAGTTACTTGCCAGCTGGTAATATCTACTCGCCATGGGCGAGCAGGCAAGTGTATTTGTCAAGCCCTGAGTATATGAGTAATATACATAGAATCACCATAGCCTAAGCTTTCATTAGACACCTCACATGGCTCACTTTGTACAGAATTTGGGGCAAACACACAGCCGTGGGTGTAACAATGACCTGTCTGCTCACATTAAAATCCAAAATACACAGGGCCTGTCTCCAATAGTCAGACCTTTAGTCAGTCCCCCAGGGCTCAGTCATCCTATCTACTTGAAGGCTCAACCAATTTGATCATAGCAGAGTTGATCTTCCCTGGAGTGAAGACATGGCCATAGAGTGCAGCTAACTGTTTCTTGGACCCTCATTAATTTCCTTGTAAGCATGGGGCCTGCACGTCCCATCATAATCTGAAAATCTAGGAAAAGCAAACTCAGGCTGCCAGCAAACACTCTGAATTTGGAAAAGGTCCAGACCAATTGTATATATTCACATTACTGTCTCTGGCATGTTATCCAGGCTCAAGCCACATTAGAGAACCAATTTTTAATTTGTATAACTTAAAGATTCCTTTCACATAGAGGAAGTAAGTTCCAAACACTAGGGCTATGTTTACACTGCCAGGTTTTTTTCCGCAGAAGATATGCAAATGGTGCTTTCGTTTGCATATCTTCTGCAGATCCTTTTTGTGGAAGAGTTTTTGCCAATAAAAAGCCCGGTGTAGATGAAGCCATTTGTCAGAAAAAAACCCCTTTTTCACAAGATCCCCTATTCCTCAAAAAATGAGGTTTACAGAACTTGCACAAAAGGTGGGTTTTCCCAACAAATGGCCCCATCTATATGAGGCTTTTTATCGGCAAAGCCTCTTCCTCAAAAAGGATTGGCAGAAGATATGCAAATAAGAGCACCATTTGCATATCTTCTGCTGGAAAAAATGGCAGTGTAGACATATCCTAGCTGAGTAGGCCAGTTAGAAAAATACCACCTCCTCCACAAACCTATCAAATATGAAGTGAAATGGTCAAGAGGTTCCTGGTTCAGAATGCTCTAAACACAGAGATGTTTACCCTCATTCAAAAAAGTTTCCAGTATTAACACAGAGTACATATTTATAACTCTGCATACAGATAGTATGCAAGTATATGAATAGCATATACAGAACCAGTAGAAGGTAAGCTTTTGTTTGACACCTCACATAGCCCCCTTTGTACCAACTTTTGGGGCAAACACCCCCCTCTTTGGGTGCAGCAGTGATCTGGCTGCTCCCCTTAAAAGCCAGTAATGTGACACTCAGTCATCCACAATATTTTCATATCTCATTCACTTCCTCTCCTCTCTCTAGCACTCCACAGGATTTCCATTGGACTGTAAGTGTGATGAAGTTGGTGTACATGATGCTGTTGATAACTATTGGAGATAGAGATGAAAGCCACATGGGACACTGCACATTACAGACGACATCCAAGCAACATGTAGGTAGAAAAGATTGTGCAACTCTTTCCCCTTAACTCTTATTTCCATGCTTGTAATGTTTGGGGTAGACAGGCACACAGTCCTTTCCAGCCAGAAACGTCTGTCACCAAATGGAGTTGCTCTTATTCTGGGTCATTTGGCGATTTGAACATTGAGAGGAATCAATGTTTAAATAAGTGTTTTTAAAATACTCATTTACAGGGCTCGACAAATAATACAATCTACTCGCCATGGGCGAGTAAATTGTAACCCAGAAGAGCCGGGTTCGGGCGAGTCACTTATGTAGATATGATTAGAGTTTTGATAACACTCACCTAGATAACCACTTCCATCGTATTCGTGAATCTTCATCCGGGTCTCCAGTAAGAAAACTGCATTTGTCTATCCAAAGTGACTCCAGTTTAGAGCAATTCTTTATACAGAATGAAAAAGCAATTTGATCCATTTTTGTAAAGACATGCTTAGTTAATTTTAATTGTGTGAAATAATTCATTGAATTCTGCACAAATTCTGCATCTTGAATTTCATATAAACAGTGAAAATATTCAAAAGAGAAACTGTACCCAGCAGAAAAGAAGACATTACTTTTAAACAATGAGAAAAAGATTTTTTCTTTAATCCATGTTATTAAATTATTTTTAATTTTAGGTGAAATTTTGCAGCTAAGTTCTTTCTCCATCTTCTTCAGTCTTTCTTTATTTAAAAGACCAAATAGGAATCTCACTGTAAGCATTAAATCTTTCCTAGATCTTCCCCAGTTTCCATACAATTTTTCCAGAGGTTGTATAGCATTTTCTGAAAATTTCACTCTTTCTTCTACCTCTAGCACATAAAACAAAGCTGCAAAAAACTCTTGAAAACTCAAGTGAATGAAGCTGTAGAGACATTCACAGTCAGTGTCTTTTGGAAACATGTTCTCATTCAGAAAGAGGGGATCAGGTTTATCTAAGCCATGTTTCTTGACATCTTCTTCTTCAAACAGTATCTTCTGCTTCCATATTCCATCGGCAGCCAAGGAACAAAGACCCTTTATGTTATCTTGTACCTCTTGCTTTGACTTGCTGTGATGCTTTAACAAATTGAAGAGATAAAACATGTACAGATCAGTGATTGTAGTGGATGTTTGTGCAAGATCTTTCCCTGCTTCCATCTGTTGTTTCAGAACCGTGCAAATGATCCAACATGCAATGGGAACAAAGCACATGGTGAAGAGCATTTCATTTTCTTTTACTAAGTTGAAGGCTTTTTTTGCCTGTTCTTCATTCCCAAAGAACTTGTCAAAATATTCTTCTCTCTCCTTTTCAGAAAACCCCAGGATCTCTGCATATCTATCATGTTCATTTTCCAAACTCTGCCTGAGTTTGTCCAGAGCTGTTGGTCTAGTAGTAATTAGTAAGTGGGATTCTGGAAGCACTTTTTTCCTCAGTAAACTGCTCAGTGTGATTTCCAGTGGCTGTTTCTCACAAGGATCAGAGGAGAAATGACTTTCTGAATTATTAAAGGAAAATCTTAGTTCATCAAAACCATCAATTATGAACAAGAGTTTTTCTGGATACCTCAGAATCTCTTTGGTTGGTGCATTTTGACCAGGACAATTCTTTAAAATCAAATCTTCAACACTTCCCTTATCTCTGCTAAAGGTAATTTTCCTGCAGTTTATGTAGAAAACATAATCAAACATGCACTGATACAGTTCTCCATTTGCCCAGTCCAACATAATCTTTTGTGTTGTCAGTGTTTTTCCAATCCCTGCAGCTCCCTGCAGCACGACAACTTTTGGTGATGGTTCATTTCCATCAGATTTAAATAAATCTTCTATGGTGGTAGATCTAGCTCGTTTAGTCATGAGTTCTGCATGACTCTGCCCCAAGGCCATTATTTCATGTTCTCTCTGCTCTTTGTGACGATATTCACTTACAATGATCAGCTTTGTGTACCTACTATTCAGCTTCACATGCTCCCCAACACGAGCATTCCTGTCTTTTATTCTGAAGTATTGTTTTATCTTATATGTTCTCTTGAAATCAGTGACATGAGAGGAAACTGTAGGCTCAGACCTTGTGTGCATATATACAAGAATCACTTCATCAGTTACTAAAATGCAGCCACCTCTAGGGTGAAACCTGACAGGGGTTTAACAGCGCACAGTGTCACTTTGTAAGAAAGCAGGGCATGAAGTGATGGAGACTGACATGTATAGCTGAAACAGTGAAGGAAATTTAAATGCAAATAATAGAACTGAATACACTGTTCACGGCCCAGAGATTTAAAATAACTTCCATAGCACCTTCAGTGACCACAAATGCTGACCTCTCGTTATGTCACCTCATTGGAAAGATGGCATCCCTAGCAGGGAGGGTCTTCCAGCATCATCCTGCTGCAATAGTCAGTACTGGCTGAGAGACAAGACCTGCACCTACTCACTAGCACCATGTTCTGCAGCACCTGATTCTTTCCTGGAGCTCTCCCTTCATCTCCCATCAAACCCTGCTTAACCTGTGTGATCTGATGAGACTGGGCTCTGAGGTGTTACCTATCATTTCTACTAGTTAACCTAACGTCTGGCTGATCTAGCCTAATGCTGGAAATCACTGGTAATTATGCAGCACAATTGTGTATTAGAATGTCACATACCGTTTGCTGATGTTTCAGGTGTTTGCTGAAGACCCAAAGCTGGAAGAGAAATTTCACATGAATGTCAGTGTAACAAAATCACAGTGTGTCAGGCAGTTCAGGATATTGGGACAAGTCATTGTCTGACCTAGGACTGGGTCGAAGTTGACAACATGAAGGATAGTAAGTAAGTTGTTTGTACATGTCTGTAAAAGGGCACGCAAATGGTAAGTGCCGATTGACCTTGAGGGGAGAGTGCGCTAGGCATCTTAAGCGGCAGGTATTATTGCCAAGACTTATAGAATGCACAGTAGCTTAACACTGGCTAACTACTGGTAATATCAGTCATCTGGCAATAAGTCTGCTGTGTGTTGGTACACTGTCAACACTTACAAATACACAGTGCCTTGGCATTGAGACTTTCTGCTGACAACTCTTAACGCATAGCATTTGGCAATAAACCTGCTTGATTGATTCAATCCTTGCCTGAATCTGTTGTTTCCAGGGGCTCTCAGAGAGAAGTCACTCATTCAGAGCATGCTGCAGCAATAAGCTCCCTCAAAAATCCATGGCAGAGGCAGGCAAAAAGAATCTTTGGAGATACTAGTTCAGTGATCCGTTAAAATGACTGCTGGCAGCAATACTCTCTTTTTAAAGCCACTTACTTATGGTCTGTCTACACAACAAGGTAAACCTGGGCTCAAGTCTAACCCCCCTTGTGTCCACACATCAGTTGTGCTCAGGTCTAGGGTCCAAGGACCCTGCAGGGCTGGAGCATCTGAACCTGTATTAAGCTGGGATCTAGGCACAAGCCCTATTGCTTTTCTGTGTACACAGCTCTGACTTTATTTGGGTCCTGGAAAGTCCTCTGGGTGAATCCCAGAGATCCAGAGGGCAGAGGAGCAGCACTATAGGCATCCGGCCCAGCAACTGGAAGCACCATTACTGCCAGTGGGAAACGGCCCTTGTTCCTGCTTCTTTCACAGTGGCAACAGCTCCTGCCCTGACACCCTGTCACTGCTGCATGGGGCTTCCCAGGACCAGAGAGCAAAGCTGCCAGGTGGGTGGCAGCTCCCAGCCTTTGGGATGTTGGGGGCCATTCCTCCTCTGGCAGGGCCAAGTCAGAGCTCTGCTGGGTCCTGTCCCTAAAGGGCAGCTGCTTGGTCCCTGCTCCACTCTCTGGCCCTTGCCCCTAGAGCCCCCGGTGCTGCATGTGCAGAGGTGCCTGGGCTGCAGGCACTACCAGGGGAGTGAGTTGGAGTCAGCCCAAAAATTTCCCTGCAGCCTCTTGCAGTGCTGGCAGCTCCAGCTCCTCCTTGCTGCAGGGCAGCCACTGGTCCCATTCTGCTCTGCCTCTTGCTCCCAGGCCTGCACTGTCCTCCCTGGGCTGAGTGGATAAGAGATGAGCTGAGCACATACACTATAAGGGCAACAGATGGGAGCCAGTTCCAAAAATCCCATAGACTCCCGGGGACCCTTTATCCTCGCCTCCTGGGGTGCTGTGGGAGCAGGGATAAGGGATCCCTGGGGGTGCTGGAGCACACTGCACACCAAGCCCTGGGGATGCACTGCTCCATAGCAGGCAGCAGCCAGCAAAAGGGGGCTCTGATACCATCTTTTTATGTTAATCTGCAAAATAAACTAAAAATAAATTTAAAAAAATCAAAACAAATGGTGTCTTATTTGAACATCTCATTTGAAAAAAAAAAATTGCAAAGTTTCATTTCATACTTTGACAGCCCTGGAGACTGACGTCCTAACCTCAGAACAGGAGCACATGGGCATTTTCCTGCCACTGTGACTCAGTCTAGAGACACAGAGCCCAGCTCTCATGTTACAGGGTACCTCAGTCTAAAGCCTTCACAAACTGCAGTCCTTTCACTAAGACAGCCATCAAAGGAGCTCATTATGCAGTTTATGTTCTCGTGTGCTCCTTACGGGCAGCTGAACCAACAGCATCAGCATAGTTAGGAGACACAGTGGGCAGTAGATTATTTCCCACAGTGCAACCCATTCATGGGCAGGGCCATCCCTAGCAGGGTATGAGGCCAGCAAAACGCCTGGCTTCACCCCAGACCCTGCCCCCACCCTACCTCTTCCATTTGCAGCAATGGCATCCAGTCCATCTGGTCTGGGAGAGTTGGCAACCCAAGGGAAGCCTAGGTAGCCAGCAGTACACACGGCACCTTGGGATCATTAACATAGGAGCTGTGTTGGGGGGCAGGACTGGGGAAAAGAGCATGTGTCCTGCCAGCTGCCTGGATGGATCCTTAGGGCTCTGCTGCCAGAATGGATTGTTGTAAAACACCTTTGTCTTGTTGCCATCCACTGCACCAGGTGCTTCAGAACAGCTGAGGCTTGAGCCCAGGGCATGCAAGGGAGCTGCAAAAAAGCTACCAGATCCCAATTCTCTATTCCGCTTACACTGAATGTGGCATTGGACAGTTACCAACAACTCATTTCACACACAATTAATAACTACACAAAGGATAAAGCAGGTTAGAGTCAGGCCTTTTAGTATGGCCCTAACAGCGCATCATCCTGGAATGCTGTGTGGCTAACACAACACTATTATTTCTGGGTGCAGCCTGGGTCCTTGGGAACTGCAGCTCCCCAGGGGTAGGGTCACTTAACTCAGGGGAATAAGTGCCCTTTCCCTCCATCTCAAAAACAAAGTCAATAAATTGTTGGCTGTTTGTACAGCACCGAATGTGTTTCTTTAATTAAATATGGCTTTGGAGACAAAGTTCTTGCCTAGAACTTGCCCAGAAAAATTTCATGGAGCCACCCAGCTGTTTGGGGATAACATATTGGGCCAGGCTCTCCGCTGTGATCAGCTTCTAGTTACAGATCCTTGGTTCTCTGTCCCAGCCCCAGCACAGACTAGAGCAGCCTGGGGGTTATTCTAACTTATACCAGCTGCCACTGGTCCACAAGGAACGGTGCTGCTGCTGAAGGTGCACTTCAGTCACTTCTCCTTCCCACCTCTGTGTCCATACACTCCCTCTGCACTGCTCTGTTGGCTGGGGATACCACATGGAGAATTACAGGTTGACTCTGCTTCCCTTGTGTCACCTGAGTGGTGAAAAGGGAGGGGATGGAACATTTCAGAGAATCTGGCCCACTCTGAGCATTGCTGCTCTGACTCCTCTTGGCTTCCTTCTAGGATTTAGAATGTGTGATTCCTGCCATCAGCCTCTTTCTTTTCTGCCTGCTGCTGCTGCTCCTGCTCCCCAGGGACAGATTCTTGGGGCAGATTCCCAGGTTTTAAAGTAACTTCAGGCACCTTACCTTTCTCACGTTCTACTCTGAGTTTTGCAGCACAATCTCTACGGTTGATGTGAGTGAGAACATTGATGGTCACATCTACTGCAGCAGC
This sequence comes from Rafetus swinhoei, assembly GCA_019425775.1. NCBI lineage: Eukaryota > Metazoa > Chordata > Testudines > Trionychidae > Rafetus > Rafetus swinhoei. The sequence continues at coordinate 14,404,680 of CM033446.1, read as the reverse complement.
TCCAGGGTAGAATGCCATCAGGAGGTTTTTAGTGTTTATCCCGTCGGCCTTCTCCAGCCGACTCCAGGGGATGGAATCTTTCCCCTCAAAGTTAGAATGTGAGAGTTCGTCTTTAAATGCTTTGAAGTCGTCCTCAGAAAGGTCAGCAAGAACATTTTTAAGCAGGTTGCTGATTCTGCTTTTGTTTTCCATTACCGGTATCAGGAAACAAAACTAAAATACAATGTAAATTGCTGTTAATAATAATTAATATGGAATAATCACAATCTTTCCCAGGTAGAGGAAAGAAATATAACATTGGGGTTCATAACGCGTCAGTGCTTTGCCTCACAAAGGACTCACTGGACTCTGTTTCATGCCTCATTCTCGTATTTTGTAAAGTGGGGATAATCATAGCGCTCTAGCACATGGGGGCATTATACAGCTTAGTCCATGTCTGTGAAGCCTGGTAAGGATTCAGGATGAAAGGTGATATAATAATATTTATAATCCAAATGGATTTGAGAACATAAAGTGGAATCAAATCCAGTCTGAAATCTGTACATCACAGTCCCGGAGCATGAGGATCTGTGCTAAGATCCAGCATTAGCTTTGCACGGTTTCAGGAGGGTTTTGATATCAGAGCAGCAAAGGTAGCAACTGTAACTTCTGAAATACTGACCCAGGCTCATTCTAACATGTCCACAATTGTATAAACTGTGATCTGTTCACTTTAGAAGTAGCCTATCCTAAGAGGGTGATGTATTTACCGCTAGCCAGACAGCTATTAGAAACAACTACTGGTAACCCTCAGTTGATTTGTTGGCTCTGTCAAAACACAGACTCCCAGAGGAAACAATTTGCTCAGTTAATTTCTGCAGTAAAGGAAAAGTAACACATCTCCAGTTAAAGCTGATCTTCAAAGCTCCCTGAATTTTAATAATAGCCTGGTTTTCCCTCAGCCTTCCTAGTACTAATTACACGTACACACTTTTTGTCTGTTTTTTATTCCTCCTGGAAGCTCGCCTCTTGGAAACATCTCTTTGGCCTCAGCACAACTGTTTTCTGCTACTCGTGACATCACAAACTCCATAGACATGTTGAAGAAAAATAAAGTAGCAGATTGAAAGTCATGTAGCCTCTTGCCTACTTCAGTGTGGATTCCTCCAGTCTCCTGGGCCTGCTCAGGCTTTGGCCACCCAAAAGCTGGGAAGGCTGGGGCCACATGTCCTCCCTGTGCTCTGTGGCAAGGAAGGCTGGGGCTGTGAATCACTCACCTTCCCCATGCGCTAGAACTGGGAAGGCTGTGCCCATGCTCTCCCTGCTCAGGAGGTAGAGAGAGGTCTCAGAGCCTGCCAGCCCAGTAGGGGCAGGGCCTTATGTGGAAGGGGAGAAGCCTGGAGTGGAAGGGGTGGGGCCAAGGCCTTGCCTTCCCCAGCCCTAGGTTCACCACTGCCCATGTTTACACATCTCTTTTACAGTTACTCAGAAGTTGCTTCTTGATAAATGGTGATAGGGAGGAAGTGTTTCTGATAAACCCCTGTGAGACTCTATTTCCATGATCTTTCTGGGCCAAGCTCCTTGATTCCCTGAAAGATGTGCTCCTCTCTGGGTGCAAAGCCCCCAGGGCTGGCTCATACCCCAACACCTAACACCATTTGGAATTCCGTGTTCTCATTTTCGTTTCACTTACAAGAAAAACTGACCACATTTGTTCATTTCATTTGCAATTCCCAGAAACTCTCATCCCTACAGAGAAGTGGAAATGGAACATTCACAGAATCAAAGAGAAGGGTTGGAAGAGACCTCAGGAAGTCATCTAATCCCATCCCCTTGCTCAAAGCAGGGCCAACCCCAATTGAATCATTCCAGCCGGGGCTTTGTTTAAGTGACTTGTCTAGCTTCACACAGACATATTATGTCAGAGGCTAGGATACAATCCAATTCTCTGAGGCAGAAGTCACCTGCCTTTACTGTGAAACCATCCTTTTTTTTCTTCCTGAGGGCCTCTGCCTAGTTCACAGCACACCTTTCAACTTCTGCAACAAACGAGGCAGGAGTCCTATAGGTAACAGCCACCTTCATGGCACAGCCCTGATTTCTTGCCAGAGTAAGTCCATACTGTGCACTGGTCTTGAGGGGAAAAAGCAGTATGTAATCATGTCATTAAAGACAATATAATAATGCAAATACACAAGGGATCTGAATTAAGATTACACAGACAACCTTCATTTTGGTATGTAACTTTTCAGTTCTTGATTTTACACAATCTTAATATTAAAAAATATTAAAAGTTCAGTTCAAAAGGCAAGCAATTAAACAAATTCCAGAATGAAGACATAATACTAGCTATTCAGGCAGCATGTCTTAAATTTGGATCCCATGACACACAAATATTACCCCAAAAATATTCTCACTGGAGACTACCCAGGATTACACTAGTATCGGTTTATTTCTACTAGGTAAAACTAAAGAGGAGAGAGGAGCCACCAAAGGTTTAAACTAAAGAAGTTACAGAGCTCTCTTTCTCACACACACACACACACACACACACAAAGCAAGCAAGCAAGCACACACCCCTCCATTCATTCACTCATTCACACCCATTCATTCCTGCCCTCAGGTACTCACATACTTACACAGGCATATGGGGTACAGAAGGAGTCAAGGCATGTAGATCTTGGAGGGTCTGTCTGCTCATCATGGCTGGGGAAGCTGGTCAGGAGGAGAGACACTGGAGAGGAGCTTCTGAGGAGCAGGGGAAGAAAGAGAGACTTTCACATGTGCTCTCTCTCCTTATATAGTGTCTGAATGGCTCCTGTGACTCATTCACCTCATCATCAGGGAGCATGCCCAGACTTCCCTTTATCCAGCAGGGAGCGTGCTCAGACTGTGATGACTCATTGCCATGTGGTCCACGGTTCCCAGTTTTCTTCAAACACACTCTCCCGCTCTCACTCTCCATTCACTCAGGGGAGAATGCAGTTTAGAGAAAGTTACAAGCAAGGTGGCTGAGAGTTACAAAGATTACAAAGTTGCAGCTTACAGTAAATTCGAGAGTTACACAGATTACAAAGTTTGACAAAGATCACAATGAGTTGTAGTTTAAAACCTTACAGTTCAGTGTAGTTTCAGAAAATCCATATCAAGTAAGCTCTCAGGCAGAGGCTTTTTATGCAACAACAAACAGTAAATTTTCTGCCAGACTTGTGACTCCAACCAAACTGTTGTACATATTCAAGCCCATATTCTTCCATCTCTAGCCATGTTGATTTTACTGGGACTAATTGTGGGTAAAGTGGCTCTAGGAGAGGGAAGATGGGGAGGTGGTGCCACTGAATTGATCCCTAACAAAGTTTTTCTGAACTATTCATTCCCAAAGCTCTAAAAACCTCCATTATGTTTATAGAAAAAAGTAAACAAAGTCCGACAGAGCCCTGAAAAGCCTCTCTCAGAAAATAGGACAAATGCTCAGCTAAATAAAAATGATCCCCAGGCACCAAGTTACATCCACCTACAGTTACAGGCTTAGGGCCTAGGGGCAGAAACAATTCCCTTTTCTGTCTGCAACAAGCTGCAGGTGCAATGTTGTGGGGGCAAATCACTGCAGCACAACAGGTGTCAGGCCCTGATCTAACAAAGGAACAGATGGGCCCACACTTACACAGAGCGATTCCTGTGCAGGATTTGGCCTTAGATGACTGATGATGCCCCCCAATCAAACAGATGGCTGAATGCCATCATTGGAGCTCAGGATTATTTGCACTCCCAAAACTTAGCCCCTCGGTCTGACATGAAGGGATTTGTTAGAGCTGTTCTGCTTGAATACATAGGTCCTGGGCTGGAGAGTGAAACTGATTGTGGCTCAATAGGCTGGAGCTTGGGGCACTCACCGGGCAGGACTGGGCAGGTGTGACGTTTACTGGGTTTAGTTTTCAGATAACCGTATTCTGAAACCTTTCACACCAGTCAGGCTTATCTCTATAGGCCAATAGAGCTTGTTCCCCAGTGCTCTGGTCCTAGCTCTGATGCCGCAGAGCCGTTATCCTGTGTCCCCTCCCAACTCTGACACTGCAGAGAATTGTCTCTGTCCCCGTCTCCCATCCCCATCCCCCACCCTCTTAGCAAACATGATTCCAATTTCCTCCCCCTACTTTCTGTTTGACTTCCCTTTATATAGTAAAACGTGAGTTCTCCTTAGCTGTACCTTAACCCAGGGGCTCCCAACCTTTTTGAGGATACAAACCCCTTTTCAAGCTATTACATTTTTACGGACCCCAAAGGAACAAGGCCTTAGCCAGAAAACAAGGCCTCAGACTTTCATAGTGAGAGAAGACCCATAATACATGGACTTGTGATTTTGATCTTTTGTTTTATGCCTTTGTAACTATTCTATGTGATAAGAATATAGCTAAATTCTTAAAGTATAGGCCTTAATAGGTATGCCTGAATATCTATTTGATCATGTGTCCCTATAAAATTCAGTATATGGTGGGTATGCCATTAGGGCTGATATGTCTCCCATGTATCGTACCGATGTAATGATGATGAGAAAGGACATTTTCATTGCTAGATGAGGGTGGAAGCAGGTTGCCTTTAGCTCAAATGAAGGTCTAGTCAGAGTGTAGGATTAGGCTGAGTCCCAGATTAGGGTGGGGAAACATGTACCAGTGAATAGGTTTTGAACACCCTTCTGAATACATTTAACAAAGGGCTGTGTACACACTGAATACCCCTCAACAGGCTGTGGAATGTGGTAATTGCAGTCAGATGCACTCTAAGAGAATGAAAAGTGAAGTCATGTGAGAGTTGAAGCAGGTAGTCCACCCTGAGGACTAATGAAGCGCAAGCTCCATCAATCTGTCTGTTGGCACACCAGAGTTGGAAGAGTTTCTACTTGTGGAAATAGGTGTGTCTGGTAGAATCATGCCTGCTGTTTATTGAGATGTGTTTTCCTGAATCTAAACAGGTTATTTCCAAACCCCAGAGCCACGAAGGAGCCACGCTTTCATGTGAAGAATCTGTGGATTAGGATGGTGAATGCATCCCCTGTCCTGAGAGAGGACCGTGATGCTGGGGGAAGGTTTATAGGAGAAGAGATCATCATGCAAAGGAGGTAAGTGTACCAGGCTTGTCATGGCCATGTGAGTGATATTAGCATAACCAGAATTTGATTTTTCTGTATCTTGTGCTCTGAACAGGTGCTTTTGTGAGTGCTCTTGTGAGTCTATGGTGGACTGAGCCCATCAATGGAATAGGGGCCAGATAGTTTTCATGTCAAGCTGCTGTTCATGCTTGTGTGAGATGGTTCTGTTCTTCTGTGTCTGTCTCTGGCAGATGTGCTGAACTGGAGAGGCAGATGTCATTGTGGATACACCAACTCCATTGCCTGATTGCTTCTGAGCATAAGAAATGGAACCAGGTACCTTCTTGCTTATTGATGTAATACATGCAAGCAAGGTTGTCCAGCATTACATGCAAGCAGATTGCCCATAGCTCCAGGAGAGTAAGGTGAAAGGTGGACTCAGTGGGCCTCCATCTTCCCTGTACAGTATACTCACATAAATGCACTCCCCAGCCAAGCAGGGAGGCATTGGTGGTAAGTGTCACAGTAGGTGGAGGTTGAAGAAAGGAGACCCGGGCACAGATATTGTCATGGCATGTCCAGCACAGTAATGAGTCCTTGACCAGGGCTGGCATAGACAGGGGTTTTTGCATGCTATGTTTGTAAGGAAGATACATGGCATGGAGCCAGCCATGAAGATACTGCATGTGTAGCCTTGCATATTTGACAACAAACATAGCATCAGCCATATGTACCAAAAGTTGGAAGCAAGCATGTGCTGGGATTGGGGATATTCTTGGGCGCTTGAGACTAGTTGTACTATTGCTGTGAACCTGGGCAGTGATAAAAACCACTCTTGCCCTCTTGGCATTGAGCAGAGCACCAGAGCAATAAATTCCAGTGTCTGCCCTGGGTTTAGTGTGGACTTTTTGAAACTGATAAGGAAACCCAGTTTTGTAAAGAGGGTCATTGTAGTGCAAACCACTCTGAGTGCTTCAGTCTCAGATTGTGCTTTTAGAAAACATTCTTCTAGATATGGAAAACAGTAATGCCTTGTTTGCAGAGGAAGGCCACAACCACTGTGAATACCTTAGAATACTCCTGGAGCTGTGAACGGTCTGAAAGGTAGAACTTTGTCCTGGTGGTGACCATGGCCAGTGATGAATAATAGGAAATGCCTGTGAGCAGGGTGTACTACAATATAAAGTATTCTGTAGGTCTAGGGCCAAGAACAAATCTTCTATTCTAGTGCTGAGAGGAAGATGGATATGGTGACATCCTGAACTGTTGTAATTTGACAAACTTGTTAGCTTGCGAAGGTGTAGGATGTGGTGTCAATTGCCAAAATGTGTTTGTACCGGGAAGTAATAGGAATAGAAATGGCATCCTGTGCTATGGAGGGACCAGTTCTATGTCTGACTTCTCCCTCCAGAATGGGCTTATAAGAGGGGTCCGTGAATGGAGACAAGGAAGAGGGATAGAAAAATGATATAGCTAGTAAGGGGGGTAGAGTAACCTTCATTTACTATTTCCAGGATGCATCTGTCCAAGCTGATGAGTAACCCAGATGGTAAAAATGGAAATAGATGGATGCCAAACTGTTGGGCTGCATCTAGACTGGCAAGTTTTTCTGCAAAAGCGACCGCTTTATGGAAAAACGCTGCCAGCTGTCTACACTGGCGCTTGATTGCGCAAGAACACTGACGATCTAATGTATGATTGTCAGTGTTCTTGGCAATGCTATGCTGCTCCCGGAAAAAGCCCTCTTCGCGCAAATGCTTTTGCGCAAGAGGGCCAGTGTAGACAGCTAAAAACTGTTTTATGCAAAAAGCCCCAATGGCGAAAATGGCGATCGGGCTTTCTTGAAAATCATCTAGATTGCGGACACTTTTCCGCAAAAAGTGCTTTGCGCAAAGCGTCCGTGCCAATCTAGATGCTTTCTTATAAATGCTTTAACGGAAAAACTTTTCCGTTAAAAGCATTCGCGGAAAATCATGCCAGTCTAGACGTAGCCTTGGTGTATAGATGATCTTACAGATTGTAGGGCCGACTGGAGCAGGCAGGAATCTCTTTGGACCTTGTCCACAACTTCTATTTTGTTGATTATTAGACGGTGTTTGGGACAGTGACCCTTATGCAGGTGATTGCCTGGGCCTGTTGGAAGGTCAGTGATGATGATATTAATCGTCAAACTGCAGCTGTGGGTAGTATGGTTGAGGGAGAGATTATGGAGGGGGCTGATATTTTCTCAATCTTCATTTTGACTGATGTTCAAAAACCAAGGGATTTCAGAGTGGCTTGAGGGGGTCTTTCAGTGAGTGTAAGGAGCTGTCTGTGTGCTCAGAAAAGAGTTTTTTCCATTCAAATGGGAGCTCCTTGACCATATTTTTCACTTCTTTAGGGAATCCTGAAAGCTGCAACCATCATGCACATCACAATATTACTGTTGTATCTATGAACTGAGCAGCTGTGAACCTGCAGGGCCATGTGGCTATTAAGTAATCTTCTGAAATGAGGAGCAGGAATTGTTCCCTTTTTGCCTTTAGCAAATCCTGGCAAAGTTCTTCCAGCTTAGAATAATTTGTATAATCGTATTTGGGCATAAGGGCCTCGTAGTTGGAAATTCAAAATTAGAAGGTGGCAGACTAATAAGATTTTCTTCAGAGGACAACTAAACATTTTGAATTTAGGTAAAAATGGCCAGTCTGGGATTGGTTTTGACAGCCCTTCACTTGCACTGCATTCACCTTGAGAGAAATGAGGGCAGTATGTGAAAATAAACACTCTGCATATTTTGCAGATACATAATATTTCCTATCCACCCATTTGAATATATGGGGGATAGAGGCTAGAGTTGGCAAAGGAGGGTTTGCTGGTTGAAGTAGTGCACCATAAATAGGTCAATTTTTGTTTTTGGGGAGGTATAAATAATGTCTATCAGTTCATATTGTTGTTGCTTGACCTCCTCAGGTGGGATGTTTAGGGAGCCAACCACTCCGTGAGCCAGCTCCTGAAAATGACAATAATCAATAGCCACTGTGGGTGGTGTTGGCATGATGGCTTCATCAGATGAAGAGGAAGAAACATGGAGAACCAGAGGTACCTCCTCATCCTGCTCTCCACCCAGTTCCCGTCCAGTGGTGGTATTTGCTCAAACTGTGGTTCTGCAGGTCAAGAGATTGTTCAGAGGGGATGGATGAAGGCCAGTTTGCTTTCAGCTATGGGGGGATAACTGAATTGTCTCTGTACATGGCCCAGGGATCCCAATATGGGCACTTAGGAAGAAAGGAAATATATTGTTGTATCCATGGGGGCCCCTGAAAGGGCTGAGTGCCCTGAGCAGCAGCAGGCTAAGGCTGTAAGTTGATGACAATTGCCCTGATGTTGATGGAGCAAGAGATGTTTGATATTCATCCTCATCATTCTAGGAAAAGGAAGGGCCGTCCCTATGGAAGGAGTGTGAAAAGAGTCTTGATTGTGAAATGGTTTTTATAGTGGGGGTGCTGAGAGCCATTGAACCAAACTGCAAACTTTGTATATAATGAAAACCATTTCAAGCGGAGAGGGGGTGTTGCAGCAGAAACCCCTTTGCCTCTAGTTCCAGCACCTTTGCTGAGAAGCGGAGAATCTGGTAAAGTGAGGGCTGACAGGTGTGTGTATTCTCGTGGGTAAGCTCTCCTCCATGCGGGTGCTAAGTTGTATATGAAAAAGAGACAGTAGATGGTGCCAATAGATTTAGTTGGAGTTTGCAACTGAGCTGATGGCTTTTTTGTACGAGGGCTTTGGGTGAATAGGGCTTTGGTGCCCTGGGCAGCATCCAGCTCAAAGTTTTTACTGCAACCGGTTGTTTTCTCAGTGCTGGTGTCAGTGCTGATAACTTCCTCAGTGCCAGAAATGCTCACGGGGCTGCAATTATGTTGCCCACTTTGGTTGCCAGCAACAGACGATGATGCCAATAACTGTTTCACCCAGCTTCCCTCCATAGACTGATTGAAGTAGTCAGTCCAGGAGCAGATTTGTGCCCCTTCTCAAAAGCCGTTGAAGGCCCAGACCGAGTTAGGGAAGACTCTCTAGTTGTTTGTACCTCAGAAACTAAGGAAAGGGCCAGTCTCTTACACCCAATGCTATCAGAGGATGTGTCTCTTGCTGGGTTCAGAAGTAAGAGTCAATAGATAAATGACTTCACTGCGTGTGAGGACTTCTCTGGTAAGGAAGAGGAACCGAGGTCTGATGCAGGTCGGAGTGACTTTTCCATGAGAATTAATTTGAGTTTGAGGTCCCTGTCCCTTCTGTCTCCTGGCTTCAAACCCAGCAAGTAGGAACACTTCTGAGGAATGTGCCCCTCTCCTAGGCAGAGAATACAGAATTGCCATCTGTTATAGGAAGGCAGCTCCGCAGGAGACATGGTGCTTAAATTTGGGTGAAGGGAAAGCTTCCCTGAGGGCTAGTAGTGGGAAAAGAGGGTGTCATGAAGAGGAGCTGCCAAGGAGAGTCTGACTTACCTGGAGAGTGAGGAAAGGGTTATGCAACTGGAGATGCACCTGAGGGAGGGGGTTTGGGCATTCAGCCAATGAAATGCAGATAGGAATTTCAAACTGGAGAGAAGGGTTTTTTCTCTCTCTCTCTTCTTTTTTTTGGAGTCAGAACAGTTTCTCCCAGATATCGAGGGGGACAGGAGATAGGCTCTCCCAAGAACAGACTTTTGGAAATGTGTAAGTAGGGAAAAGTTTAGGTAGTCCATCAGATTTTATTGTTTTCCTTGTTTAGGGGTTTGAAAATCATGTCTGATCTGGTGAATTGTTTTTTTTTTTTATTTGTAATTAAGGATTACAACCCAGGGATTTCCCTTGAGTCTACTTCACTGCATGTCTTTTTAATACCCGGTCATTTACTATGCTTGCAACAGTCATTTTATTTTGATAATTAAAGTGTTTTCCTTTTTGCTTTGATTCACTGGTATTGGTTGGTTGTGGTGTCCTTAAGCCTACGTGCCTAATTATCCGGGAGGAGCAGAGCCAGGGGACAGCAGGGTGAGTAAGATCACTCTCTACCTCCACCCACCGAGGATAAGAGGTGAATTCTGCAGATGCACATCTGAACTCTGGGTCTGCCCTGATTAAGGGCAGCAACTGTGAGTGGGGTGCAGAGAAGGGTTGGGCATGTGAAAGTGACTTCTGGATTGCTAGATTTAAGAACCTGAGGGGAAAAGAACAATGCCCAACCTACTTGTGGTGGGACTTTTATCCATGATTTATGTGTATGAACTCTGATTGTGGTGTTTACTCAAATGAATACCACATTACTTGCCTCTTTATTAAAAACTTATTTTCTAAATTCAGACTCTGTTCTGGCAAGTGGGGCAACTTTGCCTCCCAGAGGCACCTAGGGATGTGTGTGAAATTCCCAGGTTATGGGTGAGGGCTTCAGTACATTCAGAATTGGATCTATGGAAAGGAACCCCTAAATATTGAACCCTGCCCTGGTTGCTACTGACTCCATCTGGCAGAAGAGTTACTCATATGTCAAAAAATCTCCCTCGATGTCTTCCAGAGCTTGCAAAACTAGGAAATACTCTGTTCTCTCAATGTACCCTGTATCTAACAGGGAACCTAGGTTACACATATGTCAAAGAATCTCCTTTGATGGTCCTCCATAGCTTGCAAAAACTAAGAAATATCCCATATTCCCAATCTACCTATCTACATTTCTCTGGGAACATGGGTACCATCTATGGCTTCTGCACAGTTTGGGAATGCTCGCTTCTGCAGCCTCCTTGGTTAAGTCTGTTTTGTGATGACTTCACCAACCCTGAAACAAATGTGCATTTCTGAAGCCCTATAATTGACTTACGATGAAGTCAGTCTCCTTGGTTCTTTTGTTTTTTACCATGCCAATCTAGTCAGCTTAATTTACATGATAAATTGCTGTGTATGTGGTGCCAGTTCAGGCAACCAACCCCAGCCCCTAGTCACCCCCACAGGCTGTGCCCAGTCACCACTCACAACTGTTTCCCTTTCCGGAAGAAGGGAAAATACCCACTTGTCTCTGTCTGGTGCATGGCTGCCTCCTGGCTTTCTCCAGCCTGCAGCTTGCACTGCTACCTGCAACTCCTGCCTGCTCCCCCTGTCAGCCCACCTGTCCTGCTCCCCACTGCTCTGGACCTCCCACATCTTCTGGCCCTTGAGCACAGCCCCTCACTGGGGAACAGCTGGCCACCCCACCCAAAGTGGGAGGGGGCAGGAGTTTTGCCTTCCCACAACACTGCACTGAGAGGTACTAACCCCCATTGCTTTGTTCTATCTGTCAACAGGGTGCAAGCAATGTGGCCATGAAATGTTGACAATGGGAGGCAGAAAAACTGGTTTGAACGGTTTCCACATTTGGCAACTTTTGTACGTCAACAGCATTTTTGTTGCTAAACCTTCCCAGTGAAGACACAGCCTCACACATGAGAGCTGGGCTGGTTTCCAGCTGTGACTCTGTCAGTGCTCAGCACTAAAGAAGTAAGCATCGGCTATCTGGCACCTTGTCTATCAATATCACACCACAATCTTAGTCAAACTAAGAGCTGGAATTTCTTTATGGAATTTTGGAATTTAAAAGGAAAGAAAGTGGAGATATTCCACGCACAGATTAAGAGCTCTCTAAATCTCTTGAAAAGGAAACTGTTCCAAGCCACTCTGCTCACACGTGAGATTCCCAGCAATACTCAGAGCTGTTTCAATTGTAGTATATAGGGGTTACTTAAAGAGGTATTACTTTGTTTGCAAGCTGTATAGTAGTGATCACTGTTTTGTTAGAAGCCATCAGACACCAATCAAAGGAGCAGTGTGTATTAACATAGATCTTGTATATCTGTATATAGTTCATAAACATAAACAGTCCTGCCTATGGCATTTCTTCACATTCTCTTTGTTGCATAAAGAGCAAAAGACACAACACTGATCATAACAAATATTTTGTAACAACAAGTGTTAATAAATTTAGCCATTTAGGAAAATTTGTTATAAATTTGTCTAAGAACAAACCAGGTTTCCTACAGACTTTATAATTTGCAAAAGTCCATATAATTTCTGTGAAAACATTCCAGCTGGATTTGCAAGGAATCGGTGTGGAATATTGCTTTTGTTTGATTTTACATGCTAACCGTGTTTTTACTAACAAAGAAAACCCTAAATAGAAATGGATACAATATCTGGCAGAGCTCAGCCCTAAAATGGAACTTCATTCCTGGGAATGGCAGTTTCATGCCTTCATAATGGCATGACAAATGCAGGGCTGTGTCACTTGGGGTGATCTGAGAAGTGTTTAGTCACTTAAGGGCAGTCAAAACCCAGGTTCTTATTCAAGCACCATTTACAAACTAGAAGGTTGCGGGGCGGCATATGTAGGGCTTCTGATTTTAGATTTAACTGATAAACAAGGACAAAAACTTTTCTGATACAAACAATGTAACAGGTCTTTATTCAAAAAACACCAGACAGAACAACTAAAATGTTTGCTTGCATTTGTGGGATTGTGTACATGGAACAATAATGTGAACTACATAGGTGCAATTTCTAAAGTGAACCAAAATGTTGTGCATTAATTGGTCTGGGCAGACCTTGATGGTGGATACTAAAGGTATGAAACAGAACTATGTTAAATGCACTAGGGAACATTACAAGGAGATTAATCAGTACTGTATATACTAAAAATCCCTGGAATTCCTCAATTTTTCACATCTATGTAAAAATCAAAAATGCTTTAAAATAACCACCAAATGAAATTAATAAACCACGAGAAAAATGCTGACCTAAGTTTAGGGCTGCTATTGGTCAGGAATAAAGCTTCAGGTTGGGAAATTACCTATCCCAGCTCCTTCAGAATAGTCTAGTGGTTGAACAGTTTTGAACCTCTCTCAACCAGGACTTCCTTGTCTGGCAACATCCGTGGTTAGGCACGACTACGGCTGTTGCTGGACCAGAGAGACTCGATGGAGGGCCAAAGGCAGGGGCTCTGCGGTGGCCAGAATCCCAGCCAGGCTGGCTGCAGGGAGGCCAGTGGCTGGAAGTCCTGCCACAGGAGTCTGGCTGAGCCGGTGGCAGGGTGGCCGGAACACCAGTGGGTTCCAGCGGGGCAGCAGTCTGCCATGGTGGAGCCAGGAGCCCCAGCAGTGGGCTCAGTGCTGCCTGAGTAGGTCTGGCGGGGTTGGGAACACCAGCAGCTGAGCAGCAGTCTGCCATGGGGAGAGGAGGCGGGGGAGAGTTCCATGGTGCAGCAGCAGCAGGGCTGGCGGGCCTGGGAGTACTGGTGATGGGGCAGGTGTTTGCTGTGGCAAAGCTGAGAGCCCCAGCGGTGGGTCTGTGGGCTGCTGTGGCAGGGCAGCAGAGCTGATTGCACGTGTGGAGCCTCTGGAAGGCCAGGTCAGGAGCGGAGCCAGGCTGGGGGGCTGGTGGCAGGGGGCCAGAAATGACTCCCCTGGCAGAGGCGTAGCGAGGGTGTTATGCACCTGGGGGCAAAAGCAAAATTTGTGCCCCCCCCCACCACATGACAGGGCCCCAAACCTGGTGCACAGCTGAGGCTGTCCCTGGGAGGCAGCGGAGAGCTTATACTGCGTCTTTCCCCGCCCCTTCCAGTTTGGGGCAGGCACTATCCCACTGTTGAAGAGGGAGGAGAGTGGGGCTGGGGCACAGAAGCAGGGAGGAGGCTTCAGCAGGTGGTGGTGGGCGGAGGAGGAGCAGGTGAGCCAAGGGATGATAGGAGGAGCAGAGAGGCAATTACCCCCCACACACACACCTCCTTTGCTATGTTAGTGAATGTAAGAGATTAACTTACCTGTAAAAATAACACTCAGAAAAACTTTTAAATAAAACTAACACACAACACGAGAATCACCCTCACTTTCTTGAAGGCACTCGAAGCAATAAGTAGCCTAAGGCTGAGGATACACTGCTAGCGAGGCTTTCTGTCTGTCACGAGGACTTTTTCCTTCAGGCTGCTGTGCGATTCTATCCTTAAGCAAAGGAGAGAGGTCTCTCTGAGCTGCTCTTCCTAATTTCACACAAGCCATTCAACTGAAGCCATAAATGTCAAGATTCAAGGCCAACCTTCCCTTTGGCAGACTGCCTCGCCACAATCACAATGTCCGAACATGTATAAGACTTTTAGTTGAGAAAGCCATGTTTAATCCCAAGTCTCTGCTATGACTGGGAGATGTGGGTGACCTATAGAAAACACCAGCATTTTCTTTGGAAAATCCACAACAAAACATGGGGGGATCGATCACCTAAGTAATGCCAACTCCTTTAGAATTGAGGCCCTGATTATCCAGCACTAGCTAAGGTAGAGCAGGCACTGTGTGCACATATCTGATATATTTTTACCAAAACTGCTACCTGACCAACTTGTCAAAGGAGAAAGGGAACAGGGAGGCCAAAAGGAATGGTTTAGAGCAGTGTTTCTCAGCCTTCTTTTTTTATAAAGTACCCCTTTTAAAAAAAAAAATTATAAGTACCCCCAGTACCTACAGTTTTCAGACACACAAAAAATTTTCTACCATTGCAACATATTTGTTTAAATAACTTCATCATATCCCCATCACTCCTCACCAGATACACTGCTCATGGTGGTCAATGTAAAGGTACTGAGAAATGTATATGTCAATACCATGATGGCAATGTGTATATTATGTAAATAATAATGAATAATAATTGCCAAATGAGACCACTTCCCAACCTGCTTACAAAGGGCCTGATACAATTTAAATTATAAGTTAGGATTGAGCCCCAAACAATCTGTTGATATGACCAAAAAAGATCCAGGTAACATTTAGTCACCCTTCAAACATATAAGGGACCAATCAGTAAAAGCCCAACTGCCTGGTAGAGGTGATCTTCAAAGAAAATTGGAGAGACTTTGAATTTATTTTTTCTGACAGCAGTGATTCCTCTCACTGAACGTGGGGTCTTCAACACAGGTTTCACTTTATGTGTCAGAATAACACAGAAATGCGTTGTCACAGCTAACTCCATTCAGGTCAAAGCAATGTGCACCCCAAAGACAGAAGAACAAATCCCTTGAAGCTGGAAGTCAAAACATCTCACTTCTTCACAGAGCTCACAAAGGGTCTTGTTCACCCAGAGACACAAGTCATGACAACTCTCTCTGGAAAGAGACAAAACATCCTGCTCTCTGTGGATGCACCAAGTGTTTTCATGTGGCATCTTACCATGCTGTTTAAATCAACTGCTTGGATGAGGAAGATTCACAAAGAGTCTGTCCATCATCCACACTGGAGCAACATGGTGATTTCACCACTGTGGTAACAGACCTGATCTCTCTGTGGGCTCTTGTGAGCAGCAGGGAGCCTGCAGCAGTCTTTTGAGGGGAGAGGCCAGGCGTGCCTCTATTGCAGTGGTTCTCAAGCTTTTTCGCCCATGGACCACGTGTCTCAATGTAAACCTTTCCACAGACTGCCAGTTACGAATGGAAACTCACCTTTGACTACACAATTATGCCCAAGCCATTTTGCTAGTGCTGCAGCTGGGGAGAATGGTTTAATTTTAATTATTAAACAAATTAAATGTTTTAACTTTCTCACGTTAAAGTAAAATATTATTTTTTGTCCAATACAAAAAGTTTCAATGTTTTCTTTACTTATGGCAGGGCAACCTTTTTTGGATCGGGGGCCACTGACCCACAGAAAAATCAGATGGGGACCACACAAGTGAGAAACAAAAAAACTCCTCCCAAAACCCCAACCCTCACTTAGATGGCCCCCAAATGAAACACCTCACTCCTCTGGCATTCCAGCCCCAAGGGGTGAGGGGAAGGGACAGGGAGGACTGAGGTTCAGGGCTTTCCATAGGCTAGGCCGCTAGGGGGTTCAGTGTGTGTAAGAGGGCTGCCAATAAGAGGGATAGGGCTGAAGTGCAGGATCTGGGAGGGAGGTGGAGGGCAAAAGGGGCATGGTTGCGAGGTCTGGGTGGTAGGTAGGGTGCAGAAGCAGGCTGGATGTAGGGTGTCTTGCCAGGGGAAGGGAGCAGGAGCAGATTGGGGGTAGGGTATCTGGCTGGGAGGGGAGGGTGCAAGGAGGGGACTTGGGTAGGAGTTGGACCTCCTGGTCTGGCACCCTCTGGACCTGACTGGTCCCAGATGAGGAATTTTTTGGACCAGGGGAGGTCATTTCAGGGCTCCTAGTGCCACCCCCCTCCCCACTAGGCTTCTTTGCACCTCCCTCCCCTGCAACCCAGCTGAGTTGCCCACCCCTGCTGGTTCCCTGCACCTCCCCCGAAACCATCCCCCACAATCCAAGGGTGTGCAGCACCCTGCAAGCCCTCGCAGCCCAGCTGAGCTGCCCGTCTGTTCCCTATGTCTTCCCCCATCCACCTCAGCCCAGTTGAGCCCCGCACAGGTTCCCTGCATGCCTCCCCCACAGCACAGCTGAGCCCCATTTCCCTGCACCTCCCCCCAAGCCTCACAGACCTGCTGAGCCCAGTGCTGATTCCCTGCCCCTTCTTTCCTCCCTCCCCTTGAGTCCAGCCCTGGGGGTTCCCGGCACCTCCCTCCTCCTGCAGCCCAGCTGAGCCCAGCATCCCGCACCTCTCCCCCCCCATCCCGCAGCCCAGCCTGGTGCCCCCTAGAGTGGTACCCAGGGGCAACTGCCCCCCGCTCCCGCCTTGCTACACCTCTGTCCCCTGGTCAGGCAAAATTCCTCCTTCGGGACCACTCAGTCTCCGAGGGTGCCAGACCAGGGAGGTCCAACTTGAGGTGAGCTGAGAAATACTTTGTCATAACCAGTCAAAACCTGGATTGTACTTAAATTAATAATTTATTAATCACCAAAATCAACTATTATAAGATTATTTCACATTTATTATGGTGAAATCTCTTAAATTTTACATTGACTATTTAGGAAATTTTGGTCTTTGAATAAGGGAACCACTAATAAGGAACCAGGAATGAGGATCCAGTTTCAGCCTTGTCAAAGACAGTGATGGGGTAATGGGATGGGAAGACAAAGACTAGGATGAAGAGAGGGAAAAGGAGGACAAGAAATGCATCTTGTGACTCATGCACAGCCTCTAACTCAGACTTTGGGGTTCTCTTCTTGGCTCTGTCACTGGCTCAGGGTAAAATGGAGACAGTAATACTGATCGGCCTCCCAGCAAGGTGAAACCATGAGAGAACCTTCCAACAGTGGGATGGGAATTTTAACAATAGTGAGCCCTAGATGGTTTAAGTAGGAGCTGCCTATCTAGGAGTTACCCTCACCCCACTCTCTCCTCATGTCACAGCACTGCAGCTGAACTCAGCAGAGATGCTGAAGCCCTGTTAGAACAAACAAGAAGGGGGTGCTGGCAGGGCATTCTCTGAGGGCCTCACAGCTTTGTCATTTGCTCCAGCTCCCATGGTTCAAAATAACCCACATTTGATGTCCTTTAGGTTACACAGCTAAGCTCAGCGTTTCCCTGAGGCATATGAAAAGGGCAACTGTGAGAGCAGGGAATTACTGGGTGGGGTTTGAATTTATAATTTGCCTGGGTTGCTAGAGATGGATTATATTGAATTGCGCTCCTGCACGCTATGCATTGTGCTATATTGTTATGTTGAGGCCTGAAAAAAAGACAACCATTGATGTTTTGTTTGGAAGGTACATGGTTGTGAATGGGAAAAGGCAGCCCTGTGGAATGGGGCACAGAAAGGACCTACAATGGCTTATGTCTGGTCTGTGGGTGCGTCCAAAGAGCCATAGATGAGAGGAGATACCCTTAATAGAGGCCACAGGCCTGCTATCTAAGCATGTGCACCAGAAGACAGTGGATAGAGAGCAACTTCTCCCCACAAAATTTCATCAGGTAACTGTCATGGAGCCAGGTAGGAACCTCTGTAGATTTGGTTAATGTTATGTCGTGGGGAGTTTCACAGTATAGGAAGAAATCAGTGGAAATGCAGAGAGCTGGAGTAGTTGCAAGTGTCCATTTTATTGCATAGCACAGGACTAACTAGAATAAGCCCAGACTAGCTGGGCTGACCCCAGTGACCTACTCAGTTACTATAACAACAAGATCTATATCTACAACCCAATATACAACATATTCCTCCCCCTTAATAAAACGTCCTTTAAGAAAACAAAACTAACTATGAAATGAGGGTAGACCGCCTCAAGTTCCCAGCTAATCCTGGGGATTATTTTGCCCCATCTGTGAGTTAATCTCAACTAAAGGTCCAGCCGTTGAGGAGGCCTCCTTTCTCTAGGTGGATTACGGCGGACATCTGGCGTTCTCGCACCCGAAGATGTTATGGGTGCAGGCCTGACACGGGGCTGGGAACTTGAAGTGTGAACAGGTGAGGCTGTTGGATTGCCTCAGGGACGCGAAGCAAAAGCAATTGGTTTCTCCTCTCCTGAAGGCATAACATGTGACAAGACCGCTCCCACTCCATATGGGGAGGCATCACAAGCCAACTGTAAAGGTAAGGATGGATCAAAATGCGTCAGGACCTCTGCTTTAGCAATGCACATTTAGCCCTGTTAAATGCAACATCACAGGCGTCAGTCCACTTCCAGACCTTGTTCTGGCCAAGGAGCTCATGAAGTGGTTTTAATAGTGTGGCTAGCTGTGAAATAAACCTTCCATAATAGTTCAATAGTCCTAGAGAAATGAAGTTGACTAACATTTTGAGGGGGTAGAGCCTCCACAATAGCCTTAACTTTTGAAGAGGAATTATGAAGACCAGTAGCATCAATGATGTGTCCTAAGTATTCAACAGAGGGCTGAAAGAATGCACACTTATCTTTACGGACTCGTAGGCCATACTCTTCCAGTCTTTGTAGGGTAGCCTCTAAGTTCTTAAGGTGATCCTCCTGCTCCCGCCTGTGACCAGGATGTCGTCAAGATAGCACTGAACTCCTGGCAAGCCACACAAGATCTGGTCCATAGCTCTCTGGAACAAGGCTGGGGCAGAAGTTATTCCGAAGGGTAAGCGACAGTAACAATAAAGCCCTTTATGAGTCACAATAGTCAACAGCTCTTGGGATTCCTCATCAACTTGCATCTATAAATATGCTTGACTCAGATCAATCTTGCTGAACTTTTGTCCCCCAGCCAGGCCAGCAAAGATGTCATCGATGCGAGGAAGGGGGTATTGCTCTGCACATAAAACAGGGTTAACAGTGACCTTAAAATCCCCACAAATCCGAATAGAACCATCTTTCTTCAATATTGGAACTATTGGAGTTGCCCATGGACTATGGGTAACTGGTATTAGGACTCCATTTTTGACTAGGCGCTCCAGGTCTGCTTCAACTTTTGGCCTGATAGCATATGGCACAGTTCTGGCCTTCAGATATTTTGGTTGGCTACCAGGTTTAATGTTCAGTTTCACGGTGATTCCCCTTATACTTCCCAGATCCTCTCCAAAAACAGCAGCATGTTTCTTTAATATATCAGTCAGACCTGTTTCTTCTTTAGTCATCCGGTGCACTTCTGCCCAGTCCAGTGGGATCTTCCTAAGCCATGATCTCTCCATTAAGGCTGGGTAATGGCCATTCACCACAAACAGTGGTAATTCTGCAGTCTGTCCATATAGTTCCACTTTAACATCAGTAGTGCCCAATAGGGGTACTGCTTCTCCTGTATATGTCTTCAGAATGATCTTTGTTGCCTTAAGTGGAAGATGCTTCAACTTTTCCTTATACACCGTGTCTGAGACCAATGAAACTGCTGCACCAGTGTCCACTTCCATGCATCGGTTTGCCATCCAACAGTGGGGTTACCCAGTATTCATGGGAGCCCCCTTCCAAAGACAAAACATAGCATGGCAGTTCTTCTTCAGACAGGGTGTCACTTTGATCATCAGGCTTCTGCTCAATGGTATGCAGATTTTCCTTTTTGTTCTGCCAGACCACAGGCCTCTTTTTCTTTTGTTTGCAGGCATGCTCAATGTGTCCTTTTTTTCCACACTGTCGACACACTAGGTTCTTACACCAGCATTCTGATGCATGGTGACCTGTCTTACCACAGCGGTAACATTCCTGGCTCCCCACTGTTTTGTGAGTAGGTTCTTGGGACATTTTATGCACCCCAGAGGTTGCACTAAGGTGTTGTGCCTCCTGTGTGGCCAGTTCCATGGAGACCGCAATATCAATGGCCTTCGGTAGGGTGAGCTGAGCTTCTGTTAACAGACGCCGTATAGCTTCACTGTGCAGGCCACACACTAACCTGTCATGTATGGCATCATTTAACATCTCCTTAAATTCACAGTGTTCAGCAAGCTTTTTCAAATTGGCTACAAATTGTACAATTGTTTCACTTTCTTTTGGTCTCTGTTATGGAACCTATACCTTTCTGCAATTACCAATGGTTTTGGAGCATAATGTGACCCCAGGATTTCCACAATGTCACTGTAAGATTTGGTCTCTGGCTTAACGGGAGCAGCAAATCATGAGCAGAGAGTAGGTCTTAGCCCTACAACACTTAAAAATATTGGCACCTTCTTTTCTTCTTTAATGTCATTTGCAATAACAAAAAGTTCAAACGCTCAGTATATACTTGCCATTGCTCTAAAGTCTCCTCAAAAGGTCCCAGTGGCCCTGTAAGTGTAGCCATGGCTGTAGCACTTCCCCCCTTTTTTTTTTCTTTTTCAGTCTCTGGGCTCCTTGATCTTAGTTTCAGTTTGCACAGTATAGCAGTCAGTTCTTACCCCACCTTCCAGAACAGCCAAAAAAGTTTGTTTTCTTACATTGACTTCTACTTCTTTTGTTGCTGGAGGCAGCACAGGTATCCCATCCTCGCCACTTGTTATGTCGTGGGAGTTTCACAGTATAGGAAGAAATCAGTGGAAATGCAGAGAGCTGGAGTTGCAAGTGTCCATTTTATTGCATAGCACAGGACTAACTAAAATAAGCCCAGACTAGCTGGGCTGACCCCAGTGACCTACTCAGTTACTATAACAACAAGATCTATATCTACAACCCAATATACAACAGTTAAGTGTCCAGATTCTTAGACACTAAACCTTAAGTTTTGCCTGTTATACATTTTATATAGTTTTGTAATGAGGAGAGTGATTTATGGCCTGCTAGCATATGAATTTACTATGTGCTTCATGCGCTAGAGTCTAGGGGATGTTGCAGGCTGTGTGCTTCTATATAAGTTGCTGCAGTATTCATTATGGTATTGTGTACATTTTAGCGTTAGAAGCAGAGCGATAATTTTCAAGGTGCAAAAGAAAATATTTAGAGTTTCTGGCAACAGGGGATATTTGGTACATTTAAAGCTCTCCATCCGTATTCCTACTGGCCATAAAGCCTAAATTCTTTGGCAAAATATATAAATTAGAATTGAACACATATCATCTGTTTAACCAGAAAACAATGAGGGTGTTGTGTAATTAGTTCTACTTTCCCAATGTTGAGGCTAAATTAGAACCAAATGAAATGGTGAAGTGCTAGGGTCACAGAAGATTTTAGTCTCCACTAACTGTTCTTCACACAAGGATTTCTACCTCAGGGGATGATTTTGCACCATATCCTCCTTGCTACAGGGTAATCAAGGATCTGTGTCAAGTAACACTTCTCTTGCTGTCAGTAAAACAGCAATGGTCACATACAGTCCCCACTGTGAAATTAGTATTTGGATGGAGCTGAATAAAGCTCATCACCTAATAAACCATCTTGTTAGTCTTTAAAGTGCTGCATAGTCCTGTCTTTTGTTTTTCATTGAAGGACCATTAGTGCTGGGCTCTCTGCAATTGCAAGAAACACCTGCCTGCCTAGAATCATCCATCTTGAGTGAGTCTCACATTTTCCTTCCATCTCACACTCTGCCATACACAGCAGAATGTTGCACATTAACTCTTTTTCAGGGCAGCTGCCAGCAGCCTCCCCTTTCCCCTCCTCCAAGGCCCCCATAGTACTTCCTCCTACAGCAGCTACTTCCCTGACATGGTGCTTTCTCCTCTTCCTGATCTACAAGTGCTCCATCTCCTCTCATAACACACACACTCCTGCCAATGCTTTCTGTATCCCAGGCACTAGACCAAGGGTGGGGGACCACTGGATCTGCCCCCAGTGTTTCTGGATCTGGCCCCTGAGGCTCTGGGTTTTCCCCTCAGTATCAGGGAGCCAGCACTGGCGCTATAGCCCTGCAGTCCCCCCATGATTCTCCTTGCAGGGCTGGAGCATCAGTGCTGGGTCCCTCCTGCAACAAAGGGATGGGGAAGTCCCAGGCCTCAGGAGCCAGAGTCAGGCAAGCCATGGCTGGATCCAACCCATAGCTCTGCCTGGCAGGGGGAGAAAGGGGCTCCGTGTGCTCTCACTTCCCTTTTCTCTCAGTGGCAACACAACAAAACACTGCTTGGAGGCTTTTCCCCTACCACTCTGACTGTCTGTAATTGTGGCTAATAGGAATAGCAAGGGGTGGTGCCTGGCACTGGGGGTGTGTGTAGGGGCATGGAGCCAGGTGCATTCCCAGGGAGCTGCATCAGGTAAGCACCCACCCCCATCACTCAGTCCCCACATTCCCATCTAGCTCCTGCACACCCCTCCCACCCTGACCCTGCACTTCCAGTACATTCTTTCACCCTATTTCCTGGAGGTGGGATGGCTTGGTAGACCACTCCTGCACCTACCATCCTTCCAAACCCAACATAAGGACAACATTCTTCATCCTGTGTTTCTGCCTCTAGTTGGTGCCTAAGCCCTTCCTCAGCTCCAGGCTCCAGCTGCGGGACTTCATGTTGTGGACCACTTGCCCATCCTTTACATTGTCCAGGGCTACTTCAAATTTCCCCACAGGCTTCCTTATAGGCCTCCTCAGATAACATCAGCCTGTCATAGCCCCTCATAAGCTGCAGTCTCAGCTTCTCCCTTAGACCAGGGTTTCACCATGACTCAATGGGACACCACTGAGAATACCAAACTCAGGACAAACTACTGATAAAGAGGACAGATGTATCCCAAAACTGGTGATTTTTCTTTCATAAGATATAACAAACCAGCCAAAGAAAGAAAACTTCTCTTTTACCACACTGGCTAAGGAGAAGTCAGAAAAGCAGCCTCCTTAGGGATTTCAGTCCTTTATCACCACCAAAAATCACTAGCCTTTGTGATTGGTCATTGTGAGTGGTCATGTAAAACCAATATCATCAAACTAAAGGGTTGTTCTGATCCAAAAGGACCAGTCACATACTCAGGTCAGAAGTGAACCAATAATCATATTGTTTCCAATCCTTTAGTATCTCAAATCTAAAGGATTATTAATAAACAGGAAAGAAACATGAGAGTTAAAATTGGTTAAAGGAGTCAGATACATAAAATAATTGCAATGTTTTTGGATGCGGCCTGCAGCAGTCATGTAATAAACTGCTAGCTTAAGTCAAGTCTCTGGTTGTTTACAAATCATTGGAAGGTTCTTAGTCCCTTGGTAAGAATGTTTCCATTACAGGTTGCACCTCTCTCATCCAGACCGGCACTGTTGGTACCTGACTAGTGCCAGACAAGAGAACTTTCTGGAGAAGGGAAGGTGAATGCAGAGAGCTGTAGGGAGCTGGGCTGAGACCTGCTACCAGCCCTAGATCCATGCTACCTGCATGTCCCTGCAGTTGGAGGCATGTCCCAGCCTCTGGCCTCAGTTCTGCAATGGCTGGGACCTGGAGAGGGCCTGGGAGCACCACAAGCCCAAGATCCACACTGGCCCTGGGTAGCTTCAGTGCTACAAATCAGCCACTTTGCAATGTGCTGGAAGCTTTGACAGGGCAGGGGAAGAGTTGCTCAGCGGGGAAGAGTTACTGCTGCACAAGGGATGCTTCCGGACAACAGAATTCCAGATAAGAGAGGTGCATCCTTGAGTAAAAATACATAGTCCAGAAGTTTCAGCAGGAAAGAGAAGATAGGGAGATGTCTCCAGCACCTTTTATAGCCCTGCCAAGTGAAGGGAATCCCATTGTTATCATTGTGGAAAATTACAGGGAACAAGATGCTTTTTGGGTCACATGGGCAAGTCACATGTCCATGCATAATTTCACTCAGTCATAGTAGAAGCCATTACCGTACTCAAATTTTCTCAAGACAGTCAATTAAGAGTAGAAAGGCATCTCCCATGGGTCATTATGAATTCAGTTTTCCTTAATGAGCCCGTATGACAGGGTCAGTCCCACTCCTGGGTCCCAGACTCCTGTTCCATCCACTAGCCCACAGTTTAGGGGCTGCCACTTGCCTTTTCTGGCATTTGGGCTTCTGTCCCTTGGAGAATGGGATTTATAGCAGCCCTATCTCAGCTGCTCCTAATAAACAACGGCCATAGCTGGTTTGTTTGTTCTGTTTTCCAGTGCTGTCTTTCTCCCTTTCTATGGAGCTCTTTAATCTGCCCTGTCACACCATTTAAATTGTAATAGTCTAGTCAAGATGTGCAGGCTGTATAACTTGTGTGTGCTACTGAGATGCAAATGCATTAGAAATACAGGTACAGAGCCAATACTCATTGCAGATTACAGATAAGAAATGATACCTACTGAAAATAGCATAATCATATTTAGCAAATTATAACTTTCCCATAGACACCTTACTTGACATACATTGTGTAAACTTTGTTGCAATTATCTAAGGCTACGTCTACACTGCATGCTTCTTGCACAAGAACTTCTTGCACAAGAGTTCTTGTGCAAAAAGTTCTTGCACAAAAGCACATCCACACTGCCATGTGCTTTTGCACAACAGATGTGCTTTTGCGCAAGAGCGTCCATGGCAGTGTGGATGCTCTCTTGTGCAAGAGAGCTCTGATGGCCATTTTAGCCATAAAGGTTTCTTGCTCAAGAAATCCGTGTTGCCTGTCCACACGTGCCTTTTTGCGAAAGAGCTCTTGCACAAAAAGGCTTATTCCTCACAGAAAGAAGAATAACTCTTGCACAAAAAGCCCTGTGTTCTTATGATTTACTGTACTTTTTCTTGCGCAAGAATGCACTTGTAGTGTGGCCACTCCGCAAGTTAAAACTCTGCAGTGTAGACATAGCTTAAGAGTGTAACATTATCAGATAATTACAAAGTTTGCAGATTATATCAAGCTGGGAGGGGGTGCAAGTGCTTTGGAGGATAGGGTCATAATTCAAAATGATCTGGACAAACTGGAGAAATGGTCTGTGGAAAACAGGATGAAGTTCAGTAAGGACAAATGCAAAGTACTCCACTTTGGAAGGAACAATCAGTTTCACACATACAAAATAGGAAGTGAGGGCGTATCTAGACTATGCCAAACAGTCCACGGGGAATTTGCATATCTTCTTCCGATCACACTTTCGAAAGCGGAGCCCCCTTCATTGAAAAGCCTCTCTTCCTTAAAAAAGGAGGCTTACGCGGCTTTTCGACAAGGGGGGGTCACCAAAAAAGCTGCGTCTTAACTATTTTCACTTTCGAAAGCTCCTCTTTTTGACCATTCGGTGTAGTCTAGATACGCCCTGACTGTCTAGGAAGGAATCTCTTGGCAGTCATTCAATAATGAGTAGGATGTCTTCCTGTCACCCTCCTATTTGTGGATCCATTGGTGGCTGCCCAAACTGATTCTGGAGTCTCCGGTCTTATCACAAAAGGGGCAGGTGCTGGTGGCTATTTGAGGGGCACAGGACAGTATTTGCCGCTCCTTCAATTTTGACCACAGAGTTGAACCCACTGGAAGTGGTTATCCATTAAGGTAGGTTCACATGGACTATGTTTAGGGCACCTTTTCTAACCCCCTACCCACATGGGGTGTTACGTAGTGGGGGTGCTGTCTACTTTTATAATCCTGTGTTCACTTTTTGATGTATTGTGTTATGTGTGATCCCTAATGACGCATTGCAGATGTGTATTGGGCCCAGACACCTGAGGGCCAGACTTGAGAGATCTCAACTCCTGCCAGGAAAGGGAGACAAAGGAGGGGGGGGAGCTGAGTCCAGGCTGGGCAATAGGGACTGGGGGATGAGTCAGTTTTGGTTGGGCTAGGAGAAGGAAAGAGGCTTGGGGAACAGGAAAAGGAGAGAGAAGGGCCCAGGTCCCCTTCTCCCCAAGAGGAACAATGTTGTCTGCTCTCAGTACCTGCATTGACGTTGATCCTAAGCTACACTGTGTCCCTGTGACCCAATAAACCTTCTGTTCTATCTGCTGGCTGAGAGTCACATCTGGCTATGGATGGGGGTGCAGGGTTGGGGACTCCCTGACATGCTGTGACACGGGGTGAGCAGAGCGGATCCTAAATAGGGCTGTTCACTCATGGATGCAGCTGCCAAACCATTCTACCACCTCAGTCTGGAAGGAATACTGTGAAAAGATATTTAGGGGTCATAGTGGGCCTCAAACTAAATATGAGTCAACAGTGTGCAGCAAGGGAGGTTTAGATTGGACATTAGGGAAAACGTCCTAACTGTCAGGGTGGTTAAACACTGGAATAATTGCCCAGGAAGCTTGTACCATCTCTATCACTAGAGATATTTAAGAGCAGGTTAGACAGACATCTGTCAGAGAAGATCTACATGGTACTTGGTCCTATTGTGAGGGCAGGGGACTGGACAGATGATCTCTCAAGGTCCCTTCCAGTTCTAGAATTCTATGTTAACTTCACACCAAACCAGCCCTCCTTGCTGGTTTTCTGTCTTCATCTGGCTTCCTCCTGCACCCACAGAGCTGTTTTACATCATGCTTCCCCAAAGTGACAAACTCTCTCTAGGTACATGGCCCTGAGACTGCCTGGCCATACAGAGGCTGAGACCTCATAGCAATATGAGGCGAGGGCTCATGCTGTGCTTTATTAATTAATAAAGCTGTTTGTTAGCTGCCTAAACAGAGAGGAGCGTTTTTGCTTCGACAATTTGGAGGTTCCACCGAGATTCCTAACGTGCCACTTGCCCGTATGGACGGACCGGCACTCCACTTCCAAACCTCTCAGAGCACTCAATAGAAGGTAAGGGAATACCTGTTACGAAATCTCCTGGTGAGGGCTTAGGATTTGGAGTGACGGCCGGCCGGCCGTTGGGGTAAGGGGAGCTACGGAATTCAATTTTGTGGAGCTGCTAACATTTTGTCTGTCTGTGTCTGTCTTTGTCTATTAGGCCTGTCTTATGTGTCACAGTTCCAAAAGGGTACACCAGTGTCTCTAGTGAGGCAGCCATGTGCTGGACCCTCTGTGTTCGGACTCTAAAAGCTGGTGTGGTGCCATTACACTCTCTCGGCACACGGAACTGTGGGGAAGCTTTGTTGACTCTCTTTCTGTTACTTGCGGACGTAGTACTGACCTCTGAGGCTAACCCCAGGCCATAGTATTTCCCCATTCTGTCAGGCTGTCTCCAGGCGCCAGGGCGTGGTGTTCTGTTGGGCTGGGGTGGGTGCCGGAAACCCCTGTGAGCGGGTGGATTTTGATCCAGCGTCTCACAACAAAAAAGGGGGGGGATCAGTGCGAGCAGGTGAATTCTTAATTCGGTGACTTGCAGAAGAGAATAGCGTAAGCAGGCGGACTTTTGGTTGTGCCTTACAGAATCTGTTTAAGCGCGCGCAGAAAATGGGGGTAGGTCAGTCTACAGGAATTCCAGTGCCTTTATGATAAGTGCCTTCTGGTATAGGATCCTAATGAAGTCTGATATTAAGTGCCGGGTGTCTTAGGGCAGCGCCACTTAATAGAAACCCATGGGAATTGGACAGTAAAAAAAGATGCATCTAAATGTGGAAACTGTAGAGGAAAAAATGTGTGTGGAAAATGAGTATGAATGTAATGAGTGAAGAATGAATGCCGCTGCATAGGTCTGAGACTTGAGCTGATCCCAGCTGCACCAGGGCTCTCCCACGAGGAGCTCTGAACGCAAAGGAGGGGGTCAGCTGAACCTCGAAACTCAGCGGATATGTGAGGGAGTGACAACTCCCCTTATTTCATGAGCTGCTAAGGTCTGACACTCTAGACCCGGCAGACTCTTTCTTTGGAGTGTGTAAAGTTAGTTTAGGTGGGGGTTAGTCTAAACATCCCCCCACACTGCCGAAAGGCACCCCTGTGTACTACATGTACGTGCATAATGGTCCAAGGACCTGTAAGCATTTAACAAATTGGAAAAGAGGAGAAATTAAAGCCCTGAGGGATAAAAGTGAAGCTCAGAAAAGCAAAAATCCACCCTGCAGTAAGATAGGTAACTTACAAACTTGCTGCAGAGCCTCTGTGCCAAAACAATGCACAAGAAGTGGGAAAAAAAAGAGATTTCTCAGTATCAACCAAGATTGCGGGGGGGGAATTCGGCACAACATCACCCCTCTACCCCTCTTTATAACACATACACAGATAGAGAGGAAACACGAAAAATAACTGAAAGGAATTAGCTCTTCCCTTTGAAAACATGGGCTCCTGTAACAAACTTGCCCGATCCAAAGCAAAACACCAAGTTTAAAATAAGTTTAACAGTTTAAGGAAGTGTTCCTCCAAATTCTAAGGAAAGAAATTAAGCAATATTGTAATGTGTAAAAGAAAAACTGCTTTAAAAATGACTCCTTGTTTCTTGCAGCCTCTTTTAATCATCTAAGCAAAGAAACAATCAAGTTTAAACATTTGGCTACAGACACTTTGTTAAATCTATTAAAGGAAAATAAGGAATTCTACTGAAACTTAATTGGTTAACTGCATAAAAGAATAGAATCTATACATTGTAAATTTGTAAAACCTGCACCCTAAGGGTTAAATGTGTCTTCCAAGGAAACTAATTATTGTTTTAAAAATCCAAGCCCAGAAACTTCACGGTGTTTCTGTTCAAGGCTGAGTTGATAGCACTTTTGGCTTGCTTTCAGATCCAAGGTTGTGTGTGTCTGCAAACTGCCTGTCTGTTCTGGAAGGGGGCACTGTCCCCCATAAGTAAGCCTGTAACATTGTATATGATTCTTTTCAGGAAAAGAAAACCTTTTTGCTTGCTGAAATAGTAACTAGCAAGCACCTTGTTCTAAGAAAGAGTTTCTGTGGCAGTAAATCATTTGAAGCTTCACACATTAAAAAAAAAGCCTGGTCTGCAGTACAAGAGGGAAACTGAGGCATGCCACCTTTAACTTAATAATTAAACAATGAAGTAATTTACTCAAACCCTCTGAAGCTGGTGTGCAAAATAAAAGCATACTATTGGGTAACAGCAGGCTGATCAAAAAGTAGCAAAAAATCTGTAAAGGAAAAGTATTCTAAAATATAATGCATCACCCCAATGTGGGTAGAAATGTTTTTTTGTCTTTCAGATCATCAAAAAGCGCTAATATCAGCTGAAAATTAACTGAAGAAAAAAAACCATGGTTCTGTGTCATGACATAATAAGTTTGTGTTCTGTGTTCTGTCCAGATTTGTCTTGTGTGTCTTAATTGTGATATATGTATTTCAAACATTGTTGTGTGTACAATATTGTTGTTTTAATGAAAGAATAATTTAAGTACCCTGAATAATCTTAACTTTGTGCTTTACACAGATGGTTTTTTTGCTTTTATAATTCTAGTGAAGTTTTAGTAGCAGGCTATGCAGTTTGTACTGTCTGGAATGTAGCGGAATCTGCTCCTGTACCTGCTGTTTTTCCCTTCTCTACTACCATCACCAGCTCCTTTGCCGTCTCTGTCGGAACTGGCCCTCCTGCAAGACCAAGCCCCAGAATCGGAAAAGCAGGAGTGGAGACTGGCAGGGTGCACCTTGCACCCAGACCACTTGTGGTGCAGCTCTGATGGCCACATTGTTGCCCCAGTGGTCTTGCTACTCACCTCCGTGCTCCATGGATTGTCGCACGTTGGCAAAGGGGGATGGTAGCAATCCTTAAAACAAAATTGATTTGCTCCCAAATTCTCCCAAGCAGCCAAAGATTACTGTCTGGCTTGCCCTGTCTGCCAAGCCCACAACGTGGGTAAACCTGTAAAGACAGTTCCGGCAACCAGACCTCCGCCTTTGGGACCATTTCTGAATTTACAAATGGACTTTATTCAATTGCCTAAATGTCAATCCTTTGAATATGTGCTGGTTATTGTTTGTTTGTTTTTGAGATGAGTAGAAGCTTATCCCTGCAGGAAAACTGATGCCATCACAGAGGCAAAGAAACTTCTAAATCATTACATCCCATCATGGTGAATACACCTTGTGATCTCCAGTGATAGAGGTACCCACGTTACTGGACAAATTGTTCAAAAAAACCTGGCAAATTACTACTCTATCAGACAAGCACTGCACTGTGCGTAACACCCAGGAGCAGTAGAGAAACAAAACGGGATTTTAAAAAAACAAACTTGCTAAAATATGTGAAAACTCTGGCTCAACATGGGTAGAAGCACTCCCGATTGCCCTAATGAGCATGAAAGCCACTCCTAACAGGAAAACTGGACTCAGTCCACATGAGATTGCATGTGGCCGACCTATGAGATTGTTAAGCAGCCAAGAAATTGACCTGGCTGATGTCACACTTATTAAAGGAAGCATAGTCAAGTATTGTCAGGAACTTATGAGGTGTGTACAGTCTTATCATTCACAGGTTAAGGATGCCTTCCAGGAGATCCCGACTGAGCTGTGCTATAAACTACAACCAGGAGACTGGGTTTGCGTAAAGGTTCACCAGCGGAAGACTGCCCTGGAACCCAGGTGGAAGGGTCCCTACCAAGTCCTTCTGACCACTCATACTGCTGTAAAGGGCGAGGGATTGCCCGCCTGGATTCACGCCTCCCACTGCAAACCGGTTCCAGCCCCTACAGAGGTTGGCCCCAACAAGGAGCACCGCAGACCTGGTACCAGAGACCCAGGTCCAGAAGCAGACGAGGATCACCGCAGACCTGGTACCAGAGACCCAGGTCCAGAAGTAGATGGGGATCAGTGCAGGCTTGGTACCGGCAATCCAGGCCCAGAAGCAGACAATCCTGAGAGACCGAGGCCAAGGTACCAGCTGCGGCCCAGAAAGAACCTGCCAGCGATAGGTGAAGCAATCGAAGTCCTGAAGAACAGCCAGCATGAGGCTGGACAAACAATTCATGTTGAGCTTATGCTTAATCTTGTTTTTAATACCTAGCAGTTATAACCTATATGGTTCAAATGTGTTTATGCTTTTAATGAACCAAGTTTCTCAAGAATTTAATTCCACAGGTTGCTGGATATGTGCTCTCAGTCCTGTACATTCAGAAGGCATCCCAATGATTCCAGTCCCACTAAACAACACTCAAATATGGCACACTGTTTAGTAAACTAAACCCAAATGATACTTGGCAGGATAAAGGGTTTACTAACCCAGGGTATATCTGCCTAGCCCTGACCCCAGTTGGAAAGTACTGCTGGACATGTAATGGTTCAGGAGCCAGGGTGGGAAAAAGCCCAAACCAGATGACCCTAAACTACGTCCTAGCTAGTAAGGGCGGGGTTTGTGCCTTAGTGGGAAGAGAATGCTGTGTGTATATCACTGACACCAGCAAGGAAGTGGAGGAAGATGCCTCAGAGATTGAAAGAACTGTGGAAAGCCTAAGGCAGGAGGAAGACAGGACCCTCTGGGATTGGTTGGGAGGCTGGTTTGGACATGTGGGAACTTGGATTTTGCAAGGAGTAGTTTTAGTATTGGCTATATTCTTTTGTGCTTATTGCTGTTTCTTGTTAATCAAATGCTGTATTTCTTGTATTCTGGAAAACACAAGACAGACCCTTACCAAAGGGAATGTGGAACTCATGATGTTAAAATATGATGAGCAAGAAAGGAACAAGAGATGTACATAAATGCTTTGATGGAAATGGAGGCATGAAATGGTTTCAAAGTTAGCCTTTAAAAGGCTAAAAGGGGGGAGTTGTAGAAACCATTTCATATTTAGCTAGAAGCCATCTTGTATAACAGAAACCATTTCAGCTTTTCTCTCAAGCACGTAGACCAGAGTGAACTATCTGTCACCCCGTGAGAAGAGGCCTACAGGATGGGCTATTGGTATGTGTTAATTGGGCTGGTTGGGACAGGAGATGTACTCCCTCATACCTGTCCACCATCTTGTTGATAAGGCTTTGTTTTTCCTAGTCTAATTGATGATTTCTGTAATTGGATGCCCTGACGTCAGACTGTTTGGCTAAGGGTATAAAGATACTAGGACTGATTGTATTAGCCAGCCTTACTGGGCCTGGCTTTGCTGGGACCACGTTTGGCTCATGCTGTGCTTTATTAATTAATAAAGCTGTTTGTTAGCTGCCTAAACAGAGAGGAGCGTTTTTGCTTCGACACCTCTTTCACAATGACAAACAAGCACTTTATGGGGAAGGGCTAGAAAGGAGCAAACAACTGGAGTTGCTAACTCATTGATTTATTGTGCACAATGTGCTTTGGGTCCCAGCTTGAGTCCACATTGTGATGAGAAAAGCTGCAGC
Source organism: Rafetus swinhoei (assembly GCA_019425775.1). NCBI lineage: Eukaryota > Metazoa > Chordata > Testudines > Trionychidae > Rafetus > Rafetus swinhoei. Next base: position 14,372,316 of record CM033446.1, on the reverse strand, counting down.
CTGTTCACAGTTTTGTGAAGCAAAATGAGAGACACTTTTCCCACCAGTGTTCTGTAGCCTCATGGAAATGCACCGAACTGCATGACTGGACACCATGACTTCCATTCCCAGCTCTTTCACTTACTGCTAATGTCGGCACCTTTCATACAGATGTTGCTCTGCCACCCTAGCAAAGCTTCAGTGTGCAGCCCCCAGTCTACACCATGGAACAGAGATTGTCACTAGAGCAGGGGATGTGTTGAGCCTTCTCATAGCTCAGTGGTTGTGGCAGAAGGCAGGGTTGGGGGGACAAATACCAGATCACAGCAACACTTGCTCAGATGTGGCCACGACAAAGGGTGACTGGGCATCATTTAAGTGAGCAGCCTTAGATCCATTGCAAAGGGTTGCAGAGCCACTTGATTTAGGACTGGCTACCCCAGGCAGAATTTGCCCTAGCAGGCATTTATCAGATCCTGTATTTATGGCAGGGGTGGACAAACTGTGGCTCTGGAGCCACATGCGGCTCTTCAGAAGTTAATGTCCGGCAACTTGCTTAGCCACCAACGTTGGACTAGAGCTACAAGCACTAACTCTTCAATGTGCTCACTGCTCTGTCCATGGCTTTGCCCCATGGGCCCTGCCCCTACTGCAGTGGTTCTCAGCCTCTGGTCCATGAACCCCTAGTGGTCCACGACAGTACTGCAAGGGGTCCGTGGACAGTTTAAAATAATAATTGGGCCCATCGTGGTGGGCTTAAGCCTCACTTTTCTTTTCTTTTTCTTCTCCCCCAGGGAGGGGTGTCCATGAAATGTTAATAGACTGACAAGGGGTCTGTAAGCTCAAAAAAGTTGGGAACCACTGTCCTACTCCAACCCTTCCCCTGAGCCTGCCATACCCTCACTCCAGACCCCCAGAGCCATCTGCATGTCAATGTAGAGTGGGTGGGAGGTGAGGGGATGGAGGGGGAGGTGCTGGCCATGGTAGGGGAAATTGATAGAAGGCTGCTGATGTATCACTGTGGCTCCTTGGCAAAATTCATTGGTAAATCCTAGGCCTTCCTCAGGCTCAGGCTGGCCACCTTGATCTATAGCTATAGCGGCCCTGCCTCTGTAACCTTTGTTCTAAGCCAAGCGCTCATAGCTTGGAGGTAACGTTCATTTTCATGTCTGCACTGCAGTTAAGCCAGGCTCTTAACCAGGTTTGAGCCCTACTGCACTCCGCTCCCCTCCCCTCCCCCCCACCACCCCCAATGCAACCAGTATTTTGACCTTGGCTTGGAGGTCCTCTAAACCTGGACTCACCCATTTTCTAGTGAGGATGCTGCCAAAAATCACTTGCCTGCTGACAGTCCTTCCCACAAATCCCTTGGGGGACAAACAAGTTCTCCCCACAAGTGGCTGGACAGAATCCTAGATCAAAGATGGTGAACTTGAGGCCCAAGGGCTGGATCCAGCCTCCAAAACTCAGAGGTCCCCTCACAGCATTGTGGAGTCCACTCTGGTGATCCAGCCCCTGCCCCACTGCACGTGTGGAGCACACACAATCTACTAGTTTGGGCTCCCCCAGGCTCTGCTCTGTGATGGGAATGTGGGGTGAGTCTTTCTCCTTCTCAGTCGAGGGCCACATCAGTGAGGTTTTCTTTCCTGGTTTTATTCAGCTTCTCACTTGCATGTGGCCCTTGATCCAAAAAAAGGTTCCCCGCTCGTGACCTAGAGTGTCTCTGCACAAAGAGACCTGGGATATGCCCCCAGGTGCACACAGGTGAGTGCAGAAACTGAGAGCACAGTAACAGTAAAGTTTGCAGCATGTGAGTGAGCTGAGGGAGCCAGGCAAGGTGGGAACAGAATAGGGGGATACCTGGAGGCTGGGAAGAGAGGAGGGGGGCTGGGATCAGAGAGTAGAGCCTGGCATGGGACTTCAGGGAGGTGGGAAGGGAGGAACTGAGCTGGGATGGCTGGGAATGGGAGGCAGGCCAGGAAGGGAAAAGGGGCAGAGTTTGTCAACTCAGTGAGTGAGTTGCCAACATGCTAGGCCCTCCTGGGGAGCAGGCTGGTGCCCCTGGGGAGCAGCAGCTGTTCAGAGCTACCCTGCACTGCACCTGCACGTCTCCCCTCTTCGGCCCATCCGCCTTCACCTGCCAACAATTCCCTGCAGTCTCCAAGTCTCCTTTTCACGCTCTCTCAATCTGCTCTGAAGTTTTAAGCCCAGAAGTTTTAAGGATCCTCATTGGTTTTTTTTCCTCCTCTCCCTTCCCCAGCAGAGATCAGCAGCAGATGTGGGCTGGGGGGAGGGAGAGGTACAGACACTGTCTGACTGGGGAGGAGGGAAAGTTAAAGGAAAGTAAAAGGAAGTGCAAAGATCAATATGCCTGTGTCAACAGGAAACTGCCCCTATCACAAAGGGAGAGGGATGTGCCTGGAGCAGAAAAGCAGCAGCTAGGGCAGGGGTGGAGAACATTTTTTCGGTCAGAGGCCACTAACTCACAGAACTCCTGGTTGGGAGCCATGCTGGGAAGGGGTTCTGGTGCTTTCCCAGCTGTGGCCGCCCTTCCTCCCTTTTCTGGGAGCCCCATGCAGGGGTCATAAGAACATAAAAATGGCCACACTGGGTCAGACTAAAGGTCCACCTAACACAGTGTCCTGTCTGCCAACAGTGGCCAATGCCAGATGCTCTAGAGGGAATGTACAGAAACAGGTAATCATCAAGTGATCCCTTTCCTGTCACGCATTTCCAGCCCCTGACAAAAGGAGGCGAGGGAAACCATTCCTACCCATGCGGGGTAATAGTCATTGAGGGACCTAACCTCCATGAATTTATCTAGCTCTTTTTAAAACCCTGTTAAAGTCCAGGTCTTCACAACATCCGCTGGCAAGGAGTTCCACTAGTTGACCATGTGCTGCATGAAGAAAAACTTCTTTTTCTTTATTTTAAATCAGCTACCTATTAATTTCATTTGGTGACCCCTCATGCTTATGTTATGGGAACAAGTAAATAACTTTTCCTTATTCACTTTCTTCATACCTATCATGATTTTATAGACATCGATCATATCCCCCCTTAGTATCCTCTTTTCTAGGATGAAAAGTCCCAGTCTTTTTAATCTTTCTTCATATGGAACCCATTCCAAACTCCTGTTCATTTTTCTTGCTCTTTTCTGAACCTTTTCCATTGTCAATATATCTTTTTTGAGATGAGGTGACCACATCTGTATGCAGTATTCAAGATGTGGGTGTACATGGTTTTATATAGAGGCAATAAGATATTTTTCTATCCCTTTTTAAATGATTCCTAATACTCTGTTTGCTTTTTTGACTGCCACTGTACATTCAGTGGATGTTTTCAGAGAACTACCACAATGACTACAAGATCTCTCTGTTGAGTAGTTATAGCCAAATTAGTCCCCATCATTTTTATGTGTAGTTGGAATTATTTTTTCCAATGTGCCTTACTTTGTATTTATCAACATTAAAATTCATTTGCCTTTTGTTGCCCAATCACCTAGATTTGTGAGATCCTTTCGAAATTCTCCACAGTCTGCTTTGTTCTTAACGATCTTGAGCAATTTAGTATTATCTGCAAATTTTGTCTCATCACTGTTTACCCCTTTCTCCAGATCATTTATAAATAAGTTAAATAGGATTGGTCCCAGGACTGACCCTTGGGGGACACCACTAGTTACCTCTTGTCATTCTGAAAACTGACCTTTTATTCCTACCCTTTGTTTTCTGTCCTTTAACCAGTTCTCAATCCGTAAGAGGACCTTCCCTCTTATCCCATGACAACTAACATTACATAAGAGCCTTTGGTGAGGGACGTTGTCAAAGGCTTTCCTGAAATCTAAGTATATAGTATCCATTGGATCCCTCATGTCCACATGCTTGTTGACGCCCCCAAAGAACTCTAGTAGATTAGTAATGCACCATTTTCCCTAAGGCCGGCACTGCAGGAAGAGCCAATTCCCCACTGACCCAGACAAAGCTACCTGAGCTGAGTCATAGGAACACAGAGCCTGAGACACTTACTGTGAGATGGGGCGTCCAGACAGATCTTGGGATCCAGCTTCCTTTCTGTGCCTGTTTTCTCAGTACTTAGGCCCACAAATAGAGAGACAAGAGCTCAGCATCTAGAAGGAGCAGCGCTGACTCCCGCACACCCCACCCAGAGAGTCTGCACTTAATGAGGGACTGACATGTAAAAGTGAAACAGAAAGGCAGTTATTGTGTTAACCCTTCACTCACCTCAGTGCTGTAGCTGAGCCGGGCTGCTACACAGGAGTGGGGAGAGGAGCGCATGGAATTTCTTTGGCACATTGTGCAACCAACTGCTTGTTTGGGAGCTATTTTTGAGGGGGTTCGGCTTGGTTGCTGTTGTTATTTTGGGGCATGGGTATGAAGCACTGACTTGAAGAGGCCAGAACCTAAGCCCTGCTCTTCTGCCAAGGCTCCACCCCTTCCTCACCTACAGGAACCCAACCCCTGCAGATTGCTTGACCTGTCCCAGACTAAGAGGCCATCTTCAGCTGAAAGGATCTCATGAAGTCTGGGACTTTAATACCAGGACCCTGTGGAAAAGTAAGAGGGGTGGGGACAAGTATCCCTGCCAGGAGGTGTGGACTGTACCTAAGGGTTTACAGTCTGGTTTACAGACCAGTCAATTTAACTTCATTATTTGATAATTGAGCAAATATTAAATTGAAATAGTGGGGGGCTTATTTGAAAATTGGTAAACCTCATTCCACGAGGAATAACACCAATTTTGAAATTGCTATTTCAAAATAAGTGCTGTGTCCAATTCCTTCCAGACAATACATAGATAGTAAGGATACATCACTCTAGTGTGCATTCTCCCAGGGTTATGTGCCAGGTGGCCATAAAGGACAAGTACTCTTTTAATTGATTGTCTATATTGGTCCCTTCCAATCCAGGAAGTCATAGCCCCTCCCCCGTCCAGTAACCCAGAGCATGTTCCAGACATTAAACTTAAGACATGAAATCAGCTCATTGTAGTGAGTTCCAATTTCCCCATATGTAGCTTGTAAGGGCTCACCATCTCCTGGTACTTTTTTTACTTAGTCTGTAATTGCCCACAGCAACATCCTTTCTACTACATTAGTAAACTTGGAACAGTTAGCAAATGTGTTACTAAGACAGCAATCAGTGGGGAGCAGGGTAATAGATATTTGTAAACCTGATGCATCAGGTACCACAGGCCTTTGGATGGGGGGTGGACCACCATGGAGACAGATGTGTAACTGACAATTTGGCAGGAGGTGGACGGGTAGAGAGAGGAAGAAGTTTAATTTGAGTATATTTCCCTTTATTGCAAAAGGGAGTGGCATGACATATCTAATAAAAGTAGGGGGTTGTAGAGTTCAGGGAAATACAGAGGGAGGTGAGATTCCTGCTTCATGCCTCCTCTGCAATATTGGATTCTATAAATACAGTTAAAATACATATTACTCCTTTTGTGCCTAATTCAGTATCCCTTCTTTTTTCAAACGCAATACACAACAATGCTAGCAATAAAGCAAACAGACCACATAAAACTCAATCTTTGTTGTGACAATAGTCCCATGTTATTTGTGGTTGCCCTTCAGCTAGTACCAGCTCTTTCTGATATTCTAAAGACAAAAGGAACATTTTTCTACCCCTTTGGGGGTGGCACGTTATATCTTAAAATACTCCTTTCTTTTACAAATATACTTGCTGATTCCTCTGTTTGCCTGCAATTACCCCAGTACTTTTGTTCTATGCAACCAAGGAGTAGTCCTGTGGCACCTTAGGGTATGTCTACACAGCAAAGTTATTTTGAAATAACAGCTGTTATTTTGAAATAACTTTATTAGCGTCTACACAGTCAAACCGCTATTTCAAAATTAATTCGAAATAGCGGAGCGCTTATTTTGAATTTGGTAAACCTCATTCCACGAGGAAGACGCCAAATTCAAAATAGCTTATTTCGAAATAAGTGCTGTGTAGACACTTATTTCGAAATAGGGGGCCTCCAGCCTTCCCAGGGTGCCCTGGTGGCCACTCCAGCCTCAACCAAAAACACTCTGGCCACAGTGCCTGTGCCAGCTCCAAGCCTGCCAGCCCAGAGCCACGAGTCACTGCCCCTGACCCAGTGGCCCTAAAACATGAGCCAGCAAGCTACTAGCAGCCAGCCCTCCACTGATCCCCAGGAGCAGTCTGCCAGCTCCCAGGAGCTTGCCAGGGCCCAGAGAAGGCTGGCGCCTTCCTGATCCAGGGCGGAGATCATGGACCTTATTCAAGTTTGGGGTGATGTCCCCAATGTCCATGATCTCTGTACTAGATGGAGGAATGTGGCCGTCTATGGCAGGATAGCTGCCAGCCTGGCCACCAAAGGCAACATGCAAACCCAGGAGCAAGTTCGCATGAAAATCAAGGAGCTGCGGCAGGCGTATGCTAGGGCCACAGGGGGCAGCTCCCAGACAGGGACAGACCCTTGCCCCTATTTTGATGCCCTGGACTGCGTCCTGGGGGGCAGGAGGGTCTGTGCCCCCTAGGTGGTTGTCAACCCTGGGGCAGAGGGCCCTGACCAGGGCATGGAGGAGGAGGAGGAGGAGGAGGGCCAGGAGCTGCAGGAGAGTGGAGGGACTGTGCTGCGCACCCAGGACCCTCGAGCTGTCCCAGCAGGCCTGTTGCCGGTGTCGTCTGAGGCCGGGGAGGCATCAACATGTGAGTGCCGTCACTGTCCCCTTATGGGGGGGGGGAAACGGAAACCAGAGACTGCGCCTTGATGTCCACGAATCACGCAGCAACCAGTGCATATGAGAGCATGTGCCATGCCACCCCTGGGCATGTGGCCCCAGCTGGCTGCCACACAGGAGCCTTATCCTGTTAGCCACACGTGTGTGTGTATGATGAGGCATGACAGTCTCCTTATTCCAGGCTGAGACACAGCAGGACGCCCTCCCTCCACAAGACCACTCTACACAGACGCAGGGGACATCTCCCCCCCCACACCCACACTATATACAGCACAGGGACATGGGTGTGGTCTCAAGGTAGTTCCCACTCCCGGGGATAGCAGGACATTTCGAACATGGCCTCTGTGTAAGTACATCGGCTCTGATGGTGCAGGGCATGGTCATCCTCGCCTTGCAGAGGGGGGGCTGGTCTTCACCCACTGTGTCCCTAGGGAGAATTGACCACTTCTCTTGTTTCTCCACAGCCACACCAGCTGCGCATGCAGGGTGAACCACCCCACCCAGGACATCCTCCTGCACCCGAGGGCTCCGCAGGACCACCCGTGAAGTGGAGGGGTATCAACAGGAGCACCTGGGGGCACTGTGAGCCCTGCACTGCACCTTCCAGCACTGGGTGGAAGAAGACCTGCAGCTCCGGAAGGAACAACTTGCCCAGGGCCGTGCCATCTGCCAGCACCTGCATACACTGGTGCAGAGCGTGCTGCCTCCTGCCTCTCCAGTGCCTGCTGCATCCCCAGCTACCGCTCCTCCCACTCCTTTCCCCCTCCCCCTTCTCCCTCCGCACCCTCCCCACCCTCCACCCCCCCGGGGACACCGAGGCCCCCGCACCCGCGGTTCTGGGAGACAGTTGGTCGGCGAGACCCCCAACCCTGAGCCCTGAGCTTCCCTCCCCCTTCTTCCCTTGCTTCCCCCTTCCAGCTCCCTCCTCCCAGGTTTCCCCCTCCCCTCTCCACCCCTTCTCCCACCTCCTTTCCCCAGTCTCAGCAGAGTTTCATTCCACCCCCACCCTCCAGTTTTGTTAAATAAAGAGAGTTTGTGTTCATGAAAATATTTGTATTTTATTTGACATCAGGGAGGGGGGTTAGGGAGGGGTAAGTGGAAGGACATGAGGGAGGAATGAGGCACAAGCCCCCAGTGGGGCAGACCATGGAGGCTCTTAGTGCTCCTCAGGGTGGAAGCTCTCCCGCAGGACCTCCTGGATACTGACAGCCCCCCGATGGACCTCCCTGATGGCAGCCTGCAGACAGTGCAGCCGGGCTCGCAGCAATGCATCCACGAGAAGCACCAGAGTGCCCAGGGCAGCTCTGGCTCCATGTTGCAGAGTGCTGTGGTGTCCCGAGTGAGGGCAATCAGAGCATGCAGAGACAAAATGCTTTGCTGTCCCTCATTGATGTAGGCAAGCAAGCAGGGAAACCTAAGAGCCAGTTGTCCGGGGGGGGAGGGGCGTGGGGTCCCTTAAAGCACAGGTCTCAGATAGCCTCAGGCAGCAGCCACACAAAGTAACTCCTGACCTGATGCCCTGACGGACCTGGTTACATAAGAACATAAGAATGGCTGTACTGGGTCAGACTAAAGGTCCATCTAGCCCAGTAGCCAGTCTGCCAACAGTGGCCAGCGCCAAGTGCCCTGGAGGGGTGGACCGAAAACAATGATCAATTGATTTGTCTCCTGCCATCCATCTCCAGCCTCTGACAAACAGGGGCCAGGGACACCATTCCTATCCTCTGGCTAATAGCCTTTTATGGACCTAACCTCCATGAATTTATCTAGCTTCTTTTTAAACTCTGTTATAGTTCTAGCCTTCACAGCCGCCTCTGGCAAGCAGTTCCACAGGTTGACTATGCGCTGTGTGAAGAAGAACTTTCGCTTATTAGTGTTAAACCTGCTACCCATTAATTTCATTTGGTGTCCTTTAGTCCTTATATTATGGGAACTAATGAAGAACTTTTCTTTATTCACCCTCTCCACACCACTCATGATTTTATAGACCTCTATCATATCCCCCCCTCAGTCTCCTCTTTTCCAAACTGAAAGGTCCCAGTCACTTTAGCCTCTCTTCATATGGGACCTGTTCCAAACCCCTAATCATTTTAGTTGCCCTTTTCTGAACTCTTTCCAAGGCCAAAATATCTTTTTGGAGATGAGGAGACCACATCTGTACACAGTACTCAAAATGTGGGTGTACCATAGTTTTATATAGGGGCAGTAAGATATTCTGTGTCTTATTTTCTATCCCTTTCTTAATAATTCCTAAGGGTATGTCTACACTTGCCTCCTAGGTCGAACTAGGGAGGCAAATGAAGCATACCGAAGTTGATAATGAAGCGCGGGATTTAAATATCCTGCACTTGATTAGCATATTTGCGGCTGGTCGCCATTTTAAAATGCCAGTAGCCCGAATTAACTCGCCGCGTGTAGACACAGTAGTCCAATCCAAAACTCTTCCCTCGAATTATTTTGCATTTTGGGATACATCTGGTATCCTGAAATAGCATTTTCTGTGTCTTAACCACAAGCCCATTATTTCGAAATGCAATTGAAATAACGGGCTCACCATTCCGACGTCCCGGTAAACCTTGTTCCACAAGAATTAAGGGACTTGTTGGAATAGTGGTCTATTTCAAAATTTGGCACTTTGTAGGCAGTGCTGAATTTTGAAAAAGGCTAGACTAGCTCAAAATAAGCTCGAAATATGCCACGCAATTTGCATAGCTCAAATCGTGTAACTTATTTTGAGCTAGCGCTGCTGTGTAGACGTACCCTTAGGTCCCATGGAAAATGAGTCTAAGAGGAAAAAAATTGAAGACAGTTGGCAGTTTTTTAAAGAGACATTAATAAGAACAAACTGTTCCACTAGGGTACGTCTACACTTTCCCCCTACTTCGAAGTACGGAGGCAAATGAAGCATACGGAAGTTGCTAATGAAGCGTGGGATTTAAATATCCCGTGCTTCATTAGCATATTCGTGGCTGGTCGCCATTTTGAAATGCCGGTAGCCCGATTTAATTCACCGCGTGAGACGCGTAGTTCGATCAGAAACCCTTCCTCGACGATTTACTCCTCATTGCACGTGAGTTAGAAAGGTTTGGATCGCATTACCGCGCTTCACACGCGAAAGTTAATTAGGACTACCGGCATTTTAAAATGGCGACCGGATGCAAATATGTTAATCAAGCACAGAATATTTAAATCCCACGTTTCATTAGCAACTTTGGTATGCTTCATTTGCCTCCCTAGTTTGAACTAGGGGGCAAGTGTAGACATACCCTAACATTCTATTTGCCTTTTTGACCGCCGCAGCACACTGTGTGGATGTCAGAGCACTTTCAGAGCACTTTCCACGTAGCCATCCAAGATCTCTTCTGATTTGTCCAACGTGTAATTAGCCCCATACTGTATGTGTATTTTTTATTACTTTACATTTATCCACATTAAACTTCATTTGCCATTTTGTTGTCCAATCACTTAGTTTTGTGAGATCTTTTGAAGTTCTTCACAGTCTGCTTCTGTCTTGACTATCTTGAACAGTTTAGTATCATCCGCAAACTTTACTACCTCACTGTTTGCCCCTTCCTCTAGATCATTTATGAATAAGTTGAATAGGATTGGTTGAATAGGATTGGTTGAATAGGATTGGTTCCGGACAGCCTTAAATGCGATTCAGTGTCCACTCAGTGTAGACACTCTATTTCGAAATAGCAAAACGCTATTTCAAAATGCATTATTTTGAATTAACTATTTTGAAATATCTTATTTTGAAATTAACTATTTCTAAATTAGATATTTTGAAATAACGCTTGTACTCAGACATACTCTAACAAACATCATATATAGTAGCCCAATGTCTGTGAGTCTGTAATGCTGAAATACTGGCTGTTCCCTCTGGCGGCCCGTGCATGCATGGGAGTGCAGGGCCCAACGCCACTTGCGCCTCCCTGCAGCCCGGCTGAGGCGCAGAAGTCAGCCAGCGCCACAGCGGAGCGAAGGAGGGCGGGCGGTGACATGGATGCGGGTGGGCCCAGGCTCCCGCCTGGCCGTGAACGCCACGCCTGCCTCTTCCCTGCCCGTGGCGCCGTGCTGACTTTTGGGCGCTCCCGCTCAGCCAGGCCGGCAGTGGCGCTCGCTGGGAGCAAGGCGCCGTGTTTGCTCCCCATGAGCCCAAATGGCCATTTGGGCTCCACGGTCCCCAAGTGAGAGGCAGGAGGCAGAGGAGAAGAGAAAGAGAGAGACAGAGAAAGAGGCAGGAGGCGAAGGAGAGCTGGGGGGGCGGGAGTCAGTAGGAGGAGGAGAGAGAGAGAGAGAGAGAGTCAGAGCGAGAGACCGGAGGCTCAGGAGAGAAGACCGAAGTAGAGGAGAGACCTGAAAATCCCGTCTTATGACGGGCTAATTGGCTAGTATATATATATTATCATGAGTTTTTGGGGGCAAAACCCACTTCTTCAGATGCGATGATCTTGACTGGAGAAAGAAAAGGGGACCCTCAGAATAAGAAGGGAGAGGAAAAGAAACTTACCTGTCAACTGTACTCCTGATGCTTATAAGGCTAAATAAGTGGATTGGAAGTATCCCATAAGAACATAAGAACACAAGAATGGCCGTACTGGGTCAGACCAAAGGTCCATCTAGCCCAGTAGCCTGTCTGCTGACAGCGGTCAGCACCAGGTGCCTCAGAGAGGGTGGACCAAAGACAGTGATCAAGCGATTTCTCTCCTGCTATCCTTCTCCAGCCTCTGACACACGGAGGCCAGGAACATCATTTCTATCCCCTGGCTAATAGCCTTTTATGGACCTAAACTCCATGAAATTATCTAGCTTCTCTTTAAACTCTGTTATAGTCCTAGCCTTCACAGCCTCCTCTGGCAAGGAGTTCCAAAAGTTGACTACATGCTGTGTGAAGAACTTTCTTTTATTAGTTTTAAACCTGCTACCCATTAACTTCATTTGGTGTCCTCTAGTTCTTCTATTATGGGAACTAATAAATAACTTTTCTTTATCCGCCCTCTCCACACCACTCATGATTTTATATACCTCTATCATATCCCCCCTCAGTCTCCTCTTTTCTAAACTGAAACGTCTCAGTCGTTTTAACCTCTCTTCATATGGGACCCGTTCCAAACCCCTAATCATTTTAGTTGCCCTTTTCTGAACCCTTTCCAAGGCCAAAATAAATTTTTTGAGGTGAGGAGACCACATCTGTACACAGTATTCAAGATGTGGGCGTACCATGGTTTTATACAGGGGCAGTAAGATATTCTGTATCTTATTTTCTATCCCTTTCTTAATAATTCCTAGCATCCTATTTGCCTTTTTGACCGCCGCTGCACACTGTGTGGAAGTTTTCAGAGAACTATCCACGATAACTCCAAGATCTCTTTCCTGATTTGTAATAGCCAAATTAGCCCCCATCATACTGTACGTATAGTTGGGGTTATTTTTCTTGATGTGCATTACTTTACACTTATCCACATTAAATTTCATTTGCCATTTTGTTGCCTAATCCCTCAGTTTGGTGAGATCTTTTCGGAGTCCCTCACAGTCTGCTTCTGTCTTGACTATCCTAAACAGTTTGGTATCATTCGCAAACTTTACCATACTTAGCTCTTGATGTCAATAGGGTTTTGAATGTGAGGGAAGCTGGTATTGTATGTTAACCAGTTCATGTCTTTTTTCTGGCCAAAGAAGACAGTGTCAAATTTGCATATGAAGGTCAATTCTGCACTCTCTCTCTCTGTAGCTGGCTTGTGAAACTCCTTTGTAGAAAAATAGTTAATTTTTAGTCCATTAGTGAGTGCCCAGGAAGGTTAAAATATTTCCCAACAGGTTTATGTGTGTTACCATTTTGAATATCTGGTTTGTGTCAGTTAATCCTTTGTCACAGAGACTGTCCAGTTTGGCCAATATACATGGCAGAGAGGCGCTGCTGACACATAATGGAATATATCACATTAGAGGATGTGCATTTGTATGCGCCCCCATTGTTGTGGCTTATATGGTTAGGTCCTGTGATGTTGTCATCAGCAGGGCTCAACAATTAGTGTAATCTACTCGCCTGTGGTGAGTAGATTACAAGCCGGCACAGCTGCGCAGCTTGGTGAGCAGGGCTCGCCGCTGCTTGGTGAGCCCTGGTCATCAGCATAGATGTGTGGATGGAACCAGCAGCAGGGTTTATTGCAAGGGTAGGTTCCTGGGTTAGTGTGTCTGAGGTATGCTGTGTGGTTGCTGGAAAGAATTTATTTCAGGTTAGGGGGCTGTCTGTAGGCGAGGATTGGCCTGTCTCGCAAGGCCTGTGAGAGTGGAGGATCATTTTCCAGGCTAGGTTGTAGATTGTCAATGATGTGCTGGAGGGATTTAAGCTGGGAGCTGTAGCTGCTGATTAGCTGTGTTCTGTTATTTTCCTTCTTGGGCCTGTAGATTCCTGGGTACTCGTTTGTCTATGTCAATCTGTGTCTTCATTTCCTCATCTGGGTATTTAAGTTTTAGGAATACCTGACACCTCCTTCTACGAGGCATAACTCCTTTTTGTGCAAGATGCTCCACAGGGGTTTCTTGCAAAAGAAATCCCTATTGGAAAAAGCACAGGTGCTCTGATGAGCATTCTGTGAAAGGCAATCGGAGCTTTCTTGCGCAGTGTGGATGCTCTCTTATGCAAAAGCACAGCACTTTTGCAATGCGCTTTGAGGTGTGGACTGCAGTGTAGGTGTAGCCATGGGTGCCAGATAGCAGTTTTCCCTTACAAGCCATGACCCAGAGTCTGAAAATCTGGGTGTAGCAAACAGAGTCTGAGCGGGCTCCCTGCCCTGTAAACAAGCTTGGGAACAAGAGCTGGGTGCAGTGGAGACCAGGACAAAGGGCTGCGTCTCCCTGTTCCACCTCTTGCAAACAAGGATCAAATTCCACACTCTGGGTTGCTCATAATTAACCCAAGGAATGACGAGAATGGGTGGGGTTTCCTGGAAGAGTCAGCACTGCCCTGTACCAGGGGCAGGTTCTTATCTTGCCTGATAAGGGAGAGGCCTTTCCTGTGCACAGGTGTGACGGGGCGGCAACCGGCACGGCCACACCCCGCACTCAAGCCAGCCCCGGGACCCAGGAAGGGGAACGCGCCGAGGGGCTGGACAGCGCCAGAGGAGGCGCATCAGGGACCTGCAGCAGGGACGCGGCCGAGGGAAACAGCCAGAGGCAGGGCAGGCACAATCCGGCGCCGGCGGATGACGTCACCGGCGTCGCCACGCAGGAGGCGGGGGAACGACGTCCAGGGGACGCAGAAAAGGGGCGGAGCCTGGGCGCTGCGGTGGGAGGTTCAAAAGGGGGCCAGGGAGGCTCCCAGGGGGAGGAGAGAGCAGGAGGTCGGGTCCTGGGAAAGGTGAGCGAGACCGGAAAGGTCGGCCCTGTCCCAGCGGACAGGGCCTAGACGAGGCACAAGAGGGAAGAAGCAGCCCAGGGCGGGGCCGCGGAACCCGAGAGCGGAGGGTTTGGGGTGACGACCCCCTCCGCTGAGCGAGGACGTACGACCTTGCCTTAGGGCCCTAGGCTGGGGTTCGGAGAGAGGGCGGGCCCAGACCCCCTTCCCCCGGCCGGAGGGCCAACCCAACGTCGTCTGAGTAAGATAAGAGTGGGGGAGCATCGGTCCCACGTTGGATCTCCAATAGCGGTCAAAAGCCCTGTCCCCGGGGAAATACAAAAAGGGGGAGTTGACTCAGGAGAACATGTGACAACAGGGGTCTCACACAGGGTCTGTTACCTCACAAATAGCAGGTGATTGAACTTCAGTGCTGGAGTCCTCACCTGCTATGTGTAAAGGGCTGGCAATAGAAATCAGCCTCTGCTCCCAGCCTTGCCCTAGGGGGATTTGCATTGACTCCTTCCTGTACCAATGTCACAGAGAGAAGGGAAATCCATGGTAGCGGCCACGGGAATTGGGGGAGGGGGATGACGTGAGTACTCAGACCGGAAGGGGAGTGTTTCAGGAAGCGCCTGCAGGTGTGTGGCTAGAGACACACCCAGCAGAGGTACCACGGAGCCAGAGCACCTGGGGCAGGGAGCAGGATGTGGGCTCCAGAAGTCAGGGGAGCTGAGGCAGGAAGAGGAGCTGATGCAGCAGGCTAGGACTGGGGAAAATTAGGAGGCCAGGCTAGCAAGGAGGTGACAGGGAGGCACAAGAGAGAAATGTGCAGGTGTGATCTGGCACGGTGCTGGGAAGTTCAGTGAAGAGTCCTTGTTGGAGCCGAGGAGGATGCTCAGCAGCTGTTTGCTGGTTCGGGGGCACCCAGCTGGCCACATAAAGCTCTGGGTCATGGGGAAGGGGGCAGGGAAGGAAAAGTTGCTGCTCCGTCACTCCAAAGGGTTTGCAGCATGATCCTCCCATGTGAACTGTCTACACAGGCCTGTTCCTGCAGGAGCCAAAGAGGTTGCACCAGGGTTATGGGGGCGTAACTCAAAGGGGATTTTGATCCTAACACGCTCTGGGTGATTCTCCCCTGCACAGCCCCATTGTCACATAGCTGTGTCTGAGCCAGGCTGGGGGAAAGATGGGGGTGACCAGATCCCAACCAGATATGAAGGTGTTAGGATGTTGCCATGGGTTTGAGTATCCCTGCCCTGCCACACCTGCCAGGCATTTCAGGATTGTAGGGAAGGCTTAAAGGGCAGAAGCCCATTTCTGCAGACAGTGGCACTGGGGGGGACTGAACTCTTGTTCCTGGTGTCACATAAAAAGCCATATTTGGGCCTGCAGGGGTTAAATCTGAATTTCTCTAGGCCAGCCATGAGCCCTGCTGGTGAAAACACCAGGTCTATGTCTACACTGGTGGGTTCTTGCACAAGTATGGCCGTTCTTGAGCAAGAACCCGCAGAGTGTCCACACTGCCCGCCTGCTCTTGCGCAAGGAAATTTACAGTACGGCGTGGTAAGAGAGGGCATCTTTCGCAAGAGCTACGCTCTTTCCTAACAGGTGTAAGCCCTCTTGCGCAGGCGCTCTTGCACATGAGAGCTGTGTGGATTTGTGGCAAAGCCTTCTTGCACAAGAACTGGCCTCTGGGAAAAAAACACAGGTGGCCTCTCCGACACTCTGTATGCGCAATCAGCACTCGCTGGTTCCCCCTAGCTGGCCTCCCCTTAAAGGCACAGGCACCCAGCGGTGCCACATGCCACGTGCAGCCTGGGGAGCAGCCAAGGGGAGCGATGGCAGCAGCTCAGCCACAGCCAGGTCCCTCAGGCCTCACCCAGGAGCCACCCCAGAACACCCAGCAGGCTGCCAGGGGGACCAAGCGGTGGGCTCCATGCTGGGGCACTGCCGAGGTCCAGGACCTCCTGGACCTCTGGGGCCAGGAGGAGGCCCTCCAGAACCCCAGGTCCGGGAGGAGAAATGCCAACATCTTTGCCCGGATGGCCCAGGCACTGGCCGCACGGGGACTCCAGGCCCGGACCCTGGAACAGGTCTGGGCCAAGGTGAAAGACGTGCAGCTCACCTACTTGCGGGCCAGCGAGAGTGGGGCCAGCGGAGCCACTGCTTGCCCCCACTACCACCGCCTGCACAGGATCCTGGGGGACACGGGAGCCAAGGCCCTGCAGGCCACGGTAGACTGAGCCAATGGACCCAGAGGAGAAGGAGGACGACTGGTCCACCGAGGAGGAGGAGGACAGCAGCCAGAGCCCACCAGCCCAGCCCAGCAGCCACAATGTGTCCCGGGCCTCCTCGGAGGCTGGCGAGGGATCATCTGGTGAGTGTCGTGGCTGCCACTCGCAAGTGTGCAGAGGGCAGGGGGGGCCATGGGGTGGGGGAGAGGGCGCAGTACATGGCACAGCCTGGCCAGATGCTGCTCAGTGGCACGCAGCATGTGCAACCTCGTGCAGCCAGACTGAGTGGCACACGAACACAGCAGCCAGCCCCAGCACATGCCTGGGACCCCAGGGGTCACGCACACCCAGCCGGGGTGGGGGCTGGGAGCCCAGCCCCAAGGGCGCAGGCCGGACCCAGCAGCCCAAGGGTGCTGCACACAGCACGCATCCATGGCCACCTATGGGACCCAGTAGCTGCCCCAGGAAAAGGTACAACAGGCCCCCCCACCACATGTGGCCCCCCAGGGGCCTCCAGGCCACCTCAGGCCCCCCTGCTGCCTCTAGGGGAATCCCCCCACGCCGGTCACACCTGTCCCCAGGCGTTGTGGCATGTGCGGTGGAACGAGGAGGGATGGGGCGCCCGGAACACTATAGGGCAGGGGGTCACTGATGATCTCACTCTCATCTGCTTCTTCTGCAGTGGGACCCCCTGCCAGCGAGGGACCTTCCAGCCCCATCCCGCAGGCGCCGAGGAGCCAGGGCCCATCGCAGCGCTCCCGGGACCACCAACACCTGCTCCCCTGCCACGTCTGTGCCATTGAGCACATGGAGCGCTCCCTCAGCGTCAAGATACACGCAGACAAGAAGTGGCAGGAGTGGGTGTGGAGCTAGTAGCTCAAGCACTGCGACCGCGTGTACGCCCTCCTGGGCACACTCGCAGAGCACATGGGCCCTGCACCGCAGCACAGCGTGGCCAGGCTCCCTCCTGCTGCCCCCCTGCCTTGCCCAGCCCTCTCCCCACTTACCCTCCTGCCGTGCCCATGCCCCATCCTGCGGCCCCCCAACCTCAGCACCTCCTGGTGCATCCTGCCCCAACCTGGCATGAGGGGCACAGGCGCCCCAGCACCCAGAGCCATCCTTAGGATTTACGGTGCCCTAGGCGGGATTGTTAAACTGTGCCCCTATGCCTGACTTGCTCTTCCACTCCCTTCCCTCAGACTGTGCTGCAGGCAGTGCATTCGACTCTCTAGGGGTACGTCTAGACTACTGGCTTACGTCAACATAAATTTTGTTGACAGATTTTGTCGACAAAACTTATGTCGACATAGAGCCTCCAGACTACATCGCTTTGTCGACAAAGCAATGAGTTTTGTTGACAAAGAGCATCCAGACTGCGGGACGCCCTGTCGACAGAAGGCGGCACCCAGAAGTGCTTCTGAAAGGTCACAGGGGCAGCCATAAAGCCCAGGCACTGCTGCATGCTCTCTGCAGAGACGCGTGCTTAAAGGGATACTCCTGGACAGCCGTTGCTCTGCTCCTGCTTCTGGCTTGCCTACCTTATACAGGGAAAGCAAAGCTGCTGCAGTTTTTCTGGCTCTGGTTGACCTGCTTTGTCGGACACCACAGCTGCTTATTTTCTGGTTTGTCCCTTTGTCTGTCTGTTTGTGTGTTTGCTTGTGTGTTTGTGTGTTCGTGTGCTTGCTTGTTTGTTTGGGTTTTGGCTTTTTGGGTTTCTTTGTTTCTGTTTTTGTCCATTTGTTTGTTTCTTTTGTTCTTTTGTTTGTGTGTTAATTTGGCTTTTTTAACCATGGAGCCTGAGCTGCCCCTGGGCAGGCGATGGCCCCACACCGTGCTGCTGGAAGCTCTGCTGCATGCTCAGGAGAGCATGATGACCTTGGTGGCAGAGCTGGATCCTGAGCCCAGCTTTGAGCCCCTCACTCAGGCTGCAGCCCTGCTGCCCTTGCCCCCCAACTTATTCCTGGAGAGGCAAGTTTGGAGGCTGGACACCAGTTCTGACTGGTGGGACCAGCTAGTGCTGCAGAAGTGGGATGACGACCAGTGGCTCCAGAACTTCCGGATACAGCTCACCCCTGCCCTGCAACACCAGGACACCTGCTTGCAGCCCGCCATCCCCCTGGAGAAGCGCGTCGCCATTGCGCTGTGGAAACTGGCCATCCCTGACAGCTACTGCTCCGTGGGGCATCAGTTTGGCAAGGGGAAGTCTACCATCGGGGCAGTCTTGATGGAGGTAAGTCACTCTCAGGGGACAGTCCACGGGGCAGTCAGGACCAGGCACAGGGAATTGGGGATGGGGTGGCAGAGGTAGAAGCCCTCTCAGCCTCACTGTGCCATGGTGCAGGGAGCAGGGGGTGGGGAGGGGTTGTCGGGGGGCTGTTGGGGTCTGGGGGGGAGGGGAGGAGCACCTCTCATCAGCTGAGCCAACCCCTCTAATGTCCTGTTCTGTGTCTTTCTATTTGTCCCTTTCTGCAGGTGGTGACGGCCATCAATTCCGAGCTGCTCCACAGGACCTACGTCTACCTCGGAGACCTACAGACCATCCTGGCCGGATTTGCAGGGCTGGGGTTCCCAAACTGCGGTGGAGCACTTGACAGGACCTACATCCCCATCCGCACCCCGCCCCATCGAGCAGCACAGTACATCAACAGGAAGGGCTACTTCTCCATGGTGCTGCAGGCCCTGGTCGACCACAGGGGACAGTTCACCGACGTTTGTGTCGGGTGGTCAGGCCGGGCACACGTTGCCCGCGTGTTCAGGAACTCATACCTGTACCACAGGCTGCAGGCTGGGGCATTCTTCCCAGAGAGGAACCTGGCAGTCGGGAATGTGCAGATGCCTACGTGCATCATGGCCGATGCAGCCTACCCTCTCATGCCCTGGCTCATGAAGCCCCACACCGGCCACCTGGACGCAAGGAGGGAACTGTTCAACTCCCGCCTCAAAAGGGCTCGCTTCCAGGTAGAGTGCGCCTTTGGCCATCTGAAGGGCAGGTTTAGGTGCCTGCTCACGCGGCTGGACATGGGGGAACACAACATCCCCGATGTGGTTGCAGCATGCAGTGTGCGGCACAACCTGGTGGAGAGGAAAGGGGAGGCCTTCCTCCCTGCATGGGGGACACGGGCTGATGTGGAAGGGGGACACTTTGAGTAGCCCCAGACAGCTGCCGTCCGGCAAGCCCACCAGCTGGGCTTATGATTCGAGAAGCCCTGAGGAGCAATTCTCCCATGGAGGCCAATGAGTTTCCCAGGGCCTTCCAACTGTGGGGGATTGCCCCATGCCCCCGCTGCCTTCCTCCCCAAAACTCATTCATACATTGAGGATGGAGACAGGGGTTGGTGAAAACATTTGAACTGTTTATTGCACTGTTCCTTTGTTGAAAAACTAACATATACAACTCTTTTGTTCAGAGACAATATAAAACTCTTCTGTTCAAACCAAATAAAGTGTTTGTAAACAAACTAAAGTGCTTCCCTCAGTGACTCTCCCAGGTGAGAAGGGGGAATGTCAACTTGGAAGGGGGGAGGGAGGCTCAGGGCTGAGGGGGCTGCCTGGAGGAAGAGCTCCTGGCACTTAGGCTGCGGAGTCCTTCTCACACCTGGCTGTGTGTGCGGGCTAGGACAGTAGGGGGCTGGGCAGGAGGTGGGGCTGTACCTGGGTCTGGGGTGGCAGGGGCTGAGGGGGGGCAGGGGCTGAGGAGGGGGCAGGTTCTGGGGGGTGGGCAGGCTGAGGAGGAGGGGCAGGACCAGGCACAGGACCGGGGAAGGCCATGGCCTCCCTGATGGCTGCGCAGATGTCCCTGTGCTGCTGGGCGAATTCAGCCAGCAACCGCCTGCGCCACTCGGCTTCTGCCTCCAGCCTCCTCTTCATGGAGTCCTGCATCCTTTGCAGGACTCCTACATGCTGGCGCACCAGGTCCAGATAGGTGCGCCAGTGCCGCCGAGTTCCCTGTAGCCATCTGGGTGTTGGGGCAGGTGTGGCTCCCCCCTCCTGGTTAGCTGGTCCGGCTGTGGAGGACATGAGGGAAACCTGTCCTAGGGTCAGAGGCTGCTCATGTGTGACTCAGGAGGCAGCTACAGCCTCCCTGGAGCCCAGAAAGTGTGCAGGCCACCATCCTACCACCCCTCGCACACACTCCATGGCCGAGCGGCACAGACAAGTGTCAGGCCACGGTTGGGGTTCCCGCAGGTTGCTCAGAGGACTGCAGCTGTGTGGCAAACCCGGCATCCCCGACCCATGCCTGCCCCGGCATCAGTGCCTGCAGGAGCAGGTGGTGCCTACCAGCCATGAGGGTGCAGGGGTATGATGGCCCTCCCTGAGGGCGGC
This sequence comes from Rafetus swinhoei, assembly GCA_019425775.1. Lineage (NCBI taxonomy): Eukaryota > Metazoa > Chordata > Testudines > Trionychidae > Rafetus > Rafetus swinhoei. The sequence goes on along the minus strand of CM033446.1, from coordinate 14,351,705 downwards.
CATGGTTGTGCCCCCCTTCCCCCCAGCTGTGATCAGCATGACATGTCACAGCACTGCACCGTAAACTCTGCTCCCACCTGCCCTGCCCTGTGTGTGTTGGACCCTCACAGCACTCACCTGATGTTCCCTCCCCGGTGTCCAAAGTTTCCTGGGAGGCCTCCTGAGTCTGGGCATCTGGCTCCTGCGTGCTCCGGGTGCTGTCCCCCTCCTCCTCCTCCTCCTCTTGGAGCTCCGGGTTGTCTGGCAGGAGTTGCGGCCGCTGCTGCAGAGGGGTCTCCATGACAGTCTCTACAAGCCTCTAGGGAGGCAAGGGTTCCCCTGCCTCCAGGATCCTGTCCAGGTCCTCGTAGTAGCTGCAGGAGTGTGGCCTTTCCACAGAGCGGGAGCTGCGCTCATGGGCCCTGACGTACCCCTGCCTCAGCTCCTTCACCTTGGTTCTGACCTGTAGTGCCGTGCAGGGGTAGTGGCCTTTCTTGGCCAGGCCATAAGTCATTCTGGCGTAAATGTCCACATTCCTGTGCCTGGTCTATTGGAGCTGAAGTGCCTCCTCCTCAGCCCACAGCTCCAAAAGGGCTTTAATCTGGGGGCCAGACCAGGAGGGTGCTCGCCATTTAGGGCCCCGGGATTCCTGGGGGGATGTTTCCCTGGAAGGGCCAGGGGGTTCCTGGGGATTCTGTCCCGGCGACATGTCTCCTGACTGCCCCTACCGGGAAGAGCTGTGTAGTCAGGATCCTGGCTGGATCTGTCTTGCAGCCAGACTGCTGATTCTGGGTGCCTGTGCCTTTTAAAGATGGCTGCAGGCAGGAAGAATACAGTTGCAAGCTGTGGCAAGATTGTCTACCAGGGGTCCTTCCTGGAGGCTTTTTCTGTCAACTTAACTTCCCTTGCATCCACACCGCCCTTTTGTCGACAGAACTACATCGACGAAGGAGTTATTCCTCGTGGAATGAGATTTACAGCCGTCGACAAAACTCCTGAGTTATGTCGACGTTATGTCGACATAACTCAAAGGCAGTGTGGACGCAGGTTTAGTTTTGTCGACAAAAGTCCACTTTTGTCAACAAAACCCTGTAGTCTAGACACATCCTAGGACCCAGCCCTGCTGTTACATACTCCACTGCTTCACAGCATAGGCGTGCACAGCACATTTTCATTAGGGTGTGCACCCAAAGAATTTTTTAAAATGTACTCTTTGACCCCACATTAGCCACACTCCTGACCACTGATAACCATGCCCCTGGCCCCCATTAGCCATGCCTCTGGAGGCAACACTCTCAGGGCAAGATGGACACATGACCAAAAGTAAAAGGTGTCATGTGACCCCCCCCCCCTCTAAGGACTTTTCCCATCATCCTCCTACCAACAGGGATTAGTTTGGCCCCCACCAACCCTCCCCCCCCTTGCAACTATCCTGCGATTGCATTAACCCAAGGGCTATGTCTACACTGTCGGGTTATTGTGCAAGAATGGCCATTCTTCCGGAAAGCATCCACACTGCCCACCCGCTCTTGCACAAGAAAATTTACAGTAGGGCGTGGTAAGAGAAAGCTTCTTGTGCAAGAGCTACACTCTTTTTTAACAGGTGTAAGCCCTCTTGTGCAGGAGCTCTTGCACAAGAGGGCAGTGTGGATGCTCGGCAGGGGGTTTCTTGCACAAGGAAGCCCTATGGCTAAAACGGCCATCAGAGCTTTCTTGCGCAAGAGAGCGTCCAAACTGCCATGGATGCTCTTGCACAAAAGCACAGCTCACACATAGCAATGTGGATGTTTTCTTGTGCAAGATGTTCTTGCGCAAGAAGCCACCAGTGTAGACATAGCCTAAGAGTTTCTTCCCATGAGCAGAATGAATTTTGTGTTGTGCACCAGTACTGAGTTCATGTGGCTTGTTTGGATGTGCTACTGTGGCACCCAAGTTATTAATAAGTATTTTATAAACCTTTACCTTTTCCCTCTGCTGCCATGTCTCCTCCCCTTGCTCCATCAGCTCCTCTGGTGCCTGCTGCCCCCTAACTCCTCACCCTCCTCTGCTGTCCTGACTCCTGCCCTTCTCACTGCCCTCAGCCCCTGCAACCTGCCCACCAGCCCTTCTCTCCCCTGTGCCCACTCCTCCAGTAGCCCCACTCTGATCAAGTGAGCTACTCCTCCTCTTCCCCTCTTCTAACACCTCCCTCTACATACCTGCCCTGCCTCTCTCCTCTGGTGCTGGTCCCTCCCCTGCAGTTGTCTGCCCTTCTGCTTCACCCCAGAATCCCCTGGCACCTGCACCCTCCTGGTGCCTCCCCCTTCCCTCACTGCCCCTGCCTTTGCCCTCTTTTTCCCTGATGCCCACCCCTCACCATCCTCTGCCCCCATTTCCCTCATGTTCCTCTGTGCCTCACACATGACTTGCTCCATCCCCGCCTTCCTCATGCCCACCCTTTTAAGCCTTCTCCCAGCACCTCCACCTCCTCCTCTAGCCCCAATGTCCTTCCCCTCTCTTCTCCTCTCCCAGCATCACCCTGTCCCCTCCCACTGACACCTCCTCCTCTGCCCTTTTCCTCATTGTCTGCACTTGCCCCGGCATTAGTCTCTCCTCCACCCCGTCCCTTGGTGCCTTCCCTTCTTCTCCTGACCTACCCCTCCCATCAGCACAAGCCCCTTCCTCTCCCACCCTTCCCCTATTTTTCCCATCCCCTCGCCTCCCCTCGCCTCCCCTGCCTCGCCTCCCTTCTGCCTTCCCTTTTGCAGGGCTGGAGTCTGCTGCAATCTGGCCCCAGAAGTCCCCGCAGGCTGGGCTCCAGACCATGTGCTGGAGCTGGAGCTGGAGCTGGGCTGCTCAGCATTCGCAGCCCCAGCCCATCACAACACAGCCGGTCCCGCCTCTAGCGAGGCTCTGCTCCCCCACGCCCCACTCAGTGCGTCTCCTTCCGAGCCACGGCTTGGCCATTTTTAAAAACGGCGCCGCAACACCAAGCCACGCGTGACGCCACTCCCTCCGGCTTGCCGTGCATGACCCCGCCCCCAGTGCAGCCCCAGCTCCTCCTGACTCTGCCACCTGGGTTGACAGCTTCCCTTCTCCAGCCGGGGTCAGCTTGCCGGCCTCCTCGCCGGAGTACCTTGGCCCGGTGGAGTCTTCTGGTGGGGCCATAAGTGCTGGCAGCACCCCTACTAGCTCTAGTGCGGAGCGCACGCGTATGCTTCCCCTCAGTCCCGGGCCGGCAGAGTGCTGCCCCAGAAAGAGTGGTGCCCTACGCGACTGCATACTCTGCATATGCCTAAGGATGGCCCTGCCTGCACCCATGGGGCCTCCCCTCCCACCCATGAGGCCCTCCCAGTTGAGGGCCCCCTCCTACCCCCTCCCAGTTCAGAATCCCCTCCTCCCCCTCCCAGTTCAGAGCCCCCTCCTCCTCCCTCCCCACAGTCCATCCCCTTCCTCTTGTAAATAAAAGTGCCATATGTTAACCGAGTGCATGATATTTATTGGGCGGTGAGGGAAGGGTGGCAGGAAGGGGTGGTGATGGGAGTGGGAAGTGGGGGCACAGGGGAAGCCCTGCAGTCAGAGGTGTAGGCACAGCCTACTGTGGGGCCTGGTCCAGCATCACCCGGAGGGCTTCCCAAACCCGCACCCCGTCGTGGTTGGCCTGCAGGGTACAGCCATCTGAGATTCCTGGTAGGGCCTGGCCTTCACCTGCTATCCACCCCGGGAGGAAGGCCTCCCCCTTCCCCTCAATAATATTATGCAGCACACAGCACTCCAGGACGTGCTGCACCCCCATGTTCAGGCGGGTCAGGAGGCACCTGAAGCATGCCTTCAGATGCCCAAAGGCTTGCGGGCCTGGTCCAGGTGGGCGTTAAAGGCAGCCTGGCTGCAGTCCAGTCAGCCCGTGTATGGCCGCATTAGCCAGGCCATCAGGGGGTAGGCCGCATCCCCCATGATTCAGACCGGTATCCTGACGGCCCCGATGGTGAAGTGCCGCTGGGGGAAAGTAGGTGCCCACCTCCAGCCTGTGGCACAGGCCTGAGTGCTGGAAGATGCGGGAGTCGTGGGCCCGGCCGGACCACCCCACATAAATGGGAACTGGCCCTGGTGGTCCACGAGTGCCTGGAGCACCACCGAGCAATAGCCCTTCCGATTAATGAACCAGGCCACTCGGTGCTCCAGCACCCGGATGGTGATGTGGGTCCTGTCTACAGCTCCCCCGCAGTTCGGGAACCCCAGGGTGGCAAAGCCGGCGATGGTGGCGTCTAGGTCATGGGGGCGGATGACCCTCTGGAGCAGCACATTGTTGATGGCACAGACCACCTGCAGACGGGCACATGGGAGCACAGGGGATGCACAGAATGAGACACAGTGGGTACATGGGCCCTTGGGGTGTGCTCACCCTCCCTTTGATGGCCCCTCCCCCCACGCAGGCCAGGGCCCTCTGCCCCCGGGGGTTCCCCCCCACCAGCGGGGCTGTGTGCAAGAGGGACAACATGACCCCTGGGTGCGGGGCTTCCCCCTGCCCCTACAGCCTTCCCCTCCCCCCAGTCTGGCCCCTTCCCTCCCCCAGGGTGAGCCCGCAGTCCCCCAGGGGCTTTACCTGCTGGACGACTGTGCCGACGGTGGACCTGCCCACCCCAAACTGGTTCCCCATGGAGCGGTAGCTGTCCGGGATGGCCATTTTCCAGAGGACGATCGCGACCCTCTTGTCCGCAGGGATGGCGGGGTGCAGGCGGGTGTCCTGCCTCCGGAGCGCAGGGGCGAGCCAGGTACAGAGGTCATGAAATGTCCCCCTACGCATCCGGAAGTTCTGCACCCATTGCTGGTCGCCCCATTGTCCCAGCACCCGGCACTCCCACCAGTCCCCACTGGTGGTGTAGCTCCACAGGCGCATGTCAGTGGTGGTGGGGGGTGCCTGAGTGCAGCTGCAGCGTTCATCTGGTCCAGTTCTGGCCAGTCTCCAGTGTGCTGGCTGGTCTCCAGTTCCTGCTGGAGCAGTGTGGCTCTCTGCTGAAGGACCTCCACAGCCTGAAGGATGGCCGTGAGGGGACATTGCTGGGTGGGGTCCTCCTCCGGCTCCATGGCTGTAACGAGGGCAGCAACGTTGCCCAGGGGCACTTGCCAGGGGCTGAGGTGGAGGGCACGGCTGTGGCTCTTGGTGCCTCACTGAGGTGCCTCAGCATGCAGCCGCAGGGAAACGGCCGTCCAGGGGTCCCTTTAAGTGCGTTTCCCAGTGGGTGTCTGGCGCACGCCCACAGATGCAGCAGGATAGGAATGGGGAGAATTAGGAGGCCAGGCTAGCAAGGAGGTGACAGGGAGGCACAAGAGAAATGTGCGGGTGTGATCTGGCGTGGGGCTGGGAAGTTCAATGAAGAGTCCTTGCTGGAGCCCAGGAGGATGCTCAGCAGCTGTTTGTTGGTTTGGGGGCATTCAGCTGGCCACATGAAGCGGGCGCCTTCCTGGACTAGTGCAGAGATCATGGACCTCATTGAGATTTGGGGGGAGGCCTCCAACGTCCATGATCTCCAAACTAGATGGAGGAATGCGGCCGTCTACGGCCGCATGGCTGCCACCATGGCCACAAAAGGGCACATACACACCCAGGAGCAGGTGCACATGAAAATAAAAGAATTACGGCAGGCGTATGCCAGGGCCACACAAGGCAGCACCTCTACAGGGGCAGACACCTACCCCTATTTTGGTGACCTGGATCACATCTGGGGGGCAGTCCATGCCACCCCAGGGGCCACCGATCCGGGAGCAGAGGGCCCTGACCAGGGCATGGAGGAGGAACCGCAGGAGCTGAGACAGAGGGTGCCACGCCACCAGGACCCCCGAGCCGTCCCAGCAGCAGAGTCACCAGTGTCATCCGGGGAGGACACAACATGTGAGTGCCATCACTGTCCCCTTATGGGGGGGGGGGGGCGAGGAGAGAGACCAGGGACCACGTGTGTGGGCCTTGCTTACCACAGATCACGCAGCAACCTGTGCACGTGTGAGCACGTGCCGTGCCACCCCTGGGCAGGTAGCTCCAGCTGGCTGCCACATAGGGGCCTTGGCCTGATAGCCACACACGTGTGTGAAGAGACATGACATGCTCCTGACCCTGGGGGAGGGACACAGCAGGACGCCCTCCCTTCACAAGCCCCCTCTACACAGAGGCAGGGGACATCTCCCCCCCACCTCAGCCGCACTATACACAGCACAGGGGCATGGGTGTGGTCTCAGGGCAGCTCCCACTCCCAGGAATAGCCAGACATTCCGACTGTGGCCTCTGTGCAAGCACATCAGCTCTGACGGTGCAGGGCACGGTCATCCTCACCTCGCAGAGCAGGGCTGGGCTTCACCCACTGTGTCCCCAGGGATAACTGGCCACTTCTCTTGTTTCTCCACAGCCGCACCAGCTGCGCGTGCAGGGCGCACCACCCCGCCGGGATATGCTTCCACACCCGAGGCCTCTGCAGGACCACCCGAACACTGCAGGGGTACCGACAGCAGCACCTGGGGGCCCTGCGAGCCCTGCACCGCACCATGGAGCACTGGGTGCAAGAAGATCTGGAGCACCAGAGGGAGCTGCTTGCCCAGGGTCGTGCCATCTGCCAACACCTGCAGACCCTGATGCAGAGTGTGCTGCCTCCCCAGCTACTGCTCCTCCTCCCACTCCTTCTCCCCCTCCTGCTTCTCCCTCCACACTCTCCTCAAACTCCATCCCCTCCTCACCCTCCATCCCCTCCTCCCCATCTCCCCGGGGATGCCGAGGCCCCCGCATTCGCTGTGCTGGGAGACAGTTGGCCCGGCGAGATCCCCACCCCTGAGCGCTGGACTTCCCTTCCCCCTTCTTCCCCTTGCTTCCCCCTTCCAGCTCCCTCCTCCCAGGTTTCCCCCTCCTCTCTCCCACACTCTCTCCTCCCCTCTCCCGCTTCCTTTCCCCAGTCTCCCCAGAGTTTCATTCCCCCCCTCCAGTTTTGTTAAATAAAGAGAGTTTGTATTTATGAGAAACCGTGGTTTTTATTTGACATTAGGAAGGGGAGTTGGGGGGAGGGTGGATAAGTGGAAGGACGTGAGGGAGGAATGAGGCACAAGCCCCCAGTGGGGCAGACCAGGGAGGCTCTTAGTGCTCCTCAGGGTGGAAGCTCTCCCGCAGGGCCTCCTGGATACTGACAGCCCCCGATGGACCTCCCAGATGGGAGCCTGCAGCAAGTGCAGCCAAGCTCGCAGCAACGCATCCAAGAGAAGCACCAGCATGCCCAGGGGCAGCTCTGGCTCCATGTTGCAGAGTGCTGTGGTGTCCCGAGTGAGGGCAACCAGAGCACACAAAGTGCTTTGCTGTCCCTCATTGAGGTAGACAAGCAACCAGGGAAACCTGAGAACTGGCTGTCCGGGGGGAAAGGGGGCCCTTTAAGCTCAGACCTCAGATAGCCTCAGGCAGCAGCCCCACACAGTAAGTCCTCACCTGATGCCCTGCCAGAACTGGTTCCGGCTTTCGGGGACGGCCCTGGCTGGGGGAGTTTTTCCCTTTGGGCCGCTGCCTGGACGACCAAGGACCCAGGGACAGGCTGGGAGTACAAGTGCTTGTGCCCCAACTGGGGAACATAATAGCGCCTCTCGACACCCTTTAAGATCGGGGTCAAGGTCGCCGGTGTTTGCCACAGAGCATTGGTAATTTTTGCCACTGTTTTATTAAGTGGCAAAGCCAAACAGGCGGGTGCATCATCTGAAAGAATATCGATCATAGGGTCCATGTCCTCCACGACTGGCTCCACTGGGACACCCAGGTTGGAAGCCAGACGCCTGAGCAGCTCCTGATGCGCTCGGGCATCCATAGTAGGCAGCGCCGGTGCAGGATCCGCCAGGGCTTCATCAGGAGACGATGATGACGACGACTCCTGTATCGGTGCCAGATCTAGCACAGGAGCTGCGTGTGGCACCGGTTGAACATACGGTACCGCCTGCGGGCACGGCTCCGGCACCGAGGCCTGTGCCTGTGCCACAAGGTCCGACGTAGGCGGCCTCTGGGGGGAAGGAGGAGGTAGCGACAACAACGCCGATAGTTGCGTTCGGCGACCCGAGGCTCCTGACACCACAGAGGGGGCACGGGCCCTTGCCACTGGTGGTAAGCCCACGGTGTCCAGAAGGGCCACTGCGGATGAGGCGGCCAAGTCTGCTGCACCTGTGAACGGTCACGTCGGTGCTGGGAACGGGATCTATAGGCCGAAGAGGCTCCCGAGGACCCCGACCTGAGGGATGTCGCATCAGAATCCAACAAATAATCGGACTCTGGCCAGGGAGGCGCTGACGAGGAGTGACCTGTAGCCGACGGAGGGGCAAACCTGGCCATGGACTCGAGCTTGCCCGCATGGGCACGGTGGGGACGTGCCGGTGCCGGTGCGGCCGGTGCAGGTGCCGATGGAGGTGGCTGTTGCGGCACCGGGGAAACAGAAGGCCCGAAAGAGGTGCCGGGGGGCCCGGTGCCGGTTGCATCTCCGGCGCGGAGCATGACGGTGCTGAGACGAACCCCGAAGAGGTCGACATCACCATCGGCTGGGGCACCGGCAAGGTCCACATGGTCGGTGCCGGTGCTTGCGACGGTGCCATGATGTGCGTCGGTGCTGAAGAGCCCGGTGCCGACGCGTGAAGGGACAGTCCCGGAAAAATACTCCGAGCTGGTGTCGAAGATGACGGTGCTGCAGACGTTGCCACAAGGCTAGGGTGGTACGGCACCGGTGCAGCCAAAGGGGGCCGGAGAGATCCCAACACCGAGGTAGGCCGAACCCAGTCGGGTGCTGAGTGAGGCTTAGGAGCCAGCATCGAGAACGGCGTCGATGCCGAGGCAAGTGGTACTGGTCCCACCGGGGACGGTCCCGTCACATAAGTGGCCTGAGCCTGCCGGTCTTGCCGGTGCGGAGGCAAAGCCAGAGCCAACATGGCCTCTGGCGTAGGCAACCTCGACCCTTCCGCCTCAACTGACGACGGAGGGGAGGTGGTGAGACTGATAAGGTCCTGCGCCGCCTCAAAGGCGTCCGGCGTGGACGGGCGGTGCGGGGGCAATTGCCCTGGACTAGAGGGACATTCTGCTCGCTTACGCCGCTCCATAGAGGATGTGTGCCCCAGTGAGTCGGCACCACGGTGCAGGTCCGGCATGGTTTTCCGAGACGGGGACCTCCCTCGAGACTTTCTCGACCTCTTCGATGCCGGAGAGTGAGACCATTAACTAATCTAAGAGAGAGGCACGCTCCAACGACCGTCACGGGCGGTAAGAAGGAACTAAGGTGGGGGAGCGCTGGCAGGGGTACTTATGCCCCACCATAGTGGCGCCACTCCAGGGGGCGCCCTGCCAGCACTACGGGTACCGCTAGGGAAAACGCTCCGGAAGACGTGGTGCATGCGGTGTACACACCTGATTCAAATGGACATGAGCAACCACTTGAAGAAGAACACGAGAGGAGTGAGATGTCTCAGCTGGGGGCCACATCAGTGAGGGTTGGGGGGGTTTGGAGGAGGTTTTACTTCTCACTTGTGTGGTCCCCAACTGATTTTTCTGTGGGTCAGTGGCCCCTGGCATAAAAAATGTTCCCCACACCCGCCATAAATGAAGAAAACATTGAAGCCTTTTGTGTTGGACATAAATTAATATTTTATTTTATTTAAAACTAACATGAGAAAGTTAAAAATGCTTAATCTGTTTAATAATTTAAATTAAAGCAGTCTCCCTAGCTGCAGCATTAGCAAAATGGCTTGGGCATAATTATGTAAGTAATAATGAGTTTCCATTAGCAACTGGTGGTCCATGGAAAGGTTTACATTTCTCCAGGTGATCCATGGGCCAAAAAGTTTGAGAACCACTGCTTTAGAATCATCAATTGACAGATGCCTGAGTTCACACCTCCTTATTAACCATTCTGACCAGCTGGTGCTAGTCTTCTCTCTCGTGTCTCTCCACATTCTTCATTTACACAAGGACAGCTCATTTCAGAGAAAGTGATTTCTCTTACAAAGGGAACAGGCAGGATTTCTTACAGACTTACAACGTTAAAAACACAAGCTATTCTATAAACAATGTCTTACTAACTTATAATACCAAATATATTGTAATACCGAGCAGCTGCTATAAAGCAAAGCCTATGAAAAAAATCTGTAACTACCTAAAACAGATCTATAAAATAAAGCCTTTATAACTACTACTGTATGTCAAGCCTACACCCGCAGCCCTCTGCCCGAGTCATGAACGTCCCCTCATTCCCAGCCCCATGCACAAACTCCTGCACTCCCTCCCCCCCCACCCTTCACTCCACACTTAAATTTCTTACAGGTACTGTCGTATCTGAAACCTCCATCCCCTGCCCTGAGCTCCACCCTTAGGAGGACACATTGTAATAAACTTCTTACAGATAGGGTATGTCTACACTACATCTATTTTTCCAATTCTTTTGTCGGAAGAGGCTTTCCCAGACTAGGCCAAATGTTGGTAAAAAACCCTCTTTCAGAAGCCTCCTTATTCCTCATGGAATGAGGCATACAGGGGCTTCTGAAAGAGAGCATTTGCTCTTAGGGGGAAAAAAACCCAGAAGAGCAAACGCATTCCCTGGACGCAGAACAGTTTTTTTTCAGAATACCAGACGTATCCCAGAAAAACTGTGTTGTCTAGACGTACCCATACTGTTCTAAGTTACTTTCACCCCAGTTTACTGGACTCCATCAAAACTGAAATCCATGTGGTGCAGTGGTTCCCAAACTGCAGTTTGCCAACCCTTGGGTGTTCACAAAATGTTACTGGGGGGGCTCTTGGAAAAAAAATTTGATAGTGGCAGAAGAAAAAGTGTTTGTGTGCCAATCTGGAACCCAAGGCCATTGGAGCACAGGTAATGTGCCTCAGTTAATTGCTATCTAGTCATTCTCTGTGTGGGGCTATTTGCTCCTGAGAGCCGTACGAGTGAATCTTCTCCTTTATTAATTTGTTTGTTTGTTAGCATTCTCAGTGTGTTATTTTTATTTGAAATGTTGCACACCCAAATAATGGAGAAGACGCTGAAAATAGAATTTGTAAAGACACAAGAAAATGAACATTCAACATCAGCTAGTATTTTGACAAGTCTAATGTGTGGAAAATCTAATTCAAGTGATCATGATAGTCCTGGAAAGTCATTTATGAAGAAAAGAAAATATGACAGGGATTATATAAAACATGGCTTTGCATGCACTGATGTTCAAGTGTATCAAGTGAAATCTTGGAAGAGAGTTGTCATTTTCATTATATAACAACATAAATAATGTAATGATAAATAATAATGTAATAATTGTATTCTGTACTAAGCATCATAAAACACATTTTATATTTCCAAGATCACTGCTTTTATAATTTATGCTCAGGTAAGGGAGAAAATCCCTGGAAATATTCATTTTTAGGAGCGGGGGCCACAAGATTTGTCATTTTTATGAATTGGGTTCATGGGCTGATATTTGGGAACCACTGATCCAGCAAAAACAGATGTTGTACACAGACCCAGAATGCTGCTTTAATGGCTGGGAATTGAGTGAAAAATTGGAGAGGAGGGCAGAGGAAGAAATATATAACACAGAATGACTGAGCTATTGGAACAGGATTCACTGGATCCAAGGATGATTCTTGAGTTACCCTGATGCACTGCACCCCCTTGCTTCCTCCTGCTCCACCCCAACCCCCTGACCCTGCATCCCAACCCCCTTCCAACCTCACCGACCCTGAAAACCGACTCCCCCTCCAACTCCACTGACCCTTCAAACCAACTCCCTTCTCCTATTCCCTCAACCCTGCAACCCAACCCCCTCCAAGATCAGACCAAGCACAGAGCAAATCCAGCTTCTATTCCTGAGTTTCTTGCTCTGAGACAGGAGGGTTGAGCCTGACAAACTTTACCCAGCCCCCTATTTCAGATGATGAAATATGATACTGGAGTCTTTGGGGATAGTGGGACCCCTCTTAAGTTAATTAGGTTCTCAGCTTCCCTGGCTGCTGACCCAGGTAGTGGCAGGGGAGTCAGGTCAGAGCCATGTTGGTGCAGTGGCTCCCACTCAGTCCTTGTATCCCCAATCCTTTATGTCCAAATCAGGTTTTAGCACTTTCAGTGCATGCAGCTGTGCCAGCATTTCCGGAGTTAGATCATGATACGTTACTCTGTGGGGAAAATAAGGCAAGAAAAGGAGGTTAGTTCTCTCCGCAGATATGATACCTGAACCCACCAGTGTCCTGCCCACCACTGGGTTCTCTCCCAGCTGCCTGCAGTGCCCACAGGATCCCTGTCAGTGTCACTGCCCTGCCCGATGAGCTCTCTGTCAGCAGGTGCCCTTCCCTTGGGGGAGGGGCAGAGAAGCGCTAGGGTACCTCCTGTAGCCTGGCCTCCTCCCCACACCCAATGCACACTGTTTGCTCTGGGCATGTACAGCAATGTTCTCTCTGCACATAAGGGGCTCGCTCATGCAGCCCTGGCGCAGGACGGCGAGCACTTACACACAGCCCCAGTGATTGCTGTGGGGTACCCAGTGCTCCCAGGGAGCAGGGGTTGCAAACCCAGCTCACAGACTCTCTCCATGGAAGCAGCAAGGGCCCAGCTCCCAGTGCTGCCTGGGCTCCTCATGCCCCCTCCCCACAGGCTTCAGTAACACAGAGATGAAAGGGGGTTTCAGTAGCTGTTGTGGGGCTGCAGACCTGGCCTGGCACTGCTGAAATGCAGGGGGAGCTCAAACGCCACCCCCATTGCAGGAAGACAGTCACATGTCACTTCCTCTTGTATTTACTTTTGCAGCCAGTTCGGAAGACGAATGGGGTTGGCCTGTCTGCAGCCTGGGGGAAAACGGGAGCCAGGGCTCAGTTCCGAGCTTGGTGCTTGTGACACCAATAAATGAAGTGTCAGCTCTGGTCTAGGACCTAGGTCTCAGCTAAGAACTGACAAACTCATAGCTGAAAACCAGCTGACCAGCTGACTTGTGTTTTAGTACAGATAAAAACAGATGTTAAATGTGCTTAGTGTGTAAACTTCACGAAGAACTGCTGGAGTATTGCATGCACTGTTTTCTCTCTATACCCTGCTATACTGTAATAGCAAACCTTCATATGGTATATTTCCCAGTAATGAAGTAACTCATCAAACAAAAAAGTCTTGTGTAATGCAAACAAAGACCTCTAGCAAAAAGGTGTTAAGTTCTGTGCATTCAAAGCATGTGGTCATTATCTGTGAGTTCAAAGTCTCTAAATCAGGGGTCAGCAACCTTTTAAAAACCAAAGAGCCAAACTACATCAAAATTCAGAACAAGTGAATGTATAAGAATGATCATTTGCATAACTGAAAAGAGTCAGGCAAGGCATTCTAAATCAGACTTCAGCTTGACAAATTTTTCCACCCAGTTATCTGACTCCTTGAAATCTGCTATTTTCTTTTCCAAATCACTAAGGGCACATCTACACCACAACGTTATTTCAAAATATCTAATATCGAAATAGTTATTTTGAAATATCTAACGCATCTAAACACAAAATGCATTTCAAAACACTGATTGGATGCTGAATCGCATTTAAGGCCGGCCAGAACTGATAGCCTCAGGCCTCAGAACTGGTTCTGGCAGGGCATCAGGTCAGGAGTTACCTTGTGTGGCTGCTGTCTGAGGCGATCTGAGGCTCATACTTAAAGGGACTCCCCCTGGAAAGCTGGTTCTAAGGTTTCCCTGCTTGCTTGCCTACCTCGCTGAGGGACAACAAAGCATTTTTTTCTCTGCGTGCTCTGGTTGCCCTCACTCAGGGCACCACAGTACTCTGCAGCATAGAGCCAGAGCTACTCTTGGGCTCTCTGCTGCTCTTAGACATGTTGCTGCAAGCCTGGCAGCACTTCTGCAGACTTCCTCACAGTATCTTCATCAGTCTCTTCAATGCTCCTGGGCTGTGCAGGAGGGAGGTAAAGGGGCTGACTGCATGGGGTAGGTGCGGGAAAGAGGGAGTGACTGAGTACTGGCATCTGTGCAGTGAGGTAGAGTCAGGAGGAAGTTTGTTTGAGGTGTCTGCTTCACTTCAGTCCTCTATTAGGCTGGTTTGGACTGGTGGGGGAAAGCCTGGTTTTGTGCGTGTTTGTGTGTGTGTGTGTGTGTGTGCGTGCGCACATGCTAAGAGGACATTTGCATGATTACATTTCAAACATAGTTTGCATATAGGTGTTAAAATAATCTTTTCTTTCTTATCTTAAGCCAGGGGTTCCCAAACCTTTCGACACCGGGGACTAGTAAATCCATTCATGAGCTTTTGGAGGACTGGTAACATTCATTTGCATATTCGCATATTCATTAAGCAAATGATGACTATGCAAATAAATTGTTTCTGGTGCTCCCAAAGCCCCCGGTGCCAGTGTTAGCAAAGCTTTTGATACGGTCACACACAATATTCTTGCCAGCAAGTTAAGGGAATATGGATTGGATAAATGGACTATAAGATGGATAGGAAGCTGGCTAGACCAGGGTTTCCCAAACTTTTTACTTTAGTTGGAACCTGGTTTTTTTCAGTACTGTTTTTTGCAGTCTAAAAATATAAATGCATATAAAAAAAAAAGAATGAAAAATGAATAAATTTTCACTGTTTATTATTTATTCACAATAATAATAGTATATAATATAAATCTTGATTTAAAATACTGCCTAACTTACTGCTATTACCTTAATTACAATTTAACCAGTAGAATTTTAACAGTTTGTAAAGTCTCTTTATTTATAATTGAATGGGTTGAATATAAGTAATTTATTATGTGTGCACTTTATAGCTTTTAAATAACTAAAAGGAGAACTAATGGGAAGGGTGATATTGTTTTGCATCACATAGCAACTTTATGTCAGGAGCAAAAGAAGAAAGTTTTATTCTCAAATCTGGTTTGACATTCAATCTATTTCTATATTTATTTTTGAAGAAAACCAAAGATGAGAAACTAGTTTCACACTTATATGTCATGACGAAAGGCATTAAGAATTTGACTGCTTTCTCAGATAAATGTGAATATTCATTTCTACAGCTCAACCAAAAATCAAGGAGAGTTTATCAAAGTTCTCTTTTAAGGCAGAGTCAGAGGAAAGTTCAATTAATGAATCCACTTCTGATGCATTCAATTGTAATATTTCTTCATTTTCGGTGTTAACAGTAAACAGATTCTTAATCCACATTTTACTGGTGTCAGTTGAAGGAAAATATTCATTTAAGCTTGACTTTTAAAATGTGTGTGTGTGTGGGTATTTTGTTTGTATTGGTGGTGTACATTGACATGCTACCTCAGTATTGGTGGTGCACATAACAAAATTCAACCCACCAAAAAGAAAATTTATCCCACCCAAGGATAGAAAATGTAAGAGGGATCATTGCTTTGCACCCATATACTTGGTCTGTGGGGGGAGGGGCTGAGCAGCAGCTCGGCCCTCAAGAATACCATGGAATGGACCCCTGTGGGACCCTATCTCCTATAGGCTGGACTCCCTGGGGTATCCTAACCACCCAGCCCGCCTTGCTTCACCACACCCAAGCTCCCTGCCCCCATCTCCCTGAACCCCCTCAGCTAACCTGCCCTCCTCCCCGCTTTAGCCCCAGGCACTCCCTGCCCCAATCTCCCTGCCCCTGGCCAGACACCCTACCCTAGTCTGCTCTTGCACCCTCCCCCCTGGCCAGACATCTACCCCCACTCTGTTCCTGTATCCAAGGTTGCTCCTTGCACCCTACCTTGCTCTTGCTCACTCCCCCGGCCAGACACCCTACTCCCAGCCTGCTTCTGCACTGTACAGCCCACCTAGACCTTGCACCCCATCCCTATCCCAATCACTGGCAGCTCTGTCCTGCACACTGAACCCCTGGTTTTTGTTCCCACCCCAGAGCCTAAGGGGTCCCTAAAATCTACTAACTCCAGAAAAGTAAATTTGGCCTATAGGAAGCCCTGAACCTCAGTCCTCCCTGGCCCTTCCCCTTTCCCCATGTGGCTTGAATGCCAGAGGAGTCAGGTGTCTCATTTGGGGAGCCACATCTGTGGAGGGTGGGGAGTTCTGGAGGGTTTTTTTTTACTTTTCATTTGTGTGGTCCCCAACTGATTTTTCCATGGGTTAGTGGCTCCTGACACAAAAACGGTTCACCATGCCTGCCATAAATAAAGAAAATATTGAAACCTTTTGTGTTGGGCATAAATAAATAATTTATTTTATTTAAAATGAAGTTTGATAAACTAACATGAGACTATTAAACACTTAATCTGATTAATAATTTAAATTAAACCGTTCTCCCAAGCTGCAGCACTAGCAAAATGTCTCAGGGTACAATTATGTACTTAATGGTGAGTTTCCATTAGCAATTGGTGGTCTGCAGAGAAGTTTATATTGATCCAGGTGGTCCATGGTCAAAAAAGTTTGAGAATCACTGCTCTACACTATGGGTGAGGAGAGAGCAAATGCAGTCTCCATCTGAACAACCAGGGAGAGACAGGCATTTCTGTGTTCATTGAGGATTGATTTTTCAACTTGATGTGATTCACATACATCATTGTAGGAAGAGTGCTTGAGACATAAGCCCTTATATCAGAGGCCTGTTATGAGGACTGAGGCCTGGGCTAAAGTACTGGTCAATGCTTTGCTAATATAAAGCAAAGTCAGGCCGTGAACTGGAGGCAGTCCCTGCTCCCGGAATCTGGCATGAACAGGACAGATACTGCAAAAATACATTTCTAAGTGCTAGCTCCTGGATACACACACAAACACATTGCAGAAGGTTGGTACCAGAATACCTCAATACCAACACATTCCCTACAGATAACAAAACCATGTTTACCCATATTAAAGATGAGGTCAGGATAATGGCATGATGAATAGAGATGTTTTGATCAAACCAACATGTACAAGGAGATGGGTGGCATGGAGCCATGTCAGAGGGGCGCACGTAACTTGTTTGTATTGGTGAATAAAATGGAGTCTCAGAGGGAAAAATTTTGGGTCCACTGCGGGGAGAATGGAAGGTCACAACATTCACTGAGCTGTATCCATTATTCTGGGCACACATGTGCTAGTGTAACTGTAGACACTGATCCAAGGAGCTAGGACCCTGCTTCCTTGGTAATAAACCTGGCCAGGTGCCTTTGGTACTGAAATGAGTCATGATCTCAGAAGGTGGTTCGATCGAGGTCTGTGGTGCCAACTATCTGCACAGATCTTGCACAACACCCAGAGGCTATATCTGCACTGCAAGATTTTTTCGCAAAAAACCCCTATGGAGCGTCCGTATCTCAAATGTGCTTTTGTACAAGGAAATCAAGAGTAAAACGGCAGAATAGAGGGCTTTTTCCGCCATAGGTAAACCTCCTTTTATGAGGCATAACTCCCTTTTGTGCAAGAGTTCTTGTGCAAAAAGGCAAGTGTAGATGCTCTAGAGGGGTTTCTTGCACAAGAAACCCTATGGGAAAAAGCACAGGTGCTCTGTGAAAGGCAATCAGAGCTTTCTTGTGCAAGAACGCCCATGCAGTGTGGACACTCTCTTGCGCAAAAGCACATCACATTTGCCATGTGCTTTGAGGTGTGGACGTGCTCTTGCGCAAAAACTCTTGTACAAAAGGCTTTTTGCGCAAGAAGCATGTAGTGTAGACACAGTCAGAGAGAACATACACACTCAGCCAAACAACTGATTGCATTTGACAAAGGAGAAGAAAAGAGTTAAAAAGTCAAACAACACTAAAACAACCATAGTTAGCTTTGCTTTGCATTCTCATAGTTTTCAGGGATCTAACTCATGATATTTGGTCTCTTGATGTTGGCAATATTGGCTTGTGGGTTTTATTGTCTTACAAATAATTGTGATTGCAACATCAAAATATGCTGCATCTGGGATTTGCTAAAACCACTGGACACTGCCCTCATCTGCAGCAAGCTCACACTCAATGCTGATGAGGAGACTGAAGAAATTGGTTACAAGCCACCACTGCACACCCCGAACCAGGGCCAGAGGGGAGAAAATGGCCTGTGGTGTAACACAAAGGAACCTCAGGGCTGCCCTAAGTTACCCCAGATACTGTGCCAGCCTAGGACAGGAGGAGCACCATGTTCCCTTCCCTGGTATGCACCTCTGTGCTCCTCCAAACCTCTGTGGGGACAGAGGGATGCAGGCAATGGTGTAGAGTTTGCTTTACCTGTTGTTACCACCTGAGGATCACCCTGAGTCAGAGGGAAACCTTAACTGCCCCTGTACGGCAGTTGCCCAACTGCTTTCCCTGCTCAAGAGGGACTCAGGCCTGAGCCCACTACATTACTGAGTTGTGTAATGTAAAATACCTCCAGGGAACAACTCAGTAGGTCAACTCAGTAGACTACGCTAGACTTTCAAAAGAGGATATGCAAATTCTACGGGAATTTGCATATCTTCTTTCAAACTCACTTTTGAAACTGAAAGTAATCTAGAAGCAGCTTCATCAACAAACCGCCGCGTTTGTCGACAAGCCATGTAAACCTATTTTTTTAAGGAAAAGCAGCTTGTCAACAAACACTGGGGGTTTGCCGAAGAAGCTGCGTCTAGATTACTTTCGCTTTCGAAAGTGAGTTCGAAAGAAGCGTAGTCTAGACATAGCTTCTCTGTTGAGACGGGAGAAGAGTGGGGCTGGTCCATGGCTGGACTCCATGTCCTGTAGTGATCCTGGAGCACTGAGTTTAACTGACAACATCACGGTGTTGCCAGGCACAGATTGAAGGGAGCCCGTTGTTACCTACCCTAGATTCCATAGTTTGCAGTTTGGGTGTTTCAGCCCCTCACACAGCTGCTGCATTCCTGAATCCTCCAGTTTGTTTCCCCGTAAATCTAGGTCTGTCAGGGTCCGGCTGGTGCTGAGAACAGTGGAGAGAGCCCCACAACATGCATCTGTGAGATCACAATACATCAACCTGCAGGAGGACAGATACATAGGAGAGTAAAATGACTTTTGTATCCCTTAGTCTCTGTATTTCCCTTCATTGATACCCATGTGTATCTCCAAAGGGATTCAAGACAGTGGCTAGCAATATTATTATTTATTTATTTTGATTGAAATAGCAAAAAGGAAAAAAAAAAAGAAGATGTCTACTGGAAGTCTTAGATCATATTATTTAATCCTCCTCCCCATTAAGAAAATATTTCGGTTGCAGGATAAAGCAACCAAAAGTCAGGAACCACCAAGCTTTAGGCTGCCCAGGTAACCTTAATTGAGCCTCTTCTTGGGTGTGCGTCTTCATACAGTCTGGGCAGGAAGTTCTTGTTGCTGCAAGGGGTAGGAAGAAGGGGTGTGGAGCTCTCCCTTTTCCCTTACTCCCCTGCTGTCCATCCGCCTCCCAGCCTACTTCCACCTGGAGATGAGTAGATTTGTGGGCCTCCTTCTCTTCCCTTTGCCTGTCCAGAAGTCCCTTATGCTCCCCACTATGTAATCCCCCTTGCAATTTCCTGCCCCCATCTGACATGGTTCCCCTTGTGTGTTACCTGTTTCCCATTCCCCTTCCAACCAGACCCCTGGCTACTTGTTGCCCTTTGCCCCACCTAGCCCCACTTGTCTCATGCAGCCATCTGCATGTTCTCCCCCACACACATATATGTATCCTTTTATTCAAAGTGCAACTGTAGAAGGAAAACTCTCCAATACCATTTGTCTTTTTAATTCCCCGAGGGTATGTCTACACTTGCTCCCTATTTTGAAATAGGGATGCAAATGTAGTGTACCGAAATTGCAAATGAAGCCAGGATTTAAATATCCCGTGCTTCATTTGCATAATCGTGTTATGGCGCTATTTCGAGTTGACAGACGCTGTGTAGACGCGGTTATTTTGAGAGAAAACCCTTCTCTCGAAATAACCCTTATTCCTTGTACGAGGTTTAACAGTTATTTCGAGAGAAGGGTTTTCTCTTAAAATAACCGCGTCTACACAGCGTCTGTCAACTCGAAATAGCGCCATAACGCGATTATGCAAATAAAGCGCGGGATATTTAAATCCTGGCTTCATTTGCAATTTCGGTACACTACATTTGCATCCCTATTTCAAAATAGGGAGCAAGTGTAGACATACCCCAACTGATTTACTCCCTGTTCACCCCCCTGCAAGCTAATGGTGAGATGTTACCTTCCCCCTGTCCACTTTCACATATATCCCCCTGCAGAGGCTGTTCCTGTCACCTGACCTCATTGGCAGACCCGGCCCAGCCTCAGGACAAGCTCCTGTTTTAGTGGCTTAGTCCATGGGCAGCCTGAGGGAGAGGAACCCCCAGACACTTCTGACATCCTCCTCAGCTTTCTCCTCCATCTGCCCTCATGGCTACCACTGACACATCTGCCGGTTCCCTCATCCTCCCCTGTGACAGCAGCAGAAGGCAAGGTAGGACTCAGTTCCCAGACCCACCACCACCACCAAGGAAACCCCTCAGTGGGGGAGAAGGGTAAGGTTAGAAAAAGGGCAAGAGCCCTGCCTAGAAGGCTACTGAAGTGTTGGTTGTCATTGCTGCAGCCCTGATATTGGCTGTGGATCCCCCTCCCCTTGCCATCTCTTTCCTGGTGCTGAAGAGCAATGGGGTGTCCATGGGCTTAGGGAATCTGCAGATTTCTGAGCTCCCAATATGCTGCAGTATAAGATGAAACTGTTCCTTCTACTTGTGAGGCTCCATGGGGATGGCTCAGTTCACTCTCCATCAGTGGGGGAATTTTGATCTTGTCCTACAGAGCATGATACCTTATTGGGAGAGGATAAAGGGACCAAAGGACAGTTCTCTGCAGCCTACCAGTGGGTCTGCAGCTTCCAAAACTCCCAATTCACCTTTGGGATTGAGCACAAGTTGCTATTTGGTTTGTGGGTACAGGCAGCGCCACCAGCTGCAAAGATCCTCAGCTCCCCAAAACAGACCTATACCCCTGTTTCCACGGTGCCACATACTATCCTACCATCAGACAGAGCATGTGAGTTCCTTCTGCTGGCGTTTCAAACTGGCCACTAAAGCCAAAGGGAAGCTGGAGTGGGAGGGCGGGAGGGACGGGGTGCAATGCAGTCATATCAGAGTTTTTGGGTGGGGTAGTGCCCTGGTCTTTCTGAACATAAGAACATAAGAATGGCCATACTGGGTCAGATCAATGGTCCATCCAGCCCAGTACCCTGTCTGCTGACAGTGGCCAATGCCAGATGCCCCAAAAGGAAGGAACACAACAGGTAATCTTAGAATCATAGAATCATAGAGCTGAAAGAGACCTCAGAAGGTCATCAAGTCCAGCCCCCTGCTCTAGGCAGGACCAATCTCAACTAAATCAACCCAGCCAGGGCCTTGTCAAGCTGAGACTTAAACACCTCTAGGCATGGAGACTCCACTACTTCCCTAGGTAACCCATTCCAGTGCTTCACTACCCTTCTAGCGAAATAGTTTTTTCTAATATCCAACCTGGACCTCTCCCACCACAACTTGAGACCATTGCTCCTTGTTCTGCCATGTGTCACTACTGAGAACAGCCTTTCTCCAGCCTTTTTGGAACCTCCCTTCAGGAAGCTGAAGGCTGCTATCAAATCCCCCTCACTCTTCGCTTCTGCAGACTAAACAGACCTAACTCCTCAGCCTCTCCTCATAGGTCATATGCTCCAGCCCCTAATCATTTTGGTTGCCCTCCACTGACCCTCTCCAATGCGTCCACATCCTTTTGTAGTGGGGGCCCAGAAATGGACACAATACTCCAGATGTGGCCTCACCAGAGCCAAATAAAGGGGAATAATGACATCCTTGAATCTGCTGGCAATGCTCCTCTTAATGCAACCTAATATGCCATTAGCCTTCTTGGCTACAAGGACACACTGTTGACTCATATCCAGCTTCTCATCTACTGTAACCCCAGGTCCTTTTCTGCAGAACTACTACTTAGCTGGTTGGTCCCCAGCCTGTAACAATGCTTGGGATTCTTCCCAAGTGCAGGACTCTGCACTTGTCCTTGTTGAACCTCATCAGATTTCTTGTGGCCCAATCCTCCAATTTGTCTAAGTCACTCTGAACTCTATCTCTGCCCTCAGGCGTATCTACCTCTCCCCCTAGCTTAGTATCATCCGCAAACTTGCTGAGGGTGCAATCAATCCCCTTATCCAGATTATTAATAAAGATTTTGAACAAAACCGGTCCTAGAACCGAACCTTGGGGCACTCCGCTAGAAACTGACCACCATCCTGACATTGAGCCGTTGATCACTACCCGCTGGGCCCGGCCTTCTAGCCAGCTTTCTACCCATCTTACTTTCCATTTATCCAATCCACATTCCCTTAACTTGCTGGCAAGAATATTGTGGGAGACCGTATCAAAGCCTTGCTAAAGTCAAGGTATATCACATCCACTGACTTTCCCACATCCACAGAGCCAGTTACCTCATCATAGAAGCTAATCAGATTGGTCAGGCACGACTTTCCTTTGTGAATCCATGCTGACTATTCCTAATCACTTTCCTCTCTTCCAAGTGCCTCAAAATGGATTCTTAAGGATCCCTTCCATGATTTTCCAGGAATCGAGGTAAGACTGACTGGCCTATAGTTCCCTGGATCGTCCTTCTTCCCTTTTTTTGAAGATGGGCACTACATTTGCCTTTTCCAATCATCCGGGATTTCTCCCGATCTCCACGACTTTTCAAAGATAATGGCCAAAGGCTCCTCAATGACATTTGCCAACTCTCTCAGTACCCTTGGATGCATTAAGTCTGGACCCATGGATTTGCGTACATTTAGCTTTTCTAAATAGTTCCTAACCTGTTCTTTACCCACCAAGGGCTATCCATCTTCATCTCATCTTGCATCACTTAGCGCATTAGTCCAGGAGCCCACCTTGTCCGTGAATACAGAGGCTAAGAAAGCATTGAGTACTTCAGCTTTCCCCACATCATCTGTCACTAGGTTACCTCCTTCATCCAGTAGGGGCCACACACCCTCTCTGATCACCTTCTTCTTGTTAACAT
This sequence comes from Rafetus swinhoei, assembly GCA_019425775.1. Taxonomy (NCBI): domain Eukaryota; kingdom Metazoa; phylum Chordata; order Testudines; family Trionychidae; genus Rafetus; species Rafetus swinhoei. The sequence goes on along the minus strand of CM033446.1, from coordinate 14,328,798 downwards.
GCCTGTAGAAATCTTTCTTGTTATCCTTCACATCCTTAGCCAGTCGCAATTCCATCTGTGCTTTCACCTTCCTGATAACCCCCCAGTATTTCGAGCTATACATTTAAACCCCTCCCTGGTCATTTGTCCAAGTTTCCACTTTTTGTAAGCTTCCTTTTTGTGCTTAAGTTCACCAAGTATTTCCCTCGTAAGCCAATCCGGTCTCCTACCATGTTTGCCTCTCTTGCTACGCATTGGGATGGTTTCTTTCTGTGCCTTCAATAAGGCTTCTTTAAAATACTGCCAGCTGTCCTGGACTCCTTTCCCCTTCATGTTAGCATCCCAGGATTCTGCCCATCAGATCTCTGAGGAGTCAAAATCTGCTTTTTGAAGTCCAAGGTGTGTATTTTACTACTCTCTTTTCTTCCTTTGGTCAGGATCCTGAAATCTACCATCTCATGATCACTGCTTCCCAGGTTGTCACCCACCTCTACTTCCCCTATTAGTTTCTCCCTGTTTGTGAGCAGAAGGTCAAGTTGCGCACGGCCCCTGGTTGGATCCTTCAGCACTTGTACCAAGAAGTTATCCTCAACATGCTCCAAAAACTTCCTGGATTGCCTGTGTTCTGCCATATTGGTTTCCCAACAGATGTCAGCGTGATTAAAGTCCCCCATGAGAACCAGGGCCTGCAATCTGGAAGCTTCTCTCAGTTGTCGAAGAAAGCCTCATCTACCTCATCCACCTGATTCGGTGGCCTGTAGCAGACACCAACCACAACATCACTGCTGTTGTTTGCTCCTTTAAACTTAACCCATAGACTCTCAACAGGTTTTCTCCCTCTTTATACTGGAGTTCAGAGCAATCATAGTGCTCTCTTACATATAGTGCAACTCCTCCTCCTTCTCTCCCCTGCCTGTTCTTCCTGAACAGTCTATACCCTTCCATTACAGCGCTCCAGTCTTGCTAGTCATCCCACCAAGTTTCCGTTATCCCAATTAAATCATATTTCTTGGACTGGGCCAGGGCCTCCAATTCTTCCTGTTTGTTGCCCAGGCTTCTCACATTAGTGTACAAACACCTCAGATAGCCAGTTGATCGCCCTATCTTCTCCATTCGAATCAGGGGTCCTCCCTTGTTGCTCGTTCCTCTTTGCATTTCTTCCCAGTATCCAACTTTCCTACTCCCCTCAGGGTTTTGGTCACCATCCCCCGACAAACCTAGTTTAAAGCCCTCCTCACTAGGTTTGCAAGCCTGCCCGCGAAGATGCTCCTTCCTCTCTTGGTTAGGTGGATCCCATCTCTTCCTAACAATCCTTGTGCCCGGAACAGAGTCCCATGGTCGAAGAAACCAAAGCCCTCTCTGCGACACCACCTGCGCAAACACGCATTGACTTCCTCAATTTGACGATCCCTGCCCAGTCCTTTCCCTTCAACAGGGAGGATGGACGAGAACACCACTTGCGCTCCGAATTCTTGGATCCTTCTTCCCAGTGCTACATAATCCGCAGTAACCCACTCAAGGTCATTTCATGTGATTCATCCCGTCACCCACCTCCAGAGAAACAGAAGCTAGGGACACCATTCCTACCCATCTTGGCTAATAGCCATTGATGGACCTAACCTCCAGGAATCTATCTGACTCTTTTTTGAACCCTGTTAAAGTCTTAGCCTTCACCACATCCTCTGGCAAGGAGTTCCACAGGTTGACTGTGTGCTGAGTGAAGAAAAACGTCCAACTTCTGCACTCAGGCCTGATGAACTGAGGCTCACCAAAGCCTTGCCAGGTCAACTGTTGGATCAGTGAATCCAAGTGGAGTAGCTGATCCTCAGGGTACATCTACCCTGCAAGCTTCTTTCAGAATAAGCTTTTCTTGAAGGTATCTTCCAGAAAAGCTTATTTTAAAATAGAGTGTTCATACCACATGGAAAATTAGTCCCAGGCTGCCCTTCAAAGTCTTCCCTAATGTGGACATGCTATCTCGACTTAGAGCCCCAGGAGACAATGCGGAGGAATAATTTTAGAATGGCCCTGGTGAGGAGCTATTTTGACACAGTAGCAATGGAGTGTCACACGCACCCTTTTCCAAAAATGCTTTTTCAGGAAAGGGTTTATTCTTCATAGAACAAGGTTTACTGCTGTTGGAAAAAGCCCTCTGTTATTTCTACTTTCTGTCAAAATAACACAATTTCAGTGTGGATGCTAGTATTGTTTTTCCAGAATAACGGCGGTTATTCTGAGAAAATGGCTCAGTGTAGCAATATCTAATCCCTGATACTTTAATACTGTCCTGGACTTGTGAAGCTATGCTGGGAGACAAACTTGCGAGGCTTCCACCGAAATCTCAGGCAAATCATGGACTATCACTCCTTAGTAGAAGTCTGGCGTAATCACCACGGGGATGATTCCACCACCATCACCTACGTCTGGGCAGAAGAGGCTCAGTCATGGCACTCTCACCTGGACCGCTTCTACATCTCCTGTTTAACCATATTGCAGGTCCATTCCTCCAGCATCTGGAGGAAAGGGAAGTGGATGTAGTAGTGGTTGCTGTAAGAAAGGAAATTACTGACCCAGAGGGTCAGTGAGAGAAGCTCTTCTCTGGTGTGTGTGATGGAGAGTGGCAGAAACTAAAAATCAGTGATAGTGGGAATAAAAGAAGAAAACAAACAGCCCTAAGATGAGTCCTGTCCATCTACATACTGCCAGGGGAAGCTCTGGAGCTTTGTTTGTGGTGGGGATAGCTGGCAAGAGAAGCAAGTCAGACCTTCAGTCAGAGTGTCTGATGATCTTTGGAGAGAATGGAGGTCTGGGCATTGGAGGTAAGAGGCATTAACTCCACTGGCAGACAGCTGCAGCACATGGAGGTGCTTTTGGGGCAGATTTTCAAGAGACCTCAGCTTCCAGGGCTCAGGTCCTTTGAATATCTGGCTTCTAGGCCTCGAGTTTCCCAGGTTGTCATAGGCACAGGGTGGCCTTTTGCCTTCAGAGAAGAAACACACAGAAATGTATTGAAATAGAAAAAGGAAACGCCATGGGGTTTGGGGTTTTTTTGTTTGAGACCAGCATTGGCCTCTGCTCTCATGTCCTGTTTGTAACTGTAAACCTCTCAGCCCCATTCCCAGGAGGCTGCCCTTCAAAGGGTATTTTTAAATTTATATTTACATGTTCAAATCTGGCAAGTTGGGGACACATTGTAAGTCCTTCCTGCAAGAGCTGGAGAGGCTCTTAATTTTCAGAATGACGCACTCTGTTGATCACTTTACAAGGACACCCGTAAATGCACAAAGGAGGCCAAATGTTACTTACCCCAGAGCCTCTAATTTGCAGTTCGGGTGTGTCAGCCCCTCACACAGCAGCTGCACTCCAGCATCTCCCAGTTTATGAAAACCCAGGTCCAGCTTTCTCATGCTCTGGCTGGTTTTGAGTAAATCAGCAAGATCTCTACAGCCAGCAGTCTGGACATGGAAAAAGTGCATAATGGAATTGCGCAAGCTGTACAAGAGAGAAAGGCATAGATGAGGGGATTATGGTGTGAATGGGCTCATCAGTATCTAGAATGAGTCCAAAGTCCTGACCCAAGTCCCACCCCTTGTTTAGTGAGAAACCAGCAGTGGCTCCATTAAGAACACAGCCATCCCTTTGCCCCCAGGCCATTAGCATCCAGCTCAGACCATCAGGCCTGGGAAAGGAAGGAAACCATCAGATCAAAGAAGCCCAAACCTACAGCATATTTCAGTGACAACCATACAACATAATTCTCATAACTTCATATAGAATCATAGAGCTGTACTAATGATATACAACTTTAGGTGGAACAGTGGGTTTCTGCATATCACAACCTTTCCCATGATAATTTACATGGCATACTTTATACGTAATATCACAATTACACACACACAATGAATATAGGGGTTACAGGGCACTCCCCAGAGTATAGTGTCCCAGGAGGGGAACCCCAGCATTTGAGAAAGAAAAAAGCTCCTGAAGCTGAACAAGGGAGAAAAGCCCCCACATTGAGGGGAAATCCCAGAGTCTGTAAGGGACTGTAGAGTTTTGAGGGTATTTTGGAGGCAGAAAGAGGAGCCTCCAAAATACAATGCAATGGGAGTGGAGGGAGAGATTCAAAGATTGGGTTGAACATGGGGAGAATCCCCTCCCGCCCCCTCCCCCCCCAAGGTTTATTTGGGAATCTGAGGGAACAAACCTATTTTGGGGAGGGATGAAGAGAAGAGGGCATCCAAGTTGAAACAGAAGAGAACTCCACAAGATTTAAAGACTAAAACAGAGATAGAGACAAAAGACCCCGAGAAGGTGAGGAGTAAGAGACGCCAGAGTGGGAGGAGGACATGTGAGAGGAATGGATCTCGCTTGCTATTAAAATGAGACCACCTTAAAAATATTGTTACTCTGCCCAATAGGGAAGTGTGAAGGGATCCCTACAGTGCAACCTATGAAGGGAATAGAGAAAGGACAAAAGAAAGAACCCCCTACACTCTGATATCTTTGATGAAAGAGATAAGGCTAAGGCAGGATGAGGAAACACCCACCATAGTGAAGAGGAAAGCAGAGAAAAGGAAGAGCACTGCAAGTGGGGGAAAAACTAAAGGAAATAGGAGAATCCCCTAGAACATACTACAGGGGACAGAGAAACACTAATAAGGATACAGGGAGCAAGACAGAAAGAATTAGTGAAGCATGGAGGGACTACAGAGGGAGCAGGAGAAGGAAAATAGGGAAGATGGGGTGAGGGAGGAACAGCAGAAAAAAGAAAATGGCTAGATGGGGGTAAACATAGATACTCAAAAGCCTGAAGAAAAGGCCCCTTCCCACAGACCTCTCCAACCACAACTGTACAGGGCCCCACACAGAGCTCACCACTACCCCATACCTCAACACAGAGACCTCCCTCACTGCCAGCACCCCTAACCATCCTATGCCCAGTTCCCCAAAACAAACCTCCCCAACCCCAACTACCCAGGAGCCCCCCAAACACCCGTATGCCCAATGCCCCCAAACAAGCAAACCTCTCCCCATCTCCATTGCCCATCAACCGCCACTTCCCATAGATCCCTCAAAGAGCCACTCCCACACACTCTGACCCCATAGCCACACTCGCCAGTCCCATCAGCTGACTGTGTCCAGCACGGCCAGGCCTGGGCTCAGGGATCACTCTGGCCACTTGGGAGAGGTGTGATCAGCCAGGCCAGAGCAAGAGCAGAGCCTGACCAGACCAGACTCCCTTAGGATCAACTTCCCCGGTGGGGCCCAGCCAAATCTCCCCATGCTGCTCCCCTGAAATACTGGCCGATGCCAGCCTAGCCTCTGCAACAGACCCAAGTGACTTGGCCCTAGGAAGGCAGGCAGGACCCCATAAGTGCTAGGCAGCAGAGTTCAGAGCCAGAGCCACAGTAGGGAGTGGGGAGCCCCGGGGAAACAACTCACAAAAGCCTGTCCTGCTCAGCTGCACCCACTGGCCCCATGGCTTTGCCCAGCCAACACTGCAGAGCCTGGATGCTGGGCTCATGAGCAAAACCTGCTAGCCAGGAGCCACTCACACAGCAAGGCCTGGACTCTGGACTGCCCTAGGACAAGGGGCCAGACCCATCCATGTGGATGGGTTAGATGGGTCTGTAACCGGTCCCTTCCTAATGTGGGCCTGGTGCCACTGTCACCATTGTAAAGCCAGTACTGTGCTTGACCCATTTTAGAAATTATCTGGCACTGGAGAGAAGGAGAGGAAGAGACACCCACAGATGTGTATGGAGCAGCTCACACATCCCAGAGATGTTATATCAGGCTGTGTTCATCTACATGGGGAAAACATCTCATTGAGGTGAATGAATGTAGCATGTAACACTTCTCTCAGCCTGTAAGGCTGAAGTTTGAAACATACCCTGGGCAGAAATCTCAGAACTTTAAATATTTGTGGAAAAATCTGCCCCTATTGAGATTTTATTAGTTATCTGGAGAAATGTTATCTGACTGTTGGGATGTGTGAGGGTTAAGCAATGACTTGGGGAGCTGTTTCCTATATGAAAGAAAGAAAATTAAACAAATATTAGACCCACTCAGCTCTAACACTAACATATTCTGACATCTTGTGGCAAGTCACTTAAGGGACACTGGTTACCCTTGACATTTTAATGTATATTATTAGCTCTGTGAGGGGGGGGAGAGAGAGAGAGAGATTGCACGCCCGTCAGGGCTCCTGGGCTGTGTTTTAGGTCTGGAAGTGGAGTGGGTTACAGTTGGGGACATACATTTCAGATCTGTATAACATCAGAATGGCCAAATGTATGATTACCTGCCCTGTGGGTGGGTGGCGTATGTGTGCACCCGTTGCAAGGAGCTCCTGACCCTCAGAGACCGAGTTCGGGCTTTGGAGGCCAGGGTGGCTGAACTGGAGGAGCTAAGGGAGGTAGAGAGATATGTTGATCAGACTTTCCGGGACACTGTAGTACTATCCCACCTCCAGTCTGAGAGCCCCAGTGCTCTTAAGGAGGATGAAAGTCTCAAGGGAACAGAGCATTCAATGGGAGCAGAGGGAAACCATCCCGTAGTTGAGACCCTCCTCCCAGAGGATGTCGCAGTAGCCTCTCACACTGAGGATACCTCTGAGGGGGAGGGAATGCCAGTTAGGAAGAGGCAGGTGTTAGTAGTGGGTGATTCGATCGTTAGAAACATAGACAGTTGGGTTTGTGATGACCGGGAGAACCGTATGGTCACTTGCCTGCCTGGTGCGAAGGTTGGATCTCTCGAGGCATCTAGATAGACTTATGTGTAGTGCTGGGAGGAGCCGTGGTCGTGGTACATGTAGGTACCAATGACGTAGGGAAGGGTAGGAGAGATGTCCTGGAGGCCAAATTTAGGCTGCTAGGAAAGAGACTGAAATCCAGGACCTCTATGGTGGCATTCTCAGAAATGCTTCCAGTTCCACGCGCAGGGCCAGGTAGGCAGGCAGAGCTTCAGAGTCTCAATGCGTGGATGAGACGATGATGTAGGGAAGAGGGTTTGGATTTATTAGGAACTGGGACACTTTTGGGAGAGGGGAGCCTATACAGGAAGGATGGGCTCCACCTAAACCAGGGTGGAACCAGACTGCTGGCACTAAACATTAAAAGGCAGTAGAGCAGTTTTTAAACTAAGAGATGGGGAAAGCCGATTGGTGAGATGCACGTAATCGGAGGGAGACTTCTCTTAGAGGAGAATCCATTGATAGAGATTGTCTAAGCTGTAGTCAGAAAGAGAGGAGGGAGAGGGCAAACCATGGGCCAGAGCAGACAAACAACCGCATACAAAGGAATCCAATGCATCAGGAAGGGCAGACAAATAAGCAGTGGCAAATTTTTAAAGTGCTTCTACACAAATGCTAGGAGTCTGACTAATAAGATGGGTGAACTAGAGTACCTAGTATTAAATGAGGAGATTGACATAATAGGCATCACTGAAACCTGGTGGAATGAGGAAAATCTGTGGGACACAATCATACCGGGATATAAAATATATCAAAAGGATAGAGCAGGCCGGGTGGGTGGAGTGGCACTGTATGTGAAAGATAATGTAGAATCAAATGAAATAAAAATATTAAGTGAATCAACATGTTCTAATAGAATCGCTATGGATAGTAATTCCATGCTCCAATAATAAGAAATTAGCAGTAGGGATATATTACCGACCACCTGACCAGGACAGCGATACTGACATTGAAATGCTGAGGGAGATTAGAGAGGCTACCAAAATAAAGAACTCTATAATAATGGGGATTTTAATTACCCCATATTGACTGGATACATGTCACCTCAGGAAGAGAAGGAGATAAAATTTCTCAATGGCTTAAATGATTGCTTCTTGGAGCAGCTGGTGCAGGAACCCACAAGGGAGAGGCACTCGATTTAGTCCTGAGTGGAGCGCAGGATCAGGTCCAGGAAATAACCGTTACAGGACCGCTTGGGAATAGTGACCATAATATAATAACATTCAACATTCCTGTGGTGGGAAGAACACCTCAGCAGTCCAGCACCCTGGCATTTAATTTCAAAAAGGGGAATTACACAAAATGAGGAGGTTAGTTAAACAGAAATTAAAAGGCACAGTGACTAGAGCCAAATCCCTGCAAGCTGCATGGAAACTTTTAAAGACACCATAATAGAGGCCCAACTTAAATGTATACCCCAAATTAAAAACATAGCAAGAGACCTAAAAAGAGTCACCGTGGCTTAACCACCATGTAAAAGAAGCAGTGAGGGACAAAAGGCATCTATTAAGAAGTGGAAGTCCAACCCTAGTGAGATAAATAGAAAGGAACATAAACACTGTCAAACCAAGTGTAAAATGTAATAAGAAAAGCAAAAAAGATTTTGAGGAACAGCTAGCCAAAAACTCAAAAAGAAATAACAAAATGTTTTTAAGTACATTAGAAGCAGGAAGCCTGCTAAAAACCTGTGGGTCCCCTAGACGATCGAACTATAAAAGGCGCAATCAAGGACGATAAAGCCATTGCAGAGAAACTAAATGATTTCTTTGCTTCAGTTCACGGCTGAGGACGTTGGGAGATTCCCAAATCTGCACCGTCCTTTGTGGGTGATGAATCTGAGGAACTATCCCGGATTGAAGTGTCAGTAGAGGAGGTTTTGGAACAAATAGAAAAACTTAATGTTAACAAATCTCCGGGACCGGATGGCGTTCATCCAAGGGTTCTAAAAGAACTCAAATGGGAAATTGCTGAACTATTATCTGTGGTTTGTAACCTATCCCTTAAATCGGCTTCCATACCTAATGACTGGAAGGTAGCCAACGTGACACCAATATTTAAAAAGGGCTCTAGAGGTGAGCCAGGCAATTACAGACCGGTAAGTCTAACTTCAGTACCAGGCAAATTAGTCGAAACAATAGTAAAGAATAAAATTGTGAAGCATGTAGAAGAACATAATTTGTTGGACAAAAGTCAACATGGTTTCTGTAAAGGGAAATCCTGTCTTACTAATCTATTAGAGTTCTTCGAAGGGGTTAACAAACATGAGGACAAGGGGGATCCAGTAGATATAGTGTCCTTAGATTTTCAGAAAGCCTTTGACAAGGTCCCTCACCAAAGGCTCTTGTGTAAATTACATTGTGATGGGATAAGAGGGCAGGTCCTTTCATGGATTGAGAACTGGTTAAAAGACAGGAAACAAAGGGTAGGAAATAAATGGTAAATTTTCAGAATGGAGAGGGGTAACTAGTGGTGTCCCCCAAGGGTCAGTCCTAGGACCAATCCTGTTCAACTTATTCATAAATGATCTGGAGAAAGGGGTAAGCAGTGAGGTGGTAAAGTTTGGGATGATACCAAACTGTTTAGGATAGTCAAGACAGAAGCAGACTGTGAGAGACTCCAAGAAGATCTCACCAAACTGAGTGATTGGGCAACAAAATGGCAAATGAAATTTAACGTGGATAAGTGTAAAGTAATGCACATCGGGAAAAATAACCCCAACTATACGTACAGTATGATGGGGGCTAATATGGCTACGACAAATCAGGAAAGAGATCTTGGAGTTATCGTGGACAGTTCTCTGAAAACTTCCACACAGTGTGCAGCGGCGGTCAAAAAGGCAAATAGGTTGCTAAGAATTATTAAGAAAGGGATAGAAAATAAGACCCAGAATATCTTACTGCCCCTGTATAAAACTATGGTACGCCCACATCTTGAATACTGTGTACAGATGTGGTCTCCTCACCTCAAAAAGATATTTTGGCCTTGGAAAGGGTTCAGAAAAGGGCAACTAAAAGGATTAGGGTTTGGAACGGGTCCCATATGAGGAGAGGTTAAAGCGACTGGGACTTTTCAGTTTAGAAAAGAGGAGACTGAGGGGGATATGATAGAGGTATATAAAATCATGAGTGGTGTGGAGAGGGCCGATAAAGAAAAGTTATTTATTAGTTCCTAAATAGAAGAACTAGAGGACACCAAATGAAATTAATGGGTAACAGGTTTAAAACTAATAAAAGAAAGTTCTTCTTCACACAGCGTGTAGTCGGCCTGTGGAACTCCTTGCCAGAGGAGGCTGTGAAGGCTAGGACTATAACAGAGTTTAAAGAGAAGCTAGATAATTTCATGGAGGTTAGGTCCATAAAAGGCTATTAGCCAGGGGATGAAATGGTGTCCTTGGCCTCTGTTTGTCAGAGGCTGGAGGGGGATGGCAGGAGACAAATCGCTTGATCACTGTCTTCGGTCCACCCTCTCTGGGGCACCTGGTGCTGGCCACTGTCGGCAGACAGGATACTGGGCTAGATGGACCTTTGGTCTGACCCAGTACGGCCGTTCTTATGTTCTTATGTTCTTATACTGAGTCAGACCAATGGTCTTTCTAGCCCTGTATCCTGTTTTCCAACAGTGGCCAATGCCAGGTACTTCAGAAGGAATAAACAGAAATGGCATCATCATGATCCATCCCCACCACCCATTTTGTTTGTTTTAAATTTGCTGTATATAAATTTAAATGGGTCAGTGTCTTGTGTTATGTTAGTGAAGGAACAAATAACATTTCCTTATTCGTTTTCCACACCAGTCTTGATTTTCTAGACTTCTAACATGTCCCCCCACCCTTTAGTCACTTCTTTTTCGTATGTAAACTGTTTCTTACCCTAATAATTTCTGTTGTCATTTCTGTGCCTTTTCCAAATACAATATACCTTTATTTTGACAATGTGACCACATCTACAGTATTTAAGAATAGGCATACCATGACTTTATATAGAAGCAATATGGTATACTGGCTTATTATCTATTGCTTTCCTAGTGATTCCCAATATTCTCCTAGCTTTTTAATGTTTAGACTGCCACTGCACGTTGAACTGATGTTTTCAGGGAACTATCCACAAGGTTTCCAAGATCTCTTTCAGGAGTGGTAACAGCTATTTTATATCTATAGTTAGGATTATATTTTCCCATGTGCATTACTTTGTACTTATCAACACTGAATTCCATCTGCCCTTGCATTGCCCAATCACCCAGTTTTCTGAGATCCCTTTATAACTCTTTGCAGTCAGCTTTGGATTAGTCCCTTTTCACCCCTTTTTCAAGAACATTTATAAGTTTAACAGCAGTGATACAAATGCAAATACCAGCAGCACAACACTCATTCCTACTCTTTCCCCTTCCCCATCTTTTATGTGCAGTACCCGGCAATGTTTTCATGATGACCTAACAATCCTTCAATAACTTGAATGACCAGTCTTTTGTTATTCTTAATCACCTGCTCCCTTCTTTTAATAACAAACTCCCTGCCCCAAAGGCAAAGCTGCAATCATCTCAAACTCTGGTGCATTTAAGAACTCCCTCTGGAGTCAAGGCATGCAGCTTTAAGCAGACCTCAAGTATGAAATCCACCTCCCCACCCCCCAATGGCTCCCTTGGTGGGGGGGGAGGGACTAGTGAAGGAGCCTATCCTCCTTGCTAAATTAATGCCTGTATCTGAGGAAAGGGACCATTTAGCAAGAAAAGTAGGATCTGGTCCAGATAAGCAGGTAGGCAACAGACAAACTGGAATATTGGCTGGGAGCCCTGGGAGGCTGCATAATGGGAGGAGTAAGAAAAATAACACAGGCATAGCGAATTCAGATCCCTATGAATGGTGATAACTTGGCATGGAGATAGTGTGAGCCAGGGCATGGCAACCTTTTCAAATCAAGGAGTCAAACTGCACCAAAATTCAGAACAAGTGTTCAACAAAGAGCCGCATAAGAATACCCATTTGCATGACTGAAAACATACAACTTAATATTATTGATAATTGACATGATGGTTAATAATAGCATAAATGAATCACTGTAGTCATTGACTTTATTTAATGGGACTTTTGCTGCTCCTGGGGATGCAGTTTGTGATGTGGGGGTTGGAGTATGAGGGCTCAGGGCAGACAGTAGAAGGGTGTGGAAGGTGCAGGAGACAGGGTAGGGCACTGGGGTGGAAACAGAGTATGTGTGGGGACCCTTGGGCTGGATTACCTTACCTGGCTGGGGCTGGGCTGCTGCACCTGGGCAGCAGTGGCTGGGTGAGGGGCTGAGCCAGGATCGCCACAGCCAGATTGTAGACTCCCCTTCTACCTGTGCCACAGCAGAAGGGGGGCCACCACCAGCTCTTCTTGTGGCCAGATGGGGGCCAGACCACAGGGCCTGCCCCATGATCAGGGCTGGGGACAGGATGCTGCAGCCAGAAGGGGCCTTGTTGGCCACGTTTCATTTTAAATAAAGTAAAATACAATGTTCAACACAAAAGGGTTCAACGTTATTTTTATTAATGGCAGGGGTGGGGAACCATTTATGGGTCAGGGGCCACTGATTCACAGAAAAATCAGCTGAGGATCACACAAGTGAGAAGCAAAAGAAATAAAAACAGCTTGCCAAAATCCCCAACCCTGAATGACGTGACCCAACTGAAACACCTCACTCCCCTCGTACTCCAGCCCGATGGTGGGAAGTGGGCAGAGAGGACTGAAGTTCAAGGCCTTGGGCGAGATTAACTCTCCTGGGCTTCCAGGGTTAGTGGATTTTGGGGAGGTGCAGGAGCAAGGGACAGTACAGGAGAAGGCTAGGAGTAGGGTGCAGGGCCAAGGGGGAGGATGTAGAGGCTGGGGGCAGGATATCTGGACAGGTAGGACGGTGCAGGAGCAGGCTGGAGGTAGGGTATCTGGCCAGGGGAGGAGGATGAGTGGGCTGAGGGAAGGGTGTCTGGCCTGGTGAGAGGTGCAGGAGCAAGGGAGGAGCAGGAACAGGCTTGGAATGGGTGTCTGGCCAGGGGAGGACGCAGGAGCAGGTTGGGGTAGGGTATCTGGCCTGGGGGAAGTGCAGGAGCGGGTGTTTAAGGGGGCTAGGGAACATGGGATCTCAGATGGGGGGTATGAGTGAGAAGACTGGGGTACAGGGTCTTGGCAAGGCAGTGAATGAGAAGGGTGGGGTGCAGGGTGTCGGCTTGGGGGTATGAGTGAGGGGGCTAGGGATACAGGGCCTTGGTGGAGGGTGTGTGTGAGAGGGCTGGAGGCTGCAGGGTCTTGGCTTGGGGAGCTGGGGGGGGGACACATTTTCACACCACTGTCAGCAGCACCATGCCCCAGGCACAGCCTCCCGCTGCTCTCATTGGCCAAATTCCAGCCAATGGGAGCAGTGGGGAAAGTCTTCTGGAAGTGCATCCCTGCACTGCTGTTTCCCTAGCCATGGGAGGGGGAAGGAAAGAGGCAGCATATAGAGCTGTTTTTGGCAACATGTCTTCCCTGCAAGCTGGAGCTGGTGGGGAGGTTCAGGGCTTTCTCCCGCCTACCCCCAAGGAAGCCAGTGTGGGCATTCTAATCTTGTGAGAGGCTGCGAGGCTGGACCCCCAGCACGAATTCCCAGGGGGGAGGTGGCCTTAGCTCAAAAGAGTCATTTAACCCTTAAGCTACCTCAATGCATAAAGCTAAATATCTTTTTATAAACCAAGTTGTGGTTGTTACAAGGAACACCCAGAGCCAGGAGAACTGGGGAGAAATTTTTGATATCTTGTTACTCGCAAATCAGAGCCATACAATAGAAATTAAGGGGAAATGGCAATGTTAGACTATCACTTTGATAAGAGTGCATCAAAATTCTGTGAGCACAAAAGAAATAGTTACACCTTATGTAAAAATTTGATGTGGCTAATGTAATAGAAAGGAATGGGCATTTTCCTATAATATATGCTATGTATATTGTAGAAGGGATAAAAGAAATGCAAACAAAACATGCTACTTTACTAAAATCTTATTAGGGATCCAAGGGTTACGTTGTATGTACTTGTTTTCTTTTTCAGATTACTGTGTGTTATGGGAGCAAGACTTGAAAGTGAAAAGTAATCAGAACTTTGGCAGTTCATTGTGTCCCTTTTAAAGCAGAGACTCTGGGCTGCTGATAACTTTGGATTTGAAACAAGCTAGAAAGTGTATGTGTCAATGCAGATTGCCTGACAGGAGGGTGAGAATTGCCCAAAAGTGGCAGCACAAAGGTGTTGCGGATAGGTAATATTTATGGTCAGCAAGCAAACTAGCTAGGCTCATACTGTAACTCTCTGGAGGCGAGAGTGGGAGGGGTTTAAAATCTGAGAATAAGAGGAGAAAGGTTAACCCTAAGCAGGAAAAAATGTGAATGCATAGTGCTGAAATCTGAAAACACATATAAAAGTTGTCTGCTTATATGCACAACACTCCTACCTTTTAATTTACCCAAACACCAGTAATATAATTAAATTAAATCCTATGCAAACATTTCAGCAGGGTATTAAACACCCAGGCCTCAAAGATAAATTGTCTAATTAACGGCATGATATAAAAAGGTACTTATAAATACACACTTCTAAGAGATTTGATGCTAATGTTACTGTTTAGCTTTGGGATAAATGTAATGTTTATGAGTAACCCTATAACAATATATAATGTACATTTTTTTCTTTGGGAAAAGGAAAATCCATTAAGCATCCTGGAATGGTAGTGGAAAATTCTACAGAATAAGAAGGAAATTGAAGTACATCACATCATGAATGTAATTATTGTACAGTGGGACAATTCACCATAAACCCTTAAAGGGAAGAAGCCATTGAAAGCTGGCTTGCCTATAGAACAAGAAATCTCAGAGGGGTGCCTGTGTTAATCTCTAGTCCTGTTCCACCTTAGAGATTAACAATATGCCAACATTTTTATGACTGATCTTGAACGTTTCCTCAGCTCTCGTTCCCAGCACCTTCTTCTGCTTATGCTACTTTGACAATGTCTTCATCATATGGACTCACAGGAAACAGAGGTACATCTAGACTATGTTCTTCTTTCAAAAGAAGATATGAAAATTTGTTGCTAATTTGCATATCTTCTGATCACTTTTTCGAAAAAGCTTTTTCCAAAAAAGAAAGCAGTTTAGACATGGTTCTTTCCAAAAAAAACCCCTTTTTTGAAAGAATCCTGCACACCTCAGGAAAGTAGGGGTGATCTTTGGCTGGCTGGATACACCCGAGGGAAGGAACCAAAGACCCCAGGGTGGAAAACAGCCCTGGTATGGAAGGCTTAGATGGAGAAGAAACATTTTTAGGGTGAGTCTGTAATAAGTTTGTGTACTGAGGTTTCAGTGTTAGAGTTATCTAAGTGTTTTCTGTTATTTTGAGTGTGTAATCTACTTTGCTCTTCCTGTTCTCGCTTAGTATCACTTAAATACTAGTGCTTGTACTTAATAAAATCAATTTTATTTTCTGTCAAACCCAGTGTAATTAATTATTACCTAAGGGAGCAATCTGTGTATACATTCCCCCTTTCATTGTCAAAGGGGGCTTACCTAAATAATTAATTTGGGGTTCTGATCACATTTGGGGAGTGGTATCCCAGGAAGCTAGGCCCTAAATTGCATTTTCCTTATACCTGAGGAGAGTCAGTGTCTGTACAGCTTCTCAAGGATGCAGTTATCTCAGCTCAGTGCCTTGGCTGTGGGAGACCAGGGAGCTAGCTCCGTAAGAAGCTCCAGAGAGCAGGAATTTGAGTGTCAGTGGCCTTGCCAGCACCCCAGGAATCACCCCAAAGAAGTCATCTGTGACCTCACCCCATCACAGGAAGGTTGAAACTCACTACAAGGAACTGATTCTGCTTCTCGAGTTCAAGGCCTGGAACATGCTCTGGGTTACTGGATAGGGAAGGGCTATTGCAGGGGTCTGCACTTAGTTCAACTGATCATCTGTTGGGAGGTGACATTTTAACTGTAAGGAATATCATTAAGTCTCTCATGGCTGATCAGTGTAAAGACTATTTTGTGGGGAGAATCCTGTGGCCAGATTCAATAAACCCTTACCCATCATCTTGTAATCCTCTTGTAGGATGCCCTCAAGAGATTATGACCTACAGTATTAGAAGGGACCAATGTAGCCAACCAATTATGAGTACTAGTGCTTTAGGACCACCTTACACACAACCCTGGGGGAGTGCACAATAGGCTGATGTACTCTTACTATCCAAGGAGTGTCTGGAGGGAACTGAACCTCAGCCATGCTTCTACAGTCAGGGGTTGGGAGTTGGTGTAGATGGAAATGATCCTAAGAACCACTATGGCAAGTTCAGGTTGGAGCAAACAACACCAAGTTTCTAATGGGGTCTGAGACATATTATCCATGTATGGGGTTGGTGTGGGCAGGACCAGGAAACAATGGTCACAAGAACCACCATTCTTACAGTGTTCAAAACCAGAACCCAGCATTGGGTGGAATGGGGAAGTAGAATTGCTGGGAAGGATCAGCGGTACTCAAAAGCCAGGCTCTGGAGGATGGAAAGTATGTGGAGTGGGAAGGGTTTGGACTGGGAAGGGGAAAGTTTTTCTTGCAGCTGGAAAATTCCACTGATCAAATCAGTATGCCAGCCATGAGACAGCTGTAGCCTACAGGACTAACTGGCTTGCTTGCCAATAGATCTCTTTATACTGTCTTATGGTTTAATCATTTGTTTTATTATAGTTTATAGGTTTATATCAAAGTAATTTGGTTGTAATGCAAGAGATCTACAGGCCATACTCTGTATGTTAGTTAAGGCAAGTTAGTAATTCTGTCTGGGAACTATCACCTAGATAGCAAATGATGGCTTGCATACGTAGCCTTTTACCTGGACAGAAGATAATAAGATAGCCTCTATACCATGAAAAGTAGCTCTGTCAAGAAGACCCTCAAATTTAACATGTACACAACAAGAACAGAAATAACATAGGGGAGAATGATTTAGAATCATGAGTATATAGGTACCTGTCATCAACACATACAAACATGTTACATGTGTCCAACTTATAGAGTAAGTGTACCCCAACAGTTTGTGGATGAGGAAATTAAATTTGGGCATAGAAGGAGGGCCCAGGTTCTTATGCTTCTAAATCAGGATGCCCAGAGCTTTTGTTAGAGAGAAAAGAGAAAGAGAAAAGAGAAAGAAAAGGGAAGAGATTCCTAACATTTTGTTTGCTTTTCTAACTGCCGCTGCACACTGAGTGGATGTTGTCAGAGAACTATCCACAATGACTCCAAGATCTCTCTCAAGTGGTTATAGATAAATTAGTCTCCATCATTTTGTATGTGTAGTTAGGCACTATTTCTTCTGTTCAATAGATAAGCACACAGCTGTACCAAGACTCTAACATCTAATTAAAACTCTTCGCGTATAATTGTGTGTGATCCTCCTCCCCTGCCTTCTTCCCACCCTCTCAGAAACATATTCAAGGTCACAGATTCCTCTTTCTCCCCTTGCAAGTTGCTGATTCAAGAAGTTTGTGAGGTAAAACTGCTTGCTTAAGCTAAAAGTTCTATAAACAGTAAATAGGAGTGGGTATAATTATATTAATCACCTGATTATTAGTATTCATTATATAGGTGTTCACATTACAAAATAAGGGTTTAAGGGGGAGTTGTAACGGATATGTGTATTTGCATACTAAGACCAAAGAGTATGCCGGGGGTTAATTTGTTGCTCATTTGGACAAGGGCTTTGGGGATTCAAGGGGGAACAAGTATCTGCAATAGAGACTACACAGCTTCTACCCCATCCACCCCAGGTCACCTGTTCTTCTCTAACACTGACTACAGCAGAACATTCAGAAGGTGCTGACACTGTTGTTGAAAATGACACATGGTTGTTCACAGGTTGACAAGGGTGATTATGGGGGTGTGATGGACCGGGCCGGGTCTGGGCACAGCTGAGGGCGTGCGCTCAGGGCGAGTTGCTCAAATTCGGGGCTCCTTATAGCCTCTGACTGGAGGCCCTTCTTAGACAGGCCACAAATCAGTCCCACAGAGCGCTTCAGCTGCCAGTCTGGCCAGCCAGAAGCCTCACGAGCAAAACTCCTCTGGCACTATCCATGCCCCAGTCAGCCCCGGGCCTGCACACAGGTGAGGGGTTTTAGAACCCAATCTCACCTACCCCGAACGGGTTCTTCCGGTCCCAAGAAACCAGCCACAGATCCCGATCAATTTACCCTGTGGATCTTACCCACAGACCACGCTGAGCCAATCCTTTAGAATCTAAAATCTAAAGGTTCATTACTAAAAGTAAGAAAAGCATGAGAGTAAGGTTGTTAAAGGATAATACATTACATGCATTGAATCACCCAGTTCTCGCTACAGGCTCTTAGCAGAAATGTTATAACTGCTATCTTATAAGTCTCTGGTGTACATCCTATGTCAGGATGGGTCCACAGTTCTTTCCAGCTTGCTGTTCCCTGCAAGGCTGCATCTGGGGTCAAGAGCTGAGCTGAAGACAAAAATGGAGTCTGCCACATGGCATTTTATATCCATGCCTGGTCTCTTCCAAGCTGGAGTGGGTTACTGCAGGTCACTTGGTTCATCGACCTATCCTTGTGTCCCAAGTCAGCCACCCTTATTCTGGCTAGCTCAGACATCTAGACATTCCTGAGATGTGTATTGGCACCTAGAGCCTCATTGTCCCTTTGCTAATTAGCATAGCCACCGGCTGAGCATTCCAAAGACAAGTCAAGGCTGTACATCCCCATCAGTAAGT
Organism: Rafetus swinhoei; assembly: GCA_019425775.1. Classification (NCBI taxonomy): domain Eukaryota; kingdom Metazoa; phylum Chordata; order Testudines; family Trionychidae; genus Rafetus; species Rafetus swinhoei. Next base: position 14,310,310 of record CM033446.1, on the reverse strand, counting down.
TAGCATGGAAAAGGGTAACTTGACAAAGAGAGAGGCCTTAAAGTTAGAAGCTGGGAAAGAGAGAGTGCAGATCAGGGAGCTCCTCTAAGTTCTTGCTCCCCACAAAAGGAGTTTGCATTATTGTTAGACTGTGGCTTCAGTGATATGGCTGCTCCAGCACTGCAGTGACCAGCATCCAGAGCGAGAGAGAGTGGGAGCGCTTACCCAGCACAGGTTACCAAGAGCCAAATGAGAACTCAAGGGATTCTAATGAACCTGGATGGAGTCAGGAGAGGAGCCTGTCATACCAAGGCATGAATTTGTTTTTATCAGCCACCATCATAATGTTTAACATTCCATCTCAGGACGCGCAGTGTGTGTGTGTGTGTGTGTGTGTGTGTGTGTGTGTGTGTGTGTGTGTGTGTGTGTGTGTGTGTGTGTGTGTGTGTGTGTGTGTGTGTGTGTGTGTGTGTGTGATCACTGGTGGCATCTGAAAGATCTTATCTGCTTCTGGCTGTGTAATGGAGAGTGGCACCTCTAGATCATCAAGAGGGCAGAGAAATGAAGAGGCTAAACAATACTGGTGGTGGAAATAAAAGGATAAAACAAACAGTACTGAGATGAGTCCTATCCACCTACAAAGGGATGGGAGAGCTCTGATGGGGTCGGGACCACTCCAGGATTTTGATCAAGGGCCACACTCTTCCATTATATTAATGAATGAGGTATGGGGTCTGGGATGGAGGATGGTGAAGAAGAGAGCTTGGGGTAAGGGACTGGAGTACAGGAGGGAGTTTAGGAAAAACAAGCAGTTCTCATCTGGGTGCAGAAGGGGTGGAGGGATTTGGGCTGTAACCTAGGACAAGAAAGGTTTGTGTCCTTGGGCAAGGGATTGGGTGCAGAATCTGGAAAGGGGTATGTGTGATAGGGTGAGGTCACAGAAGACCCCTTGGAGGTGCTTCTCAGGGTGCTGACAAAGCCACTGTCACTTGCCATCCTGCGCTCTTGATCTTCTCACTTCTTGGTGCTTTCAGGCCAGTTCCCTGGTCTCCCCCAGCCAAGTCAATGAGCTGAGATCACTCCCCACCTAAGTAGCAGTGCAGACACTGAATCTCTTTAGGTTCAAGGAAAATGCAGTTTGGGGCCCAACTTTCTGGGATACCACTCCCCAAATGGAATCAGAACTGCAAATGAATTTTTAGGTAAGCCCCCTATAATGTACATACTGGTTGCTCCCTCAGGTAATAATTATTTACAATGGGCTTGATAGAAAATAAAAGTGGTTTTATTAAGTACAAGCAGTAGGATTTAAGCTGTAATAAACAAGAATATGTGGAGTAAAGTAGATTACAAATTCAAAATAACAGAAAATGTTTAGCTAATTCTAACACTAAAACCTCAGTACAAACTTATAACAACTCAATACAAACTTGTCCTAAAACTGTCTGTTTTTGAGCTAAGCCTCCAAAACCAGGGAACTCTCTTTTTGCCTGAGGTCTTTGGTTCATTCCCTTGGGTGTGCCATGCCAGCCAGCCAGCCAAAGACCAAACCTGGAAAGCTTCCCAGTTTTACAGATTCCATTTTTGCATTGGAAGTTACTTGGCAATTCCCTACTTGTTAACAGAGTCATGTGATTTCCTAAGACCAACCACTGCTAAGACTTAAAGGACAAAAGAGTTCTTTATAGCTGACCAGACCTTGTGGAAAACACCCTTGATGGCTTGCCTTTTCACTTTTAAAACCACAGAGCATTCCATATACCGAACTTTACACACAAGAAAGATACATAAACCAAAATAAGATATATAGATCCAGCAGATTAAGACATTAAGATTGATGAGGAAATTTATCCAAAGCATCTTTGAATTATGTATATTTGTGTTCTTAAGTCCATTTTATAAAGCATGGAGCAGGGTCCATCACTGAATGGGTAAAGGAAGGGGGGCAGAGGCTTTGGATTATACAGGATAGGGGGCAGGAGAGGGGGACAGAGGGTTGGGGGAGGCAAGGGCTGGGGTGTCAAAGGTAAGCTCTGACCAGGAGACTAACCTGGGTGACTCCCAACCAGCAGCCCACCATGTTTCTCAGGCAGGGTATAGTGAGTCAGCAAGGCCACCTGCTGACCCAGAAGGGAAAGTCCTCCACAAGAACCCCTGGTGGGCGATGCCTGAGATGCCCAGCCCCTCCCACAGGAAGCAGAATGGCAGAGCTCAGACTATAAGAACAGAACTGGAGAGCTCAGTTGCAGCTCAGCAGGCAGGCAGGCCAGATGCTCTTCCCAGCCACTCCAGAAGGGAGGGCTGACAGCCAGCTCCCCCACAAGAATGACTGGATAGGACCCCTGGGACCGCTGCCTGATCCTGGGGATGGACCAAAGCCTCACTGATTCCCCCCAAGCCCTGAGGCACAGCCGAACAGACTGGAGCATGCACTCCGCTAGGGGGCCATGACTGCATTGCCAGGACCCTGTCAGGACCTAGACCCCGAGACCACGGACACCCTAGCACCGGAGGTCCCCAAGATGCTGCTGTCCTGCCAGGTAGGACCCCAGGGGGAATTAGGAAACGGCCCAGGCTGCTGAGATGGAGGTTGGGTGGGCAGCACATTGCAGCTGAGACTCCCACTGACCAACCGACCTGGTCAGCGGACTGCGGCTGGGATCCTCACTGACCAAGTGGCTGCCTGTGGGGCCACTACTAGAGCCCTGGGCTGGGACGCAGTGAAGTGGGCTGGCCTGCATCCCCGGCCCCGTTACCCTTTCACTTGGGGTGGCAGGTTCCCCTGTAGAGGAAAACCTCCTGCACTTGTTGGTTCTCCACTGAGTTTCGAGAGCCAACCCTCGACTCAGCCCATAACCAGGCCTGAGCATCCAGACTATTATAGACTTTGTGTATATTTGTGGCCCACCCTGACTGAGGGCTATAGCCACCCCAAACTGTCACAGACTCTACGGATGGCTGCCAGTGTAGTGAGTCAGCAAGGCTGCCTGCTGAGCCAGACTGGTACACAGGATCTTAGGTGGGGGAGATAAGGGCAGCATGCGAAACCTCTCCCATCCAGTGTTCTCGCTAACATTTTCTATCCTTGGGCAGGTTGAATTTTCTTTTGGGTCTGTTGAAATTTCCTGTGTGTAACACCAATATTGAGGTAGTGTGGGAATGTGCACCACCAATACAAACAAAACAAAAGAAAACACATATGTATACATATATATTAAGCAGTGCATCTACGTGGAAGAAAATATATTAAAACAAGGGAAAATTAACAAGGATCAATGCTTACAATATTTAATATGAAATCAGATATACCTTGTATTAATTAGTAACAGAGGTCTTAAAAAAAACTTTAAGACCAAAAAATCTGTTAAAAGAATCCTTTTTCTTTCTTACTTTAAGCCAGTAACACCTATGTAAACTTTGTTTGAAATGTAATCATGTATCTGTCCTGGCACCGCCCCCCCTTCCCCCATGCAGCCTGCTTCCTTCCCTGCCCCAACCCAACCAGACAGAGAGGACTGCAGCAAGTGAGTATGGGACACCCCAAACTCCCCCCCCCCGGCCCCACTTCCAGCTCACTGCACAGATGTCAAAACCCTCCACTCCCTTTCCCCCACCAATCCCTGTGCAATCTGCTCCCTCCCAGTCCAGGAGGGGACTGGGATAAAATTCTGCTTCTCAAACTAGCAGGCACCAGCAGTCTGTCCTGTCCTAACTCCAGCTAAAGCACAAATTATCCACACCTCCTCCGCCTGACTGCACAAACTCTCCCCTGCCCCTGCACTTCCTGCTCACCTTAATGCCAGGACCCTCCCACCTCCTCTTTCCTGCACTACCACATACAGTTAGCCTCTTATTTTCCCCTTCCCAAGAAGCTTGAGAGTGCTGAGTTCCTGCCCCTCTCTCTCTCTCCTCACACAGAGGGGATTCTCAAAATCCCCCTCTCTTCTGACTCCCCCTCAGCCAATCAGTCTCCCGCTCTTCCTTCTCCTTTCCCCCTCCTCCAGTCATAGACTATCTCCTTATATCCTTTGTTTACCTGCTCTGGGAGTTGCTCCATTTCAAACACAGAGCAGCTCCATTTAGCTACTTCCCTACTGAAACAACACCCCACTTCCCATTGGTCAGCTGAACTCCCTGCATACAGAGCAGCACTGAACTCTTGAGTGTCACACAGCCATGCAGCTTACAGAGAATTTAGCTCCCCTCTTTCCTGGTTTCGCAGCTGTGAAAGACAAATAGTCTGGCAGCTGCTATATGCGAGCGGCTTCATTTGCAAAGTTAACGTGCCTAATCTACATACCTCTGTCAACAGAGGGATGTAGTTTAGACTCAGCCTGGATGCAGTGGGGGGTTATCTGGGATACCAGAGGTATCCCGGAAAAACCCCGCAGTGTAGAAATAGCCTCTGTCTCTCAGGCTATGTCTAGACTACACCTCTGTCAACAGAGAGATGTAAATTAGGCACGTTGAAATTGCTAATGAAGAGGGGATTTAAATATCCCGTGCTTCATTAGCATAAACATGGCCGCTGCTTTTATTGACATGGAGTTCTGTCAACAAAAATCATCAGTCTAGATGTAGATCTGTTGACAATAAACCCTTTTTTGACAGATCCTGTGTGCCTCAAAAAATGAGGTTTACAGGATCTGTCGAAAAAGGGTTTATTGTCGACAGATCCGCATCTAGACTGCTAAAGAAGCGCGGGATATTTAAATCCTGCTTCATTAGCAATTTCGACGTGCCTAATCTACATCTGTCTGTTGACAGAGAGGTGTAGTCTAGACATAGCCTCAGTCTGTTTCCCCACTACGGATAAGAGTGGTGCCCCCAGGACTTCCCCTTCCTGCAGACAGCCACTTGCCCTGAACTGCGGGCTTTATCTCAGCATAGTCTTGCAGTCTCCAATGCACTCTGTACTCAGAGCTCTCTGTGATGCTGTCATTTCCTTAGTGAGCCAGCTAGTCAATCCCAGCATTCATTCCTAGAGATCTGCACTAAAACTGACTGCTGCTTTGTTTTGCAGCTCCATTTAAAGGCCTTGCAGGTCCCTGATTAGATAGTTCCTCCTTCAGCCATTCTAGCCTGTGTGGAGGACTTGTCCATGGCCCTTTTCTGGGGTGGGATGCAGCAGGACCAAAGAGGCTCTGGCAGGGGGCCTCAAGGCCTTGTCTTCCCTGTCACAATTCCCCAAACATCAGGGGCCTGATGATCTAATTGCTTGGTGTGGGTTCAGCTTTGCTGAGCTTTCATTTTCCAAACAGGGCAGGGTAGGGCACACTATATGAGCCACTGGCATGTGTGCTAGGGACATGGAACTCTCAAATTCTCAATATGGCTGCAAGGAACAGATACCTGCAAGCACTTTACAAAGAGAACATCTGCAAACACACAGAGGAAGCCAAATTTACTTACTATAGACACTGCAATTTGCAGTTTTGTTTCAGTCCCTCACACAGCAGGTGCAACTCACGATCTTCTAGGTCATTATCACTCAGGTCCAGCTCTATCAGGCTCTGGTTGGTTCTGAGAGCAGCAGCGAGCTCTTTATAACTAGCGAGAGTCAAATAACAATGATACAAGCTGCAGAAGAGAGAGAATTACAGAGAAATGGGATTACGGTGAGAATGGGGCTCATCACAGATGCTCCGACAGGCAGACCTGCCCACAGCCCCTCTCCCTGACCAATCAGCATTAAGCATGAGCTGGATATTCTGCCCTAGGCCCTGTCTCAAACCCCACCCCTTGGTTAATGAGCATGGGTACAATGTCTTCTAAGTCCTGCTTACTGAGGTCTCAGCCAATCAGAGGGATCAGAGCAAGCCCATCCCCACATGGAGGTTGTACTTCATGACTCAGGCTTCAGCCATCCAGCAACACCCTATCCCTGAGCAGAGCCCCAGGCCCAGATATTTTCACAGCCCTGTTAGAGCTGCAGATCAGTCTAGACAACAGCACAACTGGCCAGGAGCCCTCCTGCTGCCTCACAGTGCATCAGAAGATAGAAACCCACCATGGGCTCCTGCCCCAGCCTGGCCTGAGCCCTGTCCCAGTACCAGCCTTGCCTAACTCTAGCCTCCCTCGAGCCCTGTCACTGACCTGCTTCAATCTTGCTTACACCTCCCAACCCTCCCCAGACCCTCAGACTCCAAGTACTCAGCTTCCGCCTTCGGCCTGTATGTGGACACTGGTTTGGTATTGACTTGGCTTGTCCCTGGACTCTGATCCCCTGCCCTTGACTCCTCACCTGCCTTTGGGCTTCTGCTACAATTTGGAGTCTGTTTTGTCTGCACACGGTAATCTCAGCTTTGATTCCAGCCTTGTCCCTGGACTGCACTTCCAGCGCCCACCCTGGGTCCAACTCCAGCTTCATGTATAGCTGTTGCCTGCACTGCAACTACTCGGCCTGCTTGTGAAAGACACCATCTGACATCACTGGTCTGACCCAGTATGGCCATTCTTAAGCTCTGTCTCCCTCTTTCCCACCAGTCCAGTCTCTGGATATTGATCTGAAAAGCCCAAGGAATAATAGATGTTTGTAAACTTGTCCTCTGCCCAGTATTAAACTGTGATAGCCAGGTGCAGGGTTATTTTGAACAGATGCCTTGTTTTTACTCAGTTATTTGGTAAACAGCCAAAAGCATTCATTCCAATTAAACACAAGATTCAACACAAGAAAGAACAAGAAGTCAAAACAGACATTTATATTGAAAATGTCACTGAGTGCACGTCTACAGCATGAGATAAGGTCAAATCTACTCTGGTCGATTTCTGGGCACCCATTTTTGCAAAATCAAAGGTCCATCTCCTTACTGTGGAGAAGAATCAAATACAAACTGAAATAGAGTGTCTCCATTAGGGAGCCTGCCATCAACTCAGAGGCACTAGGGATATCTTTGCAGTCTGATCTGAGCTTCTGGTGCCTGATGAATCCATTGGTTGCAGGGTCACATATCGGCTGCATCCCATAAGGCACCCCTCTAATCCCTCCACAGTCTCATGAGATAAAAGGAAAGCAGTGTGCTCACACTATTTGGTGATGCGGTTGTATGCACAGTTGCCACAGCACTGTGACTATGGAGCCTATTGTGTTGGAAACCACGGTCTTGCTCATGGGTGGTGTTGTGCATCTCATGGTGCTATACTTTGGGAACCTATGCATGTAACTCCTCCAAGAAGGGGACAAGGACTAAGTTTGGTGGGAAACAGAGGCTCAGCTAGTGCATCCACCAGTCAATGCCATGGACATAGTGCAATTTATTCATCAGAACCTGTACTATTGATGAATTTTCTGACCATGATATACATTGTGATTTGCTATAATGTGTCTTGAAAACACCAAAAATTGACAAATATGTTTTTATCCCAATGTGTGACAAAAAGATGGCGTCAATTTTTATGGAACAGAAATTTTACAAACCTCAATTTAGAAATGAAGAATCTTTGTTTCAGCCCTCTTGACCCACTTCAGGTGTTTGAAGATCAGTGTCCATATCACAAAGCAGGCTTTGGAGCTGTGTTCTGGAGATAGTGGAGAGGAAATCTTGTCCCACTGATGATGTTGGGATTGGACCAGATGTTAAAACACAAAGCTTGGCAAATGGGTGTTCCAAGGACCAGGTTACTCCTCTGTAAATGTCCGTAAATTGGAACATTATGGAGGAAAGCTCTGGTTGATGCTACAGCTCTGGGGGAGTTAGCCATAATAACCATCGGCAGTTGCTTGTTATGGATGGTGAAGCAAGTGTAACTACTGGAGGAAATCCATTTCCACAATCATTCAGAAGAAACAGATTGCCCCTGGGATTGTTATGCAAAGGAGATGAAGAGTCTGGTGAACTTCCCCCATAGCTTGGCCCTGTCAAAGTAGAAAGTGATTGCTTGTCACACATCAAGAGCGTGCAACAATGCGTGAAGAGTGTTTTCATGTGGTTTTGGAAAGAAGGCAGGCAAGTGGATTGGCTTGTTAATATGGAAAGGAGTGAGAACTTTTGGGAGAAATTTGGGGAAGGGTCTTAGTCACCTTTTCCTTGCTGAATATTGTGAAGGAAGGGTCTGCCATCAGAGCTGCTATCTTGCCAACCCATCTGCTTGATGTGATTGCTACAAGGAAAGCTACCTTCATAGACAAACGTATCAGTGAGCATGGGGCAAATGGCTCAAAGGGAGGTCTTGTGAGGCTTTCAGGGACATGGTTTCAGTCCCATAAGGAAGTGGATGGTTTTATCATGGGAAAGGTATTTTTCATAAATACCATATTTTAGGTCTGCCATAAAACATTTAGTTATCGGGTATGAGAAGAGAGAGACCCTGTCAAGTGGTTCATGAAATGCTGCAACTGAGGCTATGTGGATCTTTAATGAGCTAAGAGAGAGAGCAGACTCCTGTAGCTTGAGGAGATAGTCCAATATCATTGGCAGGGGTGTGGTGGAAGGTGGAATATTGTGTTTTTATTGGACCCATGTGGAAAATCTCTTCTACGTCTAGGTATAAGTCCTGGTGGTCACCGTCAACTGTTTATTATAATCGATTTTACCCTATCTGAGCAGGAGATTTTTGGCATCATGGTGCCATGAAGTAACCAGGCCTTGAGGTGAAGAGCTGTTGGGTCTAAGTGGAGAGTGAGGCCATGATGTTGGGATAGGAGATTGTGGAAGTGTGTGGGGAGTGAAAACTGCCAATTGTTCAGGTATAGGAACTAGGTCTGTCTGGATCATGATGGCACCATCTGTATGCTGTGTCTGGTTCCCACTCATGCTGGTCTGAAAATAGATGACTGAGGTTGTCCACCATAACGTTGAGGGCTCCAGGAAGACAGGTTGCTATAGAGGTGATCTGGTGTCATATGCACCTGTTCCAGAGTTTGATTGCCTCAGTACATAGAGAGTTAGATCACACTCCCCCCCCCCGGTAGTTGATGTAATACATGTATGGTGTATTGACCATGAGGTCACAGATTACCTTGTTTCTGATCTGTGGAAGGAAGTGCTGGCATGCGTAGTGTACTGCCCTTAAGTCTAGGAGGTTGACGTGGAGTTTGGTCTCTTCAGTGCATTTTCCCCTGCACGGTGTGAGAATCTAGGTGTGCTCCCAAGGTGTCTGTAGTTATGGTAACCATCAGGGAAAGTTGTTGGAAGGGAACTCCTTGTAGCATGTTGTGCGGTTGTGTCCACCACTGGAGAGATGAGAGGACATAAGGAATGCAAACTGCCCTGTGTAAAGGATTCCTGGAAGGGACATAAACAGTGGCCAGCCATACCTGAAGGCATCTTACATGGAGTCTGGCCAGTCTTACTATATACGTTGTGGCTGCATGTGACTGAGTATTTACAGACAGCCCCAAAACATGTATGAATGCAACTCTTCTGTTTTCCTGTAACTAACAGGGAGATTTGTGAAGGCGTGTGTGAAACTCTGGGCAGTTGTCTGTGTCTAGCCAGTCTTACTGTGACCAAGGGGAGAGCTTCTCTAAATGTTTGCTTGAGGAAGACAGCTGTGTGTCTATGCAGGAGAGCAGTGTGTCTGAGTGAGGTTTCTGAATGTCTGTCTAATGTCTCAGAAGTGAGGCTGGATTTAGAACCAGGACAGGGTGAACTCAGTGATCAGGAAAATGTTTCTCTGGAGCAGACTACAGTGGATGGCCAGGGTGAAGTCCTAACTGAGGAAAAAGATTGAGTTCTTGAGGGTGATGGATTGTGAAACTAAACCTGAACAAAATGACGATATGTTTAAGGTTTCTCAGTGTGACCAGCCACTGAGTGTGAAGGCCAGCAGTATAGCTACTAGGAGTAGCAATGTGTTTGTGAAAGAAGCGGTCTCAGTTGCCAGGTGTGTGACTAAATCAACCAGGGGTGCTGGGACAAAGGAGAGGATGTCTCCAGTTGTCTGTCTGTGTGTGGCAGCAGCAGCATGCCTGTGGAGAAAGAGTTTATTTTCAGTCCTTTGCCTGCAGAAAGTGCCTCTCAAGCTGTAATAGCTGAGGATAATACAGTTGTCCCAGAGCTGGTTCTGAATACAGCTGAAGCCCAGAAAGGGAATGGCCCTTAGTTTGTATCTGCTGGGGAGAATGATGCTGTGACTTGATGAAATCCAGTTAGTGTCATGACAGGGTCCCAGAAATAAAAAAAATTCTGTTGCTGGTGTGAAACTGGGAAGGGGTGAAACAACTATATCTGATCAGGGTGATACCTTAGCCAGAGCACAAGAAGAACATGAGGTAACTGTAGTGCTTACCAACAAGGTGGAAACTTGTAGCAAAGAGGAAATGGTTCTTGTCCTTGTATGTGCTGAGACAGGTAACCTTCATGGTACCAGTCCGGAAAGCTGCAAAGAGATAGTAAATATTTCTGACCTTTTACCTGAGGAGTCTATTCGCCTGAAAGAGGGTTGTGCAGAAATCTGTCTGATGAGCCAGAGATTATTTTGGATGTAAGGGAAACTCAGGAGGAGTTGACGGTGGCTCAGCAGAGGAATGTTTCTATATGGCCAAGTGAAAATGAATTGCTGCTTAAAGAAGCTTCTAAGGAAGAGAATCCTTATATGGTTTTTGCAAGCAGTTTGCTATGACTGAAGGGAGTGGAAGTGGTTTGATTGAGGAAGATCAAGAAAAAGGCCTGCCTGTAAATGGCAGCAGGTTATTTAGTAAGACACTTCTTTCTGTGCCTAATGGAATTTTTCTGCTCAAAGTGATCCACTGACTTGGATTTTCAATTGTCCAATGTGGACAGTTCCAAGGAGGTCTCAGAGGGACTGAAGGTTATTTTAGATGAAGTGGAAACAGCCCTAGAATTGGAACAGCCCTATCATAACCAAGTGGCTGTGTCTGACCAGCTTGCTTGGAAGTTTGTGTTGTTAGGACAGGAATGTTTCCATGTTGACTTTGGAAGTGGACAGTGTGTGTCTCAGGTTCAGAAGAAGGACTGTGTAGCTCAGTATGTAGAGCAGAACAGCTGTGTGGTTAATCTCTCTAGAATGCAGGAGATAGCAGGTAAACTCCTCTCTCTAGACACTTATAATCTCTTAGGAGACATAACGTCTGCTTCCACAAGGAAGGATTAGGAGGTATTAGGAGGATGCACAGTCTGTGAGTCTAACATGCCAGTGAAAATGGACCTTGTCTCTTTTAGGCAAAGACCAGCATTTGGAACTGGTAGCAGCTAAGAATCTAAAAGCAGAGGAAAAGATTAGTGTCTGTGTTGCTAGTTACTTGACTGACTGGGGGGAGGAAAACTCCATGGACATGGTGAGCAGAGCGGACCCACCCAGCCAGCTCTGTCTCCACTGAGCAAAGAAGATCAGGATTTGAGCCCACAGGGCAGGGAGGAAGGAGAAAACTGAATTTTGAAAAGAGCCAGAGTTTAACCCTGAAATGCCAGAACTCCACTGGCATAGAGCCAAAGATGTGACATGACGGAAAGAACCGGAAATGTACAATTGCCATGGATTTGTTCTTATTACTGATATTAACTTCTGTAACCAATGTGTTGCTAATACCAAGAATAGAAAAAATGTACAATGTGCATGATCTTTTGGAAAAACCATTGAACATGACACACTATGCTAAAAGATCTTGTGATACTGATATTTCACAGGTGGTACCTCTAACAAGTTTTGGAACTACTCACATGAGAGAGGAGATTCCAGAAGTAATGTGCAGTATGGAAAGGGAAACTGAGGCGCACCACCATTTTGCTTTTATGGCTAAATGCCAAGATTCCTACACTATGGAAAACCAAGAATATCTATATTAACTTGATGTTAATTGGATTCCAGGCAGTTGCTAGAGCTGGTATGGATAAATTTGCTAGTTTCTTTAGCTCTGGGCAAGATCACATGAGACACATGGGAACCAGATCCAATCTACTATTGTTCTCACCAAGTTTTACCTTGGATTTGTAAAAGGGTTCAGTGATACTGTTATTTACATGATAACCCTTGCAATGATGAAGCTTGTTTTAGGCAAACCTGGTATTCATGAACCATTGCAATTACACACTGATGTTTCCAATACTGGATTAGAACCTTTAACGGCCACTTTAGGCAAACCTGGTATTCATGAACCATTGCAATTACACACTGATGTTTCCAATACTGGATTAGAACCTTTAATAACACAGAGCCTAACAAGGGAAGGCCCTGTGATGTGTGTACTCAATGATATTATTATAATCACTTCCTGCATCGGTTTTGCATTGGGGAGTGTCACATTATTGGATTTTAGTGTGAGCTGGCATATCATTGTTGCAAACACTGATTGTGTTTGCCCCACATTCGGTGCAAATTGGGCCATGTGAGGTGTCAAATGAAAGCTTATGCTATGCGGACTCTGTTTAGGCTATTCATGCACTTATACGATCTCTGTGTGTAAAGTTATGAATATGGGCTTTGTATTGCTATTTTAAATGTTTTCTGCTGAGAGGGCAGTTGCTCAATGCTGCATGGACAATGGCTCTTAAGGGTTGCAAATTGACACCTGAGGAGCACACAATGGCCCCTTGCCTGAGGAGGACACACATGGATACTCCATAGGTCCTTGCCTAAAAAGGGAATAGACTGATTTGGTGGTCATGTGCTCAACCCCAATTTGGGAGGAACCAGCACCCAGGAGAACAATGGATTTCCCTCTGCATGGGCCAGGTTATAGAAGTATCCTGAGGGTGCCTCCCTCTTGTTTTCACTCCTTCCCTCTGCTCCAGAAGCACTTTTGCTAAGAACAGAGGGCCCAGAAGGATTCATGGACCCATCCTAACACAGGATGTACACCAGAGACTTGTAAACTAGCAGTTTCTTACATCTCTGCTTAAAGACTGCATCAAGCACTTGGTGATTGATGTATGTAAAGTTATTTCTTTAAAAATTTCACTCTCAACCTTTTCTTTCTTTTATAAATAGACCTTTAGGCTGTGTCTACACTGGCATGATTTTCCGGAAATGCTTTTAACGGAAAAGTTTTCCGTTAAAAGCATTTTCGGAAAAGAGCGTCTAGATTGGCACGGACGCTTTTCCGCAAAAGCACTTTTTGCAGAAAAAGCGTCCGCGCCAATCTAGACGCGCTTTTCCGCCAAAAATCCCCGATCACCATTTTCGCAATCGGGGCTTTTTTTCGGAAAACAAATCTCAGCTGTCTACACTGGCCCTTTTGCGCAAAAGTTTTGCACAAAAGGGACTTTGCCTAACGGAGCAGCATAGTATTTCCGCAAAAGCACTGATTTCTTACAGTAGGAAGTCAGTGCTTTATGAAATTGCCGCCAGTGTAGACAGCTGGCAAGTTTTTCCACAAAAGCGCTGATTTTGTGGAAAACTTGCCAGTCTAGACACAGCCTTAGATTTTAAGGATTGGCACAGCATGCTTCCTTATTTGGTAAGCTCTGAGCTATGAATTGACCCGGGACTGTGGTTGGTCCTTTGGAACTGGGAGAACCTGTTTGGAGTTGGTGAGATTGTTTTTTATAACGTCTCATCTGTGTAAGGAGTGCTGGTTATGTACAGGTAAAGCTGGGGTGTCTAAGGGCTCATCTAGACAACGCTAAAGTGTCAAAAGAGGATATGCAAATTCCACAGGAATTTGCATATCTTTTGATCTCACTTTTGAAAGCAGAGCTTTTGGAAGTGAAAGTAGTCTGGATACAGTTTTTTTGGCAACCCCCACCTTTTTCAAAAAGCTGCTCTTCCTCAAAAAATGAGGTTTACACGGCTTTTTGAAAAAGCGGGGGGTTGCTGAAAAAAAGACGTGTCCATACTACTTTCATGTTTGAAAGCAGAGCTTTCAAAAGTGAAATTGGAAGAAAACATTTAAATAACCACGGAATTTCCATATCCTCTTTTGACACTTTAGCGTAGTCTAGATGAGCCCTAAAGGGATTATCTGGCCAGCAAGAAGCTGCAAAGCTTGGCAGTTGAAGTGTAGTTTGTGATGGGTTTGGTGTCTTAGAGGAGGAACCCCAGTCTTGTGCTGTAAGTAGCCCTGGTTCTAAGCAATTATCCCTGATATGACTCAGTGATGCTGCAGACAAACCTGATACATTACAGTGTGTGATAAATCCATACCCTTGGCCAGAAAAAAAAATTGGTCTGCCCTTTTGTTCATGCAAGTAGCAGATGCTGGCATTTGCCAGATGATGTTGGCAGGATCTAATATGGTCTCATCCATTGAGAGTGCTTTCTTGGATGTGTTGGATGGCTGTAGGATTCGGAGAAACCTATGTTGCTTCTATTGGACCACTTGGAAGTCTATTTTTTCAGCATTGGCTATTCATTTAAACAGTTTCTGGAATTGTTTTAAGTCATCTGTGGGGGCTAGAGTGGTGGGAATAATAGCCTCATCTGAGGATAAAGAGGAGTTGTGAGGGGGTGATCTTTGGTCTTCCTCCTCTTCATCCAGTTGTGGCTGCTCCAGGGAGTCAGGGATGGTGTCCTGGCTCTGCTGCAGGTGAAACCTGGCTGCTCTTTTTGCAGGTGTTGAGGGTTTTGTGTGGTGTCTTCTGTATCATGATCATGCATTCCATGGAAGCCACTGACTAGGGCATGGTAGTAGTGGATATGGTCAGTGATGCCCATACCAGCATGGTGAAGGAGGCACATAAATAGACCTTGTAGAAATTGCTTCCCAAGGAGGACATCTCTGAGTTGGGGAAGAGTGCTGGGAAGAGAATCTACTGTGCAGCCCCATATCTGGTTCACTGAGTGACATAGATGGTGCTGCAGAAACAGGAGAGTAGAATGAACATTCAGGGGAGACTGGCGAATGCAGTACTGAGTGTATTTTGCCTTTCACTTGTAGTGGTGCTTCAGTAGGTGCTGGTCTGGTGATGCTGGTAGTAGGGCTGTCAGTGCTGAGGATGACTTTGGCATCAGTACTTTCAGAGGATGCATGTCAGCATGGGGCCGCTTCTGTGCCACCTTTGGTGTTATCTTCAGTACCATGTGAGGCAGTGGTGCCATCAGTGCTGAGGAGTTCTCCTTGGTTGAAAGTGAGCACACTTATGTGACACATTCTTTGTTGGCATAGTGCTGAAGTGCCAAGCATATTGGCTGTGCGGACTCTAGTAGAGCTCACCACAAGAGGCAGGGGTCTGGCTGGTGATGTCCTGACCTCTGTCACCACTTTGTCTGAAGACAAAGAGGGATGTTTCTTGGCAAAAACTGGAGTTTTGTCCCTATCAGGCCCCTATCCAGGGAGGGGGGCCCTCGTGAGGTTGCTGGAGAGATCTGTTGTAGAGGAAGGTCTCGAGGCAGGTCTCCCAATTCCACCTTGCCCAGGCTGAACAATTGGAACAGTGGGGCGCTTTTCTGAGGGAGATGGCCCTCTTCCAGGCATTTTAGACATGACAAACATCTGTAGGAGATGAGCATAGCATCCCTGCAAGGGTCACTTCCCTTGAAGCCTGGGGAGCCAGGCATACTGAAAAACAGGGTACAAACAGCAAGAAACAAAATTTCAAAAAAAAAATTTTTTTTAAAGAAAAACAGGAACAAATGGTCTGAAATATTTGAATAGGGATAAAAACTGAAGCAAAATTCAAACTTTTATTTCTTCAGGCTGAAGGAGGGCAACTGGAAGGAGTTCCATCTGTTGTCGAAGACGGGAGAGAAGGAACTGAGGCTCTGTACAGTGCGTGCAAAGGACACTAGCTGAAAGAATGCTGCCGCATATGTGTGGTGCAGCAGAGCACTGCTAGGAAAAATTTCCTATTGCTGTCATGAGAATACATTAGCACGTGAAGTGGAGCACCCACATGGATGCTCAGCATCCAACATGCAGATACTTTGAAAATCTGGTGGGAAGAATCACAATGGGAGCTACTGGGTGCTGAGCAATTTTGAAAATTTGACCTCAGGTCCTCAGTTCTCCAGAACATCAGAGACCTGGGAAG
The DNA here is from genome assembly GCA_019425775.1 of Rafetus swinhoei. Taxonomy (NCBI): domain Eukaryota; kingdom Metazoa; phylum Chordata; order Testudines; family Trionychidae; genus Rafetus; species Rafetus swinhoei. Next base: position 14,294,462 of record CM033446.1, on the reverse strand, counting down.
GGGGCTTCTATTTTGAAAGCAGATGACAAAGAGCAGAAATGTATTGAAGGAGGCAGAGCCACAGTTTTCCCCAAACATTTAAATTTTTTATAATGAGTCCAATGTTGGCAACTGCTCACCCCTGCCCTGTTTGTAACTGCAAACACAAATCCCTAACCCCAGCAACCTACACTGCACTGCAAAGGTATTTCTTCAAACTGGCCTGGCTCTCAGAAAGGTGTTCATTCAGCCCCAGCTTTGGGAACATCAAATAGGGCTGAGGCATAACCCCAAATTGAGTACAGGGAGGTTTAGTATAATCAGAATCCTGGGGTCTCTTTTGTTATGTCAAAATCGTGAAAATTCAAGCTGTCAAAAGTTATTAGAACGATTTATAACAGGGAACTCTCCCCAGGGTTCGCAGCTATAAAAGAGAAACAGCCCAGCAGCTGCTTTTCTGAGCAGCATGAGAGGCAGATGGGTCTGTCTGAGGCTCCCCTCTGCATCTATGGTTGGATCTGTTGGCTTGGCAGGCTGGATCAGTCATACGAGCCATATTTGTCAGAAGTGGCAAAGGAAATCGTGCTCCACGCTGGACTACCTGCATCATATAGGAGACTCTGCAGGGCCTGGAGGTGGAGAACATGGATCTTCATGTGCAAACACATCAGGCCCTGCCCTTCCTCCTCCAGGGGAAGATGGAGAGCCCCTACAGGGACCCAATGCAGTCCTGGCCAGAAGAACTGCAGCATCAGCTGCTAGATCTGAGCTAGGAAACCCAGGGTCAGGAACAGGGTGTTGAGCTGGTGCCAGAGCATGGACAGGACCAGATGGTTAAGCACCAGCACCCTCCCACGTAGGGAGAGGCACCGGAGCAGTCCGGTCCACCTCTGCAACTGCTTAGTCACCCTGGACTCTAAACCTTCCCAGTTCTCTGGCAGGGCGGGACGTGTGGCAGAAAGAAAAATGCTAAGAGAGTAGCAGACCCACATTCCACCCACTGGCCTGAAGCGCAGGAGGAAAGGAACTTGCCTGCCCCAACCACCAAGCCAGAACTCTTGACCCAGTTGACCTGGGCATAGGAGGCTGCCAAGTAGATGACTTGGCATGCCTCCATCCACATCAGGTCACCAGCCAGGTATAAGAGGTGTGGAGGCAGGAAAAGGGAATTTGTGTGCAGCCATCTTGGTCTTGTTAACAAGAGAGCAAGAGTCAGGCTAAGTCTGTGGCCTGACAACGCGAGATCTGTAATTAGACGCTGCCTTTGCCTCTCGCCTCCATACAGAGATAAGGATAGAATGCTGACTCTGGCAGGGACCTTGAGATAAGGAGCATCTGGGTGGAACTAAAATAACTGTTAGCCATTGGTGTTTGTAATGGGAAGGAGACTAATTGTTATTATATCTAATGGACAGTATATAAACTGCTTCATAAGTGTTTGTATTCGAAGATCTGCCTCAGAGGGGGCTTCCGTCTGAACCAGTTATTCCCTTGCTGCAGCTCGTAATAAAACTGCCTCTGGCTACTTGTTGCTTACAAACGCAGAGTGAGGACAATATTTTCTTCACAATTTGGTGCCGTGACTTGGATGGCAATGCCCGATTGAAGACAGCGACAGCGGCTGCGGACCGTCCCCTTCACCCCCAGGGCGCCAAACGAGAGGTAAGAGACCTTTGAAATCTCTACTGGGGTGTGGAGGAGGACTGCCTGTGGGGTCGTCTGCTTCTTCTGAGCTCACGCCATCCGAACTTGAATCTGCAACAAGGTCAGACGCAGCGGTTCCGGGAGGTTGTTCTGTTACCCCGAGTAGGCCTAAGTTTATGCAGTGCTGGGAACTGCTGTGGTTCTGGGGAGAACAGTGTTGTTTGCCGCCCAAATATGGACGAGGTCCATAAAGAGAGATGCATCTAAAAGTGGGAGAAAAAAAATTGTGTGAAAAGCATGCTGAGTTTGAATGTAATGAGTGGAGTGTGAATGCCGCTGCCCAGGTCTCTGAGAAGTAAGCTGATTCCAGCCGCACCAGGGCTCTCCCACAAGGGAGTTCTGAACGCAAGGGGGGGTCAGCCAACCTCGAGACCGAGCGGATGTGAGGGAGTGACGACTCTCCTTATTTCATGAGCTGCTGATAAGGTCCGACACTCTAGACCCAGCAGACCCCTTCTTTGGGGTATGTAGATTTAGTTTCCTATAAGCCACTGAACGGATGGGGAGTGGACAGGATACTCCCCTGAATGACTAAAATGGATGGGGATCAGTCTAAGCATACTCCCACACTGCCAAAAGGCACCTCTGCGTACTACATGTATGTGCATCATGGTCCAAGGACCTGTAAGCATTTGACAGATTGACAGAGAAAGAAATTAAAGCCCTGAGGGATGAGATTGAAGCTCAGAAAGCAAAAATCCTCCCTACAGTGAGACATGTAACTTACAAACAGCAGTGCCTCTGTGCCAAAAGAATGCACTAGGAGTGAGAGGAAAGGATTTCTCAGCTGGCGCACCGTATCAGCTGTGCCGCCTCTCCCAAGCTTTATGGGGAATTTGGCCCAACATTACCTCTACTCCTCTCTATGCCCAGCCCCATATGGGCTATACATCATTATAAATAGAGAGGAGGCTCGAAAGATAACTGAAAAGGATCAGCTCTTCCCTATGGAAAAATGGGCTCTAGTAACAAATCTGCCCTAACAAGGAGACACATTCTGCAACATAAATCTCCTTACAGAGCATGGGTGAGTGATCCACCCCAGAGTCAGCAGCATAGATCAACTGATGCAGCATGGATGTTATGAAAACCCCTGTACTGAGAAGTTTAAAAAGTACTATTAGCTGACTTCAGTAATAAATATTTGAATAAAGTCATTTAGCAGGAATCAGGATGGACCATAAGAAGGAAAAAGCATGCGAAAGGGGAAGGCAAAAGGTTTGGAGCCCTATAGGCATAGTGGAAGGAATTAAGCGATTGTTGTAATATGTGAAGGGAAACCTGCTTTAAAAACGACACCTCGTTTCTTTGCAGTCTCTTTCTTAAGCAGTGTGCAAACCATCTAGGCAAAGAAACAATCAAATTTAACTATTTGGCTACAGACACTTTTGTTAAATTTGCTAAATGGAAAAATAAGGAATTCTATTGACACTTAACTGGTTAACTGTATAAAAGAATAAATCTATACATTGTAAATTCGGAAAATCTGCACCCTTAAAGGTTAAATTTGTTCTCTAAGAAATCAAGTTATTGTTTTAAGAATCCAAACTCTGAAACTTCACTGTGTCTCTGTTCAAGGCTGAGTTGATAACACTTTTGGCTTGCTCTCAGATCCAAGGTTGTGAGTCGGTGCAGACTGCCTGTCTGTTCTGAAGAGGTGTGAAACCAACTGTCCCTCATAAGTAAGCCTGTAACATTGTACATATGATTCTTTTCAGGAAAATAAAGCTTTTTGCTTGCTGGAACAGTAACTGGCCAACCAACACCTTGTGCTAAGGAAAAGCATTATAGCTTCACACATTAAGCCTGATCTGTGGTACAAGAGGGAAACTGAGGCATGCCACTGTTGGGGAGGGCTAGCAACTCTGAGGTAATTCAAGGGAGTGGAAGGTCACGAGTACCGATGAAGCACCCTTTGTTCTCGGAAAGTTGCAGCTCACTCGCCATGGAAGTGGTAAGGAACTAGCTGTAACCGGTTCCCCTAGCAGATCTTAGGCAGTATTTTAAGTTATAATGGGCCACTCCGACGGGGGTAGAAATGTTTTCTTTTCTTTCAGATCATCAGAAAGCGCTGGTGCCAGCTGAAGAAACAACAACAACAAAAACCATGGTTCTGTGTCATGACATAAGTCTGTGTTCTGTCCAAGTTTGTCTTGTGTGTCTTAATTGTAATACGTATTGCAAATGTTGTTGTGTATAGAAAATTGTATTTTAATGAAGGATAATTTGAGTAAAGCAGGAACATGAATTTAAACCAACAAAATTAATAATTGGGCCCAATCAATTGGCAATCAATTGGCATCTTTAAAATTTAGTGAAAGGATAATAGTGTAGTAATTGTTTAGGCTAGGAGAATGTTAACAATATCTCCACAGGTGAACAAAAAGGAACTGGAAGGAAGCAAGGAGTACGCCACGTGAACAGAAGAACTGGGAGTGGGGTACCAGCCCCTCCCACCGGAGTGGTTTTGCTTTAATGGCCACATGAATGAAATATTTAGCTTTTATAAAACTTGCACACCAACCATGAAAGTGGTTTGGCCAGAAATAACAAAAAAATCTGTAAGTGAAACAATACAGGCAAGTGGGACATCAGCATATTTAAGTACTGATGCACATAACAGTGAGAACTAGTAACCTCACCATTGCGATAACAGCTACTTGCCCTGCTACTCATTGGTGCCTGATGCCTTAAAAGGCCTCAAGAATTATGGAATTGCATGGGTTCCTATTAACAATCAAACATCTGTGAACCATGCTTGGTCCCATAAGAAAACAGTGATTCCAGTCAATAAAACCAGACTTCAAGTCACATACATAGAACAAATATACACTAATAGCGATGGGGAATACATGGCCTTGGGCCGCCCCTCATTCACACATAATTATTTCGTTTATTATAACATGAACACTACGAGGACAAAGAATACACAGTCCTCTGTATTAAAGTTTGTATGGGACATCGTGAAGAAAACCTAACACTATCAGATCATGTACCAATTATACTGACAAGGTACCCGTTGGAGTGGGACCTACTGACTCCCACTGGGGCTTACCACTTAAAGCCCAAACAAGGTAACCCTGAGGCTTGGCTATCATTTGTTAAACAATGGCCATTGCTAACTTGCCTCATTTGGGTATTATCAACCAGGTCCTCAAGGACAAAATAGAGCCTCCCAATTGTGCATCATGCCCTGAACAGACCCCTGTCCCAGAACCAGGACAATTGTCACTGGTCCTTACCTTGGTGATGTTCCACACTGGTATAGACCAGCTGTGTGCTAGACTGGCTAATCAAATTGGCAAGCGCCTGATTAGGCAACGACGGGGCTTAGCAGATACCATCGCAGATTGGTTTGGGCCTGGAAACTCTGTCAGCAACACTTATGTCAGTAATATCCAGTGCTCGTGAAGGCCTAGACACCAGCCAAGCCAATCGATTGATCCTGGATAGTTTGAAGGATCTGTCCAGCTCTGTGTCCACTTCACTAGACCTAACCAGATATTTGGACCAGAGACTGATTGGATTGCTAATTAATGAAACTAAATTAAAGGTATTAGAAGAGTAATGTTGGAGGATAGCCACTACCACCCAGCCCTTATGGAGGTGGTGAGTCCCCATCTTCCCCCGTGCCTATCCATGGGTGTGGGGAAGTAGAGAATCCATGAGAATACAAAAAGGCCTATTGGGACAGGCCATAGTATAACCTTTTGGTCCCTTTGGGTATTCCCACTTACAGCAAGCAAGAGCATATAGATACAGTCGAGGGCATCGCTTATTCAGAAGGTGTGGGGCCTCCCTATACCCCAGGGATTGTTGCACCCACTTTAATAAGGAAATTTTATGTACCTGCCCATTTAACATCATGACGAATCTGCCTAGGTTTGATGTGGTTGTCACAGAAAACAAATGAACATCGAGCTGGTCCAAATGAACGGTACCTACTGGTGTTTGATTACCCAGACAGATCACTCCATCCTGCCCCTCTACATATCCGTCTGTGTGCATAACAGCCCCTCACCGGGCGATCTGGACCGTGGACGGGATGCAGCTCTACCGCACTTCAGCAGAGATGGGTAACCTAACATGAGATCCTTAGTGGCACGGCGGAAGTAAGTACCAAGAGGAGGGTTTACTGGCCCTGCAGGCAAAGATCAAGGAGTTGGTGGCCAATGCCCAAAGATACATTGTGTTTGTATTAATTATGTAATGTCTAATAAAAATAGAGGTTTAGAAAGGTAGTTGTGCTGTAAGCACAAAAGGGGGGACTGTGGAGGCAGGAAAAGGGAATAAGGGAATTTGTGTGCAGCCATCTTGGTCTTGTTAACAAGAGAGCAAGAGTCAGGCTAAGTCTGTGGCCTGACAACGCGAGACGCTGTCTTTGCCTCTCGCCTCCATACACAGATAAGGATAGAATGCTGACTCTGGCAGGGACCTTGAGATAAGGAGCATCTGGGTGGAACTAAAATAACTGTTAGCCATTGGTGTTTGCAATGGGAAGGAGACTAATTGTTATTGTTATTATATCTAATGGACAGTATATAAACTGCTTCATAATTGTTTGTATTCGAAGATCTGCCTCGGGAGCTCCCCGGTCCGAACCAGTTTTTCCCTTACTGCAGCTCGTAATAAAACTGCCTCTGGCTACTTGTTGCTTACAAACACAGAGTGAGGACAATGTTTTCTTCCACAGAGGCATGCATGGAATGCAAGCACTTTCCCTTCATTCTCTTAGCATCTGGGGAACGAGATGGAAAGCTAACCGTGCCCTGGAGCACACAGCTGCTGCCAGAGGCAAAGCAAGGGTGTTATGCGCCCAGGGGCAAAAGAAAAATTTGTGCCACCCTCCCTCCCTCCCCCCCGCCCGCCACCATGTGGCATGTCCCCGAACCTGGTGCACAGCTGAGGAGAACTTGTACTGCATCTTCCCCAGGAATAACAGGTAATTCGAACTAGGGCTTTAATTCGAACTACCTGCCCCTGTAGATGCAGGCAGTTAGTCCGGACTTGTAAATTTCAAAAATGGCGACTGGCCGGGAAAATGCAAATCAAGCGCGGGATATTTAAATCCCGGGCTTGATTTGCAACTTCGAATGCCTACATTTGCCTCCCTAGTTCGAACTAAGGGGCTAGTGTAGACATACCCTAAAAGAGTATAATAAAGAAGAGGAAGAAAAATTGTTCTCCTTGGCCTCTTAGGTTAGGATGAGAAGCAATGGGCTTAAATTGCAGCAAGAGAGGTTTAGGTTGGACATCAGGGTGGTTAAACACTGGAATAAATTGCCTAGGGAGATTGCGGAATCTCCATCACTGGAGATATTTAAGTCCAGGTTAGACAGACACCTGTTAGGGATGAGCTAGGGCAACTCAACTCTGGAAGACCCAAGGGCCACACTGATACTTACAGAACATGCTGAGGGCCTCAACTTAAGTGTGGTTACATATGCAAGCAAATATATACAAATAGCTTCTCTCACACTGACAGGCATGAATACAAAGATTAAGGCAAGACTACACAACACACATAGGCCCCATTTAAGTCAGTTCTGCTGATATTAATAAAATGCAATATTTACCTGATTTCTACCCATGTGACAGCACTTTTCATGAGCAATGACAGTCCAAGAATTTAACTACTAAAATGCATATCAACAGAAGATCATTACACTGACTACTTTTTGTTTTGGCTCCCACTGGCCACGTGTTGATCCCACATAAACCCAAACTGGGCCATGGGCAGCATACCAAGTTATTAATAAATATTTTAAACCTTTACCTTTCTCTCTGCTGCCATGTCTCTCTCCTTGCTCCATCATCTCCCCTGGTGCCTGCTGCCCCCCCTCCTCACCCTCCTCTGCTGTTCTGACTCCTGCCCTTCTCCTCAGCCCTCCTGCGACCTGTGCCCCTCCACCAGCCCTTCTCTCCCTCCTGTGCCCACTCCTCCAGTAGCCCCACTCTGATCAGGTGAGCTACCCCTCCTCATCCCCTCTTCTAACACCTCCTCTACACACCTGCCCTGCCTCTCTCCTCTGGTGCTGGTCCCTCCCCTGCAGGTGTCTGCCCTTCTGCTTCACCCCAGAATTCCTGGCACCTGCACCTTCCCTTAGCCCTGCACCCTCCTGGTGCCTCCTCCTTCCCTCATTGCCCCTGCCCCCTTTTCCCTCTATGCCCACCCCTCACCACTCTCTGCCCCCATTCCCCTCATGCCCCTGTGCCCTCACACATGACTTGCTCCATCCCCACCTTTCTCATGCCACCCCTCCTTTCAAGCCTTCTCCCAGCACCTCCCCCTCCCCTTAGACCCTAATGCCCTTCCCCTCTCCTCTCTCTCCCAGCATCACCCTGTCCCCCTCCCACTGACACCTCCCCTCCTGCCCTTTTCCTCATTGTCTGAACTTGGCCCCTGCCATTTGTATCTTCCCTCTCCCTTCCACCTCCGCACAAGCTCCTCCCTCCCCTCCCACACAAGCCCCTTTCTCTCCCACCCCTTCCCCCTAGTTTTCCCCCTGCCCTGCTGTACCTTCTGCCTTCCACTTTGTGCGGCCAGAGTCTGCGCTAAGGCCCCAAAAATCCCCAGACTCTGAACCGAAAGCTAGGCCAGCACCAAACACTTTTAAAGTCCCGGGCCATGACGTCACGTCACGCCCGGGAGTCTCCCCGGTCACCTGGAAACTCTGCGCAGCGTGCACAGGCAAGGGGGAGCTGACTGAACGCTGGCATGGGCGGCGAGTTCTATGGCCGTCTCTCCCAGCCCCGGACCATCCCTGCCGTGCGCAGCATGCACGGGCAAGGGGGAGCCGACTGAACGCTGCGCACGGCAGGGACGGCCCAGGGCCGGGGGGGACGGCCATATAAATCGTCACCCATGCCAGGTGAGCCTGCACAGCGTGCGCTCGCTCTCACCCCGGCCCAGCACCCCCCTAGCGTGGTGCCCGGGGGCAACTGCCTCCCCAGCACCCCGTTCACTACGTCTCTGGCTGCTGCCCGGCCCCCCGCCCAGATGCCTGAAATGGTGCCTTTGCTCAGGATGTAGGTTCAGGAACAACGGGGTCACCATCCAGGCTTCACGAGCTGACAGGGGGCTAAAATACACCCTGTCTCCCCATTCCAGCCACAATCTAGCTTCAGTGGCTAGAAAAGAGGTCAAAGAGTATGTGGGAGAGGAGGAAGGAAACGGTTGGGAGAAGGAAGAAAAGGAAGGGGAGGGAGGGGAAGAGGAGGCAGGGGTGCAGGAAAAAGTAAGAGGAAGAGGTGGAAGGGGAACAGGAAGAGGGGCAGGACATTTGGATGAGAGAGGAGTTGAGCAGGGAACAGGGATAAGACAGGGGCTGGGAGGGGAAACAGGGTCAGCAGCCTCAGCAGAAGAGGCACCAGGGGTATGTCTAGACTGCATCCCTCTGTTGGCAGAGTGATGCAGATTAGGCAGGTTGACTTTGCAAATGAGGTAGGGATTTAAATATCCCGTGCGTAATTGGCATAAAAATAGCCACCGCGTTTTGCCAACTCAGCACTTTGTCGGCAAAAAGCAGCAGTCTAGAGGGTGATCTGTCGAGAAAGAAAGCCTTGCAGGAGGCATACGGGATCTGTAGAAAAATCCCGTACAGATTTGGATGTGAGAAAGCAGAGAAAACACTGGGCCTTCCCCACAGTGTAATATACCCGATACTGGACCCCTTGATGGGCCACCAGAAGTGACCCTTCTAGGGCTTCTCCACCACACCCTGCCAGCAGCAGTTGGACTTGGACCTGCCAGCAGAAGGAGAGGATGTGGCAGAGGGCAGGATCTTTGTAGCCCAGAGGAAGGGGACTCAGGACTGACAGAGACTTCCTCAAGGTGAAGAGGAATGGCAGTAGGGCAGCATGAGGGAGGAAAGGAGGAACAGAAGAAAACACCACCCATACGCCCGGATTCTCCAGAGGCTTGAGTGGGACACAGATTCCTCCCACTGCCAAACCTTTCTCCATCACTTCCTGGGTGGCAGACTTGGACACCAGGAAGAATATCACCTTCCTGAACATCTTAGAGGCTGCCACCATGGCCACGGACCTTGCCACACGTGCCCAACACCCTCACATAGGTCTCTACATGGGGCGAGGCTGACACCAGGAGGAATGAACCACGTGCCTCCTGGTCAGGGTGAGAAAGGGATCGCAGTTGTTGGGGATGGAATTCTAGGAGGCGGCCTGAATTGGACTGGGAGGTGGAGTGGCTACTTGGGCATATGGCCTGGGGGCTGGAACACCATTGCCCTCATAGCTGGCAAAGGGAACAGAGGGGTGGGAAAGAGGGGAAGTTATGGCAGACACTGGGACTGTGGCAGGGGGGTGAGCCATTCCAATGGGAGGTATAGCCTTCTGGGCGGGGCTCTTGTCCTTGGTCCCCTGGCCCTTCCTGCCCTTCATGGGTCCTTCATAATGGTGACACTGACAGGAGGTGCAGCAGCAGGGGTCCCAGAATCCCCGTCCATGCCCTCCACAGCATTATAGGAGTGGGTAGGCTAGCAGCCTCAGAGAGGAACAACATTTACAGAGGTAGATGTGAGGATGGGTGGGGAAGGAGCGGTAGGGGCCAGATAGCCGCTCCATTGTCATCATGGGTGGGGAGGAAAGGACAGGAGGAAAGGAAAAAGTGCCAGGGGAGGGAGCAAGGGGAGGAAGGTTCACCACTCCCTCCCCTCCTGCCACCCACTGGACTAGAAGCTGAGTGGGAGGGCAGCAATTCAGAAAGGAGGAAGGGGAATAAACAAGAAGTATAATTCCCAGCACAGGATGGTAAGACTGAATGGCAGGGAGTAGATTATATTAACAACAACGTGGGGTAAGTGAAACTGGGAGGGGAGAGAGTAATTAAGAAAATAAGGGGAAGCTCAGGTGCCAAAGGAAAAAAAGAGGGCATGGGCACATAGGAAAAAGGGGGAGGAAAGGGAGGGCAGGCAGCAAGAAAGGTCCTTCTGAAAGTGGGGGGAGGGCAGCTAGACACTGCTGGGGGGAGGAGGGCAGGTGTGCCCACAGGCATGTGAGTAGCAGGCCTGCAGGATCTGCTGCAGGACTCAGTGGAGCAAAAGGGTTGGGGGAGCAGTGGGGCCAAGAGTGGAAAAAGGCCCCTGCAGCAACTGAGGCTGGGGAGGGAGCACAGTGGCAGCAGCAGAAATGCAGTAGGGAGACCAGGGGAAGGTGAACCACACCTCACCCCCAGCACCCCACAAAAACCTACACCAGCCAACACCCCAGGTACCCATATGGAGAGAGGGCCCCTTACAAACTCTCCCACACACACACCACCAACACCATACAGTAAGCTGTGGGGAGGAAAGAAAAACCCCACGGCTATGTCTACACTGGCAGGTTCCTGCACAAGATCATCTTGCGCAAGGGTTCTTGTGCAAGAACTCTTGCGCAAGAGCACGTCCACACGGCCATGTACTTTTGTGCAAGAGCCTCCATGGCAGTGTGGATGCCCTCTTGTGCAAGAAAGCGCTGATGCCTGTTTTAGCCATAAGGCTTTCTTGCGCAAGAAACCCCTGCCGCACATCCACACTGCCTTCTTGCGCAAGAGCTCTTGCGCTAGAGAGCTTACACTTGTCAGAAAAGAGTGTAGCTCTTGCGTAAGAAGTCCTCTCTTCCCACACTTTACTATAAATCTTCTTGCACAAGAGCTGGTGAGCAGTGAGGATGCTCTGAGGTAGAATGGCATTCTTGTGCAAGAACCTGCCAGTGTAGACATAGCCCAGGAGTTGCTCTAAGGTAGCTGCCTTACCTCCTCTGCCCCACAGGGAGCAGCAGCCATAAGAAAGGTGCAATCCAGGCCCTGCAGCAGTGAAGAAAGGGGCCAGGTAGTCCCCAAAGAAAATGGAAAAGGGGATTCTCCTCAGCTCCCCCACCTTGGGCCAGGGCAGAAGAGACTCTTCACTCAACACCACACACCCAGCAGCTCTTACAGCCAACTGAGGTGTGTATGTGGAGCAGTGGAAACTGCCTACAAATAAAGCAGGTAGATAGAAGAAGAGGGGCCTGACCCAGAATGGAGGCAGCCAATGCCTACCTGCCACAGCAGTTGCAGCCCCCCATATGCCACACCTGAAGAAGAGAGCGGTGCAGGGAGAAGCAGAATAGACTGTGACAGGATCATGTCAGAGAGAGACAAGGAGTGGAAAGTTGGAACATTAGCAACAGACTAAGAAGATCTCTATTCCCAGTGTAGCTGGGAGGGGCTGGTCTAGAACTAGCAGAGTCAATTAGGGCAGTTGAATACCTGGGGTTAATTAACCAGGCTTGCAGAGTCAGGCAATCCTGGGCTAATTAGGACACCTGGGGCTAATTAGGGAAATCAGTTGAGACTGGCTATAAAAGGAGATTCCCTGCAATTGGCAGTGTGTGTGAGTAGCTGAAAGGAAAGAGGAAAATGCTGCTTAGAGTAGGAGGAAAAAAAAAAAAAAGAGACAGCTAGTGGATACTAGGGCTATGTTTACACTGACAGGTTCTCGCACAAGAGTTCTTGCACAAGAACATGTCCACATGCCCATGTGCTTTCATGCAAGAGCATCCATGGCAGTGTGGATGCTCTCTTGTGCAAGAAAGTTCTGATGACTATTTTAGCCATAGGGCTTTCTTGTGCAAGAAACCCCTGCCATGCGTCCACACTGCCCTCTTGAGCAAGAGGGCTTACACTTGTCATAAAAGAATGTAGCTCTTGCGCAAGAAGCCCTCTCTTACCACACTTTACTGTAAATATTCTTGCACAAGAGCGGGTGGGCAGTGTGGACGCTCTGTGAAAGAACAGCCATTGTTGTGCAAGAATCTGCCAGTGTAGACATAACCTAGGAGGATAAACCAAAGAGAAGGAAGATGTGGGAAAGTAGCCCAGGGATCTTGGTGTTATCTTGAATCTGGTGTGTGGGACTCACATAGGCAGCTGTTATTACAGGGCCCTGGGCTGGAACCTAGAGTAGAAGGTGGACCCAGGTTCCCCCAACATCCACTTCACCATTTCTACTTGGGAAAAGACTGTGGAGCTTATTCTCTCCTTATGCCATATGTTGGTCTCAGATGAAAATTGCTCAGTGAACAGAAGCCATAGGTGTTGGGCCTAAAATTGAGGACTGCTGTGAGCTTCCAAGGCAAGCAAATCTGCCTGAAAAAGAGCAGGACCCACTGTCTATGTCTACACTGTGCATTGTTGTGCAATAAGATATGCAAATGAGGCACAGGGATGAATATCACTGTGCCTCATTTGCATACCTAATGAGCCGCCATTTTGTGGCACGGGCTTTTGCGCAAGAAGGTGCTGTCTACACTGCTCCTTCTTGCGCAAAAAACCCCTCTTGTGCAGTGCCGTTCTGCCAAATATTTTCAGGAAGAACGGAGCCTGTGCAGGGGGGGTTGCACAAGAAGAAGCAGTGTACACAGATCCTTCTTGCGCAAAAGCCCATGCTGCAAAAATGGCGGCTCATTAGGAATGCAAATGAGGCGTGGCAATATTCATCCCCGCGCTTCATTTCCATATCTTATTGTGCAACAATGTGCAGTGTAGACGTATCCACTGAATTTAAGTAGGTGCTTTGTACTATAAAAATATATTAATTCCTGTAATAGGATGGCAATCACCTGCCTCTGTGGGTGGAACTGGTGGCTTGGTGGCCTGGATTTGGCCCAGAAAACATATTTTGCCCAGCCTTGAGCTATAAAATAGGCTGTTAGAGGAAGGGTAACAGTGACCTCCTTTAATAAATGCATTCCTGTAAAAGGGTAGCACTCACTTCCTGCTAGCAACACAGTCAGGCCAAGTATGTGTGTCTCTACGGTCTTATTTCCACGCTAAAAGCCTCATTGGCAACTCACCCTCTGGCTGAGTCACACGCCCTGTGTGCAAATCACTCAAACCCCTTCCAGGGTTCACCTGTAACAGGAGCCTCTCTCAGTGCCCTCTGTATTGTCCCTCTGAGTCTGTGTCTCAGTCTGTTTCCCCAATCTGGATGAAAGTGGTACCTACAGGGCTTCCCCTTCCTGGAGACAGCTCCTTACCTCGAACTCATGCCTTTATCTCAACGTAGTCCTACAGCCTCCAATACGTTCTCCATTTGGAACACTCTGTGATGCTCTCATTCCCTTAATGAGCCAGTCAGTCATTCTGTCACCCTAATCTTCACTCCTTGAGATCTGCACTGAAACTCCTGCTTTGTTTTGCAGCTCCACTTATAGGCCTCACTAGTCCCTGATTGGATGGTTTCTCCTTCAGCCAATCTAGCCTGATTGGAGGACATGTCTATGGCCCTTTTCTGGGGTGGGATGTCGCAGAACCCAAAGGCTTCTGGCAGGGGGCCTCAGGGCCTTGTCCACCTCATCACAATTCCCCAAACATCAGGGGGTCTGATGATCTAATTCATAGGTTCCCAAACTTGGGGGCGTGCCCCTTGGGGGTGGTGAAGAAATTCCAGGGGGGCGTGAGGTGACCCAGCCCCCTGCCCCCCCCCCCCGAAAGAGCCCACGCTGGCGTTACCTCACCCAAAGTTCATCTTTAACTGTTTGTTTTGCACTGTGGCTTCCCCAGATCTGTCTCCCTCCCTTCTCCTGGGGCTACAGATAAGCCCCAGAGCCACTTTGAAAAGGTGCTAATTTCCCCCAGACAATAGGGGCCATGGAGCTCGGCTCCTTGAATAATCATTGATTAAAAAGACAAGAACAGGGGTAGAATTGCAAACAGCTGCTAGCTCAAACTCAGGAAGCAGCCCAGGGAACAAGCGGCACATGTGCTTTCTGAGGCCCCAGACTTGGTTGCATGACCCCCAGATACCAGCTTAGCTGTCCTCTTCCCGCGTCCAGACCCCCAAGAGAACCCTGACCTGCTACCCAGACCTCCCGAGTGCTGTGCCCTGCCCCCCTGCCCAGCCCCACAAGTGTCCTGTCCCCGTCCAGACCCCCACGGTGCCTGCCCCACACCGCCCACAAGTACCCTGCCCCCATCCAGACTCCCAAGAGTACCATGCCCCCTGCCCAGACCCGGCACGAATGCCCTGTCCCCTCTGCCCAGACCGCCATGAGTGCCTGCCCCCACCAAACCCTCCATGAGTACACTGCCCCATCCAAACTCCCATGCCCTTCTGCCCAGAACCCCCACTGGTACCCTGCCCCTCTGCCCAGACCTCCACAAGTGCCCTGCCCAGGGTCCCACCTGCCCCCTGCTTAGGGCACCACCAGGACCCTGCTCCTGCCCCCTACCTCCTGGCCAGGCACCTACCCCCAGCTTGCTCCTGTAGCCTATTTTCCTCCCAGATTCTGCACCTCCATCCCTATCCCACTCACTGGCAGCCCACTCACCAGAGACCTAGTGCGCTTTGCGTGGAGCCACGAATTTTCCCTTAAAGGGAGGCTTTTGGACCACTGACCCCGATGATGAAAAGGTTGTAGGTCTGAGGGGTAGCACAAACGGTGACAGGTGGTGGAGAATGTGGGCATAAGACCCGCACCCTGGTAGAGGGGAGGTTGTAACGGACAGAATAAGAAGGGGGATGAAGGAGAGATGGAGGCAGCGCAAGTGCTAGAATGGCTGTCGGAACAGCAACGCCAGAACCACCAGCAGCAGACCCAAATGCTACAACAGCTAGCCACGCAACAACAAGAGCAGCAAAGACAGTTGATTAGAGAACTAACTGAGCAGCACCAGGCCCAGCAGGACCGTTGGTTCCAGAAATGGGCGGTCAGGGATAGTTTGGGGACCCCTGCGGCCGCTAGTAGCCTAGGGTAAGACACGGACTTGGCCCAGCTACCGGTCCGCTTGGCTAAAATGGGACCCGGGGATGACCTGGAAGCATTTCTAATCACTTTTGAGCGGGTGGCCACTGCGGCTCGCTGGCCAGGCGAACATTGGGCTGTTTTAGTGGCCCCGTACTTAACGGGCCCAGCCCAGGCGGCGTATCGAAGCCTCCCAGATAGGGAGGCCCTGAATTATTATAAGGTCAAGGAAGCTATCCTCGACCAGACGAGCATCAATCCAGAGACGTGCCGGCAACGTTTCCGGGCTGAACGCTTTCCGCAGGGAGCCCGCCCTAAGGCAGTAGCCCAGAAACTGCGAGACTTGGGATGGCGGTGGCTGGAGCCAGATAAGTGCACAGGGGCTCAAGTAGCCGAGGCGATAGTTCTAGAACAGTTTATTCAAATCCTTCCAGCCGGGGCCCAGAGGTGGGTGAGGCGGCATAGGCCTGAAGCATTGGTAGACGCCATCTCTTTAATGGAAGATTACCTGGCCGCGGAAATTCCCGGGGAAAGGGAGACGGCGGGAGGGTAGCCCGAAATGGGCCAGACAAGGAACCCAGAGGCCCCCCGTTCCGCTCCAGAGGTGAGCGGAGGGGAGGGTCTCCCTCCTGGAATATTCCAGTCCGCAGGGTTGGGCTGGGGCATGGGGTAATGCCTCATCCCGGAGAATGGGAGGAGAAAAAGAGGGAAGGGGAAGAGCGGGCTCAGAAAGCAGCCCCCCCCGCAGTGCCTGTTTTGAATGTGGCCAGGAGGGCCACTTTAGGAGAGATTGTTCCTTCATGGACTGCTCATACGGGGAAGTACTAGCGGAAGGGCCCGAGAGAGAAATCCCCAAACCCCGAAGGATTACGGCCACGGTTGTGGTCAACGGGGTAGAGGTGACCGCCCTGGTGGACTCGGGGTGCAGCCAAACACTACTAAGGGCAGAGCTAGTGCCCCATGACCGGGGATTGGGGACCCCAGTGCAAATGCAGTGCATCCACGGGGACGTACGGTCTTACCCGACAACCCGGGTGAGGGTGCGGAATTCTCAGGGCGAGAGCTATTGTCGGGTGGCCCTGGTCCCTAAGCTGGTGTACCCCGCAATCCTTGGGAGGGATTGACTGGGGTTCCGGCAGCTATTCATGGAGTGGAGCCAGCAGGAACCCCCAGACGCCGACGGGGAACCTAGGGAAGGGCCCCCCAGGCAGGGGCACAGGGGGAAGCGGTAAGCAGGCCCCCCTGGGACCTAGGAGGCCAGGAGGGCGGAGACTTCTTGCAGGAGCAGTGGGAAGACCCCACACTCAGCCGGACCTGGGAACAAGCCAAAGGGACCGCAGAAAACGAGGATTTGGGGCCGGCGGACCCACAGGGGCCCCACTTCGAGATTCACAATGACCGGCTCTACAGAGTGGTGGAAGGAGCCGACAGAGAGGGGCGCTGTCAACAACTCCTAGTCCCAAGCTGCTATCGGCGTAAGGTATTAGACTTAGCTCACTCCAACCCCTGGGCGGGGCACCTAGGGCGGGAGAAGACTGAGCAGCGGGCTGTCCAGCGATTTTTCTGGCCAGGGGTATACCGAGAAATTCGGGATTTCTGTGAGTCCTGCCCCGAGTGTCAACGCGCTAATTTAAACCCCCCTCCTAAGGCACTTCTAGTGCCGTTGCCAGTTGTGGGGACCCCGTTTGATCGCGTAGGGTTAGATTTGGTAGGCCCCCTGGAGAGGTCGAAGACAGGCGCCCAGTATATTATGGTGATAGTCGACTATGCGATGAGGTACCCAGAGGCTGTACCGTTAAGGAATACCCTAGCCTCCACGTTGGCCAAGGAGCTGGTAGGAATATTCTCCCAGGTAGGAATTCCCAGAGAAATCCTAACTGACAAAGGGACTAACCTGACTTCGAACTTAATGAAGGAGTTGTGTAGGCTGTTTGGGGTGAAAACCCTCCACACCTCTGTCTACCACCCCCAGAGTGACGGGTTTGTGGAGCGATTTAATCAAACATTGAAAGCCACATTAAGACGATTTGTGGTGGAGGAGCCCCGAGAGTGGGACCAGTTGTTGCCCGCACTTTTGTTCGTGGTCTGGGAGGTGCCGCAGGTCTCCACCGGGTTCGCACTGTTCGAGTTGTTGTACGGTCGCCGGCCGCGGGGAATCCTAGATTTACTCAAGGAGGCCTGGGAGGACCAGGAGTCTCGGGTCATGGGGTCAGTACCCTATGTCATAAAGTTACGCGAAAAGTTGCAGCGGCTGGGAGAATTTGCCAAGGCCAACTTACAGGGGGCACAGGCCAAACAAACACAATATTATGATAGGACGGTGAAGTTGCGGGAATTTGACCCGGGGGATAGAGTGCTCCTGCTACTCCCCATTAGGGAGTCAAAGTTGTTGGCCCGCTGGCAGGGGCCCTATGAAGTAGTGCTCAGAGTAGGGCCCGTGGACTACGAGGTTAGATTGTCAGGACGGAGGCAGGATACCAAGGTATACCATGTAAACCTCCTAAAAAAGTGGCATCCCAGGGAGGCGCTGCTAATCATGCCCCCAACCCAACAATTAGAAATGGGACCAAGTCTAGGGGAAACGGGAGGTGCAGGGGCAGTGACTATAGGGGATAAGCTAGATCCCACTCAGCGGGCCGAGGTACGGCAGTTAGTCAGCCGGTTCCCCCAAGTGTTATCATCCCAGCCCGGGCAGACCATGCTGACCAGTCATCATATAGCCACGAAGCCGGGGCAAAAGGTTCGTGATGCGATCAGACCTCTACCCCGCAAAATGTAGGAACCCGTTCAGAGGGAGCTCCAGACGATGCTGCGATTAGGGGTTACAGAAGAATCAAAAAGCGAGTGGTGCAGCCCCATAGTGTTGGTACCCAAAACGGATGAGGACATCCGCTTTTGCATAGACTTCCGGAAGGTCAATGCAATCTCCAGGTTCGATGCCTATCCTATGCCGAGAGTGGACGAATTATTAGAATGATTGGGGCAAGCCAAATACCTGTCGACCTTAGACCTAACCAAAGGGTATTGGCAGATCCCCCTTACCCCAGCCTCCCGAGAGAAGACAGCCTTCTCCACCCCATTTGGGCTTTACCAGTTCACCACCATGCCCTTCGGGCTACATGGGGCGGCAGCCACCTTCCAAAGGTTGATGGACAAAGTGTTGCGGCAGCACCAATCTGACGCGGCTGCGTACATTGACGATATTATTATCTACAGTCGATCCTGGGCCGAGCACCTACAGCAGGTAGCGGCCGTGCTTGCAGATCTGGAGAGGGCAGGCCTAACAGCGAACCCAACCAAGTGTAGTATCGGACAGGACGAGGTGACATACCTAGGATACACGGTGGGAAGAGGGAAGCTAAAACCTTTGGTTGGTAAGGTGCAAGCCTTACAGGAGTACCAGGTCCCAACCACGAAGAAACAGGTCCGGCAGTTCCTGGGACTGGCTAGTTATTACAGGCGATTCGTGCCCGACTTCGCGACGATCGCCGCTCCGCTACCGGAGTTAACAAAGAATAACCAGCCACGGAAAGTTAGTTGGTCCGAATCCTGCGAGCAGGCCATTCAGACCCTCAAACGCCGGTTATCCCGGCCACCAGTATTAACGCAACCTGACTTTTCCAACTCTTTTATTTTACAGACGGATGCCTCGGAGGTGGGGCTTGGGGCAGTCCTATCCCAAGAAAAGGAGGGGGAGGAGCACCCCATTTTATTCATAAGCCGTAAGCTATTCCCAAGGGAGCGCTGGTACTCGACAATTGAAAAGGAAGCATTAGCCGTGAGGTGGGCGGTCGAGGCCCTACGCTATTATCTGCTTGGGGCCCCGTTCCTTCTAGTCACGGATCATGCCCCCTTGAAGTGGCTGAACTCTATGAAGGAAACGAATCCGAGGAAAATGCGATGGTACCTAGCTCTTCAGCCGTATGCGTTTGAGGTAGCCCACAGACCCGGTAAGAGGTACACAAATGCGGACTTCTTTTCGAGAGTAAGCGAGGATGAAACGGAGGGAATGGCGGCTGGGACATAAGGGGGAGGGAGTGTGACAGGCCGAGCCCGCCACTCCCTTTCGGCCCGAAGCCGGAGGGGGTTGCAAGGCCAGGACGCAGCTGGGGCGACTCCCTCTGGCGGTGCTACGCATGCGCCCTGAGCCGCACGCCGCATTCAAAAGTGGCGCCGGCTCAGCTGGTGAGAGGAGAGACGCCGGCTCAGCTGGCCGGGGGAGAGACAGCGCCAGGGCCGCGGCAGGAAGGGCGGCTCAGGGCGTGGGAGGCGCCAGGGCCGCGGCAGGAGAGGCGGTACTGGCACAGGGGGACGATGGCTGGAGACCCGGCCCCCAACCTAGAACCCGGTGACAAAGTGGAGGAAGTGACCCAGGATGGGGCGTGGAACCCTGAGGGTTGGTGAGTTTAGGGGAACCCCCCCGCCAACCAGGCTGCACCCAGTGGCTGCAGTCTTTAAGGGTCCTGGGTCGGGACCCGGAGTGAAGGCGGGCCTGGTTCCCCCTCCCGCCTTGCGGCAAGAGACACTTTGTTGAACCAGAGACCTAGTACGCTTCGCGTGGAGCCACAAATTTTCCCTTAAAGGGAGGCGTTTGGACCATTGACCCTGATGATGAAAAGGTTGTAGGTCTGAGGGGTAGCACGAACGGTGACAGGGTGTAAAAAGATTGGAGACACTAAGGTAAACAATTTTTAATTTTCAAATTTTATACCATGAAATACGAATATATATATATATATATATATATATATATATATATATAGTTGCCTTTTGACGTGTAGGGGTACCAGTTCAGTTGATGGGGCAGCCAAAGAATGATATAGAAGGCAACGGAACTTTTTTCGAGCTTTCTAGCACGCTTGTGGGAGTGTTTGGGCCTGTTCTATTGTGAGAGTAGATAACCAGTCTTGTGCAGTTACTGGTGCTGGGATATATATAAGGCAGCACGCATCTGTACGTAATAGTAGTAGTAAATAAACGTTTGCAATAACTTATCAAAGTAACTTGCGTCCATTACATTTATTCTAATCGGGAAAATTAGTTTTATAGATTTTTTTAATTAATATATTATGGCTGCGATTAAGAAAAGGAAGACTACATTAGGTATGGCTTCACTGTCAGAAAAAAATAGGATCGATCATCCTCAATGCATAGTATATCACACAGTTCTTAACAATGATGCCTTGAGACCTACTCATCTTGAGTGACACTTGACAAAGAACTACAGCGCTTTGACAGAGAAACCAAAAGAGTTTTTTGCTGCTAAACTTCAACATTTGTAACACATGAAGCTGGACACTTCTGGAGCTTTTCATCAAGCATCAGCCAAAGCGGAAGAAGCATCTTATGAACTGTCATTGTTCATCTCTAAAGCCAAGAAAGCACACATAATCGGAGAAACTCTTGTGCAGCCTTGCTTGTTAAAAGCAGCTGATATTGTGCTTGGTGCAGAAAGCAAGAAAAAACTATCGGAAATTTCACTTTCTGACAATTCCGTGAAATGTCCCATCAATGAGTTGGCGAAACATCTTAAACTTCAAGTTGTGGAGGCAGTTTTGGCTTCTCCTTTTTTCGCTCAGTGCGACAATACCACTGATGTAGCACAGTACTGTCTGTTGCTTGTCTACTTTTGATTCATTAACAATAGAACTGTGAAAGAAGAACTGTTTTTTTTGAAGGAATTGATGACCACATCAAAGGCTTCTGATATTATGAAAATGATTTCCGATTTTTTTGAAGAAAATAGACTTTCATGCGGAAAACTGGTTGGTGTATGCACAGACGGTACTCTAGAAATGCTTGGCTTTCGCTCTGGATTTGTGACATTGATGAAAGAAAAAACCACAACTCACTGTGTCATACACAGACAAGTGTTGGCTGCTAAAACCCTTCCAGATGACCTACATGACTCATTGAATTTGCTCATCAAAATTGTCAAT
This sequence comes from Rafetus swinhoei, assembly GCA_019425775.1. Taxonomy (NCBI): domain Eukaryota; kingdom Metazoa; phylum Chordata; order Testudines; family Trionychidae; genus Rafetus; species Rafetus swinhoei. The sequence continues at coordinate 14,273,112 of CM033446.1, read as the reverse complement.
TTTGTGAAGAACAGTGCTTTAAATACAAGACTTTTTGATGCTCTTTGCATGGATTTGAGAGCGGATCATAAAACTCTTTTGCTTCACACGGAGGTATGATGGCTTTCCAAAGGTAACATGCTTTCGAGATTATTCAAACTGAAAGACGAAGTGGAAATTTTCCTCAAGCAACAGAAGAAAGAAGAGTTATATCATGCATTTACAGACCAAACATTTCAACTTTCACTGGCATACCTCGTGGACATTTTTTTGAACCTTTGAACAACCTCAATTTGAAGCTACAAGGAAACAACGCTGCACCATTATAGCGTACCACAATGCCATCAAAGCATTTACGAAAAAAATCCAGCTTTGGAAATGTCAAACACAAGCTCAGATGCCTTTTTGTCTTTTCCAACATTTTCATCACTCACTGAAAATGAAGGTTTCCAAGAAGTTTGTAAAGAGGATGTGAAAAACAAAATTGTGTTTCATCTGGATTGCCAATGTTTCTGGCAACCCCATTAATAAATTAGTATGAAATCCATTCAATGTTGATGTCAATTAATTGCCAGAAGTATTGCAAGAACAAGCACTCAAAATAAAATATGATTCAAGTGCGAAAGATAATTTTGAAAACACAAGCTTGGAGGAATTTTGGATAAAATATTTCCCAATGTATTCAAAAGTTTGAGAAGAAGCGCTACATATTATTCTTCCATTTTCGTCAACGTACCTCTGTGAAAAAAGCTTTTCAAGTTTAGTCACATTAAAAACAAAACAAAGAAAATGACTAGACGTCAAAAACGATTTACATTGCACACTTTCATCTTTCAAACCTAGGATTTCCCAACTCATGAAGAAAATGCAGCATCATCCTTCACATTAAATTCAATTTGTTTCTGCTATTATGTTAAATTACATTTTTATTAAATTTTTGTGCCAATAAAACTATTTGAGCATATTTTTAATTTTAAATAATGTTTATACCAAGTTTTTGTGTTTATTTTTAATTTTAAATTACAAATTGAATTTTTTGTTAAAAGGGGGGTAGGATGGTGGTAAAGAAGAGGTAGGGGGGCATGAGGGTTTCTCAAAAATCAAAAGGGGGGGTGTGATGCTGAAAATTTTGGGAATCACTGATCTAATTGCTTGGTGTGGGCTCAGCTTTACCAAACAGGAAAGGCTGGAGCATGTTTTCTGAACCCTTGATATGCATGCTGGAGACACTGAATTCTCAACTTTTCCGTGTGGCTGCAGGGAGCAGACATCTTCCACATGCCCTGTCAAGCTCTCTACATAGAAGATATCAGCAAACACATAGAGGAAGCCAAATAAGACATACCACACTAATACCAACCCTGGTACCTTCCCTTGCAACAAACCCCGTTGCCAGCTTTGTCCACATATTCACTCTGCTGATACCATTATTGGACCTAACCAAGTGAGTTATAAGATCAAGAACACATATTCCCTGCGCATCCAGAAATATAATTTATGCTATCATGTGCGAAAGTGTCCGTCTGCTATGTACATTGGACAAACGTCTCAGACACTTCGCCAAAGGATCAATGCCCACAAAACAGATATTAGACAGGATCACAAAGAAAAACAGTTTCTTGCCATTTCAACCAGAAAGGACATTGTCTCAACGACTTGATTACCTGCATCCTGCTTCAAAGGCCTTTTAAGACTACACTTGAAAGAATCCTCTGAACTGTCATTCATGCTTAAATTCGACACTTTACACCTAAGTTTGAATAAAGACTCTAATTATCTTACCCATTACAAAGATAGCTTCCCCAATTATCACCTCTAATATCATTAGCTCACAGACATTTACCTCCCCCATCCCCTTCTGTTCTGAAATTTGATTTGTCCTTTTCATATGTGTTCATTTTTTTAATTGTATCCTTTGGTATATATGGTTGTGACAATTTTCTTCCACTATTTGATCTGAGGAAGTGGGTCTGGCCCACGAAAGCTCATCACCTAATAAACCATCTTGTTAGTCTTTAAAGTGCTACATAGTCCTGTTTTTGGTTTTACTTACTATAGATGCTGTAATTTGCAGTTTTGTTTCAGTCCCTCACACAGCAGCTGCATGCCAGGACGTCCCAGGGCATTAAAACCCAGGTTCAGCTCTATCAGGCTCTGGTTGGTTCTGAGAGCAGCAGCGAGATATTCATAGCATAAGCCTTTCAACTTACAATTCCACAAACTGCAGGAGAGAGAAATGCAGAGAAGGGGGATTACGGTGAGAACGGGGCTCATCACAGATGTTCTGACAGGCAGCCCTGCCCACCAGCCCCTCTCCCTGACCAATCAGCATTAAGAATGGACTGGAAATTCTGCCTTAGGCCCTGTCTTAAGCCCCACTACTTCAGCAATGCAGATGAGCACAAGGTCCCTTAAGTCCTGCTATTGAGCTTTCAACCAATCACAGATCAGATCAGGCCCATCCCCACATGGAGGCTGTCCTGCACTGACTCAGGCTTCAGGCATCCAACGACCTATCCCTGAGCAGGGCGCCAGGCACAGGTATTTGCAGATCAGTCTGGATAACAGCACAACCTGGCCACGAGCCTTCCTGATGCCTCACAGTGGTCTCCTGCCCATGCACCAGCCTTGCCTAACTCTAGCCTTGCTCCAGCCCTGTTACCAACCTTCTTCAACCTTGTCCCCACCTCCCGATCCTCCCCAGACTTTCAGACTCCAAGTACTCAACTTTAGCCTTTGACCTGTATGTGGACACTGGGTTTGATATTGACTTGGCTTGTACCTGAACTCTGATCCCCTGCCCTTGACCTCTCACCTGCCCCTGGGCTTCAGCTACAGTTCTGAGTCTGGTTTGTCTGCACATGGTGATGTCAGTTTTGATTTCAGCCTGACCCTGGATTGCATTTCTAAGCGCCCATCCTGTGCTCAACTCCAGTCCACACTCAGGCTGCAGGCTGCTTTCAGAATAAGCTTTTCTGGCAGAGATCTTCTGGAAAAGCGTATTTCAAAAAAGAGTGTCCACACAGCAAAAGCACAGTGAAAAAGACATCTGCCTTTTCGAAAAATAGCATCCACACTGATTGGATGCTATCTTGCATTTAAGGCCATCTGGAACCAGTTCAGGCAGGGCATTAGGTCAGCAGTTGCTTCCAGGTGCTGTTGCCTAAGGCTAGCTGAGACGCACACTTAAAGGGGTCCCCCTGGACAGCCATTTCTCAGCTTCTGCTGCTTGCTTGCCTACCTCTCTGAGGGACAGCAAAGTTTTAGCAGTGTGTGCTCTGGTTGCCCAGCTTTTGAACACCACAGCATACTCCTTGCAATGAAGCAGGAGCTACCTCTGGGCATGCGATGGCCTCACACAGCCATGCTGCAGGTTCTGTAATACTTCGTGCTGGCTGTCTTCATGGTCCTGCAGGAGCTCGACACCAGGCTCATCATTGAGACCCTCTGCCTGTGTGCGGGAGCAAAGCACTTGCAAATGCACCCCATGGCAGAGACAGGCTTCTGGAGGCTGGACACCAGTTCCAACTGGTGGGACCGCCTGGTCATGGAATGGTGGGATGACCAGCAGTGGCTCAAAAACTTCTGCATGAGGAAGGCCACCTTTATGGAGCTGTGTGCCTTGCTCACCCTTGCCCTCCATTGACGACGCACCCAGATGTGACCCACCATCCTCCTGGACAAGTGGATCGCCATCACCATCTGGAAGCTTGCCACCCCAGACAGCTACCAGCCTGTTAGTAACCAATTTGGCCTGGGAAAGTCCACTGTCGGGGCCCTCCTCATGGAGGTAAGGCACTCTAGGGCTGCAGTCTCTGTGTGGGGGAGTTCTGGAAAGGGGAATCCTAGGGAAAGGGGGGTGGGGGTGCAGGTTGTGGTCTGGGTGTGGGGAGGGAGCCCCATTCCCAGGGGGTTCTGCCATCCCACCATCACATAGCCCTGTGGGGGAGACGGCCTCATGGAGGGTGGTTCCTGGGGTGTTTGAGGGGGGGAGGGAGGGAGGACCCGGGAATCTCCCAAGGGCTCAGGCACTCCCTTTCATTCTCTGTTTTGTGTGTTTCTTTGTCTTCTTCTGCAGGTGATCAGGGCCATCAACTCTGTCCTGCTGAACAGGGTCATCCACCTGGGAGACTTGGACTCCATCGTGGCCAGATATGCTGCTCTGAGCTTCCCCAACTGTGGAGGGGCCATCAATGGAACCCATATTCCCATCTGTGCATCACAACAGCGAGCCACCCAATACATAAACTGCAAAGGCTATTTCTCCATGGTGCTGCAGGCCCTGGTCAACCATTGTAGACAGTCCATAGACATTTTTGTTGGGTGGTTGGGCAGGGTGCACAATGCCTGCATTTTCAGCAATTCCAGCCTGTACCACAAGCTGGAGGTTGGCACATTCTTCCCCCAGTGTGACTTTTGGGTTGGGGATGTGCAGATGCCACTGTGCATCCTGGAGGACACAGCCTACCCCTCATGTCATGGCTCATGAAGCCCTGCACCAGCCACGTGGACCCCAGCAAGGACCAATGCAATGCCCACCTAAACAGGGCCCGTATCCAGGTGGAATGTGCCTTCGGGGCACCTGAAGGCACGGTTCAGGTTCCTCCTGACCCGCCTCAATGTGGGAGAACACAACATTCCTGAGGTGATCGCCATGTGGTGTTCTCCACAACATCATGGAGAACAAGGGGGAGGCCTTCCTACTGGGCTGGGGGGGAGGGGGCAGAGGCCAACTGGGAGGGGAAGGGTCTTCAATCAGCTGCCACCCACCAGACCCATTAGGTGGGGCTGCGCATCCAGGAGGCCCTGAGGGAAAGTTTCTCTGAAGGACCCCAGTAACTCTCCCCAGGACTTTCCCACTAGGAGCCTGTGCCTTGTCCCCCATGCCTTTCCCATAACAACCTCTCCCTTCCACCCTTCCTTGTAGAGTCAATAAAGACATCAGTTTTTTGTTGAAACCCACGAACTTTGTATTCTTCTTCAGAATAAAAGTAACTGGGGAGAGAGGAGGGGGGCACAGAACCTGGATAGGAAAGGGAGGAGGGGGGCTCAGGGCTGGGAGTGGTGCGTAATGTGGCTGGCAGTGCCACCTGGAGTCCGGGAACCATGACCACTTTGGGGGTAGGCGGGGCCTGAGACAATAGAGGGGTGAGCAGGAGGAGGGGCTGGAGTGGGATCAGGCATGGAAGGCAGAACAGGGGGAAGGGGCATAGGCATATAAGGGCAGGCAGCAGCTGGGGGACAGGAGCCAGATGTGCCACAATTTCACAGATGATGGCACACATGTTTTTGCCCTGCTGCACAATCTTAGCCCACATTTGGTTCCACTATGGGGCATCATCCTGGACCTTCTGTGCCAGGGTTTGCTACATGTCCTGGAGAACAGCCACGTGCTGTCACATGAGGTCCTCCTGGACCCTTTTGTGCTTGTGGCTCCCCTGAGGTTGGACAGCACCCTCAGCAGGTGGTTATCACCCCTCAGCAATGGTTGATCCAGCTGTGGAGAATAAAGAGGGAGAGGTGGTCAGTCATCCATGCAGACATTGTCCCTGAGGCTGTGCCTTCTGTGAGCTGCAAGCAACAATCCTCAGGCCAGAGGATGGTGATGTCCCAGGTGCAAGGCCATGTGTGGCTTGCACAGCAGGACCTGCCTCACAGGGGTCCAAGGTGTCCAGGGACCATGCTTCCTATTTCCCCCTTTCCCCACCCCACAGGCAGATAAGCAGGCAAGGGAAGTGTCCAGCCACCCTGGGATCCCACAGGCAGGGGAGGGACCTGGAGCAGCCTGACCTTTCATGGGGGCCGCACACACACCGGCGCTTGGCAGTGCTGTCCATGGGAGTGGGTATTGCCTTGTGTGTGCAGGCATGCTTGTGTGCTATGTGCAGCACTCCTCGGTCTGCATGTGTGCATGCATGTGCCCTTGTCCCTAGCCTGCTTCCAGCAGTGGATGGTAGTGGGAGGGTGTCCCCCCAGGGTCAGACGTTTGCATGGCCTCCCCAGAGCCTGTGAGCAGTAGCACGGGGTGAGGAGGTATTCCAGGGCTGCCTCCTGAAGCTGTGTGGCACAGACTGGTGGTGCATGTGCTTCCACATGCATGGAGTGCAGTATGATGTTCAGGCTGAGAAGGCCAAGTTATGATCACACCCTATCCCCTCAGCACCCTCCCTCCCCTGCCTGGTGTGTGTGCAAAACTGAGAGCACTCACCTGATGATCCCGCCGCACTTTCAGAGGATGCCTGGGAGATATCCAGGCCCTGGGGTATCCACTCAAAGGAAAGGGTGACCATGCTGGTTGTCTCCTTCTCCTGCAGCTCATCTTCCTCCTCCACCTGTCTCTAGCCCCTAGTTCACCACAAGGGGAGGGGAAGGGGCTACATCACCCGCTAGGATGTGGTGGAGCTCAGTGTAGTAAGAGCAGGAGTGGATCCTGCCCCAGAGTGAGAGATGTGCTCCCTTGCCTTGGTGGGCCCCTGGAGGACCTCTTTGGCCTTGCTCCTTACTTGTTCTAGGACCTGGGGGTGGTGACCTCTCATGACAAGAGCCTCAACCATCCAGCCATAGATATTGGCATTGCACTGCCAGGAGTGGAGATCCTGTAGGGTCTCCTCCTCACCCCACACCTCCAGGAGGGACAGGATCTCCACCCCAGACCACGATGGTGCATGCCTTTTTGTGCCCCTGGCTGGGTCCTGGGAGCCTTGGTCATTCTCCCTGTGAAGGCCGGGGGCTTGGATGGTTGTGGTTGAGCCATAGTTCCTAATTTGTGTGGAAGGGAGAGCCACACGGTCAGATGCAGGTCTCTGGGATGGCTTCCTGTCACAAGGCTTGTCCCAGGTGCCTGCAGCTTTAAGAGCTGGCAGGAGACAGGAACTACAGAGTTCTGATTAGTTTGAACAGAGTGGCCACCAGGGCACCTGTGTTATTTCCTGGAGGCCTCTCTTTTCGATAGAACTCCCTCTTCTGCGTCCAAGGCTTCTTCCTCGTAGAAAGAGGGTTACTGCCATTGGAAGCCATTTCAACTTTTTGTCGAAAGAACATGATAGCAGTGTGGTCGCAAGTATTGTTTTTCCGGAATAACGGTCATTTTTCTGGAAAAACACTGCAGTATAGATGTGACTGCGTGTCGGGGAGCCCCCGACCCTGCACCCCCATCTGCAGCCAAATGTGACTCTCAGTCAGCAGGTAGAACAGAGGGTTTATTGATTCACAGAGACACAGCGTAGCTTAGGATCGATGTTATCACAGGAGCCACAGTAGGCCAAATTATTCTTCTTGGGGGAAGAGCTAATGGGCCCTGAACCCCCCTTCCCTGCTCCCAGTCTGCTCTCCTCATCCTACCCAGCCAAGACTGCCTCACCCCCACAGCCTCTGCTCACTAGCCCCAGGCAGGTCTGCCTCCTCTACTGTCCTCCTTCCAGGCCCAAGATGCTATGAGCTCTTACCTGGGCCTCAGGATGTGAGAGACTGCACATACTTCCCCAGTGAGTTACACCCAGCCTCCCCCTTCTGCATGCAGCTAGTGCTACAGGGCCTGGGGAAACTGAGACATCCACACACAGCATCACTACAGAGCAGCATAGGACTGTAGGATCACATATAACCCCATAAGGCAAACAGAATGCAACACCAGAGCAAACACAGGATTATGAAAACAGACAGCACTCCCACTACATCATAGTAGACATACCCTCAACTGCAGCCTACACTGCAACCACTAGGCCTGCTTGTGAAAGACACAGCTTAACACTATTGGTCTGACCCAGTATGGCTATTGTTATGCTCTATGTCTCTCTCTCTCTCTCTCCCACCAGCCCAGGTCTATGAATATTGATCTGAAAAGCCCAAGGAATAATAGATCATAGAACACTAGAACTGGAAGGGAATTTGAGAGATCATTGAGTCCAGTCTCCTGCACCATCTATACCATCCCTGATAGCTATCTCTCTAACCTGCTCTTAAATATCTCCAGAGATGGAGATTCCACAACCTCCCCAGGCAATTTATTCCAGTGTTTAACCACCCTGACAGTTAGGAAGCTTTTCCTAATGTCCAACCTAAACCTCCCTTGCTGCAGTTTAAGCCCATTGCTTCTTGTTCTATCCTCAGAGGTCAAAGAGAACAATTTTTCTCCTTCCTCCTTGTAACACCCTTTTAGGTATTTGAAAACTGCTATCATGTCCCCTCCCAGTCTTCTCTTTTTAAACTAAACAAGCCCAATTCTTTTAGTCTTCCTTCATAGCTCATGTTCTCCAGACCTTTAATTATTCTTGCTGCTTTTCTCTGGACCTTCTCCAATTTCTCCACATCTTTCTTGAAATGTGGTGCTCAGAACTGGACACAATACTCCAACTGAAACCTAATCAGCACAGAATAGGACAGAAGAATGACTTCTCGTGTCTTGCTCACAACTCTCCTGTTAATGCATCCAAGAATCATGTTTACTTCTTTTTGCAACAGCATCACACCGTTGATTAATTTTTAGCTTGTGGTCCACTATGATCCCATATCCCTTTCTGCAGAACTCCTATGACCCTATCCCTCCAAAGCACTTGCAACTCCTCCCAGCTTGGTATCATCCACAAACTTAATAAGTGTACTCTCTATGCCAATATCTAAATCATTGATGAAGATACTGAACAGAATCAGTCCCAAAACAGACATTGGGGAACTCCACTTGTTATGCCCTTCCAGCATGACTGTGAACCATTAATAACTACCCCGTGAGAATGGTTATCCAACCATTTATGCATCCACCTTAAAGAAGACCCTCTAAGTTGTATTTCCCTAGTTTATTGATAAGAAGGTCATGTGAGACTGTGTCAAATACTTTACTACAGCCTTGGTATACAACATCCACCGCTTCACCCCTATCCACAAGACTTGTTATCCTATCAGGGAAAGACGTTTGTAAACTTGTTCTCTTCCCAGCATTAAACTGTGATAGCCAGGTGTGACGTAGTGGGGGTATCTGGCTAGTTCCTATGCTGGCTCTGTGGTAATCCCCAATGGCTGCCATCGGTACCACAGCCCAGAAGGATGAGTCATTATGCTAAGAGGGTCTCTCAACCTGTCTGACCAGCTACCCCAGGAGAGAAACAAAGGAAGGTGGATTGCTGCCCGGGCTGGGGCAGGGCTGGAAGAGAGTTAGTTTAGTTTCTGGCTGGAATCATGGAGGAACCAGCCTAAGCCAGGGCTGGGATTGTAGGGCCCAGCCACCCCCATCTCAGAGGGGGCACTGAGGCCTCTTGGCTGCAGTCCCTGTAACCAGATTACATCTGTGCTGTGCTGTGCTGTATCCTGGAGAAACAATAAACTCTCCATTCTACGGGCTGGTGGAGTCTGTTCGTGCCATTACGGGGTGCAGGAGTCAGGGACCCCAACGCCGTCACACTGGTGTCAGGAGTGGATGCACTGCACCCCGTGGATGGAGCATCCAGCGCAGCGACTAGGCGCAGTAGAAGCAAGAGCCATGGAACCAGGCGTGCTGGAAACAGAGCAAGCGGTTCCTGAGAATCGTAGCGAGCAGCACTAGACTGGTGAGTCTGCACCGAGGGGACCAGCGGGAGATGGCCTATACCCAACTGCTGAAGGCAGAGCTGGTGAAGCTGTGCAGAGAGAGGGGCTTGCCTGTGCGGAGCGCAACCAAGGCCCAGCTGATTGCCCGGCTGGAAGAGAATGACCAGCCACAGGGCTGGGATCCTGTCCCCGTGGGGAACCGCCAGACCCCCACTGGGAGCGTGTCAGGCTCGGAGAGGGGCTGGAGCGCAGGAGGCCGCCGAAGAGACCGGACTGCCTCCCAGGGGAGCACTGCAAGCCGTAGTCCGCCCGGGGGTCCGACCTCGGAGCTGCGGCGGCTAGAAATCCAGCTGCAGATGAAGGAATTGGAAGTCCAGGACCAGAGAGAGCAGCGACAGCATGAGCTGGCCATGGCCGAGCGGAAGCGGCAGGGCCCCAGCTGCGCCGAGTGCAGATGAGCCCCAAAGGCCCGGGCGGCCAGATGCTTGGAGAAGCTCGTGGTGGCCCAATTGAAGGACATGGGCGACATAGACGGGTTCTCAGCTCCTTTGAGAGGGCCTGTGGACTGCAACGGGTCCCCCAGCTGACTGGCTGCAGGAGCTCATCCCCGCACTGAACCAGGAAGGCCACCGGGTGCTCAATCAGCTGGAAGACCTACAGCCAGGGATTACAACCGAGTCAAGGAGGCCCTGCTGCACAAGTTCGGGCTGACCCCGAGATGTACAGGAAGAAGTTCCGGGAGGTGCAGAAGGAGCCACGGAGACCTATGTGGACCTGGCCTCCCGCCTGGCGCAATACTGCCGCAAGTGGGTGTCTGGAGTCGGAGCCCAGACTGCAGAGGAACTGCTCAAGCTGATCATGATGGAGCAGTTCTATGAAGCATGCACACCAGCCTGAGGCTGTGGCTCAAGGACCGAAGACCAGAGACCCCAGGAGGCCGGGAGACTGGCAGATGAGTTCACGGAGAGCCGGTCCGGTGTGAATGGGAGTCCCGGAGAGAAAGGGAATCGCACAGAGACCGGATCTCGGCTGAGCGACGGAGGGAGTCAACTACGAGGCGAGCCCAAGGAACAGGTCGTCTGTGCCCCAGAGAACCAGCCAGGGCCTGGACAGAGACAGCCCAAAGCCTAACTTGCCATCGCTGTGGGCAAAAGGCCACCAGAGGGCTCAGTGCACCAGGTCCCATGACCTGGGACTTTCCAGGTTAACTGGCTGGGGCTGGAGGAAGGGCAGGCTGCCCCAGAGGCAGGGGCTGGCAGGCAAACCTCAGCTCAGAGTGGGGGAAGGATGCTCAGTGCACCCCTGGGAGGTCTGACCTCGGGAGGCGGATTTCTCCGTGTACCGGTGGGGCAGGACGGCCGCGGAGCGAGTGCCTCATACCCCCTGGAGGTGGATGGTAGGAAGGTGACGGGTTTCTGGGACACGGGGCGGAGGTGACGCTGGCCCGATCTGACATAGTGGCCCCAGACCGGATACTACCCCACACGCAGCTGACCCTGAAGGGCATAGACGGGTCCCCGCTTTAAGGTGCCTGTAGCCAGGGTGCATCTGAAATGGGGGGCCAAGGAAGGTCTCAAGAAAGTGGGGGTGCACCCGCACTTGCCCACGGAGGTGCTAATGGGGAATGACCTAGAGGAGTGGCCCCAGGAATCCCAGCGGGCTCTAGTCACTGCCCAGAGCCAGAGCCAGCGAGGGGCTGGCAACCTGGATCCAGGGAAGGACTCCTGGCAGGGTCCCCAGGGTCCCATCGCCGTGGACACGGGGTCCAGCCAAGCGGGGACCCCGGACCTAGGCAAAGGTGGGGAACAGGTCCTGATCCCTGCCCCAGCGGCTGAATTCCAGGCTGAGGTGCAGGCAGACCCCTCCTTGCAGAGGCTGAGGGACGAGGCTGGCCTCCGTACAGTTCAGCCCCTGGGAGAGGAGGCCAGGAGAGATTCCTGTGGGAGCGGGGATTCCTGTTCGGGAATGGCTTCCCCAGGAAGGTGAGGGCATGGGGTCCAGCGGCAGCTGGTCGTCCCCAAAGTATCACCTCAAGCTGCTGTATTTGGCCCTGCGTCCCCTTTGCGGGCCACCGGGGATCCGGGCACCCGGCTGAGGCTGCTCCAACACTTCTACTGGCCGGAATATTCGCGGCCGTGCAGCGTGCACGGCCGTCCTGCGACTCCTGCCAGAGGCGGGAAGGCCCAAGACGGGAGAAAGCTGCTCAGGGCCCCTACCCTGTATAGAGGAGCCTCTGGGCTTGCTGAGAGAGTTATGGGAGGAAGACCTCCCGGGATGGGCGTCGGGGTGGAGGCCGCCCTGGCTGTCCAGAGAAGGCTCGCTGGGCTCATGGCCTGGCCGAGAGACCCTGGCCAGAGATCAAGGCCAGCGGAAGGATGGAGTGCGACCACAGAGGACAGGCCTGTGTCAGTCGCCCTGGAGCGATGCAGCGAGTGGACAGAGGAAGCCAGTTCATGTGGGGCCTTGCCACGGCCGGCCCGAGTCAAGGAGCACCCATGTCCCCAGGCGGGTTCCCACGCAGAGGACCCGAACTTCCCTAGGTCATGGAGTGACCCTGCTCAGTTCGCTCTCGGAGGGGGAGAACTGTGACGTAGTGGGGTATCTGGCTGGTTCCTATGCTGGCTCTGTGGTAATCCCCAATGGCTGCCATCGGTACCACAGCCCAGAAGGATGAGTCATTATGCTAAGAGGGTCTCTCAACCTGTCTGACCAGCTACCCCCAGGAGAGAAACAAAGGAAGGTGGATTGCTGCCGGGCTGGGGCAGGGCTGGAAGAGAGTTAGTTTAGTTTCTGGCTGGAATCATGGAGGAACCAGCCTAAGCCAGGGGCTGGGATTGTAGGGCCCAGCCACCCCCCCATCTCAGAGGGGGGCACTGAGGCCTCTTGGCTGCAGTCCCTGTAACCAGATTACATCTGTGCTGTGCTGTGCTGTATCCTGGAGAAACAATAAACTCCCTCCATTCTACGGGCCGGTGGAGTCTGTTCGTGCCATTACGGGGGTGCAGGAGTCAGGGGACCCCAACGCGTCGTCACACCAGGTATAGGGTTATTTTGAACAGAGGCCTTGGTTTTACTCAGTTATTTGGTAAACAGCCAAAAGCATTCATTCCAATTAAACACAAGATTCAACACAAGAAAGAATAGTCAAAACACTCATTTATATTGAAGATGTCACTGAGGGCATGTCTACAGCATGAGACAAAGTCAAATCTACTCTGGTCGATTTCTGGGCACCTGATTTTGTGAAGTCAAAGTCTGTCCTCACTACGGGGAAGAATTAAATAAAGTCTAAAGTAGCACGTCCCTAGTACGGAGCCTACCATAAACCCAGGGGTACCTCTGCAGTCTGAGTTATAGTTCTAGTGTCTGATGGGTCCAAAATTCTGCTGTGGCTGGTTGCAGGTGTGAATGTCGGCTGTGTCCCATCAGGCACTCCTCTAGTCCCTCCAACCTCATGAGAGATAAAAGGGACACAGTGTGCTCATGCCTTTTTCTGTTCCGGTTGCGTGTGTGGATGCCAGAGCACTGAAACTATGGAGCTCAGTGTGTTAGAAAGCATCGTCTTGCTTTTGGATGTCATGGTGCATCTTGTGGCACTGTACTTTGAGAATGTACCCATGTTGCTCCACCAGGAAGAGCACAAGAGCAAAACTTGATGTGGCATGGAGACCCAGCTTTAGCAAGGCCTGGTGCTATTGCTAATGCACTCACCAGTCCATACCCTGCACAGAGTGCAATGCCAGTTCTATCGCCGTCAGATGAGCAACCATTGGAGCAGACTGGGTAAAGCCATCTGCACCTCAGCAACTATTCCAGGCATGGCTGCCTTTGTCCTCTTTTAAGGCCTCCTCTGCACACCCATGTATGAGCCTTCCCCAACTCCATCAGCTGCCAAATACAATGCACGTCCCAGGCTCCACACCTACCGGAATTGGACACTGCAGTGCCCCCTTCATCTTTACAGTTGACTGGAAACTATGGTCTTCCTACAGATGGGAGAGCAGAGCCTCCAGCACTTCGGAGAGAAAAAAGAGCTACTGAATATATGTGAGGAGTTCAGTAAGGGAGGGTAGAGCACCGAAAATATTTAGGAGGCAGGATGAGAGGAGCCTCCAGTGGCATGGGGGACTCTATGGTTGGGGTGAAGATGGAGAAAAAAACCTTATGGGTGGATGTGGGAAACTGGGGAGTGTGATGGAACCTCTGGTCTCTGCACTCCTGCGGAGTCAATGCCACAGGGGGAAGAAGGGGCGGCAGCATGTCAACAGCCCGATTGTGTAGGTCCCGGCATACCGAACAGCCACAACGCGCCGCTATCACCCACGCACGGGGGGTGGAGGGGGAGGAGGAGAAATGCGCCGGTGGGCACGCGGTTCTGCGGACGTGGCGCTATGGCACCAACTTTGAAAAGGGCCCGCCGCTGGTCGGAGAGAGGGAGGCCAGAGATGTGAGAGGGAGCGGGGAGGCCCGCCGGGGGAACACATCTGGCCTTACTGACGTGGGGGCGGATGCTGGCGGGGACGTAGAGGGCTGTTGCAGAGCATCTGAGTTGCAAGGGACTGTGGCCTCTGTTGCCCGGCCGTGTGGGTGGGGGATTAGAGGAACATGGCAGGGTAGGAGGTAGCCCAGGGCAGGGTTCCTTGAGCCCGTGGGTCGACATGCATCAGGAGGTGTCCCCATCAACCAGAAGGGGTGGAGAGAGTGTGATCTCCCCTCCCTTAGGGCCCTGGGTTGGAACTCGGAGAAGTGGGTAAGCCCAGGTCCTCCTACCCGTCGCTCCCTCCATTGCCGGGAAGTGGAGCAGAGTGAAAAAACGAATACTGGATTTTACTGGAAACTGTAGACTACATTAAAGACACTAATTCCTCCCCAAAGGTACCATGGACTAAGTTGGGGAGTCAATGGGGCATGCTGGAGGGGGAAGGGGCCGGGAGGTGGGCCCCAAAATCATGGATCTCCGTAGGACCCCGGGCGCCGACTGTCACACGTGGTGGAGAATGTGGGTATTGATCCCGCCTCTGGAGTGAGGGGTAACAGGATCGGGTGTGCTGTCCTGAGGAGAGACTTAGCCTTGATGTATATATAGAGAAGAAGAACATGGGATGGAGTCCAATAAGATGTGGGAATGGTTGGCAGAGCAGCAGCGGCAGAGCCAACACCACCAGACGCAGCTGGTCCAGCAGCTGGCGGCCCAACAACAGGAGCAGCAACGCCAGCTGTTGAGGGAACTCGCAGAACTGCAACAGCAACAGCAGGAGAGATGGTGGCAGCAAGCGAGTGCATTAGGAAGGGGTGGACAAGCCATACTGGCTACAGGTGACCTAGATGCGGGGCCGTGGCAGCATTTACCCATCTGATTGGCCAAGATGGGAGCAGAGGATGACCCTGAGGCCTTCTTGGTCATGTTTGAGAGGGTAGCAACAGCAGCCCGGTGGCCGGAGGAACACTGGGCAACCCTCTTTGCTCTCCATTTATCGGGTGCCGCACAACTCGCTTATCGAGGCCTGCCAGCGAGAGATGCCTTGCACTACTACAAGGGGAAGGAAGCGATATTAGATCCACTCGGCATTACCCCAGAGACCTACCAACAGCAGTTTTGGCAAGAGCATTACCAGGCAGAGGAGTGATCCCGGGTTATGGCCTAAAGGCTGTGAGAAATGTGGTGGAGGTGGTTGGAGCCAGAGCAAAAAACAGGAGTGCAGGTGGTGGAGGCCACGGTGTTGGAACAATTTACGCAGCTCCTACCCACCGAAGGGCAGAAATGGGTTCGCTGTCACCACCCGGCCACCCTTATTGAGGCTGCCACCCTGATGGAGGATTATCTAGCAGCCGAGGCCGCAGATGACAAAGGAAAAGAACTCAAAGCCGCTCCTACGATAAAGGTGAACGCGGACTGTTCCCGGTGGCCCTGGGAAGCATGGGTAAGGCACCAGGACCTCTTCAGAGGTGCCTGAAGGGGCAAAAATTGGTGCCCATATGGGCCAGCCCAGCGTGAGAAGGTTCCGAGGCCCAGAAGCCCCGAAATGATGAGAGGGGAAAAAACCAGACGGAAGGACCACCTCCCTGAGTGGTGTGCTATCAGTGTGGACAGAAAAGCCATTTTCATCGTGAGTGCCCTGTTATGGATTGCACCTTTGGGCAGGTCGCTAAATCCAGCCTGGCACTGGACTCACCCCATGTAAGCCATGCACTAGTCACGATAAAAGTCGAGGGGAGCCTGGTGGAAGCGCTCATGGATTCGGGATGTGGGCAGACCGTCGTACGAGCCTGCCTCACGGGAAGCGGGGCACCCAGGGGTGGGGTGGTCTGGATGCAGTGCGTACACAGCAATGTGCAACCCTATCCTATCTCCTGGGTCCAAACTGACGATGGCCACTGTGCAGGGCAGAATTGCATGGCTCTGGCCCCCTCACTGGCAATATCCAGTTTTACTAGGAAGGGACTGGAGCGGAGTCGAACGTATTCTGGAGGACTGTGTCCGTCAGGGAGCCCAAATGAAGTTGGGTAAAGAGATAAAAGAAGCTCTAGCCACCCATCAGCGATCACCCCCCACGACGCCAGAGACAGATAGTGGAGACGACTCGGGACCACACCCTGGTGCTGGAGTGTATGAGGGGGATTTACTACAGGACCCCTCACTGCAGAGGGCCTGGGAGCAGGCCGGAGAACCCACAAGATCAGTCTCAACAAGCAATCTCCATGTGGGCAGGCCCCGGTTTGAGGTACGTGACGACCAGCTATATCAAGTGGTTAGGGGCATAGAAGGCCAGGGGGAGATCCAGCAATTACCATATTTTAGCAAATACAACCCGCGAGTTATATTCATTTTTACAAACCCCGCACTCCCCACGCGGGCTATACTCATGCGCGGAGTATACAGGGTTTTTTTTTTACTGGAAGGAAGAGGAGTCCCCTTCCCCCCCCCGCTTTCCCTATCTTTGGTGGGCTGGGGTTCAGAGCTGCAAACTCCTTTGCCCCCGCCGGGCGGTTCCTGCTCACATGGAGCCAGGGCCGGATTCTGTCCATTAGACAAACCGCTCCCAGCTGAACAACGTGTGGGGGGGAGGGGGCGCAGCACAGTAACTTTTTCCCGGCTCTCTCGCCGGGAATGCTCTGGAGCCAGGGCAGAGGCATCCCCAGCAGAGGCGCAAGGCGGGAGGCTCCCAGCCTGGGCTGACAAGGGGAAGGAGCCTGGAGCCCTGTCCTGAGCGGTGGGTGGCCTGCACCCCCTTGCAAGCCCCCCCCTTGCAACCCGCTTGCAATCCCCTTGTAGCTCTCGAGACACTGCACCTCGGAGCAGTTGCGGGCGCGGGGCTGGGCGGCCAGCAGTAGCAGCGGGAGTCTTCAGGTGGCCACGGTGCATAGGAGCGGGGGCAAGCAGCCACTGGGCTGGGACATGATGCAGGACGCCGGGGCAGGCGCCGGCCAGGAGCAACAAGTGAGCGCACTTTGTACTACCATTATACAAACCCCACACCCGAATAAACCCCATACCACCACCAACCCCCGCAGGCTATATTCGTGCGCAGGGTATACAGGGTTTTTTTTAACTCAAACAGCAAAAACCGCGAGGTATATTTGGGTGCGGGGTATATTCGCTAAAATACGATACTCATACCAGCGCTGTACCAGCAACGCATTCTAGAATTAGCTCATGCAAACCCCTGGGCCGGACACCTGGGCCACGAAAAGATGCGAGAGCGTGCGACTCAGAGGTTCTATTGGCCAGGGATCTTTAGAGACGTGCAAGACTTTTGCAAGTCCTGCCTGGAATGTCAAAGGATCGCCCTGGGGAAGGTACCAAAAGCCCCACTGGTACCCTTGCCAGTAGTGGGGGTACCATTCTAGAGGGTTGCCCTAGATTTGGTTGGGCCTCTGGAACGATGCTGGTCAGGGCACCAGTACATCTTGGCCTTAATAGATTACACGACTAGGTACTCAGAGGCCGTGCTGTTAAAAAGTACTACCGCACTCATATTAGTGGCCGAGCTGGTGAAAATCTTTGCGCGGGTGGGGCTACCCCAGGCCATTCTGACAGACCAAGGGACCACCATAATGTCCCAGTTGATGGGGGAGCTATGCCAACTCTTAAATATCAAAACCTTGAGAACATCGGTGTACCACCCGCAAACAGACGGACTAGTAGAAAGGTTTAATAGAATGTTAAAAAATGATGCTACGCCATTTCATAGAGCAGGATCCACAGGACTGGGACAAATTACTACCCGCTATGTTGTTTGCAGTCAGGGAAGTCCCTCAGTCCTCCATGGGCTTCTCACCATTCGAATTACTATATGGGCGGCAACTGTGGGGCATTCTCATGAGTCATCACACTGATGTGGAGCCCGGTAAGAAAGTGTGCGTTACGATATGCCCACTCCAACAGAAGCTGTGGGACACAGTGTGAGAGGAGCTACGCACTGTGTTGCAATGGGGGGTGATAGAGGAGTCATGTAGTGACTGGCATAGCCCCATAGTCCTTGTGCCCAAACCCAACGGGTCTATTCATTTCTGCATTGACTTTAGGAAGATAAACTCGGTGTTATGCTTTGATGCCTACCCAATGCCTAGTGAGGATGTGCTCCTCGAGCGTTTAGGTCAGGCACAGTATATTTCCACTCTGGACCTTACGAAGGGCTACTGGCAAATCCCTTTAATCCCCTCATCCCGGGAAAAGACTGCCTTCTCTACCCCCTTCGGGTTATACCAATTCATGACAATGCCCTTCGGCCTGCATGGAGCTGCAGCCACATTCCACAGATTAATGAACAAGAAACTGTATGACCACCGAAAGCATGTCATGGCTACATTGATGACATAATCATCTATAGCACCACGTGGCCCGAGCACCTCCTACGATTAGAGGCGGTATTAATGATATTAAAGGAAACGGGCCTTACCGTGAATCCCAGCAAGTGCCATATCGGGCAAAGAGAGGTTTCCTACTTGGAGTACACTGTGGGGCAGGGGAAGCTGAAGCCACTAATGAGTAAAATAAGTGCTATTCAGGAATACTCCAGACCAAGCACTAACAGACAGGTGCGTCAATTTCTGGGGCTGGCGAACAATTATAGGCGCTTCGTTCCTGACTTCACAACAATAGCGGCCCCTCCTAATGGAACTAACTAGGAACAGTCAGCCAAAAAGAGTATAATGGATGGCTCCCAGCGAAAAGGCCTTCCCGACGCTAAAAGCACACCTCACCCAAGCCCCAGTATTGATAAAGCCCAACTTTGAAAAGCCATTTGTGCTGCAAACAGATGCCTCAGAGGTGGGGTTGGGGCCATGCTCTCCCAAAAGATAGACGGGGCTGACTACCCAGTTCTGTACGTGAGCCACAAGTTATCTGCGCGAGAGCGGAACTATTCAACTACAGAAAAAGAGGCTCTGGTCGTGAAATGGGCTGTCGACTTATTGCTCTATTACCTTTTAAGAACCCGGTTCTGGTTAGTGACAGATCATGCTCACCTTCAATGGCTGCAATCGATGAAGGATACAAATCCAAGGATTATGAGGTGGTACCTCTTGTTACAGCTGTATTGTCCAAAATTTGGACTTTCTCTTGCAAATTGCGGAAGGTGAGGAGGGGAAAAAGGGGGGGCCTACAGGCAAACTCGGAGGGGTGTGTGTGTGATGCAGCCTCCAGTCTCTGCAGTCCTGTGGAGCCGATGCCACAGGGGGAAGGAGGGGCGGCAGCACAGCAACAACCCAACTGTGCAAGCGCCGGCATACCGAACAGCTGCAACGCGCCAGCGTCGCCCATGCACAGGGCAAGGGGTGAGGAGGAGAAACACGCCGGCAGGCACGTGGTACAGCGGACATGGCGCTTTGGTGCCATCTTTGAAAAGGGCCCACTGCTGATTGGAGGGGGGAAGGCCAGAGAGGTGAAAGGGAGCAGGGAGGCCCGCAGGGGGAACACGTCTGGCCCTCCCGACATGGGGGCGGATGCTGGTGGGGACACAGAGAGGTGTCACAGGGCATCCAAATTGTGAGGGGCAGTGACCTCTGTTGCTCGGCCATGTGGGTGGGGGATTAGGGGAATACAGCAGGGTAGGAAGTAGCCTAGGGCAGAGTTCCTTGAGCCCGTGGGTCGACGTGTTTCAGGCGGCATCCCGTCAACCAGAAGGGGAGTGGAGAGAGTGCGATCTCCCCTCCTTTAGGGCCCTGGGTTGGGACTCGGAGGAGTGGACAGGCCCAGGTTCCCCTACCCATCGCTTCCTCCTTTGCCGTGAAGCAGGGCAGGGAGAGAAAACGAATATTGGATTTAACTGGAAACTGTGGACTACATTAAAAACACTAATTCCTCCCCAAAGGGATCATAGACTAAGTTGAGGAGTCAACAGGGCACACGGGGAAGGCCAGGAGGTAGGCCCCAAAATCGTGGCACTCCATAAGACCCTAGGCGCTGGCTGTCACAGGGAGATAAACCCTAACTTGGGGACAAGGGCTAGGGAAAGAAGATGCCATCCAAGATAAAGTGAAGAACCCCGCCCCCCCCAATATACAGCTAAAACAAGAGAGAAGACACTGGGAAACACAGGGAGAAAAGACCCCAAAGTGAAGGGAGAATTCTGAGGGGAAAGAAGGACCCTAACTGGATTCTAAAGGAGAAATTTCCATCCCCACAACAGTAACAGAGGTGTTGTATGAATTTTATTAAATTTTCCCATCAATATTTGTTATTAAGAACATAAAAACTGCCATTCTGGACCAGAAATATGGGTGCCTCTAGCCCATTATTCTGTCTTCCAATAGTGGCCAGTGCCAGGTGCCCTGATGAATTAACAGAACGGGTAATCACCCAGTGTTCCACACCTTGTTGCCCGTTCCCAACTTCTGGCAAACAGATAGATGCTAGGGGAGACCATCTCTGCCCATTGTGGCTAAGAACTATTGATGGACATATCCTCCAGGAACTGATGTAGTTCTTTTTTGAAACCTGTTATAGTCTTAGCCGTCACAATAATTTAATTTGATGACCCCTGTTCCCTTTAACGTATGCACCTGTGCGTGCACGGACCAAGAATTTGAGGACTGCCCACCTCTTCAGCCAAACTAGGCAGTGGCTGCTCAGCTGCTCTAAGATGGGGCCAAGTAAAGGCAGCTGCCCCAGAAGCAGCAGGGCAGCCATCGTGTGGTCTTCGTCCTAGCTTTAGGACATGTTGCACATGGCCCGGAGCTGCTCCAACAGCCCCAGCCAAATATCATGATCAGAAAATGTATCAGTATTACAGACTCTGATGAATAAATTGTGATGGAGCAGAAACTCTAATTTTAAAAACAGAGACCATGCCTGTTAAAAGAGCATGTTTTTTAATCTAAGAAGCATAGAAGAGTGAGCAGAGCTCAGTGACAGAGAAAGACAAGTCTTGTGGTTAAAACCCTGAAGTAGCACACAGGAGATCTGTGTTGTGATTCTGCTACACACTCCCTGCCTGACTTTGAACAAGTCAATCCATTTTTATGCGTCTTAATTTTCCACCTGAAAAATATGAATAACCATCATTTGCCCCTGCCCTTTGTATATATGGTCTAGTTAGACTGTAGGGTCTGTGTGTATTTTTGCTTTTGACACAATGTCCCATTCTCATACTTGTGTCACTGTAGTGAGGCTAGAATAACACCATGGCCTCCCTCTCACCTGGAAGAGGAAGGACTCTCTAAGACCCTTTATGCTGTGAACTATAAAGTCCCTTTTACATAATATAAATCTTTATAGTTAGTCTTTACTTAGAAGAGGTAATGCAAATAAGTCAGAACTTCAGAATTTTTTTTTGTCATGTTCTGCTTTGGCTTATGCCTCAAACCTGATATTTAGAATGAGCAGGGTGGAGAAATATATTTTTTAAACACAACCCCCCTCTATTGTTTGTTTTTGTGTGTGTTTTTTTTAATTTTGATTTAAATTAGGTACACTTTTAATTTTAATTTAAATAAAATACGCTTTTTTAAAAAAACTTTCAAAGTAAATTTCAAATTCTGACATTTTATATTAAAACCTATTTCATTAATCAATCTACTTAAATAATTTCAATTAAATAAAGTAACATTAAAGCAGATTGCTGCTGATGTTTTGGGAGAAATTCAAACCACTGAACTAGCAGAGTCACTGGCTCAGCCAGTGGAAGCCCTGAGAACCCTGGCTCCAGCAGAGGCAGAGTTTCAGGCAACAAGCAGCCTGGAATGCTGAGAATAGCGGTTGAGCGGGAGAGCAGCTCCAGGCTGCCAGACGCAGAGCTAGGCTAAGCCTTTGCTCCCTACTTCTGAGACTCACTTGCACATTCATGCTGGGTTTTAGGGTTACCAGGTGAGTTAAAAAAAAAATACTGGACACACTCGATGTTAGATGGGGGCAGGAGGACTGGCCGGGAGGCGGGCGGGGCTGGACGGGGTGGGGGCAGCTGGTGGAAAGCAGGGCTGTGGGGGCAGCAGGGCTGGCCAGGGAGGTTGGGGATCATGGGAGGAACTGGCCGGCAGAAGCAGGGCTGGCTGGGAGTGGTCGGGGGCAGTGGGGCTGGCCAGGGGAGATTAGGGTGGGAGGGACGGAACCGGCCGGCAGAGGCAGGGCTGGTTGGGGGCAACGGGGCTGGCTGGGGGAGATCGGGAGGAGAAGCGGGGGAGAACCGGTCAGCCGGAAGGGGGTCATGGGGAGCAGGGCTGACCGGCGGGGGAGAAGGGGGAGAGGATTGGCTGGCAGGGAGTGGGACTGACCCGGGCACATGCAGATCCCGGGGCGTTGTCTGTGGGACTCATGGTCCTGGTGAAGCCGGAGGGAGTCCACCCCGGGGATTCCATCCCTGTCCTGGCCCCGCCTCCTCCCCTCACGTAGTTGAGCACTTCCTGGCTGGTAGACACACTTACTCAACATGAGTGTGTCTACCAGCCAGGCATTTCACAACTAGGTACTGATACTCCTAATTACAATAAAACTTACTTAATTAGAAAATATCGGACATTTTATATGTCTGGTATTTTCTGTTTCCCAGACTGAAAGCTCAAATACTGGACTGTCTGGTTCAAAACCAAACACCTGGCAACCCTACAAGTGGGTTTTGTTACTCGAAAGTGAATACTGCATTCACAGAGACTAAGCCCTCATTTAGGTTCCCAAGGTAGTTTGAAAGAAAAAGAACTCAAGGATCAAACTCATTCAGCAAGGAAATTTGTTTTCATCCCAACATGTGACAAAAAGATGCTGTCGATTTATAGCAATGGGCTTAAACTGCAGCAAGGGAGGTTTAGGTTGGACATTAGGAAAAAGTTCCTAACTGTCAGGGTGGTTAAACACTGGAATAAATTGCCCAGGGAGGTTGTGGAATCTCCATCTGTGGAGATATTTAAAAGTAGGTTAGATAAATGTCTATCGGGGTGGTCTAGATAGTATTTGGTCCTACCATGAGGGCAGGGGACTGGACTCGATGACCTCTCGAGGTCCCTTCCAGTCCTAGTATTCTATGATTCTATATGGATCAGAAATTTCTGAAGACCTCAGTTTCTTTGTTTTAGCCCTCTTGGCCCAAATGAAATATTTTGCATTAAACCATGTCTTTCTGTGGTTGGGCACTGCCTCCTGTAATTGTAGTGTGGGAACCTCAGTGGTTTGTGCATTGGCCTGCTAAACCCAGGGTTGTGAGTTCAATCTTTGTGGGGGCCATTTAGGGATCTGGGGCAAATATGTCAGGGATGGTGCTTAGTCCTGCTGTGAGGGCAGGGGACTGGACCTGATGACCTTGCAAGGTCCCTTCCAGCTCTATGAGATGGTCTCTCTCTCTCTCTCTCTCTCGATATATATATATATATATATATGAAACCTGATGCAGCCATTTTACCCTGTGCCCAGGGTTCCTGCATGGACTACATCTCCCATGATGCATCACATGCTGCTCAACCCAAAAAAACCCCCCAAAATTTACATTTTTCTAATGGAAAAGTCAAAGTATACATGCAAACTCAAAATATGAAGCTGCATTTTCTTTCAGGAAATCATTCTAGTGATACATTTCTGACCAGCTCCAAACAGCAGTCTGCATGTTCCATTAGCTGCCAGAGCAAATCCTTCTAGTTTAAGTATTAGAGCTTATAATGTACATGAACAAGTAACAAAGTCAGTCACTGCAGCAGATCTGTAGCTCTCACTCCTCAGGAGGGAAAAGGGCTCTGCAGATGCACTGAGCAGGGGGGGGGGATCTGCAGTTGAGTAGTGACTCCAACAGCAAGAGGGAGGGAAGGAATATGGATTAAGTAGTAAATACTCTGAGATGAAAAGTCACTCAAGGTATGTCTACACTTGCATCCTCTTTCGAGAGAGGAATGCAAATGTAGACATTTGAAATTGCAAATGAAGCCGGGATTTAAATATCCCATGCTTCATTTGCATAACTGCAGTAAGCTGCTAATTTCAAAATAGTGCTATTTTGAAATAACAGACGCTGTTAAGATGCAGTTATTTTGAGAGAAAACCCTTCTCTCAAAATAACCCTTACTCCTCATACAGCAAGGTTTACCAGTTATTTCAGGAGAAGGGTTTTCTCTCAAAATAACCATGTCTTAACAGTGTCTGTTATTTCGAAATAGCAGCTATCTGCAATTATGCAAATGAAGCACGGGATATTTAAATCCCGGCTTCATTTGAAATTTCTAATGTCTACATTTGCATTCCTCTCTCGAAAGAGGATGCAAGTGTAGACATACCCTGACCGATGGCTTTTTTTATGTACCGTGCAGGCCGTGGTGGCGTGCGAGGGTCATTGACAGCATCTGATAGATCCTGTCTGCTGTTGCTATGTAATGGAGAGTGGCACTTCTAGATCATCAAGAGGGAAGAGAAATGAAGAAGCAAAACACTACTGGCAGTTGGATGAGTCCTATCCACCTAAAAAGAGAACTCCAAGATTTTGAAAAGTAGCATAGAGCTGCACTCTTCCATGATATTAATGAATGACTTGCAGGGTCTGGGATGGAGGTTGGTGCAGAAGGAAGTTTGGGTTAAGGGACTGGTATGCAGGAGGGAATGTGGGGTCTGGAAGGGAGTTTGAGTGAAAGAGGCAGCCGGAGTTGGGTGCAGGAATTTGTGTTGTAACCTAGGGCAGGAGGGGACTGTGCCCTTAGGCAGGAGATTGGGGTGCAGGATCTGGGACCGGGTATGGGGGAAGAAGGTTTAATTATATAGTGTAGGAGGCAGGAGTGAGGTATAGAGGGTTGGGGTAGGCAAGGATTGGGATGTCAGAGGCAGACTCTGACTGGGAGATTTATCTGAGTGACTCCCAACCAGCGGCCCAGCATGTTTCTCAGGCAGGGTCTTAAGTGGGGCAGACGGGGCAGCATATGAAGCCTCTCCCATCCAATGTTTCCTCTAATATTTTCTATCCTTGGGCGGGTTGAATTTTCTTTTGGGCGGGATGAAATTTCTTTTGTGCAACACTAATATTGAGGTAGGATGGGGATGTCCACCACTAATACAAACAAAACACACACACACTTATATATAAAGCAGTGCATATCTGTGGAACAAAATACATTAAAACAAGAGGCAATTAACAAGGATCAGTGCTTACAATATTTAATATGAAACCAAATATACCTTGTGTTAATTAGTAACACAGAGGTTTTAAAAATCATTAGATATCTGCAACACTCAAAAATCCGTTAAAAGAATCTTTCTTTCTTATCTTATGCCATTAACACCTACGTAAACTTTGTTTGAAATGTAATCATGCAAATGTCCTGGCATACCGCCCCCCCACACACACACACCATGCAGCCTGCTTCCTTCCCTGCCCCAACCCAGCCAGATACAGAGAACTACTGCAAGTGAGTCACGGAAACCCCAAACTCCCCCCCCCCACCTCACTGTACAGATGCAAGCATTCTCCCACCCCCTTTTCCCCACCTATACCTGTGTAATCTGCTCTCTCCAACCCAGCTTGGAGCTGAGATAAAATTCTGCTTCTCAAACTAGCAGGCACCTGTCTGTCTATCTGTCCTGTCCTAACTCTCAGCTAAAGCAGAAATTATCCACACCACCTCCGCCTGACAGAACAAACAAATGCTCGCCTGCCTCTACTTCACCCTAATGCCAGCACCCCACCCTCTTTTCCTCCTCCCCCCCACAACTTATCATCTCCCCCTTCCCAGGAGGCTTGAGAGTGCTGAGTTCCTGCCTCTCTCTCCTTGCGCAGACTCCGCTTCAGCCAATCACATGCTCCCTCCCACCTTCCCTTCCTCCTCCCCCCTCCCCCTGATTGTCTTATTTCCTTTGTTTACCTTCTCTGGGAGCTGCTCAGTTTCAAACTTGGTTTAGCTACCTGGTTAGCTAGATGACTGATCCCTTCCCTCCCCCCAGTCAACTGATCTTCCTGCTTGCTCAGGAGTTTGAATCTGAGTGGAGCTCAGAAAACAGTTGTGCAGTTGCACAACCATGCAGCTTATAGGAAACTTAGCTCCACTATCCCCCAAGTTCATGGCTGTGAAGGAGAAACTGCCTGGCAGCTTCTTTTCTAAGTGCAGGGGAGGAGGGCAGGGCAACCAGAGAAGAGGCCTGAGGCTTTCCACTGCATGCATAGGTGCATCTGGTGGCTTGGTGGGCCAAATCTTGCCCACGTGCTGTGTTTTGCCTAGCCCAGTTCTATAAAATAGGCTGTAAGCTGAAGGATAACAGTGACCTCTTTTAATAAATGCATTCCTGTAACACGGTGGCCCTCACCTCCCACAGGTGACCCTATTCAGCCTATTGCAAGTGCCTCCACTCCCTCAGTTCAATGGCAAAAGCCTCTTCAGCAACTCACCCTCTGGCTGAGTCACACACGCTGTGTGCAAATCATGCAAACCCCTTCCAGGGTTCACCTGTAACAGGAGCCTATCTCGTTGTCTTCTGTATTGACCCTCTGAATCTATGTCTCAGTCTGTTTCCCCACTCTGGATGAGAGTGGTGCCTCCAGGATTTCCTCTTCCTAGAGAAAGCTCCTTGCTCAGGGCTTTATCTCAACAGAGACCTGCAGTCAGCCACCTCCAGTCTTCACACCCAGAGATATGCAGGGCAATTGACTGCTACTTTCTTTTGCAACTCCATATATAGGCCTTTCAGGTCCCTGATTGGATGATTCCTCCTTCAGTCACTCTAGCCAGTCTGGAGGATGTATCTATGGCCCTTTTCTAGGGCAGGACCAAAGCACCTCTGGAAGGGGGCCTCTGGGTTTGGTCCACCCCATTATAATTCCCCAGGGGGCTGATGATCTAATTGCTTGGTGTGGGTTCAGCTTTACTTAGCTTTCATTTTCCAAACAGGGCAGGCTAGGGCATGTATTGTGAGCCACTGATATGCATGCTAGAGACAGTGAATTCTCAAATTCTCCATGTGGCTACAAGGAACAGACCGCAGCTGCGTGCCCAGTCAAGCTTTTTACATAGAGGATATCTGCAAACACACAGAGGAAGCCAAATTTACTTACTTTAGACTCTGTAATTTGCAGTTTTGTTTTAGTCCCTCACACAGCAGCTGTATGCCACGACGTCCTAGGGCATTATGACTCAGGTCCAGCTTTATCAGGCTCTGGTTGGTTCTGAGAGCAGCAGCGAGATATTCATAGCAAGAGAGTGTCAAACAACACTCACTTAGGCTGAAGAAGAGAAAAATGCAGAGAAGTGGGATTATGGTGAGAATGGGGCTCATCCAGACCTGTCACTGACCTGCTTCAGCCTTGCTTACACCTCCCCAACCTCCCGCTCCTCCCACGCCACACACACAAACACACACCCTCAGACTCCAAGTACTCGGCTTCCACCTTTGGCCTGTATGTGGACACCTGCTTTGATATTGACTTTGGTTCTCCCTGGACTCTGATCCACTGCCTTAACTGCTCGCCTGCCCTGGAGCTTCTGCTACAGTTTGGAATCTGGTTTGTCTACACACAGTAATCTCAGCTTTAATTCCAGCCTGTTCTTGGACTGCATTTCCACCACCCACTCTGGGTCCTACTCCAGCAGCTCCACACTTAGCTGAAGCCTACACTGCAACCACTAGACCTGCATGTCAAAGACACAGTCTGACACCGTTGTCTGTGAGGGTATGTCTAGACTACAGAGGTTTGAAAGAAGTGGGCTTTTTTTTCGGAAACTTCATCTGTGTCTAGACTAGATTGCCATTGTGTTCTTTCGAAACTAAATCGAAAGAACACGGCAGTTTTTTTGACATCGGTAAACCTGCTTTTACAAGGAAGAATGCCTTTTTTCAAAAGAGCTCAAGAAGAACGAAGAACGCAAACAGGGCTTTTTCGAAAGAGAGCGTCCAGATTGTCTGGGTGCTCTTTTGAAAAAGCAGATTGCTTTTTTGAAAGTCTCGTGGCTGTCTAGACGATCTCTTTCAAAAGAGGCTTGTAGTCCAGACATATCCTCAATATGGCCATTCTTATGCTCTATGTGTCTCTCTTTGGGTATGTCTACACTTGCACCCTCTTTCGATAGAGGGATGCAAATGTAGACATTCGAAATTATAAATGAAGCCAGAATTTAAATATCCCGCGCATCATTTGCATATTCGTGGACTGGCACTATTTTGACATACCTTATTTTGAAATAAAAAGCGCTGTTTAGACACAGTTATTTCAAAAGAAAACCCTTCTTTCGAAATAACCCTTATTCCTCAGTGTGTTAGAAAGCATCGTCCTGCTCTTGGATGTCATGGTGCATCTTGTGGCACTGTACTTTGAGAATGTACCCATGTTGCTCCACCAGGAAGAGCACAAGAGCAAAACTTGATGTGGCATGGAGACCCAGCTTTAGCAAGGCCTGGTGCTATTGCTAATGCACTCGTCCATACCCTGCACAGAGTGCAATGCCAGTTCTATCGCGTCAGATGAGCAACCATTGGAGCAGACTGGGTAAAGCCATCTGCACCTCAGCAACTATTCCAGGCATGGCTGCCTTTGTCCTCTTTAAGGCCTCCTCTGCACACCCATGTATGAGCCTTCCCCAACTCCATCAGCTGCCAAATACAATGCACGTCCCAGGCTCCACACCTACCGGAATTGGACACTGCAGTGCCCCCTTCATCTTTACAGTTGACTGGAAACTATGGTCATACTACAGATGGGAGAGCAGAGCCCCCAGCACTTGGGAGACAAAAAAGAGCTACTGAATATATGTGAGGAGTTCAGCAAGGGAGGGTAGAGCACCGAAAATATTTAAGAGGTAGGATGAGAGGAGCCTCCAGTGGCATGGGGGACTCTATGGTTGGGGTGAAGATAGGAAGAAAACAGCCATGGGTGGATGTGGGAAACTGGGGAAATAAATAAATAAATCTTAACTTGGGGACTAAGGCTAGGGAAAGAAGGTGCCATACAAGATAACGGGATGAAGACCTCTCCCCCCAATATACAGCTAAAACAAGAGAGAAGACACTGGGAAACGCAGGGAGAAAAGACCCCAAAGTGAATGGAGAATTCTGAGGGGAAAGAAGGACCCTAACCAGATTCTAAAGGAGAAATTTCCATCCCCACAACAATAACAGAGGTGTTGTATGAATTTTATTAAATTTCCCCATCAATATTTGTTATTAAGAACATAAAAACTGCCATTCTGGACCAGAACATGGGTGCCTCTAGCCCATTATCCTGTCTTCCAACAGTGGCCAGTGCCAGGTCCCCCGATGAATGAACAGAACAGGTAATCACCAAGTGTTGCACACCTTGTTGCCCATTCCCAACTTCTGAATATGTGTGAGGGGTTCCGTAAGGGAGAGTAGAGCACCCTAAATGTTTAGGAGGCAGGATGAGAGAAGCCTCCAGTGGCAAGACAGACTATGATTGGGGTGAAGATGGGGAGAAAAACACATTATGTATATGTGAGAGATAGGGGCAATAAACCCTAACTTGGGGGGCAGGTGCTATAGAGAGAAAATACCTGGTAATTCCCTCCTGGTTAAGGGGGTCATGTGACTTCTTATGACCAACCCTTGCTACGACTTAAAGGACAAGAGAGTTGTTTACAGTTGACCAGACCTTGTGGGAAACACCCTTGATGGCTTGCCTTTTCACTTTTAAAACCATAGAGCATTCCATTTCCCTAACTTTACACACAAGAATGATACATACACCAAGATAAGATATACAGACACAGTGAATTAAGACATTAAGATTGATAGGTTACATGAGGAAATTTGTCCAAAGTATCTTTGAATTATGCATATTTGTGTTCATAAGTCCATTTTATAAAGCATGGAGTGGGGTCCACCACAGAATGGGTGGAGGAAGGGGGGGTGCAGAGGATTGGGGGAGACAAGGGCTAGGGTGTCAAAGGTAAGCTCTGACTGAGAGACTCACCTAGGTGACTTTCAACCAGGAAGTTTCTCAGACAGGGTCTTAGGTGGGGGAGACAAGGGCAGCATGTGAAGCCTCTACCATCCCGTGTTCCCACTAACATTTTCTATCCTTGGGCGGGTTGAATTTTCTTTGAGGTGAGTTGAAATTTCTTATGTGCAACACCTATATTGAGGTAGTGTGGGGATGTGCACCACCAATACAAATACAACAAAACAAAACACACACATATTGAGCAGAGCATGTGTGTAGAAGAAATTATATTAAAACAAGGGATAATTAACAAGGATGAATTGCTTACAATATTTAATATGAAATCAAATATACCTTGTATTAATTAGTAACAGAGGTCTTAAAAAACTCTTTAAGACCAAAGTTTTACATATTGGCAACATGCCAAAAAATCTGTTAAAAGAATCCTTTTCTTTCTTATCTTAAGTCATTAACACCTATGTAAACTTTGTTTGAAATTTAATCATGCAACTGTCCTGGCACAAATGTCCTGCACACCCCATGCAGCCTGCTTTCCCCTCCACTCCTCTAATCCAGACAGTGAGGACTGCAGCAAGTGAGTCAGGGATACCCCAAACTCTCCTCTGCCCCAACCTTCGCCTCACTGCACAGATGTCAGCACCTTCCACCCCTTTTCCCCCACCAATTCCTGTGCAATCTGCTCCCTCCCAGCCCAGGATGGGGCTGGGATTAAATTCTGTTTCTCAGACCAGAAGGCACCACAGTCTGTCCTGTCTTAACTCCAGCTAAAGTACAAATTATCCCCAACCCCCTCGCAGCACAAACTAACTCTCCCCCACCTCCCGCCATCTCCACTTCACCTTAATGCCAGGACCCTCCCACCTCCTCTTTCCTGCACTATCACATATAGTTAGCCCCTTATTTTCCCCTTCCCAATAAGCTCGAGAGTGCAGAGTTCCGGTCTCTCTCTCTTCACACAGTTCGGACTCTCCAGACTCCCCTCCCCTCTGACTTCGCCTCAGCCAATTACTCCTCCCTCCTCCGCCTCTTTCCTCCTCCTCCCAGCCACCAATTGTCTCCTTTTCTTCCTTGTTTACCTGCTTTAGGAGCTGTTCATTTTCAAACATGGAGCAGCTCCGTTTATCTACTTGCTTAGTGTGATGATGCCCCACTCCCCACAAGTCAGCTGAGCTTGGTCCCTTCCTGTGTGGGAGCTTTGAACTTCTGAGTGGAGCTCAGAAAACAGTTATGTGGTCACACTGCCATGCAGCTTACAGGGAACTTAGTTCCCCTCTCCCCCATGTTTCCAGCTGTGAAAGAGGAACGGCCCTGCAGAGGCTTTTCTGAGCAGTGTGGGGGGAAGGTGGGCAGGGCAATCAGGGAGCCTTCCTGAGGCATCTGCGGGTGGATCTGGTAGCTTGGTGGTCCAGATCTGGCCCACAGGCTGTATTTTGCCCAGCCCTGATTTATAAAATAGGCTGTGAGCAGAAGAGTAACATTGACCTCTTTTTAATAAATGCATTCCTGTAACAAGGTGTCACACACCTTCTGGAAGTGCCCCGACCAGCCGAGTGCATGTGCCTCCACTCTCTCAGTTCCATGCCAAAAGCCCTGTGAGCACATCACTCATTCTTCTTCCAGGGTTAAACTTTAACAGGAGTCCATCTTGGTTTCCTATGTATTGTCCCTTTGGGTGTGTCTAGACTATGAGTTATTTTCGAAAAAACTTCACCTGCATCTAGACTGCTGCCGCGTTCTTTCAAAAGTAAATCAAAAGAACGTGGCAGTTTTTTCAACTGTGGAAAACCACAGTTTACGAGGAATAACGCCTTTTTTCAAAAGTGCTCTTTCGAAAACAGGTGCTATGTAATGCAAACAGTGCTTTTTCAAAAGAGAGCATCCAGACTGCCTTGGGACTGAGTTAGGGGTCCAGAAGAGCCACATCTAGCTCCCTAGTGAGCCATATTTGGCTCGTGAGTCACAGGTTACTGGCCCCTGCTTTAGGTCTTCCCCTTCTTGGAGACA
This sequence comes from Rafetus swinhoei, assembly GCA_019425775.1. NCBI lineage: Eukaryota > Metazoa > Chordata > Testudines > Trionychidae > Rafetus > Rafetus swinhoei. The sequence continues at coordinate 14,241,304 of CM033446.1, read as the reverse complement.
CTTCCTTTCCCTGACCTCAGGGCTTTATCTCAACAGAGACCTGCAGTCTCCAATGCACTCTCCGCTCGGAGCTCTCTGTGGTGCTGTCATTCACTTAGTAAGCCAGTCAGTCACCCCAGTCTTCACACCCAGAGATTTGAACTGCGACTGACTGCTGCTTTCTTTTGCAGCTCCATATATAGGCCTTTCTGGCCCCTGATTAAATGATTCCTCCTTCAGCCACTCTAGCCTGTCTGGAGGATGTGTACATGACCCTTTTCTGGGGCAGGATGCGGCAGGACCAAAGCACCTCTGGAAGGGGGCCTTAGGATTTGGTTTGCCCCATCATAATTCCCTAGAGCACTGGACTTGGGTGCAGAAGGGTGCAGGGATTTAGGTTGTGACTTAGGGCAGGAGGAGGTTGTGATAAGAGTGGCGCCTCTAGGGATTACGCTTCCTGCAGAGAGCTCCTTGCCTCAAATTCAGGGTTTTATCTCAATTTAGTCCTGCAGTCTCTGGAGCTCTTTGTCGTTCTATCATTCCCTCAGACCCAGTCTTCACTCCTTGAGATCTACACAGAAACTGCTGCTTTATTTTGCAGCTCTGTTTATAGGCCTTCCTGGTCCCTGATTGGATGGTTTCTCCTTCAACCAATTTAGCCTGTCTGGAGGACTTCTCTATGGCAATGCAGCAAGACCAAAGGTTTTCTGGCAGGGGACCCCAGGACCTGATCCACTACATCATAATTCCCTAAAAAATAGGGGGCTGATGATCTAATTGCTTCATGTGGGCCAGCTTTACTTAGCTTTCATTTTCCAAAGAGGGCAAGCTGGAGCAGTTTTGTGAGCCACTAATATGAATGCTGGAGACACTGAGATCTCAACTTCTCCATGTAGCTGCAAGGAATAGACCGCAGCTGCGTGCCCAGTCAAGCTTTTTACATACAGGATATCTGTAAACACACAGAGGAAGCCAAATTTACTTACCTTAGAATCTGTAATTTGAAGTTTTCTTTCAGTCCCTCACACAGCAGCTGTATGCCACGACATCTCAGAGAATTATTACTCAGGTCCAGCTCTACCAGGCTTTGGTTGGTTCTGAGAGCAGCACTGAGATCCTCACAGCAAGAGCTTCTCAAGTGACAAAGACTCAAGCTGCAGGAGAGAGAAATGCAGAGGAGGAGGATTGTGGTGAGAACGGGGCTCATCATAGATGTTCTGACAAGCAGCCTTGCCCACCAGCTCCTCTCCCTGACCAATCGGCATTAAGAATGGGCTGGAAATTCTACCCCAGGTCCTGTCTCAAGTCCCACCCTTAGTCAATGAGGATGGGCACAAGGTCCCTTAAGTCCTGCCTGTTGAGCTCTCAGCCAATCACAGATCGGAGCAGGCCCATCCCCACATGGATGTTGTACTTCATGACTCAGGCTTCAGGGGTCCAACAACCTATCCCTGAGCAGAACCCCAAACCAGGTATTTCCATAACCCCATTAGATCAGTCTGGGCAACAGCACAATCTGGCCAAGAGCCCTCCTGCTGCCTCACAGTGCATCAGACGATAGAAACTCCCAGTGCACTTGTGCCCCTGCCCCGGCCTTGCCTGAGCTCTGTCCCAGTACCAGCCTTGCCTAACTCTCGCCTCGCTCCAGCCCTGTCACTGACCTGCTTCAATCTTATCCCCAACTCCCCATCCTCCCTAGATCCTTAGACTCCAATTACTCGGCTTCTCCCTTCAGCTTGTATGTGGACCCTGGCTTTGATATTGTCTTGGCTTCCCCATGGACTCTGATCCTCTGCCCTTGACCCCTTGCCTGCTCCTGCTTCTGCTACAGTTTGCAGTCTGGTTTGTCTGCACATGGTGATCTCAGCTTTGATTCCAGCCTGTCCGTGAATTGCATTTCCACCACCCACTCTGGGTCCAACCCGAGCTCCACACATAGCTGCAGCTTGTCAAAGACACCATCTGACACTCCTGACCCAATATGGCCAGTCTTATGCTCGGTCTCTCTCTCTCCCACCAGTCCAGGTGTATTGATATTGATCTCATAAGCCCAAGGAGTAATCAATGTTTGTCAACTCGTTCTCTGCCCAGCATTAAACAGTGATAGCCAGGTTTGGGGTTATTTTGAACAGAGGCCTTGCTTTAACTCAGTTACTTGACAAACAGCCAAAAGCATTCATTCCAATTAAACAAACACAAGAAAGAACAAAAAGTCAAAACAGTTATTTTTATTGAAAATGTCAATGAGGGCACAGCTACACTACCCTATAATGTTGAATCTACTGTGGTCAATTTCTGGGCACCTAATTTTGCAAAATCATCAGTCCATGTCCTCACTATGGGGAAGAATCAAATTAGTCCAAAATAGCATGTCCTCATTAGGACCTCATTGTCTCATGCTGGTGTCAAAGCTGCTCCCTTGTGGCCCTCCTCTCCTGTTGCTTGGAGATCCTGCCCTACCACTCTGCTTGGATATCTCCCATGAGGGTTTCCATGCCGTCCATCTGGTTGTGGAACATTTCTTCCCCTCGTGCGTGTGCGCTTGCACTTGCAGATTATAGCCAGGTGTGGAGATGCAGTGGGAGGTAAAGAACACACCAAGCTAGCTGCTGTTCCAGCTGCAAAGAAAAGTTACGAGGGCAAACATTCCAGGAGATACATAATGTAGACTTGAACCCTAATCTCTTAGCTTACACCAAAGGTCTCTGTAAAGACAATGGAGAAGTGTTGCATGGGAGGCTAAATGTTTGCTTTAAAGTGGGCACTTTGCAGAAGGGGCCCAAACAGCTTAGAGTAGCATCCGGACACATTCAGTCTGGAAGCAGGCAGGCATAGTAAGGGGCCTGCCAGGCTAGGAGCCCGCTGGCTGGAGGGGGCTGGTGGCAGAGAGGGGCTTCCCACTGTGTGTGGCACACACTGGCTCCAGCACATGGCGTGCCTATGAAAAATGCTACTCTCTCAGTCTGGGCAGGAGCCTGTGCAAGGGTGGGGGAAGGAGAAGTGCAGCATCCCACTGTGTACAGAATACGCAGCCTCATGGGGACAATGCTTCTTTTCCTTCCTGCAGGAAGAGGGTGTGAAAGTAGAAAGAATTATATTGTAAGAGAAAGATGAATTATGCTGTAATAATTGAATAAGTTGAAGGAATCCTGTTTGTCTCTAAACAGGAAGGAGAAAAGTATGTTAATGTTGTTGGTAGGTATGCAGATCAGAGTGCTAGCCAGGTATACCTGGGGTAACAGGAAAAGGAAACATTAGGTGTTATGCAGAAAGTAATTGAGATAACCAAGGAGATATGGACAGGAGATTGCTGTGTGTGCTTGATGTGGAAATGAAGATACTTGACTAGTCTCATACTAATCATGTGAAGTTTTGCCACCTTTTAATCTTGTTAAGTTGGCTTTCTTTTGACTGTATAAATCTAAGGGGTTTGAGCCTTGCATGGTACTCACATTTTCTGGGTGCATTTAGCAGAGCAGCTTTGCTAATAAACAGAGCGGTTGGACAAATCTGTGAGTCCTGTCTGACTTTGACAAGGGCAATGTGTGTCTGGCATACACAGCCTCCCAGAGAGTGTGCTAATATGCTCCCCTCCTCCCTTATCCAGATTGCCATGTGAGATATGAGTCTTCTCCAAATCACACAGAGTGATCTGAATGTGGCCGTAAACCTGGGCCTTATGCTGCAATGCTTTGTGGTTCCATGATGCCAGACCACATACTGGTGGTTCGGCAGGGGAAAGTGTCCTAACACGGAGGACGGTATAAGGCTGACCTCCCTAAAAACCTTTTGAGAAAGATTAAAGACTTCCTATATGAGAGCCTCATGGAGCTGTGCAAAGAGACTCCTGCTCCATCTGCAAACACATGAACAAGCTGTTCTGTGATTCCCGCACTATGTAGGCAGAGGGAGATTGTGCCCGAGCTCATACCCTATGGCACAAACTCGCTTGTAGTTAGGCAAAGTTTGTGAATTCCCCAGAAGAGTCCTCCCAGAGGTTGTCGATGACCTGTGAGACATCTTGGGAGGGGTCCAATATCATGAAGTTCCAGTGTCACGAGGAGCTCCCTCCTCCTACTCCTTCTCCTGCCCCTCCAGCACCCACTGGCTGAAGCCAGGCATCTCTCGTCCATAATTCATTACCACACTAGGAAAGCTATGGCATCCAACTGGTCGTAGTAGCAGCAAGTGTGAGGAGTGGCCTCAGAGCATCTGCTCTCCTTCACTCTGTGATAGGCCTGGTGAAGCTCCTTGATTTTTACCCTTCACAGCTGAGAAGGTTGCAGGTTGCTATTCGGCCGTAGGTGTTGCCATTCCTCTTCCTGGTTCTGAGCTCATTCAGGATGAACTCATCCCTATTACACCTTGATGAGGTCCAAGATTTCCTGGACTCTCCAGTCTGGTGATCTTCTGCACCCTGGGTACTGGAGCCCATGGAAGCAGGCATCACTTTGAGGATCATTGGAGAAACTCATCTCCATGTGTACCACAGTGTGCTGCTTGCTCACAATAATGGCCACGTGGAACAGGACAGTGTACTACTGTTGCCTGGGCTTTAGGAGATCACCGGGAGAGCAGTAATGGTGGAAGTTCTGGCCAGAGAGATCAGAGTAGAAAGCTGCATGGGGTTCGAGTCTACACTATGTATCTCCTGGAAGGTCTCCATGTGGCTGCAAGGAAAAGACACCAGCTGTGTGCCCTGTCAAGCTCTTTACATAGAGGATATCCGTCAACACACAGAGGAAGCCAAATTTACTTACCTTAGAATCTGTAATTTGAAGTTTTCTTTCAGTCCCTCACACAGCAGGTGCACGCCATGATCTCCCAGCTTATTCCAAGTCAGGTCCAGCTCTATCAGGCTTTGGTTGGTTCTGAGAGCAGCACTGAGATCCTCACAGCAAGAGCCTCTCAAGCGACAAGAACCCAAGCTGCAGGAGAGAGAAATGCAGAGGAGGAGGATTGTGGTGAGAATGGGGTTCATCACAGGTGTTCTGACAGGCAGCCCTGCCCACCAGCCCCTCTCCCTGACCAATCAGCATTAAGAATGGGCTGGAAATCCTGCCCTAGGTCCTGTCTCAAATCCCACCCCTTAGTCAATGTCCCTTAAATCCTGCCTATTGAGCTCTCAACCAATCACAGATCAGAGCAGGCCCATCCCCACATGGAGGTTGCACTGCACGGACTCAGGTTTCAGGCCCAGGTATTTCCACAGCCCTGTTAGAACTGCAGATCCATCTAGGCAACAGAATTACCAGGCCCACTTACTGCCCTCCTGCTGCCTCACAGTGTATCAAACGATAGAAAGCCACCATGGGCTCCTGCCCCATCCTGGCCTGAGTCCTCTCCCAGTACTGGCCTTGCCTAACTCTAGCCTCCCTGCAGCCCTGTCACTGACCTGCTTCAGCCTTGCTTACACCTCCCCATCCTCCTCAGATTCCAAGTACTCAGCTTCCACCTTCGGCCTGTATGTGGACACAGGCTTTGATATTGACTTGGCTTCTCCCTGGATCCCCTGCCCTGGACCTCTTGCCTGCCTTTAGGCTTCTGCTACAGTTCTGAGTCTGGCTTGTCTGCACACGGTAATCTTGGTTTTGATTCCAGCCTTGTCCCTGGATTTCATTTCCAGCGCCCACCCTGGGCTGAACCCCAGCTTCACGTATAGCAGTTGCCTGCACTGCAACCAGTAGACCTGCTTTTCAAAGATTCCCTTTGACACCCCTGGTCTGACCCAGTGTGGCCATTCTTATGATCTATGTCTCTCTCTTTCCCACCAGCCCTGCTGTATGGTTATTGATCTCATAAGTCCCAGGAGTAATAAGTGTTTGTAAACACAATTTCTGCTCAGCATTAAACAGGGATAGCAGGTTTGGGGTTGTTTTAAATAGAGTCTTCTGTGGCCAGCTTGTTTGTGGAAAATATTCTATTGTTGTCCATATAAGCATTATAAAGATATTGTAAAAGCCAGTGTGAAGTCATGCAGCACATCTTCCAGTGATCTGGAAATGATAATGCAGCACAGATTGAATATGGTTCAAAAAGAGCACACAATACCCACAAATGTGGATTTAAATGTGACATAAGCAATCAAACTCAACTTAAGTGTGGTTGCATATGCAAGCAAATATATACAAATAGCTTCTCTCACTAAGGCAAGACTACACAACACACAGGCCCCATTTAAGTCAGTTCTGCTGATATTAATAAAATGCAATCAGACTGGCCAATCAAGAACTGGCTTAGTCGTTCACCAAGGGAATCATAGGTTATGAGATCCACTGATCAATGGATCATTTCAGTCTAGTTGTGTGCACTAAATTAACATAAGAACATAAGAACGGCCATACTGGGTCAGACCAAAGGTCCATCTAGCCCAGTATCCTGTCTGCCAACAGTGGCCAGCACCAGGTGCCTCAGAGAGGGTGGACCGAAGACAATGATCAAGCGATTTGTCTCCTGCCATCCCTCTCCAGCCTCTGACAAACAGAGGCCAGGGACACCTTCTATCCCCTGGCTAATAGCCTTTTATGGACCTAACCTCCATGAAATTATCTAGCTTTGCTTTAAACTCTGTTATAGTCCTAGCCTTCACAGCTTCCTCTGGCAAGGAGTTCCACAGGTTGACTACGCGCTGTGTGAAGAAGAACTTTCTTTTATTAGTTCTAAACCTGCTACCCATTAATTTCATTTGGTGTCCTCTAGTTCTTCTATTATGGGAACTAATAAATAACTTTTCTTTATCCACCCTCTCCACACCACTCATGATTTTATATACCTCTATCATATCTCCCCTCAGTCTCCTCTTTTCTAAACTGAAAAGTCCCAGTCGCTCTAACCTCTCCTCATATGGGACCCGTTCCAAACCCCTAATCATTTTAGTTACCCTTTTCTGAACCCTTTCCAAGGCCAAAATATCTTTTTTGAGGTGAGGAGACCACATCTGTACACAGTATTCAAGATGTGGGCGTACCATGGTTTTATACAGGGGCAGTAAGATATTCTATGTCTTATTTTCTATCCCTTTCTTAATAATTCCTAGCATCCTATTTGCCTTTTTGACCGCCGCTGCACACTGTGTGGAAGTTTTCAGAGAACTGTCCACGATAACTCCAAGATCTCTTTCCTGATTTGTCATAGCCAAATTAGCCCCCATCATACTGTACGTATAGTTGGGGTTATTTTTCCCGATGTGCATTATTTTACACTTATCCACATTAAATTTCATTTGCCATTTTGTTGCCCAATCACTCAGTTTGGTGAGATCTTTTGGAGTCCTCACAGTCTGCTTCTGTCTTGACTATCCTAAACAGTTTGGTATCATCCGCAAACTTTACCACCTCACTGCTTACCCCTTTCTCCAGATCATTTATGAAGAAGTTGAAAAGGATTGGTCCCAGGACAGACCCTTGGGGACACCACTAGTTACCCTCTCCATTCTGAAAATTTACCATTTATTCCTACCTTTGTTTCCTCTCTTTAACCAGTTCTCAATCCATGAAAGGACCTTCCCTCTTATCCCATGACAATGTAATTTACACAAGAGCCTTTGGTGAGGGACCTTGTCAAAGGCTTTCTGAAAATCTAAGTATAGATTACTCTTTTTGGTTTTCTTCATTGCCTGCTTTAAAGGATCTGTACTATGGGCAGTGATGCCCTAACACTTGCAGATGCCATGAAAAAGGTCCAGGAGCTCCTAATGTCATTTCCCACTCTCATACTCTCTGTGGGTCTGGAGACACAGAGTGCACAATAAAAGGCAGCCACACTTTGGGTATCAGTGCTCAAGGAAGTGAGGAGCAGGGCTCCCTGTAAACTAGGTGCTTGTCTGGCCACTCAGGAGAGATTCCAATGCCAGCCAACTGATTAGTAGAGCACCCATAGCTTAGGTTTTTTGTTTCTACTAGTGGTGCACATTAACATGTGCCTTGATACACATAAAAATTATTCCACCTGAATGGGGAAAAAAATATATATACATGGGTAGAACTGATTAGAGGGAACATTGGTGATCAGCTGGATTTTTCCTTTTATTTCATTTCTTCAATAATATTGTTAGTATCTGAGGCAAAGTTTGTTTTAATTTTCTTATTTGTTTAATAATTTTGCTAGTTCGTGGCTTGCTTTGCAGCAGATCTTAATCCTCTCCATCTTGTGCTTCCTTTAGGATGTAGAGCTGAAAGCGCTCTTGGAACAAAAGAAGAATATTGTTTGCCAGGAAAAATACCAGGGTCAGCATGAGTTGGAGTGGGTATAAAAAGGAGGAAAGATAAAGAAAAATAGGAAAGAAAATGAGGTGGCTGTTACACAGAGAACCTTTGGCCAAAAATTCCCTGTTCTTTTCGAACAGGTCTTACCTCAGACCTGACATACTCATTGCACTAAATACAACTCATAGTGTATTTATTCATCAAATATAACATATAATGTAGTTATAGAAACCTGTGTTTTCTACCCTTTCCACATCCCAGAACAGTTAGTGGAAAACAACCAAAGACAATGGCAACTTATCAAAATCACTTGGAGGTTAAAGGAACATCGCAGCAGAGAGGGATCACCCTTGCTATGAATACACCAGTTGACAATTCTCAGTATAACAGTATAGGCAATTCCATGTTCATTCACTGAGGAAACCATCTGAGGAGCTGTGAGGGTGGCATTCAATGTTTGGATCCTGGTTCTTATGAAACAAGCTAGTTCTGCAACTCACTGAACTTTCTGGGGAAAGCCTATCATATCAGCAAGGAAAGGTAATTATACAGGTGTAGACCCAGGTTCATAGTTTTGTGATTTTGTTTTCTGTTGTTACCAGTTGCTCCCATCCCTTTCTACCTACTATATATTTTAGAGAGTGTGTCTGTTTGATTAAGAATAACTCCTAAACTGAAAGAGATTTGCATCACCAAATTCAGGATGCAGCTACTTCTTAAAATAATCTAAAGCAAAGTAATATTTGGTTGTGCCAGAAAAATGGGATGTGCTTGAAATAGAATTACTTCTCATAAAACCAAACAGAAAACAGATAGAATCACCAAATCAAATCCTCAAAATTGATATAACCGAGTGACTGCCAAGAGACCAAACCAAGATGAGTCAGAAAACGAAGATGACCCAGGAATAGGATTGCTTCTCAATACATCTTACAGAAAAAAGAAGAAATGGAAAAATTCAGAGTAATGCTGTATTTTGGCTTAATCAATGCTTCAGGATTGAAAACTAGAAAAAGTTTATAGGAAACCAATCTGACTATAGTCTTTTTTTGTTAAAACAGAATAAGAGTTTATACGAATGAAGAAAAATGCACTTGCTGAAATTACTATTTTAAAAAATCTACTGAAAAACTATTAAACAGAAACATTTTAGCAATCCGTTTTTACAAAATCTGAAATAAAAGTAACACTGTTTTTTAAAAAAAAATACAATCATTTCAATAAAGCATCTTCATTTTGCTTTTGTTTGTAAAAAAAATCTTAATTGAGATAAGGACCCGAGCAACACAGGGTAAATCTGCTAGTTTCTAGTTTGGAGACGGGCCTCCACACACACTAACTCACGGTAGAGAAGGAAGACAATCAGGCTCGGGGTGAAGGGGGGGGAGGAGGCTCTAGCTGCCGGTGGCAGGCAGAGGAGGAGCAGGCAAGACGAGGAATGACGGGGTGCAGAAAAGGGGACTAAATTGGCATCCCCTAGCATGGCACCCATGGGCAACTGCCCCCCCCCACTTTCTCTCACTATGCTACTGATTAAGACTCCCTCTAGCTATTCACGAGTTGATGCTAAATTCTCAAGAACCATCACAGTGACACACACACACACACAGAAACCCTGTTTTTCCCCTCCACATCTCTCATCCTACCAACTGATTTACACAAGGGACACCCAGAGGAAGCCAAATGCTACTTACATTAGTCTCTGCAATTTACAGCTTGAGTGTTTCAGTCCCTTGCACAGTAGCTGCACTTCAGCATCACCCAGATGATAATTACCATACAGATTCAACTCTGTCAGGCTATGGCTGACTCTGAGGACATCAGCAAGATCCCTGCAGCAAGCTCCTGTGAGTTTACACTCGTTCAATCTGCAGTCAGAGAGAGAAACACAAACAAGAGTGATCACACTGTGAACAGGGTTTGTCACAACTCTTCTGACAGTGGCCCCTACTCTCAGCCCCTATCCCTGACAAAGCAACACGCGTAATGAGCCAGATGCTCTGCTGAACTGCTTTCCCAAGCCCCTCCATTTGTACAATATCAACCAGTGTTGGGTGGGATTTCCTGCCTAAGTCCCACCCCCTGTGTTTCATACTTGACCTGTTAGTACTCTGAATGGCCCAGATAACCCAATCATTGAACCTCTGACACTAAGCAATTAGGATTAAAATTTGGGGTAACATTTCAACACTAAGCACCACCCCTCAGGCTTTCCACCATCCAACCAGAATTTGAAGAGCAGACCTCTGGCCACCCTAACTTCCACTTACCCAACTCTCAATCAATCAGGTTGGAATTGGCACTGGTGTTCCCCAGAATAATGCGAGTCAATCTGCGCAGGCCTACCAATACAGGGAGGCTGTAAGGAAGCCACCTCCACGTACAGGAAGCCAGGCTCTGTTGCTCTCCTCCAGAACACAGCCATGTCCTGTCCCAGTCTTTGCCCCTGCCCCCCAGCCCATCAGCTCCCAGCTCTGACCATCAGGCATCTGGAGAGGGGAGGCAGTTGTGAGGCCCAGCACTGGCAGCATCAAACACACCTTTAACTGAGACCAGTGGCCAAAGGGTGAGGGTAGAGGATTGATGGCAAAGATAAGAAAAGCCCCACAACGGGAATCCCCAGATTTGAGGGGGAAAACCCCTGAGAGGAGGATAAGCATCTGATCCTGTTGGCAGGGGTGTTCCAGAAACTCTGGTGAGGTTATTGCAACAGAAATTTTCTGCTGGTTTCTGCATCCTCTTGCAGAGCCTAGGCTCCTGGCACAGTTGCCAGCCAGTGGCATGTGGAACTAGGGAGGTTGCCTGGATATGAACATGTTCATCTCAATAACCAGCCTCCAGCATGGCTGTCGCATATTGTCACTGCTCCTTCCCTCCAGGGCTCACAGGGAGTCCTCTGCATCCCCAACAGCTGCCAAATCTTGCTACTATGTTGAAACACCCCTCCCACCATACCTATCACCTGCACAACCTGTTCCATCACTACACCTGCCTTGAGACAGAAAGAGTCTGAATCTGTGTAAGAGAGAGAATCTCCTTTCCCTGTGGAGCCCCCAGGTTCAGTAATGGTTGGTCGAGCCCCTGACATATTTGGGGGCAGGAAGAGAGGCACCCACAATGGGATGAGAGACTCTAATTTTGTGTTGAATAGTGGAAGACAAAACCCATGGAAGCATGCAGGAAATTGGAGAGATCAGCCCTAACTGGAAGAGGTAGGAAGTGGGTGTTCTTGATGAAGCAACAGAGAAGAACTCCAGAAGATTTAAAGGTAAGACAGGAAGGAAGACAAATGAGAAGCTGAGGCCCTCAGCATGTTCTGTAAGTATCAGTGTGGCCCCAGGGGCTTCCAAAGTTGAGTTGCCCTAGCTCACCCCCGCAGGTGTATGTCTAACCTGGTCTTAAATATCTGAAATTTAAGCCCTTGCTTCTCATCCTAACCTCAGAGGCCAAGCACAACAATTTTTCTTCCTCCTCCTTATGATACTCTTGTAGATACTTGAAAGCTGCTTTCATGTCCCTTTTCCGCCTTCTCTTTTCCAAGGTAAACAAGGCCAATTTCTTCAGCCTTGCCTCATATCTCATGTTCTCTAGACCTTTCATCATTTGTGTTGATCTTCTTTGGACTTTCTCCAGTTTCTCCACGTTTCCTGAAATGTGGCACCCAGAACTGGACATGATACTCTAGCTGGGCCTAATGTAGATGGCTCATTCCCTGCCCAGGGGACGTGAGACTGGGTGGGTTAATTTCCAATCCTCCTGTTTATTCTTTTCATAAGTTAGGAGGACACAGTAGTTCTGATGGGGGTTGGAGAGGGGATGGAAGCCAGATCCAAGATCAATGAGCCCTGGGAAGTGGGCCCATTGAAAGGAGACTTGACCTGTGGATGCCTTGGGGGGTCTGCAACAAGGGCCTGCTTTGGGAAGCCCCCTCTTTGGAGGTGAATGTGGCAGCATTGAGATACCGCCCAAAAGCAGGTGCCACAGACACTAATTGCAGATTCATGGGACGACTCTCACAGATCTTGCACATGCATAAGATGATAGATCTGCAGGAGGGGGGCAGTGGCGTAGTGAGGGGGGCCGGAGGGGTCAGTTGCCTTTGGGAGAAAAATAATATAACATTTAGTTAAAAATAGATGTCACACGTTTTTAAAAGGAATACCATATCTCCTGCCTTTTGTCTATTTTTGTCTCTTTAGGCCCCCAGTTAAAATTTTCAAAAGCACTTGAGTGACTAAAGTCATTTTTGAAAATTGGACTGGAAATCTAAGCTCAGATTTTCAAAGGTAATTAAGCTCCTAAAGAGACAGTTGCCAACTCAGATCTTCAAAGATATCTATCTGATCTTTACACACCTTTGAAAATCTGGTCATAAGTGTCCTAGTCAGTTCTGAATGTGAGATGTAGGAGCCCAGTCCTAATTCCTTCAGGCTTTTTTTTTTTTTTTAATTTGAACATTTATCTACACTAATTCCCCTCCTTTCTCTTTCGCTATCCAATAAATGCACGGATCAAAATTATAGGTGCTTTCTGAATATACTGACTTGAGAGTGGAAAGATTTCATATCGTCATGTATGATTCCTGGTAACCCATCTCAAATATGAAAAACTAGGTTGATACCTGTTCATATGAGGAGCTGTTGAATTCAGTTCACCATTTGCAGTATCTCATTAGGATGTTTAGTGGAGAAGATGCTGAGGTTTTTTTTTTTATTTATTTCTTTATACTGTGGGCAAAGCATGGGCTCACAAGAATTCCTCCATTGTTTTACCATGAGTTTCAAAACATTTGGTGTTTTTCTAAAGGCCTGGAGTCAATTGATTATGTAGGAATCGCAGCCTTCATTTAAAAAAAAGTTCTCTATACTTCTGGGCCTTATAGCTAAGGAGGAAAACTTTAAAACCTGAACCCTAAATACTCAAGAAACAAAAGGCCAATAAAAATCCAACATGTTTTATTTTCAAAAATCTTATGATTTGTAGACCATTCTCATAACTTTGTGTAGGCGTTCCTTGTGATTTTGGGTTGGCAATACTGCTCTTTGATTGATGAATTTAGAGAGGTCTCTCCTTCAGTTTCCCTTTTTCACCCTCCTTTTTGTCACAGGTCATCAGAGAATCATAGAGACAATGGAGAGTAGGGTGAGTCCATGACTATGGTTAATGACTGGTCAGGGTGACTAACTATTATCAGCCAGTGGTCTGAATGAGCTATCTACTGCCATCTGTTAATCAACTGTAGGAAAAGGCTTCTCGAGCAGACCTTATTTATATAGACAACTTACTTTGCCACAGAGGTCAGTAGACACATTTGCTGTCTCAAGGTGATCAATTTTGGCTTTTTTGGGTTGAAATTCACTTAAGACTTGGAGCTGGGATAGTGAAATGTTGTTATCCATATTGTATGATTAAAAGGTAAAAGACCTGAACTTAATATGACCTGGCTTAGGGTCTACCATAACTTGAACACTAAGCAGAGGATAGTGAGTCACATCTAACTGAAAGTCACAGAAGATGGAAACAGGTTTTATTTCTGGTGGTGTAGAGTCTATTTGAGAGTCCTCAGTTATATCTGACACTTTACATCCAGGCTGTGTCTACATTGGCTTTCAAAAAGGGATGCTAATGAGACATTCGAATCTGGGGGATTTAAATATCCCCGCGGCATTTGCACAAAGATGGTTGCCGCTGGCTCGGGTTTTGCCGGAGAAAAGCGCTAGTTTGACGCGATCTTGCGGAAAATAAACCCTTTTCCGAAGATCTCTTATGCCGGAAGATCTCTTATGAAAGTAGGTATAAGAGATCTTCCGAAAAGGGCTTTATTTTCCGCAAGATCGCGTTTAGACTGGCGCTTTTCCGCAAAACCCCGAGCCGGAAAAAGCGGCAGTTATGTACATAGAAATGCCGCGGGGATATTTAAATCCCCCGCGGATTTGCAATTCCGAAGTGTCTCATTAGCATCCCTTTTTCGGAAAGGGGTGCCAATGTAGACACAGCCCCAGTGTTTAAAGGCAGAGCTGACTAGAATTAATTGAGAGTCCTTGTCTTGTCTCAGTGATCGCTTGAGGAAAAATCATTGATAAAATCTTGTGTAGACTGACCTTGGACTCAACATGCAGGCAGTGTGTTGAAGGGCAGTGCAAAGGAGGCAATGGTGGTGAGGTACCATATTACCTAGTGAAATCACTGGTGCTGAAATCACTAAGGACTGGAATTTGACCACAGAACTGACACTTTCTTAACAAAGACTCCATTTTTGCTATTTAAAAAGTAAATCCATGTAACAGAAAACTGCAACGCTCTCTGGTAACTTTTTAAAAATCAAACTTTAAACTTTATTGAAAAAATTTGATAGTTTGCAATTGAAAATATTTGACCTACACTTAAGGCAACTGATTTAATTCTGTGTAAAATTTTGCGCAATAAAGGATGGCATTTTTTTTTAAAAATGTTCAATTATATAGATATACATTTTGATCAGATCTACTTGATGTGATATTTGTGGGGGGAGGCGGGGGCCCCCGCCAAAACGGTTTGAATTGGGCCCCGCACTTCCTAAAGCCGGACCTGCTGGGCTGGTTCCTGAACTGCAGTGCAAGGACACCAAAATGAGAGATGTGCACTCAGTTAAAAAGCATGTGGCTATTGCTGTGTGGAAGCTGATGACTCCCAATTGATACCAGTCAGTTGCAAATCAGTTTGGAGTGTAGAAGCCTGCCATTGGTGCTGCACTACTGCAAGTGTGCAGGGCAGAACATCACATTCTGCTGTGGATCATGACTCTGGGAAAAAAGCATGACATACTGGCTGGCTTTGCAAATATGAGATTTCCCAGTTGTGGGTGGAGGGAACACATGCTCTAATTTTAACGCAGGTCCACCTTGACACCAAGCACATCAAGAGGAAGGGATACTTCTCAATGGCATTACAGACACTTGTGTGTTGCTAGGGGCATTTCACAGACATCAACATGGGGTTGTCTGAAAAGGTGAATGACGCATGCATCTTCAAGAACACTAGACTGAAGAGAAAGCTGCAGATAGAGACTTTATTTCCAGACCAGAAGATTACAGTGAAACATGGAAATGTCCATTGTGATCTTGGGAGTTCCAGCCCTGGTTCATGAAACCAAACATGGGCACCTGGCCAGCAGAAAGGAGCATTTTAACAACAGGCTGAGCAGGTGCTGTTATTACCTGTTGGTTCAATCTCCTCAACCTTGGGGATATTGAAGGCGAGATGAAGGTGTCTCTATGGCAGGCTCATCCTTACTGAGGACAGTATTCCCATGGTTATCACAGATTGTTGCACATTGCATAATTTGTGTGAAAGTAAGGAAATATTGTTTGCTCAAGTATGGAGCACTGAGGCAGAGTGCTTGGCTGTGAAGTAAAAACAGTCTTGCCTCTTTTCCGGATACCCAACCCAGCAGTCAAAAATGTAAGAAACTTTTCAACTTTGGAACCTGGAACATACGTAGCCTGATAGACAACTCAGACAGTAACCAAACAGAGCAAGATACAGCTATCATTGCTTGTGAATAGAATCAGTTTAACATCGATATTGCTGCCTTCTCCAAAACTAGAAGAGCTGATGGAGGACAGGTGAGGAAGGAGAAAGGAGCATGCATCTACTTCTGGAAGGGAAAATCTTTAGAAGAACCTTGATTGCATAGAGCAGACTTTGCTATAAAGAATAAGTTCATAAGATGCTTCTCTGATCTGCTAGTAGGCATCAATGAGCAGCTAATGACATTCCAACTGAGGCTCACCAGAAACCAACAAGTAACTATTGTGAGTGCCTATGCACCAACAACGCCATCAAGCAGATGAAAAACAACAAGGTACCAGGTTCATATGGGATCCACTCTGAAATCTTTAAAGATGGTGGACTGCAGTTAATTCAGCAGCTTAGCCTGCTTATCCTTCAAATCTGGACAAAGGAGGAGATACCCAGTGAAATGAGGGACACCTTGATTGCAACCGTCTTTAAGAAAGGGGATTAAAATGGAGTATGGAAACTATCGTGGTATCTCTCTCCTTGCTGTTGCAGGCAAAGTGCTGGCATGGGTCCTTGCAAGCCATCGTCTGCCCCTTTCAGAAGAAATTTTACAGGAGTCACAAAGTGGCTTCCAAACATGTCGTGGAACTGTGCATATGGTCTTCATTGTACAGCTTCTGCAAGAGAAGTGTTGGGAGCAAAACTGACCACAATACAGTAAAACTCCATTGGTCCGGCATCTGATGGTCCGGCACTCCTGATGGTCCACCACGATCAGGAACCCGGAAGTGCTCCGGGCAGCCGGACCATTGGAGCTGCTCTGCCCCTGGCTTCCCCAAGTCAGCCGCTGCTGAAACTGACCAGCGTCTGAATCGGGGAAGCTGGGAGCAGAGCAGCTGGAGTGCTGCCAGTAGGTCCCGTAGCGCTGCCCCTCGGCGCTGCAGGACCAACCCGACAGCACCCCAGCTGTCCCGGATTCAGCCGCTGCTGAAACTGACCAGCGGCTGACTCCGGGAAGCCTGAGGCAGAGCTGCTTTGCCCCGGGCTTCATGGAATCAGCCACTGATCAGTTTCAGCAGCAGCTGACTTGGGGACGCCTGGGGCAGAGCAGCTGGGGTGCTGCCGGGTTGGTCCAGTAGCGCTGCCCTTGGCGCCGCGGGACCAACCCGCAGCACCCCAGCTGCTCTGCCCCAGGCGTCCCCAAGAACAACTGGGGTGCTGCCAGGTTGGTCTCGCAGCGCCAAGGGGCGGCGCTACTGGACCAACCCGGCAGCACGCCAGCTGCTCTGCTGTAGGCAGCCCCGATTCAGCCGCTGCTGAAACTGACCAGCAGCGGCTGAATCGGGATGCCTGGGGCAGAGCCGGACTATCTGAAGGGGGGGCTATGAGGGGTCTGGGGTGGCCCCCACACACACACCACCCTAGACCCCTCAGAGCCCCCCCTTCTGATAGTCCGGCATATTTGATAATCTGGCACCCCCTGGGTCCTAAAGGTGCCAGATTATCGGAAGTTTACTGTACATGGCTTTTATTGATCTAACTAAAGCCTTTGATTCGGTGACTTGCCGTGCCCTTTGGATTATACTTTCAAAGACTGGATGTCCTGATAAATACACCAATGTCCTAAAGTTGCTTCATGACAATATGAAAGCGACTGTTCTGAGCAGCACTGGCTCCCAGAGTGAACCTTTCAAAGTACAAACAGGAGTCAAACAGGACTGTATCAGCATCTGAACAATGTTTGCAGTCTTTATTGCTGTCATTTTCTACCGAACCCTCACTGAAGTGGCCCTCATCTGAAACATCTCACTCCATGGTGCACTAGAACCATGGGGGAGGGACGGAGGGAGGACTGAGATTAACTCTCCTGGGCTTCCAGGGTTAGTTGATTTTGGATGCTCCTTAGGCTCTGGTGTTGGGCCAAAAAAATGAGGGATCCGGTATGTGGGACAGGGCTGCCAGTGAGTGGGATGGGGATTCAGAATCTGGGTGAGAGGTGGGGTGTAGGAGAGGGTGAGGGTGCGAAGTCTGGATGAGTAGTAGGGTGCTGGAGAAGGTTGGCAGTAGGATGTCTGGCCAGGAGGAAAAGGGCAGGAGCAAGGAGGGGTGCATAGTGTGGCCAGGAGGGAGGGTGCATGAGCAAGGGAGGGTGTGGGAGCAGGCTGTGGACAGGATGTCTGGCTGGAGGAAGGGTGCAGGAATGGGCTGAGCGGTGTGAGATCTCAGTGGAAGAGGTATGTAAGGGGACTGGGAATACAGGGTCTCGGCTTTGGGGGTTATGAGTGAGCAGGCTGGAGAATGGGGTCCCAATGAAGAGTGTGTGTGAACAGGCTGAAGGTGTGGGGTCTCAGCATGGGGAGGTGGGGACACTTACTTGCTTTTGCACCACTGCAAGCACCATGCCCCAGGCATGGCCTCCTGCTGCTCTCATTGGCTGGATTCTGGCCAATGGGAACAACAGGGAAAGCTTCCAAGAAGCACATCCCTGCACTTTTGTTCCCTGAGAGGGGGAAGGGAAGAAGCAGCACATGGAAGCCATTTCTGGCTCCGCTTTCTCCCTACAAGCTGGATCCAGCAGGAAGATTTGGGTCTCTCTCTCCCCCCCTCACACCCTCTTCCCCCCCCCCCCCCCACCGCAGGAAGCCAGCACTGGCATTCCAATCTTGTGGGGGGCTGTGAGGTTGGAGCCCCAGCACAGATTTCCTGCTGGGGAGGGTGCTCCCTACTGAGCTTGAGCTGCAAAAGAGCCATATTTGTCTCCCTACCAACACATATTTTGCTCAGGAACCATATGTTGCCAATCCCTGCCATCGACCAACTCTTCCCTGCCTATGGTTACAGGACTGAGAAGAAGACATCAGAAATGAGATCAAAGGATACATGAATGATAAACAGACAGACTTGTACAGGGGTTATACACCATGGTGATGAACATCTTAGAAATCCCTATGATTAAAATACCTAAAAATATTCTCTCCAACCTTCTGAGTCTCTCCTGACCTTATACGACTACCAGCCACTCTGCTTAGTTCTGCCTCTCCTGTTTGTATGAGAATTGGGGTAAGTGTCAGAGAGCCTCTCTGCGACCCACTAATGCTAAGCTGGTGTAACTGTAGTCCCCTTACTAAAGGTGCCTCTGCTTATTCTTTTGGAAGATCCTGTGTGCTGCAATCTAGCCCCGGAGACTACAATTCCCATGAGCACTGGAGGAAACCAGGAAGGAAGTGACTCTGTTTTGGGTCCAGGGTCTCTCCACGTATATGGAGAGACTCTCAGCAGTCCGTGGACTCTTCCCTTTGTTTTTGGAAAAGGGGAGCCAGGATGCTGTGGAGGAGTTTTAGCCAGTCCAGGAGCTGTTAAGTTGCAGCTACAGACTTGGATTCAGAGCCTTTGGGACTGGAATCTAGCAGGCTGCTTCTGATTGCCCTTTGGCTGTACCTGTGGCTAGAAGTACTACTCTGCACGCAGCACACAGGAGGAGACTAGAATCATCCAGTCCAGCTGCAAAATCTTCAAGCGCGCTCACGCAAGCAAGAGTATGGTACTGAGAGTCCTGAGGAGTGCATACTCTGGGGTGTGATAAACAGGGGCAGTGCAAATGCCAGATAGGTATGTTCCTATTATTTCTGTGTACTTTGTTAACGTTATTCACTGTTAATCTGTTCAACTCTGTTTCTTTAAGTTGTTAAGTAAAGGTTGTTCTTTCTACTGTAATCTATCAGATGTATACTATTTATGATTTGTAATTGTTGTTCTGGAGCTAGATCCAGATTATTGCTGGAATAATTTTATTCCTGGAGGCTCCCAAGGCACACCATTAAGTGTGTACGGGGCCAGCCAGGTGGAGGCACAGCCATTGCATGTTCTTTATGAGCAAGGGACAGCAGCAAGGGGGTGGATAGGGTTTCCCCAACTAAACAACATCACCACTGGGGTTCTCAGGATCTCCTTTTATGTTAAAACCATCAGGTGCCCAGGCACACCAGTGAATGTGACCTGCTCCCAAGTAACCTGGGGAGGAAAAAGGGGGTTACATAACATAGAGCTATGACAATTTGCACCAGCTGAAAATCTGCCCCATTGACTGCACAGTTAAACAAATCCCTGAGCTGCAGTGGTGTAGAGCTGCACTGCTACAGAATTTCTGGGATAACAGCAGTAAAAAGGGGATAGTAAAAAAGGAAGGAATGATTTCTTACTTTAGTTTCTTTAATTTGCAGTTTGGATCCTTCAATGCTTGACAAAGCCAGTAAATAGGTGATTGACGTGGCTCATGCTGAGGTTCTGCCCTGAAGAGAGAGAATAGACATTTCCTACATTGTTCTATGTACACGCATTTTAAATCTATTTCCTGAACAATAAAATAGGCTCTAACATGGTATGATCATGTACTATGAATGAGCTATTCTGCCATTTCAGTTCCTTACATTCATACCTAAAACCTCCAAACCAAAAATATATCCAGCACATTAAGGTATACTTTAAATACAGAATCAAATAGAATAGGTTCTGTTAAATGTAACCTGGTTATTTTTTGAACTTGTCGTACTCTGAGCATTCATGTGCAGTGCTTAAAAACTCACACCAATGGCGATGTCTCCAGTGATTTTGTGTTTTTGTGTTGGTCAGTCCTTTTTAAAATCAGTTCTGGAGATACAATAGGAATGACCGTGTTTATCTAACCAAGAGAGCTGACTTTAATTTACCCACAAAGTAAAAACCAAAGATTGGAGTTTTGCTACTGATGTACCTCATTGAAGCTAGGATTTCACTCACTCTCTCCCTCAACCCCCACCTCTCTATCGCAGCACTCACAACCGTATCACTGCATTTCATATTTTTACACCAACACACCCACAGGCAAAAAGCAGCAACAAAAAAATTAAAATGAACACAAGGTTACACACCTTGTGCAGAAACTGGTGTTCTTTGAGATGAGTATCCCTGTGGGCGCTCCACTGTAGGTGCCTTGGCGCCCGTGAGCTTATAATCAGAACTCTTTAGCAGCAATATTCCCACCGGGTGCTGACACACATGCACTACAGCGAGTGTGCTGACACACACACACCATCAACTGTCCCTCAGTTTCTTTTCTACAGTGAAGAGATGTTAAATCTCTAAAGCATAGAGGAGGAGAGAGGGTCGTGGAGCAACCATCTCAAAGAACATTAAGTACTGCACAAGGTGAGTAGCCTCTCTTTTCTTCTTTGAGGAGTGTACCTGTGGGCACTCCATTGTTAGTGACTACAGAACAGTACCCTGAGAGTCTGGAAGGAGGGGCTTTAGACCTGACCTGTGAATGGCAGAGAGCACTGCTGCTCAAATCTAGTACAGTAAATTTCCGATAATCCAGCACCTTTAGGACCCAGGAGGTGCTGGATTACCAGATATGCCGGACTATCGGAAGGGGGAGCAATGAGGGTCTGGGGTGGGGATGCCACCCCAGACCCCTCATAGCCCCCTTCCGATAGTCCGGCTCTGCGTCCCAGGCGCCCCGATTCAGCCACTGCTGGTCAGTTTCAGCAGCGGCTGAATCGGGACCGCCTGCAGCAGAGCAGCTGGGGTGCTGCCAGGTTGGTCCAGTAGCGCCGTCCCTCGGCGCTGCGAGACCAATCCGGCAGCACCCCAGCTGCTCTTGGGACGCCTGGGGCAGAGCAGCTGGGGTGCTGCAGGGTTGGTCCCGCAGCGCCGAGGAGCGGCGCCACGGGAACAACCCGGCAGCACCCCAGCTTCTCTGTCCCAGGCGTCCCGATTCAGCCGCTGCTGAAACTGACCAGCTGCTGACCAGAATCAGCCGCTGGTCAGTTTCAGCAGCGGCTGATTGGGACGCCTGGGACAGAGCAGCTGGGGTGCTGCCGGGTTGGTCCCGTGGCGCCGCTCGGCGCTGCGGACCAACCCTGCAGAACCGCAGCTGCTCTGCCCCAGGCGTCCCCAAGAGCAGCTGGGGTGCTGCCGGGTTGGTCCCCCAGCCCCGAGGGGCAGTGCTACAGGACCAACCCGGCAGCTGCTCTGCCCCGGCTTCCCCGATTCAGCTGCTGGTCAGTTTCAGCAGTGGCTGAATCGGGAAGCCGGGCGCAGAGCAGCTCCAATTGTCTGGCTGCCCGGAGCACTTCCGGGTTCCCGATGGTGCCGGACCATCAGGAGTGCCAGAGCATTGGATGCCGGACCAATGGAGTTTTACTGTACACTGTAAAGCGTAAGTATCTGTTGTATAGTGTATCATAAACATATGTGTAAAGACCCACATTTCCTCCCTACAAATGTCCGTGGTGTGCACGTGAAGGAAGGCTGTAGAGGTGGCCATTGCTCTGGAGGAATATACCCACAATGGAGATGGCAGTAGAACCTTATTAGTGTCATAAGAAGCTTTTATAAAATTTGAAAGTCTCTATTTTGAAATTGCCTGCCTTTGGAGTGATCTGCTATGGAAATGAACAGTCTGAAAGAGCATATAAACTGCTTTGTTCTGTCCATGTAAAAGGCAACCCCTCAGCAGACATCCAGGGAGTGGAGTCAAGACATATTGGCATCCAGATGAGGCTTTTGATGGAATACAGGTAAGTATAAAGGTTCACTGAGGTGAAACTACGTTGTGTAGAAATTTCAGATGTGTTCTAAGTACCATTTTGTCTTTGTGGAAAACAGTAAATGGCAGATTAGCCGTGAGCGTGGCCAGCTTCCTAACCCTTCTGGCTGTCATAATGTCAAGTAGGAATGCAACGTTCATGGAAAGATGTGACAGTGTATATGTTGCCATTGGCTTGAACAGTAGCATGTTAGGGTATTAAGGACAAAGTTCAAATCCCCAAATGGTATTATCTGCTTTATTGGGGTGGGGGGGAAATGTAGTTAAGATCCTTTAAAATTTTCTTCTTAGTTGGGTGAGAAAAACTAGTGTGATCATCGACATTAACATGTTGTAATAACCAGGAGGGCTGACCAGCAGCCTGGGGATTAAGGGATTAACTATGTCTCCTGTCCCTAGCCAGGTATCTGGTCAGCCAATAACAATGCAGGTAGGGATTTCAAACTGGGACAAAGGAATTTTTATCTTTTCCCTCCTTTGTCTGAGTCAGAGTGATTTCTTCCAAGTAACAAGGAGATGGGAAGGCCTGTCTCTCTCCAAGAAAAGTCTTCTCACAATGTGTAAGTAGGGCAAAGTTTAGTTAGCCCATCAGGTTTTATTGTGTTCTGGTTTGGGGATTCAGAACTGATATCTGTGCTGTTAAGAGTTTTTTTTCTCTTTTGTAACTAAGTTTTGAGCCCGTGGGGGATCCCCTATGAGTATATCAATTGGTGGCTCTTACCATCTAGCCACCTCAATTATGCTTGCAACGGTAGTTTTGTTTTGATAATAAAAGGTTGTTTTCTTTTCTTACTAACTGGTATTGGTTCATTTTTGTGTCCCGAGAGGTCCATCGGTCTCACTAGGAGTCAGCTACCACGGACTGCAGCTTATTTTCTCTTTTCTTTTCAAGCTCTTTGGGGAATAGCGCTTGAGGTACCCCCTGAGAATTTAGGGAGGAGATTTCCCAAGTGATTTCTTCCCTGGTTTTCTTGGAATACTTGGGTGGTGGCAGCAGATATTCCCCAAAATCCAGGTATCAGGATTGGAGGGACCGGGGAGTTTTTGTACCGAAGCCTGTAGAGATCAGGTTTTGGGGTACTTTTGCGGGCCCCCACTTCTGCATTTGTCATGCCAGAGTGGGGAACAGCCTTGACATGGCGGCATAGTGGTGGGATCATTTTGAGAACCCAGAATTTTTAAAAGGACACAGGTTTTTCTTTTGAGTAGTTGCAAGCTTTGGAGGGGGTTTTATTTTCATTTCTTTTTGTTTTCTGTTGCCGCCTTGGGGAGAGGCACACAGAAGGTAAATCTAAAGCCAGACAGTCCAACCCAACCAGTTTGGTTTTTTTTCTAGTTTTCAGGGCTCCTAGATAGCTAGGCTAGATCAGGGCAAGATGTCCAGCTCCAGAACAGATTCTCACCTCGAGGAAGGCAGATAGTAGCATGTTCCTGTGGGCAGACCTCTGCCTAAGGAAGAGGTGGAGTTCTTACTATGACTGAAGTGAATAGAGGCAGAGACAAGGCGAGCAGAAGCGGAAGCACAGGAAAGGATTGCTAAAGTGAAGGCCATAGTGGAAATGGTGAAAGCTAAGCAGCTGGATGCTCCAACTTCACCATGTAACCACCCTGCTCCCACTAATGCTGCAGTCACTGTTCAGCACCCCAGGAAACTCCAGATCCACAGAATGAAAGAACAGCAGAGACTGTATCCTCCCAGGAGTCCAGTGTATAACTGTGTGGGTATGGGGTGTGATTATGGCATGGCAGATATGTGTAATTGGGCTGGTACTTTAATCCAGCCCTGGAACATATATGAGTGTAAATCTTCTGTGTTATTTGTAGTTAACTGGGAGGTTTGTGAAAGGGGTGAGTATGATTCTGGGCAGTTGTCTGTGGCTAGTCAGTCCTACTGGGACCAAGGTAAAAGTTTTTCCTCAATGTCTGCCTGAGGGAGATAGCTGTGTGTCTATGCAGGAGAGCAGTGAGCCTGTGACTGAGGTTTCTGAGTGTCTGTCTTATGCCTCAGAGAGGAGGCTGGAATCAGAAGCAGGGTAGGGTGAACTCAGGAATCAGGACAATACCTCTCTAGAGCAGATTGCGGTGGATGGCCAGGGTAAATTCCTAACTGTGAAACAAGATACATTTCTGGAGGGTGATGGGTTGTTGGCTGGTGATGCTTCCGAGTCTGAACTCACACAAGCTGAAAGTGATTTGTGTGAGGGAGCACAGTGTGAGCAGCCTCTGTGTGGAAACTGGCAGTTTGGCTGCTGGGAGGGATAGTGTGTCAGTGAAAGAAGCTGCCTCAACAGCCAGGTGCGTATCCGCTTATGGCAGCAGTAGCAGCATGCCTATGGGGGAAGAGTTTCTTCCCAGTTCTTTGTCTGCAGGAGGTGCCTATCAGCCTGGAATGGCTGAAGACAGTGCTGTGGTCAGGTTTGGTTCTGTGGACAGCTGAAGCCCAGAAAGGGGAGGACCCTAGGTTTGTGTCTGCTGGGGAGAGTGGTGTGGTAACTGGGGTAGGTCCAGTCAGTATCATGTCTGGTGCTTGTATTTTGCCTGGTGCTGGTGTATTGCTGGAGGGAGGGGAGAGTGACTCTGTGTGATCAGGGTGCTACCCCAGCCATAACACAGCATCAGAGTGTGTTACTTATGGTGCCTACCACCAGTGTGGAAGCTTGTATCAGTTTAGAAGGCTGCAAGGGGAAGGAAGGGGAACATCTTACCAGAGAAGTCAGTTTGTTTGCCTAGAAGAAGGTTGTGTGGAATCCTGCCTGGTGGGCCAGAGATGATTCTGGGTGTAGGGGACACTCAGAAGGTCAGAATGTTGATGATTCCAGGTGGCTCAGCAGAGCAATGCTGCTGTAGGGCCAAGGAAAGGTGAACAGTGGCTTAAAGAAATTCATAGGGAAGAGAATGCTTATGGTGATTTTGGCAGACAGTTTGCAGTGACTAAAGGGAGTGAAAGTGGCTTCTTTGGGGAGGATCAGGAGGAAGCTCTGCCTGTAAAAGGCAGCAGTTTATTTTGTGAGACACTTGTTTCAGTGCCTAATAGAATTTTTCTGTTAACAGTGACTCCATTGACTTGGATTTAGAAAGATCCAGTGTGGATGTTTTTGGAGAGGTCTCAGTGGGACTGAGGATTATTTCAGATGAGGCAGAAACAGCCAGAGAGTTGGAACAATCTGATTACAAAGTGGCTGTATCTGAGCAGCTTGCTGGGAAGTCAGCATGGTTGGGACAGGAATGTTTCCAGGTTGATGATGAGAATGGACAGTGTGTGTCTCAGGTTCAGGGGAAAGACTATGTAGCTAAATGTACAGAGCAGAACAGCTGTGTGGTGAATCTCTCTGGAATGCAGGAGATGGCAGGGAAACTCTCATCTCTGGACACTGTGGACAGTTGTAATCTATCAGTGAACTTAACATCTGATTCCAGGAGGAAGCAGAGGTTAGTAGTGAAAGGACAAAAAATCTGTAAGTCTATCAGGCCAGTACACCTAGGCCCTGTCTCTATGAGGCACTGGCCCACTTGGAAAACTAGGTTGAAAGCAGAGTGTCAGATTAGTGTCTGGACTGCTTGCTACCTGACTAACTGGAAAGGGAGAGAAAAGTCCATGGCCACTGTGAGCAGGGAAGACATACCCAGCCAGCCCTTTGTCCTTGGCATAGGGAGTTCTGAATTTGAATCCACAGGGCAAGGGGGAAGAGTAAGACTTGTGGTTGCCAAGGAAGGCTGCAGCTTTTTAAATCTAAAAGACCAGAATTGTCAGGGTGCATTTGCTAAGGGTTTGTTCCCATTGCTGATGTCAACTTTTGTAACCAACGCATTGTTATTAAAAATTGTAACAATGTCCACTGTGCATGATTTTGTGCAAAAACCCTGGAAACTTAACAAATGTACCCAAGGACATACTGTATGTTAAAAAAAACTTGTGATACTGGTATTTCACTGCTGATACCTGTACTTAGTTTTCGAGTTTCTCACCTGAGAAGGGGCATTCCAGAATTGGTGTGCTATGTGAAAAGGGAAACTGAGGCATGACTACATTTTATTTTTGTGGCTAAGTGCCAAGATGCCAACACTGTGGGGAATGAGGATATATACATTAACTCAGTGTTAATTGGATTTCAGACCATTGCCAAAGCTGACATGGATAAATTTAATATTTTCTTTAGCTCTGAGCAAGGGCACTGCTGTACTCACTAATGGGTGTTGGGTCCAAATGTTGTGCAAAGGAAGCCATGTAAGGTGTCAAATGAAAGCTTGTACTCTGCTGATTCTATGTATGATACTTGTGTGATTTTTGTATCTGAAGTTATGAATATGGGCTCTGTTCTTCTATTTTAAATGATTTCTGTCTGGAAGGAAGCAATGGGCCTGGACTGTGTCAGGAAAGGTTATTCAGTGAATCAGAGGAGCAGCTGACAACTGAGACGGGTAAAGAAACCAGGTCTCTCTGGGCCACGAGGGTGCTAACAGAATGACTCTGGCCTGTCTTGTTTTATTTTCTGAATGACTTTGTTGAGGAGAGGAAGAGGCAGGAAGACATAAGGAGGTCATGAGACCAACTGATTACCATGGCATCTCCCATGGAGTTCTTACTCAGTCTGGGTCTGGAACAGTACTTGGGGCATTTGGTATTACGGAATGTGGCAAATAAGTCTATGCCTGCAAAACCCTACCTCTGGAAGATGGTATGCAGAGTTTAGGGATGGATATCTCTATTTGTGGTGGAATATTCAGCTCAGGTGGTCTGAAGTAACATTTTGCATGCCTGGGATATGGTCATATGGATTACATGCCGATACTGTGATCTGATGGTGAATGCACCAGTGCCTTTGCTGTTGCCTTTGCAGAGATGCAATGACCTGGCCCTGCCTTGGTGATTTATATAAAACATGCAAGACGTGTTACCATGAGTATTCTCATTGAATATTGCCATTCATTAGGGGAAGAAAATATTAACATTCTTTTCTCACTGAGCAGAGTTCTAGGACATTGATGTGTAGAACTGACTCTGGAGGTGTCCATCTCCCCTGGATGCTGTAGTCGCTCATGTGTACATCCCAGCCCTCCAGGGAAGCATTTGTGGTTATGTGCATAGATAGGGGAGTTTGTTGACAAGGGACTTCTCTACAGAGACTGTCAGCCTGCAACCACCATCGTAGAGATTCTTTCACTCTGTTTGTAAGGCTCAGAAGCTTGTGCAAGGGGTGTTTGTGCGGCCAAAACCACCTGTGGAGTCATGCTTGAAGACACTGCACATGTAGTTTGGCATAGGGGACCACATCTGTTGTTGCTGACATGTGTCCAAGTAGTTGTAGGCATAGCCTGCCAGAGATTGTGGAACTGTCTATAATTGTCTGAGCTAATATGACCAGGTAGTGAAAGTGTTGTGCCAGTAGTCTGGCTTGTGCTTGCACACGATCCAGTGTTGTGCCTATGAATTCCAACTCCTGGGATGGAGTAAGGTGTGGTTTTGGGGTATTTATCGGTAGCTCTAGTGTATTGAATAGTTTAATTGTCTTTGCAGTGGCTAGGGCCAGTTGCTCCATAGGAGCCACCATCAGGCAGTCATCTAGATAAGGGAAGATTAATTATCCCTGATAACCTGAGATGAGGTATTGCCACCACTAGCATTTCAACCCCGTCAGGGTTACCATGGTAAAGCATTTACTTTTTAGGTAACTGTTCAGCCTGCGTAAATCCAGGATAGCTCTCTAACCTCTTGATTTGTTTGGAGTGAGAAAGTATCATATATATAAAACCCCGATGGCTGTGGCTCTGTCACTCTGTAATGTTTTCTGTTGCCTCTGAGCGGCGTTGCAGCATTGATTGGTAGACAGAGCCACTTGCTCCTGAGCGGCACAGAAGTCAGCTGAGCACCACGGCGGGAGCCGAAGGGGGGTGGGACCTGGATGAGCATGCATCTCTGACGTCAGGAAAGGGCGCCGGACTCAAAAGGAGGAAAGTGGAGGAGACAGAGAGGAGTAGCCCCCATTTGGAGTAGCTTGTGAATCTCTTGTTGGAGTAGAGTCTCATCAGAGGAGTCCTTCAAGAGGAACAAGGGAAGGGGATTGGTTTGGAGGAAAGGCAAGGAATTGTGTGGCCTTTGTGATTACTTCTAGAGCCCATCTGTCAGTTGTAAGTTGGGACTAGGCATGATATAAGAGCTGCAGGCTGAAGTGCTACGGGTTGGCTGGCCAAAACAATGCTGAACCCTCCACCAAATGCTCAAAAGGTTTGTCTACCATTGGAGGACTGAGACATGGCAGGTCGTTTTTGAGGCTGCTTGTGTTTTTGTTGCCTTTCATGGCATCTGAGGTCATACTTCCCCTGATTCGAATATGAAGATGACCTGCCTCATGGGGTGTAGAGGCGATTCAGCTTCTTTTTAGGCTGATGGACATACATGCCCAAGGTCTTGAGTGTGGCTCATGAATCCTTCAGTGACTGTAAAGAAGCATCTGTCATGGTAGAAAAAAATAAATTCTGTCCCTTGAAGCCCGGCATTCCATGAGGAGTAATGATAGTTCGAATTAGGAGCTTTAATTCGAACTACCTAGTCCGTGCTGCGTGTAGCCGCGGGCACGGAGTTTGGACTAAGGGGGATTTAAAAATGGCAGTGCCCGGGAACATGCAAATGAAGCCCGCGATATTTAAATCCCGGGCTTCATTTGCAACTCCGGTTGCCCTCATTACCCTACCTAGCTTGAATTAACGAGCTAGTGTAGACATACCCCCAGAGAGGTGCAACCAGAAGGACCTATGCATGATCACTCATGTTGTGAGCAATCCTGAAGCAGCATCTGCCTCATCCAGTGAAGGCTATAGTGCAATCTTAGCTACGAGAACCCCTTCATCTATGTTGGATCTGAATGAAGTTTTGTACTCCTCAGGCATGTTTTCATTTTTTCAAAGTGGTAGTAAGTATATTTTGTGAAAAATTCAGAATAAGCTATTCTTATCTGGACAGATGCAGACAAATACTATTTTCGACCTAGGATGTCCAGCCTCTTCCAGTCCTTGTCATAAGGCATGGATTTAAACTGGGTTTGCTTATCCTTGGTGTGGGCTGCATCCACTTCAACTGAGTTTGGAGCTGGGAGAGTAAACAAAAATTCTACTCCTTTGGGAGTAACATAGTACTTTCTGTCTGCCCTCTTTGAGTTTGAAGAAATAAAGCCTGGAGGCTGCCAAAGGATCTTTTCTGGATTCAGTATAGCCTCGATGACTGGCAGAGCTATTCTGGATTAAAGTGATGCCTGCAATTTCAGTCAACTTGTGTTGCACCTCAGATACTTCCACAAGGGAAATGCACAGGGAATCGGCCACCCTCTTATACAGGTCCTGAAAGGACTTGAAGTCATTGTCCACTGTAGGTGGAGGGGGCATTATAGACACATCAGAGGAGGATGAGGAAATGTGTGCTGGAGGTAAGGTGTCTTCCTCCTGAGTAGTGTCCGACCTACTAGGTGCAGGGGGTTTAGTTACTACTGCCTGTGGTTTGGCTGAGGCTACCACTTGCGGAAGGGAACCACGGGAATGGCTTCTACATCTGGGATTGGCCCTGCTACTGTTGTTGCTATAGCTGGGGGGATGGCTTTGGGAGCAGTGGCATGGAGAGAAAGAGATTTCTTCCTCTTCTTCACTCTCCCTGGAAAAGAGTGGAGCTGAGCTTGAGGGTGTAGCCAGTTTGCTGGGGCACTCTAAGGTAGGTGCACCATCAATACCAAATAATGATGTGCCCAGTACCAAAATAACCACTAACTCCTGGTGGGTGATGAGAGGCTTTGGTGTAGGGAAGACTGGTACCATCAGTGTGGAGGGTTGAGATCATTGCAGTACCAGATCAGCTCATGCCTTAGATGGGGTCAGTACCAGGGAAAAATCAGTATGTGACCCTGAAGCCATCTTTGCCAGTGTCTGTGCTGATGGTCCAATTGGCCCATAGCTGCAGCATGATGCACCAGCTTGGGTGCCGTCTGCATTGATACCAACAGTGCAGGGGCAGACTACTTCAACTTTGGTGCTGAGATCATAGGGCATGCTTCCTTGGCCAGCACGGTCCCTTGGGATTTGTCCATAACAGATGACACTGGTACCCACACATCCCCTGAAGCCTGTACCTTAGAAGTGGAGGAAGGCTTCTGCTGAAGGGATATGCTCTTGGGGGTTGGTCTGTCTGAAGGAGATGGATATTTCCTTTTACCCATTTTCTTAGCTGGAGGATCCCTCGGTGCCAATGACCCCTGGTGTGAAGCTGCTGTAGGTAATTTATGCAATGGGGAGATGGGGGAGACCAGTTCTGAAGCTGGTCTTTCAGTGTTCTCCATAGTCCGGAGCTTAAGCTGCAGCTTCCTGGCTTTGAGAAATCTGGAAGAGAGCTTCTTATATTGATGGCAGCATTTTAGAGAATGGTCCAGGCCCATGCATCAGATACACTGGGCATGTCCATCGGATATTGGAATGGACATCCTGCAAGTCAAACAGCTCTTAAATCCTGGAGAGCCTGTCACCACTACTGTATTAATTAACTAAGGATAAACAAGAGAAAAAAATTAAAGTAGGGGAGGGAAACCTTTTTTGGAAAATCAGTCAGGGGCCACACACAAGTGAGAAGAAAAAAAAACCCCTCACGGACATGGCCCCCAACTGAGAAGAAAGACAGTCCTCATAGCCCCTCGTCCAGAGCCTAGGGGGACCCTGCCTAGTAGATTTTGTGTGCTGCAGCCCTCTGGAGAGGCTGAAGGGCTAACTCAGGCTCCCCAATGCTGGGGGCTGGGGGGGGAGGGGCTCTGAGCCTCGGGGTCTGAATCCAGGCAAGCAGGGGGCCACATTCAGCCCCCCGGGTCTGAGATTCCCCATCAATGTTTTAAAGGAAAGAAAGGCACCAACAACTAGGGGGAAACAATAACAATAATAACCAGCGACTAATTAACCAAGTGACACTATCTAAGCAAAGAAACATGGCGCACTGCTGGGTTCCAACCAAGCCTGGAGCAGTTGAGAAGGAACTGAGGGACGGCTGATGGTGTGCATGCACTGGCGCACACACTGTGGCATGAGCAGTGAGATGCATGTGCACCAGCACGTGGGGGAAATACAGCTGCTAAAAGTTTTGATTATAAGCGAAAAAGTGCCAAGACACCTACAGTGGGGCACCCACAGGGGACACTCCTTGAAGATGAAACAAGCAAACCAACACCAGCCTACAAAAGAATGTCATGAGCCTCAAGCATAAATGGGTTGTTTTTGTCAAAGCATTGCTAAAGGGCAAAAATAAAGACTACTTCTAAAATAATTTTAATGGGATATTTAAATGACATGGCACACTAACTTTCTGCTAGGTATTACCAAACTGGTTAGACTATGTTTCAGAGACATACTTGATGGATTCCTGAACCAATATCATCTCCCATTATTCCTTCACCCTGATCCTTCTGCACAGATCAGGCCCAGGTGAGACTCATCTTAAGTTTGTTGACTAGGAAGCCTGGTTTCTGATGCCAGATTTCAAGCTTGTGCCTATGTTGTGGAAAACCAGCCATTTGACGTGTTCTGAAAAAATGTAGATGGAACTAGGTCTGGGAAAGGCCAGGTCCCCAGCCTTTGGAGCAAGACTCAGGCTAAGCTGTTCTTCTTCCCTCTCCAGCAGTTCCCAGTACCCTTGGATCACAGTCAGCACAGCAGAATCCCCAAGTCAGCTTCTAATACAGCTCTGAACTCCTTTATTAATTTGACTGTTTGTAGACTCTGAGATCCCCCTGGAGGCCCTAGTTGTAGCCAATAGGTAATATCATGGATTTAAACTTTCCTAAGGCCATTCCAGACATGGTTGAGAGTATTGATGTGTCTCTTCTCTTCCAGTCCAGTAATCTGCCAGACCCTGCCATTAACAGTTGTCACACACTAAGGGCATCAGAAAATCCTACAATTTGGATTAATCTGGACCCTTCAAGCTCCAGTTATCCTAGGTATGCCCTGGTTTACCACCCATGACTCTCCTGTGTTTGTCACCTCTTTGCCTGTTGATGAAGAACATCAAGGTTGTTTGTCTGTAAAAACGTGCACCACTATGTCCAACATGTGTGTCAGGAAAACCACACGTGCCAGCCAAAACTCTCTGAAAACTTTGGCATTTATATGCAACATTGCCTCCTACAGGGTCCTCAGCCCCTTAGTCCAGAGATCTCTGAGATGCCTCCCCAGCTGAGGACCAAGTCATCTGACACCAGTTTGAGGAAGGGACAGGAATTATCAAACAGAACTCCCTCTAGGATGTTTTCTGGATCAATCTACCACTGCAGAGAGGTAAACACTACCAGGGGAATGGTTATGATGATCTTTTTCTGGTAATCCCTAGACTAGAAAAACATTGGCACTAGCCATTGATGGAGAGGTCACATATGGAGTATGGAATGGCAAACCCAGGAGCGGCCTGTGAGCCTAGGCAGACTCGGTGGTCGCCTAGGGCGTCACCAGCTTGGGGCGCCTAATGATGATGTCACGGGGCGTCCAGGCGCCTGATGATTACGTTACAGCCATTGACAGCCGTGCAGGCGGGGGCGCCAATCGCGCCTTCCACCTGGGGTGCCAGCTGCCACAGCCGGCCTCGGGCCGCTCCTGGGCAGACCACTTAAGTGTACACCATCATGTGCCCCAGTAAGTGTGGGCACATACTGGCTGTGGTCAAGGGAAACTTGGACACCTCTGCGATTACATTCATTAGGGCCTAGAACCTGTCTGGCAGCAGGATTGTTCTTGCATAGATCGAGTTGAGCACTGCTCCAGTGAATTCTATTCTTCAAATTATTTACTGCAACTTTACAAAGTATCTGTGAATTAAGCCTATGCAATGCTAGAGCAGTGAACAAAGAAGTACACAGCACCCCTTATACTGCACCATGAGGGATCACCAGAGCCGCTCCCTAGGGATACTGTGAAGGGAAAAACTTCTGATACTAGTTAATGGGGTGAGCACACACCTCTACTGTGTGTAAGCAAAATCTGAATGTACTCTCCATCGACATCTAGTGGTCAGCTCTGGAAGTAGACTTCAGGAGATGATCTCATTTACATGGGCAAATCCATTCTGCCTAGGTGCTCAACATGATGAGATTGCTTTCCTCAAATGATCACTTTTGGATGGTTTGGATCCCCAATCTCATTATTATTAGGGCAGAAGTAATATTTGTATTGTGTGAATTGAGAGAAGCAGAACTATACGTGGCATACACTACTGGAGGGACCCACCTTCAACCTCAGCCTAACAGCACTTGGTAAGCAGGACACATGGCTTCCAAAAGCCCACTGAATTGAGAGATTGGGCATGGATCTTTATGACTGCCTAAGAGTCCTAACTGCTAACGGACTCTTTTTCTCTGGTATAACAACAGAGGTAAGTTAGACTTAATTGAGAGCCTTGTTATATGCTGCAAAGCAGAGTTCACTGATTCCTAGGTCTGGGTTGTTGTAAGATGAAGGTCTGAAACATAAGCCAATGCAGCACAGGCCTGGTTTGAGGGCATAAGGCCTAGCTAACAATGGACAAAACATGGCTAAAAAAGAAAAGCTGAGCTGTGAGCAAAAGCAGACCCCTGCTCACAGACCTTGACAGGAACAGGGCTGAGACTAATTGGTAATTGAGATTTATCAGGAGCTGTAAACACACAGCTGATTGAAAGACTATGGTACCCACTCCCCATAAATATTAACTCAGGTTTAGTGAAGGGTTTAAAATAACAAATTGATGACTATTTACTCCCCATAAATACCAACTCAGGTTCAAGAAAGGGTCAAGGTTGATACATGATGGATGGAGATGGTCTAATCAGATCACGGGGGCACAAGGTGATTGGTAACCTGGTAACATCAGAGGGTGGCAACCTCACATCAGCAGTGATGTGCTTGTACCTATATATAAGGTGGAGTCTTGGGGGACAGTTTTTGAATGGGCTAAGGGGTGTGACGGGGTGGCGGGGTTTGACGGGGAAAGCCCCGCACCGAAACAGTGCTTGGCTCTAGCACTGCAGGAGGCAAGTGGCGGCCATGGGGGGTGCCCCAGGCTGCCACGCCGGGCGAGGAGACAGCGTATGCGCCAGCGTCCCAAGGAGAGGGCGCTGGCTTTGAAAAGGAAGGTGCCTGGGCAAAGGAGAGAGGAGAAGGAGGCGAGCCAGACGAGGAGAGGGGCAGTGCCAGTGAGGAAGAGGAGAGACTGGCGGTCGGACCAGAGCCACGGTGGAGGCAGTGAAGCCCAACAAGAGAGAAGGAAAAAGCCCAGGACAGGGCAGAGAGAGCCTGTGGGACGGTGAGTTGTGGTACAACCTCACAGGTCAAATAGGTTGCCATTGTGCCTGTTCTTAGGGTCCTGGGCTGAAACCTGGAATGAGGGAGGGCCCAGATCTCCCTTCCCTCTTGGCATACTAGAGGCCTTGGACTAGTAAAAAAAGACTATGATAGCTGTCAAGCTCAGGGACGCTAGGAGGGTGTACAGGTTAGACAAGGGCACCCATTGGAGACTCTCTCCCCCCCTTGGGGGAGGGGAGGAAGATAATAAACTAGAACAGGTGGTGGAGAATGTGGGCAAGTCCTTTTGGTGCACAAAAAAAAAAAAAAAAAAAAAAAAAAGGGGGTCAGGAGAGAGCCAGGGTACGTCTACACTAGCCCCCTAGTTCGAGCTAGGGAGGCTAATGTAGGCATTCGAACTTGCAAATGAAGCCCGGGATTTAAATATCCCGGGCTTTATTTGCATGTTCCTGTCCAGTCGCCATTTTTAAATGCCACTAGTCCGGACTAACTGCCCGCAGCTACACGAGGCAGTTAAACGGTAATTCGAACTAAGTCCTTAGTTCGAATTACCTGTTACTCCTCCTGGAATGAGGTGTAAGTTTAGACACTGCCCCCCAACCAACCCTGACCGATGCGATATCCCTTATGGAGGACTACTTAGCCGCTGAGGTCCCAGTAGGAACAGGAAAGGAGGATAGGGAAGCCCAACCAGAATGAATGGCCCTCGGCAGAGGCTGGCAGCTCTGAGGCATGAAGGAGGCAGAACCCTGTGTGGGTCTGGGTAGGGGAAGAGGGTGTAGAAACCCCGAAGACGGTCCCATCATGGACTGCTCCTATGGGCAGGAGGTGTCCATGATTGGTCACGCTCCTCCCCAAGGAGGGAGAGACCGTACCCACTCAAGTAAAAGTAGAGCGAGTACCGGTGTCGGCTTTAGTGGACTCGGGGTGTGGACAAACCATGGTCTGAGCTGATTTAGTCCCGAGTTGGCCGGTTCCACAGTTTGGGACAAATGTGCACATGGAGATGTACAACCTCGTACCCGATGGCCTGGGTACGGATACAGGATGAGGATGAGACTATGGTGTGTCAAGTCACCCTGGTACCAGGGCTGGCGTATTTGGTGTTGTTGGGTTGGGATTGGCCCGGATTTCCATGGGTTCTAAGATCATGGAGCCAACGGTGTCTCCAGGAAACCCGAGAAGAATCACAGGAGGATGTTCTAGTCACCGCAGAGGCAGACCCAGAACGTCCCTTGAACCAAGAGAAGGGGGCCAAGCCAGATTGGGTCACCGACCGAGACTTTCTCCGGGAGCAGAGAGATGACCCTTCCTTAACGCGGGCCTGGGAACAAGCTGGAGAAGAGAGCACAATCCCACTGCAGGGGTGGTAAGGACCTTATTTTGAGGTACAAGGGGATCACTTATATAGGGTTACTCGGAAATGGAGGGAAGAGGGTGTATACGACAGTTGTTTGTGCCTGCATGCTATAGATACAAAATTCTAGAGCTAGCAAATGCCAACCCATGGGCCGGGCAACCTGGGGAGGGGAAAAAACCCTCCAATGACTCACTCGGTGATTTTTTTGGCCAGAGATATATAAGGCCATACAGGATTTTTGTGAGTTATGCCCCACCTGTCAGCGGACACGGATGCAGTTAGGCCCCAAGGCCCCTTAGTTCCTCTCCTGGTCGTGGAGGTCCCGTTTGATTGGGCAGCTATAGATCTAGTGGGGCCTTTGGAACGCTCCAAGTCCTCCTTCCAGTACATCCTGGTCCTGCTAGATTATGTGACTCATTACCCAGAGGCTGTTCCATTAAAAAACATTACAGCCCTGACAATTACAGGGGAATTAGTCAAGATCTTTGCCCAGGTGGGGATCCCTAAAGAGATCCTGACAGACCAGGGGACTAATGTCTCCTCCAGGCTAATGGGGGAATTGTGTAAGTTATTAAAAAAATCAAAACATTACGGACATCTGTATACCACCCCCAAACGGACGGATTGGTAGAGCGATTCAACCAAACCCTTAAGGATATGTTACGACGATTTACAGAGGAGGATCCCCTTTACTGAGATAAGGCATTACCTGCCCTCCTCTTTGCGGTGAGAGAAGTGCCGCAGTCCTCAATAGGGTTCTCCCTGTTCAAACTTTTGTATGGGGAGGCAGCCCTGGTTGATTCTGGATCTAGTTAAGGAAACCTGGGAAGACCAGGAGGCCTGGGTACAGGGGTCGGTAAATTATGTCTTAAATTTACGGGAATGGTTACAGAAGTTAGGGGAATTCACAAAAGTGAATTTGGTAGAAGCCCAGGACCGACAAGTGTATTATTATAATAGGGGAGCTAAATTGAGGGAATTTAAACCAGGGGACAGGGTACTCCTGTTATTACCTATAAGGGAGTCAAAGTTATTAGCGAGGTGGCAGGGTCCCTTCGAAATAACCCAAAGAGTGGGGAAGGTAGATAATGAAGTACGTCTGATGATAGCGGCAGCGGTAGGGGAACCAGAACTCGGCCCATGGGCAGGGGAGGTAGGTAAGAAGATGCCGATACAAGTAGGAAAAGAACTGACTCCTGTCCAATGCGAGGACATTGTGAAGATCGCCCGATCATATGCAACAGTCCTATCCACAATGCTGGAACGAACCAAAACAGTGTGTCACCACATTGCCATGACCCCAGGACGCAAGGTCTGTGACCAGGTATGGCCCTTGCCCCGGAAAATGAGGGACATGGTGAGAAAGGAAGTACAAGACATGCTGCGGTTAGACGTTATCGAAGAGTCCCATAGTGAATGGAGAAGCTCCATAGTTTTGGTGCCCAACCCGGATGGGTCTTTAGACTTTAGAAAAGTGAACAATATTTCCCGGTTTGATGCCTATCCTATGCGCCGGGTAGATGAATTATTAGAAAGGCTGGGATGGGCCCAGTACATACCAACCCTAGACTTAACAAAGGGGTATTGGCAGATCCCCTTAACGCCAGCTCCCAAGGAAAAGACAGCTTTCTCCACCCCTTTCGGGCTGCGTCAGTTCAAAACCGTGCCCTTTGGATTACATGAGGGAGCCGTGACCTTCCAAAGGTTAATGGACCAGGTGCTGCATGAACATCGGGGCTACGCAGCAGCCTACATTGACGATATCGTGATTCATAGCGGTAACTGGAAAGAGCACCTACAGCACCTGCGGGTGGTGTTGCAGTCGCTAGAAGGAGCCAGGTTAACTGCCAATCCTGCGAAGTGCCACCTGGGCCAGTGGGAGGTGACATATTTGGGATATATGGTAGGGAGGGGGAAATTGAGACCCCTGATCAGCAAGATGCAGGTTTTAGCAGAATATAAATTCCCTACAACTAAAAAACAGATCCGGCAGTTATTGGGCCTCGTCGGCTATTATCGTAGATTTATACCAAATTTTGCAACCATAGCAGCCCCCCCTTATGAATTTAACAAAGGTGTCACAGCCTAAAAAGATTACATGGTCAGAACAAGGGGAGAAGGCATTCTTTGAGCTTAAGAATTGTTTGATGAGAGTGCCAGTGTTAACACAACCCAACTTTTCCAAAGACTTTATTGTACAGACAGATGACTAGGCTGTAGGATTAAGGGCGATCCTGGTGCAGGAAGTCAAGGGGGAAGAACACCCGATATTGTATTTAAGTCAGAAATTGTTTCCTAGGGAGCAGACATACGCCATGGTAGAGAAGGAAGCTCTGGCCATAAAGCGGGCAATAGAATCCCTGCAGTACTATCTACTGGG
Organism: Rafetus swinhoei; assembly: GCA_019425775.1. Lineage (NCBI taxonomy): Eukaryota > Metazoa > Chordata > Testudines > Trionychidae > Rafetus > Rafetus swinhoei. The sequence continues at coordinate 14,203,004 of CM033446.1, read as the reverse complement.
AAGCTCCTTTAGATTGGTGACAGACCATGCTCCACTGATGGTTGCAGTCTATGAAAGAAGTAAACCCCCGGGTAATGAGATGGTATTGGCATTGCAAACCTACAAGTTTGAAGTGGCGCACCGACCAGGGAATCAGCACAAGAATACGGACTTCTTTTCGAGACTGGCTGAGTCAGAAGAGGCTGCAGATGGTGAGGAGGCCAGAGACGTAAGTGATGAGGTGTGATGGGGTGGCGCGGTTTGACGGGGAAAGCCTCACACCCCTCACTGAAACGGCGCTTGGCTCCAGCGCAGCAGGAGGCAAGCAACGCTGCCGGGCATGCTCAGCGGCTGCGGCATGCGCGTGGGTTCCCCAGGCCACCGTGCCGGGCGACGAGACAGCGTATGCGCCGGCATCCCAAGGAGAGGGCACCGACTTTAAAAAGGAGGGCGCCTGGGCAAAGGAGAAGGCAGCGAGCCGGAATAGGAGAGGGGCAGCGCTGGCGAGGAAGAGGAGAAGGAGAGATTGGCAGTTGGACCAGAGCCACGGTGGAGGCAGTGAAGCCCGACAAGAGGGAAGGAAGAAGCCCAGGACAGGGCAGAGCTAGCCCGTGGGACGGTGAGTTACGGTACGACCCCACAGGTCAAACAGGTCACCATTGTGCCTGTTCTTAGGATCCTGGGCTGAGACCTGGAATGAGGGAGGGCCCAGGTCTCCCTTCCCTCTTGGCATATCAGAGGCCTTGGACTAGTAAAAAGGACTGTGAAAAGACAGCAGTCAAGCAAGGATAGGCGGGGGGGGGGTTGTGCACGGGTTAAACAAGGGCACCTGTTGGAGATTCTCTCCCCCTTGGAGGAGGGGAGGACAATAATAAACTATAAAAGGGGGCAGTGGAAGTGTTCCATTGTTCTGAGCTGTTTCATTGTTACGGGGTGGTTCAGTAGTGTCTACTGACAACTATTAATGAACTTCGCTTAACAATAACTCTGGCCTAGCACCTTCAATCCTTATCTGATTTGTGGTCTTTGGGGGCTCTCTTGAGGTCTGCTGTGAAGACTAAGTGCACAAGTCTGCACAGCACACATCACAGAGCACACACGCAAGCAGCCTGCTGATTATCATCATCAATGGAGTCAGAGATGCGTGAGGACATTGCGACAGTCAATCCTGGCCCCTGCTAACTAACAGCATTGCTGAGCAACTGCCTGAATAACTACATAGGTATGAGGCCTATTTTGGGGCAGTGTTGCTGATGCATGAAGACTGCTACTATGTGCTAACAGGGAGGCTGCTACACTAACAGCTGAAATAATTAAGAGCTGGATAAAGTGAGGGGCATGTGGACATCCTGCTGGAGTGGTGTGGCTGGCATGGACATAGGGCTAGTAGGGTAGCTATTGAGTGGTGCCGTGAGCAAGGTGGGTGGTGAGTACCTGAGCAGTGGCGTGTGTAAGGTGCCTCCTTATCCCCATGCTACCCAGGCTAAGGGGTGAACTCTGTAGATGTACTTCTGAACTCTGGGCTTTCAGCGACCAAGAACAGCAACTGGGAGTGCTGCTGTGTCTGTTGGCTGTGAATTCAGTGCAGACTCCTCCATGCCTTTTCTACCAAGGAATCAGTGGTGAGACTCCAAAGTAGAGGGGAGGAAAGAAGGGTAGTGGAGCACTCTCCGAAGAGTCCTTAAAGAGTACAACTACAGTCCCACCTATTTGTGCAGGGAGAAGATGGTATAGGAGAGAATGAAATCTCAGCCCAGTGCTGGTGTGGGCTATACCCTCAACCCCGAGGTTTGGGGAATGTGGAGGTGACTCCCTCCTGCCATCAAGGAGTGTCATATTGTGCGTGTGCACTACACGGTACTGGGGATTAGATTTCTTTTGGGACTTCTCAGATCTGCTAGTGCTGGCTGTTTGGATGCCTGCACCGAAGTCCGTGCTGGTACGGCACTGTCCACTGGTGCCGGAGGAGATGGTATGTCTGGCTTAGCCTTCAGCATTGGGCATGTTGCCAGAGTGGACAGTGCTGAGGAGGCTGGTTTGTGCTTCAGCTCTAGTTTGGCACACTTTGGTGGTGCTGCCTTCCACTTTTCAGCAGTGCCGGCGGCAGAAGGTACCAGCAAATGGGTGGTTCAGGTTGCTATCAGTACCACCAGTAACAACCATGCCGGAGATGCCCTGGACTTATAGGAATCCAAGGGTGGGGAACAAAGTGCCTTCTTCCTTGGAGCTGAGTATTCTGTAAAAGCAGACTCAAGTCTGAGATGTGTTTTGTCCCAGACTAAAAAGGACTCCACCCACAGAATATTTTTCAGTCTTATATCCCTGTCTTGCCTGGCTCTCACTGTCATACTTTGGTAGTGTTGACATTCCTGGGAAACATGTCCCTCTTCAAGGCGTGTAATACATGAAGTGTGTCCATCTGACATGGGTGTTAGATCTCTACAGGAATCACACTTCTTAAATCCATAGGAGCCCGGCATGGTGGAAAAAAGGGCAGGAGAAAACATTGAGGAAAAAAATGGGCAAGGTTTTTGTTGTTGTTTCTTTTTGGGCGGGAGGCGGTTGTAAAACAGATTCTAGAGGTGAAATAAAAGTAAAAGATAACTGAAACGAATCAAATTAAAGTAAAAACTGGTCTGTTGTAGGAAAAAGGACGCACTGCTAAGGAGAGCCGTCTTCTGCTGAGGACAGTAGAAAAGGATTTAGAGGTCTGTGCTGTGTGCACAGCCAACAAAAACAGCAGCATGAAACAGTGGCTGCATATGCACAGCCCCGGAAAGGCACTGCTAGGGGAAAACCCTCCAACTGCTGGCAGGAGTGCACACCGATACCTGAGTGGAACACCCACAGCGGCATTACTCGAAGGGGAACTGTTAGATACTGAGCTTGGACCTCGTTGCTGCCAATTCTGTCTGGCAGAAGGGTTACCTGTGGAATGGACATGAGCATGCACTCAAAGAAGAATGATACATTATACAGGGACAAACCTCACAGAGACGGACTGGTGGACTCCAGGCACAGTCAGACTCTTGTTCAGACCCTGGTCAGATCCCCTACCTCAATGCAAGCCCCCCATCTATCACCAGTGTATCTATAAGGATGTACAGCTCTACTCAACCCAGCCTGAAGTAAAAGGCCATGAGGAAACCTGCCAGATCAGACCTAATCGCTATTCTTGCCAATCCTGTAATCCTGGGATGGGACTAGAGCAGTGAATCCCAACTTTTTTTTATATTGCGGACCAGCAAACTCATTCAAAAGCTTTTGGCACATCGGCTTAGAAATATTTTCATATTAATTATGGTAATCAATTTGTGTATTTGCATATTCATTATGATAATTAATTTGAATCAGTCATGTTATTTTGCATTGCATCTGTATGCACATGATAACCCACCACTCCTTCAAGTTTGCCCACTTTATGCGGACCATTGTCCTCCTTTGCCTCAGGAACCCCGCACCCCCAGCACCTTGACACTGGTCTCTAAGCTGCCCCCATTCCCACCTGCAGCCCCTCAGCACTGCCCAGGGCAAATCCAACCCCAGCTTTGCTCTTCCCCTGCAATTGGCACCAAGTCCTCTTTCCCACAGGCCCCACCTACACATCAGCAGACCCGCCTGGCATGCAACCAGGCGCAGTGGATGAAGTCCCACCCCAACCTCATGTTCCCGGCCACCTGACCCATGGCCCCACGCTGCCACCAAGCTGGAATACAGACCTACCAAGGCTCCCCATCCACTGTTGGTGGCAAGAGGTCCCGCCATTTGCTATCCAGATGGGACATGAGGGTGGGAAAGTGAAGAGCGTGGAACACTAGTGTGTACAGATGACTTTTTGGCAGGGTTCAAAAGGGGACCGGCTGCAATATGTGCGGCCAGCTCAGGTAAGGAGGGGAGGAGGCCAGAAAGGTAAAGGGCTGGTGCTGATGGAGAAATCTGGAAGGCCAGGGGTGAAGGGTAGGTGAGATAAGCCCTCTCGCAGGACACAATCAAGATAAACACGAGTAGTGGGCAGCAAAGTGTCCCTCACTTCCTGAAATATGTACTAGGAAGTACAAGGGATGGAGAGCCCCATGCACTGGACTGGAAGCAGAGGATCCATCCAGTCTTCCCAAACACAGTCCAGGAGGTCTCCAATCCTGGTGACTACTGCCAGGACCAACCTCTGGTGCACCAAGGGAGACTCTGCCTGCACAGAAGATCTGCCCCCAGGGTGGCCCCACAAAATCCTGATTGCTGAAAGCAGCTTCCAGGTCTAGCAGAGGTCCTGGTAAAAGGCTGGCAGCTCAGAAGTCTCACAGAAGACTCCTCAAATAAAGGAGCTTCCGGTCCTATTAGAACCCGCAGGCTATATCTAAGACTGAGTTTTTTGTGCAAGAGGAAATGCAAATGAAGTGCTCATTTGCATTATCTCATGCTTTCATTTGCATATCTTCTTCCAATCCTTTTTGCAGAAGCAGTTTTGCTGCTAAAAAGCCCTGTGTAGATGGGGCCACTTGTTAGGAAAAAAAACAAACAAACAAACAAACAAAAAAACCCACCTTTTGCACAGGATCCTGTAAGCCTCCTTTTATGAATAAGCCATATGCTCCTGGCAGGGCAGGAGAATTCTTCATGCATTTCCCCAGGCCCAGGCGCTTTTGCCCACCCTGATCTAGAAAATCCCTGACAGATATCTGTCTAACCTGCTCTTAAATATCTTCAGAGATGCAAATTCCACAACGTCCCTAGGCAATTTATTCCAGTGCTTAACCACCCTGACAGGCAGGAAGTTTTTCCTAATGTCCAACCTAAACCTCCCTTAAACTGCAGCTAAGCCCATTGCTTCTTGTCCTATCCTCAGAGGCCAAGGAGAACAATTTGTCTCCCTCCTCCTTGTGACACCTTTTTAGATACTTGAAAACTGCTCTCATGTCCCCTCTCAATCTTCTCCTTTCCAAACTAAACAAACCCAATTCTTTCAGCCTTCCTTCATAGGTCATGTTTTCTAGACCTTTCATCATTCTTGTTACTCTTCTCTGGACCTCCCCCAATTTCCCCACATCTTTCTTGAAATGTGGTGCCCAGAACTGGACACAATATTCCAACTGAGGCCTGATCAGTGCAGAGTAGAGCGGAAGAATGACTTCTCGTGTTTTGCTCACAACACACCTGTTCATGAATCCCAGAATCATGTTTGCTTTTTTTGCAACAGCATCACACTGTTGGCTCATCCACTGGTGGAAAGGACTATGATTGAAAGACTGCCTCATCTGGTGAAGCAGAATATTGTGGGCCTGTGAAGAGGTGTCTGAATCAGTGTGAGGTCTATTTCCATCATCATCATCTGCTGGATCCACCTGGGTTATTATCGGAATAGGATAAGATGGTGCTGAATATGCCGTGGTAGCCAGAGACCATGAAGCTGTATGCTCTGGTGTGAATGATGTGTTGTGTTGACAGTGACAATGAAAAGAAGGGGGGCAAGATTGGTGCCATGGCTCCCAAAGAGGCCACTGAGTTTGAAACTGTTGCTGTGGATATGGCAATGGATGGTTAAACCATGGAAGTTGTGGGGGTTGTTGGAAAGGCTGGTGCTGAGTAGAGCACCATGAAACAAACAAACCCATTGGGTATGAGTGCTGTGACGAAAATCTACTCCATGTGCAGATGGTGGTATGGGAGAGTAAGAAAGTATTTCTGCTGTTTGCCTATGTGGGCTAGAGTGAGGTATTGTTGGAGACCATGGTGAAGCTACTCTCTGCACTGGTGAATATAGCACAGCAAGTTATAAGGCTTTTTATACATGTCGTGTTATGTTCACCGCATTTTTATGCTCTGGTGCTGGAACGTGCTTTGACTCAACCTCCTGGGAGCTGGCTTGTTCAGTCACTGCCAGGTTGTCTTAGGGTGCTGGCAGTGGCATGTCTGTCTTTGTCAGTACTGGTCATCTGATTGCTTTGGTGGGTGTCAAGGGAGTAGATCACTGTTTCGGTTCCAACTCAACTCTCTTTGCTGAGTTCGGTTTACATGTCTTTGAGGTGCCAGAAGTCAACAGCACTGGAGAACTATGAACAAAACAAGCTACACTATTTTACTATTTTCTGCCAGAAAGGAGAACTCTGCTAAAACTTCGTTTTCAGATGAGGGCAGTAGAAAAGGAACTGAAGGAGACTTGTGCCACACACACACACACACACACACACACACACACACAATTGATGAAAACAACATGAGACAGCAACTACTCATACACAGCACAGGAGGCACTGCTAGGCAAAAATCTCCAATCAGCAGTGTGAGGACACACCAAGACCTGAGTGGAGCACCCACAGGGACACCACTCAAAGGAGAACTAAGTCTTACATAATACTTTTCATCAGTAAATCTTAAGATGGAGAAACAAAGGCACAGAGAGGTGAAGTGACTTGGGTCAATTCCACCCAGCAAGAAGTTGGTGAATGTGGGAATAGAGCCCAGGCCTGGATAAGATCAATTTGTCTGAAGCTCAGCTTGGGTAAGTCTGAGTTGATGTTCAGATTGGAAGTAGTAACTTGATATGATGCTGAACATTTCCTGTTTGCAGTCTGGGGCTATATTAGCTTTCCAGCTGCCACAAAGATCAGATGTCAGTAGGGTCCAAGAATGCTTTTTACCAGATGCAATTGCAAGGAGACTGTATCCATTTCCATTCTAATCTGTGCCTGTGTCAACTAAGAACTGGGTTGTTGTTATGTGCTCTACTTCTCTGCCTGCTATTCTATTCACATTTCCACATCAAATGCTGTGAATGAGATGCAACCATCCAGATTTAATTATCTTAATTAACAGTGGCCCTACAATTGGCAGGCACTTCTTTTGCTGTTATATATACTCCAAAATCTGTAATTTCTACTCCAACTCATCTGATGAAATGGGTTTTAGCACAAAAGTTCATGACCTAATAAATTTCAGAGTTTCTAAAATGTCACAGGTTTGCTAATTTAATTCTGCTTACTTTCTCTATCTCTATTAAAGACAGTGTATAAAGTATCTACCTTGTACTTCTGATATCTGTGTTCAGGCTTCAAAACTAATACCTCAAGGCTTGGACTTTGGAACATCTTGAAGAATTATCTAAATTTACATACAAGCTTAATATATAGATTTAACCGGTGTTTGTATTTTTTTCTTTATATAGGAATTAGATACAGTGCTCATGTCAGCTAGCTTCAAAGTTACCTGTTTTCAGGTACCTAAGTAGCCCCTGGAATTATGGCTAAATTAAAATTGTTCCTACCTCAGTAAAGTCTGAAATGGTGCACCTGAACATTGACTTGGGCACAACAGACAACTTTATCACCATAAAGCCAGCATAGGCACTACAGAGTCCCCTATGACACAAACCTCTCAGGATCTAGAAGATAATTAATGGATCTCACTTATCCTCTGGGCCAGCAGCTGCTCTTCTTGAGGTTACTATCCAAGGGCACTGAGGCACCCTAGTTCAATGCCCTTCATTCACCACACTGGGAACCTTGTACACAGGCCTGCACAACATCCTTCTCTGTTGATATGCACTAAAATTTAATTTTACTCAGCTCTGGTCCCCCGCAGACAGGGGCTGCTGCTGCCCCATGCTGCTACCTTTGTAACAGAGGCAGCAACATAAGGTAGCAGGCCAGTCTGCACAGGGAGCTGATTTTTAAATTGGCTCCCCTTGTGGGCCACCTCCTGCCTGGCACTTCACAGTGCTGCCTCTGATACAAAGGCAGCAGCCTGGGATAACAGGGGGCTCCCCAAGAGTGAGGTCAGGAGCACATTGGTTGCCAGTCCTGCTGGCAGGGGAGAGGGTGGGGAAAGAGAAGCATTTTACTAACTGTATAATGACTAAGAATTGTTGCAGTTAGACCATGTGGCAAGGTCAGTCCCAATCCTGGGTCCCAGATCCCTGTTCCGTTCACAACCCCACAGTCTAGATACTGTAGCACAGTTCCCACTTGCCCTTCCCAGTGCTTCGGGCTTCTATTCCTTGGCTAACAGGCAGAGGCGTAGCAAGGGTGTTATGCACCCAGGGGCGAAGGCAAAGTTGGTGTCCCAGCCCCCCATACACACACACACACACACACACACACACACACAACCAAATGATGGGGCCCTAAACCTGGCGCACAGCTGAGCCTGACCTTGAGAGCAGTGGGGGGAGCTTGTACCGTGTCTTACCCAATCCCCTCCAGTTTGGGTATGGGTCCCGCATACACTAACCCTGTGGCAGAGGTGGAGGGGGTCGGGCTGAGGGCAGAGAGGTGGGGAGGAGGTAGCTCCAGCCAGTGGCGGTGGGCAGAGGAGGAGCAGGCGAGCAGAGGGATGACAGGGAGTGTAAGGGGACTATACTGGCACCTCACTAGTGTGGCACCCAAGGTCCCCTTCCCCTCTCCTCACTACACCACTGTAAATAATCCATCTCTTAAGATATTATTTAATGAATTACTTATTTTACTAATGACAGGCATATAAATTATAAAGTTTTGTGGTTTACATTCTGTTAAATATTTTCTCTCTTTAATTTGTTCATATCCCATTAGGTTCATGTCTTTTACATATTTAAGAATTTTAAGTTTTTTATATAAGTTTTATAAAACATGAGAGAAATTAATCTTCTACAACCTAAATATGAATTTCATCACTATATTTCATTCAAGCGTTTAAAACCACTTTTATAGCAAATGAGTAACACATTGCTTTAATGAATAAAAGGTTTAAAAGATTGAGCATATCAAATTTATTGTAATGTAGAGGTAGCCGTGTTACTCTGACCTTGGTAAAACAAAAAGAAAAAAGTTATGTAGCACTTTAAAGACTAACAAGATACCGAATAAATTTATTGTAAGCAATCTGTAATGCTTCCTAACTGCCCATTTACTTACCCAGTTAACCTAATTATTTTTCACATTACTGCACAGCGAAAAACTACATAAGAATTATGAATGTTAGAGATTAACTTACCTGTTAAAATAACGCTCTGAAAAAGCTTTTAAATAAAACTCACACACAACACAAGAATCACCCTCACTTTCTTGAAGGCACTTGAAGCAGTAAGTAGCCAAAGGCTGAGGATACCCTGCAAGCATGGCTTTCTGTCTGCCATGAGGACTTTTTCCTTCAGGCTGCCATGAGATTCCATCCTTAGGTACAGGAGAGAGCTGCTCTTCCAAATTTCACACAAGCCATTCAACTGAAGCCACAGATGTCAAGATTCAAGGCCAACGTTGCCTTGAGCAGACTGCCCCTCCAAGTGTTCACAATCACAACATCGGAACACGTATAAGACTTTTAGTTGAGAAAGCCACATTAATCCCAAGTCTCTGCTATGACTGGGAGATGGAAAAATCAGCAACAAAACGTGGGGGTGATCTATCACTTCAGTAATGCCAACTCCTTTAGAATTGAGGCTCTGATTATCCGGCACAAGCTGAGGTAGAGCGGGCACTGTGTGTATGTCTGATGCATTTTTACCAAAACTCCTGCCTGCCCAACTCAAAGGAGAAAGGAAACAGGGAGGCAAAAAGGAATGGTATAGTATAGAACCTTTTTTATAAGCTTCAGAGGGGTAGCTGAATTAGTCTGTAACAGGAAAAAACAACAAGACAGTCTAGTAGTACTTTAAAGACTAACAAAGCATGTAGCTCAGGGGAAGGCAAAAGGGCCTCCATGGGTCGGATCCGGTCTGCGGAGGCCCTGCTGCTCCCCCGCCCTCGGGCCAATTAGAGTTTGGGGCGGGAGAGCACGTGAAGCTTTCTCTGCTCTGCCCCCACCCAGCGAGCAGTACACGGCACTTCTGAGCACCACATATTCCTCGCAAGGCAGGAGGCGGCTTCCCGCGCTCTCCCGCCCTCAAGCCTTGATTGGCCTGGGGGTGGGGGAGTGCACGAAGGCTCCTCCTGCCCTACCAGAGACATGGGTGCCTAGTGGGAAGGAGGAGACAAAGGGGATCCCCCACCCCAGAACAATCATGGTCTGGGTAGCCCTACCCCTTCCTGTTTAGTCCCCACCCCTTCCATGGTGACCCAGGGCTACTTCAAAACATTTTGAAGTGGCGCCCAGGCAAAAATTATTGCCCACCCTTTATGTAGATGGTATCATGAGCTTTCGTGGGTGGAAGTGGGTTGTGCCCACAAAAGCTCATGATACCATCTACATCAGGCATGTTAAACACGCTTCTGGCGGGCTGCATGTGGCCCAATCGAAATTGTGTGTGGCCTGCCACTACATTTTATAAAAGAATAACGTGCAGCCCACTGGCCACTCGGAGCATGTGGCCGAGTGCAGATCACGGCTGGCTAGGCTGCTCTGCACAGGCATCAAGTGCCTGCTCACAGCTGGCTGCTGTGCTCATGCCTCCCCAGCGCCTGAGGAAGAAATGTGTGGCAGCAGTGACCCAGGCATTAAATATGGGGGGGAGGGGCTGGGTCCGCGGGAGGGAGGAGGCGTTGGGTTTGAGGGGGATTCTCTGGGGGAGCAGAGGGGAATTGGCTTAGAACAGGGATATGGGAGTGCCTGGCTCTGGGGCAGTAGAGGGGGATATTTTGTTAATGTTTCGGTTTTTATTTATTTATTTCCAATTTTTTTTTTTTTTTTTAAATCACAAAATGTGTATTAATTTTATATCAAATATATGTCAATTTTTTTGCAATTGCACAAATAATTATGTTTATGCAAAGTCTCACACTTACAAAGTATCTGAAATTTTCACAGAAGCCTGTTCTATTTGATTGACCATGGTCTATACTTGTTTTTATTTCAACAAAACAAGTTATGTATCATATACAAAATTTAAAAGTACCTTACATTTATATTTAAATTAAAAATTATTTTATGAGTAAATAACAATTTTATACATCAAATTATTATATTATATTAAAACAAAAACTGAAAATTAAAATATACCTAAAACATAATCTATAATAATAAATAATTACAGCTTTCCAATGGAAGTACATTTTCTTTGGTGTCCCTGATAGCTATTTGTTGCCCTGAGTGGGCTTCAAGTTTGACATGCCTGATCTATATGTTTGTTAGTCTTTAAAATGTAACCAGATTTGTTTAAAGTTTTCCTTTTGTTATAAAGTATCTTTTATTTAAAAAAAATTATAATTAACCCCAATGCACCCACCTCTCCCCCCAGAGCCAGCCCCTCACCAGCATCCTCATCCCAATGCACTCACGCCTCCCATGCAGCCAGACCCCCAGTGCCTCCCATCCCAAAGCACTCACCTCTCCCCTGAACGAGCCCTCCCCAGCACCGGGAGCACCCTCCCCCATCAAATCCTTCCCCTTCCCCCCCAGAGCCAGGCACGGGAGGACCAGAACAGCCGGGTAAGGGATTCTAACCTTTAAAGTGGCCACTGCCGCCACCCGGCCCTGCTGCCTCAGCTCGCAGCATGTAGAGAGCCAGGAGCACTTAGACAACTCCCAGTCTCTGTTCAAAAGCATCACATGGGCCAGAGCAGCCATGCACTTCACTCCCAGCCCAGCCCGGCACTCCCTAGCGTGGCACCCAGGGGCAACTCCCCCACCCTTCGCTATGCCTCTGCTAACAGGAGCATTGTGGCAGATACTCCTGGGCAGGCTGGGCTGAGTAACTGGTCCTCCTCAGCTAGTGGCTGGACTCTCTGGTTACTTGGGGAAGAAAGCCCAAACACTCCCTCTCAGAGCTCCTCACCTTCTTTCTGGCAGTGCTGACTCTTGTCTTATCAGCACTCACTCCTCTCAGCCAAATTCCTCTTCCACTTTCTTCTTTCCCCCAGCAGGGAAAGCTTTTTATAAAAGGCCCTGTGAAAGCCTGAAGTGAAATCAGCTGGCCCTTAACTGGCCAGGCAGGGCTGCTATATATCATTCTCACTCTTCCCTGATAACTCCAGAGGAGCAGTTTCTGGCTGCATTGAAGTAGGCTCAGGCTAATTAGGAGAGGGTTTTTCTGCTTTTTAGAGCTGGCTGTCTCCCCTTTTAGCTTAGCTCTCTAGCCTGACCTTGTCACAACAGTTACAAAAATAAATGATTTCTAATATCCCTAGTCCTATGAAGACATATGACCATACCACTGGATAGGGGGCTACCAGTTTAACCGAGTAATTTTCCATGGGAGGTGGGGATAGAGAACAAAAGATTCCTGACCAGAATTTATAAAAACAATAGGAAGCCATCTGTCCTCTTGTCTTCTGCTGGCCTGGGGAAGGGCCTGGAAAACTATGAACAAAGGGAACCATGGGAGACCCAAGTCAGAATAAACAATCATCTTCAACTTGAAGACTTGCCTGAAATAAGAACAAGCTCTTTAGGGCAAGGAAATGCTTGGGGGGATGTTAAAATAACTATGCATTTTCTTTTCATTTTGATTCTGTAATTTACTTTTCTCTGTTTTCATTTAGTAATAAAGAGGTAACCATGTTAGTCTGATCTTGCTAAAACAAAAGGAAATACTATGTAGCACTTTAAAGACTAACAAGATGGTTTAATAGGTGATGAGCTTTCGTGGGCCACACCTACTTCCTCAGATCATATTCTTACTTACACCTACTTAAATCCTGCTATTTGTACTTAGTAAATAAAGGTGACTTTATTATCAAGCCCAGTGTAAATAATTGTTACCTGGGGAAAGAAATCCATGTGCATATTCTCTCTTTCATTGATAAAGAGGGGAACATCCTCATTAGTTTTCTGTGTGATGCTTGGGTGCTGTGACCTAGAATTGCATTCTCCCACTGCCACTGCATTCTCCAGAGCTAAAGGGGTTCTGTGTCTGCTTTGCTCTTCAGGAGGGTGGTTACCCCAATTTTGTGCCTCGTCTGGGGAAGACCAGAGAATCTGGTCCAATAGGATGCAGGTGGGGAGTCCCAGAGAGCAAGAAGGTGACTGTGAGTAGCATAATCAGCCAACTAGGGAACAGTCATAAGGGGCCATCTGTGACCACACCCCGGCACACACAGATTTACTGTTATGATTAGAATATTATAAAATGTTCCACAAACAGGTTTGGAAGAGACTTCAAGAGGTCAAAGAGTCCAACCCCCTGCTAAAAGCAGGACCAATCCCAACTAAATCAACCCAGCCAGGAGACTTTGTCAAGCTGGGACTTAAAAACCTCTAGAGATGGAGATTCCACCACCTCCCTAGGTAACCCATTCCGGTGCTTCACCACCCTCCTACTGAAATAGTTTTTCCTATTAGCCAATGTAGCCCTCCCACACTGCAATTTAAGACCATTGCTCCTCATTCTGTCATCTTTATGTTAAGGTTTCCCAGTTCTGCCTTGTTTTCTTGCAGAATATGGAGTGTGGCTTATCTTAATCCTCTGTGTGGCAGGCTTTGTTCCACAGCACAGCCTCATGGTCCACCAGAGCACTATGCATCCTGCCTCAGGGTATCCAATGATCAGCCACTGCCTCTTGTGAGGCAGTGACACTTCAGGCCTCTGGCTAAGGCATTCTTCATTCCCCATCTTCCAAGGTATTAAAGTCCCAAAGAAGCAAAAACTCTTTATAGGGTCGTCCCACAAGTCTTTAGCAGGACCGGCCCATTTACAAAGGGCCTGTCTCCAATAGTCCAATAGTTTGCTCAGCCCCCCGGGCTTGATCATCCCATCTACTGGGAGGTTCAACCAACTGGAAAGTTCTCTCAGCTTCCTGGATGTAACCAGGGTTTCCTCTCAGAGGGAGAAGGACTCTGCTGTGCTTCCTGGACAGTACCCAATAGAGATGGGTTGTCTATATATCAAAGAAAGATGTTCCTGCGGGTGTGATAGTGATGTTATCATGTCACTTTATATCACTACCTCCTAGCCTCGACAGAGTCCCCAGAAGGAGGAGAGGTGGCCATGATTGAGGGTTCTCCTCCCACTCCTTGGGAGTGATGCCTAGAGCTCCCTGCTAGCCCCTGATTCCCCTGAAGGGCCAGCAGGTGGCAGCAGCAGATCCTCAATACGCTGGGGGGCCCCAACACTCTGGACCCAGTAGAGAACCGCCACTTCCAGCTTCTTGGGCCAGGCGCACTGGAGCTCCTGCATGCCTGGCTCTCCAGTCTGGAACCCTTTCCCCTCCCCCTTCTGCAAGATTAGCAGGCCAGCACCAGCTTCCTGCAAGGGAGTGGAGAGAGGTGAAAACCCCGAAGCTCTCCGCAAGAGGCAGCTTGTGGAAAAGAGCCAAACACTTGCTGAGTAGGCAACATTTTTCTATCCAATATGAAATGAATTGACCAAAGGGTTCCTGGTTTAAGACACTCTCTAAAAACGGAGAGACCTTTACTCTAGTTAAATATTTTTTTCTTTTTCCCATTCTCCACTCAAAGAAAAAAAGAAGTAAGAAGTTAAAACAGTTCTGTGGATTCCCCTAGCATGAGCTATTCATCAGGCTGCCTGCAAACTCTATGGCCTGCAAAGAGCCTCAGGCTCACAGCACATGTGCAAATTACTTTCTCAGGCATGCTACTGGGGTTGCCAGTTCTCCTGACTGGGTGGGCTGGATGTCATTTTCAACAATGGCATCCATTTTACCTGGCCCAGAAGAGGTAGCATCCTATAGGTTACCAGGGTTCAATCCACATTGGGGACCCAACTTGTACCTTGAATAATACATATTCCCAAAGGGAAAGCAGATGCCAACCACTGCTGAATAGTTTGGTTAGGTTTGTGGTGGAGGTTGAATTTTTCTATCAAATTTGAAGTGAAATGGACAAGAGGTCCTGGGATTATAACACTAAAACCAGATCTTTAGCACAGGACAAAAAGTAATTTTTTGCCACTCTCCAGTTAAATAAAAAAAACAAAAAAGCAATTCACTGAGTTCCCCTAGCTGGGATCTCATGCAGAGCTTCAAAATTATTATAATTGATCATTTCTACTACAATAACCCCTGTAGGTCCAGGACTAAGATCACAATGTTCAAGGCACCGGATCTATACATTATAACAGACAGAGCTTATACAAAGATTATATCAGGTGGGACCTCCCTGGTCTGGCACCCTCGGGACTTAAGAGGTCGTGGACCAAGGAGTTTGCCAGACCAGGGAAGGTCAAATCTTCCCTTCCAGCTGTCTGCCCTGTTCCCATTGCAAGCCTGATGCTTCCAGCCCCAGCCAGGGCTGGGCTCCCCACCACCAGCACAGCTCCTGAACCTGGCTAGCTGGGGCAATCTGGTCCTGCTGAACCACAGATGTTGCTGGACCAGGAAATCCTGAATTTTAGAGGTTCAACCTGTATATGCAGCTCTGGTAGCAATTCCTATTATTAAGATTGATAGGCATGCCTTCATTTTCAGTTGCTTATATCTTTGCCAAATTGTAACCATTTAGACTGAAATTTTCCATGCCTTGTGTTCTCTCACTAAATATTCCAAAAGTTGCTGCTAAAATGGTTCAGCCATTTCTGAAAATTGGGTTGCTTCCTTCCCTGTTTTCCCTCGTCCATCTACAGTTCCTACCTGCTATAGCAACTCCATCCCAATCTCCTCTTTACTCCCACCAGCCCAAATAGAGATATGTTTCACGTCCATCACGGCTTCCTGGCCTCTGATGATATCTGCTCTAACTTGGACTCTCCCCTGATCCTCACCTTCTACACTTCCTACACTCATCCCCACCATCACCTTGGCCCCTAGCATGCCAACCTCTCTCCTTGCCCACTCTCACCTCCACCTCTTTTGCTGCCTACAGAACACCCACCCACTCCATTTCAAGCACAATCTCAGTCATCTACAACATTTTCCTATCTCATTTGCTTCCTCTCCACTCTCTAGCACTCCACAGGGTTTTGCACTGTAGTGTAAGTGCGATGAAGTTGGGGTACATAAGGCTTTTGATAGCTTTTGGAGATGAAGATGAAAGCCAAATGGAGCTCTGCACATTACTAGGCAACATGAAGGTAGAAAGGATTGTTCTGCTCTTTCCCCCAACTTATTTCTATGCCTTTAAAGATTTGGGGTAGACAGGCAGAATCCTTACCAGCCAAGAATGTCTATCACTAAATGGAGTTGCTTTTATGCTGGGTCATTTGGGGGTTTATGATCTATGAAAACTGGGAGGGAGGGAAAATCAATGTTTAAATAAAAAATTTTAAATACTCAATTATGTAGACATTTTTAGATCTCAGATAACACTCACCCATCTGGCTGCTGGCATGGTCCTGGTGAATCTTCATTCAGGTCTTCAGTTAGAAACATCCTGTCATTTAGTGAAAGTGACTCCAGTGTAGAGCAATTCTTTATACAGAATGAAACAACAACTTGATCCATCTTGGTAATTCGGGGAAATAACCGAGGCATTAATGTTAGCTCAGTGAAATGATTCATTAAATTCTGTACAAATTCTGTTTCTTGACTTTCATACAAATATTGAAAACACTCAAGAGAGAAACTCAGAGCAGAAGACAAGCTACGCCAGTTGAACATTGAGAAAAAGAGCTTTTCTTTAATCAATGTTATTAAATTATTTTGAATTTTGGGTGAAATTTTGCAGCCAAGTTTTTTCTCCATTTTCTTCAACCTCTCTTTATTTAAAAGACCAAATAGGAATTGTACTGTAATCATTAAATCATTCCTTGATTTTCTGCACTTTTCAAATAGTATTTCCAAAGGTTGTATAGCGTTTTCTGAATTGTTCACTCTTTCTTCTTTCTCTAGCACATAAAACAAAGCTGCAAAAAACTCTTGAAAACTCAAGTGAACAAAGTTGTAGAGATATTCACAGTCAAGGTCTTTTTTAAACATGTTCTCGTTCAGAAAAAGGGAATCAGGTTTATCTAAGCCATATTTCTTGAAATCTTCTTCTTCAAACAGTATTTTCTGCCTCCAGATTCCATCTGCAGCCAAGGAGCAAAGTCCCTTTATGTTATCTTGTAACTCTTGCTTTTTTGAATTTCTGTCATGTTCCAATAAACTAAAGAGATAGAACATGTACACATCAGTGATTGTAGTGGAAGTTTGTCCAAGATCCTCTCCTTTTTCCATCTGTTCTTTCAAAACCGTGCAGGTGATCCAACAGACAATGGGAACAAAGCACAAGGTGAACAATATTTCATTTTCTTTCACACGGTTATATGCTTTTCTTGCTTGTTCTTCATTCTCATAGAACTTGTCAAAATATTCTTTTCTATCCTTTTCAGAAAATCCCAGGATCTCTGCATATCTATCATGTTCATCTTCCAAATACTCCTTGAGTTTCTTCAGAGCTGTTGGTCTTGTAGTAATTAGTAAGTGGGATTGTCTAAGCACCTTTTTCCTCAGTAAACTGCTCAGTGTGATTTCTATTGACTGCTTCTCACTGGGATCAGAGGATAAATGGCTTTCTGAATGATTAAAGGAAAATCTCAGTTCATCAAAACCATCAATTATGAACAGAAGTTTCTCTGGAGTCATCAGAATCTTTTTGGTTGGTGCATTTTGATCAAGACAGTTTTTTAAAATCAAATCTTCAACACTTTTCTGCTCTGTGACAAAGTTATTTTCCTTACAATTTATGTAGAAAACATAATCAAACATGCCCTGATACAGTTCTCCATTTGCCCAGTCCAACATGATCTTTCGTGCTGTCAGTGTTTTTCCAATCCCTGCAGCTCCCTGCAGCACTACAATTTGTGGTGATGGTTCATTTCCAACAGCTTCAAATAACTTTTCTATGGTGATAGGACTAGCTTGCTTAGCCATGATTTCTGCATGTCTCCATCCCCGGGCCTTTATTTCATGGTCTCTCTGCTCTTTGCGACGATGTTCACTTACAATGATCAGCTTTGTGTATCTGCTGCTTAGCTTCACATGCTCACCAATAAGAGCATTTCTGTCTTTTATTCTGCTGTATTTGTATCTTATATGTTCTCTGTACTTCACCTTGTAAGCTGAGACAGTGACAAGAAACATTAGATATTGTAATGTTACAAGAAATCTATTGAAACAATAATACTGGTACCATACTTTTGTAGTGCCCCTTTCATCATAAAGTATCTCTAAAGAAATTAACTATAGTCCCAGTCCTTACTCACGTAAGTGGTCTCAATGAAATCAGTGACATGAGAGGAAAGTGTAGACTCAGAGCTTGTGTGCATATAAACAAGAATCACTTCATTAGTTACTGAAATGCAACCACTTCTATGGTGAAACCTGACAGGTGTTTAACAGCGCACAGTGTCACTCTGTAACAAAGTAGGGCATGAAGTGATGGAGAATGAATGTGTATCTGAAACATGGAAGGAAATTTAGGTGCAAATAATATAAACAAATATACTGTCCAGGCCCCAGAGATTTTAAAATACTTCCATAGCACCTTCAGTGACCACAAATACTGACTTCTAGTTATTTCACTTCAGTGAAAAGATGGCATCCCTAGCAAGGGAGGGTCTTCCAGCATCATTCTGCTGCGCTAGTCAGTACTGGCTAAGGGACAAGAGCTGCACCTACCCACCAGAACCATGTTCTGCAGCAAACTCCCTTCATTTCCCATCCAACTCTACTTAACCTGCATGATCTGATGAGCTTACACTCTATGGCGTTACCTGTTATTTCTACCGTGAACCCAATCTCTGGCTGATCTAGTCTAATGCCGATAATCACCGGTTATTATGCAACATTTATTAGAATGTGACATACCACTTGCCGATGTTTCAGGTCTTTGTTGAGGACCCAAAGCTGGAAGAGAAATTTCACATGGATGTCAGTGTAACAAAATCACAGCGTGTCAGGCAGTTCAGGACATTGGGACAAGTCACTCAATCTGGGCTCTCTGCAGCAATAAACTCCCTAGAAAATCCACGTCTGAAGCAGGCAAAGAGAATCTTTGGAGACACTAGTTCAGTGATACCTGTTAAAATGGCCACTAGACACAATACTCTCTCTTTTTTAAAACCACTAAAGTAGCCATTTACGGTGTGTCTACACAACAAGGCAAGCCTGAGCTCAAGAGTCTAACCCCCTCCTCGTGTCCATGCACCAATTGTACTAAACTAGAGCTCAGGTTAAGGTCTGAGGACCCTGCAGGGATGGAGTATCTGAACCTGTATTAAGCTGGGATCTAGACTCCAAGCCCTATTGCTTTCCTGTGTGCACAGAGCTTTACTTTGACTTGGGTCCTGGAAAGTCCTCTGGGTGAATGCCAGAGATCCAGGGGACAGGGGAGGCAGTTCTGGAGGCAGCAAGCCCAGCAGCTGGAAGCATCATTACTGCCTGGTGGGAAATGGCCCCTGTTCCTGCTTCTTTCACAGTGGCTGCCCTGACACCTCATCACTGCTTCATCGAGCTTCTCAGGATCAGAGAGCAAAGCTGCCAGGCAGGAGGCAGCTCCCAGCCATTGGGATGTTGGGGGCCATTCCTCCTCTGGCAGGGCCAAGTCAGGAGCTCTGCTGTTTCCTGTCCCTACAGGGCAGCTGCCTGGTTCCTGCTCCATTGTCTGGCCCTTGCCCTCATGCCCTCTGGGGCTGCATGTGCAGGAGTGCCCAGGCTGCAGGAACTATGAGGGGAGTGAGTGGAAGTCAGCCCAAAAGTTTCCCTGCAGCCTCTTGCAGTGCTGGCAGCTCCAGTTCCTCCTTGCTGCAGGGCAGCCACTGGTCCATTCTGCTCTGCCTCTCACTCCCAGGCCTGCACTGTCCTCCCTGGGCTGCATGGATAAGAGATGAGCTGGCACATACACTATAAGGGAACGGATGGGAGCCAGTTCCAAAACATCCCATAGACTCCTGGGGACCCTTTATCCTTGCCTCCAGGGGTGCTGTGGGAGCAGAGATATGGTATTCTTGGGGGTTCTGGAGCACACTGCTCTCCAAGCCCTGAGGATACACTGCATTAGCAGGCAGCAGCCAACCTGGGAAAGGGGCATGATCCTTTGATAACATCAATTATGTTAGTCTGCAAAATGGACTAAAAATAATTTTTAAAAACAATCAAACAAAGACAACTTAATTGAACATCTCATTTCAAGTATTAAGAATTAAAAAGTTTCATTTCATACTTTGACAGCCTTGGAGTCTGACGTCCTAACTATCCTCAGAACAGGAGCACATGGGCATTTTCCTGCCACTGTGACCCAGTCTAGAGACACAGAGACCAGCTCGCAAGTTAGAGTTTAGCTCAGTATAAAGCCTTCACAAACTGCAGTTATTCTATTGGGGCAGCCAAAGGAGCTAATTATTCAGTTTATATTCTCATATGCTCCTTATGGGCAGTTGAACCAACAACACCAGCACATTTGGGAGACAGGGTGGGAAGGAGATTTTTTCCCCCACAGGCCAACACATTTGTGGCCAGGACCATCCTTAGCAGGGTCTGGGACCCAGGACAACCCCCAGCTCTGTCCCAGACCCCACTCCCACCCTGCCGTTTTCAGCTCTTCCATTTTCGGCAATGGCGTCCAGTCCGCCTGGTCTGGGAGAGTTGGCAATTCAAGGGAAGCCTAGGTAGCCAGCAGTACACACGACACCTTGAGAACATCAGCACAGGAGCTGTGCTGGGGACATGGTTGGGGAAACAGCATGTGCCCTGCCAGCTGCCTGGCTGGATCCTTAGGGCTCTGCTGCCAGAATGGGTGGTTTTACAAAAGTAAAACCACTTTTGTCTTATCACCATCCGCTGCACCAGGTGCTGCAGAACAGCTGATGCTTGAGCACAGTGCATGCAAGGGAGCTGCAAAAAGCTACCAGATCCCAATTCTCTATTCCGCTTACACTGAATGTGGCATTGGACAGTTACCAACAACTCATTTCACACACAATTAATAACTACACAAAGGATAAAGCAGGTTAGAGTCAGGCCTTTTAGTATGGCCCTAACAGCGCATCATCCTGGAATGCTGTGTGGCTAACACAACACTATTATTTCTGGGTGCAGCCTGGGTCCTTGGGAACTGCAGCTCCCCAGGGTAACTTAACTCAGGGGAATAAGTGCCCTTTCCTCCATCTCAAAAACAAAGTCAATAAATTGTTGGCTGTTTGTACAGCACCGAATGTGTTTCTTTAATTAAATATGGCTTTGGAGACAAAGTTCTTGCCTAGA
The DNA here is from genome assembly GCA_019425775.1 of Rafetus swinhoei. Lineage (NCBI taxonomy): Eukaryota > Metazoa > Chordata > Testudines > Trionychidae > Rafetus > Rafetus swinhoei. The sequence continues at coordinate 14,182,044 of CM033446.1, read as the reverse complement.
ACTTGCCCAGAAAAATTTCATGGAGCCACCCAGCTGTTTGGGGATAACATATTGGGCCAGGCTCTCCGCTGTGATCAGCTTCTAGTTACAGATCCTTGGTTCTCTGTCCCAGCCCCAGCACAGACTAGAGCAGCCTGGGGGTTATTCTAACTTATACCAGCTGCCACTGGTCCACAAGGAACGGTGCTGCTGCTGAAGGTGCACTTCAGTCACTTCTCCTTCCCACCTCTGTGTCCATATACTCCCTCTGCACTGCTCTGTTGGCTGGGGATACCACATGGAGAATTACAGGTTGACTCTGCTTCCCTTGTGTCACCTGAGTGGTGAAAAGGGAGGGGATGGAACATTTCAGAGAATCTGGCCCACTCCCGAGCATTGCTGCTCTGACTCCTCTTGGCTTCCTTCTAGGATTTAGAATGTGTGATTCCTGCCATCAGCCTCTTTCTTTTCTGCCTGCTGCTGCTGCTGCTGCTCCCCAGGGACAGATTCTTGGGGCAGATTCCCAGGTTTTAAAGTAACTTCAGGCACCTTACCTTTCTCACGTTCTACTCTGAGTTTTGCAGCACAATCTCTACGGTTGATGTGAGTGAGAACATTGATGGTCACATCTACTGCAGCAGCTCCAGGGTACAATGCCATCAGGAGGTTTTTAGTGTCTATCCTGTCGGCCTTCTCCAGCCGACTCCAGGGGATGGAATCTTTCCCCTCAAACTTAGAATGTGAGAGTTCGTCTCTAAATGCTTTGAAGTCGTTCTTAGAAAGGTCAGCAAGGACATTTTTAAGCAGGTTGCTGATTCTGCTTTTGTTTTCCATTACCGGTATCAGGAAACAAAACTAAAATACAATGTAAATTGCTGTTAATAATAATTAATATGGAATAATCACAATCTTTCCCAGGTAGAGGAAAGAAATATAACATTGGGGTTCATAGCGTCAGTGCTTTGCCTCACAAAGGACTCACTGGACTCTGTTTCATGCCTCATTCTCGTATTTTGTAAAGTGGGGATAATCATAGCGCTCTAGCACATGGGGGCATTATACAGCTTAGTCCATGTCTGTGAAGCCTGGTAAGGATTCAGGATGAAAGGTGATATAATAATATTTATAATCCAAATGGATTTGAGAACATAAAGTGGAATCAAATCCAGTCTGAAATCTGTACATCACAGTCCCGGAGCATGAGGATCTGCGTGCTAAGATCCAGCATTAGCTTTGCACGGTTTCAGGAGGGTTTTGATATCAGAGCAGCAAAGGTAGCAACTGTAACTTCTGAAATACTGACCCAGGCTCATTCTAACATGTCCCACAATTGTATAAACTGTGATCTGTTCACTTTAGAAGTAGCCTATCCTAAGAGGGTGATGTATTTACCGCTAGCCAGACAGCTATTAGAAACAACCACTGGTAACCCTCAGTTGACTTGTTGGCTCTGTCAAAACACAGACTCCCAGAGGAAACAATTTGCTCAGTTAATTTCTGCAGTAAAGGAAAAGTAACACATCTCCAGTTAAAGCTGATCTTCAAAGCTCCCTGAATTTTAATAATAGCCTGGTTTTCCCTCAGCTTTCCTAGTACTAATTACACGTACACACTTTCTGTCTGTTTTTTATTCCTCCTGGAAGCTCACCTCTTGGAAACATCCCTTTGGCCTCAGCACAACTGTTTTCTGCTACTTGTGACATCACAAACTCCATAGACATATTGGAGAAAATAAAGTAGCAGACTGAAAGTCATGTAGACATGTAACCCAGAGAACATTGTGTAAAGTGTAAAATAAAAAGTGTGACAGAGAGGGGGAAATGCACTCTGCATCTCATTAATATGCAAATAGCAGTGACATCAGCAAGGGGGAGGGCTTTAATCCACATCACTGCAGTGTTTTTGGAGGGGTCACAATCACTATTTTAAAATTACAAATAAGGAAAATTCAGTTTAAAAAAAACTATAGAAATAGAAGTCGATCTTCGTGGACCAGTAACTTTCTGTTCATACAAAATGCCTATGAAAATGCTTTACAAGCATGGTTTGTGGGTATCAGAGGCAGGGGAAGGCACAATGCCTTCCCAAACTGCCAGGCATGACCCTCCTAAGTTCTGACCCCAGCCTTCTGCCTGCTTCAGTGTGGATTCCTCCAGTCTCCTGGGCCTGCTCGGGCTTTGGCCACCCCAAGGCTGGGAAGGCTGGGGCCACGTGTCCTCCCTGTGCTCTGTGGCAAGGAAGGCTGGGGCCGTGAATCACTCACCCACCCTATGCTCTAGGACTGGGAAGGCTGTGCCCATGCTCTCCCGCTCAGGAGGTAGAGAGAGGTCTCAGGATCTGCCAATACAGTAGGGGTGGGGCCTTATGTGGAAGGGGAGGAGCCTGAAGTGGAAGGGGCGGGGCCAAGGCCTTGCCTTCCCCAGCCCTAGGTTCACCACTGCCCATGTTTACACATCTCTTTTACAGTTACTCAGACGTTGCTTCTTGATAAATAGTGGCAGGGAGGAAGTGTTTCTGATAAACGCCTGTGAGACTCTATTTCCATGATCTTTCTGGGCCAAGCTCCTTGATTCCCTGAAAGATTTGCTCCTCTCTGGGTGCAAAGCCCCCAAGGCTGGCTCATACCCCATTTGGAATTCTGTGTTCTCATTTTGGTTTGACTTACAAGAAAAATTGACCACATTTGTTCATTTCATTTGCAATTCCCAGAAACTCTCATCCCTACAGAGAAGTGGAAATGGAACATTCACGGAATCACCAAAGAGGAGGGTTGGAAGAGACCTCAGGAAGTCGTCTAATCCCACCCCCTTGCTCAAAGCAGGACCAACCCCAATTGAATCATTCCAGCCAGGGCTTTGATTATGTGACTTGTCCAGCATCACATGGGCATACTGTGTCAGAGGCTAGGATACAATCCAATTCTCTGGGGCAGAAGTCACCTGCCTTTACTATGAAACCATCCTTTTTTCTTCCTGAGGTCCCCTGCCTAATTCACAGCACACCTTTCAACTTCTGCAACAAATGAGGCAGGAGTCCTATTGGTAACAGCCTGCTTCATGACACAGCCCTGATTTCTTGCCAGAGTAAGTCCATACTGTGCATTGGTCTTGTGGGGGAAAAGCAGTATGTAATCATGTCATTAAAGACAATATAATAATGCATATACGAAAGGGAGCTGAATTAAGATTGCACAGACAACCTTCATTTTGGTATGTAATTTTTCAGTTCTTGATTTTACAACCTTAATATTATAAATATCTATAAAAAACGATTAAAAGTTCAGTTCAAAAGGCAAGCAATTAAACAAGTTCCAGAATGAAGGTGTAATAAACAGCTATTCAGGCAGCATGTCTTAGATTTGGATCCCATGACACACGAACAGTAAATTCTCTGCCAGACTTGTGACTCCAACCAAACTGTTGTACATATTCAGGGCCATATTATTCCATCTCTAGCCATGCTGATTTCACTGGGACTAAATGTGGGTAAAATGACTCTAGGAGAGGGAAGATGGGGAGGTGGTACCACTGAATTGATCCCTAACAAAGTCCCTAATGATTCATTCCCAAATCTCTAAAAACCTCCATTATGTTTATAGAAAAAAGTAAACAAAGTCCGACAGAGCCCTGAAAAGCCTCTCTCAGAAAATAGGACAAATGCTCAGCTAAATAAAAATGATCCCCAGGCACCAAGTTACATCCACCTACAGTTACAGGCTTAGGGCCTAGGGGCAGAAACAATTCCCTTTTCTGTCTGCAACAAGCTGCAGGTGCAATGTTGTGGGGGCAAATCACTGCAGCACAACAGGTGTCAGGCCCTGATCCTGCAAAGGGACAGATGGGGCCACACTTACACAGAGTGATTCCTTTGCAGGATTTGGCTTTAGATGACTGATGATGCCCCCCAATCAGACAGATGGGTGAATGCCATCATTGGAGCTCGGGATTATTTGCACTCCCAAAACTTAGCCCTTCGGTCTGACATGAAGGGATTTGTTGGAGCTGCTCTGCTTGAATACATAGGCCCTGGGCTGGAGGGTAAAACTGATTGTGGCTCAATAGGCTGGAGCTTGGGGCACTCACCGGGCAGGAGTGTGATGTTTACTGGGTTTAGTTTCCAAGTAACCATATTCTGAAGCCTTTCACACCAGTCAGGCTTTTCTCTATAGGCCAATAGAGCTTGTTCCCCAGTGCTCTGGTCCTAGCTCTGATGCTGCAGAGCCGTTATCCTGTGTCCCCTCCCAACTCTGACACTGCAGAGAACTGTCTCTGTCCCCGTCTCCCATCCCCATTCCCCATCCTCTTAGCAACATGATTCCAATTTCCTCCCCCTACTTTCTGTTTGACTTCCCTTTATATAGTAAAACTTGAGTTCTCCTTAGCTGTACCTTAACCCAGGGGCTCCCAACCTTTCCGAGAATACAGACCCCTTTTCAAGCTATTAAATTTTTACAGACCCCCAAAGGAACAAAGCCTTAGCCAGAAAACAAGGCCTCAGACTTTCATAGTGAGAGAAGGCCCATAATACGTGGACTTGTGATTTTGATCCTTTGTTTTATGCCTTTGTAACTATTCTATGTGATAAGAATATAGCTAAATTCTTAAAATATAGGCCTTAATAGGCATGCCTGAGTATCTATTCTAACATGTGTCCCTATAAAATACAGTATATGGCGGGTATGCCATTATGGCTGATATGTCTCCCTTGCATCATGCCGATGTAATGGTGATGAGAAAGGATATTTTCATTGCTAGATGAAGGTGAAAGCAGGTTGCCTTTAGCTCAGATGAAGGTCTAGTCAGGGTGTAGGATTAGGCTTGGTCCCAGAATAGGGTGGGGAAACATGTACTAGTGAAAAGGTTTTGAACACCCTTCCAAATACATTTAACAAAGGGCTGAATAGGCCTCAACATGCTGTGGAATGTGGTAATTGCAGTCAGATGCACTCTAAGAGAATGAAAAACCAAGTCATGTGAGAGTTGAAGGAGGTAGTCCAACATGAGGACTAATGAAGCGCAGGCTCCATCAACCTGTCTGTTGGCACACCAGAGTTGGAGGGGTTTCCACTTGTGGAAATAAGTGTGTCTGGTAGAATCATGCCTGCTGTTTATTGAGATGTGTTTTCCTGAATCTAAACAGGTAATTTCCAAACCCCAGAGCCACAGAGGAGCCACGCTTTCTTGTGAAGAATCCGTGGATTGGGATGGTGAATGCATACCCTGTCCTGAGAGAGGAACCATGATTCTGGGGGGAAGGTTTATAGGATAAGAGATCATCATGCAAAGGAGGTAAGTGTACCAGGCTTGTCATGGCCATGTGAGTGATGTTAGCATAACCAGAATTAGTTTTTTATGCATCTTTTGCTCTGAACAGGAGGGGAAATGGAAGGAAGCCATAGAGAAGTGGTGCATTCCAGTTCACGTAGAGCGCATTCCTAAGTGAATCCTGTTTTAGGCCTGCTCTAGACCAACACCGAGGACAATGGGTGCGCTTGTGACTCTATGGTGGACTGATCCCATCAATGGAATAGGGGCCAGATAGTTTTCATGTCAAGCTGCCATTCATGCTTGTGTGAGATGGTTCTGTTCAGCTGTGTCTGTCTCTGGCAGATGTACTGAACTGGAGATGTCATTGTGGATACACCAGCTCCATTTCTTGATTGCTTCTGAGCATAGGAAATGGGACCAGATACCTTCTTGCTTATTGATGTAATACATGCAAGCAAGGTTGTCCATCATTACTCATACAGTTTGGTAGGAAATGTCAGCCGGCATTGCAGACTGCTCATAGTTCCAGGAGAGTAAGGTGTAAGGTGGACACAGTGGGCTTCCATCTTAACTGTATAATGTGCTCACATAAATGCACCCCTCAGCTGAACGGGGAGGACAGTAGGTGGAGGTTGAAGAAAGGAGACCCTGGCACAGCTATTGTCATGGCATGTCCAGCACAGTAATGAGTCCTTGACCTGGGTTGGCATGGACAGGAGTTTTTGCACTCTATGTTTGTAAGGAAGATACACAGTATGGAGCCAGCTGTGAAAATACCACATGTGCAGCCTTGCATGCATGTCTGACCACAAACATAGCATCAGCCATATGTACCAAAAGTTGGAGGCATGCATGTGCTGGGATCTGGGATATGCTTGGACAGTTGAGACTAGTTGCGTTATTGCTGTGAACCTGGGCAGTGATAAAAAACACTCTTGCCCTCTTGGCATTCGGTAGAACACCAATACATTCCAGTATCTGCCCTGGGGTTTGTGTGGACTTTTTGACATTTATAAGGAAGCCCAGTTTTGTAAAGAGGGTCATTGTAGTGTGGACCACTCCGAGTGCTTGAGTCTCAGATTGTGCTTTTAGAAGACAGTCTTCTAGATATGGAAAACAGTAATGCCTTGTTTGCAGAGGAAGGCCACAACCATTGTGAGTATCTTGGAAAACTCCTGGAGCTGTGGATAGATAGTCTGAAGGGTAGAACTTTGTGCTGCTAAAGACCATGGCCAGTGATGAATCATAGGAAATGTCCATGAGCAGGGCTTGCTACCTGCTTAAAGTATCCTATAGGTCTAGAGCCGAGTACAAATCCCCCATTCCAGTGCTGGGATGAGAATGGATATGGTGACTATCCTGAACCTTTGTAACTTGACATATTTGTTGAGATTGTGAAGGTGTAGGATGTGGTACCAATTGCTAAACTTGTTTTGTACCAGGAAGTAGTAGGAGTAGAAATAGTATCCTCTGTGCTGTGGAAGGACCGGTTCTATGCCTTCCAGTTATAGAAGATGTCTGACCTCTCCCTCCAGGATGAACTCATGAGAGGGGTCCCTGAAAAGAGACAGGGAAGAAGGATAGAAAGTAGTATCACTATTAAGGGGGTGGAGTAACCTTCATTTACTATTTCCAGGATGCATCTGTCTGAGCTGATGAGCATCCAAGATGGTAAAAATGGAGATAGATGGTTGCTAAACAGTTGGTGTATAGATGACGTTACAGATGGCAGGGCCAGCTGGAGCAAACACGAGGCTCTCTGGACCTTGTCCACAACTTCAGTTTTGTTGTTTATTAGAGGGTGTTTGGGATAGTGCCACTTTTCAACAATGATGGTATTAATTGTCAAGCTACTGCTGTAGGTAGTACGGCTGAGGGACAGATTATGGAGAGAGCTTGATATTTTCCCAATCTTCATTTTGGCTGTGATATGTAAAAACCAAGGGATTTCAGAGTGGCTCAGGAGTCTTCCAGTGAGTGTAAGGAGCTTTCTGTGGGCTCAGAAAAGAGTTTGTCATTCAAACAGGAGATCCTTGACAATAGTTAGCACCCTCTTAGGGAATCCTGAAAGCTGCAACCATCATGCACATCACAATATTATTGCAGTATCAATGAACCAAGCAGCTGAGTCCAAGGAGGTCTGCAGGGCCATGTGGCTATTAAGTGACTTCCAAAATGAGGAGCAGGAATTGTTCCCTTTTTGCCTCTAGCATATCTTAGCAAAGTTCCTCCAGCTTAGAATAATTGTTATAATCTTATTTGGGCATAAGGGCCTTGTAGTTTGAAATTCAAAATTGGAGGGTGACAGATTAATACGATTTTCTGCAGAGGAGACCTAAACATTTTGAATTTAGGTCAGAATGGCCAGTTTGGGATTGGTTTTGACAGCCCTTCACTTGCACTGCATTCACCATGAGAAAAATGAGGGCAGGGTATGAAAATAAACACTCTGCTGATGTTGCATGGACATAATATTTCCTACCTATCCATTTGCATATATGGGGAATAAAGGCTGGATTCAGGAAAAGAAGGTTTTCTGGTTGAAGTAGTGCACTGTTAATAGGTCAATTTTTGCTGTTCAGGAGGTATAAATAATGTCTATCAGTTCATATTGCTGTAGCTTAACCTCCTCACGTGGGATGTTTAGGGGGTCAGCCATCTCCTGAAAGTGACAAAAATCAATAGCCACTGTGGGCGGTGGTGGCATGATGGCTTCATCAGATGAAGAGGAAGAAACATGGAGAACCAGAGGTACCTCCTCATCCTGCTTTCCACCCAGTTCCCCATCCAGTGGTGGTATTTGCTCAAGCTGTGGTTCTGCAGATCAAGAGATTGTTAAGAGGGGATGGATGAAGGCCAGTGTGCTTGCAGCTATGGGGGGATAACTTAATTGTCCCTGAACATGGCCCAGGGATCCCAATATGGACACTTAGGGAGAAAATAAATCTATGGCTGCATCCATGAGGGCCCCTGAAAAGGCTGGGTGCCCTGAGCTGCAGCAGGCTAAGGCTGTAAGTTGATGACAATTGCCCTGGTGTTGATGGAGCAAGAGATTCTTGATATTCATCCTCATCATTCAAGGAAAAGGAGGGGCCGTCCCTGTCGGGGAGTGTGAAAAGCATCTTGATTGTGAAATGGGTGAGATTTGGGAGACCTGCCTGAGGCTCAGAGGAACTGGAACAGTTTTTATAGTGGGGGTGCTGAGAGTCATTGAACCAAACTGCAAACTCTGTATATAGTAAAAACCATTTCAAGCGGAGAGGGGGTGTTGCTGCAGAAACCCCTTTGCCTCTAGTTCCAGCACCTTTGCTGACGAGTGGAGAATTTGGTGCATCTGATAAAGTGAGGGCTGGCAGATGTGTGAATTCCAGTGTTCAAGCTCTCCTAGGTGCGGGTGTGCAGTACGGTGCTGAGGTGTGATATGGAAAAGAGACAGTAGATGGTGCCACGAGATTTAGTTGGAGTTTGCAACAGAGCTGATTGCTTTTTTTGTACCAAGGATTTGCGTGAATAGGACTTCGGTGCCTTGGGTAGCAGCCAGCTAAAGTCTTTACTGCAGCCGGCTGTTTTCTTGGTACTGGTGTCAATGCTGATGACTTCCTCAGTGCCAGAAATGGTGCGTAGGCATAAGAGTGATTTCGAAAGAAGAGTTTTCTTTCGAAATAACCGTGTCTAAACAGTGCTTTATTTCAAAATAAGGTATTTTGAAATAGCATTGGTCCGCAAATATGCAAACGAAGCACAGGATATTTAAATCCCAGCTTCATTTGCAATTTTGAATGTCTACATTTGCATCCCTCTATCAAGAGAGGATGCAAGTGTAGACATACGCTAAGAGTGTAACATAACAAGATTATAAAGTTTGCAGATGGTACCAGGCTGGGAGGGGTTGCAAGTACGTTGGAGGATAGAGTAATAATTCAAAATGATCTGGACAAACTGGGGAAAAGTTCTAGGGTAAACAGAATGAAGTTCAATAAGGACAAATGCAAAATTCTCCACTTTGGGAGGAACTGTCAATTTCACACATACAGAATGGGAAATTAAAGTCTAGGAAGGAGTACTGCAAAAAGAAATCTAAAGGTCATATGAACCACAAGTTAAATATGAGTCAACAGTATGACACTGTTGCAAAAACAGCAAACATCATTTTAGAGGATGCATTAAAAGGAGTGTTGTGAGCAAGACACAAGAAGTCATTCTTTCCCTCTGCTCTGCACTGAGCAGGCCTCAACTGGAGTATTGTGTCCAGTTCTGAGCACCACATTTCAGGAAAGGTGAACAAATTGGAGAAGGCCCAGAGAAAAGCAACAAAAATGATTAAAGGCCTAGAAAAAATTATCTATGACAGAAGACTGAAAGAACTGGGCATGTTTAGCTTGGAAAAGAGAGGGGATATGATAGCAGCTTTTAAAGGGTGTTCCAAGAGGAGGGAGAAAAAATATTCTCTTTAACATCTGATGAAAGGGCAAGCTGCAATTTAAGCCCATTACTTCAAAGGAGGTTTAGGTTGGACATTAGGAAAAAGTTCCTAACTGTCAGGGGGGTTAAACCACTGGAATAAGTTGCCTAGGGAGGTTGTAGAATCTCCATCACTGAAGATATTTAAGAACAGGTTAGACAGACACCTGTCAGGGATGATCTAGATCCGTGGTCACCAACCCATCGATCGTGATTGACTGGTCAATTGGGAGGGCTCAACCAGTTGATCGTGAGGCGTTTGGGGCCCCCCCCCCATTTCCCCCTACCTCCAAGAAGCCCCACTACCTACCTCCAGCGACAATGGAGGTAGTGCTGGCTTCCCACGGGGTGGACAGAAGTTTGGCAGCTGCGCGCCACTTCCGGGGTTTCCGGAAGTGCACTGGCTGCCCCCCTCCTGCAGGTCTGTAGCGTGCCGGGAACTTGCTGCGTGGGGGGAGGTGGGAGGAGTCCCCAGAGGAGGCGTGCGCCAGGGCTGCCTTCCTCTGCAGGAAGAGGAGTCAGCCCTGGAGGAGGCATGCGCGGGGGCTTCCCTGCGCTGTGAGAGGGGTAGTCGGCACCGGAGGAGGTGTGCACAGGGGCTTCCCTCCTCTGTGGGAGGGGTTAGGAGTCCCCAGAGGAGGCGTGCTTCCCTCCTCTGGGTGAGGGGGGCAGGGAAGAGGGGTTAGGAGTTGCACGCCGGAGCTTCCCTCCTGTGGGGTAGGAGTCCCGGAGGAGGCACGCGCGCGGGCTTCCCTCCTCTGCGGGGAGGGGAGGAGTCCTGGGGAGGCGCGCGCTGGGGCTTCCCTCGGGAGAGGGGGTTAGGTGTTGCGCGCCGGAGGTTCCCTCCTGTGGGGGGGGGAGGTGCGTTCCAAGGACTCCCTGTCCCCTGGCCAACCAACACCCTGTCCCCACTGGCACTCTGTCCCCTGCTGCAGAACCCTGTCCCCTGCCCCCACTCCCGCTGGCACTCTGACTCCACCCCACTGGAACCCTGTCCCCTGCCCCAGCACCCACTAGCACCCTCCCCCAGTACCATGTCCCCTCCTCCCACCAGCACAGTTGGGGACACATTAGTGAGGCTTTGGAGGAAATATTTTTTGTGCATCTCACTTGTGTGGCCCCAACTGACTTTTCTGTGGGTCAGTGACCCCTGACTCAAAACAGGTTCTCTGCCCTTCTCATAAATAAAGACAATGCTGAAACTTTTTGTGTTTGACATAATATTTTATTTAAAAATGAAGCCTGGCCCACAAACCCCCAATTGGGGCCAAGCTCCCATCTGGCCTCAGCATCATAACACTCCTGCACCCACTCCCAGACCCTAGATCTGAGCCTATCATACACGGGAACCCCCTGTCCTGAGCCTCTCACATCCCCAAACTCCTGCACCCCCATATCCTCAGTCTTCTGCCACAACACTCCTACACCATCCACACACTGCAAATCTGTGTCCTGAGCCCATCATACTCCTAACCTCCTTGCCCTGAGCCCCTCACATCCCCCAACCCAAACTCCTGCACCCTCACATCCACAAGTCTATGGCTTGCTCAGTACCCCAATCCTCCACCTGACCGCAACACTCCCCAGCCTGGAGCCCCTCCTGAGCCAGCATCCCTTCTCCACATCCTCTTGCATCCAAATTCCCTCCCAGAGCTTGCACCTCACACCCTTTCCCACACCCAAATCCCTCATTCCCACCCAAGAGCCCACACATCCTGTCTCAACCTATTGAGAGTACGGCTAGACTGCAGGAGTTTCTCCGGGATTCCAGAGGAATCCCGGAAAAACTCTTCCACGTCCAGGGACGTGTTTGTTCTTCCACTTTTTTTAGCGGAAGAGCAAACATGCTCTTTCGGTAACCCCTGTATTCCTTGTTCCATGAGGACTAAGGGGGCTTCCAAAAAAAGGTTTTTTTCTGACATTTGGCTCATTCTACACAGGCCAAATGTTGGAAAAACCTCTTCCTACAGAAGAATCGAAAAAAAAAGCAGCAGTGTAGCCGTACCCTGAGAGTGTATAAGGGCTGGGGATAGTAAGTGATGGAGAGGAGGGGAACAGAGGGGGTGGAGCTTCAAGGAAGGGGTGTGGTCTTGGGGGAAGGATGGGGTGGTAGATATTGGCTTGTTCTGACAATTAAAAAGTGATCTTTAGCGTAAAAAGGTTGGAGACCACTGATCTAGTTGGTCCTGCCGTGAGGGCAGAGGACTGGAGTGATAATCACTCAAGGTCCCTTCCAATTTTAGAATTCTATGTTAGCCTCACTCCAAACCAGTCCCTCTTTCTGATTTTCTAGCTTTACCTGGTTTCCCCCTGCACCCACAGAGCTGTTATACATCATCATGCTTCCCTTAAGTCAAAACTCCCTCTGGGTACATGGACCTAAGAATGCCTGGCTATACAGAGGCTGAGACCTCATAGCAATACCACTGCCCAGACCACATACTGCCTGAAGCATTTTTACCCTTAAATAGAATTTTGCACAGAGCTACAAAAAAGGAGCAAATGCTAAAACAGGTACCAGGGAACACAGGTAAGAAAAGTCTGACCTCCTGTATAACACAGTCCATTTCACCCGGTTTTTCCTCTACTGAGACCAAATCTTGTGTTTGTTTTAATGGCACGCAATCGGATGACTGTAAGCCATGGAGAATACATCATTGCCATCGTGGAAATGCAATGGAGCTCATTCCTCCATAGTAAACAGATGACCCATGTACAGGGAAATATCTATTTCCAAAGATTTTAGTTTCTTTCTAAGTCTGAGATGTATAGTAATTTGGGTGTGTAAGTTGTATAATAAATTTAAAAAAATTTAAAAAATGATTTAAAAATATTCCCTGGGAAAACTGGCAAGTTTAACTAAAGAAACCAAGGAAAGTAGTAAGGACAGAATAATCTGATATTATCAGCACTAATCAGTGTCTAGTGAAGCACCTGCTGCACTTGCAAAGAAAATATAGGAAAGAGCTGTTACGGCACCTTCAGAATTATCTGAAAGTTGTAAAAATCAAGTACATTCTACTTCTTTTCCTTGTGTACTATCTCTTTGGGTACATCTAAACTACATCCCTTTAGACATATCGAAATTGTAAATGAAGCTGGGATTTGAATTTCCTGCATTTCATTTACATAATGGCGGCTGCACTTTTTTCCGAAAAGCCGCTTTTCGAAAAAAAAGACGCAGTCAAGACAGGGATCTTTCGACAGAAATGCCCCATTTCAAAAGATCCTCATTTTTTGAGGGTTACAGGATCTTTCAAAACCAGGCATTTCTGTCAAAAGATCCCCGTCTTGACCGTGTCTCCGGGGGTGGGGGTTGAGGATTAGAAGGAAAGAAGGGGAAAATGGAATGTGCAGGTGCTCATCTCTTCTTTACTCCTACTGCTGGGGGGGCAGGGTTCTGGCTCAGTTGTCCCTTCCCTTACATGGGCACAGAGGAATGTTTCACCCTTCATACTGTTACAGCACCTACCCCCACCGCCTCATCCCAGTTACTTTCTTTTACTTTTAACACAGCGTCAGAGATTTTCCAAGCTGTTTTGGAATCAGAGCAAATGGAATACTTTACTCTCCCTGCTGGCTTTAACACAAAAATATACACAAACTACACAAATACATGAACCAGCAAACATACAACCTCAATTTGCAGGAAGCAGCAGAGAACTTGCCACAACCATAAATTCCTTTCTCTAGCTGTACTGGAGATTCTGGCTTTCTTCAGAGAATCTGACTGACTTTAGTATGATCTTAGCTCACTAAAAATATCTTGCATTGAAGTCTCACCTTGAGACACTGAAAAGAGCTTGTTTAGGCTGAGTTGCAGATACTTTTCTGTCCAGAAATGGAGGACAGCGATTCTCTGCAACCTGCTTTTAGCAGAGCATAGTTTCACTTTTGTCAGGAAATGTGAGTGCATTTATGTAGCAAGATGAAAGCCCACGTATTACAGGCCAGGAATGAGGCCTAAGGCCTAGGCACAATGGTCAAGAATTTGCTAATATAAAGCAGAGTTAAGCTGTGAGCAAGAGGCAAGCCCTGCTCACAGACATTGGCAAGAACAGGGCTGAAATCACAAAAACACTCAGACCTAAGAGGTACAAGGCACAGGCTGGAAATACATTCCAGAGCGATCATGAAGAAACATCTTGGTACACACACACTCCCCACAAATAACAGACAGGACAGGATCTAAACTGACACACGATAGTGATCGAACCCCCACATACATGGTAATGGGTGGTATCTAGGCAGCGTTTGAGAGCGGCAACCTAATGTGTCAGGAGTGATATGTAACTTGCTTGTATCTACATATAAAAATGTACTCCAAGGGAGTTGTGTTTGTCTATCCAAAGGGGCAGTGTCACGTTCCTGGCACTGTCTGAGCTGAGTCCATTGTCATGGGCACACATTCTTGGTATCCTCATAGAGTCTACCAAGTGCTATTGTGTGCTTCATTTACAACAAACCTGGCCTCGACACTTTGATCCTCATCTGATTTGGGGGTCTTTGGAGACTCTCTTGGAGTCTGCTAGATTAACTATGGGCACAGAGTTAATACAAAATACAGAGGGAGAATATTCATGCAGCCACACTGCTATCATCATTGCATCAAGTGAGAGACCTGTCAGGACACCACACTGGTGACTTATGGCTAACAATTTATTATTAGAACTACCCTGCACCATCCCGAGGAGGGGGGAAGGGGCGAACACTCTTAACTGAGGCTAAGGTTTAACTATGCAGTGACAGTGGCGGTACAGAATAACTTATGAGCCAGCAGATACCACTCCCAGGACACAGTCTTCTAGTCTTATTGGTCTTGTTTTCAAAAGTGACAACCTGAGAGGCCCGTTGTCATGCATGTCACAAGGAAGACTTTTTGTTGGGGAAGTGGTAAGAAAAACAGGCACCCTCTCCCCACCATGGCCTCTTTCAGAATGACAAACTAGAACTTTACAGTAAAGAGCTAAAAAAGAGCTGCTAACTCAGTAATTTATTGCACACAATGTGCTTTGGGCCTCGGCTTCAGTCCATATTGTGACATGAAAAGCTGTCACCTTCTCAGTTTTGTGAAGCAAAGTGAGAGACCCTTTTCCCAGCCAATGTTCTGTAGCCTCATGCAGGGCTGGCCCACAGCATTTTGGCACCTGAGGCGGGGAGCTCAAATGATACCGCCATACCTCCTCGCATGGGCCAAAACTTTGAAAGGTCTCAAGTCTGCCTTCTTCCTGTTCTACTCCTCTCATGGTACTGCTCTGCTACCTACATATGCACCAGCAGCAGACACAATTTTCTACACTCTGGGTCCTAGTGGTGCCCCCCCCCCACAGTCTGGCACCTGAGGCAGCCGCCTCAGTTTGCCTCAAGGTAGGGCCAGCCCTGGCCTCATGGAAATGCACTAAACTGCACGACCAGACACCCTGACTTCCACTTCCGGCTCTTTCACTTACTGCTAATGTCTGCAGCCTTCATACAGAAGTTGCTCTGCCCCCCTAGCAAAGCTTCGGTGTGCAGCCTCCAGCCTACCCCCTAGCACAGAAATTCTCCAAAAGGCAAGGAGCCGTGGGGAGCCTTCTCATGGCTCAGTGCTGCAGTGGGGAGGGGGTCAAACTCCAGATCACAGCATCACTCGCTCAGGTGCGGCCATGACAGAAGGTGGCCAGGCCTCATTTGAGTACGCAGCCTTACGACCTGTTGCAAAGGGTTGCAGAACCACTCCAGCTTGGACTGGCCACCCCAGATACAATCTGCAGGTACAATCAGCCCCCAGCAGGCATTTATCAGATCCTTTATCTATAACAGGGATAGCCAACCGTGGCTCTGGCTCGGCCACATGCGGCTCTTCAGATGTTAATATATGGCTCATTACTTAGCTGCCAACTACGGGGATGGAACTACAAGCAATAACTTTTCAATGTGCTCCCTGCTCAATCCCCCAGCTTTGCCCCAGGTCCTGCCCCTACTCCAATCCTCGTCCATGGCTCCTGCCCCATCCCCCATCATGCCATACTCGCACTCTTCTCCCCAGCCCCCCAGAGCCTCCTGCATATCACAGAATGGCTCATCACAGGGTGGGTGGGAGGCGCAAGGATGGAGGGGGAGGTGCCGGCCATGGAAGGGGGAGTTGATAGAAGGCTGCTTATGTATTACTGTGGCTCTTTGGCAATATATATTGGTAAATTCTGGCCTCTTCTCAGGTTCGGATTGGCCACCCTGATCTACAGCTAGAGTGGTCCCTGCCTCTGTAACCCTTGTTCTAAGCCAAGTGCTCATAGCTTGGAGGTAATGTTCATTTTCAGTTAGGACAGGTCTGCACTGCAGTTAAGCCGGGCTTTTACCCTGGTTTCAGCCCTACCCCACTCCCATGCCCTATGCAGGCAGTAAAACCTTTGGCCTTGGTTTGCAGGTGCTCTAAGCCTGGACTCACCGGGCTTGGGGGTGGAACCTGGTCTCTGCTTTAGGTCAGGCTGGAACCCACCCACTTTATAGCAAGAATTCTACCCAGAAAATCACTTGCAAGCTAACCATCCTCCAGCGCCATTCCCACAAATCCCCAGTGGGACAAACAAGTTGTCCCACAATTGGCTAGAACAGAATCCTAGAGTGTCTCTGCACAGAGAGCCCTGGGATATGCCCCCAGGTGCACACAGGTGAGTGCAGAAACTGCCAATACGGTAACAATAAAGTTTGCAGCATGTGAGTGAGCTGGGGGAGCCAGGCTGGGCAGGCAGGGGCCAAGAAAGGCTGGGAACAGAACAGGGGGATACTTGGAGGCTGAGAAGAGAGGAAGGGTTGCTGGGCATAAGGAGGTGGGAGTACTGGGCAGGGAGGAGGTTTGGCAGTGCAAGGCTGGGGCTGGAGCCACAGGAGGAAGGGAAATGCAGAGGTTGGAATGAAGGTGGCAAAATGCATGGGTTAGGGGAATAGTGCAGGAGTCAGGGTGCAGGATGCAGGAGTTAATGGCAAAGGGGGCACAGGATGGGGGGGATCCTATGAAGACCAAGGGAAATGGGGGGGGGCATCATACTCATGGGGGGGGGGGCCAGAGTATCAAAATACAAGTTTTGTGTCAAAATACATTTTCCCTCAGGCCAGCGCTGCAGGAAGAGCTAATTCCCCACTGACCCATGGAAAGCTGCCCTGAGCCGACTTACAGGAACACAGAACCTGAGGCACTTACTGTGAGTCAGGGGCATCCAGACAGAACGTGGGATCCGGCTTCCTTTCTGTGCCTCCGTTTTCTCAGGACTTCAGGCCACAAATGGAGAGACAAGAGCCCAGGAGGTGCAGCGCTGGCTCCTGTGTGCTCCACCTGCAGTCTGCCCTGAGTGAGGAAAACTCACAAGTGAAAGTGAAACAGAAATGCAGTTACTGCCTTAACCCCTCACTCACCTCAGTGCTGCAGCTGAGCCAGGCTGCTTACACAGGGGTGGAGGTTGGAGAGGGACATGGAGCTTCCCTTGCATATTACACAATCAATTGCTTGTTTGGGGCCTATTTTTGAGGGGGTTCCATTTTGTTGCTGCGGTTGTGGGACCTGGGCATGAAACACTGGTGTGGGGAGGCCACACCCCCAGCCCTGCCCTTCTGCCCGAGACCCCACCCCTTCCTCACCCAGCCCCCGGAGCACCAAGCAGCCAGAAGCAGGCGGGGGCCTGAGACTGAATGCAGGCAGCCACACCAGGCTGTTTGGGGAGGCTTGGCCTTGCCCTGCCTCTGCCATCTGCTGCCCGTGTTTTGGGGCTTTGTTTTAATCTCCCCTCCTCCCCGCGAGAGCCGGGTTGGCTCTTGGTTGCTCAAGCCTCTAATCTGAGCCAGCACACCGAGCTTGGCTTTGCTTGTCAGGTGGCTTCTTTCATGCTTGACGTTTGCTGGCTCCTGGCCTTGCTTTCGATTCAGCCAGCCACCCACGTGGCACTAAATACAGGAGGCTGGGTTATGGAGGAGAGAGAGGAGGACTGGAGGGCACCACCTTTTTCAGCAGCAGCCAGTGATTTGCCTGTGCTGTTTAAGGGCCTGGCACACAGAGGAGTCATTGATTGGGCAGCAGGGCCAGATTATCCAGTAGGCACAGTGACTAAGGTGTACACAAAAATTTAGGGCCTACAAAAAATTAGAATTGACTAAAAAATAGGAAAAGAAAACTGCTAAATAAAACTTAATTTGCTATTTTTAGTCAACAACATACAGGAGCAATGTTATACCTGATGATTCTAAGCACCCTCACTCTATGTGCAATACTTAAGGGTTCAACCTAGCCCCAAAAGGAATAGTGTCACTGCAAGCCCTGAAACTCTGGATTTCTTAAAGTGGTTCACAGCTCTGACACCAACAACCAGCCAGCAAGCATGCAGACCATGCCAAGACTCTGCTGTTTCCACCCGGGGCCCCGCCTTTTCCAGGGGCGGAGCCAGGCTGCAACCACTACAGTTATGACCCAATTGGTTCCTGAAGAACTGTCGTAAGCCAACCCTTCATAAGTTGAACCCTTATTTCCCATAGGTGCAATGTTATAAATGGTGGTTCCGTTCCTGGAAATCCATTTCATACCATAAAATACCAAAATTGACTATGGAAATGGAGGAAAACTAAACTAAATAGTTCAAATAATGGACAAAAATAACTAAAAAGTGAAGACCAATGTGGCGGAGATGCGCACAGTTCAAGCAGCAGCTGCAGACTGGCAAGTTTGACTGAGCTTGTGCATTTCCTGTTTTGGGATGATGCGTGTAGTCTGCATTGTATGCCGTAGTAAATGTGAGCTGTGGACGTAAATTGGGGATTTCTCGCTCGCATGAAAAAAGTGGTTGTAAATGTGGGGTGTCATAACTCAGGAGGTAATAAGTCAGGGGTCACCTGTACCCACAATCCATGAGGAGGCTCCCCCCTGCAAAAATTATTGGCCACCCTTGATCTAGATGGTACTTGGTCCTGTCATCAGGGCTGGGGACTGGACTTGATCATCCTTAGAGGTCTCTCTCAGTTCTAGTGTTCTATGATTCTATGAATAGTGGGCTGCAGTGCTTACTGCAGCTCCATAGGAGAGCCTTGGGGGAAAAGGTTGAAATACCCCTTCCCTGAGGGAAAGTCCATGGGACTGAATTCCAGAGGCCTCTGGGAAAGTCCCACTGCCAGACCTGGAGTGTTCCATCCCAGGAATCCCAAGCAGAGCCAACTCAGCTGAGCTCCACAGGGACAGTGGGATAGAGGGGCAAGGAATGGGAATAACTAACAGGGTTTGGATTTAGCACCATCAGGGGGCACATGCTCTAACACTGCCTTACCCTTCTCTTCTCTGAGTTTTGCAGCAGAATCATGGAGGTTGATCTGAGTGAAAATGCCTATGGTTACATCTACTGCTGCAGCCCCACCACAGAATTCCATCAGGATGTTCTTAGTTTCTATCCTATTGGCGTTCTCCAGCCAACCTCGGAGGATGGGATGCTTCTCCTCAAAGGCAGAGTGTGATAGTTTGTCTTTAAATCTTTTGAAATTTTCCTATGAAAGGTCGTAAAGGGCTCTTACAAGCAGGTCACTGATTCTGCTTTGGTTTTCCATCACCTGGAATCAGGAAACAAAACTAAAATGTAATGTAAATTGCTGTGAATAATAATTAATATGGAATAATCACAATATTTTCCATGTAAAGGAAAGAAATATAACATTGGGGCTCTACAGTAAAGAAAATGTAAACTATCTTGTGTTAAAGCTGAACTTCAGAGCTCTCTGAAAGTCTATCGGAGCCCTCATATTTTTTTCAACATTCTTAGTAGTAAACACAATTTTTTTTTGGTCTGTTTTTTATTCCTACATGAAACTTACCTACAGGGTACATCCCATTGCTTAATGGCTAGTTGTCAGCCAGTATCAAGCAGAATATTCTAGGGGCCAGTCTTGTTCAATATCTTCATTAATGATCTGGATAATGGATTGGTTAGCGCCCTCAGCAGGTTTGCAGATGACACTAAGCTGAGGAGAAAGGTCAATATGCTGGAGGGCAGGGATAGGGTCCAGAGTGACTTACACAGATTAGAGGATTGGGCCAAAAGAAATCTGATGAGGTTCAACAAGGACAAGTGCAGAGTCCTGCACTTGGGACAGAAGAATCCCGGGTATTGCTACAGGCTGGGGAAAATTCAGGAAACTACAGACCGGTCAGTTTAACTTCTGTGCTAGGAAAGGTAATGGAGCAAATACTCCATCTGCAAACATCTGGAAGATAATGAGGTAATATGTAAAAACTTCTAATACTCCTGTCATCTGAAGAAGTGGGTTGTGCCCACGAAAGCTCATGATACCATCTACATGTTTTGTTAGTCTATAAGGTGCTACCAGACCATTTGTTGTTTTTTAAGTTTTTTCTGTTACAGATTAACTCAGCTACCCCTCTGAAGGTAATAAGTAAAAGTCAGCATGGATAAGTAAAGAACAAATGTCAAACCCATCTGATACCTTTCTTTGGTAGGATAACAAGCCTCGTGGATAAACAGGAAGCTGTAGGTATGGTATATCTTGCATGATCTTCTTTCTAATAAACTAGGGAAATACAACTTACATGGGGCTACTTTAAGGTGGGTGCATAACTGGCTGGATAACTGTTCTCTGATGGGGTCAATTTTGGGACCGGTTCTGTTCAATATCTTCATCAACGATTTAAACAATAACATCAAGACTATGCTTATAATGCTTACAGATGATACCACACTGGGACAGGTTGCAACTGCTTCAGAAGATAGGTTCATAATTCAAAATGACCTGGACAAATTTAAGAAACAGCCTGAGATAAATAAGATGAAGTTTAATAAGGACAAATGCAAAATATTTCACTAGGAAGGAACAATCAGTTTCATACATGCAGAATGGGAAGTTACTGTCTAGGAAGGAGCACTGCAGAAGGAGATCTAAGGCTATGTCTAGACTGCAGAGTTTTCCCAAAAAACTCTACTGCATCCAAGGAACGTGTCTGCTTTTCGGAAAAAAAATTTGGAAACACAAATGCATTTTTTGGCATCCCTGTAAACCTCATTTTACAAGGAAGAAGGGATGTTCCAAAAAAGAGGGTTTTTTGTGACATTTGTCCCAGTGTAGATGGGCCAAATGTCAGAAAAGCCTCTTCCACAATAAGAAGCAGAAAAAGATATGCAAATTGCGGTTCACAATTTGCGTATCTTTTTCTAATAGAACTGTGCAGTCTAGACACAGCCTAAGGGGTCCTAGCGGACCACAAGCTACATATGAGTCAACAGTGTGATGCTGTTGAAAAAAAGCAAACAAGATTCTGGGATGCATGAACAGGAGTGTTGTCAGCAAGACATGAAAAGTTATTAATCAGCTGTACTCTGCGCTGATTAATTGTCAACCGGAGTATTGTGTCCAGTTCTGGGCACCACATTTTAGGAAAGATGTGGAGAAACTGGAGAAGATCCAGAGAAGAGCAACAAGAATGATTAATGGTCTAGAGAACATGACCTATGAGGGAAGACTAAAAGAATTGGGTTTGTTTAGTTTGGAAAAGAGAAGACTGAGACATAATAGCAGCTTTCAAGTATCCAAAAGATTGTTACAAGAAGGAGGGAGAAAAATTATTCTCCTTAAACTCTCATGATATAGCAAGAAGCAATGGGCTTAAATTGCAGCAAGGAAGGTTTAAGTTGGACATTAGGAAAAACTTCCTAACTGGCAGGGTGATTAAGCATTGGAATGATGGGTGATGATGATGAGGATGGACTATCACTCATTGCTGAGTACGATCATCTTCCATGGGAATGGTGGACACTCAGGTAACTGATAAGGCCAATCCTTGAACCACAAGTTCTATTACAGTGAGAACAGATATTTTCAGGTACAGCAGGAGGCTGTTGACCATGACTAGAAACCAGTCTCTCTTTCCTCCTGTGCCTCTTTTCCTCTTCAGCATGTCAGCAGGCAAATTCAAAATGCAGGAAGCCATTACATAGGACTTGTCTCCATTTTGAGTGATGCTGGGAGTGTCTCTCCCAAGTGTCAATGTCGATGGTGCACTTATTTAAGTTATCCTTTAGCAAGTCCTTACAATGCTTCTGTTGTCCTCCCACATTGCGGTATCCTTCTTTCAGCTGAGAAAACAGGGCCTGTTTTGGGAGGTGATGGTCTGGCATCTGAACAATGTGACCAGTCTGGGAAAGTTGCTGACAGATGATCATTGCTTTGATAATGATGGTCTTTGCCTCTTCCAGAACATTGATGTTGATGTGCCTGTGTGATGTAGTGGGGATTGTATTGTTGTGTTGCTTTGTGTGTGGAGTGTGGTTCCTACTGACCCAGGACCTGCAGCACTGTCTGGCGGAGAGGGATGACTCACTGCAGAAGTGTATTCGGCCTCACACCTGAGGGCCAGGCATAGGCAGGGCCGGCCTTAAGCCAATTCAGCCGAATCAGGCCCCACACCCCTGCACCCGGAAGTCAGCTCCCTCGGCTTTGCTCGGCTCCCCCCCTCCCTTACCTGCGCACGCTGCCAGCTGCTCCTGCTCTGCGTGCCATTCGCAGGTGGGCGGGGAGACGCCCGGGCGTGATGTGATGTCACGCCCGGGATTTTAAAACTGAAAAGTGCCATGCTGCCGCCACCACAGTGCATGCGGTTCGCAGACCGGCCCTGCAGAAGCCAGAAGGTAGGGGAGCGGGAGCGAGAACGGTGGGAGGAGCAGGGGCTTGGATGGGGTGGGAGAGGAAGGGGCTTGTATGGAGGGGAAGGCACCAAGAGGCAGGGTGAAGGTGAGACACATGCCAGGGGGCCAAGTACAGACAATGAGGAAAAGGGCAGGAGGGAGGTGTCAGTGGGAGGGGAACAGGGTGATGCTGGGAGAGGAGAGGAGAGGGAAGGGCATTGGGGGCTAGAGGGGAAGGTGCTGGGAGAAGGCTTGAAAGAAGGGGCGGGCATGAGAAAGGTGGGGATGGAGCAAGGCATGTGTGAAGGCACAGAGGGGCAGGAGGGAATGGGGCAGAGAGGGTGGTAAGGGGGTGGGCATCAGGGAAAAAGAGGGCAAAGGGGCAGGGCAGTGAGGAAGGGGGAGGCACCAGGAGGTGCAGGGCTAAGGAAGGTGCAGGTGCCAGGGGATTCTGGGGTGAAGCAGAAGGGCAGACACCTGCAGGAGGAACCAGCACCAGAGGAGAGAGGCAGGGCAGGTGTGTAGAGGAGGTGTTAGAAGAGGGTAACTCACTTGATTAGAGTGGGGCTACTGGAGGAGTGGGAACAGGGGGGAGAGAAGGGCTGGTGGAGGGGGGCAGGAGGGCTGAGGGCAGTGAGAAGGGCAGGAGTCAGGACAGAAGAGGAGGGTGAGGAGTTGGGGGGCAGCAGGCACCAGGAGAGATGATGGAGCAAGGAGAGGAGACATGGCAGCAGAGAGAAAAGGTAAAGGTTTATAAAATATTTATTAATAACGTGGTGTGCTGCCCACGTCCAGTTTGTTTGCGCCCCACGGTGCAGTTTGGGTTTATGTGGGGATCAACACGTGGCCGGCGAGTGGGAGCCAAAACAAAAGTAGTCAGTGTAATGATCTTCTGTTGATATGTGTTTTAGTACTTAAATTCTTGGACTGTCATTGCTCATGAAAAGTGCTGTCACATGAGTAGAAATCGGGTAAATATTGCATTTTATTAATATCAGCAGAACTGACTTAAATGGGGCCTGCGTGTTGTGTAGTCTTGCCTTAATCTTTGTATTCATGCCTGTCAGTGTGAGAGAAGCTATTTGTATATATTTGCTTGCATATGCAACCACACTTAAGTTGAGGCCCTCAGCATGTTCTGTAAGTATCAGTGTGGCCCCAGGGGCTTCCAAAGTTGAGTTGCCCTAGCTCATCCCTGACAGGTGTCTCTCTAACCTGGTCTTAAATATCTGTAATTTAAGCCCATTGCTTCTCATCCTAACCAAGGCCAAGCAGAACAATTTTTCTTCCTCCTCCTTATGATACTCTTTTAGATACTTGAAAGCTGTTCTCATGTCCCTTTTCGGTCTTCTCTTTTCCAAGGTAAACAAGGCCAATTTCTTCAGCCTTGCTTCATATCTCATGTTCTCAAGACCTTTCACCATTTGTGTTGATCTTCTCTGGACTTTCTCCAGTTTCTCCACGTTTCCTGAAATGTGGCGCCCAGAACTGGACATGATACTCCAGCTGGGGCCTAATGTAGATGGTTCATTCCCTGCCTAGGGGACGTGAGACTGGGTGGGTTAATTTCCAATCCTCCTGTTTATTCTTTTCCTAAGTTAGGAGGGCAGAGTAGTTCTGATGGAGGTTGGAGAGGGGTTGGAAGCCAGATCCAAGATCAGTGGGCCCATTGAAAGAAAACTGGACCTGTGGATGCCTCGGGGGTCTGCAACAAGGGCTTGCTTTGGGAAGCCCCCTCTTTGGAGGTGAATGTGGCAGCATTGAGACACCACCCAAAAGCAGGCGCCACAGACACTAACTGCAGATTCATGGGACGACTCTCACAGATCTTGCACATGCATAAGATGATAGATCTGCAGGAGGGGGGGCAGTGGCGTAGTGAGGGGGCCGGAGGGGTCAGTTGCCCTTGGGAGAAAAATAATATAAAATTTAGTTAAAAATTGATGTCACACGTTTTTAAAAGGAATACCATATCTCCTGCCTTTTGTCTATTTTTGTCTCTTTAGGCCCCCAGTTAAAATTTTCAAAAGCACTTGAATGACTAAAGTCATTTTTGAAAATTGGACTGGGAAATCTAAACTCAGATTTTCAAAGGTAATTAAGCTCCTAAAGAGACAGTTGCCAACTCAGATCTTCAAAGATATCTATCTGATCTTTACACCCCTTTGAAAATCTGGTCTTAAGTGTCCTAGTCAGTTCTGAACGTGAGATGTAGGAACCCAGTCCTAATTCCTTCAGGCTTTTTTTTTTTAATTTGAACATTTATCTACACTAATTCCCCTCCTTTCTCTTTCACTATCCAATAAATGCATGGATCAAAATTATAGGTGCTTTCTGAATATGCTGACTTGAGAGTGGAAAGATTTCATATTGTCATGTATGATTCCTGGTAACCCATCTCAAATATGACAAACTAGGTTGATACCTGTTCATATCAGGAGCTGTTGAATTCAGTTCACCATTTGCAGTATCTCATTAGGATGTTTAGTGGAGAAGATATTGGGGGTTTTTTGTTATTTATTTATATTGTGGGCAAAGCATGGGCTCACAAGAATTCCTCCATTGTTTTACCATGAGTTTCAAAACATTTGGTAAAAGTGGCGAGGAGTCCTGTGGCACCTTATAGACTAACTGAAGTGTAGGAGCATAAGCTTTCGTGGGCAAAGACCCACTTCGTCAGATGCATGCAGTGGAAATTTCCAGAGGCAGGTATAAATATGCAGGCCAGAATCAGGCTGGAGATGACAGTGGAGCCAATCAGGAGGATGAGGCCCACTTCTAGTAGCTGATCTGGAGGTGTGAATTCCAAGAGAGGAGAAGCTGCTTTTGTAGTTAGCAAGCCATTCACAATCTTTGTTTAATCCTGAGTTAATTGTGTCAAACTTGAAGATGAACTGTAGCTCAGCAGTTTCTCTTTGTAGTCTGGTTTTGAAGTTTTTTTGCTGCAGGATGGCTACCTTTAGATCTGCAATGGTGTGTCCAGGGAGATTGAAGTGTTCCCCTACAGGTTTTTGTATGTTGCCATTCCTAATATCTGATTTGTGTCCATTGATTCTTTTACGTAGGGACTGTCCAGTTTGGCCAATGTATATAGCAGTGGGGCATTGTTGGCACATGATGGGTATATACTACGTTAGTAGATGTGCAGGAGAATGAACCAGTGACAGTATGGCTGATCTGGTTAGGTCCTGTGATGGTGTTGCTGGTGTATATATGTAGGCAGAGTTGGCACCGAGGTTTGTTGCATGGATTGGTTCCTGAGTTAGAGTTATTATGGTGCGGTGTGTAGTTGCTGGTGAGAATATGCTTCAGGTTGGCGGGTTGTCTGTGGGCAAAAAGAGTTGTCTGACGGGGACTCTCTTTTTGCCCCGCCACGCCCACTAACATGATACAGTTCTGCGGTGATCTGGAAGCCTACTTTCGCCGTCTCCGTCTCAAGGAATACTTCCAACACAGCACTGAACAGTGCACTGACTCACAGATACCTTCCACCAACAGCACAAGAAGAAGAACTCCACATGGACTCCTCCTGAGGGCCGAAATGACAGTCTGGACCTCTACATAGAATGCTTCATGACGTGCACAGGCAGAAATTGTGGAAAAACAGCATCGCTTGCCTGGTAACCTCAGTCGTGCAGAGCGCAATGCCATCCACAGCCTCAGGAACAACTCTGACATTATAATCAAAGAGGCTGACAAAGGAGGTGCTGTTGTCATCATGCACAGGCCTGACTACCTAAAGGAGGCTGCCAGACAACTCTCAATACCAAATTCTACAGGCCTCTTTCCTCAGATCCCACTAAGGAATACACTAAGAAACTGCACCATCTGCTCAGGACACTCCCTACACAAGCACAGGAACAAATCGACACACCCTTGGAGCCCCAACCAGGGTTGTTCTATCTATTACCCAAGATCCACAAACCTGGAAATCCCAGACGCCCCATCATCTCGGGCATTGGCACTCTCACTGAAGTGCCACTCTCACTGTCTGGCTATGTGGACTCTCTACTCAGACCCTACGCCACCAACACTCCCAGTTACCTCTGTGACACTACGGATTTCCTGAGAAAACTACAATGCATTGGTGATCTTCCAGAAAACACCATCCTAGCCACCATGGATGTAGAGGCTCTCTACACTAACATCCCACATGCAGATGGAGTACAAGCTGTCAGGAACAGTATCCCTGATGATGCCACAGCACAACTGGTGGCTGAACTCTGTGAATTTATCCTCACACACAACTATTTCAGATTTGGTGACAATATATACCTCCAGACCAGTGGCACTGCTATGGGCACCCTCATGGCCCCACAATGCCAACATTTTTATGGCTGACCTGGAACAACGCTTCCTCAGCTCTCGTCCACTTACGCCCCTTCTCTACCTACGCTACATCGATGACATCTTCATCATCTGGACCCATGGGAAGGAGACTCTGGAAGAATTTCACCACAATTTCAACAGCTTCCACCCCACCATCAACTTCAGCATGGACCAGTCTACACGGGAGGTCCATTTCCTGGACACCACGGTGCAAATAAGTGACGGTCACATCAATACCACCCTATACCGAAAGCCTACCGACCGCTATGCTTACCTGCATGCCTCCAGCTTCCATCCCAGACACACCACACGATCCATTGTTTACAGCCAAGCACTGAGGTACAACCGCATATGCTCCAACCCCTCAGACAGAGACCTACACCTACAAGATCTTCAACAAGCACTCTGTAAACTCGATACCCACGAGGAAGTGAGAGACAGATTGACAGAGCCAGGCGTGTACCCAGAAGCCTCCTGCTACGGGACAAGCCCAAGAAAGAAACCAACAGAACACCACTGGCCATCACCTACAGTCCTCAGCTAAAACCTCTCCAACACATCATTAGTGATCTACAACCCATCCTGGACAATGATCCCTCACTTTCACAGGCCTTGGGAGGCAGGCCAGTCCTTGCCCACAGACAACCCGCCAACCTGAAGCATATTCTCACCGGCAACTACACACCGCACCATAATAACTCTAACTCAGGAACCAATCCATGCAACAAACCTCGGTGCCAACTCTGCCCACATATATACACCAGCAACACCATCACAGGACCTAACCAGATCAGCCATACTGTCACTGGTTCATTCTCCTGCACATCTACTAACGTAATATATACCATCATGTGCCAACAATGCCCCACTGCTATATACATTGGCCAAACTGGACAGTCCCTACGTAAAAGAATCAATGGACACAAATCAGATATTAGGAATGGCAACATACAAAAACCTGTGGGGAACACTTCAATCTCCTGGACACACCATTGCAGATCTAAAGGTAGCCATCCTGCAGCAAAAAACTTCAAAACCAGACTACAAAGAGAAACTGCTGAGCTACAGTTCATCTTCAAGTTTGACACAATTAACTCAGGATTAAACAAAGACTGTGAATGGCTTGCTAACTACAAAGCAGCTTCTCCTCTCTTGGAATTCACACCTCCAGATCAGCTACTAGAAGTGGGCCTCATCCTCCTGATTGGCTCCACCTCGTCATCTCAGCCTGATTCTGGCCTGCATATTTATACCTGCCTCTGGAAATTTCCACTGCATGCATCTGACGAAGTGGGTCTTTGCCCACGAAAGCTTATGCTCCTACACTTCAGTTAGTCTATAAGGTGCCACAGGACTCCTCGCCACTTTTGCAGATTCAGACTAACACGGCTACCCCTCTGATACAAAACATTTGATGTTTTTCTAAAGGCCTGGATTATGATAATTTTCTAAAGGCCTGGATTATGATAATAATTGATTATGTAGAGGAATCAGCTTTCATTTAAAAAAAAGTTCTCTATACTTCTGGGCCTTACAGCTAAGGAGGAAAGCTTTAAAACATGAACCCTAAATACTCAAGAAACAAAAGGCCAATAAAAATCCAACGTTTTATTTTTTAAAAAATCGTATGATTTGTAGACCATTCTCATAACTTTATGTAGGCGTTCCTTGTGATTTTTGGGTTGGCAATACTGCTCTTTGACTGGTGAATTGAGAGAGGTCTCTCCCTTCAGTTTCCCTTTCCACCCTCCTTTTTTTGTCACAGGTCATCAAAGAATCATAGAGACAATAGAGAGTAGAGTGAGTCCATGACTATGGTTAATGACTGGTCAGGGTGACTAACTATTATCAGCCAGTGGTCTGAATGAGCTATCTACTGCCATCTGTTAATCAACTGTAAGAAAAGGTTTCACGAGCAGACCTTATTTATATAGACAACCTACTTTGCCACAGAGATCAGTAGCCACACTTGCTGTGTCAAGGTGATCAATTTTGGCTCTTTTGGGTTGAAATTCACTTAAGACGTGGAGCTGGGAGATTGAAATGTTATCCATATTGTATGATTAAAAGGTAAAAGACCTGAACTTAATATGACCTGGCTTAGGGTCTACCATAACTTGAACACTAAGCAGAGGATAGTGAGTCACATCTAACTGAAAGTCACAGAAGATGGAAACAAAAAACAGGACGAAGTAGCACTTTAAAGACTAACAAGATGGTTTATTAGGTGATGAGCTTTCGTGGTCCAGACCCACTTCCTCAGATCAAATAGTGGAAGAAAATTGTCACAACCATATATACCAAAGGATACAATTAAAAAAATGAACACATATGAAAGGACAAATCAAATTTCAGAACAGAAGGGGATGGGGAGGTAAATGTCTGTGAGCTAATGATATTAGAGGTGATAATTGGGGAAGCTATCTTTGTAATGGGTAAGATAATTAGAGTCTTTATTCAAACTTAAGTGTAAAGTGTCGAATTTAAGCATGAAGGACAGTTCAGAGGAACTGAAACAATGTTTCAGCTACACCAGACTAACACGGCTACATTTCTATCACTATTCAAGATGGAAACAGGTTTTACTTCTGGTGGTGTAAAGTCTATTTGGGAGTCCTCAATTATATCTGACACTTTACATCCAGTGTTTAAAGTCAGAGCTGACTAGAATCAATTGAGAGTCTTTGTCTTGTGTCAGTGATCGCTTGAGCAAAAATCACTGATAAAATCTTGTGTAGACTGACCTTGGACTCAACATGCAGGCAGTGTGTTGAAGGGCAGTGCAAAGGAGGCAATGGTGGTGAGGTACCATATTACCTAGTGAAATCATTGGTGCTGAAATCACTAAGGACTGGAATTTGACCACAGAACTGACACTTTCTTAACAAAGACTCCATTTTGCTATTTAAAAATAAATCAATATAACAGAAAACTGCAACGCTCTCTGGTAACTTTTAAAATCAAATCAAACTTTAAACTTTATTGAAAAAATTGGATAGTTTGCAATTGAAAATATTTGACCTACACTTAAGGCAACCGATTTAATTTTGTGTAAAATTTTGCATAATAAAGGATGGCATTTTTTTTGAAAATGTTCAATTATATAGATATACGTTTTGATCAGATCTACTTGATGTGATATTTGTGTGTGGTTGTGGTTTGTTGTGGTCCTTTTTTTTTTTTTTTGCTCAACAAAAAATCCAGGGTGGGTGGGGGCCCCCGCCAAAACGGTTTGAATTGGGCCCCGCACTTCCTAAAGCCGGCCCTGGGCATAGGAGATGATAACTCCTGCCTGGGAAGGGAGACAAAAGACAGGTGGGACTGACACCAGACTGGGAAGTAGGGCCTGGGGAATGGGTCAGTCTCAGCTGGGCTAGGATGAGAGAAGGGGCTTAGGGCAGGAAAGTGGGGAGAAGGGCCCAGGACCGCTTCTCCCCAAGAGGAATAATGCTGCCTGCTCTTGGTCCTTGTGTTAACATTGATCCTATGCTACACTGTGTCCCTGTGAACCAATAAACCTTCTGTTCTGCTTGCTGGCTGAGAGTCACATCTGGCTGCAGATGGGGGTGTAGGGCTCAGGGACTCCATGACACGCCGTGACAGCCTGTCTTTCCATTTGATCTTCAAGATGTTGCAGCAGCAGCGTTGGTGATACCTCTCAAAATTGCCTAGGGAAGTTGTGGAATCTCCATCACTGGAGATATTTAAAAGCAGGGTTAGACAGACACCTGTCATTGATGGTCTAGAAGATGGTACTGGGTCCTGCTGGCAGGGTACTGGACTTGATGACCTCTTGAGGTCCTTTCCAGTTCTATTGTTTTATGATTCTGTGACAAGGGGTAAAGTTTTTCATCTTCTAATTGGTGCCTAAGCTCCCCCTGCACTCCAGGCTCCAGCTGTGGGACCACATGTCATGTGACAGCTGCCCAGTGAAACTTCAAACTGTTCTAATTTATGGTGTCCAAAGCTACTTCAAACTTCTTCTTCAGGCCTTCCATTTGGACTCCGCAGACAGTTTCAGCCAATCATAGTTTCTCATTCGCTGTAGTCTTAGATTTCCCCTTAGAACAGGGTCAAACCATGTCACGTTATTGGATTTTAAAGTGAGCACACAGATCACTGTTGCATGCAAGGGTGGTGTTTGCCCCAAATTCTGTACAAAGTGGGCCATGTGAGGTGCCAAATGAAAGCTTATGGTCTGCTGATTCTATGTATGATACTCATGTACTTGTATGATTTTTGTATGTGGAGTTATGGATATGGGCTCTGTTCTTGTATTTTAAATGTTCTTTGTCTGTGAGGGAGCAATGGGCCTGGATTGCCTATTGTAAGGAAGGATTGTTCTGTGAATGGCTGTGCTAACTAGCGCTGCTCTGTGGACAATGGCTCTCAGATTGGCCAACACACACCTGAGGAATGGGTCTGGAAACCTGCAAACCAGCCAGTGCTTCATGGCTACTTAGATGTGAAACACAGACAGGTCACTTTGATCATGTGACCAGCCCCAGTTTGGGAAGCACCTGGAATATAAAAATGCCATGACGATGACTCCATCTTTGTCTTCAATCCTGCTCCTGATTCCAGATGCATCCTTGGTAGGGACAGAGCAGGAAAGGATTTGCTGACCCGGCCTGCCACAGTTGTGTACACCAGAGACTTTTAAGCTAGCTGTTTCTAATAGCTCTGCTAAGAGCCTGCATCAAGCACTTGGTAATTGATGTATGTAATGTATGCTCTTTAACAATCTTACTCTCAACCTTTTCTTTATTTTATTAATAAACCTTTAGATTTTAGATTCTAAAGGATTGGCCCAGTGTGCTCTTGTGGGTAAGATCTGAAGTATAAATTGACCTGGGACTGTGACTGGTCTTTTGGGACCAGAAGGATCTGTTCAGAGTTGGTGAGATTGGATTTTATAACCTCTCACCTGTGTAAGGTCTGAGTCTGATTGTGGCACAGGTAAAGGTGGAGTGTCAGAGGGGTTTTGCTTGTGACACAGAAGGGGGTCGAGAGACACTGGAGTGGGCACTGCTGCTGGAGGGCAGTGTCTTGACACGAACACTGCAGCCCAAGAGTGACATGGGTCTGGATTAGAGAGTGAAGCGGGGTCACAGGGAGACACCAGCCAGAGGGAGATGTCCAGCAGACAAAAGCTAATCCCCAGTGCTATCAGTTGGAGACTCAATGGCAGCAAGCCCACCCCGTGACAGGTGTGCATGTGTAACACCAGTACAACCAAAAAAAAATAGATGCATGTTTCAATGAGCTTGCAAATAAAGTTTCATCCTACAAAACTAGCATCACATCTAGTACGTGCTACTTCTGACTCATAAGACCCAGAACTCTACCACATAGCAAAGATCTGGCCTTAATGCAATACAATTTACCATGTATTAATTAGTAACAGTATTTTTTTAAAAAATACATTGTTTAGTTTTTTAGATATCTGCCACACTCCTAAAAATTTGTTTAAAGAATATTTTTCTTTCTTATCTTAAGCCATTAACACCTGTGTAAACTTTGTTTGAAACATAATCATGACAATGTCCTCCTGGTGCACACCCCCCAGCCCCATGCAACCTGTTTCCCCCCACTCCCTCTACACCAGCCAGAGAGGACTACAGCAAGCGAGTCAAGACACCCCAAACTGCCCCCTGCCTCCACTTTACTGCACAAATTCCAGCACCCCCACCCATTCCTTCTTTCCTCCACCTACCCCACACAGTCATTCTCTTACCTCCACCTTCCTAGCCTAGGAAGGTTGAAAACACTACAGGGTTTCTGCCTATCTGTCTGTGTATCTCTGTTCCCCACCCTGTCTGGCAGACGGGACTCTCTAAACTTCCCTCCCCTCTGATTTCCTCCCAAGTCAATTAATTTACTCCTTCCCTCCCCCAGCCACTCATTCCTTCATCCTCGCTGTTTATCTTGCCTGCTTATCTGCTCTGGGAGCTCTTCAGTTCAGTGCATGGCAGCTCTGTTTAGCTGCTGCTTAACTAGAAACCCCCACCCACCAGCTACCTGAGCTCCCTGCCTGCATGGGAGCTTTGAACGTATGAGCAGGGCTCAGAAAATAGCTCTATGGTCACACAGCAGCACATCTTACAAGGAACTTTGACCCCAACCCTTTGTCTTAGAACCCCTCACACACACTTTACCCCACACATAAATTTCTTATGGATACTACTGTATCACAACCACCACCACCCCCCCCATGGCCACCTGCCTTGAGCCCTCTCCCTCTTCTCCAAGGGGGGCACATTGTGATAGGATAGTACCTGTTTACTGGACTCCAGCAAAACTGAGATCTGTCTGGTTCAGTGGTTCCCAAACTATGGTTCACAAACCCTTGGGGGTTCATAAATGTTATTGGGAGTTCTTGAAAAAAAATTCCACAATGGCAGAAGAAAAAGTGTTTGTGCCAAGCTGAAAGCAAGACCATTATAGCACAGGTAACATCCCTTAGTTAGTTGCTACTAAATCATTCTCTGTGGCAGGCTGTTTGCTCCAGTGAGACATGAGTGAATCTTCTCATTTACTAGTTTATTTGTTTGTTAGTGTTTTCAGTGTTCTTTTATTTGAAATGTTGTATACCCAATAATGGAGGAGATGCTGAAAAATGGAACATGTAAAGACACAAGAAAGCGAGCATTCCTCATCAGCTAGTGTTTTGCCAAGTCTAAGGTGTAGGAAACATAATTCACATGATCGTGATAGTCCTGGAAAGTCTTTTATGAAGAAAAGAAAACTTGTCGATTATATAAAATATAGCTTTACATGCATCAGTGTTCAAGAGTGTCAAAGTGAAATCTTGGAATAGAGTAGTTGTTCTCATTATATAATAATGTAAATAATAAAATAATTACATTGTGTAATAAGTATAATAAAAACCCATTTAATATTTCCAAGAGTACTGCTTTTATAGTTTATGCTCCGGTAATGGAGAAAATCCCTAGAATTATTCATCTTTAGGAAGGGGTTTGCAAAATTTGTCATTTTTGTGTATTGGGTTCAGAGGTTAAAGTTTAGGAACCACTGATCTGCTGAAAACAAATGTTGTAGACAGACAGAGAATACTGTCTTAATGGCTAGGGAACTGAGTGAAATTGGAGGGGGTAGCAGGAGAAGAAACATACAACAAATGACGACTGATCTATTGAAACAAGATCCATTGGATCCAAGGATGGTTTGTGGGTCATCCGGATGCACTGCCCCCCTTGCTTCCTCCTGCTTCACTCCAACCCTGCAAACCAACCCCCTCCAAAGTCAGACAAACCACGGAGCAAATCCAGCTTCTACTCCTTGTCCTCAGACAGGAGGGTTGAGCTTGACAATGTCTATCCAGCCCCCTATTTCTGATGCTGAAATACACTGCTGGAGTCCCTGGGGATAGTGGGACCCCTCTGAAATTAACAAGGTCTTCAGCTAGTCCTGGCTGCTGACCCAGTTAGTGGCAGGGCATGCAGGCCAGAGCCATGTTGATGCAGTGGCTCCCACTCAGTCCTCCTTGGAACAATCTTTTATGTTGAAATCCGGTCTTATCTCTTTCACGGCATCCAGCTCCGCCTGCATTTCTGGAGTTAGATCACTATACTCCACTCTGTGGGGAAAATAAGGAAAGAAAGTGACATTAGTTCTCTGCAGACAAGACGCCTGGACCCACAGTCTCTGTCAGTGCCCTTCCCGCCACTGGGTTCTCTTCCAGATGCCTGCCAGAGCCCAGAGGATCCATGTCACTGTCATGTCTGCTGTCAAGGCTGTTCCCCACTTTGGCATGATGAATTCAGAAATGCGGGCCCATAAGAGTTCTCCAAAACTTTGCCTCTACAGGCTCTGGTACAAAAACTTCCCCCCAAAATCCTCATACCCAGATTTTGGAGTATCCACTGCCACCACCAAGTGCTTTTAAATCCACAAATAGGAATGAACACTTGAAACCAACCCCAGGGGTACCCTAAGCTCTTTTCCCCAAAAGAGCTTGAAAAAGGAAAAAAGGAAAACAAGCCACAGTCTGTGGTAGCTGACCCTTCAGTCAGGCATGCAGACACATACAGACAGACCTTCCAGGACACAAAGATCAACCAATACTGGTTAATTAAAAAAAGAAACAAACTTTTATTATCAGAACCAAGCTACAGTTGCAAGCTTAGTAATGTGGCTGGATGGGATGAGCCGCCACTTGATCTAGATACTCAGGAGAAGCCTTTGGGCTAAAAAGCTTTATTACAAAAGAGAGAAAACACAATTAACAGCTCAGACATTAATTCCAAATCCCCAAACAAGGAAAACAACAAAATCCTGATGGACTATCTAAACTTTTCCCTACTTACACATTGTAAGAAGTCTGTTCTTAGAGAGAGAAGTATCTCCCATCTCCATCAGTCTTGGAAGAAACCGCTCTCCCTCTCAAACAAAGAAGAAGAAGAAAAAACAACCCTTCTTCCAGTTTGAAATTCCTACCTGCATTGTTATTGGCTGACCACCCGTTACCTGGCTAGGTAAAGGAGGCAATAGTTAACTCCTTAGTTACCAGGTGCTGATCAGCACTCCTGATTATGACACCTACTAATCTCTCAGTCAGCAAGTACCTTTCGCTTGGATTAGGGCTGGAGCAGTCTGTACCCTGGCCTGCTCCTCTCACCCCACTCACTATGATCTCTGAGCAGGGACAACAATGCCCTCTATGCATGTAAGAGGTGGGATAATGCAGACCTTGCTCAGGGCAGTGAGCACTTACTGTCACGCACAGTCCCATTGATTACTCTGGGATACTCAGCACTCACGGGGAGCAAGGGCTGCAAAAACAGCTCACAGACTCTCTTCATGCAAGCAGCGAGAGCCCAGCTCTCAGTGCTGCACGGGCTACTTACACGCCTCTCCCCACAGGCTTCAGTAACACAGAGATTAAAGGGGGGGGAGTGTTTTAGCAGCTGTTGTGGAGCTACAGACTTGGCCTGGCACTGCTGAAATGCAGGGGGAGCTCATTCTCCACCCCGGTTGCAGGAAGACACTCACATATCACTTCCTCTTGTATGTACTTTTGCAGCCAGTTCAAAAGAATGGGGTTGCTATGTCTGCAGCCATGTGTGAGAGCAGGAGCCATTGCTCAGTTCAGAGTTTGGTGCTTGTGATGATAAACAAAGTGCCAGCTCTGGCTGTAGGGCTCAGCTATGAACTGACAAACTCGTAGCTGGAAGCCAGGCCAACTGACATATGTTTTAGTACAGATAAAAATAGATGTCAGATGTGCTTAGAATTTAAACTTTCATGAAAAACTGGTAGTAGTGGTGCATACATTGTTTTCACTTGTCCATATCCCACTCTACTGTAATAGCAAGCATTTGCATTGTGTATTCCCCAGTAATGAAGTAACTCCTCAAACAAAAGAAGTCTTGCGTAATGCAAACAAAAAACTCTAGCAGAAAGGTGTTAAGTTCTGTGCATTCAAAGCAAGTAGTCATTGTCCATGAGTTCAAAGTCTCTAAGTGCATTACTTTTTCTACCCTCTCCTGTCAGCCTGGTTTCTGGGAGGTAGATTTTATAAATATGGACCCATGGAAAAATTCTTCATTTCTTGACTATTTGGATTTCAGTGTTCTTATTTCTGTTCTCATTCTAGTTGCCACTGGTAATTGGTTCAAGTCCACATAAGCCTCGTTTCTGCTATGTAAATCTTCTAAAGTTAAGAACATCACAGGGGCGGACTGTGAGCCTAGGCAAACTAGGCAGTTGCCTAGGGCGCCACTGGCCCGGGCGCCCGATGATGACGTCACGGCCATTGACGGCCATGCAGGTGGGGGCGCCAATTGCGCCATCTGCCTAGGGTGCCAGCTGCCGCAGCCGGCCTCAGGCCTCTCCTGGATCATCAGAACATAAGAACTGTCATACTGGGTTAGACCAAAGATCTATCTAGCTGTGTGGCATATCTTCCAATTGTGGCCAATGCCAGTTGCCTCAGAATGAACCCAACAGGTAATCATCAAATGACGATCTATCCCCTGTTGCCCATTCCTAGCTTTTGACAAACAGAGGCTAGGGACACCATTCCTGCCAAATAGTCATTGAGGGACCCTTCCTCCATGAATTTACCTAGTTCTTTTGTGTACCTTGCTATTCATGCTTAAATTTGACACTTTATGTATGAGTCTCAACAAAGATGCTAATAATCTCACCCATTACAAAGATAGCTTCCCCAATTATCACCCCCTAATGTCATTACCTCACAGACACTAACCTTCCCCCCGACCCCCACTCTGTTCTAAAATTTGATTTGCCAATTTTATATGTGTTCACTTTTTTTTTAAATATATCACTGGTATATATGGTCGTGCCAATTTTCTTCCACAAATTGATCTGAGGAAGCGGGTCTGGCCCATGGAAGCTCATCACCTAATAAACCATCTTGTTAGTCTTTAAAGTGCTGCATAGTCCTGTCTTTTGTTTTTGCTATAACCTTGGCATTCACAGCCCTAGTGGAGGGCTTACAGTTCCCCAGTAAGACCGTTTGGATGCACTCTGAACACTGCCTCTCCAGGGCAGTCAGCCATGGAGCTTCCATTCCATGAGGTGCAGAGACTGGAGGTTAAGGAGGCAAAGCCTGCTGAAAACCTGAGAGAACAGGTCCAGATACAGTGGGAGGGCCACAAGGCACTCCACTGAGATGCCATGCTCTCCCCTGATGCCCGGGAGGAGGTTGCCACTAGTACTGGTGCCAGAGTTGGCAGAGTCGTCATTACACACGGCACTGAGCCCCCTACCATTGATAAGGTCACAGCCAGTGCAGGCCCGAAATCACTCAGGCTGAACTCCAGGGTGGGCACCACGTGTGCCGGAGCCCACGGCAAAGTCTGAGCAGAGGTGAGTTCTATCACTCTCTCACCACCTCAAAGATTCCCACTATCGAGTGCTGGTCCACCGTTAAGGGCTTGTCCACTGGACTATGATCCCTGGCCACACACAACAAGCCTGGAGCAGCATGCCTCATCGCCTAGGCCTGCTCAGCAGAGTGCCTCGACTGCGGGTGCACCTTAGACACGAACCACATCAGAAACTCGCCTCTGTCCATCCTCTTCTTCTTTCAAGGCACTAGGGACTGGGAATAGTGCTAGGTGGCAGAGTGTCTTGTTACCATCAAGGCAACAAATGACCCTTAGTGCCTCCCTCACTGAAGGCAGTGTGCTGCATGAGACCAGAGCCAGATCAATAGGCAGTGCCAGGTGGAATGTCAACTCCATCAGGAGTATCATCAGGTGCAAGTCCTTGTCGCACTGAGTCCAGGGCTTAAAAATACTGTAGATTTCACTATTTGGAGATATGGTCCTTGCCCAAGCACTGTAAGTATGAGCTATGTGGGTCCCTGCAGGGCACCGGCCTGAGGCTGTCCACACACCTTGGAGCCCTAGCATAACTCGGGGAAGGGGAGGAAGGGGACCACAGCGAGCAAACCATAACCTGCCAAGAACTCTAACAAGCCAAACACTCGAAAGAGCAACTGGAACAGGGAACTTGCAACTTAGAAATTGCAAGCAAGCAAGGCTGAAGCTCCAATGACCATCATGGGAAGTAAGAAGAAACTGAGAGAGTGGAGGGCCAGCAGAGCTATATATGTGTCGGCATGATGGCATCACTCCAGGGCCCCCAGCTAGCCCTACAGGTACCACTAAGGGAAAACTCTCCGACAATCCATGCACATGGTGCGCATACACCTACATGGAATGGACATGAGCAAACACTCAAAGAAGAACACCTCAATACCTACACTTTCCCCACAGATAACAGGACCATGGTGACTCATATTAAAGATGAAGTCAGGATAATGGCATGATGAATGGAGATGTTTTGATCAACCCAACATGTACAAGGTGAGGAGTGGCACCAAGCCATGTCAGAGGGGCCCACTTAACTTGTTTGTATTGGTGAATAAAATTAAGACTCAGAGGGGAAAGTCTTTGGCCTGTTGAGGGGAGAATGGAAAGCTGCCTCCATCATCTTGGGCATATATGTGTGAGTGTAACTGTAGACATTGATCCAGGGAATTAGGACCCTGCTTCCTCGGTAATAAATCTGGACAGGTGCCTTTTGGTATTGAAATGAGTCTCGTAATCTCAGTGGGTGGTTTGATCGAGGTCTGCTGTGCCAACTATCTGAACAGAGCGAACACGCACACACTCAGACAAACAACTGATTGCATTTGACAAAGGAGTAGAAGAGAGTTAAAAAGTCAAACAAAAAAAAAGCAGTCATGTAGCACTTTAAAGACTAACAAGATGGTTTATTAGGTGATGAGCTTTCCTGGGGCAGACCCACTTCTTCAGATCATCACCTAATAAACCATCTTGTTAGTCTTTAAAGTGCTACATGACTGCTTTTTTTGTTTTACCATGATCAGACTACATGGCTACCTCTCTGTTACTTAAAAAGTCAAGACACTTAAAAAAAAATTATTTTTTTGTATTATTATAGTTTTCAGGGATCTAACTCATGATATTTGATGTCTTGATATTGGCAATATTAGGTTTTTATTGTCTTAGAAATAACTGCAATTGCAACATCAAAATATGCTGTTTCTGGGATTTGCTAAAAACCACTAGACACTGTCCTCAGCTGCACCAAGTTCACACTCAATGCTAATGAGGTGATTGAAGAAACTAGTTACAAGCCACCGCTGCAATCCCCCAATCCTAGATCAGGGGGACAAAAACCAAAATGGTTCCTGGTCTCAGTTACCCCAGATAGGGAACGTTTACACAGGAGGAATAAAGCCAAAATAAGTAATGCAACTTCAGCTGTGTCAATTGCATAGCTTAAGTCGAAATAGTTTATTTTGGCTTTTAGCGCTGTTTATACAGCAGCAAGTCTGATTTAGCGCACTCTTCCTCTTACTTCCCTTACTCCCCATAAAATGAGGGTTACAGGAGTAAGAGGTCCTCCAGCTCAACACTGTGTTGAAATAATTGCTTGCTGTGTAGATCTGCCCTATGATATTTCAGAATAATATGTTATTCTGAAATAATGCTGCTGTGGAGATGTATTCATACTGTGCTGGCCTAAGATTGGTGGAGCACCATGTAGTCTTCCTTGGTGTACACCTCCGTGCTCCTCCACACCCCCGACAGAGGGATGCAGAGGACAGAGGGATACAGGCAATGGTACAATGTTTGCTTTACCTGCTGTCATCACATGAGGATTCTGAGTCAGGGGGATCCTTAACTGCCCTGCTGCTTTCGCTGCTCAGGAGGGACTCAGGCCTGAGCCCACTACATCGTTCAATTGTTTAAAATAAAATACCACCAGTGAATACCTCAGTGGGTCTCTGCTGACAGGGAGCAGAGTGGGCCTGGCCCATGGCTGGGCTCCATATCCTGTAGGCTGTAGTGAGCCTGATACAAAGTTTAACTTCAACATCACAGTGTTGCCAGGCACAGGCTGTAGGGAGCCAACGGTTACCTACCGTAGTGTCTGTAGTTTGCAGTTTGGATGTTTCAGCCCCACACACAGCTGCTGCACTCCTGAATCCTCCAGTATGATCCCCAATATATCTAGGTATGTCAGGGTCTGGCTGGTGCTGAGAACAGTGGAGAGATCCCCACAGCATGCATCTGTAAGACCACACTCTTTCAGCCTGCAGGAGACAGATACATAGGAGAACAAAAAGATTTATGTATCCCTTATTCTCTGTATTTCCCTTCACTGATACCCATGTGTGTCTCCAAAAGGATTCTTAATTCAAGACAGTGGCTAGGAATATTGATAGCTATTTATTTTGGTTGAAAAAACCATAATAGATGTCTATTGGAAGTTTTAGACCATATTATATATTAAATATCCCACCCCCATATTAAGAAAATATTTCAGTTGCAAGATAAAGCACCCAGAAGTCAGGAACCACCAAGCTTTAGGCTGCCCAGGTAACCTTAATTTAGCTGCTTTGTGCATATGCGTTTTGATACAGTCTGGGCAGGAAGTTCTTGTTGCTGCCGAAGTGGGAAGAAGGGGTGTGACGTTCTCCCTTTCCCCTTACCACTCGTGCTGTCCATCCACCTCCCAGCCTACTTCCACCTGGAGATGCTGTGCAAGTGCATGTGGATGCTGGTGCTCCCAGTCAGACTTCCTTCTCCTTTCTCCCTTCCTTTTACATGAGTGGGTTGGTGGGCCTCCTGTTCTACCCTTTACCTGTCCAGCAGTCCCTTATGCTCCCCACTACATAATACCCCCCTTGCAATTTGCTGCCCCTGTCTCACATGGTCCTCTTGTGATCCACTTTCCCTCATGGTGTGTTACCGGTTTCCCCTTCCCCCTCCCAACCAGACCCTTGGCTACTTGTTGCCCTTTGCTTCAGCCAGCCCTACTTGTTCCTTGCACCCATGTGTACCTGTGTTTTCCCCGTTATATGCACC
Organism: Rafetus swinhoei; assembly: GCA_019425775.1. NCBI lineage: Eukaryota > Metazoa > Chordata > Testudines > Trionychidae > Rafetus > Rafetus swinhoei. Next base: position 14,140,968 of record CM033446.1, on the reverse strand, counting down.
CTTTCACTCCCAGTGCGTCTGTAGAAGCAGAACTCCCCCTGTTCCATTTATATAATTAAACCCCCAGCTGATTTGCTCCCTTTTCACCCCACTGCAATCTAGGGGCAAGAAGACCTTACCTTCCCCCCGTCCCCTTTTATTTTTAAATATATATATATATCCATCCCCCTGCAGTGGCTGTTCCTGTCACCTGTCCTCACTGGCAGACCCTGCCCAGCCTCAGGCCAAGCTCCTGGTTTGATCCATGGGGAGACTGAGGGACGGGAACCCCCCAGCCACTTCTGACACCCTCCTCAGCTCTCTCCTCTATCTCCCCTCATGGCTGCCACTGACACATCTGCTGGTACCCCCATCCTTGCCTCTGGGACAACTCAATTGCCAAACCCACCAATGCCAAGGGAACCCCTCAGTCAGCAAGAAGGGGCAGGTTGGAAAAAGGGCAAGAGCCCTGCCTACAAGGCTACTCCGATGCTGGCTGTAACTGCTGCAGCCCTGCTATCATCTACAGTTTCCCCCTCCCCCTGCCATCTCTTTCCTGATGCTGAAGGGCAACAGGGTGTTATGGGCTTGGGGAGTCTGCAGATTAATCAGCTCCCAGCTTGCTGCAATATAAACTGTAATTGTTCCTGAAAGACTTGTGAAGCACCAGGAGGAGGGCTCAGCTCACTGTCCATCAGCGGGGAAATTTTGATCCTATTCTACAGAGCATGACACTTTATTAGGGGAGGATAAAGAGCCCAAAAGGCAGTTCTCTGCAGCCTGCCTATGGGCCTGCAGCTTCCACAATTCCCTATTCACCTTTGGGATCGAGCACAGGTTCTTGCTTGGTTTGTGGGTACAGGCAGCACCACACGCCGCAAGAGTCCTCAACTCCCCAAAACAGACCTACACCACGGCACCTCTCAACATTAAAGGTGACAGGGTGAGTCTCCACAGGTGCCACATATTATCCTACCATCAGACAGAGCCTGTATGTGTTCCTTCTGCTGGAGTCTCAATACAAACTGGCCACTAAAGCCAAATGGAAGCTGGAGTAGGAAGGACAGGATATAATGCAGGGTGACCCTGCTCTCCCTGGTGTTAGAGGAGTACAAGAGTTAAATCTAGGGTCTGGGTAGTGGTTTCTATGGCTATGGGACCCCATATGGGCAGACACTGCTTTGACAGACGTATAGACACATTTGACTTTATTTCTGCTTGTTAGTGGCAGATAAAGTTGCAGTTGTGCCCTGTAGAGGTGCTGCAGCTGTGGCCTGAAGACTGTAATGAATGCCTTCTTTGAGAAGCAATGGCACCAATTCCCACCGTCTGTTCTCCATCACGCTGAGATATACCTCCTGGGTCACGGATCCTTCACCCCCTCATAATGAGCTGACTGCAGCACAATCTAGTAAATAAGTAAACAGGGGTAGGAGTAATAATATTCATCACAGGGTTATGCTTATGCATTATATGGGTGTTTGCGTGACCAGATTAGGATTTATAGGCTGATGTCATGTCTAGGTATATTTGCATGCTAACTAAGATAAAAGAGCATGTTTGGGCTCCCTCTGTTGCTCACTCGCACCCCAGTTGGAGGGATCTGAGAATGAGTGAATATCATCAATAAAGGTGCCCTGTTACCCCATCCACCTCTGGGTCAGCCTATTCTTTTCTAACACCTGGACTCAGGCCTGATGCTCACCAAAGTCTTGCCAGGTCACCTGCTGGATCAGTGAATCTAAGTGGAGTGGCCGATCCTCAGTCTCATTAATATCTAAGCCCTGATACTGGGTACAGAGTGGGGGGTGGTTCTATTGACAGGAATCCCCCTTCCTCAGCCTCTAGGATCCTCGTTAGTGCCTGGTCCTGGGTAGGAACCTTAACACTGCCCTGGATTTATGAAGCCGTGCTGGCAGACAGACTTGCAAGGCCTCCACTGACATCCTCAGGCAAATCATCGACTATCACTCCCTGGTAGAAATCTGGCACAATCACCACCTGGATGGTTTCACCACCATCACCTATGTCTGGGCAGAAGAGGCTCAGTCATGGTGCTCTCACTTGGACAGCATCTACATCTCGTTTTATCATTTTGCAGGCCTGTTCCTCCAGCATCTGAAGAAAAGGAAAGTGGACGTGGTTGTTGCTGCAACAAGAGAAATTACTGACCCAGAGGGTCAGTGAAAGCAGCTGGTGTCTTCTCTGCAGGGTCTGTAATAGAGAGTGGCATTGCTCATCACCAAGAGTAGGTCTACACAAGGGAATAAGTTTGAATTAAGACATGCAACTCCAGCTATGTTAATTATGTAGTTTAAGTCTAAGTATCTTAACTCAAATTTTGGCGCTGTCTACACAGCAGCAAGTTGAAGGGCGCACACTCTCTCTTCAACTTCCCTTACTCCTCGTAGAAGCAGCACTATTGGCACTGACGGGCGCATCCCTTTCAGTGCAAATTAGGGTTGTGACGAGGTGCAGTCACTGAAAACCCCTTGGGGGTGCTTCCCAAAGTGCTGACAAAGCCACTGACACTTGTCTTCTTGCTCTCTGGGGCTTCTTACTACCCCGTTCTGTTGGACCAGCTCAGCTGGTCTCCCCCAGGCAAGGCACAGAGCTGAGATCACCATCCCCCCAAGGAGCAGTACAGATACTGAAACTTATCAGGTCCAAGGAAAATACTATTTTGGGCTCAGCTCCTGGGGATACCACTCCCTAAATGGGATCAGAACCCCAAATGAATTATTTAGGTAAGCCCCCTTTAACAATGAAAGGAGGATGTACACACTGATTGCTCCTCCAGGTAACAGTTATTTAAACTGGGCTTGATAGTAAATAAAAATGATGTCATTAAGTACAAGCAGTAGGATTTATGTGGTAAGTAAGACAGACCAGGCAGAGCAAAGTAGATTACAGATTTAAAATAGTGAAAAATGCGTAGCTAATTCTAACACTACAACGTCAGTCCAAACTTACCCTAAAACTGTTCTTATTTCAGCTAAACCTCCAAACCAGGGAAAATCCTTCTCCCTGGGGTCTTTGGTTCATCCTCTTGGGTGCGCTACGCCATCCAGAAACAAAGAAACTGTCAGCTTCCTATTGTGTTATCAAGTCCACCTTTGGGTGGGAACACTGTTTCTACATTCTACCCCTATTTGGAAAGTTACCTGGCCAGCCCCCACCAATAAAGGGCAATCACATGACCTCCTAGGATCATTCACTGCTAAGGCTTAAAGGACAAAAGGGGTAGTCTACAGATGACCAGACCTTGAGGAAAACACCCTTGATGGCTTGCATTTGCATTTTTAAAACCATACCATTCCCGACTCCATGTATCTAACTTTACACACAATGATACCTACACCAAAGTAAGATATACAGATCCAGTGGATTATGACATTAAGATGTATAAGTTACACAAGATATTTTGTCCAAAGCATCTTCAAGCTATGCATATTTGTGTCCATTAGTCCATTTCATAAAGCATGTTGGGGAAGGTCCATCACAACTATGTCCTCACTAGACCCACTAATTCGAACCCTGGAAGATCAACTGCAGCAGCTTTGATCTTCTCTGTAATTTAGACATGGAACCCAGAAGCTTTGCTTGTGGTGGGGATAGATGGCAGGAGAAACATGTCAGATCTTCAGTCAGTGTGTCTGATATGCTTGGGAGAGAATGGGGGGTCTGGCCATTAGGGGTTAAGGGCATTAGCTCCAGTGGCAGACAGCGGCAGCACAAGGAGGCTGATTTTGCTGTTCACTGTGCAGATAACGTGGGGGCAGATTTTTCAAGAGACTACAGCTTCCAGGGTGCCGTTCTTTGAATATCTGGGCACAAATCTCATGGGGAAGGGGGGGCTGCCGAGTGTTGAGCTATTTTGAAAATCTGGCTTCTAGTCCCTAGTTTCCCAGGTTCTCATGGGCATGGGGGGGGGGGGGCCTTTTCCCTCGAGAAAAGAAACACATAGAAATGTATTGCAATAGAAAAAGGAAGAGCCATAGGGTTTAGGGGGTTTTTTTTGGAATGCATCATTGGCATTTCCTCCCCCCTCTGCCCTGTTTGTAATTGTAAACACACAGCTCCGTTCCCAGGAGCCTGCCCTCCACAGGTTATTTTTACATTTATATTTACATTTTCAAATCTGGCAGATTGGGCATACATTGTGAGTCCTTCCTACAGGTGCTGGAGAAACTCTTCAGAACGACATGCTCTGATGAGCACTTTACAACAAAGACACCTGCAAATGCATAAAAGAGGCCAAATGTTACTTACCCTAGAGTCTCTAACTTGCAGTTTGGGTCTTTCATCACCTCACACAACAGCCGCACTCCAGCATCTCCCAGATAATGATTACCCAGGTCCAGCTTTCTCAGGCTCTGGCTGGTTTTGAGTAAAGCAGCAAGATCTCCACAGCCAGCAGCTGTGACACTGCAGTGGCTCTCATAGGAATTGTACAAGCTGCAAGAGAGAAAAGTCAGAGAAGGGGTGGGGAGGGATCATGGAGCGAATGGACTCATCAGGGATACAGAATGAGGCTGAAGTCCTCACCCAATTCCCACATCTTGTCCAGTGAGAAACTCGCAGTGGGTGGAACGTCTTGTCTAAACGCCATCCCTTGTCTTTCACCAATCAACAGGCAGAATGGCCTAGACACTTCAAATCTCTGCCCCTGACCAATGAGGAATGAAGTTTGGAGTAAGATTTCCTTCCTAAGCACCACTCCCTCACCCTTTCCATTGAACAAAGAGGATTCAGAAAGGATTTTTTAAAAAGGTTGCCCTTTAATTCCTACCCACTCAGCTCTTGACTAATCAGGTGAAAATAGGGCACTGATCAGTCTGAGGACTGTGTGAGTCAATCAGAGCAGATCCATTGCTACAGGAAGACTGTAGGGGCATCCCCTCCTAGGCACCTAGGATAGGATCAGAGCAGGGACTTGGAGATCCTGCCCCTCCATGACCCTGAGACAGAAATTGTAGAAAAACAGCATTGCTTGCCCCATAACCTCAGCTGTGCAGAACACAATGCCATCCACAGCCTCAGAAACAACTCTGACATTATAATCAAAGAGGCTGATAAAGGAGGTGCTGTTGTCATCATGAAAAGGTCAGACTACCAAAAGGAGGCTGCCAGACAACTCTCCAATACCACATTCTACAGGCCACTTTCCTCAGATCCCACTGAGGAGTACACAAAGAAACTGCACCATCTGCTCAGGACACTCCCTACACAAGCATAGGAACAAATCTACACAGACACACCCCTAGAGCCCTGACCAGGGTTATTCTATCTACTACCCAAGATCCACAAACCTGGAAATCCTGGATGCCTCATCTTCTTGGGCATTGGCACTCTCACTGCAGGACTGTCTGGATATGTGGACTCTCTACTCAGACCCTACGCTACCAGCACTCCAAGCTATCTCCAAGACACCACTGACTTCCTGAGAAAACTACAATGCATTGGTGATCTTCCAGAAAACACCATCCTAGCCACCATGGATGTAGAGGCTCTCTACACCAACATTCCAAATGTGGATGGAATACAAGCTGTCAGGAACAGTATCCCTGATGATGCCACAGCACAACTGGTAGCCAAGCTCTGTGTCTTTATCCTCACACACAACTATTTCAGATTTGGAGACAATTTCTACCTCTAACCAGTGGCACCACTATGGACACCCGCATGGCTCTACAATATGCCAGCATTTTTATGGCTGACCCGGAACAATGCTTCCTCAGCTCTCGTTCACTAGTGTTCCTCCTCTACTTATGCTACATTGATGACATCTTCATCATCTTGACCCATGAGAAGGAGGCTCTGGAAGAATTCCACCGTGATTTCAACAGTTTCTGCCCCACCATCAACCTCAGCCTAGACCAGTCTACACAAGAGATCCACTTCCTGGACACTATGGTGCAAATTAAGTGATGGTCATATAAACACCATCCTATACTGAAAATCTACTGACTGCTATGCCTACCTTCATGCCTCCAGCTTCCATCCCAGACACACCACATGATCCACTGTCTACAGCCAAGCACTAAGGTACAACCACATTTGCTCCAACCTCTCAAACAGAGACAAACACCAAGATCTTGAAGCAAACACCAAGCATTCTTGAAATTACAATACACACCTGAGGAAGTGAGGAAACAGATTGACAGAGCCAGATGTGTACCCAGAAGCCTCCTGCTACGGGACAAGCCCAACAAAGAAAACAACAGAACACCACCGGCCATCACCTACAGTCCTCAGCTAAAACCTCTCCAACATATCATTAGTGATCTACAACCCATCCTGGACAATGATCCCCTCACTTTCACAGGCCTTGGGAGGCAGGCCAGTCCTCGTCCACAGACAACCCGCCCACCTGAAGCATATTCTCACCAGCAACTATACACCGCACCATAATAACTCTAACTCAGGAACCAATCCCTGCAACAAACCTCGGTGCCAATTCTGCCCGCATATCAACATCAGCTACACCATCACAGGATCTAACCACATCAGCCACACCATCCTGGGCTCATTCATCTGCACATTTACCAATGTAATATACACCATTATATGCCAGCAATGCCCCCTCTGCTATATACATTGGCCAAACTGGACAGTCCCTATGTAAAAGAATAAACAGACACAAATCAGATATCAGGAATGGTAATATACAAAAACCTGTAGGAGAACACTTCAATCTCCCTGGACACACAGTAGCAGATTTAAAGGTAGCCATCCAGCAACAAAAAAACTTCAAGACCAGACTTCAAAGAGAAACTGCTGAGCTACAGTTCATCTGCAAATTTGACACCATCAGGTTTTTCGCCTTCCTCTGTAGCATAGGGCATGGATCACTTGCTGCAGGATTCTCTGTACCTTGGGGTCTTTAAACCATCATTTGAGGACTTCAATATCTGAGATATAGGTGAGAGGATTATTCCAGGAGTGGGTGGGTGAGATTCTGTGGCTTGCGTTATGCAGGGGGTCAGACTAGATGATCATAATGGTCCCTTCTGACCTTAAAGTCTATGAGTCTATATTTATATCTGCCTCTGGAATTTCCACTACATGCATCTGACAAAGTGGGTCTTTGCCCATGAAAAATTATGCTCTAATAAATCTGTTAGTCTATAAAATGCCACAGGATTTCTCAACTTTTCCCATGATACCTTACATGGCATACTTTGTGTAACATCACAATTACATACACATGATGAATATGGGGGCTACACGACGCTCCCCCAGAGTATAGTGTCACAGGAAAGGAACCCTGACATTTGAGAGAGAAAAAAACCCCAGAAGTTGTATAAGGGAGAGAAGCCCCACACCTTGGGGAACCGCCAGAGTCTGTATGGCACGGCTACTCAACATGCAGCCCATGATGCAGTTTGGGTTTATGCAGGGCTCAACACAAGGCCTGGAGGTGAGAGCCCAAACAAAAAAGTAGTCAATATAATGGTCTTCTTTTGATACACGTTTTAGTAGTTAAATTCCTGGACTGCTATTGCTCACTAAAAGTGCTGTCACGTGGGTGGAAATGGGGTAACTATTGCATTTTATTAATATCAGCAGAACTGATTTAAATGGGGCCTGTGTGCTGTGTGGTCTTGCCTTCATCTTTGTATTCATGCCAAAATACAGTGTGGGGAACCCCATTACACACCACTGAGAAAAGCAGCTGCTGGGCCATTTCTCTTTCAAAACTGTGAGCCCAGAGGGGAGGGAGAAAGCTTCAGGCATTGCCTCCACCCGCAGCAGAATCCCATTGGCCAGAAATGGGACAGTGGGAGTCCCCTGTTTGAATAACAGGCAGCACACTAAGCACCGTGCTCCCCTCTCTCCAGCTCATAGTTTTTCACACATGCACATGGCCCTGCAGCCTGTGCAGGAGTGGGGCAACCTGCCTGCTTGAGAAATGTGCTGGACTGTTAGCCAAGAGTCACCCAGGTATGTCTCCTGGCCAGAACCTGGCACCTCAGCCCCTCCCTTCCCCAACCTTCTGCCTACTACTTCTGCCCCCTACTGCACATACCCAAAGCCTCTGCCCCCCTCTTGCACCCATATCCCCTCCCAGATCAGACACCCCTATCTCCTGCTCCAGATCACAATCCCTTCCTGTCCTAGGTCACAACCCAAACTCCTGCACCCCCTCCTGTACCCTAAACCCCTGCCCCAGGTCACAACCGCTTCCTGTCCTAGGTCACAACCTAAACACCTTCACCACAGTCCAGTCAATACCACTACAGTCAGGGCTTGGGAGTGGGCGTAGATGGAAATGGTCCTGAGAGCCAGTATGGGAAGTTCAGATTGGAGCAAACACCACCTGTTTTCTAATGGGGCCCGAGACATACTATCCATGTATGGGGTTGGTGTGAGCAGGACCAGGAAACATCTGTGAGTGATGGTCACAAGAAATGTCATCTTTACAATGTACGGAATCCGTACCTAGCATTGGGTGGAATGGGGAAATAGAATCAGTTGGGAGAGATCAGCTGTAGTCAATGGCCAGGCTCTAGAGGCTGGAAGGTGTGTGGGGTTTGGAATGGGAAGGGGAAATTTCTTACAGCTGGGATACTCCACTTGTCAAATCTGTATGCCAGCTGTGAGACAGCTGTAGGCTACAGGGCTAATCTGCTTGCTTTCCTACAGATATCTATATAACTTCTGATGGTTTATATCAAAGTAATTTGCCTGCAATACAAGTGACCTACTGGCCTATAGCCACATTAATATTTACCATCCTTAACTCAGGTTGCACAGCTTAACATAACTGGATGTCTCGCTGTGCCAATTAACTGAACTGCAGCTGTACCCAAACACATCTGGATGAACTGGGACTTTTTGACACAATTGCTAAGGTAGCTCCTGACCAAGCAGCAATGAACACTGGTCCTGGAAGCCTGGGCCCTTTCAACTAGCAACTGAAATGTCTGCAAATTGGGCCCTATCTACCTACAAAGAGATGGGAGAGCTCTGAGACATTGATAGAGACTTTGTAGGGTAGATGATGACAAGCACCTCTGCCCTCCAGGCTGTGGATCTGATGCTCTTGGGAGAGGACAAGAGAAAAAGAGAACCTGTGTTAGGTATTAGTGGCATTAATTCCAAACCTCCAGTGAGGGACAGAAGTTCGGGCATGTTTTGTGAGTCACTGATACGTGTGCTGGAGGCACTGAATTCTCAATTTCTTCATGGGGTTGCAGGGAGCTGACATCAACCATGTGCCCTGTCAAGTTCTTTACACAAAGAATATTTGTAATTACACACAGAGGAAGCCAAATTTACTTACTTTAGACTCTGTAATTTGTGGTTTTGTTTCAGTCCCTCACAGAGCAGCTGCACGCTATGATTTCCAAAGGCATTAACACTCAAGTCCAGCTCAGTCAGGCTCTCGTTCATTCTGAGAGCAGCAGCAACAGCCTTACAGCAAGAGGCTGTCAATCTACAATGAGCCAACCTGCAAGAGAGAGGAAATGCAGAGAAAGGGAATTATGGTGAGACTGAGGCTCATCACAGATATTCTGATAGGCAGTCCGGCCCACCAATCAGTGTTGAGAATTGTCCAGAAATTCTGCCCTAAGCCCTGTCTCAAGCCCCACCCCTTTGTCAATGAGGATTCCAGAACTTTGCAAAACTGGTGACCCCTGTGCCGGGGACAGAGATGATGGTGCTGTCGAGAAAGTCAGGGGCTCCGGGGCAGGTTTCTGGGGCTTACTGGATTTCATACCAACTTTCGTCGGAGTTGATGGTCTGCTGGAGGCATCCTGTGCAGGAGTAGGAAGCTGAGGTGGTGGTTCCGGTTGTCTCCCTCTAGCTGGAGTAGTAGTTAATGCCAGTGCCGCTATTGGTGCAGGTGCTGGTGCCACTGTCTTTGAGGTTGGGATCGCCAAAGCAGATGATGGTGCCAGTGCCGAATGGGGAGAGGATGCTTCTGCTGTCGGCACCAATGGTGCCGTGTGCCAAACTTTCGGTTCCAAGTCAGCCTTATACCATGAAGACGTGGTGCCAGATGTGCCAGGCTGCCCTCTCCTACTAACTCTTCTACTGGCCTTCACAAATAGAGTGTGCGCTGGTGAGGAGCGTAAACTTGGGGAAGAGGTTTTCTGTTTTTGAGTCCTGACAGTATCTAAGCGAGAGATGGATGATGTAGAGTCTGATGGCTGGAGCACTTTATCAAATAGAAACATGCAAAGCTGCATCTTCCTATCTTGTCATGCTCTCACAGTTAGCTCTGAACAGTGAGGGCATTTCTAAAATACGTGTGTCTCGCCGAGGCACCTAATACAAGAAGAGAGCACATTGGAAACAGACATGGGCTTGAAACAAGTGCCACATTTTTTAAAACCTGGTGAACCTGGCATTTTGATGAGTCCTCTTCGCTGCCTCCTCTTCTTTTTTTGTATTAATGGAACAAACTACAACTGTAAGTAACACCAACTATAACAACAACTAACTATAAATTACTAAAACTATCAACTAATTTTTTTTTTACTAGACTATCTGAGGAGAAGAGCTCGCTCTGTCTGTGACTGAGGGCAGCAACGAAGGAACTGGCAGGAACCTGACCACGTGCGTGAGCAGAAGAGTGCAAATGGCATGAGGCACCCACCGAGCATGCTTGGTCCAGCTGACTACTGCTAACAAAAACTCCAATCTGCTGTGCCATGGAGCACCCCTGAGGACATCACTCAAAGAAGGAAATAGTTGAAAAAGAAACCTCTTCTGTGAAAACTGGGTGGAGCTTGCTGTATGGCCCCCAGGCTGAGTAGTTTTTGAGCCGCTGCTTGTAGAAGGGTCTTGTGAGAGGGGTCCTTGAAGAGGAATGGAGGGAGGGTCGGTAGGGGTTGTAGATGTAAAGGGGATGGTATAGCTGGTTCTTTTGATCTTGAGAATCCATTGGTCCATCGTGATGACAGCCCATTGGTGGTAGAAGGGTCTCAACTGATGATGGAAAGTATGGATGGTGTGTACCGGATCTGCAGGGGTAGTCACTTAGGCCCTCGAGCACACCTTCAAATTTGCTGTTTAGGTGCCATTGATTGAAGGGTGAATGACTGGGTGTGTTGAGCTCTTCTTCTATTAGGACATTGTTTAGATCTATTATCGAAAGGCCTCTGATGTTGTTTTTGATAGGAGGTATCCCTTGACCTTTGGTATGGATTGTATCTCATTCTCTTATTGGGCAGCAAGTACATTCCGTGCGTTTGAAGGACTGTGTGTGACTCTTTCACTGAGTGGAGTACTTTGGAGTTCTGGCTGCAAAAAGCTGACTCCTGTTGAAGGGCAGGTTCTCTACATTGGTTTATAGTTCTTTGGGGACACTGGATGATTGCAGCCATGAGGCACAGCACATGACAATTGCTGTTGCGGTTGATCTGACTGCTGTGTCTGCTATGACCATCGATGCTTGAAGTGCCGTTCGGGTGATGGATTGGCCATCCTTCATAATGGACTATGGCTGTGGTCTCTTTTGTTCAGGGAGGTCATTTAGCAACTCCTACAACTTGTTATAGTTAGCATTTTAACTGGCAAGGACAACCGTGCAATTGGAGATTCTAAACTGGCGGGGTAGCCAAAGAATAAACTTTCCTACCCAAAAGGTTGAGTCTTTTACATTCTTTGTCTTGGGGTGTAGATTTGAATTGTGGTTGTCTGGAGCGTGAAGCCACCAAACAGTTTGGCTGAGGAAGGAAGGAAGACAAATTTACTTACTTTAGGCTCTGTAATTTGCTGTTTTTTTTCAGTCCCTCACAAACCAGCTGCATGCCATGATCTCCCAGGTCATTACCACTCAGATCCAGCTCTATCAGGCTCTGGTTTGTTCTGAGAACAGCAGCGAGATCCTCACAGCAAGAGTCTGTAAAAGCACAATAATCCAAGCTGCAGGAGAGAGGAAATGCAGAGAGATTACGGTGAGAACGGTGCTCATTACAGATATTCTGACAGGCAGCCCTGTACACCAGCCCCACCTTGACCAATCAGCATTGAGAATGGGCCAGAAATTCTGCCCTAGGCCCTGTCTCAAGCCCCACCCCTCTGTCAATGAGGATGGGCACAAGGTCCCATAAGTCTTGCAGATTGAGCTCTCAACCAATCAGAGATAAGAGCAGGCCCATTGCTACATGGAGGTTGTACTTCATTACTCAGTCTTCTGGGGTCCAACGACAACCAATCCCTGAGAAGAGCCCCAAGCACAGGTATTTCCACAGCCCCATTAGAGCTGCAGATCAGTCTGGACAACAGCACTACCTGGCCATGAGCCCTACTGCTGCCTCACAGTGCATCAGACAATAGAAACTCCCAGGGAGCTTCTGCCTCTCCCCCAACTTTGCCTGAGGCTGGTCCCAGTGCTGGCCTTGCCTTACTCCTGTCTCACTCCAGCCCTGTCACCGACCTGCTTCAGTTTTGCCTCCACCTCCCGATCCTTCCAAGACCCTCAGACTCCAAGTACTCAGCTTCAGCCTTCATGTAGACACTGGCTTTGATATTGATTTGGCTTGTTCCTGGACTCTGATCCCCCAGCATTGACCTCTTGCTTACTCCTGGACTTCTGCTACAGTTCTGAGTCTGATTTGTTTGCATACGGTGATCTCAGTTTTGATTGCACTGGATTTCATTTCCAGTGCAACCCTTGACCCAATCCTAGCTCCACATCTAGCTGCAGCCTACACTATAACCATTAGGCCTTCTTTTCAAAGACACTGCCTGATACCCCTGGTCTGACCCAGGATGGCCTTTCTTACATTGTGTGTGTGTGTGTGTCTCTCTCCCACCAGCCCAGATACATTGATATTGATCTCAGAAGCTCAAGGAGTAATAGGTGTTTGTAAACTCATTCTCTGCTCAGCATTAAACAAGGATAGCCAGGTATGGGGTTATTTTGAACAGAGGCCTTGGTTTTACTCAGTTATTTGGCAAACTGCCAAAAGCATTCATTCCAGTTAAACTCAAGATTGAACACAAGAAAGCACAAGCAGTGAAAACAGTCATTTATATTGAAAATGTCACTCAGGGTACATCCACACTATGAGATAAGGTTGAATCTACTATGGTCAATTTCTGGGCACCCAGTTTTGCAAAGTCAAAAGTCCGTGTCCACATGTCCACATGACAGGCAAGAATCTAATATAATCTGCAGTACCGCGTCCCCATTAGTGCCTGGGCTATGCTTCTGGTGCCTGCTGGATCCAAAACCCTGCTGCAATTGAAGTGGAACCTGCTGATTTGTTGCTACTCATTTGAATAACTCCTGGAATTGTTTATGATCATCTCTTGGGCACGTGTCAGATAATATGACCGCATCATCTGGCAGCGAAGAAGAGTTAGGTGTGAGAGAGGTATCCTGTGCATGAGGGTTTGAATCCCAATCATCTATCTGTCCTTCCTCCACCTCTGAATCTTCGGATGGGGGAAGAGATCGGAGTGGAGACAAACGTCTTTTTGCAATTGTGGAGTGGGATGATGACTGCTGCCTATATAGATCCCAATGATCCCAAGGTGCCCACGGTGGTGGGTAAGGTGAAGAGGGGTAAGCCCTGTGTGGGTACCAGGCAGGCTGATGAGGTCTTTCTCTGTAACACTGTGAGCCCATCAGTGAGGAGTGCTGGGATCAGAATGCTCTGATTTGGTCATCATCAGGCAAGGGACTACGCTGAGAGAGCACTGGAGACCTAATGAGCAGCGTGTTGGAGATACTGCAGGCGATAGACCTGTAGAAGCAGGGCATGACTGAGGGTGCTTGCCCTGACTGTCAGGTAATAAAGATCTGCCAGACAGAGTCCGTGTTAACTGCAAGTCTGTATCAAGCACCGGCATGGCTGGTGCTGAAGGTGGCAGCACTGAAGGCCGTGCTGGCTTGTTAGAGCACGACACTTTGGCCTGCAGTGCCACAGCTTTTTGTGATGCTGAGTTTTTAAGTGGCACTGGGAGAGTAGAGCACCCTGGTGCCTCTCTCGGCACCAAGGAGGTGTGCACTGGTGTAGGTGCCACAGTATGGGCTCCGCCTGCTGATTTTGTGACAGCGGCCCCAGATGTTTTCTATCTCTCTCCCCTGCTAATTCTTGGGAAGAAGGGAGAGAGCGAACTGGAGAAGCTCTCTTTTTCATGACTTTCCTGGGGGCCAGGGAGGCAGCCCTTTTCTTTAGAAAGCAGTCCTGGTGAGAGGAGGCATCTTGTGCCTCAGCAGGCTGTATAGCCTTATCAAACAGTATCATTCTCAGGTGGAGCTCTCTGTTTTCTCACTTTCGCAGTCAGGCTTGAACAGTGCTTGCATTTTTGCAGGTTGTGGGCTTCCCCCAAACAGTGTATACGGAGCAGATGGCCATCAGATACTGGCATGGGCTCTCAGCAGTACATTTCTTAATGCCTGAGGAGGCAGACACGTTGATTAATATTATGCTGTCTGTTTATTAATATTTATTGATTCAGGGTTTTTTTTTCCTTTCTTTCCTTCTTGCTTGCTTGCTTGCAGTAGGGAACCAAGAGGTGCTAACTCTATAAAAGGAACGGTCCAAACACTAAATATTTGAGGTAAAGAGAGTGAGAGAGTGTGTTGAAGCTCCGTCCACAGCCAAGGGTGGTTGAAGAGAACTGAAAGGGAGACGCCAGGCCGCATGTGTCAGGTGCTCTGGAGGCAGAAGTGCAAGATGCCTCCTGCACTTACGTGGCCCGACGGGGGAAACTGCTTTTAAATTCTCTGATTTGTGGCTCCAGGTGACTCATTGCCAACAGTGGAGCACCCACAGGGACATCACTCAAAGAAGAATATTTGGTTGGGTTGAAGATGGGGAGGAAAAACCCCATGGCTGTATGTCGGAAATTGGGGAGATAAAACCAAACGCGGAGGGCAGGGACTGTGGAGAGAAGATGTCATCCAACATATAAGAGATGAAGAATGCCCCCACCCTATAAAATGTACAGATAAAACAAGAGAGAAGACACCTGAGAAGACAAGGAGAAAAAGACCCTGAAGTGGGGACTGGAAAGAAGGGAAAATGAGGAGGGGAAAGAAGTGTAGTAAGATGAGGACCTGAAACAAAAGTCCATGTAGAACAGACCTGGTTTGAGGCCTAAGGCCTAGCTAACAATGGACAACACTTGACTACTCTAAAGCAAGGCTAGGCTGTGAGCAAGAGGCAGGCACCTACTCACAGAACTTGGCATAAACTGGGCTGAGAGTGCAAAATACTAATTGGTAATAGGCCCAGGTATAGAACAGTCATTGGTATTGGTCATAAGTTGAAAGCACATTCCAAAAGGATGGTAATATCAGCTTGTTAAAAAAAAAAATCTTGATTCCCACAGATACTGACCCAGGTTCAGGAAAGGGTTTAAAATGACAGCATGATGGATAGATAATCTAATCAAACCACGGATAGAAAGTGATGGGTAGTATCTAAGTAGTGCCAGAGGGTGGCAACTTGACACACCAGGGCTACGGTGACACTGTAGCCTTCTTCCAGAAAAGCTTATGCAAGTGAGGCGAGGCGTGGAATATCGCTGCACTGCATTTGCATAATTAATGAGCAGCCGTTTTTGCGCAAGAGGCTTTTGCACAAAAAGGAGCTGGGTAGATGTCTCCTTTTTGCACAAAACCCCCCTCTTGCACAAGAGCCGTTCTTCCTCATTTTTTCAGTCTTGGGGGGAGGGGAGGCTTGGAGAAGGACCATTTGTACTTGCTATGAGCAGGTCAATTCTAGGTCAGAGAACCATCCAGGAGCCACGCCTTCAGGTGTGTGGAGGTTCGGATGGCCGTCATGGAAGCCCAGATGAAGGAGGAGATCCTTGATGCAAGGTAAGTGGATCGGTGGGGCATGGGACATTACCGGTAGGAAGGGAAACCATGGCTTGGAAACCAGTTGTCTCTATCACTTTTTCTCATTTCTAGATAAATCTTTATGCTGTCTTAAATGAGCCTACTTTTGTTTTACTACAAGTGTTCACAAGCGCTGTGTGGCGTAATTAAACAGTGATTTAAGGTAAATCTGGTAAACTGGGGTACACAGCACATTTAGGAGCAGAGAATCTGGTACTTTTTTGAGAAGCCAGAGTTAGGGTCTGGGTGTCACAGGAGAAACATTCAAACAGATTCAGTAATTAGGGTGCCTCCCTTTTCAGCCTACAAGGCAAAGCTGGGGCTGCCCTAAACACAGAGGAGAATGTTTCAGTGAGGGACAGGATGGTGGTGTCAGGGAGGCACCCAACTAAGACTCCCTCTAGCTGTGGGCAAAGGGTGACAAGAGGACTTTCAATACCCAAAAAACATCATAATGGCGGAGAGAGAGAGAAAATATCCTTTTTCTCCACACTGCCATCTCTCCCCTGCCAAGAGCTATACATAGAATACACATGTAAATACACAGAGGAGGCCAAATATACTTACCGCAGTCTCTGAAGTTTGCAGTTTTGGTGTTTCAGTTCTTTAATCAGCAGCTTCACACCAGCATCACCCAGATAATTGTTGAAGAGGTTTAGGTCTGTCAGGCTCTGCCTGGCTCTGAGAACATCAGCAAGATCTCCACAGCAAGTCCCCCTGAGACTACAATTCTCCAAGCTGCAGTCGGAGATAAGAAAGACAGACAAGAGCAAGCATGCTGTAAATACATCTTGTCACACCATTTCTGACTGGTGCCCCTGCTCAACAGCCCCTCTTCCTGAACAATCTGCCCCCAGAATGAGCCAGAACTTCCGCTGAACCCCTTTCCCAAGTCCCACAATTTGTCCAGTAAGGAACCATTGATAGGTGAGACTTCCTGCTTAAGCCCCACCCCCACAAAGCAGCACTGTGAATGGCCCAGATACCCCAATCCTTAAAGCTCTCCCACTTGAGCAATATGTATTAAAGTCTGGGGTAAGACTTCAGCACCACCCCTCAGCCTTTCCATGCTCTAACCAGAATTAAAAAGGCAGCCATTTGGCCACCCTAACTTCCACCTACCAAACTCTCAACCAGTCAAGAAGGAGTTGGCACTGATGTTCCCCAGAATGGTGCAACATGATCAGAGCAGGCTGATCAATACAGACAGGCTGTATGGTAGCCACCTTTCTATGTAGCTAGGGCCAGCCTCAGAGCAGGGGAGATCCTGTTCCTCCATGCCCTGACAGTAGCTCTAATGCTCCCCTACAGAACACAGCCATATCCCATCCCTGTCCCTGCCTTCCAGCCCATCAGCTCACACCTCCGACCATCAGGCATGGGGAGGGGAGGCAGATGCGACAAAGAAGACGGAGGAAAAAAGTGCCACAAACGGGGGATCTACAAAGTTGGGGTGGAAACACCCTGAGAGGAAGGCAACCATCTAATCCTGATGGCAAGGCTGTTCCAGAAAATCTGGTGAGGAACACTTTCTGCTGGTTTCTGCATTCTCCTGCAGAGTCTGGGTTCCTGGGGGAGCTGCCAGCCAGTGGTGTGTGGAACTAGGGTGGTAGTTTGGCTATGAACATGTGCATCTCAATAAATGAGAACAGGCAGAGCAAAGTAGGTTACAAACAAAAAATAACAGAAAACACTTAGCTAATTGTAACACTAAATCCTCCATACAAACACATTTGAAACTCACCCTAAAACTATTCCTTTCCTAGGTAAGACTTTCAACCAGGGAAATCTCCTCTTCTCCTCAGATCTGTGGTTCACTCTCCTGGGTATGCCAGCCAAAGACAAAAGACTCCTACTTTCCTATTGTTTTTAAAGATTCCCTTTTTGCATAGAAAGTCACCTGGCCAGTTGGAGTGGACATGTGACTTCCCCAGACCAACCAGTGCTAAGACTTAAAGAAGAAAAGAGACTATTTAACAGTTGGTCATCAAGACATTGAGGGTAACATGTGTGCTGGCTTTCATTCACACATTTAAAAACCATAAAGCACTCCACATTCCCTATATCTAATTTTACACACAAGAATGATACATACACCAAAAGAAGATAAACAGATCCAGGGGATTATAACATGAAGATTGATAGGTTACATGAAGCAATTTGTCCAAAGCTCTTCTGAGATATATGCATTTGTGTCCACAAGTCCATTTCATAAAACACGGCAGGGGGAGGTCACAAGCCAATATATATGTCAGAGGGACATTGCTGGCACATGATGGCATATATCACATTAGAGGATGTACAGTTGTATGAACCGCTGATGTGGTGGCTTATGTGGTTAGGTCCCATGATGGTGTTGCTTGTATAAATGTATAGACAGAGTTGGCAATGGGGTTTATTGCAGGGGTAGGTTCCTGGATGAGTATGTCTGAGATGCGATGCTGGAAAGAATTTGCTTCAGGTTAGGGGGGTTGTCTGTAGGCAAGGATTTGCCTGCTCCCAAGACTTGTGAGAGTGAGGGATCATTTTTCAGGATAGGTTGTAGATTGTAAATGATACATTGGAAAGGTATAAGCTGGAGACTGTAAGTGATGATCAGTGGTGTTCTGTTGTTTTGTTTGTTGGGCCTGTCTTGAAGAAGCAGATTCCTGGGTACTCATCTGGCTCTTTCAATCTGTTTCTTCTTTTCTGCAGGTGGCTATTTAAGTTTTAAGAATATCTGATAATCCCGTAGGTCAGGGCTATTCAACTTTGGAAACCCTGGGGGGCACAATGATACTCACAGCATATGCTGAGGGCCGCAACTTAAGTGTGGCTGCATATACATGCAAATATATATGCAAATAGCTTCTTTCACACTGACAGGCATGAATACAAAGATTAAGGCAAGATTACACAACACACAGACCCCATTTAAGTAAATTCTGCTGATATTAATAAAAAGCAAGATTTACCCCCGATTTCCACTCATATGACAGCACTTTTAATAAGCAATGACAGTCCAGGTATTTAACTACTAAAATGCATATCAACAGAAGACCATTAAATTGATTACTTTTTTGTTTTGGCTCCCATCCATGGGCTATTTGTTCAGCCCCGCTGAAACCCAAACTGCACCATGGGCCGCAAACAAATGGGCCACGGGCCACAGGCTGCATGTGGCCCATGGGCCACGTGTTGAGTAGCCCTGCTGTAGGTGTTTGTCTCTCTCTGTGGGATTGGAGCAAATCCGGGTAGTATCTTAGGGCCTGGCTGTAAACAATTGATTGTGTGGTGTATTTTGGATGGACGCTAAAGGCGAGTAGGTAAGATTAATGCTCAGTAGGTTTCCAGAATGGGGTGGTATTAATATGGCCATCATTTAATTGTACTGTAATGTCAAGAAAGTGGATTTCTTCTGTGGACTGGTCATAGAATCATAGAATCCTAGGGCTGGAAGAGACCTCAGGAGGTCATAGAGTCCAGCCCTCTGCCCAAAGCAAGACCAACCCCAAGTAAATCATCCCAACCAGGGCTTTGTCAAGCCAGGACTTAAAAACCTCTAGGGATGGAAATTTCATCACCTCCCTAGGTAACCCATCCCAGTGCTTCACCACCCTGCTGGCTGAATAGTTTTTCCTAATATCCAACCTAGACTTCCTCCACTGTAACTTGAGACCATTGCTCCTTGTTCTGCCATCAGTCACTACTGGAGAACAAGTATCAGAGGGGTAGCCGTGTTAGTCTGAATCTGCAAAAGTGATTAGGAGTCCTGTGGAACCTTATAGACTAACAGATTTATTGGATCATAAGCTTTCATGGGCAAAGACCCACTTTGTCAGACGCAAGTGAAAAATAGCCTCTCTCTATCCTCTTTGGAACCTCCCTTCAGAAAGCTGAAGCTCTCGCTCGCTCTCGCTCTCTCTCCCTCCCTCCTCTTCTGCAGACTAAATAAGCCCAAATCCCTCAGGCTCGCCTTGTAGGCCATGTGCTCCAGCCCCCTAATTATTTTGGCTGCCCTCCACTGGACCCTCTCCAATGCATCCACATCCTTTCTATAGTGAGTGGCCCAGAACTGGACGCGTTACTCCAGATGCGGCCTCACCAGTGCCAAATAAAGGAGAATAATAACTTCTCTAGATCTGGTGGAAATGCTCCTCCTAATGCACCCTAATATGCCATTAGCCTTCTTGGCTACAAAGACACACAGTTGACTTATATCCAGCTTCTCATCCACTGTAATCCCCTGGCCCTTTTCTGCTGAACTGCTACTTAGCCAATTGGTCCCCAGCCTGTAATAAATGCTTATGATTCTTCTGTCCCAAGTGCATGACTCTGCACTTGTCCTTCTTGAACTTCCTCAGATGTCTTGTGGCCCAATTCTCCAATTGGTCTAGGTCACTCTAGCTGAGTTTGATCCATTTCTTTCAGAACACATGCAACAATGGAAATCCAGGAAGAGAGAATGTGTCTTATCTTTAGTCAACTATATGTGATGAATGTATTGACAAGCTTACAGTGTTGTTTCGATATGTACTCAGTGATAGAAATGTGGTTGAGCGTTTTCTTCTGTTCATTCCCCTTGAACAACATGATGGAAAAATACGTATTTGATCTTTTGCAGGATATTCTCAAATTTCATGGCATTGATCTTGCAAACTGCAGGTCACAATCATATGATAACGCCAACAATATGAGTGGCATTTATTCAGGGGTTCAAGCAAGGTATCATGAAGTTAACAGTTTGGCTGAATGGGTTCCATGTGCTGCCCGTAGTCTGAATTTGATTGGATCAGCTGCAGTCCAGTGTTGCCCAGCAGCAGTCAGGTTTTTTTGTGGTTTTGCAGTCACTCTTGTGTTCTTCTCAGCTTCACCCCAGAAATGGTCTAAATTAGTAAAGAACATGAAGCAAAATACCTATGTTGTACAAAGCGTATCAGAAACAAGGTGGTCAGCATGGAGCAATGCCACCAGAGCACTTTATATGAACTATTCTGAAATTCATCAGACTTTGATAGACACAGCCGAAAGAGATCAACAACCACCAGCAGCTGTCTATGAGGCAAAGTCACTGACAAGAAGCTGAATCAGTCTGAGACAACTTTGATATGTGTCATTTGGAATGACATACTATAAAAGTCTAATATGAATAAAGCTCTACAAGAGGCTGACGTTGAGTTGTGCTCTGTCATGAGTTTATATGATGGTCTTTTAGCACAATTTCATGATACCCATGATAAGTTTCATGTGTTTGAGGCAACTGCAAAAGATCTCACACCATTCAACTACAATGAGATCACACAACGCAAATGAATGAGAAAGCAATTTTTTGATGAAGTTTGCATGGATAATACTGTCTCGAATACAAGTGCCAGTGACAAATTTCACACACGGTGCTTCTATCCAATCAAGGATAAACTAATTGTTGAAATGGTCAGATAACAAGTAGCATCTGCTCATTGAATGAAAGATTCAGTTTTCTTGTGGATGGATCAATGTCCACTGATGAAGTTTCCTCTAGACCAAGGCCTTTAGTTGATATCTATTCATCAGATTTTGAAAATGCATTTACAGATGAATTTCTGTTGATCACACATACGTATGCAGAGAAGAAATCTGTGGTAGCAATGATCAGTGCATAGCAGACAAATTGGTGACAAGTTTTCCAAATGTCAACATTGCTTTCAGAATGTATCTCGCCATCTTGGGAACATTTTGTGAAGGAAAGTGCTCTTTTTCAATGTCAAAACATATAAAGAACTGTCTTCAGTCTCCCACTCGACCGGAATGACTATTTTCACTTGCACTGCTTTCAACTGAGAAGGCGCTTTAGAGAAAAATGGAATTTAATGATGTAATCTCTGATTTTGCTAACAAAAAGAGTTGCAAAATAAATATTTAATTGTATGTTACACCCACATGTTGTTTGTTGACTTAAGATAGCAAATTACTAAGTTTGATTTAGCAATTTTCTTTTCTTATTTTCTAGTCAAGTGTGAAGTTTTTTTAGGCCCTAAACTTTTTGTAGGCCCTAAACTTTTTCATTGTACCTAGTCACTGTGCTTACTGTTCCTAATGGATACTCCAGCTCTGCTTTAAGTACCTAAAAGTTTGTTACAAAAAAGAGGGAGAAAAATTATTCTCAATCTTTGATGAAAGGACAAAGAAGCAATGGGCTTATATTGCAGCAAGGGACACATAGTTAGGTCACCTGGAAACATTTCCTAACTATCAGGGTAATTATGTAGTGGAATACATTGACTAAGGAGGTTGTGGAATGCTCATCATTGGGTTTTTTAAGAGCAGGTTAGACAGATATCTGTGAGGAATGGTCTGGATGGTGCACAACCCTGCCATGATTGCAGGGGTTTGAAGTTGGTGATCTCTTGATGCCCCTTCCAGTCCTGTGGTTCTATGATTCTATGACTAAGAAAAGCTTTTGGGATATTATTTGTCATTCAGTCTAAGCACTGATGGGTGAAGCATCCAGTATAAAATCAGAGAGTAGACCTGGCCAATGAGACCTGCAAGTGGAATATATAAGGCTGAGATTACTGTGTGGGACCCCAGAGTTGTCGAATCCATTGAAGAAGATGAATGATTGAGAAGCACTACCAGGCACTTGTCCTGCCCCACAGATCAACTCTCCTCCTCCTAGACTGAACACGATAGAGAAGATGAAACAGGGAGAATTAATTTCAGGGATTGTATTTCTCTTTGTGTTCTTTATATATTTAACGAACAAATATATAACTCAATGTTATCTTGCTGCCTATATAATTTATTTAGTAAGATCTCAAGAAATCCTATTATGGATATTTACTGAACAATGCTATCTGAATGTTTCTCCTTTATAAGCCCAAGTATATTGGCCAAAGAGAACCTCAAAATATAGATTTAAGCAACTGCTTTTGAGATTAAAAAACTGTTCCATTCATACACTTTGAATAGCAGGCACTATATATTTGTAAAAGTGCCTTAAAGCAATTGCATGCATGTTGCTTGAAGAATTACTGGAATTCCCGAAAGTGGGATTAATGTGTTAATGGTACTAAAGCATTGATAACTAATTATTATAATTAAGATGTAATAAGAAATTTTAGTTATGTGTTCCTTTGTATAGTTGCTGGACCCCAATGGTGTTCTTTGTGTTCAGTACATGCCTGGAGTATTTATGCATCTATAACTGATTCATAAATGGCTGCATCTATTCATATGTGGTTCTGGGGGAATTAATAAACTGATGGTCAGATAAGAGCCTTGTGTTCTAATCTGTCCAAGGTAAAAGCTAACCTGAAAAGCTTTTAAATTAGTCTGCTAATGCTCCAGCAGCTGAACAAAAGAATTTTAAATTCTTCTCTGACGAGCCAATTTGAAAGGTGTTGTAGCCAATTTAGTTTCCTAGATTTCTGCTTTAAAACTTAATGGTTCCTTTTTGCAAATTCATAAAATAGTCCCACATTTATATTGACAACTGTGAGTTCTGCTTGATATTTCTGACCTCACAGGATATGCTAATAAGACAACATCCTTTGCCTAGAATCCCATCATGTGCAATAATTTCATCTCTATTACTATTAATTAAATTGTTAAGGGCTTCTTCTCCCCCAGTGGCTGGGTTGCAGCAAAAGAAAGAGTCTGAAGGAATGGGAAAATGAAACAGAGTGTTCATATGGCTGGCCGTGCTCCCATCCCTAGCTCCAGGGGAAGAGGGCACTGCTGTGTTAGGGCTTTTGTGACATTATAGATTTTTGGAGTACAGATAACATGTTTTAACCTTATTCCTTTCAACGCACCTGATGTTACCATATGTGCAAGAAGTTTTTGCAGAACATCTCTTAATAAAGGGCAACCATACACTGGATGTCAGTGCTCATGGATGTGAGGAGCATGTTTCCTATAAGGTGTGTACTTGCCTAGCCACTCAGGAGAGATTCAAATGCTACCCAGATGATTAGCAACATCCACAGCTAGGTTTTTTTGTTTCTACTGGTGGTGCACATTCACGTGTGTCTTGATGTACATAAAAAAATATTCCACGCATGGGTGGAACAGATTAGAGGGAACACTGCTGAGCAGCTGCATTTTTTTTTATTTAATTTCTTCAATAATATTGTTAGTACCTGAGGCAAAATTTATTTTAATTTTCTTATTTGTTCAGTAGTTTTGCTGATTCATGGCTTGCTCTCAGTCCTCTCCATCTTGTGTTTTCCTTTAGGATGAAGAGATTAGACCCAGAGTGCACTCAAGGAAGAATATCGCTTGCCTGGAAGAACACCAGTGTCAGCATGAGATGAAGTGGGTATAATAAGAAGAAAAATAAAGATGTAGTAAGTCTGCATGGCTGCCCACTGACCCAGAAGGGGAAATCCTCTATAAGAACTCTTGGTGGGTGGTGCCTGAGGCACCCAGCCCCTCCCACAGGAAGTGGAAGGGCAGGGCTGGAGAGCTCAGCGGGCAAGCAGGCTAGATGCTCTCCCTGGCCTCCCCAGAAGGGAGGGCTGATGGCCAGCCCCCACAGGGATAACTGGATAGGCCCTCCAGGACCACTGCCTGACCCTGGGGATGGACTAAGGCCTTACCAAATTCCCCCCAGCACTGAAGCACGGTCGAGCAGACTGGAGTGAGCACCCAACTTGGGGACCACAACTGCATCGCCCAGACCCTGTCAGGACCTGGGCCCCGAGCCTATGGACACCCTGCCAGCACCGGAGGACTCAGAGATGCCACCGGCCGGCCAGGTAGGACCCCGGGGGAAATTAGGAAGTGGCCCAGGGAAAGCTGAGGTCCCATCGGCTGATGAGATGGAAGTTGGGTAGGCAGCGCATTGTGGCTGGGACTCCCACTGACCCACCAACCTGGTTAGCGGATTGCGGCTTGGATTCCCGCCGACCAAGTGGCTGCCTGCACTGCCACTACTAGGCCCTGGGCCAGGACGTGGTAGAGCAGGGAGGGCCCACGTCCTCCCCGCCACCCTGTCACTTGGGGTGGCAGGTTCCCCCTGTAGGAGAAAACCCCCAGCGATTGTTGGTTCTCCACCAAGCTAGGAGAGCTAACCCTTGACTCAGCTCACAACCAGGCCTGAGCGATCAGACTATTATAGACTTTGCATATATTTGTTGCCCCACCCTGACCCAGGGCCATGGCCGATCAGACTGCTATAGACTTCGTGGAGATTTGACCCAGGACTGTGGACACCTGAACTGTCACAGGCTCTAGGGGTAGCTGCCAGTAGTGAGTCAGCAGGGCCGCTCACTGACCCGGACTGGTACAAAAGAGTAAGATGAAAGAAAGTGGGGTGGGTGTCACACAGAGAACCCTTGGCAAAAGATCCCCTGTGCTTTGCAAACTGCTCTTACCTCAGACCTGATATGCTCAGGACACCAAACACATCTTATGGCATATTTATCCATCTAGTAGAACATGTAATGTATTTATAGAAACCTGCATTTTCTACCCTTTCCACATCCCAGAACCATCACTCGAAAACAACCAGTGACAATGGCAAATTATCAAAGTCACTTGGAGGTGAAAAGGAACATCTCAACAGACAGGGGATTACCCTGGCTATGATTAGAGCAGATGATGGTTCTCAATATAACAGAGTGTAGGGAACTGCATGTTCATTCGCTGAGGCTATGTCTACACTGCCGAGGGGGGTTTTGGCAGAAGATATGCAAATCATGCTCTTTTGCATATCTTCTGCCGATCCTTTTTCCGGAGAGGTTTTGCCAATTAAAAAGTCCCGTGTAGACGGGGCCATTTGTTGGGGAAAAAAAAAACCCCTTTTTCACAAGATCCTGTAAACCTCATTTTTTGAGGAATAAGGGATCTTGCAAAAAAGGGGGGTTTTTTTCCGACAAATGGCCCCATCTACAAGGGGCTTTTTATCTGCAAAACCTCTTCTGCAGAAAGGATCAGCAGAAGATATTCAATGAGAGCATGATTTGCATATCTTCTGCAGAAAAAAATGGCAGCATAGACATAGCCTGAGGAATCCATCTAAGGAGCTGTGGAGGTGATACTCAATGTTTGAATCCTGGTTCTTATGAAACCAGCTAACTCTGCAACTGACTGCACATTGTGGGGAAAGCCTATCATATCAGCTAGGAAAGGTAACTACTTACAGGTGTAGACCCCGGTTCATTGTTTTGTGATTTTGTTTTCTGCTGTAACTAGTTGCTCTCATCACTTTCTCCCTACTTTGTATTTAAGAAAGTTTTTCCGATCTCTGTCCATTCTGTTTTCCCAAACGGAAAGAGCTAGGACCCCCAAATTTGGTATACAGCTTTTTCTTATCATAACCTAAAGCAACATAAGACTTCCTTGTGCCAGGAAAATGGGATGTGCCTGGAATGGGATTGCTTCTCATAAAATCAAATAGAAAAGAAACAGAATCACCAAATCAAGTAAGTCCTCAAAATTGACGTAACTGAGCAAATGTTAAAAGAGCTCGAACCAAGAGGAGTCAGAAAAAGAGGATGGACCTGGAATAGAATTGCTTCTCAACAAATCTTACAGAAAAGAGATAAAATAGAAAAATTCAGAGTAGTGCTCCAAAACGGATTAATCAATGCTTAAGGTTTGAAAACTGGAAAAAAAATTATTGGAAACCAAACTGACTATAGCCCTTTTCTGTTAAAACAGAAAATAAGAGTTTGTAGGGACAAAGAAAAAAATACACTTGATGGAATTCCCATTTTCAAAAAATTACTGAAAAAACAATTCAACAGAAAAGTTTTAACAATCCGTTTTTTAAGAAATTTGAACTATAACTTCATAAAAGCAACACTATTTTTTAAAAATACAATCATTTCAATAAAGCATCTTAATTTTGCTTTTGTTTTCCAAAAAAAAACCTTAATTGAGATAAGGACCTGAGCAATACTGTGTAAATCTGCTAGTTTCTCGATAAACCCTCATTCTTTCTTTTAAAAATTTACTTTTCGTTTGATTACAAAAGTTCACAAGTGCTGTGAGGTGTATCCAAGTGGTGATTTAAGGAAAATCTCGTAAATGTGGCAGCTTGGGGTGCAAAGGTCTGGTACTTCTGTGAGTTGCCAGTGAGGGACTGGGTATCACAGAAGAACAATTCAAAGGGACTCAGTGATTACAGTGCCCCTCTTATCAGTCTGTAAGGCAAAACTGGGGCTGGCATAAACTCAGAGGAGAGTGACTGAGTGAGCAAAAGGCTGATGATGTCAGGGAGATTACACCCAGCTACTACAACGAAGACTCCCTCTAACTGTTGACGAGTTGACTCTAAGTTCCCAAGAATCATTCCAGTGACACAGAGAGAGACAACCCCTTTTTTTCCCTCTACCATCTCTCTCCCTGTCAACTGCTTTACACAGGGAACACCCACAGAGGAAGCCAAATGTTACTTACT
This sequence comes from Rafetus swinhoei, assembly GCA_019425775.1. Taxonomy (NCBI): domain Eukaryota; kingdom Metazoa; phylum Chordata; order Testudines; family Trionychidae; genus Rafetus; species Rafetus swinhoei. The sequence continues at coordinate 14,113,807 of CM033446.1, read as the reverse complement.
TTAGTCTCTGCAATTTGCAGCTTGAGTGTGTCAGTCCCTTGCACAGTAGCTGCACTCCGGCATCGTCCAGTTTATTACGTTTCAGATTCAACTCTGTCAGGCTTTGGCTGGCTCTAAGGACATCGGCAAGATCCCCACAACAAGCTCCTGTGAGATTACAGTCGTCCAAGCTGCAGTCAGAGAGAGAGAGAGAGAGAGAGAGAGAGAGAGACACACACACACAAGAAGAGTGATCACACTGTGAATAGGGTTCATCACAACTCTTCTGACAGTGGCCCTACTCAACAGCCCTTTTCCCTAACCAATCAACACCCCTAACGAGCCAGAAGCCCTGATGAACCGCTTTCCCAAGCCCCACCATTTGTGCAATGAGCAACAGGTGTTAGGTGGGACTTCCTGCCTAAGTCCCTCCCCTTGTACTTCATACTTGACCAATCAATGTTGTGAATGGCCCAGAGACCCCATCCTTAAACCTCTGCCATTGAGCAATAAGGATCAAGGTTTGGGGGGTAAAACTTCAATACTAAGTACTGCCCCTCAAGCTTTCCACCATCCAACCGGAATTTAAAGGGCAGCTGTCTGGCCATGCCTACTCCCACCTATCCAACTCGCAACCAATCAAGCAGAACTTGGCACTAGTGTTCCCCAGAATGGTGTGACTCAATCAGAGCAGGCCCATCAACACAGGGATACTGTAGGGGAGCCACCTCCCCATATAGGATGCCAGGCTCTGTTGATCTCCCCCCAGAGCACAGCCATGTCCTCTCCCTGTCTCTGCCCCCCAGAACATCAGCTCCCAGCTCTGCCCATCAGGCATCTGGGGATGGGGAGACAGCTACAAGGCTCAGCACTGGCAGCATCAAACACATCTTCTACTGAGACCAGTGGCCAAAGAGTGGGGGTAAAGGATTGAAGGCAAAGAGGAGGAAAGCCCCACAACAAAGATAATCTCCAAATTTGTGTGGGGGAAAGCCCTGAGAGGAGGGTGACCATCTGATCCTCTTGGCAGGGATGTTCCAGAAACTCTGGTGAGATTATTGCAACAGAAATTTTCTGCTTGTTTTTGCAACCTCTGCTAATGCTGCAGAGTCTGGGCCCTCGGGGAGCTGCAAGCCAGTGGTGTGTGGAACTAAGGCAGCAGCATGGCTATGAACATGTGCCTCAATGACCAGCTTCCAGCATGGCTGTCACATCCTGCCACTGCTCCCCCACTCCAGGATTCACAGGGAACCCTTTGCACCCTCAACAGCTTCCAGCAGCCATCCCACCAGAACAGTCATGTGTGTTGCTTCTTCCATCACTACAGTTGCCTTGAAAATATGGTCGCTCCAACAAATAGGGCTGGGAATCCCAATGTTTGTGAGAGAAAGAGTTCTGAATCTGTATAAAAGAGAGAAGCCCCCACTCCGTGATGTGCCTCTGAGTTCAGTAAGGGTTGGTAGACCCCTGAGATATTTTGGGGGCAGGAAGAAAGGCACCCACAATGGGATGAGAGACTCTAATTTTGTGTTGAATAGTGGAAGACAAAACCCATGGATGTATGCAGGCAACTGGGGAGATAAGCCCTAAGTGGGAGAGATGGGAAGAGGGTGTTCTTGATGAAGCAACAGAGAAGTCCCCAAGATTTAAAGGTAAGAAAGGAATACAAGTGAAAAGTTTAGGAGAGAGAGAATCTGAAGTGGTGAGAGAACACAAGGGAAAGGAGGACTGAAACTGGGATAAAAAAGGAGAGACACCCGCCCCCCTAAATGAGGGGTGGTGCCATGGGCTCTGACTAGAGTCCATTCTTGAGGCAGAGTTTCTCCTGGGGAAGCTGGGATGAGATCTCTGGAAGAGGACCCTGCCCCATGTGTTGTGTGATCATCTCATTCCAAAACAGGTATATACATGTAAATAGAGCAAGTTTCACTCCGAGGTTACACAGGCTCCATGTCACTGGTTTCTCATCCAATCTGCAATGTGCAGGAAACCTGCCACCTCTTGGCTGAGGCTAATGCTGTTGTTAGGACAGGGCACTGGTGCTAGAAGAATGAGACACAATACACACAACCCCCACCCTAAGGAGTCTACAGTCAAAATGGAACAGATAGACAAAAGTTAGGGAAATGCCATTTTTCAAATGGAAAACTGAGACCCATAAAAGATTGAATGACTCATTCAAAGTCACACAGTCTGAGTTTTAATCAAGCAATTTAATTACATGATCATCCTCACATAGAGCTGTTCTTATTCCCTCATCTTTAAGCTTCAGAAGTGCCTCCATTTTTTGACCAACAAGACCTCTTTTTTTCATGTCTGAGGCTCATAAGAAAGAGCTACTTACCAGTCAAGCACTGACCATTAAGGCCTGAGCTACATATGAGGCTTCTGACTATGTTATCTACAGTGATTTGCTAAAGTGTGTTAGATCAGATCAGACACAAGCAAACATTTGAAGGGTTGTTGAAGGGAAAACAGAAATCAAGAAGGGGTGAAGGGAAAGGGAAATGTTGTGTCAGGCAGGTTCCTTCATAGGTCAGACAACTTTCCAGCCTGGGCAAAGCAGTTCTTCACCACCTTGGTGCAGTCTTTTCTTTCCAGGTGTTTTCAAGCATCTCTGAGTAGAGATGCAGAGGAAAAATAAATTGCAAACATCTTACATGAGATTTCTGTAAGATGGGAATCCTTTGTTTGATTCCCCCACCGGTTCAGCAGTTGAAGACTAAGTTCAGTATCAGGTGACTGTACGTGGAGGAGTCCACATGGCCTTGCCTTGTCACAAGTATGGGTAGTGAGCCTAGGCCTTGCTAAAGCTTGATGCTGTGAGCATGCAGGCAAGGCCCAGGGGTGGTTGGTGCAGCTGGAGCTGAGGGAAGCAGGCCCCTTGCCCCACCCGCTCTGCTGAGGTCCTGCCCCCCCATGCGAAGGGAAGGAGCAGATTTCCCCTCAACATTCCCCTGGTAATGCATGACACTATGAGTCTAGAAATGTGTTGGGATGAGATTGGTTCACCCTTGGAGGAGTCCACTATGGAAACTAGCAAGTGTTGCAACTTGTGGAAAGATCGGGTTCTAGCTATGTAGAAGGCGAGCGCTCTGTGCACATCCAAGATATGAAGAGTAGCCTCCTCCTGGGGTGTGCGTGGCTTAAGGTAAAAGGATGGGAGAACAATTGGTTCATTTATGTGGAAGTCAGAGAACGCCTTGGGTACGAAGGAAGGTGAGATCATAATACAACATTGTCCTTATTTAAAATAGTATATGGTGATACTGCCATGAGGGTTGCCAGCTCACTGACTTTGCAGAAAGATGTTATGGCAAGCAGAAAAACCACCTTGATCATCATTATTGAGAGTGGTGGGGAGGTAGTCAATAGCTTGAATGGGTTTGGGTAAGTGTTCAACACGATTTTGAGGTTTCACGCCAGTGGCGGTGTCCTGGGCAACAGATTAAGTTTACTCAACCCTTTGATGAATCTCTTTGTGATAAGGTGTGTGAACACCAAAAAAGCCATCTATCAAGTGGCAGAAGGTGGTGACTGCTGCCAGGTGTACTTTCAGGGAAGCAAGGGCTAAGCCTGATTGCTTCAAGAAGAGGATATATTCTAGGATTTCGTGTAATGGTACTGTGTATGGATCGAGGCATTTATTAGTGCACCAAGACATAAATCTGTGCTATTTTTGCAGGTAAATGGAATGTGTGGTGTGCTTCCAGCTATGCACCAAGGCTGCCAGGCTATCAGGTGCAGAACATGGGGAGGGTGCAGCAGGGTTCTGTGGTTCTGGGTCAAAAGGTCATGGCATTTGGAGAGGGGATAGGGTGGTTGGGGAGACATCTGAGAGAAATAAGGAAACCACATCTGTCATGCCCAGAAGCAGGCTGTGAGTATCACTATCTCCCCATCTCTGTTGATCTTCTTGAGGACTCTCGGGATAAGGAGATGGTGGGAATGCGTATAGTAGAGGGCCCATCCAGTCGTAGAGAAAGGTGTACCCCTGGGATCTGGGGCCAACCCCACCCCTGTGCAATAGTGTCTGCACTTGGCATTCTCATAGGAGGCATAGAGGTTTATTCAAGGAGAGCCCCGTCAACTGAAAATGAGCTGGAGCACTTGATGATGCAGCTCTTCATGATTTAGTGTGACGTATCTGCTTAACAAGTCCACCATGGCATTGTTGATCCCAGGTAGGTAGGATGCAACTACGGTGATTTTGTTGCAGATGACCAGTTCCACAGATGCACTATTTCCATGCACAGTGAGTGGGAGCAGGCACCCCTATGCTGAGTTATATAATATACCGTCATCATGTTGTCTGTAAGTATTCTGACAGTAGTATTGCGAATGCATGCACTGAAGCGATTGTATGTGTTGAAAACTGCTCTCAGCTCCCAGAGGTTTATATGGAAAGTTGTATCTCTCAGTGTCCATCATCCCTGATCTGAGATACCATCCATGTGGGCACCCAATCCTACAAGGGAGGCATCTGTGGCAATATGAATGGACAGTAGATCCCAATGGAATGGGACTCTCATTAGAAGTTTGCGTGGCTCGATCCACCACTTGAGGGAAATTATCACATTGGGTGGAAGGCTTGTTTGTGTATATGGTACTTTGAAGGGGTATATACCAATGCCAGCCATGGAGGCATCGGAAATGCAGTCATACATGGTGCACCACAGATGTTGTGGCCACCATATTTCCCATGAGCTGGAGCAAGTAAGCACTCGTACTATGGGCTCATGGTGACAGCCATGACAAGATCTTGTATTGCTTGGAACCTTTGGATAGGTAGGTATGCCCATGCCTCTCTTGCTATAGGCGGAGAGGAACAATGTGAGTCTCAGTTCCCAAGAGCCAGCAGACTGGGGCAGTGAAAAAAAAAAGAACCTTTTCTCCCCTCCACCATCTCTAACCCTGACAAGAGCTTTACATAGAGGACACTTTTGAATAGACACAGGAGGACAAATGTTACTTACCACAGTCTCTGCAGTTTGCAGTTTGGGTGTTTCAGTCCCTTGCACAACAGTCGCACTCCAGCATTTCCCAGATTGCGAAACAGGTCCAGCTCTGTCAAGGTCTGGCTGTCTCTGAGAACATCAGCAAGATCCCCACAGCAAGTTTGTGTGAGATAACTGTACAATCTACAGGAAAGAGAAACACAGACAAAAGCAATCACGCTGTGAATAGGGCTTATGACAGCTGTTTTGACAGGCAGCCCTGCCCAATAGTTCCTCTCCCTGATCAACAGCACCTGGAATAAGCTGGAACCCCTTGCTGCACCCAATTCCCTAGCCCCACCCTTTGTCCTATGAGAAAAAGGTATTGGGTGGGACTTCCTGCCTAAGTTCCCTCTAAACTGCACTGCTGCACAACCACACAGCTATTTTCTGAGCCCCACTCAGAGGTTCAAAGCTCCTGCAGAGGCAGGGAGCTCAGCTGAACAGTAGGGAGCAGGGCATCTAGCTAAGCAGAAGCTAAACTGAGCTGTACTGCTTGAACCAAAAAGCTCCCAGAACAGATAAGCAGGTGAGATAAGGTGGGAATAAGTGGTTGAGGGGAGGGAGTAAGTAATTAATTTGTAATTACTAATTAGTAATTAAGTAAGTAATTAGGCTGGGGGGGAGAGAGTCAAAGTGGAGGAGAATTTGGATAGTCCTGCTTGCCTGAGGAGAGAGGAAGAAACCCAGCAGTCTCTACAATCTTCCTGGGCTGGGAAGGAGGAGGTAAGGGGCAATTGCATCAGGTAGGTGGGAGAAAGATGGGGTGGGTGGGTGCTGGCATCTGTGCAGTGAGGTGGAGGCAGGGGGCAGTTTGCTTGGAGTACCCTAACACACTGCAGTCCTCTCTGGAATGCCGAGTTGGAGAAAGGAGGGAAGCAAGCTGTATGGAGGGGGGTGTGCCAGGAGGACATCTGCATTTTTACATTTCAAACACAGTTTACATAGGTGTTAATAGCTTAAGATAAGAAAGAAAAAGATTCTTTTAACAGAGGTTTTTTTTTTTTTTTTTGAGTGTTGCAAATATATAAAGCTCTTAAGGATTTTTTTTTTAATCCTGCATTACTAATTAATACATGGTAAATTACATTTCATTAAGGCTAGATCTTTGCTATGTGGTAGAGTTCTGGCTCTTATGAGTCAGAAGTAGCAAGTACTAGGTGTGATGCTAGTTTTGTAGGATGAAACCTTACTTGCAAGTTCTTTGGAACATGCATCTTTCTACAAACCCTGAAGCCATGTGTTAATTTGTTCTGGGGCTTCTGCCCTTCCTTGAGTAGAAGGCAGTTAATTCCCTGCTTTTGTATAAATCTTTGTAGTCATTAAGGGTACCTCACAGCAACTAGACACAGGTGTCTTGTTTTTATATCTTTTCTTTCACACATATGGACTGCTTAAAATATGTGTGTCTGTTTTGTTTGTACTGGTGGGTGCACATCCAGGCTATGTCTACACTACAGAGGTTTTTTTCTGAAAAATGGCTGTTTTTCTGAAAACTTCACTTACGTCCACACTGTAATTGCATTCTTTTTTTAAAAAAAAGAAAAGAACAGAGGGGGTTTTCCAACATTGGTAAACCTCTTTCTATGAGGAAGAAGCCTTTTTCTGAAAGAGCTCTTTTGGAAAAAAGTGCGTGTGGACGGGGAAGAGGGAGTTTTTTCCTCAAGAAGAGAAAAGTCCAGGTGCCCTGGTGGCCACTGCATCCATAGTAATCACAGCTTAAATGTGAGATAGCGTCCATTCAGTGTGGATGCTCTCTTTCGAAAAAGTATATAGGTTTTCTGTGTGCTTTGGCAGTGTGGACGCTCTCTTTCGGAAGATGTTTTTTCAGAAGATCTCTTCCAGAAAAGCTTCTTCCGAAAGACGCCTGCAGTCTAGCCATAGCCCCATATACTACCTCAATATTGGTGTTGTACATAATAAATTTCAACCTGCCCAAAATAAAATACACCCCTCCCAAGGATAGAAAATGTTAGCAGGAACGCTGCTTCCTGCCTAAGCCCAGACTTTGCACTTCACTCTTCACCAATCAGCATTCTCAATGACCTAGACACCCCAATCCTTAATCCTCTGCCACTGAGCAATAAAAAATAAGGTTTGGGGTAAGACTTCATCACTGAGCATTGCCCCTCAGCCTTTCCATGGAATAGCCAGAATTTAAGGGGAGGCTGTCAGGCTGCCTAAGTCCCACCTTCCCTGTTCTCAACCAAGAAGGCTGAAGTTGGAACTCTGTGCTCGCAGATGGTGTGATCCAATCAGAGCAGGGAGGCTTTAGAGGGCGCCCCTTTTCTGGATAGCAGGGCCAGGCTCAGAGCATGGGAGATCCTGCTCCTCTGCTCTGCTGGAGGTAGCTCCAGGGGATTTCCCTACATGCCCCCCCCATGGAGGTGTATACCCCCCTGAATTTCCCCAACACCCCTCCCCCCAGTTTTGTGAACTAGTTACATGCCAATTTAGTGATTGTTTGGAAATCTGAATTGAAATTGAAACATTAATACACACTTTAAAAGCATATACAGTATAAGATGTGTATCTGAAAAAGTATAATAGATTTGAAAAGTATGAACATAGACTAGCTTCCTTATACAGCTGTTGTTTTTTTATGACAATGTCAGTGCATTCATTTTGGTGATGTTGGCCAACCTAATAATTTCAAATTATGATTTGTAAGCAAAATCAAAATGAGCTTTCCCTGAAAGCTAGTGATGAGCTGCTGGCTGGGGGGAAAGGCTTCAGAACCAGACTGAATTTACATTCACACCTAATCTACCAAGGCATCCAGCAAACAGAGCTGTGTTGCCCAAGTGATAGATTTTGGCTGGGGTTGGGTTACAAATCACTTCAATGGGGTGGGGGGGAATGTTCTTGTTCTTATTGTATGAGTAAAAGGCAGTAGAACTGTACTTAACCTGTACTGATTATGGGCATCAAGAGAGAAGGTGGGGGACAGGTGTTTTGCTTGATGGTCTGTCTGAGTCACAAGTACTATTTGACCTTCCCCTCTCCACTGTTTAAAGACAGAGCTGATTAGGCTCCATATATAGTCTTTTGTCTTAAGTGACCACTACAGCTGAAATCACTGATAATCAGATCTAAGTGCTTAGTTCTGCTGTGTGGACAATGTTCCTGTGAGTACAGTGTTTTTGTGTAAGAGACAGCCCAGACTGCACTAGCAGTGAGGTTTCACCACTGAGAGCTCAGCTGAAATCACTGAGAGCTGGGTGGAGTCTCAAGAGACCAATTCGCAGAGGTCACAGTGGCAGGTGGCAGCAGCAGGTGATGGCGCAGGGCCATTGGCCACAGAACGATGGAGTGAACGGTGGCACAACAAACAGTGGCCAGAGCGAACAGTGAGCAGCTGGAGGAACAAGCAAGGTGCCTTCTTGCCCCCTACCTGGGAGGTGTACTCACATGAAAGCACCTCTGAACTCTGAGTCTTCACTGACCAAGGACAACACCGGTGAGTGGGATGAGGTGGAGGGAAAAATGAGGGGCATGTTAAATAAACATTTGTTTGTTGGACTGTATTTTAGTGACTTTGCTCCGGAATGCTAGATTTGTGACTGGGAATGGAAACTTATATAAATGTGTTTCCTAGTAGTCCAAGATTTTTAAAAGGCATTATTTGCCAAGGTTGTTATCTCGCATTGTTGCTATCTTGAGAGGTCATTATGTTGAGGAATTTCTGTACTAAACATTTTTATTATTATAATTAATGTTTACATAAGAATGGTCATACTGGGTCAGACCAGTGGTCCATATAGCCCAGTATCCCGTCTTCCGTCAGTGGTCAAGACCAGGTGCTTCAGAGGGAATGAACAGAACAGGTAATCAAGTAATCCATCCCAGTTTGCCCATTCCCAGCTTCTGGCCACAAACTAGGGACACTCAGAGCATGGTATTGCATCCCTCCCCATCCTGGCTAATAGCCACTGATGGACTTACTCTCCAGGAATTTATCTAGATTTTTTTTAATCCTGTTATAGTTTTGGTCTTCACAGCATCCCCTGGCAAAGAGTTCCATGGGTTGACTTTATATTGTGTGAAGAAGTACTTCCTTTTGTTTTTTTTAAATCTGCTGCCTATTAATGTCATTGGGTGACTGCTAGTTCTTGTGTTATGTGAAGGATTAAATAACATTTCCTTATTCACGTTCATCACACCAGTCAAGATTGTATAGAGCCCCTATCATAATTCCCCCTTAGTCGTCTCTTTTCTAAACTGAAAATTCCCAGTCATTTTTCTCTCCTCCTGTTTCATACCCCTAATCATTTTAGTTGCCCATCTCTGTACCTTTTCCAATTCTAATATATCTCTTTTGGGATGGGGTGACCAGATCTGCACACAGCATTCAAGGTGTGCACGTACCATGGATTTATATAAAGGCAATATGGTATTTTCTGTCTTATCTATCCCTTCCTTAATGATTCCCAACATTCTGTTTGCTTTGTTGACTGCTGCTGCACACTGAGTGGATATTTTCAGAAGCCCACCTTCACCCTCACGGTCTCACCCCTCATCGGCCCTGACACACACACCCTGTAAATTCGAACACCCCCCTAATTTCAATTCCTGGGGAAAACACTGGGTAGCTCTGCAGCTGCCCTGCAGGACACAGACCTCCCCTGTCTTTGTCCCCAGCCCACCAGCTCCCAGCGCTGTCAGGCCTGGGAAGGGGAGGCAGCTGCAAGGTCCCAGCACTGGCAGCATCACAACCACGTTCCTCTGGGACTAGGTACCGAAGAGTGGGGATGGGGAGATAAGAAAAAAGTGGAGAAAAGCCCCACAACAAGGGGATCTGCAAAGTTTGGGGGGGAAAAACAGCCCCTGCTCCTGTGGGCAGGGCCTGATCCAGAAATACTGGTGAGGTTATTACAGCAGAAATTTTCTACTGGTTTCTGCATTCCCTGGCAGAGCCTGGGCTCCTGGGGGAGCTGCCAACCAGCAAAGTGTGGAACTAGGGCAGTAGCCTGGCTATGAACATGTTCATGTCAGTAACCAGCCCCCAGCATGGCTGGCACATCCTGCCACTGCTCCCTCCCTCCTGGGCTCACAGGGATCCCTCTGCATCTGCAACAGCTGCCAACATCCTGCATGGCCTCCTCCATCTCTACAGTTGCCTTGAAAATATGGTTACTCCACCAAAGGGGAATGGGAGTCCCAGTGTTTGGAAAAGAGAGAGCCCTGAATTTGTAGGGGAGAGAGAAGCCCCCATTCTCTGAGGTTCAGTAAAGGTTGGTAGAGCCCCTGAGATATTTTGGAGGCAGGAAGAGGCATCCACAAAGGTATGAGACACTCTAATTTTGTGTTGAACAGGGGGAAACAAAAAAAAATACATGGTTGTATGTGGGAAACTGAGGAGACTAAGCTCTAGCCAGCGGAGGTGGAGAGCAGGTGTTCTTGAAGAAGCAATAGAAAGAGCTCCACAAGATTTAAAGGTAGGAAAGGAGGGAAGACAAGACAAGTTGAAGAGAAAGAGACCCAAAAGTGGGGAGAGAATACAAAGGGAAAGAAAGACCACCACTGGGATACAAAAGGAGAGATGTCCCCAAATGCAGACTCGTATTGCAGTTAAGCTTTGTCAGAAATTTGCCAAACATTTCACTGGAAAAATTCTCTTCAATCAAAATACAAGAGTATTCCTGGAATTCTGTGCCAGGATGGTTTGTTGGGATGTCTTATGACATACACAGCAGGAAGTCTGAGAGAGAGCACTCTTTCTCTGATTTCCCTTACGCCTCATAAAATGAGGGTTATAAGAGTCAGAGTAAGCAGTGCTCCAGATCAACATTATTTCAGCATTATGTCAAAAAACTGCTTGTAGAGTAGACATGGACTATGCTATTTTGGAACAATGTGAGTTATTCTGAAATAATGCTCCTGTGTAGATGTACCCCTAGTAGAAATGTTAAATAAGATTGGTCCCAAGTTGGATCCCTGAGGAACTCCACCAGTAACCTCTCCAGCCTGACAATTCATCTTCCAGTATGATCCTCTGTGGTCACCTCTTTAACTACTTCCTTGTCCGTCTTTTAGTTCTCTTATTAATTAATTCACATCTTCTCTTATTCAATACAGTTCCACATGGAAAATTATCAAATGCCTCTCTGAAATCCAAGTAGATTAGATCTACTGCATTTCCTTTGACTAAAAAATAATAAATCTTTTCATTTTCAGGTTTAAACTAATCTACCTGGATTTCAGTGAGGCTGAATTAAATGGTGAGTTTTCTGTAACTTGAAGTCTCTATTATTTGAGGACTTCAGTGACATAGGGGGAACACAGTGACTCTCCACCATGGGTACCCTGAGAACTATTATAGTGGTGCAGAGAGAGAGGCTATGCCTACACTACCAGTTTTTGCAGGTAGTGGGACTCATTTGCATAAATCAATCATTTGCATATTTTCTGCCAATTTGTTTTTGAGCTAGGAGTTTTTGTGCAAAACCAAGCAGTGTGGACACTTTCTTTTTGTGCAAAAATCCCTTTTTGCGCAAGATATGTTCTTGCGCAAAAAGAAAACGTCCACACAGCTTGGTTTTGCACAAAAACTCCTAGCTCAAACACGGATAGGCAGAAAATATGCAAATGAGATCATGACTCATACAAATGAGTCCCTCATTAGCATATTTTCTGCTGCAAAAACTGGCAGTGTAGATGTAGCCAGAGAAAAACCACACACCCCTGCCCTCAAAGCCCCACTTCTGAATCAGAGAGAAAATGAGATCAAAGGATACATGACTGGTAAACAGATAGACTTGTACAGGCTTTAGACATGGTGATGGGCACCTTAGAAATACATACAATTAAAATACCTAAAATATTCTCTCCAACCTTCTGAGTCTTTCCAGGCCTTTTGCCACCCTCAGTCACACTGCTTAGCTCTGTCTTTCCTGATCATCTGTTGCTATGAGAATTGGGGGTAAATATCACTGAGCCACTCGGCTGACCCACAAATGTTCACCTGATGCAACCTGATTTCAATGCAGCTATGACGGTCAATGGGGTTGATTCTCAGCTGTTGTCATATGGCAGAAGGTTGGAAAGAATATTTTAGGTATTTTAATTGTAGGTAACTCTCCATTGACTGGACAGTTAAACAAATTCCTGAGCTGCAGTGGTGAAGAGCTGCACAGCTAGGCTACGTCAACACTACGAGTTTTTGCAGCAGAAAATATGCTAATGAGGGACTCATTAGCATGATTTGTGTTGTCATTAGCAAATTTTCTGCCATTTCTTTTTGCGCAAGGGTTTTTGCGCAAAAAGAAGCAGTGTAGCTGCTTCCTTTTTGCGCAAAACCCTCATTTTGCACAAGATCCCTATACCTGTCCCAGGGAGGCATAAGGATCCTGCAGAAAAAGGGGGGTTTGCGCAAAATGGAAGCAGCTACACTGCTTCTTTTTGTGCAAAAACCCCTTGCACAAAAAGAAATGGCAGAAAATATGCTAATGACATCGGGATTCATGCTAATGAGTCCCTCATTAGCATATTTTCTGCTGCAAAAACCTCACAGTGTAGACATAGCCCTACAGAATTTCTGAGAACACAATAAAAAGGTCATATTAAAAAAGGAAGGAATAATTTCTTACTTTAGTTTCTTTAATTTGCAGTTTGGAGCCTTCAGCGCTTGACAGAGCAGGTAAATAGGCGAATGATGCAGCTCATGCTGAGGTTCTGCCCTGAAAAGAGAATAGACATTTCCTATCTTGTTCTCTCAACACCCATTTTAAGTCTGAACAATAAAATAGGCTCTTTGTAGGGGTAAACTGAGGCAGTCCATGGTATTTTGCTAAGAACCCCTGTTCAATCCTAAATTTGAGACAGGCCTGGGAACACACAACACAGGCAGTTAACATGACCATGGCAACCACATTCCAACAGGGCCTCACTCAAATAAGACACTGGCTGGTACCAAAACAAACTTTGTGTAATCTGTGCTCACTGTCTTCCTTTAATCCTAGATAATAGGCCTGGAACCCAAGGACTACACCAACGTGAGGCGGTATCACCCCATAGTAGACGCATCATAACTTCAGTAGACAAAGTTGCCATGTTTGTCTTGTTTATGTTGGCTTATTTAGCTTGTTAGGAATAATTACCTATATTAAGTGTTTAATTGGCGATGGGTGGAGATGCTATGTAACCTTCATAGTTGATTGGTTTACGTGCTCATTTTGTCTTGCTGCCAGACCCTATCAAATTGTTTCTCCTCCATCCATCTGCCACCTATATAATCTATTGTAATGTTTTGTTTTAACCAGTGTTCACCAGGTTAACCCCGGTTGTCACTCCACCAGCACTGAGTGTGTAATAAATCCTCTGACTTGTTTTCACCTGCATCCAGAGTGTCCAGAATTATTCCCTACACTCTTATGGTGTGATCATACAGTGTGAGCTATTCTGCCATTTCAATTCATTAGTCATACCTAAAACCTCCAAATCAAAAATATATCCAGTACATTAAGATGTACTTTTAAAACAGTCAAACAGAATAGCTTCTGCTAAGTGTAACTTGGTCATTTTTTGAACTTGTGGTACTCTGAGCATTTGTCTGCAGTGCTTTTGTGTTGGTCAGTCATTTTTAAAATCGGTTCTGAAGATACAATAGGAATGACTGTGTTTACCTAACCAACAGAGTTGACTTTAATTTACCCACTAAAGTAAAAACCAAAAATGGGAGTTTTGCTATTGACTGACTTCACTGAAGCTAGGATTTCACCCACTATCTGCCTCAGTTCCCATTTCTCAACTTCAGCACTCAGCCATATCACTGCATCTCACACCTTTAAGTTAACACACCTACAGGCAATCAGCAGCAATAAAGAAATTGAGATGAGCATAAACAAGCAAACCAACACCAGCTTACAAAAGACTGTCATGAGTCTTAAGCATACATTGATTTTTTGGCAAAGCATTGCCAAAGGATAAAAATTAAAACTACTCCTAAAATTTTAATTTTAATGATATAGTAGAATGTTAGGTTACAAAATATTACCACACTGGTTAAATTGCATTTCTGTAGAGAAGACATTGTGTGTTTTGCAAAGTTAGACTCAGAAAAGTAGGGGATTTAATTTGAGTGTGAAAAGTATTATAGTCATTAATATGCCTGTTTAAAGACCACCCCCTGATGTAAGTTTGTTTTTATTTTTAAAATTGCAATGTAAAATGTTATATGGTGTTGAGATATCAGATTATAATATAACATCTTGTTGATGTGTGACAGATGCCAGGAAAGAGCTAAGCAGATCCCAGGCCACACAACCCTGATTGGCTGTTGAGGCCAGCAGGCTGGCTCTTAAACCAGCATCTCCAGAAGCTCACCAGCTTCTCAGTGCTCATGCCCACCACTGTGCCTACTCCTGCCTTGCACCCGGCTTTGTCAGACACTCTGCCCACTCCAGTTTCTGACCTCTGGACCTCTTATAACTTCATAAGGGCCCTGTCATTTGGACTTGGAGATGGGTAACAGCAGCAAGACTTGGTCTCCCAGTTGACAGAGCCTTTCCCAGGCCCCTTTATTATAGTGGTGAGCCTGGGTTTGCTGGGCTTTCTCTAAGTTTTCTTGGGAAAATTTGGCCACCTGGCTCAGCCATTCGTGCATCTGTACTACGTACTGGATTACATTTTAGGACTGGGTGGCTTGCTCTTCCCAGGTCTCTTTAAGCAGGTCCAGTATCCCTCTGGATCACCAGCCATATAACAACTCAAAGGGTCAAAAGGCCTGGGGTACCTCCTGCACCCTAAACATCCAATAAGGCAGTAGTTGGTTCCAATTATGAGGGTCAGTATTCACACTTTAACATACTCTTTAAGATGCTATTAAACCTCTCTACCATGCCATCCATCTGAGGATGTAAATAGAGATTTGAAGAGGCTTTACTTTGAGGAGTATCCAGACCTCTTTTTAGCAAACGTGACATAAAATTTGTCCCCTGATCTGTCAGGTTTTCTGTAGGAAGACCCACTTGAGAGAAGAGGTGAACTAGGTCAGTGGCCACAGTTCGTGCCCTTATTGAGCACAAGAGGATTGCTTCTGGGTACTATCTGGCATAGTCTATAACCAATGTGCGCTGGAGGCCCCGGGCACTTTTCTTTATGGGACCCACAATATCAACCCCATTCCTTCGAAGAATATACCTACCAGAGTATTGGGGAGTGCGTCCTGAACCCTTCTGAGCTACTAGTTAACAGTCTGGACATGATGCACAGAAATCAGCAGCCTCCTTATAGATCCCTGGCCAGAAGAATTGAGCCAGTAAGCAGGATAAAGGTTTTCTCCCACCCCAGATGGCCAGCAGATGGGAGTGAATGGGCCAAATAGAGAACTGCTCTTCGGAACTCCCAAGGCACTAAGAGTTGGTAGCTAACCTTTCCTGTGTTTGGGTCTTTGTCAGCTCGATAGAGTAGGTCCTTCCTGAGCTTAAAGTGGTGGAATTAGGAGGCTGGAGCCTCCTAGGTAACCACCCCATTGATGACTGTGATCCAGGAATATGCCTCCCTCAGGGTTTCATCTTCTTTTTCTCTTCAGACAAAATCATTTGAGCTCATTAAATATTCCAAATCTACCTCAGGGAGGGGAACCTCTTGCAACGCCTGCCCTGGGTCAGAAGACATGTCCCCTTCTTCAGAGGGGCATCATCTCCTTGCTGAGACCATTCCTCTTCTGGCTCAGTTTCCCCAGCCAGATGAGTTAGCCATGCTCTACCATCTTTCCAATGCTGCCGATGGGATTTCCCTACTTTCTCAAGGGTACCAAGTCCTTCCCATAAGTCCGAGTTCACTACTGGAAACAGTTCCTCTAATGTCTGAGATGCTGGTTCCTCTGGAGTAGAGGGTTTGTTTAGTGGAAGGAGCAATGACGGAAACTGTAGCCAATCTCTACCAATTTTGACCTTCCAGGAAAAGCATTTGACTATGATAAACCAAATCTTTGCCTTGTAGTCTTTCGCCCTCAATTGGACCCATGCTGTGGAGTATGAGTGCACACCTCCATGCACACAGGTCACTTTTAGGAGACAGTCATATCGGAGGGTGCTAAGGTCCAGCACTGAATCTTCCAGTCCAGACATTGTGCATTCCCCCACAGTGACTACCACCATATACGCCTTATGCGGTCAGTCAGACTCCACATCAAACACACTACAAGTTTCTGCAACCCTACAATCTAAAAAGTCACACTCCATAATGGGGCATGACCTGCTGAAATATCCAGGCTTTCCACAGCAGAAGCATACCAATGGTCCCCTTAGATCATCTGAGCTGTGATTTGATGATGGCCTGGGTGGAGGCGGCCCCCCGTGGGGCCCGGGGTTCCCAGAATATTTTTCAAGGGACTTCATTTCTTACCTGTTTGGGTCTTTTGGGCATGTCTTTCCTTGCCCAGGCTGGGTCTTCAGAGCCTCGGCAAGGCTGGGAAGGCATCCTAGGACCAGCCACCAAAAGAAAATCCTCAGTCTGTGCTGCAGCAGCTAGCAAACCCAGGTTGTGTCACAGCACCCAGGTTTGAACTGGTGTGGGCAAAATCTCCAGGTATTGCTCCAGGACTACACAGTCCATGATAAGAGGCAGTGAGGCTCTAGCCAATGGGAGGCCGAGTCCTTGAGGCATTGGGCCACCACTCAGGGAAAAGGTTCTGTACGGAATCGGTGTTGTTACATCTCAAGGTGATTCACTGTACCATCATTGGCCACAGCCCCATCATACAGCCTTTGATAATCTGCCCAAGCTTCCCCAGAGAGGAGCGGCGCCAGGCGAGCAGCCCGGGTGATTCGGTCCCAGCTGGCGGTTGTGGCTATGTGCTCAAAGGTGACTAGGAAAGCCTCTGGATCATCATGTGGCCCAAGCTTGGCCAGTGGTATCTCAATCCTGAGTTTACCAGATTAGCAGGAACTGGGACCACCAGTTGTTGAACTGACTCATGAAACTATGAAGATACTTAATACGTTTGATAAATGTTGGATGGGAAGATGAAAGCCAAATGGAGCACTGCCCATTACAGACAATGTCCAGGCAACATGAACATAGAAAGGATTGTGCAACTCTTTCCCCTTAACTTCTTATTTCCCTGCTTTTAAGGTTTGGGGTAGATGGGCACAGTCCTTCCCAATCAAAAATGTCTGTCACTAATGGAGTCTCTTTTATGCAGGGTCATTTGTGAGCTATGAAAATGGGGTGGATCGATGTTTAAATAAAAGTTTAAAAAATACTCAATTATGTAGACATTTTTAGAGCTTAGATAACACTCACCTATCTGGCTGCTTCTGTGGTTCTGCTGATTCTTCATTCAGGTCTTCAGTTAGAAAACTGCAAAAGTTTATCTCAAGTGACTCCAGTATAGAGCAATTCTTTATACAGAATGAAAGAGCAATTTGATCCATTTTGGTAAAGGTATGATGAGCTAATGTTAGCTCAGTGAAATGATTCATTGAATTCCGCACAAATTCCGTTTCTTGAATTTCATACAAACAGTGAAAATACTCCAAGTAGAAAACTGTTTTCTCAGCAGAAGATGTTTCATTACATCTGATAAATGACAAAAATAGTTTTTCTTTAATCAATGTTATTAAATTATTTTGAATTTCGGGTGAAATTTTGCAGCTAAGTTCTTTCTCCACGTTCTTTAATCTCTCTTTATTTAAAAGGCCAAAGAGGAATCTCACTGTAAACATCAAATAACTCCTAGATTTTTTCCACTTTTCAAACAGTATTTCCACAGGTTGTATAGCATTTTCTGAATTTTTCTCTTTTTTGTCTTTCTCCAGCACATAAAACAAAGCTGCAAAAAACTCTTGAAAACTCAAGTGAATGAAGCTGTAGAGACATTCGCAGTCAATGGCTTTTTGAAACATGTTCTCATTCAGGAAGAGGGAATCAGGTTTATCTAAACCATGTTTTTTGACATCATCTTCCTCAAACAGAATTTTTTGCCTCCAGAGTCCATCTGCAGCCAAGGAGCAAAGTCCCTTTATGTTATCTTGTAACTCCTGCTTTGGATTTCTGTGATGCTTTAATAAACTGAAGAGAAAGAACATGTACACATCAGTGAGTGTAGTAGAAGTTTGTGCAGGATCTTCCCCTGCTTCCATCTGTTGTTTCAGAACTGTGCAGATGATCCAACATGCAATAGGAATAAAGCACATGGTGAACAGCATTTCATTGTTTTTTACAAAGTTAAAGGCTTTTTGTGCTTGTGTTTTATTTCCAAAGAACTTGTCAAAATATTCTTTTCTCTCCTTTTCAGAAAATCCCAGTATCTCAGCATACATATAATGTTCCTTTTCCAAACACTGCTTGAGTGTCTCCAGAGCGGTTGGTCTTGTAGTAATTAGTAAGTGGGATTGTCTAAGCACCTTTTTCCTTAGTAAACTGCACAGTGTGATTTCCATTGGCTGCTTCTTATTGGGGTCAGAGGAGAAATTAGTTTCTGAACGATTAAAGAAAAATCTCAGTTCATCAAAACCGTCAATTATGAACAGAAGTTTCTCTGGAGTCATCAGAATCTCTTTGGTTGGTGCATTTTGATCAGGGCAGTTTTTTAAAATCAAATCTTCAATACTTCCCTGCTCTCTGACAAAGTTAATTTCCCTGCAATTTATGTAGAAAACATAATCAAACTTGCTCTGATACAGTTCTCTGTTTGCCCAGTCCAACATGATCTTTCTTGATGTCAGTGTTTTTCCAATCCCTGCAGCTCCCTGCAGCACAACAACTAGTGGTGATGGTTCGTTTCCATCAGATTTAAATAAATCACTTATGGTGATAGGACTAGCTTGCTTAGACATGATTTCTGCATGTCTCCACCCTGAAGCCGTTATTTCATGTTCTCTCTGCTTTTTGTGATGGTGTTCATTTACAATGATCAGCTTCGTGTATCTGCTGTTTAACTTCACATTCTCACCAAGACGAGCATTCCTGTCTTCTATTCTGCTATATTTGTTTTTTATATGTTCTCTGTACTTCACCCTGTAAGCTAAATTAGTGACAAGAAGTATTAGATATTATTGTAATGTTACAATAAAACTACTGAAACAATAATACAGGTCTTGTAAGTATATAGTGTCCCTTTCATCAAAGTATCTCCAAAGAAATTAACTATAATCCCACTCCTTACTCACATAAGTGGACCTATTGAAATCAGTGATCTGAGAAACAAGTGTAGGCTCAGACCTTACATATAAACAAGAATCAAATGCAGCCACCTCTAGGACAAAATCTATCAGGTGTTTAACAGTGCACAATGTCACTCTATATCATGAAGTGATGGAGAATGGATGTGTATTTGAAACAGTGAAGGAAATTTAGGTGCAAATAATAGAACTGAATACTCTGTCCAGGGCCCAGAGCTTTAAGAAAAAACTTCCATAGCACCTTCCGTGACCAAAAATGTTGACTTCTAGTTATTTCACCTCACTAAAAAGATGGCATCCCTAGTAGGAGACGGTCTCCCAGCATCATCCTGATGTACTAGTCAATACTGCCTGAGACACAAGAGCTGTACCTACTTACCAGCACCATGTTCTGCAGCACCTGATTCTTTCCAGGACATCTCCCTTCATTTCCCATCCAACCCCACTTAACCTGTGTGATCTGATGAGACTACACTCCGAGGGTGTGTCTAAACTACACCCCTCTATTGGCAGAGGGATGTAGATTAGGCACATCGATATTGCAAATGAAGCTGGGATTTAAATATCCTGCGCTCTATTTGCATAATGGCGGCTGCCACTTTTTTTTTTGAAACAGGGCTTTTTCTAACCCCCCCCGGCAGTTTAGACGGGGATCTTTCGAAAATAATACCCTTTTTCAAAAGATCCTGTACTCCTCAAAAAATGAGGTTTATAGGATCTTTCGAAAAAGGGTTTTATTTTCGAAAGATCCCCGTCTAAACTGCCAGTTTTTTTTCCAAAAAAGCCCCGTTTCAAAAAAAAGCAGCAGCCGCCATTATGCAAATGAAGCATGCAATATTTAAATCCCAGCTTCATTTGCAACATCGACATGCCTAATCTACATCCCTCTGCCAACAGAGGGGTGTAGTTTAGACACACCCTGAGGTGTTACTTATTATTTCTACTATTTAGCCAAATGCCTGGATGAGCTAGCCTAATGCTCATAAACGCTGGTAATTATGTTGCACAATTCTGTACTAGAAAGTCACGTACCATTTGCTGATGTTTCAGGTGTTTGCTGAGGACTCAAAGCTGGAAGAGAAATTTTGCATGAATGTCAGTGTAACAAAAGTCACAGTGGGTCAGGCAGTTAAGGACATTTGGACAACTCACTCATTTAGGGCTCTCTGGAGTAATAAGCGCCCTAGAAAACCCATGGCTGAGGCAGGCAAAAAGAATCTTTGGAGATACTAGTTCAGTGATCTGTTAAAATGACCACTAGAAGCAATACTCTTTTTCATACCACTAGAGTAGCCCACTTACGATCGGTCTACACAACAAGACAAGCCTGGGCTCAAGTCTAACCCCCCTTGTGTCCACACACCAACTGTGCTAACCTAGAGCTCAGCTCTAGGGTCCAAGAACCCTGCAGGGCTGGAGTGTCTGAACCTGTGTTAAGCTGGGACCTAGGATCCAGGCCCTATTGCTTTCCTGTTTGCATGTACCTCTGGCTTGACTCAGGTTCTGCAAAGTCCTTTGAGGCTATGTCTAGACTGCAGGCTTCTTTCAGAAGAACCTTTTTTTGGAAGAGATCTTCTGAAAAAAACTTCCAAAAGAGCATGTCCACACACAAAAGCGCATCAAAAAAGCCATCTGCTTTTTCGAAAGATAGCGTCCACACTGAATAGAGGCTTTCTCGCATGTAAGCTGTGATTACTATGGACGGCGTGGCCACCAGGGCACCTATGCTTTTTCCTCTTTCCTCTTCTTGCGAAAGAACTCCCTCTTCCCCATCCTCACACACCTTTTTCCAAAAGAGCTCTTTTGGAACAAGACTTCTTCCTCACAGAAAGAGGATTACCAATGCCGGAAAAACCCTTCTGTTCTTTCGATTTACTTTCGGAAGAATGTGATTGCAATGTGGATGTAACTCAGGTTTTTTTGTCGACTGTTTTTCCGACAAAATTCTGTAGTGTAGACATGCCCTGAGTGAATCCCAGAGATACAGGTGGAAGGGGAGCAGTGCTGCAGGCATCATTACTGGAAGCATCATTACTGCTGGTGGGAAATGGTCCCTGTTCCTGCTTCTGTTGCCATGGCAACAGCTCCGGCTCTGACACCTCGTCACTGCTGCATGAAGCTTCCCAGGGCCAGAGAGCAAAGCTGCCAGGCAGGAGGCAGTTCCCAGCCACAGGGACATTGGGGGCCATTCCTCCCCAAGCCATGCCAAGTCAGGAGCTCTGCTGGTTTCTGTCCCTGAAGGGCAGCTGCTTGATCCCTGCTCCACTCTCTGGCGCTTGTCCCCAGCCCTTCTTGTGCTGCATGTGCAGGGGTGCCCAGGCTGCAGGCACTGCCAGGGGAATGAGTGAGAGTCAGCCCAAAGTTCCCCTGGAGCCTGCTGCAGGGCTGGCAGCTCCAGCTCCTCCTTGCTGCAGGGCAGCCACTGGTCCCATTCTGCTCTGCCCCTTGCTCCAGGGCCTGCACTGTCCTCCCTGGGCTGTGTGGATAAGAGATGAGCAGACACATGCACTAGGAGGGCAACAGATGGGAGACGGTTCCAAAACATCCCATAGACTCCTGGGGACCCTTTATTCTTGCCTCCTGGGGTGCTGTGGGAGCAGAGATAAGTGATCCCTAAAGGTGCTGGACCACACTGCACTGCTCTATAGCAGGCAGCAGCCAAACTGGGGAGGAAAGGGGAAGGGAGACTCTGATACCATAATCGTATGTTAATCTGCAAAATAAACCAAAAATAAATTTAAAAAAAATCAAAACGAAAGGCACCTTATTTGAACATCTCATTTGAAAAAAAAAAAAACAAACACAAGAATTGCAGTTTCATTTCATACTTTGACAGCCCTGGAGACTAATGTCCTAACTATCCTCAGAACAGGAGCATATGGGCATTTTCCTGCCACTGTGACTCAGTCTAGAGACAAAGCCCAACTCTCAGGCAGAGGGTAGTTTAGTCTAAAGACTTCACAAACTGCAGTCATTCCACAAAAGAGCTAATTATGCAATTTTTGTTCTCATGAGCTCGTTATGGGCCGTTGAACCAACAGCACCAGCACATATAGGAGAGAGGTAGGCAGTAGATTTTTTTCCCCTCACAGTGCAACACATTCATAGGCAGAGCTGCCCCTAGCAGAGTATGGGGCCCAGGACAATCCCGCCTCTGCCCCACCTCGCTCCCACCCTGCTTCTTCTAGCTCTTCCATTTGTGGCAATGGCAGCTGGTCTGAGAGAGTGGGCAACCCAAGGGCAGCCTAGGTAACCAGCAGGACTCCACTCACCTTGTGAACATCAGCCTAGCTGTCTTGGGGGCCTGGCTGGGGAAAGAACATGTACCCTGCCATCTGCCTGAGGCTATGTCAAGACTGCAAAGAAAACTCGGGAACAGATATACGCAAATTGCGATTCACAATTTGTGTCTTTTTCAGCTTTTCTTTCTTTTTTTTTGGGAGGCTTTTCTGAAATTTGGCCCTTCTACACAGGGCTAAATTTCAGGAAAACCTCCTTTTCCGGAACATCCCTTCTTCCTCATAAAATCAGGAATATAGGGATGCCAAAAGAATGTGTCTGCTTTTTCAGAAACTGTTCCAAAGAACTGTTCCATTCCTTGGACGCAGCATAGCTTTTCCGGGAGATGAAAAGCTCTGCAGTGTAGACATAGCCTGAGTCGACCCTTATGGTTCTGCTGCCAGGAAAGATAATTACTCACTGTTGTAACTGTTGTTCTTCCAGATGTGTTGCTCATGTCCATTCATGTAGGTGTACATGTGCCACATGCATGCACCCACGTTTTCCCTTAGCAGTACCCACAGGGCCAGCAGGGGGCTCTGGAGTGGCACCGCTATGCCAGTGCATATATAGCCCTACTGGCCCTCCATTCCCTCAGTTCCTTCTTGCTGGAATGCTCTGACTCAGGGGAGGCAGGTGGTAGGAGCGAGCTCCACCCTGAAATTCTATATAACAACATTGCTACCGTATTGTCCGTCAGGATCAAAATGCACCTGTTCTGAAGCAGTGGCAGGAAAGCACAGCAAGCAAGCAGAGGGCCCTGAGCCCCTGATGTTGATATTCAGGAACAGATTTGTGGGGCACAATGTACCTTGTGTCCATAGTAAGGATGTTAAATATCAAGTCATTTACTAGTTGAGTAGTCAATGGAATTTCCATGGACTACTCGACTAGTCAATAGGCACATCTGCTGACTCTGGGCAGCATGTGGCGGGCTAGCTTTGAAATGTACAATAGTCCCCAGCGGGGGCTCTTGTGCATTTCAAAGAGGCAGCACAGCATGGAGCCTGGGGTCAGCGGGGGACTCAGAGTCCCCCGTTGACCCTGGACTCCCTGCATTTCCCCAGAACCTGGAGTCCCCAGCTGACCCCGGGCTCCACACGGAGCTGCCTCTTTGAGGCGTCATTAGGCATGGCACTGAGCCCAATGCCATCAATGAGGTCGCAGCCAGTCCAGGCCTGAAAGCCCTCTGGCGGCATCATGTGCGCCAGAACCCACGTCAAAGCCAGGGAGGATGTGAATTCTATCAACTCCCTTGCCATCTCAAAGGTGTCCAGGGTTGAGGGCCGGTCCACCACCAAGAAAACATCCTCCAGACTATGATCCCTGGCCATGCTCAACTGGCCACGAGATGGTCCAGAAGCAGCATGCCTCGAGGCCTGGGCATCAGAGTGTCCTGACTGCAAGCAAACCTTGGACACAAGGTGCGGTGGTGACCTGCCTCTGTCCACTTTCTTCTTCTTACAAGCCAACAGGGGCTGGAAACGATGCCAAGCAGCAGGGCATTTCAATGCTGACAAAGCAACAAATGATCTCAGTACCTCTTGCCCAGAGGACGGTGCACTGCATGAAACCAGGGCCTGACTGACTGCTGGTACTAGGTGAAGTGCTGACTCCATTAGGAGTATCTCCAGGCACGAGTCCCTGTTGCTCTGAGTCCAAGGCTTAAAACCCCTTCAGATTTTACAATTTGCAGTAACATGGGCCTCACCCAAGCACGAATCATATGGGTCCCCACAGGGCATGAGCTTGAGGCAGCGTACACAGGACTTGAAACCCTGGAGCCCTGGCATGCCCCGGGGAACAGGAAGGAAGGGACTGCAACAAGTGAACCCCAACCCAACAGGAACTCTAACAAGCTGAAGCCTTTAAAGGCAACTGAAACAAGGAACTTGCAAGAACAATGGGACAAGAAGATGCTAACTAGCTGTGATATTGCTGACCCCACACTTGTGAGCAAGTGAGGCTGCAACTCCAACAACCGTCATGAGTGGCAAGAAGGAACTGAGGCAGTGGAGGGCCAACAGGGCTATATATGCACTGTTGTGGCGGCACCATTCCAGAGCCCCCTGCTGGCCCTTTGGATATGGCTAGGGAAAATTCTGTGGCAATCTGTGCATGCTGCATGCATACACCTACATGGAATGGACATGAGCAAGCACTTGAAGAAGAACAGGTTGTTTTAAAACCACCTTTGTCTTATTGCCATCCTCTGCACCAGGTGCTGCAGAACAGCTGAGGTTTCAGCACAGAGCACGCAAAGGAGATGCAAAAAGCTACCAACTCCAAATTCTCTATTCAGCATATGCTGAATGTGGCATTGGACAGTTACCGATGACTCATTTCACACACAGATTAATGGCTACGCAAAGGATAAATTAATCTAGAATCAGGCCTATTAGTGTGGTCCTATTGGCACATCATCCTGGAATGATGTGTGCCTAACACAGCACAACACTATTCTTTCTGGGGCCTTGGGAACTGCAGCTCCCTATGTTTAGGGTAAGGGTGACTTAATAAATCAGGGGAATAAAGTGCCCTCTCCTATCTCAAAAACAAAGACAAAAAAATTGTTGTTTGTTTGTACTACACTGAATGTGTTTCTTTAATTAAAACTGGCCTTGTAGATAAAGTTCTTGCCTGGAACCCCAGAAAGGTTTCATGGGGCCACCCAGCTGTTTGGGGATAACATACTGGGCCAGGCTCTCTGCTGTGATCAGCTTCTAGTTACAGATCCTTGCTTCTCTGTCGCAGCCCCAGCACAGACTAGAACAGCCTGGGGACTGTTCTAACTTATGCCAGCTGCCACTGGTCCACAAGGAATGGTACCACAGCTGGGGATGCACTTCAGTCACTCCTCCTCCCCACCTCTGGGTCCATACACTCCCTCTGCACTGCTCGGTTGGCTCTACACTCCTAGGGGACTCCCCCACACTGGGGAGATCCTCACATGGAGAATTACAGGTCAACTCCCTTGTGTCACCTGAGCGAGGAAAAGGAGGGGATGAAGCATTTCAGAGAAATCTGGCCCACTCTGGGCACTGCTGCTCTGATTCTCCTTAGCTTCCTTCTGGGATTTAGAACGGGTGATTCCTGCCATCAGCCTCTTTCTCCTGCTGCTGCCGCCACCACTGCCTGGAAGCAGATTCCCAGGGTTTACAGTAACTTCAGGTTTCTTACCTTTCTGACTTTCTTCTCTGAGTTTAGCAGCAGAATCTCGGCGGTTGATATGAGTGAAAACCTCTATGGTTACATTTACTGCAGAAGCTCCAGGGTAGAATCCCATCAGTAGGTTCTTAGTATCTATCTTGTCGGCCTTCTCCAGCTGACCTTGAGGGATGGGACGCTTCACCTCAAAGGCAGAGTGTGAGAGTTTGTCTTTAAATCTTTTGAAGTCTTCCTGGGAAAGGTCATCAAGGGCACTTACAAGCAGGTCATTGATTCTGCTTTGGTTTTCCATCACCAGGTATTAGAAAACAAAACTAAAATACAATTTAAATTGCTGTTAATAATAATTACTATTAAATAATCACAGTATTTCCCAGGCAAAGGAAAGTGTAACCTCTGGGTTCATAACTCCTCAGTGCTTTGCCTCACGAAGGGCTCACGGGACTTCGCTTCATGCCTCAGTTTCCTGTTTTGTAATGTGAGACTAAGCATCGTGTCCTATCACACAGCAGCATGATATAACTTGGTCGATGTCTGTGAAGCCTTGTGAGGATCTAGGATGAAAAGTGATACAGGTTGCAGCTCTGAAATCTGTCACTGTCTGGTCCGACAACATCCATGGTCCAAGAGGACCACAGTTGCTCCTGGACCAGAGTGTCCGGGAGCCTAATGGCAGGAGGGCCGACAGAAGGGCCAGGGCTGGGGACAACAGGGGTGGAGAAGCCCCCCAGTAGTGCTAGGGCCAGCGTTATAGAACTCTGGTTGCCCACAGCAGCATGGGGCCGGAGGCCAGAGAAGTCTGGCATCACAGGGAACCTTAGCGCTGGCCATGCAGTGTAGTGCTAAAGAAGCTCGGCTAGCCACGGCAGCATGAAGCTGGGAGCTGGATAGCCCCAGCTGTCCATGGCAGTGCAGAGCTGGGGAAACCTGGCCATCCACGACAGCACAAGGCCAGCGTGGAGGCTGGAGAACCCCAGCAGCCCATGGCAGCCTGGAGTCAGGGTAGGGGCAGCATCAGCATGATGGACAGCCCGACCAGTTAAGTCACACAGGGGGCCAAAGGCAGGAGGCCAGCTGGCTCCAGGCAGGTGGCAGGGGACACCTCCCTTAGTCCATCAAGTTCTCTCATTTGGGACCGGTCTGGACCAGGGAGGCCCCAACCTGCATAATAATAATTTATTATTTGTCATCCAAATGGATTGGAGAACACAAGGTGGAATCACTCCTGATTTAAAATATTTCAAAAAACAATAAAAAACCATCTGAAATCTGTACGTCACAGTCCTGGAGCATGAGGATCTGTGTACTAAGATCCAGTGTTAGCTTTGCGCAGTCGCAGGAGGGTTTTGGGTATCAGAGCAGCAAGGTGAAGGGTAGCAACTGCAACTTCTGAAATACTGACTAAAGCCCGTTCTAACATGTCCCACAACTGTATACACTGTTACTTGTTCAGATTAGAAATAGCCTATCTTAAAAGAGTGATGTATTTACCTTAGCAAACAGCTATTAGAAACACCCCCTGGTAACACACAGTTGATTTGTTGGCTCTGTCTTCTCACTGCTCAAAACACGGACTCCAAGAGGAAACTATTTGTTCAGTTTATTTCTGCAGTAAAGGAAAAGTAAGATACCTTCAGTTAAAGCTGATCTTCAGAGTTCCCTGAATTTCAATAACATGGGTGCGCATATACACACAGACACACACACTCTCTCTCTCTCTGTTCTCTCTCTCTCTCTCTCTCCCTCTCTGTTTTTTATTCCTCCTGAAAGCTTGCCTTCTGGAAACATTCCTTTGGCCTCAGCACAACTGTTTTCTGCAACTAGTGACAATAGACAAGTCCATCTCTTTCCCCCTCCCACATACTCTGTACTAGGAGAAAATAAAGTAGCAGAGGCTACATCTACACTGAGTGTGAAAAGGCAGGGGTAGGGGCAGAGATTTTTTTTTATTTCCCCTCTCAGGGCGAAATGTACCAGTGCGTGAACACGGAACTGCTTCCTGGCTGTGCTCTTAAAGGTCCAGCTGCCCTAATGCCTTGTCTCTCCCGGCCAGAGCCTGCAGTGCTTCTCTCCACCTTGCTATAGAACAGGAGACAATGCTGTAACACATTCCACACTGTGTAAGGGAGCATGTAAGATATTTTAAGATTTTAAAGTCTCTTATCAGTTTATATGTCAACATGAAGTCTCATAATAGTTCACAAATTTGTATTATCAGCTGCTGTGACTCCCTGAATCAAAAAGGCAGCAGACTGAGAAAGTGACCCCCCATCCCCACCCCATTTCTCTGACTTTTCTGCCCCTGGACCAGAGGATGTGAAAGGCCCCTCCGGACCAGTGAGACGTGCATGGGTAGCAAAGACTGAGAGAAGCCAATACTAGTATGTCAATAACTGCTACTGGGAGCAGACTTTGGCAGTGTTGCTGCTTCTGACTCTACATCAGGACTGCAAGAAGAGGTAATTCTCCCACTGACCCATACAAAGCTGTCCTGAGCTAAGTCAGAAGAACACAGAGGTTGATGCACTTACTGTGGGACAGAGAGCGTCCAGACAGATCTTTCTGGATCCAGCTTCCTTTCTGTGCCTTTTGTTTTCTCAATAGGTAGGCCCACAAATAGAGAGACCAGAGCCCAGCACCTAGAAGGAGCAGCGCTGGCTCCCTCATTCCCCGCCTACAGCATCTGCACTTAATGATGAAAACACACACATGAAAGTGAAACAAGAAAAATGCATTTATGGTGCTAACCCTTCCCTCACCTCAGTGCTGTAACTGAGCTGGGCTTGCTACCAGTTGCTTGGCTGGGGGCTATATTTGAAGGGGTTTCATTTTGCTACTGTTGTTGTTGTGGGGCCTGGGCATGAAGCGCTGGCTTGGGGAGGCCAGACCCCCCAGACCTGTCCTTCTGTCCGAGGCCTTGCCCACCAAAGCCCAACCCGCCTCCAGTGCTGCCCTGTGTCCCAGCTTCCCGTTGTGGCCACTGGTCCCTGCTGTAAACACCGGGCCGGGAAGGGGGGAGTCCTGCTGTGCAATCCCTCCCCGTCCTGGCCCCAGAGCTCAGGGAGACTGGGTAGCACAGCCCCAGGAATTATGGACCCAGCCTTGGAGCGCCATGCAGCCGGGCACTGGGAGCCAGAAGCAGCACGGCGCCTGAGGTACAACGCTGGCAGCCATACCGGGCTGTTTGAGGAGGCTCAGCCCTACCCTGCCTCTGGCACCTGCTGCCCGTGTTTTGGGGATTTGTTTTAATTGCTTCTCCCCACCTCCCGTGGGATTGGAACTTGGCTGCACAAGCCTCTAATCTGCACAAGCGCACAGAGCTTGGCTTTGCCTTTTGCCTTGAGGGTGGCTCAATTCAGCTTGATCTTTGCAGGCTTCCAGACTTGCTTTCCATTCAGCCAATCAGGAGCTGGGGGCAGGACAGCAAGGAAACCTTTGCCCTCTGTCCTATCCTGCCAGGAACGCAGGCGCTAAGGGGCAACCACCAGACGTCACGAAAGGCTGGCAGTTCCCTCTGGTGCCGCACGCCCTGGAGGGAGGGAGGAAGATTTTGTACATTCCGCCTCCCCCAGGCCCTGATTGGTCTGGAAGTGGGGGAGCCAAAATTCCTGAAGTGGCCCCCTGCAAAATTATTGCCCACCCCCAATCCATGCAAATTTATGTAAACAATTTATCTGCAAAGATTAGCAGAGCAACAGAGGGGTAGGATAGCTCAGTGGTTGGAGCATTGGCCTGCTAAACCCAGGGTTGTGAGGTCAGTCCTTGAGGAGGCCATTTAGGGAGCTGGGGCAAGTCTGTCAGGGATGGTACTTAATCCTGCTGTGAAGGCAGGGAACTGGACTTGATGACCTTTCAAGGTCCCTCCCAGCTCTAAGAGATAGGTATATCTCCATTCATTTCAACATGGTATACAAGCAACTTGATATTTGTAACCTATTTCTTCTATTAACCCCCCCCTTTGAGGTAGGGCAGTGCTGTTGTTTCCATTTTAAAGGGAAGGAAATTGTAATATGGAGCAACTAAGTGACCTGCCCAAAATCATAAAGGCAGTCTTTTGTAGAGAAGGGAATTGAAACTAGTATATCCCATCCAGCATGCTGACTCTGCATCATCCTTTTCTAAAAGCTAATTCAAGTTAAAATTGTGGAACTTCCCCATGGAGAGAACTGTTTACATCGCACCAACCTGATTCTCCAGCAGGTTTCAGACAAGAAAGGCAGGAGTGCAAACAGATGCTCCTTTGGTGCACAGCTGGAGATGAAGATCTGGGCCCTGCAGTCTCCCTCCCCTCCCTCCCCCCTCCTCCCTCACACACACACACACACCATTCATTCCCAGTCTCTGCAGTAGCAGTGGGGTTGTGTAATCCCTGAGCTCTTTAAATTTCACTGCAAGGCATTTTTCTCCAGCTCTCTCACAGAATTGTGGCGCTTTTCTGCAGTCTCTCCAATTTGTCACCATCACTGTTAAGCTGTGGACACCAGAACTGGACTCAGTGTTCCAGCATCTGTCTCCCAAACACCATCCACAGACATGGGCACTGACTATGTGCAGGAGTGGGGAGGTTCCAGGGCTGAAGCACCCACAGAGAAAATTAAGCAGGGGTTTGGCATGCACCAGCAGCCAAGCTCGCCTCCCACCCGCCATTGCCCTATCGATCAACCCCTTTCTCTCCCTCCCAGTGCCTCCTGCAATCATGGAACAGCTGTTCAGCAACATTCAGGAGGTGCTGGGGAAGGAAGGGGAAGGAGCAGGTTGAGGAGTGCTCAGTGGAGTGGGGGGGAAAGAAGTGGAGAAGAAGCAGGGTGGGATAGAGCGAGGTCAGGAAGAGGTGGTAAGGAGGACCTGGGAAGAGGGGTGGAGTGAGTGCAGGCAGGGCCAGATTATCCATTAGGAAAAATAGGCACAGTGCCTAGGGCCCCCCAAAAAGGTTAGTGCCTCTGAAAAGTTTAGGGCCTAAAAAACATTCATAATTGACTCAAAAATAAGAAAAATGCTAAATCAAACTTAATAATTTGCCATCTTTAGTCAACAAACAGCATATAGGAGCAATGTTATACCTGATGATTCTAAGCACCCTCACTCTATGTGCAATGCTTTGGGTTATCCACTGTCATGCTTTAGGGTTCAACCTAGCCCCCAAAGGGGTGGTGTCGCTATATGCCCTGAAACTCTGGGTTTCTTAAATGCCATGTTGCTGTAGCTCACAGCCCAGATGACAACAGACAAGCATGCAGGTCATATGCCCTGTTCTCCACTGCCTACTTACTTTTGCAGGGTGACCCCAACATCTTCCCAATCCCAAATTTCTTCAAGACTGTCTGCCCTGTAGCATGCAGCCCTATTGTTGAACACTTGCAGAAGTTAAATTCACTGCTTCTTTAAAGACAGAATACTCTGCAGCTTATTAACATAACTGGCAAAAGTGGAGTTTTTTTTGGGGGGGAGCAGTAGTCATGCGCTCCAGGATTGCTTGGTTTGCATCCCATTCCCCAGGTAATCAGGGAGTGAGAGCAAAGTACTTGCATTCTGTGATTTACACTTCTGCCCCCTCCCTTCAGAAGCCAGGCTTGAGAGGCATGCAAGGAATGCAAGTACTTCCCCCTCACTCCCTGACAGTCCAGGGAATGGGATGAAAAGCAAGCCATGTCCTGGAGCACACAGCAACTGCTCCCTTCCACCCTTCTGAAACTCCGCTCTTGATAACTTGGGCTTGACAGATGCTTCACTTCAGTCACAGCACTGAGTTGCTGTGAAAAGTAAAACAAGTTTTTAAACAAAAGGACATAGGTTTAAATGACATGAGATAGACAGAATGGAGAAAAAAAATGCTTACAAACCAACTAAAAATGCTTCTACAAATAAAATTTAACTTAATCAGCTAAAATTCTTGTTCAAGGTGGTTTCCCTACTTACAGTAATTTTTCCAAAGTGACTGTCTGTTCCAGCCAGGATCCACTCTTACAGAATCAACGTGCTGGTTTCTTTGGTCCCCTAAGAGACAGATAAGTTCTGGGTTCTTTCCCCTTTCTTTTTATACTCCAGTAAACTTTTGAACTGTATTCTTAGAGAAGTAAACCCAAGCAAAGCTTTTCTCTTGTTGGGCTGTAGATGCCCTACTGTCATCCCAAAATTCAGCTACCCTCTCTCAAGAAGCAGGAAACCTTCCTAGTGCAGTCTCCATGCTTGTTAAGATTGTTAAATGAACACCTGTTCCCAGTTGCTCTCCTGATGGCTTTGTTCAGGCATGTAAGAGTGTCACTCTTTGTCTTTGGTCACACCTTATTATTTCAGAATGAAGTACCATGACTTGCTCACATGGTGCACCACTTTTAAAATCGAAAATTAAGTGGGTGATGTTAGGCATATAGGCAATAGGGAATTTCTCCCTATTTTTTTCCCTATATTTATATAAATCAAATTTTTAAACCTATGATTATGAGAGTGCCTAGGGCCTACAAACACCTTAATCTGGCCTTGAGTGCAGAGCATGTGTCTGAGCAAGGGCTGAGCACACACACACATACCCATACCCACACATGCACCCGGAGGGGAATTAGAAGCCCCTGTGTAAAATCATCTTCCTTCTCCCTACCCACTATTTCCCTGCTCTCACTTCAGAAGGATTCCTTTAGCACTTCTTGCTACAACATCTCATTGGGGTTCATGCTGAATTGCTCCATAACTCCAAGGATACAACACCCTCTCCCCCGCTCTTCCACAGACCTCAACCTGCCTTCTATGTTCCTTCATGTCGACTAACTCTCACTCTTCCTCCTTCCACTCACTCCCAGAGCTACTGAGGCTACATCCAGACTGAAAGCTTCTTTTGAAAGAAGCTTTTCCACAAGAGATCTTCCGGAAAACCTTTTTTCGAAAGAGTGTGTCTACATAGCAAAAACGCAAGAAAAAAGCAATCTGCTTTTTCGAAAGATAGCGTCCACACTGATTAGACGCTATCTCACATATAAGGCACCCGGAATCAGTTCAGGCAGGGCATTAGGTCAGCAGTTGCTTCCGAGTGCTGTTGTCTAAGCCTATCTGAGAGATGTGCTTAAAGGGACCACCCTGGGCAGCCGTTTCTTTGCTTCTGCTGCGTGCTTGCCTACCTCTCCAAGGGACAGCAAAGCTCTTGCAGTGCATGATCTGGTTGCCCAGCTTTTGGATGCCACAGCATTATTCTTTGTGACATGGAGCCAGAGCTGCCTCTAGGTATGTGATGGCCCTGCACGGCCATGCTGCAGTTTCTGCAGCAGTTTGTGCAGGCTGCTTTCATGGCCCTCCACGAGCTCAACACCGAGCTCATTTTTGAGATCCTCTCCGTGTGCAGGAGCAAGACCCTTGCAACCACACCCCACCATGGAGAGACGGTTTTGGAGGCTGGACACCACTTCTGACTGGCGGGACCAGCTGGTTATGGAGTGGTGGGATGACCAGCAGTGGCTCCAAAACTTCCGCATGTGGAAGGCCACCTTTTTGGAGCTGTGTGCCTGGCTCGCCCCTGCCCTCCAATGACACGACACCCACCTGCGGCCCACCATTCCCCAGGAGAAGTGGGTCGCTATTACCATCTGGAAGCTCACCACCCCAGACAGCTACCGATCGGTAGGCAACCAGTTCGGCATGAGGAAGTCCACCATCGGGGCCCTCCTCATGGAGGTAAGGCACTCTTGGGCTGCAGTCCCTGGGGAAGTCCTGGAAAGGGGGACCAGAGGGAAAGGGGGTGGGAGGAGTGGGAGGGATGGGGATGGGGATGGGGAGGAAGCCCTGTCCCCGGGAGGTTGTGTCATCCTGCCCTCACACAGCCCTACTGCTCGGGGGGCAGCCTCATAGGGGGTGGCTCCTGGGTGTTTGGGAGGGAGGAAAGGGGGACAGGCACTTCCCAAGGGCTCAGGAACTCCCTCTCATTCTCTGTTTTGTGTGTTTCTTTGTCTCCTTCTGTAGGTTGTGAGGGCCATCAACTCTATCCTGCTATACAGGGTCATCCTCCGGGAGACCTGGACCCAGTTGTCACAAGATTTGCCACCCTGGGGTTCCCTAACTGCAGTGGAGCGATCGATAGAACCCAGATCCCAATCTGTGCACCAAGACATTGAGCAGTCCAATATGTAAACCGCAAGAGCTACTTCTCGATGGTACTGCAGGCGCTGGTTGACCACCATGGACAATTCACGGACATTTTTGTCAGGTGGTCGGGCAGGGCGCATGATGCTTGTGTATTTAGAAACTCCAGCCTGTACAAGAAGCTGGAGGCTGGCACATTCTTCCCCTGGCATCACTTTGCAATTGGGGACATGTAGACGCCACTGTGCATCATCTGGGACACGGCCAACTCCCTCATGGTGTGGCTGTTGAAGCCATACACCAGCCACCTTACCCCAGCAGGGACCAATTCAATGCCCACCTCAGCTGGGCCCATATGCAGGTGGAGTGCCCCTTCTGCTGCCTCAAGGCGTGGTTCAGGTGGGGGAGCACAACATCCCCAAGGTGGTGTCAGCGTATTGTGTCCTGCACAACATTGTGGAAAGGAAGGGGGAGGCCTTCCTACTGGAGTGGGGGGCAGAGGCCACCTGCAAAGGGGGGGCCTTTGAGCAGCCGCGGACAGCTGCCATCCACCAGGCCCATCAGTTGGGGGTGTGCATCTGGGAGGTTCTGAGGAAGAGTTTCTCTCAAGGACCCCAGTAACTCTCCCCAGGGCCTCCACACTAGGGGTCTGGGCCTTGCTCCACTATCCCTTTCCCACCACAACCCCTCCCTTCCCCCCTTCCCTGAGTGCTGAATAAACACACCTGTTTTGATTTCAACAAAACTAACTTTGTATTTTTCTTTCAATGAAATAAACTGGGGAGGAGGGGGGCTGAGAACCTGGAGAGGGGAGGGAGGTTGAGAACCTAGAGGGGGGAGGGAGAAGGGGGGTTCAGGGCTGGGAGTGGTGTGGGGGGTGGCTGGATATGCCACCTCAGGTCCAGGGACCTCAGTGAACTTGGGGCTGAGTGGGACCTGGGACAACAGAGGGGAGGACAGGAGGGGGGACTGAAGCGGGGTCAGGGATGGTGGGGAGGCAGAGGGAGGGAGCTTAGGCATCACTTGGGGAGGACACAGAGACATAGCCAGGGGGAGCGGAGGCATCGCTTGGGGGGCAGGGGGAAGGGGAATGGCCATGGCAGAGGGGGCAGGAGAGTGGGAGGCAGGAGCAGGGACAGCAGCCAGGTGTGCCATCGTTTCCCACATGACGTCACACATGTTGCCACCCTGCCGCACGAGCTGGTCCCACTTGCAGCTCTGCCACTCAGCGTCCTCCCGGACCTTCTGCACCAGGGTCTGCTGCATGTCGTGCAGGATGCCCACAGGCTGCCTCATCAGGTTCTCATGGACCCTTGTGCATTTTTGGGTCCCCCGGGGTCGGGCTGCTGCCTTGGATGGCGGTGATCGCCCCTCAGCAATGGCTGGTCCGGCTGTGGAGAATAAAGAGGGAGAGGTGGTCAGTCCTCCATGCAGACAGTGTCCCTGAGGCTGTGCCCTCCTCTGTGAGCAGCAAGCAACAGTCATCAGCCTAGAGGATGGGGATGTCCCAGGAGCAAGGCCATGTGAGGTGTGCACAGCAGGCCCTGCCTCACAGGGGCTCTGAGGTGCCCAGGGGACCATGCTGCCTGCTTTCCCCACCCATGAAGAAGCAGGCAAGGGAAGTGTCCGGCCACTGTGGGATCCTATGGGTGCGAGAGGAGCCTGGAGCAGCCTGGCCCTCCCTTGGGTCCGCACACACACCTGCACCTGGCAGCGCTGTCCGTGGGAGCGGGTGGTGCCTCGTACGGACAAGCATGCCTGTGTGCGGTGCTCTTTGGTGTGTATGGTCATGCATGAACCCTTGTGCCCAGCCTGCTTCCAGCGGTGGCTGGTGTTGGGAGGGTGTCTCCCACACCCCCCGGGGTCAGACATGTGTGTGGCCTCCCCTGAGCCTGTGAGCAGGATCCCGGGGGTACTCCGGGGCTGCCTCCTGAGGCCGCGTGGCACAGACTGGCACTGCATGTGCTGCCACATGCACCGACTGCAGTACGATGTCCAGGCCGAGAAGGCCAAGCGACAATCTCACCCAATCCCCTCTTCTCCCGCCTCCCCCACACTGTGTGTGTGGAAAACTGAGAGCACTCACCTGATGGTCCCTCCTTGCTGTCAGAGGATGCCTGAGACACGTCCAAGACCAGAGTACTGGCTCCAGGGTCAGCATCACGGTGCTAGCTGTATCCTCCTCACCCTACCTCTGCTGTCTCTTGTCCTCTTCCTCCTCAGCGAGTGGGTGACGACAGGTGTTTCAAGCCCTGAGTCCACCATCACGGGTGGGGAAAGGGCTTGCCCACCCCCCAAGATCTGATGGAGCTCCTGGTAATAGGGGCAGGAGTGGGGTCCTGCCCTGGAGGTAGAGCTGCACTCCCTGGCCCTGGCATAGCCCTGGTGGAGGTCTTTGACTTTACTCCGTACCTGTTCTAAGGTCTGGGGGAAGGGGTCCCCACTCCACCAGGGCCTTGGCCAGGTGCCCATAGATATCGGCATTTCGATGCCAGGAGCGGAGATCCTTCAGGGTCTCCTCCTTCCCCCACAGCTCAAGGAGGAACAGGATCTCCGCTCTGAACCAGGAGGGTGCACACCACTTGCTACCCCTGGCAGGGTCCAGGGAGCCCTGGTGGTGCTCCCTGTGAGGGCCAGGGAGGTCTTGGGGACTTGTGGCCAGGCCGTAGGTGTTGTCAATGCCTGTGGCAGGGAGAGCCATGTGGTCAGATGCTGCTCCCAGGGCCGCTGTTCTTTCCTGCCACAAGGCTTGTCCAGGGTGCCTGCAGCTTTAAGAGCTGGCAGGAGACAGGAACTATAGAGTTGTGATTAGTTTGGACGGAGCGTCCACCAGGGCACCCGTGTTAGTTCCTGGAGGCCTCTCCTTTCGAAAAAAAAAAAAAAAGAAGCCCGTTCCGCGTCCACATACTCCTTTTTCTGAAAGAGCTCTTTCAGAAAAAGGCTTCTTCCTTGAAAAGAGGTTTACCGCTGTCAGAAAAACCCCTCCGTTCTTTTGACTTTCTATCGAAAGAACGCAATAGCAGTGTGGACGTAAGTATAGTTTTTCCGGAAAAACAGCCATATGCCCTGAGAGATCTGGGAACTTAAGAAAAGAGTAGAACACTCCTCTCCTTTTTGTGTTAGATATTTGTGTGTATAGATACAGATTATCAGACAGTCCTTGGATCAGATCTTCTCCATATCAGTAGATAGTATGGAATTCTTTAGCGTATCAGTTCTCAAACTTATTTCATCAGACCCACCCTTCTTTGTGTCTGTAATCACTTATCCCTTCCCTCTCATAAGTACATATACTGCCACCTAGCTCTGAAGAAAGTACTATGCCAGAAGCAGCACAGAAAAGAGGCAATGTGAAACTCACTTTTCACAGCATGGTGAAAAGTCTCAGAGGGGAAGCAATGTTAGTCTGTATCCACAAAAACAAGGAGAAATCCTGGGACACGTTAGAGACTAACGGATTTATTAGGACATAAGCACTCATGGGTAAAACACACTTCATCAGATGAATTGAAATGGAAGTAACAAAAGCAGGGGTCTATATAAGGAAGAAGTTTCTTGTGTTAATGAGGCTAAACAAGTCAGGGTGGAAGCAGGGCCGGCCCGAGGTATTCTGGCGCCCCGGGCACGGGGGTGCGGCGCCA
This sequence comes from Rafetus swinhoei, assembly GCA_019425775.1. NCBI lineage: Eukaryota > Metazoa > Chordata > Testudines > Trionychidae > Rafetus > Rafetus swinhoei. The sequence continues at coordinate 14,076,550 of CM033446.1, read as the reverse complement.
CCCCCGGGCTCACGGCATGGCGCATGCGCAGCCCAGGGCCCACCCCTAGGGCGCACGGCGCAAGCGTGGCCCAGTTCAGCCAGGCTGTCGCTGCTGGTGCATGTGCCGTGCCCCGCGGCCGTGGGTGGAAGGGTGTTGCTGGCCAGCGCCACGGGGATGCGGGCGGGCCAGCACTGCAGGATCCGGGCGCGCGCGCCTGATGGCAGCTGTAGGGGACGCCACGCGCCCTTACAGCTGCCATCAGGCGCCCCCCATCGGTTGGCGCCCTGGGCAGCTGCCCGGCTCGCCCATGCCTCCGTCCGGCCCTGGGTGGAAGTGTCTCATTCACAGGATTTGGTGTGGAGATGTGAATATCCAGAGGGAGGAAATTGCCTTTGTAGCGTATTAACTAGTTGAGATCCTTTTTCAATCCTAAATTGATAGTGCTGATTTTGCAAATGAATTCCAGTTCAGCTGTATCCCTTTGTAATCAGGTTTTGAAATTTTTTGTAGAAGGATGGCTACTTTCAAATCCATTACTAAATGTACAGGGAAGTTAAAATGTTCCCCAGGTTTATGTGTGACCATTCCTGACATCTGGTTTGTATCCCTTTAACCTTTGACACAGAAACTGTCCAGTTTGGCCAATATACACGGCAGAGGGGCATTGCTGGCACTTGATGGCATAGATCACATTAGTGGATGTGCAGGTGGATGAGCCCATGATGATGCGGCTAATGTGGTTCGATCCTGTGATGGTGTCTCTTGTATAGATGTGTGGACAGAGTTGGCAATGAGGTTTGCTGCAGGGATAGGTTCCTGGGTAAGCTGTTTACTGATCTTGCAGATATTAAAAATTCCAGGATGCGTGGCAACAAGTTGATGTTCGAGTAACACTTTTTAAATTGTTATATACAGGAGCTGGCCTACAGTAGGAATTTATTTCAGTCTAGCTACATCTCACAGGAATGTTAAAAAATCTATGCTTCTGAGGCTATGTCTAGACTACATTGCTCTATCGACGGAGCTATGTAAAATAGTTTATTCAGCATAGGCAAAGAAGTGGGGATTTATATAATCCCCGCTTCATTAAAATAAAAATGGCGCCACGCTGTGCCGACGATCAGCTGATCCGGCACAGCGGGGCAGTCTAGCCGCGCTGCAGTCAACAAGGGAAGCCTTTGTCGACCGCTCCGGTATGCCTCGTGATACCTGGCTGTGGTATCATTTTGCCTTTTGTCTCTGAAGAACCAGTTTGTGGCTGCTTTTCTAAACATGGAACATGTCTCAGTAATGTCCTACTTTACATACAATGTGACAACACATTTTACCAGGATGATAGCAAAGAGCAAATTATAAGTTTTCAAATGATACCTCACAAGATGTACTTTGTACAAAATACATCATAGACTTGTAAAAAGGGTGAATATGGGAGCATAGTGTCAAAATACTGACCACAGCTCTTCATTTTAGGGATGTAATAAAGCAGTCAATTAATCAATTAACCAATAAGCAAAAGCTTATCGGTTAATACTATCAACTACATGCATTTAAATGCAGGGCCACAGCAGGAGACCTATCCCCGCTGCAGCTCTGCAGTTTAAATGTAGTTAAGAGCTGGGCAGGCAGGCAGCCCGGCTCAGTCCCAGCTCATGCCGGGTCCAGGACCAAACCCTGCTGCGGCTCTGCAATTTAAAGTGCAGTAGGAGCTGGGTTGCCTGCCCCCCATGTCAGTGGTGGGGTATCCCACCGCTAACTCGGCAGGGAATCCATCCAAAACATGCCAAGATCTTAGGGATCTAACTCCCCACCCTGAGCTACTTCCTACCTGATTCACCAAAGCCACCTTCTTCCCCACTTTCCACCAGACTGAGGGCTTCTCCAACCATTCCCCACTGACTGGCTTCCATAGTTTGGTCCACCTGCAGCTCTTTCTCCAGAGGTCTAGCAGCACCTCCTTCCGGAGCAGCAGTCAGCCCAGCAGGTCTGTGGACATGCCCAGCAAAGCTGTAGGGTGTGGGGCTCTTTCGGCCAGGTAATCCTGGTTAACCCTCGCAGGTCCAGTGCAGGTTTGCTACACCCTGTCACAGGATGTTTAAAAATGAGATCTTCACACAAAACAAAACAGAGATGGTAAAAGCATTAGTTCAATAGCTTAGGTGAATTTTAAGCTACTCTATGAATATGGATGTTTTCTTAGTGTGGGTTCAGATGAAAAAATTCTGAATTCTGTTACTGCCATAATTCAATGAACCCCATTATTTCTTGTCTTTATTTTCTATTATCTCGAGAAGGGAGAAACAGATGGTTTTTGCTTTGGCAAGTGATCTAATAAGCAAATGAATGTTGAACTTAAATAGATTTTTAAAGCTAGGAGGGACGTCTGCTCATCTATTCCAATTTGCTGCATTACACAGGTCATAAAATGTCAGCCCATCTCTGCACTGAGACCAATAACTTGTGATTGAACTACAGCACATCCTTTACAAAGGCACCCAGCTCTGATTTAAGGAGTCCAGATGCTGCTGAATTTACTCAGCCCATGGCAAACTGTTCCAGTGACTGAGAACCTTTGAGTTCAGCAGGTTTAAAAGACACTCCGAATTCAGGATAATAAATACTAACTCATTGACGGAATGTTGCATTTTTTGTAAGTTATTCATTCACATGCTATTGTCACATATTAGAGGTTTTTCTGTCCCCATTCATATTTATCTTTGACCACACATCATAGTACTGACTGTAATAAAATCACTACACTGTTAAGATGGCAGCATATTGTTTGTACACTATGAAAAACAACCAGCCCTAGGATATTTATAGAGACTAGAGAACCCTGTGTCACAGGATTGCTGCTTATTGAAAGCTCCCTTGTTGCCAAGGAATGTTTTGCAGATGCCCTGCATCTATTAGCCTCCTCTTTCAGGACCCCTCACCCAGCACCAGTTTAACAAGTGATACAAATAATCCTCAGTTCTAGCCCATGAAATCTTATGCCCAAATAAATGTGTTTGTCTTTAAGATGCCACAGGACTCCTTGTTGTTTTAGCTGAAAGGCAAACAGAGCTACCCCTCTGAAACAATCCTCAGGTTCCCCAAATAAACTCCATAAGCACAACACAAACATTCCTATTTAACCACAGTTCTTCTACCAGTGTTGTCTTCAAGTCATCATTGTCAAGTCCAAGTCGAGTCTCAAGTCACTACAGTTCAAGTCTCAAGTCGAGTCTCAAGTCCCTAAGTCACTTTCGAGTCAAGTCCCAAGTTGAGTCTCAAGTCTTAATTTAAAAAATGTCAAGTCACTTTTGTACAAGCCATCAATATCGGCATTTTCGGACAATTTTTTCACCAAGTCAATTTAACAAAATTAGCAAGTCTCAAGTCGAGTCTCAAGTCACAAACAATGAACCTGAGTCGAGTCTCAAGTCGAGTCACCTAGGTGACTTAAGTCGGACTCGAGTTCAAATCGTGGGACTCGAATCAACAACTCTGTCTTCTACCATATATCCGCCCCAAACCACTGGTACCCCGGGGAGCCAACAAGCAATGTGGAGATGGGGCCCCTCTGGCTCCACACTCCCAGAAGGGGCAGGGCCTTGGGCAGAAAGGGCAGAACTAGGGCAGCCAGCCCCCTGCACTGCCCCGTTGGTGCAGCTTCCCCTACCAGCACTCAAAGCCAGCTGCTAGAGTCTACAGCACAGGGCTTTGGAGTGCACCACCTGGTGCTCCAGTGGCAATTCTAATGGGCCCAAGTCTCCAGCCACCACCACTGCTGTAGTAGTAGCAGCAACAACCAGAAGCCCCTGGGCCTTTAGAATCACAGGACCCTGGTCCAGCTGCCCCGTTTGCCTCTCTCCTCTCCCCCATCAGGGGGCCTGCTGGTCCCAGATCTTTTTGGCAAAAGCTCAATTCTTTGGCCCTGGCTTTCTTCTTTCAGACATATCCAATACCCAGGCCTTAGGCTGGAGGTGGGCAAAATAGGCTCCACAGGCCAGATCCAGCCACCAAGCTGTTTGATCTGGCCCACAGCCACCCTCCACTCCCAGGCCAATTGAGACCTAGGGACAGGGAAGCACATGAAGTCTCCTCCCCCCACCAGGGGCACGTGGCACCAGAGGGACCCACCAGCTGTTCAAAATGGGAAACCATTGAAAGATTTGCCTGAAACAGACAGAAGTGGAGGAGCTTCACTGCTGCCCTAAATGCCACAGGCATAACTGGAACATGATGAGGATGATGCGAATGAATCTAAAGTCCAGTGAAGTCCATGGAAAGACAATTGATTTCCATGGAGTCTGGCTCAGACCCTCAGGTGTATTAGCTCACCCACCAGAGACACTTCAGTCTAAACAGACTAGACTGAAAGCCTCTGTGTTCCATTCAGATTCTTCCTCTGATCCATTAGCAGGAAGGACTTGGACTCTTGCCTGCTCTTCTGGGAACTCTCCCTCAAGTGGCTGAGCTGCTGCTGCTAACAAAACCCACAGACAGATCCATACGTTTCTGAGAGCCCAAAACATTCGCACTTGCAAGGGCCCAGGGCTGTGAGATGCTGAGTATCCTCAGCTCCTAATTAAGTCAATGGAAGTAGAGAGGATTCCATATGCTTCAAGGCCAAAAATGCACATTATAGAATATGTGAGCGAATCAAATCTACAGCACCCCATGAAATAAATACGATTATTGTATGAACTTTTTTTTTTTATGTACTGTATTGAGTGATATGTAGGAGTTGTGCATGTCCAGGGAAGGAGGCTGGTTAGGAATAGATTAGCCAAGGGTGCTGGCAGGCCAGAATGGAGATGATTGATCAGTGCGGGTGGATATACAGAGGTTAATTGCAGGTTGGAATGAAGAGTGAGAATTCAGATCAGCTCTCTGTGAATGGAAAAGCCAGCATTAGAATCTTACCCTAAGTAGCAGAGTAGGTTAGCAGGGTATTTCTGTTTAAATAAAACATTTGAGCTCATCTATGTCTATTTTCACATATATGGCTGTTGGAAGTTCAAATATAATTACCTTACTCCAGTGGCTCCATGATGGTACTGTAGGGAGTCCATGGAAAGTTTAGGAAGGGAAAGGAAAAGAAAAGTAAGTCCCACCATGGGAGTGAGACTTTCCACCAGGCGATTCTCACCCGTGGCTTGCTGTTCACGACCAGCTGCACTCATGCTGCCTCCCACTCTCAGGTTGGGATCTTGATACTCCAGGAGACACCTTCGGTCTTCCTGCCGCAAGCTGAGCTGTTGTTTACGCTCCAGCCCTCTTCCCGCTCCATGTCCCATAGTGGGCCTGACCCTTACTTTTCCTTTCCTTTCCTTTTTTTTTTTTTTTTCTCCCCAGGGCTCCATACTCGGCTAAGGGTGGAGTGCCAGGGCAAGAGCTGCCTTTGGCCAAAAGAGCCCCCTCACCGTACCCTCTGGATGGGTGGAGGATGGAGGGGTGGGAGCTGAGGAAGCAGTGCGGGCCAAGGGACAGGCTGGCTGCCACTTCCCATCATTCCCCTTTGGGGGGCCGCAAAATTTTAACAGATTGAAAAGGGGTCTGTATGCTCAAAAAGGTTGGGAACTACTGCCTTAGTCACTATTAGTAACGCTATTTTTCTTCCCCTCTCACACACACATGCAGAGTCATGGTAAATGAGTAACACAACCAGTGTTATTTCAGGTAACCAAACAAACCAATCATCAGACTAATTGATCAGCTGGGCTGTGCCCACCTACCCACAATTCTGGTTCATAGCCAAGCACCAGCTACCCTCCACCCTTAATCCATCCCCATCTAATTCAACTGGAAGCCACAGGTCCCCTCTGCTGCAGACTTACTCCCTCCTGCTGTTAGCTCCCCCAGTTTGCTGTTGTACAAACTTCAGTTGTCAGCTCCTCCACCATCAGTCCAACAGCCTATACACACCATATAGGCCACCAATGACTCTTGACCAGAATCAAGATAATTAGACTTTAATTAGGAAATGCTTGTCTACTTTGGGCCTGGTTACCTAGTCTGGGTCCACTAACTTCTAGATTGGGAGGGGGCTCACTTTCCACAACACCCATCAAATCTCCCACTTGCACCTCCTTTTACTCCTCCACAACTCCCTTTTGCTCCCATAGCTTCTAGGGGAGGTGTGCTTGAATCCACCACCTTGCGCTCCCCAGTCAAATGATTTAGCCTCTATTCCTCTCAAGAACCCACACCACCTCCCTACTTTCAGAAGGTCCTCTATTGGCTGTCTGCTCACTCCCAGGTTTGGGGGGGGGAGTTGGGGGACTCAGTCCCCCAACCCTGTACTCCTCAGGGAAATGCCATATACCCTAGGCCACTCCAGAGCCCACCCCACCAGAAGAGCATTCTGTGATGCTGTTTTATGAGTGTGGCACACAGGGACACTCTAGATGGTACGGCTTCCGGGAATCTCTGGAACTCCTGTCAAACTCGGGATGTTAAAATGCGGGTATTTAACTAATCGAGTAGTCGATAGAATTTTTATTGACTACTCAATTAGTTGATAGGCAGCCTCGCTCAGTTCTGGCTCACACCGGCTGCGGAACCAAACTCCACTGTGGCTCTGCAATTTAAAAGGCAGTAGGAGCCGGGCAGCCTACCCCCTGGCTCCACCTTCATTTTAAATTGCAAAGCCACAGTGGGTTTTGTCCTGCACCTGGTGTGAGCCAGAATCCCTATTCATGGGGGGTCCCCAACTTCCTGCTGGGACCTGCTGTGAGGCAGCACCTACTCCTCCCCCACCCCAGCCTCTGATGGAGGCAGTGGGGGGGACAAGCAGCACTGGTGCTGGGGAGAACTGGCTTTTAAGCTTACGCTCCCCCTCCTGCTGCCTCTGATACAGAGGCAGCAAAGGGAGGGAGGATGTCAAACATGCAAATTATATCTGCCAGGAGATAGGAACAAAGCCTCACACTAAGTCCACAATAGGAAGATTTGGCTGTTCAGCTGCTCCCAGGCTGGGGAAGACAGGGGTGCTTGAACCCACTACCATGGGGTCCCCAGGTGAATGCCCTAGATCCTAGGCCACTCCAGAACCCACCCAACTCACTACCTAAAGTCACCAAAAGTGAGACCTGGTCAAACCAATTTTTCTGCCTCCAACTGTCAACCTTTCATGGCCATATTGCTAGCATCCCATCAACAGAGCATTCCACAGTGCAGAGTTGTGGGAAGACAGAGCTGGTTCCTGCGCTTCTTGGGATTCCCTCTAGCTTTGTGAGATCTCCGTGCTATGGAATGTGAAAGCAGCACCTCAGTTTCTCCAGCTCCTCCCCTGCAGCAGCAGAACAGAAGCACTCCAATGATTTGTTCTTTGTTCCCCAAACAGAGCAGCTCCTGGAGCATTGGAAAGGGGAGGAGTGCATGCCTGCAGAGCAGAGATTACAAAACACTGAGTACAGCCATCAGGGCAGGCATTGTGAAATACTGGCGGAAGCCAGTTCTCTTGACAAAACAAACAGGAGAGTCCACACTGGTTCTTTGTTGACAACAAAGAGAGGGGAAAAGACAACAGTCTCTTACAGGGATGGATGGTTTTTTTATGCCAAAACTGGGTGTTTTTCCCATCAAAAGTCATATTGTAGTGTAAATGCTCTCACTGTTTCATTGCCAAAAGGCATGTTTTGCTGACAAAACATGACAGGGTAGACCAGGTTTGAGTTCTGGACCACTTCCCATCCAAAAACCTTACTGGCTCAAGGGCAATACACTTGTCTATTATCATGAGTTTAAAAATTCTATTTTATTCCAGTGAAAATTTTGAAAACAAAATGCCTTTGTGAATAAAATCTTGCAGACAATTTTGATTTTTCAACGTGCTCTCTATTTTAATTTATCTGTGCAGGCTATTTATAGGGTGGCCTTCAGTGACAGCTGTACGAAAGCAGCTCTCCCTTCCCCTCCAATGACTGCACAAACATGTCCCACAAACTGCAGAGACAGAGCTGCACAGAGACTGCTCGACTCTATGAAATCATAACAGGACTCCTAGCAGCTGTTAGTTGGAGGAGCTGTGCAGAGAGGCGGTTAAAAGAGGGTAACTGAAAACAAACTGCATTCCTGAGCCCAGAGGGGAGAGCTCTGTGTTGGATTGTAGCATAAATCCCTCCAAGCCCTCTGCAGAGCTAAACAGACAGGGCTGTTTTTCACCTTGACATGCTTTAACATCTGGCTGTATGGCAGGAAGTGGGGAATAGGAGGAGACTGGATTGTCTAATACTCACAGGGCTGTCCTTAGGCATACGCAGAATAAACAGAGGGCACCACTAAATGTGGGGCACCTGTGTGCCGTGTACACCTAGGACCACTGCTGATAGGACAGGATAGTAAGGTGCAGGCAGTGCTGGTTCCAACAGCCAGCACTATTCCCCAGAGCTCCTGCGGGCTGCACCCAGGGGCCCACTCCACCTTGCTGGGTCCTTAAAAGGACCTTCCCACATCTTCAGGGGAGGTACATGCATGTCTGGGCGGGGAGGAGCAAGGCTGGAGAGCAAGGCGGCTGAGAGTGCAACACTGGGCAGCAGCCAAGACCCCAGGCACAGGGCTGGGACCCTGGGCACTGGGCCAGTGGCAACTGGGAACCCACGTAAAATGTGGAGGTGTTGTAGCACCCACCAGTTCCCACGCCCATGACGCCCTACCCTGCTCCTGCCCCTGCATTCCTGAGTGCAGTTCTCCAGCCCCCCCCACCCCCAAAAAAAGGTGCCTCCCCCATGCATAGGGCACCATAAATCTTAAAGAGAGCTCTGAATAATCATGCATGTCTGGCGTTTGAAAGTTTCAGAGCTGCTATTCCCATTGCTCAGGGATAATTTTTGAGTTTATAGCTTCCTTGTATAACCCAAACATTGCCCAGGAGCTAGGCTTGGGCATGGGAGTTTCCTTCCCTCGCAGCGACATCTGCAGGCAGGCCTGGGCAGTGTGGAATGGATTGTGCAATCGCTAGCAATACCACCTGGCTAAATGTGATTAACAAGCCGTGCTTTTCCCAGTAAGCAGCCAGAGTTCCATTCCAGTCTGAGCTGGATGGGTGACAGCAGCAGCCAGACATACAGTGATCCATGCCCCATGCACACAGTGTCTTCACTCGTGCTGCAGGCAGGCTGGGGAGCAGTGTGAGATGGATTGTGCAATCGCTAGCACCACCTGGCTAAATGTGATTAACAAGCCGTGCTTTTCCAAGTAGGCAGCCAGAGTTCCATTCCAGTCTGAGCTGGATGGTGACAGCATGGGCCCAGACATACAGTGATCCATGCCCCATACACACAGGGAGTCTTCACTGCGTGTCAAGCCTGAATAACGCACATAAGGGGAGGAACCCGATACCTGGAATGGCTACTGGTGGCCAGTGTTATAGCTCATGGGACCCGTCCCTGCTCAGAAGCATTCACGGAAAGAGGCACCTGAAAGAGACAAAAACCTCCAAGTCACTAATGACCAGGAGCTGTTACCAGCCAGTGGTTGGTTTTTGGCCACTAGCAATGAGTTAACAGGCTCCATTTTTCCTAATGGAGAGGCATTCACATCGGTCAGTAACATCCAACCCAGGTGTCACTCACACGCTCCCTTGTTATAAGTCTCAGGCAGACACAACCTGGAAACAGAACTAACCTCTCAGCCCACGACATGGTTCTGCAGGTCAGTGGCGAGGAACATTAGCAGAGCAGGAAGCGACACAAGCCCCGCCTCATTACTGTATGAAAATTGGCTTATGGATACGAATATGCATAACTCAAAGATGCTTTCTGCAAAACAGATCATGTAACACAGCAATTTTACAGTTACAATCTGCTGAATCTGTATATCCTATTGTTGTGCACATCTTATTCTTGCATGTGAAGTGAGAAATACGAGGTGTGGATCTGTTTATAATTCTAAATGTGCTAATCAGAGCCATTACTGATGTTCCAGTACTTAATGACTGAGTACTCAAACCCAACGGCCTATGAATGGTTGAATTTGTCCTATAAACAGAAACGGTGATTGGTCCTAGAAAGACATATGACCATGCCACCTCCACATTTTACGTGGGTTCCTAGTACTGGAATCCACCTTGAATCTGGAATTTTTCCATGGAGATGCAGGGTGCCAAACAAAAGGTTCCCGCCTTGGGGATTGACTATTTTAGCAATGAGAAGCAAAAAGCATTTGTCTTCAGCTAGCCTTTGAAACTGCCTGGCACACGCTAAGAGGATACTTAACAACAAAAAAACTCTGAAAAGGCTGCAGCTTCAAATCAAAGTAAAGATCAGCTCTGACTTGTTTTCACCTAAGAACAGCTGTTTAGGGTAAGAATTTGTATGTAACAAGTTTCTTAGTGGATTAGAACTAGCTGGCATTTTTGTTCATTTCAATTCAGTAACTTATGTTGATCTGTAATAGAGATGTAGCCATGTTAGTCTGGTCTAGCTGAAACGAAGAATAGGGCTATGCAGCACTTTAAAGACTAACAAGATGGTTTATTAGGTGATGAGCTAGTGGGTCTGGCCCACGAAAGCTCATCACCTAATAAACCATCTTGTTAGTCTTTAAAGTGCTGCATAGTCCTGTCTTTTGTTTATGTTGATCTGTCTGTTTGCAACCACCTAAATCCTATTCTTTATATGTAATAAAAACACTTTTGTCTATTACCAAGCCCAGCGTAAATAATTGTTATGCCAGGGGGTGGGAGGAAGCAGTTTGCATTTCTCTGTGCAACCACTGTGCATCTTTCTCTTTCATTGATAAAGGGGGTTGACCTATAAATGTTTTACACATAGTAAGATGTATTTATTTGGGATTTTGGTTCCTCTTGGGGGTTGGTTTCCTGCAAGGTTCAGGTAAGTGAGCGGTCTTCTCCCTGGAACTTTGATCTTCTTTCTTTTGCTCTTGACATGCCATCCTGAGTGTGGTATGCAGACCCTAAAAGAAATGGATAGTGTGCGTGCATGTAAGACACTCCCCACTGCAGACCCTATACTAATAAACCAAGCCCTGTGCTACCAGTCATTGCGCTGTCTATCTTTTACCCAAGTGGTCTATAAGGTCAAACAGCCTGCCTGGCTGCAACCCTAGCATTGCTGGCTCACTTCTCTGTCTCAATGGCCAACAAGGCCAAACAGTTGCCACCTGTCGCCTTAGCACCACTGGGTTGTACTGATGACATGGATACAGAGAGCCTGGAGGGGAAGGTGAGCGCCCCCTATAAACTCTTTGGTTGCTGGGCGGATTAGAGTCATGTGCCTGTTGCTGGGCGGATTAGAGTCACGTGCCTGTTGCTGGGCAGATTAGAGTCTCATGCCTAACTTTCCCCGCCACTGTTTTCCTCCTGATAGGAGATGGTGACCAGGGGACTGGCCGCCATCTTAGAGAGAGAAAACAAGATGGAGGACAAAGGAAACAATATGGAGAACATAGAAAGGAAAACCTCAGCACTCCTCCCCATCAGCATGATCAGCACACTAGGAGACAATGCCAAGGGGATATCTGTGATCCAGCCACTCCCAGGAAGAAGCTCAGATGGCCACTGCCTCTCTGCTGTGCCCTCTCCCTGAGCACAGGGTTTCCCCAGTCCAGCACAGAGTTCGCATTTAAAAACATGAAACATGGAAAATTCAGGGTATGCCAGGGAAGTGACAGCAGCACCCCCGAGGCAGGTTTTCCTGTGACTGATGGATCAGCCTTAGACTTTGGCTTCCTGAAGTGAGTCCTTGTTTACCCAGCTCCCGTTCTGAAAGCGCCTGCTCACCGCGCAAACATTGAGAGGGCTGGCAAGCTGAGGGGAAGCAAAGGTCAGCTGCAGGAATGTGAGAGGAAGGGTGGTACTGCAGCTCCCCTGGCAGCAGCGCAGGTGAAAGCAAATGGTTGGCATTTGCAGCAGGGTAGGAAGGAAAATGGTGGGGGAGGCCACCAAACGCTGGGCCTCTAGGTGCTGCTGGCAATAAAAACAGGGGCTGGGCAGAAATCTGCACCCTCCCCCATTAAAAGCCCCCAACAGTGCACATTCACTGCAGCACGTGCAGGGCAGCTGCCCCATCAGAGAGAT